>OY740781.1:64745403-66213153 GCA_963514005.1 Raja brachyura | reverse complement strand
CACTATCCTTTCCGAACTAGGGACAATTTACAATTTTACAAAACCAATTAACCTAATAACCTGTGCAGCTTTGGTGTCGATGAAACCGGAGCACCACGAGAAAACCCACGCAGGTCACGGAGAAAGTACAAACTCCATGCAGACAGTACCCATAGTCAGGTTCGAATCCCGGTCACTGGCCCTGTAAGGCAGCAACTCTACCATTGCGCCCCTCCAGAATAATTTCATAGATTCCAAGTGGATTAATTTAAAAACATTTTAAGTAATGTAATAATTTGTAATATAATATTTACATCTTATAATAATAAATCAGTCTGGTGTGAGTTAATGGCAGCAATAAACATAATGGCCAATCCAAATCCACGGGTCTGACTCCCTTATCATGTTGCTAATCTGGCTGATAATCTGCAAGCTGCTCGATGTGTCTGACCATAGGATAAAGGCAAATATAATGCCTGAAAGTTGGAGTGGGAGAGAAAATGCTGACCACTTGATTGATTACAGTTCACCTACTTGTACACTGCAATGACAATTGGAACTTTTAAGGAACTGGACAGACAAAGGGAGATGGATTCACTGTGACTCAGATGGCACAAATGCCAATGCAACCTCCAGATCCATCCAAAAGCCAACAACACCCTATAATTCCCATCATCAGCCTGAAGAAGGGTCCTGGCCACAAAAGTTACCTGGAAAGCCATGTTCTCCAGAGATGCTGCCTGTTCCATTAAGTTACTCCAGCACTTTCTGTCTTTTTTTGTAAACCAGCATCTGCAGTTCCTTATATCTGCCAACAACTCCCTTCATTGTTCTCTTTCAAATCAATTTTCAGCCAGAGCAGCAAACTAAAGTTGTTGAAGACTAACATGTCTCTGGATAGCATCTCTATGATCCTGGATAAGAATGAGTAGCTCAAATGTGGTACCTCCCTATTCCTGAGCCTAGCAATGTACTAACAGGTGACATTTCTATGTTCTCATCTTGCTCCCAGGTTATGGTTTGCAGAACTCTAACAGGGTTCGGCTGAGATTCCACTTTGGTATGAAGAACTTAGAAACATAGAAAATAGGTGCAGGAGGAGGCCATTCGGCACTTCAAGCCAGCACCGCCATTCATTGTGATCATGGCTGATCGTCCTCAATCAATAACCCATGCCTGCCTTCTCCCTCTGCCTTCTCCCAACTTGCATGCCGTCTGCTTCTGCCTCCATGCACGTCTGTACATTGGAAATTGCAGTGCATCCTTTCACTTCTGTGGGTGTACTCTACAAAAGTGCTCTAATGCTCCAAAAGAAGACTTTGAATTCTGAGGGATCTACTGATTATTGATTAGTTCTTCAGCTATGACTTTATAGAGAAATGGTTCAGTACTTTGTAGTTTGTTTTATGAATTTTTCAAACAATATATTGACCCTGTTTTCAACTTGAAAAGCTTCCATTTCACACACTAGATTTCGCTCACAAAAGTACATTGAAGTTAAATGTAATGTCAGCGCATGAAGCATCATTGACTGGAAGCTAGCAAATTCAAAGCAAAGCAAAGTGAAATTACCTATTGATAATCAGAAGTTATACATTCACCCAGAAGATGCAAGATACTTTCTGCATGGTGACACAGTGAAAAAATGAATGCCTGAAATTGTACAACATACTTTTGCCTCAGTTTAAACTTTAAATGAAAACCATTCTTGGATATGACAACACTTTACCAGCCTTTCTGGTCTGCATTTCAGTTCAAGATTCAAGTTAGGCTAAAGATGTAATTTTCAGTCCATGTCATGAACCTTCCTTTACCATAATTTTTATTTCCCCACTGGTCAATGGCTAAAGTTGATCAGAATATGAAACTTTGTCATCCTGTTTAATGCAGAGTTCATGTTCAGTTTTGTAATTCAATTCATCAACCCACAATGTCCTTTACTCACTCCATTGCTTTTCAATGAACACTACTGAAATACTAAGACTGGGTCCACTCTCAGATATGCTCAATCTGCTTCATTATTGCAGACAAAATACTACTTAAAGACATTAGAATTTTTAGACCACCAGATAGTCAATTTAATTTGTTTTCCTCCCCTATTTCCTTGTTATTGTTTCATCATACGATAATTTTCATCATTTGGTTCCCCCGTTGATATACCTATCAGTGAGATTCATGGTAATTAGAAAAGCTATTTTGGACTCTTTAGACTTCAGAGACACAGGCGGAAACAGGCCCTTCGTCCCACCGTGTCTGCGCCAACCACGTTTAACCCTTACATTAACACTATTCTACACACAGGAGATCATTTACAATTTTTCTGAACCCAATTAACCTACAAATCTGCACTTCTTTGGAATGTGGGAGGAAACCAGAGCTCCCAGAAAAAAACCCATGTGGTCACAGGAAGATCGTACAAACTCCATGATGACAGCACCCGTAGTTAGGATTGAACCTGTGTCTCTGGCGCTGTCATGCAGCAACTCTACCACTGTGCCACTGTGCCAACCCTTTCATTACAATTAGACAGTGAAATAAATTTTACACCTGAGCTTAATTTTAGTCATGTTCCCCACCACCCATTTAAAAACTCAAGAGGAGTTGCGTATCGGAGCAAAGACGTCCTTCTGCAGTTGTACAGGGCCGTAAATGTGAGATCACATCTGGAGTATTGTGTGCAGTTTTGGTCTCCAAATTTGAAGAAGGACATTCTTGCTATTGAGGGAGTGCAGCGTAGGCTCTCGAGGTTAATTCCCAGGATGGCGGGACTATGTTGATAGAATTGAGTGGCTGGGCTTGTATACTCTGGAATTTAGAAGGATGAGAGGGGTTCTAATTGAAACATATAAGATTATTAAGGGAATGGACACTCTCTGGCAGGCAACATGTTCCCGATGTTGGGGGAGTCCAGAACTAGGGACCACAGTTTAAGAATAAGGGATAGGCCATTTAGAACAGAGATGAGGAAAGACTTTTTCACCCAGAGAGTGGTGAATCTCTGGAATTCTCTGCCTCAGAAGGCAATGGAGGCTAATTCTCTGGATGCTTTCAAGAGAGAGTTCGATGGAGCTCTTAAAGATAGCGGAGTCAGGAGATATGGTGAGAAGGCAGGAACGGGGTACTGAATGTGGATGATCAGCCATGATCACAGTGAATGGTGATGCTGTCTCTAAGGGCCGAACTGGCCTACTCCTGCACCTATTGTCTATTGTCTATATATATCAGAACTAGCTTTAAACCCGATTGTTTTTCTGCCTTTCATTATAATATTCAGTTATATTCAGTCTGAAGTATTCAGTTTTCGATCTGGTTTCAAGTTATTTTGCAGCTAATTTAAAATAATTACTGGATATGAGTCAGACTAATTTTGTTGCCCTTTTGTTGTGAGAACAAATTATTATGTAGGTCAGGTTTTATTTGTTGAGAAGGTGGATTATAAACACCATAGCAACATTAAATTAAACTAAGATATTATGAAGCTTTGAAACGATGGCTGATGTTTTGATTTGATTATTGTGTATAGCACTAATTAATTCATATATAAATGCATTTATTATTGTGATGCAATTTCCCCCAGATATGAGCCACAAATCTGTGATTAAATTTTAAAATATTAAATGCTGACAATCTAATTTCCATCCATAATGTTAGAAACATGATGCATATGAACACATTTTTTAATTAAATTTGGAGCTGTTAATAAAAATCAGAAAGGCTGCAACTGAGTGAATAGAAGGTAAATATACATATGTATATTGAGTATCAGGGGTATTAGGGGATTCTTTAGCCTCTGCTAATGAGTAGGATTGGGAATAAATGGACGAGGGAGTTGTGATAAATGTGGTAAAACTTTGGTACCTTGGAAATCAATATCTGCTCGCTGGCTTGTGTTTAACTTAAATGTGAGAGTCTGCATCTGGGAAAGTTCCTTGGGTGAAGAGCCAAGAGTCAAGAGAGTTTTATCCCAGATAGGACAATGAAATTCTTACTTGCTGCAGCGCAACGGAATATGTAAACATAATACAGAATGGGAAACAAAAAGTTTTTTTTGGTGTTTTTTTTTGTTAGCAGTAAGTACAGTAATGTGGTACCTAAGTACCTGATACATACATACACGTTACCATTCTTGTACAACTTCTTATTTTTAATTTAATAATAAAAGAGCAGTGATAGAAAGAGGAAAATAAAGAGTGTTGAGATAGATAGACAAGAGAGTAGAATCAAATAGCGAGAGAGACAAAAAGCAGAGATAAGAAGCTAAAGAGATTGGAAAAAAAAAGAGAAAATAGAAAGAAAAGAAATTAGGAGAGATATACCTATTTAATATCTTTACCCATTCGTCACCCAGTTCTGAACAATTTAACTTCTTAGGTTATGTTATGTTGCACCATATGCTTGTAAGAAGTCGATAAAAGGAGACCAAATCTTTAAGAATTGGTCTACTTTGCCTAGTAGGAAGAATCTCATTTCTTCAAGATGTAGCGTTTCCGACATATTTGAAATCCACATTTTAAACGTTGGCGTGAGTGTGTTTTTCCAAAATTTAAGTATAAGTTTTTTTGTTGTTATTAAACAATAATTAAAGAGAACTTCATGGAACTGAGTTAATTTACGTCCCTCTTCCACTGATCTGAAGATAATCAGTTCTGTATTGCGGTTCAATTTTGTGTTGAATAGTTTTGTAAAAGTTCCGAAGATTTCATTCCAAAATTTATGAAGTTTTGTACAGGAGACAAAGGAATGTGCTATAGTGGCATTTTGAGTTAGACATTTGTCACAAGTGGGCGAAACGTTTGGAAATATGTTATTCAATCCGGTTTTCGAGTAATATAATCTATGTAAAAAATTTTATTGAATTAAGTTATGCCTTACATTAATCGAACATTTATGTACATATAATAGTTTTTTTTCCCATCTGTCTTTCGGGATTTTTATCAATAACTCTTGTTCCCAGTCCCTTCTAATTGCCTCGTTGGTGTTTCTATATTTAAAATTATATTATATAAATATGATATTAAATTGCTTGATTCTGTCTTTCTGTTCATTTCTTCCTCTAATAAATCTGTGGTTAGAGTTTGCTATCCTTGTATATATTTTTTCAAATGATCAAATTTGAAGGTATTTGAAATATTGGTTACTTTTCAGATTATATTTTAGTTGTAGTTGTTGGAATGATAGAGGTTTTCCCATTTTTTACATATCTCCAATTATTTTAATTCCTATTCTTTCCCATTGGATAAACGTTTTATCAATAATAGATGGCTTGAATGAGGGATTGTTAACTATTGGGGAAAGAAGCGCTAAGTTTCTTAATTTTAAAGTTAATTTTATTTGTTTCCAAATTCGTATTATGCTGTGAATAGTTGGATTCTTCTTATATTATATTGTTCAGTTTCATCAGAGAAAGAAGAATCGCTCCTATATTATAGGGTGAACAATCCTCTTTCTCCATTCTTATCCAATCTACTTGTTGGGCAGAACTGTCCAACCAGTAAATTATATTTTTAATATTCACTGACCAATAGTAGTACAACAAATTAGGGCGTGTCAGTCCCCCAAATTCTTTAGATTTGCACAGATGTTTTCTTTGGATTCTATGTGATCTATAGTCCCATATGAAATTTTAATATCAGAGTCTAGTTTAAAAAAAAATTGGGTAAATATATTGGTCATGATTGAAATAGATACAATATTTGTGGTAAGAAGATCATTTTTATAGCATTTATTCTGTCTATTAAGGACATCGGCAGTGTTTTCCAGAATTTAATCATCCAATTCAATTTAGTTAATAAAGGCATATAGTTTGTGTTAAATAATGATTTATATTTTCTAGTAAATTGGATACCCAAATACTTGAATTTTTCTGTTACAATTCTAAAAGGGAATTACAACAGATAAGTCGGCTCTTGAGGTTTTATCGTCATAATTTCGCTTTTGTTCCAGTTTATTCTATATCCTGAAAAATAACAAAATTCCTCTATTAAATGTAATATATTCGGTATGCTAATTTGCGAATTTGTAATGTATAATAATATGTCGTCTGCATATAATGAAAAATTATTTGAGTGTTTGGTATTATATCCATGAATATTCGGATGACTTCTTATACTTTCTCCTAAAGGCTCTATCACAAGTGCAAATAGCAGGGGCGATAATGCAAACCCCTGTCTATTGCCCCTTGATAATTGGAATTTCGGGGATAATATATTACTAGTCAGTATTCTAGCCGTTGGCTTATCATATAATAATTTTACCCATGAGATAACATTATCTCGCATATTAAATTTTTGCAACACTTTATATAGATATTGCCATTCTACTTGATCAGAAGCTTTTTCTGCATCGAGTGAAATAATTGCTGTCTTCCTCTTCAGTTTTATGTTAGTACATTATATTAAACAGCCGCCTCAAATTGTTGAATGAGTGTCTCTTGGGTATAAACCCCGTTTGATCCGGATTTATTAGTTTGCTAACATATTTACTCAATCTTCTCGCTAGGGTCTTTGCTAATATTTTTTGATCTGTATTTAGGAGTGCTATGGCTCTATTTGAGCCTGGGTCTTCTAGATCTTTATCCTTTTTAGGTATAAGTGTAATAGTTGACTTGGTTAATTTTTTTTGGTAATATATTTTCTTTAAAAGCATGTATATATACATTTTGTAAGCGTGGTGAAATTATCTCGTAGAATCCTTTATGGAATTCATTACTAAAGCCATCTGGTCCTGGCGTTTTACCATTCTTCAACAAATTTATTGTTTCTTCTATTTCCTTAAATGTAATCTGAGCTCCTAATTCCTCTTGTTCCAACGTATTGAGTTTTGGAAGATTACAATTGTCTAAGAAGTTTGTAATTTTAGTATTGTTTGCAGAGGTTTTAGATGTATATAGATTTTGGTCAAATTGAGCAAATCTTTTATTAATGTCTTTGGGTAGTTAATAATTCACCTTTATCTGACTTAATTTTAGTAATTGTATTTTCCATTTCCCGTTTTTTCAGTTGACATGCTAAGAGTTCATGTGGTTTATCATCGAATTCGAAGTTGTTTTGTAATTTGAAATAATCTTATTATTCTTACCGATAAAATGTTATTTAATTTGTATTTTAATATTGTTATCTTAATATGTTTATCTATGGTTGGTTCTTTGGCATTTTCTAGATCTAATTGTCTAATTTGTTGTTCTAACTGCAATTGTTCAGTATTGTTCTTTTTATTTTGGAAAGCTTGATATGAAATTATAGTTCCTCTAATAAATGCCTTAAAAGTTTCCCATAATAAGGAGGGTGAAATACCTGGTGTATCATTTGTCTCAAAGAAGAATATCATCTGCTGTTTTAAATATGTACAACCTTGTGAGTTGTTTAAAATTTGGGGGTTAAACCTCCAGAACGATTTTTTATTAGACTTTCCTTCTAATTAAAAAAAAGTTAACGGGGAGTGATCAGAAATAATACTATTATGATATTTAGAGTTATATGTATAGGAAATTAATTTCGTGCCCACCAACAAATAGTCGATACGTGAATACGTTTTCTGTACTGTTGACTAAAATGAGCATTCCCTACCTACTGGATTAGCGATTCCCCATACATCTGTTATGTTTGTTTTTTTTGTAAGTATTTAGGAGTTCACTAGTTTTAGATTTTATGTTAATCCTTTTTTGCTTTGCTGATTTATCCAGATATGGATCTAGAACACAATTGAAATCTTCCCCTATTATCACATTTTAATAGTTAAAATCTGAAATTATATCCAGAATTTTACCAAAGAATTGGGGGTTATCAAAGTTGGGAGCATAAATATTTACCAAAGTAAGTGGGGTACAGTGAATATCTTCCGTAACTATAACGTACCTCCCCTCTTTATCCGCTATGATATTCTTTGGTTTGAATGATATACCTTTACGAATAATAATAGCCGTGCCTCTAGATTTAGAAGTAAATGAAGAGTAGTATGTTTGCCCAATCCAATTCGCCTTCAATCTTATCTGTGTTTGATGTTTCAGATATGTTTCTTGTAAAAAAATGTCAGAATCGAGTGCTTTTAATTGGTTCATTAACGCCCCTTATATTCCAGCTACAGAACATAATTCCTCCAGTTTTCTTTTGTTTATCATCTTGCATTGTAAATCATGTTAATACCCTTAAGTCATATGGTGCAACCAAGTACCTCAGAACTCTAGGTGATGGGTGATCATTCACAGCTGTTAAATTTTGTTGGCATCTCCCCTTCAAAATAGACCTTAGAAAAGATCAGAAAGTGTAAAGTGGTGAAAAGGTAATTGAAAAACAAAAAGTGATATTATAATATCTAAAAATAAAGATATTATAATGATTTTTAAAAAGCCACCAAAAGATGCTAGAAAAATTCTTGTAGACTTCCGTGGATGTTGTTATACATTCCGCTCTGCCCCCTTGACCAATTATTATTAAAAGGATGAGAGGCCGGTTCAAAATTAAAAACTATATCTAAGATAAAACACATTTCAAATCTAACTATTCAAATGCAACTTCAAAAAATCCAACATTAAGTATACACTCAAATATAACAGTAACTATATACTGATATACCGACAATTATTACATTTCACTCCCCAATTAAGTCCCATTCTTTTGTATTAGACAGCAGCAGGTTCTAAGGGTTTAACCAGATTCAGACCCTTGGATAATTTCTAAGTATCTCCTCCCCCCCCCCCCCCCCTTTAAGAACAGTTTAAACTGAATCTACTATCTCCATTAAGTTTGTTAGTATATTGTTAATACGTATCGATCATATTTAACTAATTCTTCTTATACTTAGTTAATTAATATCATGAGATAAAAGTCAGTCATCATTACGCTGTGCATCAATATTACACAATAGTGGGTTATTGTTGTTGAGTTAGTTCTATTAGTTAAATGTTTTATGTTAGTATATAATTGTATATTTCTTATGTCATACATTTTTTATACAAGTCCTTTAGTATTGTTTTTTCGTATTACCAAATTCCGTTTGTTTTCCACCACGGTTTTTCTTGTTTTCCAAGTCCTTCATTCAGAGTGAAACATAAAGTTCGACCTTGAATTGACATTCCAGAGATAAAGTGTCTAGACAGCACCTCGTGGAGAAATCCGCCATCTTAACAAGAGCAGGCTTTTTTTAATTAAAAAAAGTCCTTTCTTCGCCGCTTCTCCTCTGTATTGTTGTGGGAGACCGACTCCTGATAATCAGTCAGCCTCCTTTGCGATACCTTGTGTATATTTAAATGCCTCTTCTGGGTCCGTGAAGGCACATTCAACAGAGTTATAAGTAATCCTCATCTTTGCAGGGTACATTATTCCATATCTTACGCCAGTAATTTCTTTCAAAATCATTCTTGTCTTTGTGAACATTTCCCCCTTTTTAACAATTTCAACTGGATAGTCATGAAAGATCTTAGGTTATCCTCTCCAAACGTCAAATCCGATCCATATGGAATCAGTTTCATTATTTCTTCCAGAGTAGAGATGTCATAAAATTTCACAATGATCTGTCTTGTGTTAAACCCGGTGAGCCACGTCTATTCTTGGGTTTTCAGGCAGCTTAAAAACTTGTTTAAGTAAGTTGGCAGCAAACTCCCGGGGGTTTTATCCACTCTCCCTTCCCTCTTTTACTCCAACTATTCTTAAATTCTGCCTTCTCGATCTTGCTTCCAAGTCCAGACATTTATCCTTCATTTTGGCAAGTTGCCCCCCAGTACTTTCTTGCTCCTTTCTCAGTCTCCTTATCTCCTTAGACATCTCGGTCATCGTATTATCCATTTCTTCCATAGCCGAATCAGTCTTCTTGAGACTTGTATCCAACTTCTTATTACAGTCTTTTTCAACCCACTTAATTTTCTTGTTTAAATCCTCCTCAATCTCTTCAACACGTTTATTTGTTATCAATTTTCAGCATCAGCTTCTCAGTACCGTGTTTAATTTTTTTCAGAGATACTTTTGTCCAGCGCGGCTTTCCCATCTAGTATCAATTTAGAAATGTCTTGGGTAACTGAAACTCTTACCGACTGTTCCAGTTGTTCCATCTGTCCATCCTTTGAAGTCATTTCTATAGGAGGACTTCGAGAGTCAGCTTCTTCTTCGAGCTTTCAGCTGATGTTTGAGGAGTTTGAGGAGTCTTACCAAGTTTTTTCAAGTAGAGTCTTATAGCAGGTCTCGCAGCAGGTTTTGCAGACTTCTGGTGAGGTTTCCCTTTCTTCATTTAAAACTGCCGTTAATCTCCGTTTTTTCGCGGTGACTTCTGATGACGCCACTTACGCAACATCAAACAGCTCCGGTGAGTATTTTTAAATCTGTCCCGTCTTCCAAACCATCTTTTTTCAAGATTTAACGGGAGCAGAGCTCGATGCTGCGCCTTTGTTACTCCATGGCGCCGCCGGCCGGGAAATAAAAGTTCAGTATGTTCATAGACCATAGACCATATATACACAATAAATAACAGATAATGTGCAATAGTACTAATAGACTGTTATTGTTCAGAGATTATTTGATGTTGTGTTTAATAGCCTGATGGCTGTGGGGGAAAAAGCTGTTCCTGAGCCTGGATGTTACAGATTTCAGGCTCCTGTACCTTCTTCCCAATGGCAACGGAGAGATGAGTGTATCATGACCAGGATGGTATGGGTCTATGATGATGTTGACAGCCTTTTATGAGGCAGCGACTGCGATAGATCCCTTCAATGGTGGGGAGGTCAGAGCCGATGATGAACTGGGCATTAGTCACAACTTTCTGCGTTCTTCTCCGCTCCTGGATGCTCAAGTTGCCGAACCAAGCCACGATGCAACCGGTCAGCATGCTCTCTACTGTGCACCTGTAGAAGTTTGATGGAGTCTTCCTTGACATAACCAACTCTCCGTAATCTTCTCAGGAAGTAGAGGCACTGATGTGCCTTCTTTATAATTGCATCAGTATGCTGGGACCAGGAAAGAGCTTCGAAAATAAGCATGCCCAGGAATTTGAAGCTTTTGACCTTGTCCACCATCGTCCTGTTGATATAAATGGGATTGTTGGTCCCTATCCTACCCCTTCCAAAGTCCACAATCAGTTCCTTGGTTTTGCTGCAGGTTATTGTGCTGGCACCATTTGGTCAATTGGTCGATCTCACTTCTATACTCTGATTCATCACCATCTATGATTCGTCCCACAACAGTGGTGTTGTCGGCGAACTTGATGACATAGTTCACACTATATCCGGCTACACAGTCATGAGTATGGAGTGAGTACAGCAGGGGGCTGAGCACACAGCCTTGAGGTGCTCCTGTGCTAATTGTTATCGAGGATGACATTTCCACCAATATGGACAGACTGTGGTCTGTGGATGAAGAAGTCAAAGATCCAATTGCAGGGGGAACTGGAAACCAAAGCACGGATAAAGTGGAATAGAAAGGAGTGACAAAGGTAATCCATGTCTTCTGCATAAAAGTCGTCATGGTAGTGAGTGGCTAATTACACTTTGCAGCTTTCCACGGTCACATCACGACATGTTCTACTTATGCTGTTATACTGTGGTACTGAGATGAAGACAACGCAGCACAACTGCAAGAGTGTCAAGAACAGTATCATGCTACTCTTTGCTAACCTGTGGCAGAATATAAGTGTTCCATCAGAGTGATCCAGCTTGGAGAAGGCAATATTTGCAACATAGAGAGACTGATATTCCTTGCGCGGATGAAAACTGGAGTTTGAGATTGTTCCTGATATTGCATTAGTTGCCAGATGTTTGCAACATACCGAAATAAGACTCATTACGTGTTGCATAATGTGTGCACGCAGCTGTGTAATTTGCCAAAGTTTCTACATGCCTCACATCTTTCTATTGCTCAGAGACTTTGGCAGGAGCTTGTGGTTGGGAAAACCGGGTAATTGATATTCTGTTTTCCAAAGTGGACATTTATATCCACTAGTATTAATGATACCGGCCAGAGTGATAGGATGCTTGGTTTGTAGTTCAACCTGGCAGCCCATTGAGACAGAGCATATCAGATTGCACATACAGTATGTGGTTATCAGTGCAGTCTCAGATCTGTCATGGGGAATTAATTATAAGCTGGATATTTCACCAGTGCACTGGCAGAAAGTAGAAGGGACAAATTTTGGTTTATTTTTATCACGTGAATCGAGGTACAGTGAAAAGCTTTGTTTTACATGCTGACCATTCAATTCAGATAATATTATTGATAAATACAATCAAGCCAAATTCGTGTACAATAGGTAGGGCAAAAGGAAAGATATAGAGTGCAGAAATTGTGATAGATTTTCAGGTAGAAAAGAGATTTTAAATAGGAGAGTGATTCTTGCCTTCTCTGCACTTTCCAGCATAATGCCATCCTTCCTATAGCATGGTGACCAAAGCTAAACACAATACTCCAAATGCGGCCTCACCAACATTGTACAACTGTGACATTATGTCCCATCTTCAATATTCAGTGCCCTGACTGATAAAGGCACCCCCCCCCCCCCCATATTACTGTGCTCCAAGGAATAAAGCTAACCTGCCCAACATTTCCCTATACCTCAGCCCTCAAGTTCTGGCAACATCTTCGTAAAGTCCTACCCTAATTTCACCACCACAAAAGGCATCACTTCATCCTTAGGATTAAATTCCATCTACCTAATTTACCACCTGATTGGTATCATTCTGTAGATAAGAGTGCCCCCTTGCTATCAATAACACCACCATTTTTTGTGTCATTTTCAAACTTACGAATCATAACTTCTAAGTTTGCATCAGTCGCAGTCGTTAATAAATATATATCTACATACACACACACACAAACATAGGGTCCCACCACTGATCTGTAGGATACACTGCTAATCATAGGCTTCCTATTGTACAACAACTCTCAACTATCTCCTTTACCAAGACAATTTTCTGACCAATTCTGTAAAAAATATTATTTAGATTCGTATATTGTACAATGATCAAACTTTGACCCATTGTGCCCCGACAGAATTGGTCAATTATCAAGTTCAAGTGAGTTTATTGTCATGTGTCCCTGATAGGACAATGAAATTCTTGCTTTCCTTCAGCACACATAACATTGAAGGCATTTACTACAAAACAGATTAGTGTGTCCATATACCATATATAAATATATACACACATGAATAAATAAACTGATAAAGTTCAAGTAACAGATAATGGGTTATTAATGTTTAGTTTTGTCCGAGCCAGGTTTAATAGCCTGATGGCTGTGGGGAAGTAGCTATTCCTGAACCTGGTCGTTGCAGTCTTGAGGCTCCTGTACATTCAGATTCAGATTCAGATTCAATTTTAATTGTCATTGTCAGTGTATAGTACAGAGACAATGAAATGCATTTAGCATCTCCCTGGAAGAGCAACACAGCAAATGATTTGAATAAATAATAATAAGTGTCCGGGGGGGGGGGGGGGGGGGGGGGGTGATTGGCAGTCACCGAGGTACGTTGTTGACACCGAGGTACGTTGTTGACCTGAAGATAGCAGGGAAATGGGTGTGTGGCCAGGATGGCATGGCTTTGATGATACTGCCAGCCTTTTTGAGGCAACAACTGCGATAAATCCCCTCGATGGAAGGAAGGTCAGAGCCGATGATGTTTACTACTTTTTGTAATCTTTTCCTTTCCAAGGCGCTCAAGTTGCCGAACCAAGCCATGATGCAACCGGTCAGCATGCTATCTACTGTGCACCTGTAGAAGTTAGAAAGAGTCCTCCTTGACAAACCGACTCTCCATAATCTTCTCAGGAAGTAGAGGCGCTGATGTGCTTTCTTGATAATTGCATTAGTGTTCTCGAACCAGGAAAGATCTTCAGAAATGTGCATGCCCAGGAAGCTCTTGACCCTCTCAACCATCGACCCGTTGATATAAACGGGACTGTGGGTCCCCATCCTACTCCTTCCAAAGTCCACAATCAGTTCCTTGGTTTTGCTGGTGTTGAGGGCACCATATGGACCATATGGGTTTTGCTGGTGATGCTGGCACCATATGGACAGTTGCTCGATCTCACTTCTATACTCTGACTCATCCTCATCAGTGATACGTCCCACAACAGTGGTGTCGTCAGCGAACTTGATGATGGAGTTCGATGGAGTTGGGTATAATTATGTACCCAAGTCATCTTTTCCCACAGCATTGTAATTATTTTTAGAAGAGTTCTGTAAATAAATAATCATAGAATCATAGAAAATAGGTGCAGGAGTAGGCCATTCGGCCCTTCGAGCCTGCACCGCCATTCAATATGATCATGGCTGATCATCCAACTCAGTATCCTGTACCTGCCTTCTCTCCATACCCCCTGATCCCTTTAGCCACAAGGGCCACATCTAGCTCCCTCTTAAATATAGCCAATGAACTGGCCTCAACTACCTTCTGTGGCAGAGAATTCCACAGACTCACCACTCTCTGTGTGAAAAAAGATCTTCTCATCTCGGTCCTAAAAGACTTCCCCCTTATCCTTAAATAAATCTGAATCAAATAGAAATAGAATCATTATATACAACTTTTTAAAATGTTTCGATAAAATTAAGCTCGATTTTTTAAAAAAGAGAATACGCTGAGGAAGTGCAAAGGAAATCTTCAGCAGTTTTTAAAGCAGGCAGATAACATACAGTAATTATTTTTTCTATTGCATATGAGAGGAGGGAGGGAAGAGCAACAGAGAGAAGTTAGTTGTGGTGCATCAAGCAAAGGCAAGAGAAACAGTACTTAGAGTTTATTGTATTTTGTAGCAAATAATAGTGAAAGTTGGATTATGTATTGCAGGCGAATGTAGAACCATTGCAAGCAATAACTGCAGCAGAGGAACTGTTTCTGCAATAATTATCTGAACTCAGGGTAAATATAACCAGGCACACTCTAATTGAGTCTAGAGGGAAAAATAAGGCTGTCTGGTCATGATTTTTCAATTCTGCTTGCAGATTTAAATTTGTGCCCATGAAGTAGGCTCAAGCCAGTGTTATATTCCTGTTTGAGAAGGAGAAGAAAATGACCAACTGTGGAAAAATCTAACATCGACCTGGCAAATCCCATGGGTCCCAATATTTATGAGGACAAATGTTTGACCTGGCAAAATAAAGAATCCAGCAAATCAGGAAACCTGGAAAGCCTTTTCTATTGAGTTTGATTTATTAAAAAAAAAATCTAATCTTCAATAAGAATTAACAATAAATATTAATCTTCAATAAGAAATAACAATAAATTAACACTTCTTTCTTGTCAGTTGCTGAGTGCCAAGATTTTCAGCTGCCTTGTGAAACTAGCAGTGGAAGACTGTTCAAACTAGCTGAAATGCTCTTTTCAGAAATTGCAGTTGAATATCAGTCAACAGATTCGTCATTACTTATTAATCCAATTCATCCAATGACACTGTGGATAACAGCATTAAATAAGCTCTGGTATTTTGAGGTCCAAATCAAGCCTTATTATGATGTTTTCAATTCCACTTTATTGAAAAGTATATGACCCTATGGAGTCTCAGTACCTTGTTAAGAAACACACAGTGTGAGTGACACTGTGGCACAGCAGTTGGTGTAGCTTTTGAATTCCCTGTGATCTTTGTAATAGTACTGATGTTGCATGTGTTGAATCTGGAGACTCAGCAAATAGTGTTGCTGTACCTTCATCTTGATTCATTGAAGGTACCATTTCATAACTCACTTAAGCCAAGTGTGCATCAGCATATCCACAATTGTAAGACTCTCACTCTTCCAATAGATTGTGGAGATATACTATTCCCAGAACCATCTTGCAATGCAATGCCAGTGAGATTTTCAGAAAGGTTTGTGTTTACCGCTTAATTTCAGCACGATCTATTGCAAGGAGTATTTTTCCAACATAGCATTCTCTCATTGCTGATCGGAATAAATGCATTTGCCAAGACTGTATATATACACGAGGCATTTAACGGTGCATACTCCACCGCCTCTTGATTTTCCCGCTGCCTCCGCTTCGTAGTCCGCTGGCTAGTTGGAAGCCAGCCAGTTGCAGCGCATTGTCCAGGGTCGACTCACACAGCCAGGTCACGGTGAAGCACACGGCAGCGGATAGAAACATAGAAATTAGGTGCAGGAGTAGGCCATTTGGCCCTTTGAGCCTGCACCGCCATTCAATATGATCATGGCTGATCATCCAACTCAGT
The DNA here is from genome assembly GCA_963514005.1 of Raja brachyura. Next base: position 66,197,039 of record OY740781.1, on the reverse strand, counting down.
ATCCTGCCTTCTCTCCATACCCTCTGATCCCCTTAGTCACAAGGGCCACATCTAACTCCCTATCTCCTCAAGGTATATCTCCTTACAGATATCTCCTCAAGGCACGCCTACTTTGAAGAACTTCATGATTGGACCTCTCTTATCAAGTTTCTGTCCCTACCTTAACAATGAAATGGTTTAATCAAAGTCACTGAAGAAGGGCCACGATCGAAAACATCACAAACTATGTTGTTCCACGGATGCGGCCTGACCTGCTGAGTTACTCCAGCATTTTGTGATTTTTTTTTCTCCATTGAGTAGGATATCATTCCATACTTGTCTGGTCCTCTTGGAAACTAGAACCAATCAGTTTAGTTAGTCAATGTTATATGGAATATTGCAGCTCAACCAGAATTATTTAATTCTTTTCTATGTCTGCCATAGAATGTTACCTTAGTTTTCAAATTCCAGATCAAGTAATGCTGGGTACATCACTGACTTTTTTTTCTGACTTCCCTTCTATGTTTGTCAGATAGACCATGTCACAACTGGTTTTTTTTTTTGTTGAGCAAGCAGCAAATAATGCATTGCTTTAACTTCCTGACAACAGGACTCCAGACAGGGAATCATAATTTTATAGTCTTCACCTAGGCTATCTCGGAAACATTTCTAAATGCAAAGGCAATTTTAAATCTGGAACATCTATTCAAAATGGTCAATTAGAAGTTTCAAAACTGAAATATTTGTCATGTCATTCAGTTTAGTTTAGAGATAAAGTGCAGAAACAGGCCTTTTAGGCCCACCAAGTTCGCGCTGACCAGCAATCCCTGCAAATTAACACTATCCTATACACACTAGGGACAATTTACAATTTTACCAAGCTAATTAGCCTACAAACCTGTATGTCTTCAGAGAGTGGAAGGAAACCGGAGCACCCAGAGAAAAATCCACGCAGGTCACGGGGAGAATGCACAAACTCCATACAGACATTGCCTGTAGTCAGGATCGAGCCCAGGTCTCTGGTCCTTTAAGGCAACAACTCTACTGTGTCCCACATGTCATGCCATTGGATATAAGCAGTTTTCAAACCTCCGAGTAAATGGAATAGAAACATAGAAAATAGGCCATTGAGCCCTTTGAGCCAGCACCTGCATTCATTGTGATCATGGCTGATCGTCCCCTATCAATGACCCGTGCCTGCCTTCTCCCCATATCCCTTGACTCCACTAGCCCCTAGAGCTCTGTCTAATGTGGACAGTAGTTCCATTGTAGAAGTTCTTAAAATGAATGCATATTCTGCATAAGAGAAAGTATCACCAGCAGGGATCAATAAGTGCTGGAGAAATCCATTTGGTCCTGTCTTTTGATAAAGTTAGAGCAACTGGAGATTATGACAACATCTTCTCATAAATGGTTAAGAGATTTACAATCACATTACCAAAGTTATTACTGGAGATTTAAAATAATAGCTGCAAGAAGCAAGATCTAATTAGTTGATGAGGTTGCTGCTATCACCCGCATCATGACCAATGATGAGATCATTGCCAATCTAGGCAACAATTAGAATTCCAACAGAAAGCCAAGGATGTTAACAGTTTCAAAAGTATGCTTAAAACAATGCAAGTCTTGCAGGAAGGGCATGGCACTGACTTCATTATAACTTCTCAATTCCGTATACTTTCTAACAATCATACAACTTAAATAGTAAATAAAAACCTATTTTTAATTATTTTTGATCTTATATTTTTCTTAACCTTATAATAATCCTACCTGCCATGAGAACTTTGAATGTTTGTTCAACAGTTAGATGTTTAATTTAGTTTAGCTTACTGATACAGCAAGGAAGCATGCCCTTCGGCCCTCTGAGGTAGCCACTCCAATAAATCCCTTAGATGGTGGGGAGGTCAGAGTCGGTGATGGACTGGGCACTGTTCACAACTGTTTGCAGTCTTGCCAATTGGTTAAAAGTCAAGAAAAGTGAACAAATGAAATAGATGTACTGACAAAAATACATGATCGCTGTGGAAGTGCAGGTGGAATGAGTGTGGATGATTGATGCAGATGTATCAGATGCCACCCATCACAACCTCTTCCATTTGTTTAAAATGTCAGGGTGTCCAGGAATCTGTATAGATTTATTAATTTTGTACTTTAAGAGATATGACTAATTAAATACAATGCAGTTACAACTTTCCTCCAATCTCTATTTTAACAAAGATTTAAACACTTTAATATATTTTAACACTAGTTAAAATGGTGGATTAATAAAATCAAAAAATAATTTATCTAATATTTCTACTAATCTCTGATTTAATGGCTTCTTTTCCACCATTGCAACCAGTAACTGCATAGGTGAGTGGTGAGCTATTTTGGTTTTCTGTTCTATTATTGAGAACGGAAACATGGTTAAAACTAAGATTAGTTAAAACAAATGTAGGTCCCTTGCAGTTAGAAACAGGTGAATTGAACATGGGGAACAAGGACATGGCAGACCAATTGAATAACTACTTTGGTTCTGTCTTCACTAAGGAAGACATAAATAATCTGCCGGAAATAGCAGGGGACCGCGGGTCAAATGGGATGGAGGAACTGAGTGAAATCCAGGTTAGCCGGGAAGTGGTGTTAGGTAAATTGAATGGATTAAAGGCCGATAAATCCCCAGGGCCAGATAGGCTGCATCCCAGAGTACTTAAGGAAGTAGCCCCAGAAATAGTGGATGCCTTAGTGATAATTTTTCAAAACTCTTTAGATTCTGGAGTTCCTGAGGATTGGAGGGTAGCTAATGTAACCCCACTTTTTAAAAAGGGAGGGAGAGAGAAATCGGGGAATTACAGACCAGTTAGTCTAACATCGGTAGTGGGGAAACTGCAAGAGTCATTTATTATAGATGGGATAGCAGCACATTTGGAAAGTGGTGAAATCATTGGACAAAGTCAGCATGGATTTACAAAAGGTAAATCATGTCTGACAAATCTTAGAGAATTTATCGAGGATGCAACTAGTAGCGTGGATAAGGGAGAACCAGTGGATGTGTAATATCTGGACTTTCAGAAGGCTTTCGACAAGGGCCCACACAAGAGATTAGTATACAAACTTAAAGCACACGGTATTGGGGGTTCAGTATTGATGTGGATAGAGAACTGGCTGGCAAACAGGAAGCAATGAGTAGGAGTAAACGGGTCCTTTTCAGAATGGCAGGCAGTGATTAGTGGGGTACCGCAAGGCTCAGTGCTGGGACCCTAGTTATTTACAATATATATTAATGATTTGGACGAGGGAATTGAATGCAACATCTCCAAGTTTGCAGATTACACGAAGCTGGGGGGCAGTGTTAGCTGTGAGGAGGATGCTAGGAGGCTGCAAGGTGACTTGGATAGACTGGGTGAGTGGGCAAATGCATGGCATATGCAGTATAATGTGGATAAATGTGAGGTTATCCATTTTCGTGGCAAAAACAGGAAAGTAGACTATTATCTGAATGGTGGCCGATTAGGAAAAGGGGAGATGCAATGAGACTTGGGTGTCATGGTACACCAGTCATTGAAAGTAGGCATGCAGATGCAGCAGGCAGTGAAGAAAGCGAATAGTATGTTAGCATTCATAGCAAAATGATTTGAGTATAGGAGCAAGGAGGTTCTACTGCAATTGTACAGAGTCTTGGTGAGACCACACCTGGAGTATTGCGTACAGTTTTGGTCTCCAAATCTGAGGAAAGACTTTCTTGCCATAGAGGGAATACAGAGAAGGTTCACCAGACTGATTCCTGGGATGTCAGGACTTTATCTGAAGAAAGACTGGATAGACTCGGCTTGTACTCGCTAGAATTTAGAAGATTGAGGGGGGATCTTAGAGAAACTTATAAAATTCTTAAGGGGTTGGACAGGCTAGATGCAGGAAGATTGTTCCCGATGTTGGGGAAGTCCAGGACAAGGGGTCACAGTTTAAGGATAAGGGGGAAATCTTTTAGGACCGAGATGAGAAAAACATTTTTCACACAGAGAGTGGTGAATCTCTGGAATTCTCTTCCGCAAAAGGTAGTTGAGGCCAGTTCATTGGCTATATTTAAGAGGGAGTTAGATGTGCCCCTTGTGGCTAAAGGGATCAGGGGGTATTGGAGAGAAAGCAGGTACGGGATACTTAGTTGGATGATCAGCCATAATGATATTGAATGGCTCGAAGGGTCGAATGGCCTACTCCTGCACCTATATTCTATGGTCATTATTTGTCTCGGCCCTGCTAAGCACAGGATCTTCCTTAAGAACTGCTGCTCTTACTCCCACAAACATGAGAGCTAAGCCCCAAACCACGCTTGGGCAGCTGTCAAATGTATCAAGCATATGAATGTGCCTGAATGTCTCTGACCTTCAGAGGCATTCAAAAAGGAATTAAAAAAGAATCATGTTAACCATATAACCATATAACAATTACAGCACGGAAACAGGCCATCTCGGCCATTCAAGTCCGTGCCGAACAACTTTTTTCCCTTAGTCCCACCTGCCTGCACTCATACCATAACCCTCCATACCCTTCTCATCCATATGCCTATCCAATTTATTTTTAAATGATACCAACGAACCTGCCGCCACCACTTCCACTGGAAGCTCATTCCACACCACTACCACTCTCTGAGTAAAGACGTTCCCCCTCATGTTACCCCTAAACCTCTGTCCCTTAATTCTAAAGTCATGTCCTCTTGTTTGAATCTTCCCTATTCTCAAAGGGAAAAGCTTGTCCACATTAACTCTGTCTATCCCTCTCATCATTTTAAAGACCTCTATCAAGTCCCCCCTTAACCTTCTGCGCTCCAGAGAATAAAGACCTAACTTATTCAACCTATCTCTGTAACTTAGCTGTTGAAACCCAGGCAACATTCTAGTAAATCTCCTCTGTACCCTCTCTATTTTGTTGACATCCTTCCTATAATTGGGCGACCAAAATTGTACACCATACTCCAGATTTGGTCTCACCAACGCCTTGTACAATTTTAACATTACATCCCAGCTTCTATACTCAATGCTCTGATTTATAAAGGCTAGCATACCAAAAGCTTTCTTTACCACCCTATCTATATAAGATTCCACCTTCAAGGAACTATGCACGGTTATTCCCAGATCCCTCTGTTCAACTGTATTCTTCAATTCCCTACCGTTTACCATGTACGTCCTATTTTGATTTGTTCTGCCAAGGTGTAGCACCTCACATTTATCAGCATTAAACTCCATCTGCCATCGTTCAGCCCATTTTTCCAACTGGCCTAAATCACTCTGTAGACTTTGGAAATCCTCTTCATTATCCACAACACCCCCTATCTTGGTATCATCTGCATACTTACTAATCCAATTTACCACCCTTTCATCCAGATCATTGATGTACACGACAAACAACAAAGGACCCAACACAGATCCCCGAGGCATCCCACTAGTCACCTGCCTCCAACCCGACAAACAGCCATCCACCATTACCCTCTGGCTTCTCCCATTCAGCCACTGTTGAATCCATCTTGCTATTCCTGCATTTATACCCAACAGTTGAACCTTCTTAACCAACCTTCCATGAGGAACCTTGTCAAAGGCCTTACTGAAGTCCATATAGACAACATCCACTGCTTTACCCTCGTCAATTTCCCTAGTAACCTCTTCAAAAAATTCAAGAAGATTAGTCAAACATGACCTTCCAGGCATAAATCCATGTTGACTGTTCCTAATTAGACCCTCTTTATCCAGATACTTATATATATTATCTCTAAGTATCTTTTCCATTAATTTGCCCACCACTGAAGTCAAACTAACTGGTCTATAATTGCTAGGTTTACTTTTAGAACCCTTTTTAAACAATGGAACAACATGCGCAGTACGCCAATCCTCGGGGACTATTCCCATTTCTAATAACATTTGAAATATTTCTGTCATAGCCCCGGCTATTTCTACACTAACTTCCCTCAATGTCCTAGGGAATATCCTGTCAGGACCTGGAGACTTATCCACTTTTATATTTTTCAAAAGTGCCAGTACTTCTTTTACTTTGAAACTCATAGTATCCATAGCTACTCTACTAGTTTCCCTTACCTCACATAATTCAATATCCTTCTCCTTGGTAAATACCGAAGAAAAGAAATTGTTCAATATCTCCCCCATCTCTTTTGGCTCTGCAGATAGCTGTCCGCTCGGTCTCTCCAATGGACCAATATTATCCCTTGTTATCCTTTTGCTATTAATATAGCTGTAGAAACCCTTTGGATTTACTTTCACCTTACTTGCCAAAGCAACCTCATATCTTCTTTTAGCTTTTCTAATTTCTTTCTTAAGATTCTTTTTACATTCCTTATACTCCTCAAGCACCTCATTTACTTCATGCTGCCTATAATTATTGTAGATCTCCCTCTTTTTCCGAACAAGATGTCCAATTTCCCTTGAAAACCAGGGCTCTTTCCAATTTTTACTGGTTCCTTTCAACCGAACAGGAACATAAAGATTTTGTACTCTTAAAATTTCCCCTTTAAATGTCCTCCATTTCTCCTCTACATCTTTCCCATAAAACAAAATGTCCCAGTTCACTCCTTTTAAATCATCTCGCATCTCGTTAAAGTTAGCCTTTCTCCAATCAAAAATCTCAACCCTAGGCCCAGTTCTGTCCTTCTCCATAATTATATTGAAACTAATGGTATTGTGATCACTGGACCCGAAGTGCTCCCCTACGCATACCTCCGCCACCTGTCCCGTCTCATTTCCTAACAGGAGGTCCAGCACTGCCCCTTCTCTAGTAGGCACCTATGTTACTTTTAAAATGTTAACGACGAAAATATTAACATCTAATATTAAAAGTAAAATATAATTTTAACATTGAAACTGCTTAAAAATCTTAAAGGCATTCAAATGTTGTTAACAAACTCAATTAATTCAAAATTCCATTTTTCATGGAACTCTTTCATAAACAGTACAGAAACAGATCTTTGGTTTACTGAGTCTGCACTGATCATTAAGCATCCATTTAGCACATTTTATACTCCCTATATTCCCATCAACTTCCACCCTCCAACTTCTATCATCACCTGCAGACTAAAAGCAATTTACAGTGGCTAATTAACCTGCCAACCCGCACATTTTTGGACGTGGGAGGAAACCAGAGCACCCAGAGGAAGTTCAGTTGCAGTGAAAATGAGCAAAGTCCCTCACACAACAGAACTGAAGTTCAGCAGTCAACTGAGGTCACTGGAGCAGTATGACTGCAGCTCTACTAGTTACACCGTGTGCTAGTTTAAGTGGGCAAATATCCTTCCAGAGCAGCAAGGAAACTGGTGCCCTACTATTGGACTAATCCAGGAAACCCAAGGACAGGTTCAGACCGCTCAAGGATGTAGGAATTTGTGCTTTGAGTCAGAGGATATTGGTGAGGTACACAACAAATAGTTTGTATCTAGTTTCACCATGGAGAAGGACAAGGAGTACAGTGAGATCTGTGTGGAGAATACTAATAAGCAAGGACAGTTTGTGATTAAGAAGGAGGTGGAGTTGGAGTTTGTCAAAGAGCATTAGGGTGAATAAATCCCCAGGGCTTGATGGGGTCCTTCTCAGGTTATTCAGAGATGCAAGAGAGAGGACTGCACGTGCCTTGACTGCATGAGCCTTTGCATCTTCTCTAGCCACAGGTGAGATCCCGGAGGACTGGAGAGCAGCTAACGTTGTTTTGTTTAATAAGGGAAGTAGGGAAAATCAGGCTGGTGAGCCTCACATTAGTGGCAGGGAAACTATGGAGGAGGATTCTTCAGGATAGGATTTTCTCCCATTTGGAAGAGAATAAGTTAATTTGGGACAAATTATGTGGCAGGTAGTCTTACTAACTAGATCAAGTGTTTTTGAGGAGGCGGTGAAGGTGATCAATGAGGTAGGGCTGTGGATGTTCATTACATGGATTTTAGTAAGGTATTTGTTAAAGTCCCCCATGGTAGGCTGATCCAGAAAATTAAAAAGCATGGGATTAAAATTGGCTTGGTCATATGGACTCAGAACTAGCTTGGTGATGGAAGACAAGGTTCTGGTGGAAGGACAATATTTAGGCTAGAGGTCTGTAACTAATGGAGTTCCGCAGAGATCGATTCTGGGAAATGTTGCAGATGACACCATATTGCTGAGATCACAGTCTGCGAGGAAGGCTGTCTGAGTATACAGTGGGATCAGCTGCAGAAATGGGTGGAAAAATGGCATGTGGAGTTTAATCTGAGCAAGTGGGAGGTGTTGCACTTTGAGAGGTCGAATGTAAAGGGAATATGTACAATTAATGGCATGGCCCTTGACAGCATTATACAGAGGGATTTGGGGATCTAAGTCCCTTACCCCCTGAAAGAGGCAACACACGCAGATAGAGTGGTAAATAAGGCACTTGGTATGCTTGCCTTTATTGGTTGGGGTATTGAGTGCAAGCTTTATAATATTTTGGTTAGTATTGCGGACAGTTCTGGTTGCCCCATTACAAGGATCTATTTCCCAGGATGGAAATTTCAAATAAGCATAGCTTTAAGTTGGGAAAAATGTAAAGGAGATAACTGGGGCAGGTTTTTCACAGGGTGAGTGGTGAGGGCCTGGAACCTGCTGCCAGGGGTGGTGGTGGAAGCAGACATAATAGTGGCATTTAAGAGACTCTTGGATGGGCATGGACAGATATGGATTATGTGCAGGCAGAGAAGGGTTAGAGTTGGCTTTATATTCGGCACAGACGTTGTGGACCGAAGGCCTGGTTCCTGTGCTATACTGTTCTATGAGACTGATATCAGAGCTAAGTCAGTGTGACACCAGAAATGCCCTCTCTGGAAATTCAGTCAATTAATGTTCATATGCATTGGCACCCAGAAAGCTTCAGATTTTCTCTCTCTGTAAATTCCTTATATATTACTGCATTAATATTGCCCAGATTGCACACCACCAAAAATGTGGTTGACAAAATGATGATTATGTTGCAAGAATAAATTATGAAATTAAAACCTGATGACCAGCAGAACCTCAGGGTAGGACATTACAAATGCCTACTTTGTCAGGTTAGTACCAGTGACCAATCTGGGACAGCTATCCAACAAAATGATGTTCATCTGCACATAGAAACATATACATAGAAACAAATAAAAGAGGTGCAGGAGGAGGCCATTTGGCCCAGCACCACCATTCATTGTGATCATGGCAGATCATCCACAATCAGTAACCCGTGCCTGCCTTCTCCCCCTATCCCTTGATTCTGTTAGCCCCTAGAGCTCTATCTAACTCTCTTTTAAATTAATTCATTGAATTGGCCTCTACTGCGGCAGAGAATTCCACAAATTCACAACTCTGGGTTTGTTCTCATTTGTTTTAAATGGCCTCCCCTTTATTCTTAAACTGTGGCCCCGTTTCTGGACTCACCCAATATTGGGACCATTTTTCCTGCATTTAGCTTGTCCAGTCCTTTTATAATTTTATGTTTCTATAAGACGAGTTAGTCATGCTCTCTACAGTGTAGCATTCTACATTAGTCGCTTTACCTCCCCCCCCTTGACTCCATTCAAGGACCCACGCATTCTTTCCAGCTGCAGCAGAGGTTCACCTGTACCTCCTCCAACCTCATCTATTGCATCCGCTGCTCTAGATGTCAGCTGCTCTACATCGGTGAGACCAAGCGTAGGCTTGCGATCGTTTCGCCGAACACCTCCGCTCAGTTCGCAATAACCAACCTGATCTCCTGGTGGCTCAGCACTTCAACTCCCCCTCCCATTCCGATTCCAACCTTCCTGTCCTGGGCCTCCTCCATGGCCAGAGTGAGGAGCAGCACCTCATATTTCGCTTGGGCAGTTTGCACCCCAGCGGTATGAACATTGACTTCTCTAATTTAAGGTAGTCCCTGCTTTCTCCTCCCCTTCTCAGCTCTCCCTCAGCCCACTGGCTCCACCTCATTCTTTCTTCTTCATGCCCCCCCCCCCCCCCCAACATCAGTCTGAAGAAGGGTTTGACCCAAAACGTTGCCTATTTCCTTTGCTCCATAGATGCTGCCGCACCCGCTGTCACAGATTCAGAACAAGCCTGTCACCGCAAAGTTAAGGAAATGTGATGCACAATGGATAAATCAGCAGCAGCAAAAATATATTTCATCAGATTCTTCATGACCATTTGCTCACACTAATTATCTTGCTGGGGAATGGCCCAAATTCCATGAAGAAGATAAAAGGATATTCCAAGCAAAGTACTCTACGAACAGGAAAATGTGGTGAAGCTGCAGCAGCAGAATCAGTTGATCAAAGATAATGCTTAGCAACCACACTATTAAACCATGGTTCTCTCCAACAAGAGAAGGTCCATTGACCTGCATTGTCATTTAACTCGTTATCAGTCCCTACAATCAACATTCTAATGGCCACCACTGTCCAGAAACATAATATGTGCAGCCACTTAAATATTAAGGCTACAAGAGCAGGTCAAGAATTCTGCAGCGTGTGACTCATTGGTTAAAAAATGTTTTCCATAATCTGCAAGGAATGAGTCAGGAATATGATGTAAATGCTCCAATTGCCTATTAGCACAACCAGCAACACACTAAAATCCTGACAATCTTTCCATCACTTGTACCTTTACTCCAATCAGTATCATATACAAGATGCTCAACAGCAATTTGCAAGGGCTTTTGTGACCACACCTTTCAAACCTATGACCTCTACTATCTCAAAGCAGAAGGGCAGCAGGTATGCCACCTTATATAAAATCCCTCCAGGTCATTTATCATCCTGAGTTGGAAAAACAGAAAATGTTGTTAGCATTCAGCAGGTCAGGATCGTATGAAAAAAGAGATAGGTTGAGGAACCTTCATCAGAAGTGGAGAGAGAGAGAGCAATACAAATTGTAGATTTAAATGGCAGAGATGGTGGCCAAAGGGATGGATAGGACTAAGGGAATATCTGTGATAGAGTGAAATCGAGGTTACTTTCTATGGCTGCGTTAGGGATCTTTGGACCTGAAACATTAACTTTGTTTCTCTTTCTGCAGATACTGCCTGTAACCTGAGCATTTCCCAGCATTTGCGTTTTGATTACAGATTTCCAGCATTTGTAATTTTTGGGGGATTTTCATTGCAAATCAATTGCCATTTCTTATTCAACGCTCTTAGAAGACACTGGCACTTTCTATCCATTCACAGTTTCTTCACTATGCAAACAATCTTGTTGTATGTAATTAGACTGCTGTACTTACTTTTCAAAAGTCCTTAATTGGCTACTAAGTAGTTCAAGAATGAAACACAAAGTGTTGGAGTAACTCAACGGGTCACGCAGCATCTGTGGAGGGAATGGATAGACAACATTTCAGGTCAGGACCTTTCTTCAGACTGATTGTAGTAGGAGGGAGAAAGTTGGAAATTAGGTTGGAGGGCAGAACAAAGCCAGGCAAGTGCTAGGTGGATATAGGTGAGGGGAAGGTTGATTGGCAAATGGGTGGAGAAAGTGACAAAGGTTAAAGATAAAAAGTAGTTCAAGAATGTAGCTTCTCAGAGACTTTAACAGATGGGAAATACATTCTGGCCTTTATCAACTAGAGTTCCCGCCAAGAATGTGCTGAAATACCTCTTGCCCAAATGTAATACCTGCATCCCAAAAATTGAAGAATGGAAGTAATTGACACTGAAATCCATGACCGGATTGCTGTACTTTGTCACCAGAACTGGATTATAATTCATTCTGAAATTAATTAAAATTCAAGAGTAAGCTATTTATAAATACTACTCTGCAAATAGCAAACATTTTATCTCTACTTGCTGCATATGTTATGTAAAAGATTAAAATACAGTACACAGGGTGAAGCATGTATTGTAATACTAATAAAAGTTTGATAGTAGCAGCCAGTGTAGTATCTTCTTACAGGTTGATGAGTTCATTATTTTCACACCATAAGACAGCTCAGACGAATTGTTAGTTAGCTTTCTTTCAGAAATAATAATTTCAGTGAAATGTCCAAAGAGTACTCCTCATCAAATGTGCCTGGAACTGAAGGCACAATGACTACATGAAATGTGAACATTATTTCATAGAGACAATATTGAGGATTCCCCTTGGGAGACATGAATGCGATGTGAATTTCCCAGAGCCAGCTTAACAAAGTACTCTTTACAGGGTCCTGATAGGATTGCTGTTTGTGATTAGAACTTTGCCAATGAAGGTTGGTGAATAATAAATGTTCATCCAAAACATCCAAGTTTTCAAAATTCTTACTTTGATCATCTAATCCCATGTAATTCTGCACTGTATCTTTAAACTAAACTTGGGGCGACAAGGTGGCATAGAGGTAGAGCTACTGCCTTACAGCGCCAGAGACCCGGGTTCGATCCTGATGACATGTGTCTGTACAGAATTTGTACGTTCTCCCCGTGACCTGTGTGGGTTTTCTCCGGGATCTCCGGTTTCTTCCCACTCTCCAAAGACGTTCAGGTATGTAGGTTAGTTGGCTTGGTATGAAAGCAAAATTGTTTTGGGGAGGTCCAGAACACGGGGTCACTGTTTAAGGATAAGGGGGAAGTCTTTAAGGACCGAGATGAGAAAAACATTTTTCACACAGAGAATGGTGAATCTGTGGAATTCTCTGCCTCAGAAGGTAGTTCTGAGTTCATTGGCTATATTTAAGAGGGAGTTAGATGTGGCTCTTGTGGCTAAAGGAATCAGGGGGTATGGAGAGAAGGCAGGTACAGGATACTGAGTTGGATGATCAACCATGATCATATTGAATGGAGGTGCAGGTTCAAAGGGCCGAATGGCCTACTCCTGCACCTATTTTCTATGTTTCTATGTTCGTAGTGTGTGTAAGGTGGTGTTAATGTACAGGGATCGCTGGTCGGTGCGGACTTGATGTGCTGAAGGGCTTGCTTCTGTGCTCCCAGTTCTCCCACCAATCTTATGCCCCTGTCCCACTTAGGAAACCTGAACGTAAACCTCTGGTGACCTTGCGCCCAAAGGTTTCAATGAGGTTCCTGGAGGTTTTGTTCACTCTCCCTAATGGTCGAAAGTGGTTTCTGCGTGGTCAAGGCTTCTTCCATGTTCCTTCGATTATTTCAACAAAATCAATACCGGGCTCGACTAAAAATAGGTTGCCGTTTGGTCGATGCCAGTGGAGTGGGGTCGCTATTTACTTACAGGCTGTTGAAGGCCATCTCCTTCGTGACCGGACACTTTGATTGGCTCATTGGAGTTTCACGACCTAGAAAGGCTCAGCAGAAGGTAAAATGCCTGCTAACAATATTAAACTTCTTAAAACTGTCTTCACTCCTTCTCCCCCCCCCTTCTCTCCCCCTTCTCTCCCCACTTCTCTCTCCCCCCCCTCCCATGCTCTCTAAGGGGGGGGGGGGGGGGGGGTGTGTGTGTGTGTGTGTGTGTGTGTGTGTGTGTGTGTGTGTGTGTGTGTGTGTGTGTGTGTGTGTGTGTGTGTGTGTGTGTGTGTGTGTGTGTGTGTGTGTGTGTGTGTGTGTGTGTGTGTGTTCGATCGATCCTATAGGATCTTTGGTCAGTAGATGCAGCTCAAGCTTTGGTCGATGCTTTCCAGGCGAGTGACCAAAACCTCTGGCGACTCAAGGAAACCTTGGGTCGCGGGCAAGGTCACCAGAGGTTTCCGTTCAGGTTTCCTAAGTGGGACAGGGGCATTACTGTCTCTGACTACATTCTGTTCCATCCACTCCCCTGACATCAGTCTGAAGAAGGGCCTTGGATTCAGTTTAGTTTATTGTCACGTGTACCGAGGTACAGTGAAAACCTTTTGTTGCGTGCTAACCAATCAGCAGAGAGACAATCCATGATTACAATCGAGCCATTTACAGCGTACAGATACATGTTAAGGAAATAACGTTTAGTGCAAGGTAACGCCAGAAAAGTCTGATCAAGGATAGTCCGAGGGTCACCAATGAGGTAGATAGTAGTTCGGGACTTCTCTCTGGTTGTGGTGGGATGATTCAGTTGCCTGATTACAGCTGGGAAGAAACTCGTTCATACCGGTTCCATGCTATCCCACTTTCTCATCCACTCACTACATGCTGGAGGCAATTTACAGAGGGATAATTAACCCACAAACCCTTGGGATATGGGAGGAAACTGGAGCACCCAAAGGATTCTCGTCATATGGACAAGCTAGATGCAGGAAAAATGTTCCCAATATTGGGCGAGTCCAGAACCAGGGGCCTTAGAATAAAGGGGAGGTCATTTAAGACTGAGGTGAGAAAAACCTTTTCACCCAGAGAGTTGTGGATTTATGGATTCCCTGGGCAGTGGAGGCCAAATCACTGGATGGATTTAAGAGAGAGTTAGATAGAGCTCTAGGGGCTAGTGGAATCAAGGGATGTGGGGAGAAGGCAGGCACGGGTTATTGATTGGGGACGATCAGCCATGATCACAATGAATGGCGGTGCTGGCGATTTCTAGAGCCATTTCCTTAAGTACCCTGGGATTCAGACCATCAGGCCCTGGGGATTTTTCAGCCTTCAGTCCCACCAGTCTACCCAATACTATTTCTCGCCTAATGCACATATTATTTTCAGTTCTATCTCTTTAGATCCTCTGTCCTTGAGTACATCTGGGAGATTTCTTGTGTCTTCTTTAGTTAAGACAGATCCAAAGTACCTGTTCAACTCGTCTGCCATTTCCTTGTACCCCATAATAATTTCACCTGTTTCTGCCTTCAAGGGACCCACATTTGTCTTTTATAATCTTTTTCTCTTAACCTAGCTAAAGAAGCTTTTGCTCTCCTTCATATTCGTTGTCAGCTTACCTTCGTACTTCACACCCAATCCTCTGGCCTCCCGCTGCTCTTTGCTAGGTTATACACCTTTTCTTTTGGTTCTATTCCATCCCTCACTTCCCTTGTCAGCCACAGTTGCCTTTTACTCCCCTTAGAATCTTTCTTCCTCTTTGGAATGAAATGATCCTACATCTTCTGGATTATGCCCAGAAATTCCTGTCATTGCTGTTCCACTGTCATTCTTGCAATGATCCTTTTCCAGTCAACCTTGGCCAGCTTCTCTCATGCCTTCATAGAAACATAGAAAAATAGGTGCAGGAGTAGGCCATTCGGCCCTTCGAGCCTGCACCGCCATTCAATGTGATCATGGCTGATCATCCAACTCAGTATCCCGTACCTGCCTTCTCTCCATACCCCCTGATCCCTTTAGCCACAAGTGCCACATCTAACGCCCTCTTAAATATAACCAATGAACTGGCCTCAACTACCTTCGGTGGCAGAGAATTCCAGTGACTCACCACTCTCTGTGTAAAGAATGTTTTCCTCATCTCGGTCCTAAAGGAATTCCCCCTGATCCTTAGACTGTGACCCCTTGTTCTGGACTCCCCCAACATTGGGAACAATCTTCCAGCATCTAGCTTGCCCAACCCCTTAAGACTTTTGTACGTTTCTATAAGATCCCCCCTCAATCTTCTAAATTCCAGCGAGTACAAGCCGAGTCTATCCAATCTTTCCTCATATGAAAGTCCTGACATCCCTGGAATCAGTCTGGTGAATCTTCTCTGTACCCCCTCTATGGCAAGGATGTCTTTCCTCAGATTTGGAGACCAAAATTGTACGCAATACTCCAGGTGTGGCCTCACCAAAACCCTGTACAACTGCAGTAGAACCTCCCTGCTCCTACACTCAAATCCTTTTGCTATGAATGCTAACATACCATTCGCTTTCTTCACTGCCTGCTGCACCTGCATGCCTACTTTCAATGACTGGTGTACCATAACACCCAGGTCTCGTTGCATCTCCCCTTTTCCTAATCTGCCACCATTCAGATAATAGTCTACCCTCATGTTTTTGCCACCAAAGTGGATAACCTCACATTTATCCACATTATACTGCATCTGTCATGCATCTGCCCATTCAGTCTGCCTAACCAAATCACCCTGCAGCCTCCAAGCATCCTCCTCACACCTAACTATACCCCCCAAATTTGGAGATGTTGCATTGAATTCCCTCGTCCAAATCATTAATATATATTGTAAATAGCTGGGGTCCCAGCACTGAGCCTTGCGGTACCCCACTAGTCACTGCCTGCCATAGTCCCCCTTGTTCAACTACAACACTGTCACTTCTGATTTAACCTTCTCCCTCTCAAATTGCAGATTAAAACTTATCATAATATGATCACTACTTTGCTCGAGTTCCCTTATTAAATCTGGTTCATTAGACAACACTAAATCTGAAGAAGGGTTTCGACTGGAAACGTTGCCTATTTCCTTCACCCCATAGATGCTGCCTCACTCGCTGAGTTTCTCCAGCATTTTTGTCTGCCACTAAACACAGAATTGCCTTCTCTTTGGTAGTATCCAGTACAAGCTGCTCTGTGAAATCACCTCAGAGGGAATCTACAAACTCCCTTTCTGGGGTCCAGAACCAACCTGATTTACCCAGTCTACCTGCATGTTGAAATCTCCCATTACCACAGTGGCATTACCTTTGCTACATGCCAATTTTAACTCCTGCTGCAACTTGCACCCTATATCCAGGCTACTGTTTGGGGGGCATAGATAACTCCCATTAGTGTCTTCTTTCCTTTACAATTCCTCAATTCTATCCACAGCGTCTCTACGGCATCAGTCCCTATGTCACCCCTCGCAAGAGACTGAATTTCATCCCTAACCTATAGAGCTACCCCACCTCCTCTGCCCACCTGCCTGTCCTTTCTATAGGATGTATAACCCTGCAGTCATGTATCTGTAATCCCCACAAGGTCATATCTACCAATCTCTAACTGAGCCTCAAGCTCATCCACTTTACCTCTTATACATGTATAATACATATATAGTACTTTTACTCACCTCACATTTCACATCAATTCCTATTTCACTTGGCCATACTCTCCTATCCCTTCGTGAGCTTTCTGTCCCATTAATTCTTGTGTCTTTCTTAACTTTTCCTATACTTTCTTTCCCTTTAACTCCATCCTTGTATTTCCAATTTGTCCCCCCTCCCCCCCCCCCACACTATTTAGTTTAAACTCACCTGTGCAGCAGTGGCATGCCTGCCTGCCTGAATGCTGGTCCCCCGCATGTTAAGGTGCAACCCGTCTCTTTTGTACCATTCCCCTACCTCCATGTTCCTGCCCTCATCAGCACGAGAAACTGGAAGCAAACCGGGGATAACCACCCTGGAGGTCCTGCTTTTCAGCCTTCTTCCAAGCTCTTTAAAATCACGCTGCAGAATCTCTTTCCTCTTCTTCCCGACATCTTTTGTGCCAACATGCATTACCACTTCCAGCTGCTCACCTTCACCCTTGAGGATGCCCTGCAATTGGTCCGTGATGTCCTAGCTCCTGGCACCAAGGAGGCAACACACCATCCTTGAATCCTGCCTGTCGCCGCAGAAACCCGTCTGTACCTCTCACTATGGAGTCCCCGACTACCACGGCTTTGCCTGACGTCTGTCTCTTCGGATTTGCTTCAGCGCCATATTTTGACTCGCAGGCCTGCCGCTGCTCATATTGGCCGTGTCTTCTGTCCTGACAGCTTCCAAGAGGGTCAATCTGTTTTCAAGAGGTACATCCCCGGGGGCTCCTGTACTCCAAGCTTCCTTATCGTCATCCACCTTCTCTCTTCCTGTATCTTCAGTGTAACAATCTCGCTGTGGGTCCTGTCCAGGAAACTCTCGTTTTCACGGATGATCCCGAGGTCATCCAGCTCCCTCTCCAGTGCCCCAACACGGTCCTTCAGCAGCTTCCACAGTCATAGCAGCCGGAGGCACCAGCGGTGTCCCTGACCTCCCACATCCTGCAAGCATCACACTGAATCAGCTTACCTGTCATATCTTCACTGCATCACACCCTCTTCAACTTTTGGCATGGTCGCCTCCCTCAGCCTCCTCGCCAATGACTCTCATTTTTCTCACAAAGCACTTACCTCGACCAGGACGCCCCCCCCCCAGTGCAAACCTTACTTAAATTAACTGACAAATTGTCTAAATCACTAATTAGCTAATTTACCGATTGGCTAATTTACCTTCTCAGCCACTCCCTGCACTCACTCATTCACCTGATGCTCCTCTGCCGACCTTGAAGGTATGATTAATTGAATAGCTCTTTCAAACAGCCTTCACAGGGAACATGGACCAAATGATCTCCTTTTACTGCAGTATGATTCTTTGTTAAACAATATTTTCATTGAGCATTCAAAGGTACCCACTCGTTTTTCCATATGTCATTGAGGAATCTAGCAGACAGACTCTTTAACAACTAATTACACAGCATCGTATATTGCTTTTAAGGAACCTTTCATGGTATTGCAATTATTTTAATTTCTTTAAAAGCGGAAAATATATTTTTCAATAATCTGTGTTTAGCAGAAGTGAATAGAGGTATTTTGGTGCCAATTATTTGCTTTCTGGGTTAAATCGCACATTGAAACTCAAGCTAATTAACAACTAATTAAATTTGTGTCTTGTGGTTTCCTGCTAAGCTCTTTGGGTGTGCTGGAAAGTGTCAAATACGTTTGCCAATTGTGAAACAAGCAGCTTTTAAATTAATATGAAATTTAAGGGAATTAAGACTGCAGTGACATTTGTATCATTCTCCCGGTTTTCATTTTTAATAGAATCTTCCAGAAGGCTTAAGTCTATATGTTGGATCCAAGTATATAACTGATTTTTTTCTGGATGAATTAATAGCGTCTCAACTTTAAAGTACCGACAAGGAAATTGGTACAGGAGAATATAGAGGCCCCCGGCATTAGGATATCCCTCAGTTACATTTAGCTCGTAGGGCTAAAGGAATCAAGGGTTTATGGGGGAAAAAAGCAGGAACAAGGTACTGATTTTAGATAGTGGAGAACCTCAGCAGGTGAGTTTTAGTTGATCAGCCATGATCATATTGAATGGCGGTGCTGGCTCGAAGGGCTGAATGGCCTACTCTTGCACCTATTTTTCTATGTTTCTATGTTTCAAAGTCAAAGTCAATTTTATTCGTCACATGCACCCGAAGGTGCAGTGAAATGAATTTGCCAGCAGCAATACATTTAAAAAGACACACAATACACAATAGAATTTAACACAAACATCCACTACAGCATTCTTCACTGTGGTGGAAGGCACCAAAGTTCAGTCAGTGCTCCTCCTTTGTTCATCCGTGGCCGGGGCCATAAACCCTTTCTAGTCTGGTCATGTAGTGTATGGCCAGCCTAAAATAATTTGTTAATTAATGATCAAGGGACAAAATTCTAACTGGTTTAACAATACCTACTGGCCTATGAATAGTAGCTTTGAAGATTCATTAGGGATTTAATAGCTTGTTCATTAAGTTTCTACTTAATTCAAATAATATTTTATGGTTGAAATCATAAGGTAGTCAATCAGGTATTTGACTGATAAGTTAACATATTTTACTTGAATATTCCATGATTTGGTTTTACCAGCCACATATATTATGTTATTTAATGTGTCTTTAAATTAACATGTAATTTACCATAGAAAATTGAAGCAGAAATAATTAGTTTGTTCTGCCGATGCTTGGATATATAGAAATATCTTGCTACAAGTACTTTACTTCAATGTTTGTGTGATTAACTGATTTATTGAACAATATATCAATTGGCTTACATGTTGTAGTAATTAATAAAATTGACGACTGACAGAAAAGTGCATTCCTGGTCATAATGTTGTTCTAGTGATTTTTCACATTCCTCTCTGTTTTTCCCCCCAATTATAAGAAAATAAATGCTGCATATATCTTAGGTTACTCAGCCACTGAAAGTTGTTTTCACATGTCAGGGTCTTTGTTGAATTGACAGCTCTTTATAAAGCACAAATATTTTGAATATGATGGTCATCTTTTGTGTTTTTTTCTATATGGATACATTTATTTATCATCAAGAATTCATATATCCAGCAGTAGCAGTAGCTTCTTTAAGATTATTTTGTGTTCAAACGTTAGTAGCTTCAATTATGTTGTTTATTCTTTACACTCACATGCAGCCATCAAACATGGTTGACATTGGAATCATATAATAGTCTGAAGAAGGGTCACAACCCAAAACGTCACCCATTCCTTCTCTCCAGAGATGCTGAGTTACTCCAGCATTTTGTGTCTATCTTTGGTTTAAACCAGCATCTGCAGTTCCTTCCTACACATAGCGTGGAGGTATTAGGTTGGGCATTTCTTAAGAACGTTAAGGGGCTGTCCCACTGCGGCGACCTAATCTGCGAGTTTAGACGTGTTTGCCCTCGACTCAAACTCCCAGCATGGTCGACACGTGGTCCTGGGAGGTCCTATGAGGTCACTGGAACTCTCCATCATGCTCGAGGGAAGTTCCCGAACACTCAGCTAGGTCGCGGAAAAATTTTCAGCATGTTGAAAATGTTTCTGCGAGTAAAATCTGATCGGCGTGGTTCTTTTTAACTCGTAGTGCAGTGGAGTGGGGTCATTATTTAGTTACAGGCAGTCGAGGGCAGCCATAGGCAATCTTCGCTGACCGGGCATTTTGATTGGCTCATTGGAGTTTTCAGGGCCAGGAAAAACCGACCGGTAGGTAAAATGCCCGCTAAACTTTATTATACTTCTTAAAAGTGTCTCCCCCCATTCTCTCCCCCTCACTCTCCCCGCTCTCTAAAGAACTTACCCAACACTGTGCAGCCATCTTTACGATGTGTGTGTGTGTGTGTGTGTGTGCGGTCGGTCGATCCGGCTCGTGGTTTCAATGCGGACGGTCGATCCAGCTCGAGGTTTTCCAGGCAAGTGCCCTCGAGCTTGAAGGTCGAAGACACTTTTCTTAACTCGCGGATTAGGTCGCCGCAGTGGGTCAGCCCCCTTAAGAATGAATATTGATATTGGTTGGAAAATACTGCAGGATTTCTGCAGAGTGCTGCAAACTGGTGTGAGTGGAGAGGAAGCATTTGTGCTATTTATACTTGAGACATCGTGATAATGTAAGCATCGTGGCGTTGGGGATGACGCCAGGTCGATAATGACTACACCGACACTCGCAGTAGGGTGAACTCACATAATATGGTTTATTTATAATGACAAGAAAGTCTAGGTGTGTATGGAGGTGCTGTCCCTGTATTCAGTGCACATGTGAGGAGGACCTGGCGATCTCGGCCATGTCCCTGCAGTTCACACTTGTCTCAAGAGGAGATGCTGGTGATCTCTGGTTTATCCTAAAAACTCAGTATCTGTGTGTGGACAAAGTCCCTTGTTGTCTGTGGGCAGGTAAGAGGCACTGGTGGTATCAGGCATGCCCCAGCCATGCAGTCTTGGCCCTCAGTGGAGAGGCTGGCTGCCCAGGACTTGTCCTGGCAGCTCGGGCTCAGTGGCCCAGTCTTTCTCCAGAATTGCAAAAGGGGAACACAGGGAGGCTCCCCTCTTCCTCCCTCCCCTCTCTACTCTCCCCCCCCCTTCCGTCCTCTCTTCCCCCACTCCCCTCCTCTCTTCCCCCCTTCCCCCTCCTCCCTTCCCCCCCTTCCCCCTCCTCCCTTCCCCCCTTCCCCCTCCTCCCTCCTCCCCTTCCCCCTCCTCCCCTTCCCCCTCCTCCCCTTCCCCCTTCCCCTTCCCCTTCCCCCTCCTCCCCTTCCCCCTCCTCCCATTCCCCCTCCTCCCTTCCCCCCTTCCCCTCCACTCTTCCCCCCCCTCCTCTCACCCCCGTCCCCTCCTCTCACCCCCCTCCCCTCCACTCTTCCCCCTCCCCTCCACTCTCCCCCTCCCCCTCCCTCCCCTCCTCTCTTACCCAACCCTCCTTTCCCCTCCCTCCCTACTCTCGTTTTTTTTCTTTCCCTTCCCTTCCTCCTCTCTTCCTCCCCTCAACTCTCGTCCCCCTCCTCTCTTCCCCCCCTCTCATCCTCCTCTCTTCCCCTCCCTCCCCCTCCTCTCTTCCCCCCTTCCTCTCTTCCCCCCTTCCTCTCTGCCCTTCACCTCCTCTCTTCCCCCCTCCCCTCCACTCTTCCCCCCCTCCCCTCCTCTTTCCCTCCTCCCCTCTTTCCTCCCTCCCCTCCGCTGTTCAACCTCCCCTCCTCTCTACTCCCCTCCCAAGTACAGTCTACCAAGTTAGGTCCTCGTGGAATATAACTGTCCCAAAAGACTTACTACTTTGTATTCCGGATATAAAAGCCTGCATTCAATTAGCCTTTATGATTTCTTTCTGAACCTGACCATTGCACTTTAATGATTTATGTTAATGGACTGCCTAATCTCTTTGGCCTCCACTGCTTCTAGCTTGTTGTCATTTAGCAGGTACTCTCTCCTACACTACATCTCAAAATGGATGATTTCACATTTGCATAAATTGAAATTATTTTGTCACATTTTTCTTAATCTGATGAATTTCATTACTTGATTGCTTCATCTGTTAATGGGGTGGGGGATTGGGGTGAGGTGGGGAGGTCTCATCACACAAAATACTCTTTTTCTTGAACTTAGTTTATTTGGATGTAGAGGACTAAACCAGCTTTCAGCAGCAGCCTCAGGGAGGGTCTTGAAGACCTACCTGAATACCCTAATCCCCATTGCTCATGGGCTTTTAACCTCTTTACTGGAGGGGTATGAAGGATTGCTGTGTGCTCTGTTTCACAGAGACATGGCTCATCCCCAGCTCTCCAGACTCAGCCCTCCAGTCCGCAAGTCTCTCCATTCATCACGTGTACCGAACGGTGACTTCAGGGAAGGGTTGAAATGGAAGCATTTGCCTCATGGTTAACGACTTGGTGCTCAGACATGGCATTCCTGTTCAAACCCTGCCCCCTACTGCTGGAACAGCTGGCAGTAAAATGCTGTCACTTCAACCTCCCGAGGGAATTCACCTCCATTTTCATGGTCACTGTCTACACCCAGGCTGATGTTTGTCTAGCAGTGGAGGAGCTGCACACCATGGTCAACAAATACCACTGATACCTTTTCTATCTTATCTGAGGACTACAACAAGGTCTGTTTGAAGAAGTCACTCCCTAACTACCACCAGCACGTGTCCTGCAGTACCAGAGGATCAAACATCCTGGATCACTGCTACTGCATCATCAAAGATACCTATCGCGCCAGCTGTCGCCCCTCTTTAGGAAATTAGATCACTCAGCTGTGTTCGTGCGTATCGGCAGTGACTGAAGTGGGCAGCTCTGATGGTGAGGATTGTACAGATTGGTCAGGGGAAGCAAGACCCATGTTTGCTTGGAGTTTGGTAGATTGGGCGATGTGCAATGGACCTGAATGGATGCACCAGGGCTGCTACTGACTTCATAAAGAAATGTGTGGAGGCGTGTGTTCCCATCAAATAAATCTGAGTGTTCCCCAACTAGAAGCCTTGGATGAATCAGGCTGAGAACTAGATCTTGAACATTTGAGTCTGGAGATGCAGGTTCATGTAGGAAATCCGGGTATGACCTAAATAAGGCCAAAACAAAGACTAAGAGACACTTTAGTTCTAAATTGGAGGGTGTCACAGATGTTTGGTGGGATTGCGTGCCCTCATTTCCCATAAGGCAAAACCAAGTGGTCTTGGTTTTGCAACAGCAAGTCATAGATCAGCTCAATTACTCCCGGCTGAGCACACACTTCGAAAGGGAGAAAATCAATGTGCCTTAGCATGATAATCTGAGTCACTGAGACTGACACCAGAAGATCCTTCATGAAGTGAACCCTCAAAGTGTCCAGACCTGATGGTGTACCATGCAGCATTCTCAAAACCTGTGCAGACCTACTGGCTGGAGCTTTTGAGGACATCTTCAATCACTCATTACTAAGGTCTGAGGTTCCCACCTGCTTTAAAAGGGCATCAATAATACTGGTGCCCTAGAAGAGTAATGTGACATGCCTCAATGACTAACGACTGGTGACACACAGGTGATGAAGTACTTTGAGAGTTTGGTTACGGCACACATTAACTCCTACCTTAGCAAGAATCTGGGCCCACTGCACTTTACCCACTACCACAATAGATCAATGGGGGATGCAATCGACATTCAACACCTCAATCCCTTCAAATTTGTTTTCAAACTTGGAGAACTGGATTTCTACTCATACATATGCAACTGGATCTTCAACTTTCACATCAACAGAACACAATCGGTACGAATGGGTAATAACACTTCCTTCACAATAATCATCAGCACAGGGGCATCTCAAGGCTGTGTGCCCTGTCCCCTGCTCTACTCATCCTAAACCCATGACTGTTTAGCCAGACACAGTTCCAGCTCCTTCTTTAAATTCATTGTGACACTCCCATTGTTCAACAAATTACTAGTAATGATGACAGTACAGGACAATGAGTACGGGAGGGAGTACAGGAGGGAGACTGAGAATCCTATTGAATTATGGGAGAATAACCTTGAACTCAATGTCAGCAAGAACAAGCAACTGATTGATGACTGTAGAAGAGAGAAGCTGAGGATCCACAATATTAGTCGTCATCGATGAGTGGTAATGGTGAGAGTCAACAACTTCAACTTCCTGGGTGTGTACATATTTCTGAAGATCTTTCGTGGGCCCAGCATATTGATGCAATCATAAAGAGAGCCCATCTTGCCTCCATGTCCTGAGAACATTTGAGGAGATCGTATAAATATATAAAAGTTTGTGAGTAGTCATTGACATACTAAGAGAGCATATTGATTGGTTGCATCATTGCCTGGTTTGGCAACTCAAATGCCAGGAATAAAAGAGATTACTGAAAGTAGTGGACCACTGCCTAGTTCATCACTGGTACTGAAGGAATCTACAGAAGATACCTCAAAAAGGCAGGCAGTATCAAGGCAGGCAGCATCTAGCTAAAACGCCAGCGCTGCCTCAATAAGTCACCCGCACCACATTCTCATTTCACCCCTACCATTGGGAAGCAGGTATAGGAGTCTGAAAACCATGACCTCCAAAAATGACCTCCTGGTTAGCTTATTCCTAACAACCATCAGGGTCTTGAACACTACAAAACACTAACTAAACTATGAACAATGGTCTGTCTTGGTTGCACCAGGTACTTTGAGCTTGTTGCACGAGTATTGGGGCTATTGATTTATTAGATTTTTTTTAGTATTATATGTTATCTATGAGTATTGTGTTTACAGGCCTGGTATGCTGCTGCAAGTAAGAATTCCATTGTTCTATTGTTGGTCCGTATAACAATTAAATACTATTGATTCTTGACTCTTAACTCTTGTTTCTGCTAACCAGGGACATTTAAAATTATTCAAATAGGTTTACAGAATTAATCAAATAAAATTTACTATAAACAGCAGGTGAAAAGTTAGTGAGGGATGCAGAGATGAAATAACAATCATCTCAGTCATGAGCTTATTAAATTATTCAATAGGCTTGAGGGACCGGGTGATCTTCCCTGCTCTGAATTCAGACCCTTGTATTATAAAGAAATTTTAAAATTATTAAACCATTAAAAATAAAATACCTAAAAGCATCTTTTAGGTATCACGCTGTCACGGTGTCATGGTGGTAGAGTGGTAGTTACTGCCTTACAACGGCAGAGACCCGGATTCGATCCCGACTACAGGTGCCGTTTGCACGGAGTATGTACGTTCTCCCCGTGACCTGCGTGGGTTTTACTCCAGGAACTTCAGTTTCCTACCACACTCCAAAGATGTACAGGTTTGTAGGTTAATTGTCTTTGATATAAATGTAAAAATGACCCCAGTGTGTGTAGGGTAGTGCCCGGGAATGGCAGATGCTGGTGGATGTGGACCAATGACTTACAGTTCCATCAGAGATAGCCATCACCAACTTGAGGCCTGATCATGTGCTCTGGTCGAACTCTCAGCGCATGGTGTATTTTGTGGAGCTCACAGTCCCTGTGCAGGAAGCCTTCGAAAGAAAGGAACTGCGATATACAGAGCTTGCAGCGGAGGCAGAACAGTGGGGCTGGAGAGCTAAGATCTGCCCGGTAGAAGTTGGATGTCGAGGATTCGTGGCAACATCTACCTTAAGACTGATGAAGGACCTGGGGATCAGCGGACAAGCCCTACGCAAGGCGATCAAAGAAACATCACGGGTGGCAGAGCAGAGTAGCCAGTGGCTCTGGGTGAAGAGGAAAGACCCCATTTGGTCACCCAAATAACCGACTAGACAGATGCAGAGGGGGTTGGTTCTGGGACGGCAGAATGCACCGCTGAGCCTACTGGAGACGTTGTGGGTTCAATCAGCGAAACGTCGATGAAAGTAGGTGCCCACTTGATAACCCCAATGACGTGTCTACCTAGCCTTTCTCAACATCGGAGGAGCATAGATGAGTGCAGAAGGCTTCCATCACCATCGGGAGTAAATTGATATTTGGCACTTTGGATTTTTAACATTAATGAGCGGGGATCGCTGATCGGTGCGGACTCTATGGACCTAAGGGTCCGTTTCCACAATGTATCTCTAAACTAAACTAAACTGCCTTTACTGTTCCCCAAAGGACTGCATTTACTGTTCTTCAAGTGTAAAAGGGAAACTCCTCATATGCCATGATCCTGGCAGGTAGCATTCCACTGGACTCAATGGTGAGAGCGCAGGTGGAGTTGGAGGACTGGTGCATTGGCATCCGGCCTACTGCTCATTCATATTTCCCTACTTAATGGTGATTGCACAGATGTCTTCAAACCAAATTCCTCGTATGTTGACAAACATACTTGGCTAATAAAGTATGACTATGACGTTGTCTGAGACATGCTCAAGCCCAGATGGCTGAGAGCTAGTGAGTCATCAAATTTTTTCTTTCTAATTTAGATTATCAAGCTGTCCATTTTACAATGCTGCATGTCCATGTGCCATTGCCCACACTATCAGTTCAGAATAGTTTATTGTCACATGTATCGAAGTACAGTGAAAAGCTTTTGTTGCATGCTGTCCAGTTAGCTGAATGACAATACATGATTATAATCGAGCTATTTACAGTGTATAGATACATGATGATCATGGAATTATGTTTCGTGCAAGGTTAAGCCAGCAAAGTCTGAACAAGGATAGTCTGAGAGTCACCAATGAGGTAGATAGTAGTTCAGGACTGCTCTCTGGTTGTGGTAGTATGATTCAGTTGCCCACAACACTTGCATACAACACTTTCAATTTCACCATCTAAGTTGTTCATCAGAACAGTTGTGACCCTAGCGCCCATCATTATACAGTACATTTTAAGAGATCTTGTGAATTTGTGTTTCTACAATACATCCCTAATTTCTGCCTCCTACCTCTCAGCCATTTTACAAACCAGATAGATTATTTGACTTCAATTCCATGAGTTTTAGCTTCAGTCAAAAAGCTCACAAAGTTAAAACACTTGGAATTGAAGTCAGATAATCTATCTGGGTTGTGAAACATCTGAGAAGCCTTCATTTACCTCCTTCCAAATTTTCACAAGCAGGACTGTCCTCCCACACCACTTATTTCAGCCTATTCTGCAGCCTATTTCTTCATGCCTTGACTCTGTCCCTTCATTCATCCATCAAACAACTTTACTTTAGCTCCATGAACATTCACCTTCACAAAGATTTACTATGGGAACCTTGATGGTTCCAATCTTTGCCTCCTCTCTTTGTGAGATACATAGAATTGTACTTGTTTCAGTCCTATTTAGGCTGCTTCCTTGACCCCTTTTTGCAATACCTTGATGACCATACCATTGTTGCTTCCTTCTTAATTTTAGTTTAGTTTAGAGATACAGCACAGAAACAAGCCCTTCGGTCCATCGAGCCTGCACCAACTAGCGATCCCAGCACACTAATGCCCCTGTCCCACTTAGGAAACCTGAACGGAAACCTCTGGACACTTAGCGCCCCACCCAAGGTTTCCTTGCCTTTCCCGGATGTTTTTGTCAGTCTCCCTAATGGTCGAAAGTGGTTTCTGTTTTAAAAATCAGTAATTTTTTAGTCGAAGTCGGTTTCGATGCTAGTTGAAGGTGGTTGCCGGAGGACAAAAACCTCCGGGAACCGCAAGGAAACCTTGGGTGGGGCGCAAAATCTCCAGAGGTTTCCGTTCAGGTTTCTTAAGTGGAACAGGGGCATTACACTATCCTACACACACTAGGAACAATTTACACTTATACCAAGCCAATTCAAGCCAAGCCACTATCCAACACACCTGTATTTCTTTGGAGTGTGAGAGGAAACCGTAGATGTCAGAGAAGGCCCATGCAGTCACAAGGAGAATATACAAACTCCATACAGACAGCACCCATAGTCGGGATCTGACCCGGGTCTCTAGCACTGTAGGTGGTTGCCAGAGAACAAAAACCTCCGGGAACCGCATGGAAACCTTGGGTGGGGCGCAAAGCCTCCAGAGGTTTCCGTTCACGTTTCCTAAGTGGGACAGGAGCATACCACTCCTGGGTGGGGCGCAAGGTCTCCAGAGGTTTCCGTTCAGGTTTCCTAAGTGGGAAGATCTGCTGGAAGGTAAAATGCCCGCTAACTTTATTAAACTTATTAAAACTGTCTCCCCCCTGTTCTCTCCCCTTCTCTCCCCTTCTCTCCCATTCTCCCCCCTTCTACGCCCTTCTACGCCCTTCTCTCTCCCTTTCTCTCCCCCCTTCTCTGTCCTTCTCTCCCTCCCTCCCGCGCTCTCTAAAGGACTTACCATGCTCTGTGGCAGCCGTTTACTTTCTTCCTTAACATGCAGAGAGCGCTCCTCCGCTGTCCCTGGACCCCACCTTCGCGATGCGTTTGTGTGTGTGCGCGCGGTCGGTAGCAAAGATCCAATAGGATCTTTGGTCAATAGATGCAGCTCAGGCTTCGGTTGAGGTTCTCCAGGCAATTGACCAGAACTTCTGATGACTAATGGAGAATGACCGGAACCCCCGGGAACCTCACGGGAACCTCTCGGAACCTCATGGAAATCTTGGTGGGGCACACGTCTCCAGAGGTTTCCATTCAGGTTTCCTAAGTGGGTCAGGGGCTTAAGGCAGCAATTCTACCACTGCGTCACTATGCCACCACCGTTCTCTTTTATAGATCATTATACAAATTGTTGCCAGTTCCCACCCTGCCCTCAACTTCACTTGATCAACCCTTTCACTTTCATGTCTCAACATGTTGCATGGCACCTCATCCAGTCAACAAGCTTCAAATTGCCTTGCTCAATTCTCCATCCTGTTCCCACCCAAATCCTCTTCCTTTGTTTTCCTCCACTATTCTAACAGAGTTGAACATCAGCTCAGGGAAACTCAGCTCAGCTCAGACTTGGAACAATGTAACATTCAAATCCCATCAATGTATTAAAAACATATAGCTATAAGGTATTGAGCAGCTTTTACCATCGTATATTTGAAAAAAAATGTATCAAAATAGTGAAGTGAGTCATCAATCTAAAATGGTTACTCTGTTTTCTCCCCACAGTTCCTACCGGACTTGCCAGATATGTGCAAAACTTTCTGGGGTTTTTCCCGATAGTCAACATCTGCAGAATTTTGCATTTGGATTAACATCCTTATATCAGATAGATAATTCAATAGCTGCAACATTCATCAGGCATGATTTACATAGTTCAAATTCATGCTGATCAAAGGAAAAATTTCAAGCTGTTGCAGATGTAAGCCTAACTGTTTAATTACCCGTCATGGCCTGGCTTTCTTAAACAGTACTGTTGTGGATAATTATTAGAAGCTCTATTATCTACTATTAAAATTATCAAATTTTGACATATTTTCACATTACAGATCTGATGTTTCACCTACTTCCTTCAAAATCTGGACAAGTAGCCATCCCACTTCAAGGATTTAACATCATGTTAGGGTTGATTTGAGACATGAGGAATTGCAGATGCTGAAATCATAAGCAAAAATTAAGTCCTGAATAAAGTGGGTCAGGCAGCATCTGTGGAGGGCAGAGGCACACGTTTCTATGTTTCTGGTCTGAATAAGGGTTATCTATCCCCTCCACAGGTGCTGTCAGACTCATTGAATTTCTCAGGCATCTACATTTTTGCATTTGTATTTGCATTTCCATTTACTAGCAACATGGATACCACCTGAAAACAGCTCACAATACTCCTAATTACAACACATTTCTAAAGATTTTGTGTACCCCTTCCAAGTACCTTTCCATAGTTAATTTGCGTGACTCTTATTTTCTACTTTGTCACCTGTTTTCTATATTTTATATATCACTCATTCACCAATTTCAGCACTATGTTTGCTTTTATCAGTGTTTCTCTTTTAGGTTTAGCAGCTGTATGTGGCTTTTTAGCTCAGGTACATAGAGATCTTGCAGCTGAGGGCCTAAACGGTTCAGTGCCATGTTCTTTGAACACCTCCTTCTGATCCATTGCTTTACCTTGGGATGTTAGTGTTGAATTCCGCATGTCGCCACCCATGATAATTAAGTACATCAAGGATGGGAATATACATCTACAGTATGCTCTGAAAGTAGTTCAATTCCAATTTTCTGCATATTGTCCTGTATTCATACATTAAGGTTTACTCAGTTTAATTATGAGCAGTCACTAAGTCATTATATAAAAGGCAGCGTTGTCCAGACTACAATGTTTGTATCTGGCTTTTATTTCTCCCTCTAAAAATCTACCTTAAACTAAATTGTGGTATGATTGCTGTGCACAAATAGACTGTAAATAGCTGACACTCAGCCAGCACATCCCATCTCTTGCTCTGCCACTGAATTTACCTGAGATTGTGAGAGATTGTCACACACCTGCCAACACTTCATGCCACAGCTGGCAGGTGAACGGATGGGGCCATATTCATTTGACAGGAGTTGCTATCCACTTGCATCCCATTGGGTAGTATGTAAATCTGATTCATTATTTGATTTATTATTTAATCTTTTAATGTTTGTTTAACTCTTGAGCAAAAGTAAATTGTAGAGAGAGTACAGAGGAGATTTACTAGAATGTTGCCTGGGTTCCAGCAACTAAGTTACAGAGAAAGATTGAACAAGTTAGGTCTTTATTCTTTGGAGCGCAGAAGGTTAAGGGGGGACTTGATTGAGGTCTTTAAAATGATGAAAGGGATAGACAGAGTTGACGTGGATAAGCTTTTCCCATTGAGGGTAGGGAAGATTCAAACAAGAGGGCATGACATGAGAATTAAGGGACAGAAGTTTAGGGGTAACGTGAGGGTGAACTTCTTTACTCAGAGAGTGGTGGCTGTGTGGAATGACCTTCCTGCAGAAGTGGTGGAGGCAGGATCGATTTTAACATTAAAAGTAAAAGTAAAGTGGATAGGTATATGGACGGGAAGGGAATGGAGGGGTATGGTCTGAGTGCAGGTAGATGGGACTAGGGGAAAATAAATGGTCGGCACGGACTGGAAGGGCCGAGAAGGCCTGTTTCCGTGCTGTAATTGTTATATGGTTATATGGTTATATGGTTAAATTGTATATTGTAGTACCAATTCAATTGGTCACAAACCTATGGATAACATAAAGGAAATTTCAATATAATTGAAATTCTGGCTGAACTAAAATTCTTATCGAGGAGTTTCTGGGAATGTTAGTGACACTTGAAGTTAAGGTATCGCCATGTCCAGACGGGATGCATCTTTGGTTGTTGCTGAAAGCAGAAGAGGAAATTACATAAACCCAGGCTATAATCTTCCAGACTTCTGTTGATACGTGGGTGGTGCTTGAGGACTTGCCAATGTTATAATTTTGTATAGACATAGAGGTAGGATACAATCAGTGACTGCAGATCAGCCAATTTAACTTCAGCGAGGACAAAGTTCTAGGAATAATAATCAAGTACAGAATTAACAGTCACTTATGGAATTGTATTGATTAGAGGATCCTGCGTGGGATTGTTAAAGGCAAATCATGTCTGACTAACATGATAAAGACATTTAATGAAGTTGCTGAAATGGTTGAATGAAATAGAATTGATACCATATAAATTGACTTACAAAAATGTATTTGATTATATGTCATCCTCATTGAAGGGCATTCATGGATGGAGCCATAACAACATGATTTTAAAATTGGTTGAGCAACATGAAACAGAATGTAATAGAAGAAGATTGCTTTTCAGTCTGGTGGGAAGTGTATATTTGAATTCTCCAGGTATCAATAGTCAATGGACAATAGACAATAGGTGCAGGAGTAGGCCATTCAGCACTTTGAGCTAGCACCACCATTCAATATGATCATGGCTGATCATCCCCACTCAGTACCCCGTTCCTGCCTTCTCCTCAAATCCCCTGACTCCGCTGTTTTTAAGAGCCCTATCTAGCTCTCTCTTGAAAGCATCCAGAGAACCCGCCTCCACCGCCCTCTGAGGCAGATAATTCCACAGACTCACCACTCTCTGTGCGAAAAATTGTTTCCTCATCTCCATTCTAAATGGCTTACTCCTTATTCTTAAATTGTGGCCCCTGGTTCTGACATCGGGAACATGTTTCCTGCCACTAGTGTGTCCAAACCCTTAACAATCTTATATGTTTCAATGAGATCACCTCTCATCCTTCTAAACTCCAGAGTGTACAAGCCCAGCTGCTCCATTCTCTCAGCATATGACAGTCCCACCATCCCGGGAATTAACCTTGTAAACCTACGCTGCACTTCCTCCATAGCAAGAATGTCCTTCCTCAAATTAGGGGACCAAAACAGTTCACAATACGCCAGGTGTGGTCTCACTAGGGCTCTGAACAACTGCAGAAGGAGTTGTACTATGAGTTGTATCAGTACTAGGGCCACTGCCTTTCTTAATGTCTTGTACATGGATGAACAAGCCACCCTGGAGGTGACACAAAACTTAGAGATGAACTATGAGGGAGAATGTAATGGACCTCAAGGCCAAGTAGACAGTAGACAAAACTTACTTTTTATATTGCAGAATTTTGGTAAAAAGAATGAGAAGTTGCCAATGTAAACCGGAGGTCACACTTCTAAAAGAAGTACAATATCAGAAATGCCTTGGGTATATGTGCATATTTAATTGAAATACACAGGTCAAGTTCAGAAAGGGCTTATAAAAGCAAAAAGAATCTTGGGTATTCTATTTGGTGGCATAGAGTATAAGGACAAGGAAGCCATAATGTTTTTTTATATAATACTAGTTCGGCCACAAGCAGAATAAAATCATTAAAGGTACAGATAGAGATACATGGAAAGAAACTCTTTCCATTGGTAGAGGGGTCAAGAACTTTGGGATGTGGAGTGAAAGAATTGGCAAAAGAACCAAACATGGGTGAGGATTTTTTTTTCCAGGATAAGTGGCTAGAGTCTTGAATTCACAATTTAGGGGTAATAGTGAAAGTAAGTTCAATTGCAGAGTTCAAAACGATGGATATATCTGAAAATGAAGATATTTTATAGAGCTGTATGCAAAGGACAGGGAAGTGGGAATAGCTAGATTAAGCCAGTGCAAACTGAATCCTTCTGTGCTGTAACAATTCTGTAATTTAGTGATTCTGTTATTTACTTGGGTTGCACTATATTTTAAACGGCTGAACCACAAATGAGAAGCTTGAGAAATTCAGACTGCATTCTCGTAAACAAGCTAATTTATCAGGATTTAATGGAGAGCCTGAATACTAAAGAAATAGAAGTTGAGTACAAATTATTTATATTAGTGGATATGTAGACAAAAATTGTGTTTGATATTTCAATGATTGCTTTTCATCTCTTGAAACCTGCTTTCACAAACATTGCAATGCTAATGATATAAATCTGAACTGCAATTGTTTTCAATGTGTTGAAATCTACCATCTTTCAACTCCAATTTAATGCCTACATTTGAGAACAATTTAGCTCTATTTGTGGCCACATAGTAATAGGGGCACCAATTTAGCTGGTGATTTTTGGATCTAATTCTCAGAGCTTTGGTCTGTAGTTTAATTGTCAATTTCATTGACTGAGCAAACCATCTGTTTTTTTTATTGATACAGAGATAGCTTTGTTTTATTTTCCCTTTAATGCTTGTTTTCTTTGAGATTGTGTTTAGAAGATCCAAATGTGGGAGGTTTGAACATAAATCTGAACTCCAGAAAGGCCAAGCACAAACCTTGACAAATTTAATTTGCATGTGATTTGTAGGTAAGATATTTCAGTCTGCTGAAATATTCCTGTAATATGTTTGAATCATGGTTTAAGAGTGAGTCATAGTATCTGTGAATGGAGTGTTATCCTGAATCACTTGTAATTTTCTACTTTAATCGACCTACTATTCACTCTAAATTAGTACAACATGCTATTTCATTAAGTGCTAGTACAATATGTTTTGAAAATTAGTTATCCTAAGATATCTAAAGGATCACTGTTAAGTATTCAACCTTGTTGTGCCTTTGTTGCCAGAGATTAGCTAGTAGAGCAGAAAGACAAAAATCACTTCATTTATACAAATGTTTAAAAGGGTTTTGACCCAAAACACCACCTATTCCTTTGCTCCATAGATGATGCCTCACCCACTGAGTTTCTCCAGCATTTTTGTCTACCTTCATTTATACAAATTGTCAAAATACACACTTTTTAAATGTTAAAAACTAGACTTAATTGTTCTAATCAGAAGCTACACATTCAAGAAAGAGCAAGGATATTTAATCATTATGAAGGATATTTAATAATTGTGAAGTTATTTGAAAGTGCAAAGTTATGGGTGGATGAAAAATTGGAGAGTGAGTCACTGTATTTTGCTTTCCCACCAGCAGCCTTGCAGCTGACTCCGTATCAATATCATCAGAGTCCTGGAAGTGGATTGTTTGTTTGCCTGCTTGAATGAAACATTACCGTTTGGTTGATAAAAATCAAAAACAAATGATGAGATATGAAATGTGCGGCTAAGGAGGTTACATTTTGAAAGCAACGGATGAAGGTTCCATTGAGAATGTATATGTACTGGAATAATTATTTTTTTGTGAATGTATAATTGTTCCAGTATTGGCATATTACATGATAAATTCAGGAAAAATAGTTAGAAACATATGTTCTACTTTCCCCTGATAATAAATATACTTTGGCCCTTCTATTTATACAGCATATTGGCCATAGTTGCCTTTTTCCCAAAAATTGAACGATGACCAATAAAGATGATCTAAATCAAGTATCATATTGCATTAGGTAAACAAATTCCGGAAATTACCAATAGTAGTGGAACTGTCAAGATGGTAGTAATATGAGTTGTTTTTGAATGAATTAGTCTTCATCAAGCCATATTTAATTCTTCCTTTCAGAAAAATTACCGTACCCAATTGCAGTAAGATTACATTTTCTCTGAAGGATCAAGGTTAATTTGCAGAATTATATCGTTGTTTGAGAGCCAGAACACCATGGCAATATGGATAAAAGACAAATGCTCTCGTGGGCAGGCAATGCTTTACCTGGTGGTGCTATGTGATCTCGCATTTTCCATTGGAACATCAATATAAACGTTTTTATTTCAATAAAACAGTCCGGCACAATAGTACTACTGTGAATGTATACTCTTCCATTCATCCCGGAATTCAAAACAATAATCAAGTTAGAAAATATTGTAATTCAGCTTTTCCATTTGATATACTCTAATATTTAGGTTATCAGCATTTTTCAGAGGCATAATACAATGCAGAAAACATCTGCACATTTTAACTGATAAAACAAGGGAGGAACCAGTCCCAGTACATATCTATAAAAAGCAATTAAAGGTGGACGTTCGCACATTAATCGCCTAACTCTCCATACCGTGTCGATGTTTACTGGTTATT
The DNA here is from genome assembly GCA_963514005.1 of Raja brachyura. Next base: position 66,161,515 of record OY740781.1, on the reverse strand, counting down.
TTGTAAATTAACTTCGTGAAGCGTACAGTGGCTTCCAACCCACCTGTGTGATGACGGGGAGGTTGGGGCGGCGGCCCGGCCCCGCCCAGTGGCCGGCACAACTGGGCGGAGGAAGGGAGTCGGAGTGGCTGGAGGGCGCGGGTTCGGTTCCCCTGGCGTCCTCGTCTCACTGCCGCACACTGCACGGCGAGCCATCTGCAACTCGCAGCTCAAGTTTCCTCTCTGCCCAGCTGCATTTCCGCCGCTTGGAGTTGCAACGCTCCTTTTTTTTCCCCAAAAAAGGAACAGTCCACGTTTCACTTACTTCATACACGGGAGAACACGGCAGCGCGGACACTTAAAAAGAAAACAAAAGCGACTGCAAATCGTTCAACGTGACTGGAGTCGAACTGAGTAACCAGCCGCGTAATGGTGTGAGCGGAAAAGTACGGCAACAAAGATTGGAGGTGCAAACAGGAAAGGAGCTGTCCAACTTTCAGCACCACAGTTCGCTCTTAGCTGATACACACGAGAGTGGCGAATAAAAACTAAACTTGGTCTACACCTCAGTGCTGAGTGGCGTGAAGTGACTATTCGGTGTGAAGGCAGACGATGGAAGGTGGGGACAGCGGGTGCAGCGTGCTGCCCGCAACCGGCAAAGCGCCCAAACACTTGTGGCGCCAGCCCCGGGCTCACGTCAAGGTGAAGCAGCGCGGGTTCTCCGACACGGACAAGTACCTGCTGCACCGCGCCATGCAGACCTACGCCGTGGACACCGGTGACAGACCCGGCCTCAAGAAATCCAGGATGTCCTGGCCCTCCTCGTTCCAGGGATTCAGGCGGTAAGTTCATTCCACACACCTCATTCTGTTCACACGGGGATGACATGAAGAGGGGAGAGAGGGGGAGGGGGCAGTGGCACTTTGCAACTTGCCCTGTCGCCCAGGCAACCAGCCAGCTCGGCCGATGCTGCTGCCACCTTATGCAAAGATCTCAGGGACCTGCTCCTTCACGTCTGAGAAGCGGTGCGCTGGGAGACAGAGTCCGCTTGCATCCCGAAGTTCCGCCGTCTTCAATGGGAGTGGAGGGGTTGGGAGGGGGCAGATGGGGGTGGAGTGGGGAAGATCATCGACTTGTAAATGTAGTTCTGATGGGAAGTTGTTCCAAACGGACTGTTCCCAATATTCGCTGGACAAAGACTGCGGCTGTGTAGAAGTTGAAATCAATGTGCATGATGGTGTAACTGGAACCGACCCGCGTTACATTCGAGTGTTTCGCTCGATATTGGCAGAGACCTCAGCTCGTATGATACTAAACGATGAAAGAACCGCACAACATTGAGAATATAGATCGCTGTCTGATAATAGTGAATATCTCGAAGTATATGTTCCAAGATCACGTGATAAACATTGAAGAAAAGCCATGAGCAAGAAGAAACAGCGTTGGGTGGTTGTGTACCTGCAGCTGTAAAATTAATGTTAACTCGAGTCAAAATCGGGGAAATCCGCGACCTCAGTTTTATAATGAAGTTCCCAAGTTTGTCCGAAATACAAATTGAGGAGTTGCCATGGCAGTTTATTGCTGATTGGATTTTAACGGCATTACCTGTTCTGCTGCCATCAGCGGACTGTGCAGCGTTGTGAGACCTCAACAGATTTCCTTTTGAAGGCTAAACCTAGCTAGTTGCATTTGATTTATTAGTTTTGATGGAACGATTTCGAGAACGTCATCTAAATGTCATTTTTATAATTGTACTTTTTTCAAGGTTGACGTATAAAACATTTCAATGGAAATAATACTGCTCAGATTATCTGAACAGTGTGTTTTAGAAATTGTATGCGCTGAACAAAGAGGTACGAGATTCTGTTCTTTTGTGTGCATTTGATCCGATCTCGCATGTTGAGATGTTCCTTCAACTTGTAACTGTGTTCCTGCGATTAAAAAAAATAAGAAAAAATAAAACAAAATTGTAGTGCTGTCTGCTTCCAATATTAAAACACTGTGCAGCAGACTATGACTACTATCAGCGTAGAAGAGAATACCCTCCAGAAAGGTGTCGAGACTTTGCTTTACATAGAACATTGAAAAATAGAAAAATTGGTGCAGGAGTAGGCCATTCTGCCCTTCAAGCCAACACCACATTCAATATCATCATGGCTGATCATCAAAAATCAGTACTCCATTCCTGCTTTTTCCTCATATCCCTTGATTCCTTTAGCCCTCAGAGCTAAGTCTAACCCTCTCTTGGAAACATCCAGTGAATTGGCCTCCACTGCCTTGTGCAGCGATTTCCACAGATTCACAACTCACTGGGTGAAGAAGTTATTCTTCATCTCAGTCCTAAATGGCCTACCCCTTATTCTTAAACAGTGACCCCTGGTTCTGGGCTCCCCTAACATTGCATCTAGCTTGTCCAATCCTTTAAGAATTGTATACGTTTCTGTAAGATTCCCTCTCATCCTTCTGAATTCCACTGAATACAAGTTGACCCATTCTTTCATCATATGTCAGTCCCGCCATCCCAGGAATTAACCTGGTGAACTTACGCTGCACTCCCTCAATAGCAATAATGTCCTTCCTCAAATTAGGAGACCAAAATTGTACACAATACTCCAGGTGTGGTCTCACCAGGGCCCTGTACAACTGCAGTAGGACCTCGGGGGTTACACAAAAAGCTGGAGAAACTCAGCGGGTGCAGCAGCATCTAAGGAGCGAAGGAGATAGGCGACGTTTCGGGTCGAGACCCTTCAGTAGGACCTCCTTGCTCCTAAGCTCAAATCCTCTCGCAATTAAGGGCAACATGCCATTAGCTTTCTTCACTGCCTGCTGTACCTCCATGCTTACTTTCAGTGACTGATGTACAAGCACACCCAGGTCTTGTTGCACCTCCCCTTTTCCTAATCGGACACCATGCAGATAATAATCTGTCTTCCTGTTCTTGCCACAAAAGTGGATAACCTTACATATATCCATATTATACTACATCTGCCCACTCACCAAACCTATTCAAGTCACCATGCAGCCTCATAACATCATCATCGCAGCTCACACTGCCACCCAGCTTTGTGTCATCCGCTAACTTGTGGATGTCACATTCCCTCGTCTAAATTATTAATATATTTTGTTTTACAGTTTACAATGATGCATTCTACTGCCAAGGCATGACTTATCATAATTGCCTCCTTCTGCAGGCATGAGTCTCAACCCTGTATCACCCAAGTCTCTTTGCTGCTGATCTCTCATGTCCAACTTAGCTTTCAAATAGTGCAAGCTGGATGGACAACTGCACAACAAAGACATCATTGCTTCTTCCGGAATAATAAACGTTATGCATTGTTGTGCTTCTCTGGTTGAGAAATGTTAATTGGACACATGTGCTTTCTGTTCATAACGGCACTGATGATGAAGTGAAGACCAACATGAGTGCTTTCTACTATGTTCCAAATCCTTGGCAATGAAAGTTCTGGCCTGTGCAGCCAATGTCTCTTGTTTTTATATAGCAACTCTAGTGAGTGGTCGGAGGTTGGCTGGTTACACATTTGATTTGAATTGAATACTTTATTGTTGTTCTTTTCCGGATGGCAGAATGAATAACTACTTGCCTGGATCATGAGAGAGAGTTTTATTACCCAACATTCCCTGCTTATATTGAACACCAACTCATTAACATATACATGAATAGGTATGAATACATTACATTGCTCTCCCTTTTTTAAGTATTAGATCTTACTCAGTTACAATTTTATTGTTGTGATACTTGATTTAAACCAGTATTCATGAAATCTAAAATGATTTATTATATTATTATAATATTAACTACATTAATTTACATGTAAAATTTACATATCTACACATTTTTGTTTTACTTATACAGTGAGTTACTTAACTTACAAACCTAATCTGACTACGGATCCTGCTTGATCGTCTAACAGTAACAGGTGTAACAGGTTTAGGTGTTGACTCAACTGTAGGCTTGTTTGGCTCTGTTTTAGTACCCTGACTTTGACCAGAGGAATCTGTTTCTTTGTCTGTACTAACTCAACTTTGTGTTTCAATCACAGTGGTCTCTTCCAACTCACTTTCAGATAAAAACTCAGGGATTAGGACATCATGCTCAGTTTTTGGTTAATCTTTGGCTGGAATCATTTGATCAACATGAACACTTTTGATCCTATCTCCAACTTCAACTAAGTATCTTTTTGTTCCACACACTTCCACTATTTTCCCAACATCCCATTTGTCTCATCTGGACTTGTTGGGTGGACGGAGAACACGAACCTGCTCATCTGGCTTGAAGTACCTCTCCTTTTTGTGGGAGTCAAAATGGCGTTTTTGACTTGACTGTTTTTGCTTAACTCTCAAGGCCGAATTGGGTTGAACTAGACTTAGGCGTATTCTTAGCCTTCTCTTCATCAACAGTTCTGCAGGTGAGTAACCTGTTGTGGTTCTGTACTTCAGCAAGAAACAAGCCAAACAATGTTTCATGCTGAGCTTTGAACTACCCTGCAAAACCTGTTGCTTGGGAGCATCTTTGATAATTCTAACAGTCCTTTCCGCTGCCCCGTTGGAGGCTGGATGGTATAGGGGAATAAGTGTGTGTTTTACACCATTCCACTGCATGAACTCTTTGAACCGTTCTGAATGAAACTGAGTCCCATTCTTAGAAACAAGTTCTTCCAGTAAACCATGGCATGCGAAAATGGATCTCAACTCATCTATGGTACACTAAATAGTAGTGCTTGACCCCATATGCTCAACCTCAATCAATTTAGAATGCTTGTCTGCTAGTACCAGAAAGTGATCATTACCCTTTTCACAAAAATCGACATGAACTCTCTGAAAAGGTCTACTTGGCCATGACCAGGGTTGCAGTGGTGTTTTTGGTGGTTTTCTCCGGCAATTTTGGCAGACACAACATTTGCTCACCAGTGACGCGATGTCACTGTCAATACCGGGCCAATGCACAAAATTTCTGGCAATTGACTTCATTCTTACTATGCCAGGATGTTTGGCATGAAGTTCATTCATAATTTTGTTTCTCAAAGTCTCTGGTACAACCACTCTGTAACCCCACTTAATGCATCCCTGATAATTCATGGCATTGATTATGGAAAGGCTTCAGCTCTGAGTTCAATCCACTATCGATTTCAGTCCATCCGTTCAATGTCTGTTCATAGACCCACTTCAGCACATTGTCTTTCTCTGTTTCTGCTGTAATTTCTGTTGCAGTCACTGGAAAGTCTTCATCTACAACTTGCAGTGTGTAGAATGAGTTCTTACTTCCCACGTCAGAGTTCTCATGGGGCAACCGGGACAACTGCGTTGCACTTGGAGCTTCTGTACTCAACCTTGTAGTCATACTGGGACAGCAAGATTGCCCAGCGCTGCATCCTTGATGCTGCCATGGAAGGTATAGCTGACTTGGGACCAAGTATCACCAGTAGTGACTTGTGATCAGTCACTAGGGTGAATGGCCTGCCGAGAAGAAACTGATGGAATTTCTTGATTCCAAACATGATGCTGAGTGCTTCCTTTTCAATCTGTGCATAATTACGTTCACTCGGTGATAGGGTGCAGGATGCAAAAGCAATAGGCTTTTCCTGTCTGTCATTAATTACGTGGGAGATCACTGCACCTACACCATAACTTGAAGCATCACAAGCAAATTTCATCTCGCGTGTTGTATCGTAGTGAGCAAGGAGTTTGTCACTTGTCAAGTTTTCCTTGCAGATGTCATATGCACGTTGCTGTTCCTTTCCCCACGTCCATTTCACTTCTTTTTGTAGCAGATGATGCAATGGCTTTAGCACTGTTGCTAAATCTAGAAGGAATTGTGCATGGAACTGCACCATCCCAAGGAGTGATTGTAGCTCTGACACATTGTTGGGTTTTGGAGCATTCACTATTGCTTCCACTTTCGCCTTCACAGGGCGAAGTCCATTGGCATCTACTTTGAGTCCAAGTTAGACCACCTCTGACTGCGCAAATGCATATTTACTTTGTAGCAGTTTGACATTGTCGCAGTTCAGTCGTGTGAGAACTTGCTCAAGGATTTCCAGATGTTCTACCATGCCCTCTGTGAATATCAGTAGGTCATCCTGGTTGCACACACAGTGCGGAATGCCCTGTAATATTTTGTCCATGACAGACTGGAGAATTTTCAGGGAGGATTTCACACCATAGGGCAGCTTTGTATATGAATACAAGCCCTTATGTGTGTTGATAGTCAAGTACTGCTGACTTTCCTTGTCGGCATTGAGTTGAGCATAAGCGTGAGACAAATCCAGTTTAATGAAGACTCTTGCTCCGCTAAGTTCTGTGTACAGATCTTGCGAGGTTGGTAACGGATATTGTTCGTCATCAACGGCTTGCTTGATTGTGACTTTGTAGTCACCATATAGTCGAACAGTTTTGTCGGCCTTGGGTACGGCCACAATTGGCGTTGCCCAGATACTCTGGTCTGGCTTCATGAGTACTCCATTCCGCTCTAACCTGTCGAGTTCTTCCTCCACTTGTTGCTTTAGTGCATACGGTGCAGGTCTTGGTTGACAATACACAGGTCTCATATCTTAAGTTGAATGTGAGCAGAGTACCCTGTGTAACTGTCAGCAAAAATGGTTGCATGTACGCTTATGACGTTTTCAAGACGTGATTTGGACAAATCGATGCTGAAAATGTTCTTCCAGTCTAACTCTATTCTACTCAGCCAATCCTTTCCAAGGAGGGTTGGTTTATTTCTGTAGCTGGCCACTATGGTGGGCAGTGTTACTGACTGACTGTCCCCATGTCTCCAAAACTTTGCCTGAGTAGGTTCTCAGCTTGACCTTACTCTCAAACAATGGTATCTGTGGAAACTTTGTTTCGTACAGGTCTTTGCTCATGACCAAACAATCTGCTGTCGTTTCAATACACATATCAATTAACTTTTCATTAATCAATAGTTTAGTTTGAAAGTCCTTGTCTTGGCTGGTTGTAGACTTATCGATGTTGGTTGCATAAATGGTGTACAACCCAAGTTCATTTCTATCTGGGTTCATCTCCAAGTTGGGAACTCCTTCCTGGTGTTGTCGCTTGTTTCCTGCAGATTGTTGGTTTCCTGTTTTAAGCTTGACCCGACATGCTGAGGCGATATATGGCAGTTATAGCACTTGGCCATTTTGAACTGACAAAATTGGGATGAGTGATTACCGTTGCAACGATAACATTTGGCTGAACTCAGCTCTCCGCCATACTTTGGTTTTGGTTTAGCGCCTCTTGGCCATATGCACTGGCTTATGACTGTAAACAGCCACTGCAGTCCGTGGTGGACGAAAGTCGCAAGCGTTCTTTGATGCCCTTACCATTGTGGTAGCAATCTTGCATGCTTTCTCGAATGTGAGATCTGGAGTGTTCATGAGGTTGGACTGAATTTGTTCATCCACTAGACCACAAACAAATCTGTCGCGTAGTGCGTGTCCGAGAAAAGTTCCGAAGTTATAGTGCAAAGTTAAGTTTTTCAAGGCAACATATATTATCTCATTCTGCTTTTGGTTTCTAGAGCCAAATTTATAACTTTCTGCAATTTCCAGAGGCTTTGGGTTGAAGTGCTCCTCCAACTTCTTCATAATGTCATTGAATGGCACGTCTTTTGCTTTCATGGGCGCAAGGAGATTCAAGTGTGTCGTGGACTTCAGGACTGACCTCCTTGAGCAGAATCGCTTTCATGCATTCACAAAGGGCCTTATTTGTTTCAATCACTATCTCTCCTTCACCACTAATCTCCATTATGTTTTTTTCCGTGAAAAATATAGAAAGATAGAAAATGGGTGCAGAGGTAGGCCATTCGGCCCTTCGAGCCTGCAACGCCATTCAATATGATCATGGCTGATCAACCAACTCAGTATCCCGTACCTGCCTTCTCTCCATACCCCCTGATCCCTCTAGCCACAAGGGCCACGTCTAACTCCCTCTTAAATATAGCCAATGAACTGGCCTCAACTACCTTCTGTGGCAGAGAATTCCAGAGACTCACCACTCTCTGTGTGAAAAATGTTATTCTCATCGCGATCCTAAAAGACTTCCCCCTTATCCTTAAACTGTGACCCCTTGTTCTGGACTTCCCCAACATCTGGAACAATCTTCCTGCATCTAGCCTGTCCAACCCCTTAAGAATTTTGTAAGTTTCTATAAGATCCCCCCTCAATCTTCTAAATCCTAGCGAGTACAAGCTGAGTCTATCCTGTCTTTCTTCATATGAAAGTCCTGACATCCCAGGAATCAGTCTGGTGAACCTTCTCTGTACTCCCTCTATGGCAAGAATGTCTTTCCTCAGATTTGGAGACCAAAACTGTACGCAATACTCCAGGTGTGGTCTCACCAAGACCCTGTACAACTGCAGTAGAACCTCCCTGCTCCTATACTCAAATCCTTTTGCTATGAATGCTAACATACCATTCGCTTTCTTCACTGCCTGCTGCACCTGCATTCCTACTTTCAATGACTGGTGTACCGTGACACCCAGGTCTCGTTGCATCTCCCCTTTTCCGAATCGGCCACAAGCTTGCTCTCTCCATATAGGAGCTGAACGACTCTCAACTCTTGTCAAAAGTTCCCAGGTTTCTGATGTAGCCCGTGGACGCTGTCATCGTGGTGTTCTTTTTTTTTAAAAGTCCGTTCAAAAACCTCGGTTTCCTGTCTGTTCTGGTGTAACAATATACCTAAAACTTAGCTGTACAAAGGCTATTCAGCTTGAGAAACATGACAAAATAAAAAATCGTATATAATCCCAAGGACAGCATCTTGCCACGTAGGCACAACATAGAGATAGCCTGACAAACTCTCGATGAATTGTCCAGCTGCTGTTTTAAACTACAGTCCCTTGCATAGAAGGGCCTATCGTGTCCAGTCTGCAAACAACCGTGACACAACTCTGTATTTACTGTATAAACTGTTAAACAATACTGCATGTAGCAAAACTGTCCTGCACTGTATTTAAAGGATGAGTTCACAAACTCTATCCCATCCTCGTCGCCAATTTTGTTATATTCCGGACGGCAGAATGAATAACAACGTGCATGCAGGTTGCCTGGATCACGAGAGAAATTTTATTACCCAACATTCCCTGCTTATATTGAACACCAACTCATTAACCTACACATGAATATGTATGAATACATTACAATTGTCACATGTGACAATGAAAATAATTGCTTACACATCCAAGGTTTGCAAATAGTCGCCACGTAAAGGGCGCTTACAAAAGTTACAAAGTATCCAATGTCAAGTCATCGTTTGTTCTTCCTCCCCACCTCCCCCTCCCCCATGCCGGGTCCTCCTTTGTTCTCTCCCCCCCCCCCCTTCAAATAAGCCAATTAAAATGATTATATGAAATACATATTTTGAGTGCTTTCAGTTTCCTTATTATGAAAATTCAATCAATTGGCTTGATTCACACACTTCAACCTTATTTGAGCTTAAGCCTTTGATGGAATATTTTAAAACAATACTACATTTTACAAGATTATTAGGTTAAGACTGAACCTCAGATCATGCCCACACTTCATATTCCAATGATCAAATGATGGTGCAATATCTAATCATTTCACCATTGCTATTCAAAACAAAAGCAAGACTTGACACAGAGGAAGTTCTCTTTCCTTATGAATTATTGTTTCAGTGTTAGTAGTACTTACAATTCCATAATATTGCATCACTGCAAATCACTGTAAACAAGAAATTTGTATAATACAGAATATAATTGCGTATTCAATTTTCCTTCATTACTCTCTGTTGAAACAAAATCAAAAGCGTGATGTGTAATGCAATTAGAGAAGGCGATGCAATGGTGGATGGCAGAAACATTTAATAGTGTCATTTTTCTTAAATGTCATGTAAATTAAATCAATAATTTCCATATTAAAATCAATAATTACATTTTCGTCGTTGTTTCACATCAATCCGAAAATTTTACTGGGCACTTTCTGTTGTGTGGACTGTCTGTTTGTGCTATAATACGTGGTACAAATAGCTTTGCTCTTTATGGGACAATGTTTTCTAGTGCTTCTGGGTGGAATTTGTTTCGTGATATTCTCAGCGCTTTCATTGTGGAGCATGGTCTACAGCTTATTTAAAAAGGACTTTGTTACAATTTCAGCATTCTGCTGCAACACTCCAGTGCATCTGATCTGTCCTCCTTTTAGAGGAAACACCACTCCCTTAACTCAGCATGGTTAAACAAGCCCTCATCCATTTCTCTTCTATATCTCAGACCTGTTGTCAGCACTCCCCGTCCACCCCACAGAGTTCATTTAGTTCTTATCTCTCGCCCCATTGGATCTGCATCCAACACAATCCCAGCAGCAGTCACACCTTCCCCCTGCCACCGCTTTCTGCTTTCCACAGGGACCATTTCCTCTGAGACTCCGTGGTCTGGCAATACCTCCACATTCCAAGCACTTTCCCTCACAACCGCAGAGGATGTAATACCTGATGCTGTATCTCCGTCCAGGGATCTAAACAGCTCTCAAAAGTGAGTCAGAGGTTCACCTGCACCACCTTCAACATGTACATTGCATTTGGTGCTCTACATTGGTGAGACTAAAGGCAGACTAGGCAACCGCTTTGCCAAGTACTTGTCGTCTGTTCATGGTGGCCATCTGGATCCCATTCCCACATCATCATCAGTAGTCACTTAAAAGGAGTATGACTGTCCTCTCTCCATAGGGTCATCTACTTGTGGGTCTGCAGATGTCTGTAGAGGCCAATCCGCTATTCAGGCACCTTGGTGCAACGTGGGCAGTGGAGACTGGTGGCGGTCAGTAGTCGTTGAGCCCCCTTCTCTCTCTTTCCTTACGGTGCTGTTGCTTTGTCTCTGCAACACGGCGTAGTTCCATTTCGTGACGTGCAGCTCCTTCCTGCACAGATTTCCTCCAGGAGCACCTGTCCAGTGCAATGTGCTCCCAGTTGCTCGATGTGATGTGGAATTTCTTCAGACGGCTCTTGATGTTGTCCTTGAAGCGTTTCTGTGGCCCACCGGGGGCTCACCGACCTTCCTTCAATTGAGAGTACAGGGTTTGTTTCGGAAGACGTGTGTTGGACATGCGGATGACATAGCCAGTCCATCGAAGTTGGTGCTGCATTATTGTGGTGGTGATGCTGGTCATGTTGGTGCGTTTGTCCTCCCAGCTGATCCTCAGAATCTTTCATAAGGATCTTTGATGGTATTGTTCCAGGGCTCTCAGGTGCCTGCTGTAGGTGGTCCATGACTCTGCTCCATACAACTGGGTGGAGAGGACAACGACTCTGTGGACCAGCAGTCAAACAAAACTGCATTCTCACAACAACCTGTCTGTCTTCAGCGCATCCCACCTTGTTTCTTCCCCCCCTGCATCACACACTCCTCCTACTGGATTCCCTGCAGCTCCTACTGTTCACCCATCTGTCACCACCTCTTTTAAGGGCCTGTCCCACTATACAAGTTTACCCAAGAGGTCTCCCAAGTTTTAACAAAAAATCAAACTCGTGGTAAGTATGTAGAATGTACGTAGCGGGTACGTCGGAGCACGGGACGTCTCTTAGTGGCTCATAACGCTAACAGCCGGTACTCGGGAAACACGTTAAGCTCGTGAAGACTTGTGAAGTTTTTTCAACATGTTGAGAAATGTCCACGAGATCCCCGAGTACCTACGAGCGGGCATTACCATAATTCTCTGAGTTCGAATCAGAGGAAACACGGGAGAACTCTTGAATTACCTCGTACCGTAGGACAGGCCCTTTATTCAGTTCCATTCTTAATCTTCCTTTACTATTAAATTCCAGCATCTGCACTATGCTGTGCTGATTCTGCCCTTCCTTCCCCCCCACCTGACTGCTATCTGGAAATCATGAATACAATTTGTGTGTCCTGCTGAATTTCACCAGATACCTCCTTTTTGCTCCTGAATCCTATATCTGCAATCTTTTGTACCCCACAATCGCAGATGATGCCCTCCAAAAATCAATGGAGTCCCATGTCTTTACCTCAAACATTCAGAGGAACAAAGTTATTAGTAGTTAAGGTTTAATTAAGAAAATCATCACGAATGGTGGTCTCCTGTGGACAGATTTCCATACTTCACATAGTTTTGGATTACTGGCTGAGATTTATGAGACGTCATTAAATACAGGAGATGTCGGAAGACTGGAGGGTGGCAAATGTTGTACCTTTATTCAAGAAGGGCTGCAGGGTAAAGGCAACTTCAGGCCAGTGAGTTTAACATCTTGTCTTCCATATCTCAGACCTGAAAGTTACTAGAGAGTAACGAAAGAGTATTCTAAGGGATAGTATTAACATGCATTTAGATAGACAAAGGCTGATTAGGGATAATCAGCATGATTTTATGTAAAAAGAATCTTAAGAAATAAATAGGAAAAGCTAAAAGAAGATATGAGGGTTACACAAAAAACTGGAGAAACTCAGCGGGTGCAGCAGCATCTAAGGAGCAAAGGAGATAGGTGACGTTTCGGGTCGAGACCCTTCTTCAGACTGAAGAAGGGTCTTGACCCGAAACCTCGCCTATCTCCTTCGCTCCTTAGATGCTGCTGCACACGCTGATTTTCTCCAACTTTTTGTGTAACCCTCGATTCTCCAGCATCTGCAGTTCCTTCTTTAACAAGAAGATATGAAGTTGCTTTGGCAAGTAAGGTGAAAGTAAATCCAAAGGGTTTCTACAGCTATATTAATAGCAAAAGGATAATGAGGGATAAAATTGGACCATTAGAGAGCAAGAATGGACAGCTATCTGCAGAACCAAAAGAGATGGGGGAGATATTGAACAATTTATTTTCTTCGGTATTCACCAAGGAGAAGGATATTGAACGCTGTGAGGTAAGGGGAAAAAGTAGAGTAGCTATGGAAACTATGAGATTCAAAGAGGAGGAAGTACTGACACTTTTGAAAAATATAAAAGCGGATAAGTCTCCAGGTCCTGACAGGATATTCCCTGGGACATTGAGGAAAGTTAGTGTAGAAATAGCCTAGGCTATGACAGAAATATTTCAAATGTCATTAGAAACGGGAATAGTGGCGGAGGATTGGCGTACTGCGCATGTTGTTCCAATGTTTAAAAAAAGGGTTCAAAGAATAAACCTAGCAATTATAGACCTGTTAGTTTGACATCAGTGGTGGGCAAATAATGGAAAGGATACTTAGAGATAATATATATAAGCATCTGGATAAACAGGGTCTGATCAAGAACAGTCAACATGGATTTGTGCCTGGAAGGTCATGTTTGACAAACCTCCTTGAATTTTTTGAAGAGGTTACTAGGGAAATTGATGAGGGTAAAGCAGTGGATGTTGTCTATATGGATTTCAGTAAGGCCTTTGACAAGGTTCCCCATGGAAGGTTGGTTACAAAGGTTCAATCTTTGGGTGTTAATGGCGGAGTAGCAAGATGGATTCAACAGTGGCTGAATGGGAGATGCCAGAGAGTAATGGTGGATGGGTGTTTGTCAGGTTGGAAGCCGGTGCCTCAGGGATCTGTGTTGGGTCCTTTGTTGTTTGTCAAGTACATCAATGATCTAGATAATGGGGTGGAAAATTGGATAAGTAAGTATGCAGATGATACTAAGATAGGTGGTGCTGTGGATAATGAAGTAGATTTTCAAAGTCTACAGAGAGATTTGGGCCATTTGGAAGAGTGGGCTGAAAGATGGCAGATGGAGTTTAATGCTGATAAGTGTGAGGTGCTACATCTTGGCAGGACAAATCAAAATAGGACGTAGATGGTAGGGAATTGAGGAATGCTGTGGAACAGAGGAATTTAGGAATAACTGTGCATAGTTCCCTGAAGGTGGAATCTCATGCAGATAGGGTGGTAAAGAAAGATTTGGGTGTGCTGGCCTTTATAAATCAGAGCATTGAATATAGGAGTAGGGAAGTAATGTTAAAATTGTACAAGGCATTGGTGAGACCAATTCTGAAGTATGGTGTACAATTTTGGTCGCCTAATTATAGGAAGGATGTCAACAAAATAGAGAGAGTACAGAGGAGATTTACTAGAATGTTGCCTGGGTTCCAGCAACTAAGTTACAGAGAAAGGTTGAACAAGTTAGGTCTTTATTCTTTGGAGCGCAGAAGGTTAAGGGGGGACTTGATAGAGGTATTTAAAATGATGAAAGGGATAGACACAGTTGACGTGGATAAACTTTTCCCATTGAAGATAGGGAAGATTCAAACAAGAGGGCATGACATGAGAATTAAGGGACAGAAGTTTAGGGGTAACATGAGGGGGAACTTCTTTACTCAGAGAGTGGTGGCTGTGTGGAATGATCTTCTAGCAGAAGTGGTGGAGGCAGGATCGATTTTAACATTTAAAAGTAAAGTGGATAGGTATATGGATGGGAAGGGAATGGAGGGGTATGGTCTGAGTGCAGGTAGATGGGACTAGGGGAAAATAAATGGTCGGCACGGACTGGAAGGGCCGAGAAGGCCTGTTTCCGTGCTGTAATTGTTATATGGTTATTTTATACTTGGAGGGTCCTGTCCCGAACGTGACCAAAAAGATTGATGATGGCAGAGCTGTAGTCTGTCCATATGGATTTCAGCAAGGCATTCGACAAGGCTCCACAAAGCAGGCTGCTCTGGAAGGTTAGATCTTATGGGATCCAAGGAGAGATAGCTGAATGGATATAAAATTGGCTTCATGGAAGGATGCAGTGAGTAATAGACAATAGGTGCAGGCGTAGGCCATTCGGCCCTTCGAGCCAGCACCACCATACACTGTGATCATGGCTGATCATCCACATTCGGTACCCTGTTACTGCCTTCTCACCATATCCCCTGGCTCCACTTTCTAGAGAGCTCCATTTAACTTTCTCTTGAAAGCATCCAGAGAATTGGCTTCCACTGCCTTCTGAGGCAGAGAATTCCACAGATTCACAACTCTCTGGATAAAAAAAGTTTTTCCTCATCTCTGTTCTAAATGCCCTACCCCTTATTCTTAAATTGTGGCCCCCTGGTTCTGGACTCCCCCAACATCAGGAACATGTTTCCTCCTGCTAGCATGTCCAATCCCTTAATAATCTTTTATGTTTCAATACGACCCCCTCTCAACCTTCTAAATACCAGCGTATACAAGCCCAGCCGCTCCTTTTCATCAAGATACGAAAATCCCGCCATCCCGGGAATTAACCTCGTGAACCTACACTGCACTCGCTCAATAGCAAGAATGTCCGTCCTCAAATTTGGAGACCAAAACTGCACACAATACTCCAGGAACTAATGGTGGAAGATCGCTTTTCAGACTGGAGGCCTGTGACTAATGGTGTGCCTTAGGGTTTGGTGCTGGTTCCATTGATGTTTGTCATCTAGATCAATGATTTGGATGAGAATGCACATGGCATGATTAGCAAGTTTGCAGATGACTCATAAGTGGGTGGTATTGTAAATAGTGAAGATGGTTGTCACAAATCACAGCAGGATTGGTTGGGTAGGTAGGCTGAAGTTGAATCTTTGGCATTCTCTACCCCCAGGCAGTCGCGGAGGCTAGATCTTTAGAGTATATATATAAGGTGAGGGTAGATAAATCTTTGAAAGATTGGGGACTGTAGGAAACTGGTAGAGTGGTTTTGAGGCCAATGTAGATCAGACATGATCATGCTGAATAGCAGGGCAGGCTTGACAGGCCAGAAGGCCTACTTCTGCTCCTAATTTCCCAAATTGCTTATGTTCATTTGGAAGGTTGCTGTTATTGCATAGTTGGATAAGGGATTTATTTTATTTTACTTGAGAGTAGATGAGGCAAGTTAAGGGTGAAGATTTTGCCAACATTTCTCCAAGATTCCTTCACTTGGCAGGATTCCAACCCACTTTTAAAAAAAAACATTTTTCAAGGGTCCTTCTGCCTCAACCGATAGATCTCAGATAAAGGCAATCTCTTCCTTTTGAACTTCTGATTCTTGCCCATGCAGAAGCTTCTGCACTGACCATGAATAATTTTCCTGTCAGTGGGCACTTGTAATATCGCTTTCTTTAAAAGTTGTATTGAACATTTTGATTTGTAAATAAAAGTGCTCCCGGCTGTTTGAGTGGTAGAGATTGCAGTGTGATTAAATAGTCGGGCAATGCAATCATCCTATTCCTTGGACCCAAGTAATCATTACATCGGGAATTACATGACATCTGAATGTTTAAATAAAAATATTGAACAAACATATCCTTTAACTGCAAATTATAAAGTTAAATGAAGCAGAGGTTTTATTCACACCTTATTCTTCCACATAGTTCTTATCATCTTATTTATTGGAATGATTCTATCACTCTTTCATTGTATCCCCTGTGTGGCTACTTCTGGACTGCTGAAATACTGTTTACTCTTCTGTGGAAACCTGGCGTTTGTTGCAAATGGTCCCAGTCACCATGAGTAGGCACAGTTTGGGATAATTGGCTCGAGGTCACCCGTGTGTAAATTTCCGAGACCTAGTTGCACTTATGATATTGTGATAGAATATGACAGCTCATTGAGCCATAGAGTAACACAGCATGGATACAAGCCCTTTGGTCCAACTCTTCCAGGTCAACTGCATGACTCCAAACATTGGAGTGTTTTCTCCTTGCTCTCTTTGATACCACTTCGTCAAATGTTGTCTTGACGTCAAAAGCAGATATTTTCACCACATCTCTACAATTCAGCTCTTCCGTTCATGTGATGAAAGAGTGCCACTTGATAGCACTATTTTCATTTGCTGATGCTTCCCTTTAAAGGCTGTTACCCAAGGCCTTGGGAGCAGCCTTAATTTTCAAACTCTTCATCTGGTGAACCGGCACAGCTGAATCCCACCCCATTTTGCCAGACTGCCACCCATTAGTGCGCAGTTCTCAAAATTAATGGTTCTTTCCATGACAGTATTTGGTGTTGGAGGCAGGGGAGGCTCTTTGTCCTGCAGAACTGATGGATTTTCAGCATTTCTCCTATCATCTCTTCCTCCTTCTCCTCACTTCATTTTTGGGATTGGTGTGGTATCGTTTCTCTTTGGATTGACTGCAATAGTAGTAGAAAAACACTATCAAGCCACAAAGGTCATATGGGGAATTTAAAGATACACCTTTTTAAAGTATAAATCTTAAAACCTGTGTTTTCAACAATGACATATGAATCTTTAAACGCTAGGTCAAATCAGTTATTTTTCTAATGTGTGGTTGCAGCCTGGAGTCAGGTACCGTAGCTGAGTTGATGAGAGGGTGGAACAGTTACTTTATCCTTAACAGAATTAACCTATCCAATCGTCATCTTTACATCTGGGTCACACGCTCACCATTTAGCTCATCATCAATCAGTGCAATGAGTCCATGCTTCATGAACACTTCTCCTTACCACAGTGTTTCTCTTTCAGGGTATCTTTCACAGGGATATCAAAGGAAGTGATCTGTAACATCAATGTGCCACGTATTACAAAATGGCTCACATAGTCTTCAAGAGGAATTAATGTCCCTTTATACTATCTCTTCATTTTATGGAAGCACTTTTGTTTTGTATTATCAACATTTAGTGTACATATAATGCTAAATCCTGTGCAACTGCCATTCATATAACAATGCTCCTTGCTCTGCCTTTTGCAGAAATGCTCTCAGCAATTATGCCAATTATTTTAGTCCAGAACACTCATCTCAGTAAGGAAAGCTTGATGACGTGGGGACCTATCATTCAATTTGAAGGTCCTGCTCTGGTTTAACTTCCCAAAATGTAACATCTCACATTTAAGTGCATTAAACTCCATTAGCCATTCCTTTGGCTACTTGCCCAGCTGATCAAGAGACTGCTGAAATGTTTGATAACTATCTTCACCATTTATGATACCACAAGCTTCATCTGAAAACTTACCTTGTACAAAGAGCAATGGGCCCAACATCAATCCCTGAGGCACACTACTTGTCACATCTCCAGTCTGAAAAACACCCTTCCACCACCACTCTCTGCTTCCTACCATTAAGCCAATTCTGTATCCAGTTTGCTTGCTCTCCTTGGATCCCATGTCATCTATCCTTCCAGAGGAGCCTACCATGCAGAACCTTATCAAAGGCCTTGCTGAAATCCATGTAGACAGGGGCACTAAGTGCTGAGTAACTCACCAGGTCAGGCAGCATCTCTGGAGAATGTTGACATGTGAAATTTTGGGTTGGGACTCTTCAGGCTGAAGAAGTGTCCTGACATGTTGAATTGAATACTTTATTGTTACATGTAATAAGTCATAGTGAAATTCTTTGCTTGCATACCCAAGGCACGCAAATAGTCATTCATGAAGAGTGTTTACAAAGTTACAAATTCCCCTCCCCCTCCCTCACGGCGTGCCCTCCGCACCGGGTCCTCCTTTATTCCTTCCCCCAGCAGCGGCATCCTTACTTCCACGTGTCCGTCCTCATCCGTCAGTTGGCGCCATCATTGACCGCCACATCTACCTCTCCACTAATGCTGCCGTGTCCTCTCCAGGCGCCTCTGTGGCGCCGACCCAAGCCATAGCCGCGTGCTCCGCAGATCCATGCACTGATAGCCATGGGCTTCGTCGACCCACGAGGCTCCACTTCTGACCTGCGAGGCTTTGACCCGCGAGACCCGGGCTGAGAGGCTCCACCTCCGACTCACAAGGCTCTGGCCCACAAGGCACTGGCCTCGACTCCTCAGCGGAACCTTTGGGAGGCGTCAATTATCCATGTTCGTCATGTAACATCAATTATCTATGTTCTCCAGAGATGCTGCCTGACCCACTGAGTTATTCTAGTACTTTGTGTCCTTTTTTGTATACCAGCATCTTTATTTCCCTGTTTCTCCAAGTAGACAACGTCTATGGCCTTACCCTCATCAACCTTTACGGCTACTTCTTCAAAGAAAATCTTTAGGTCTACCGTCTGTGAGTAAATTTAATCAATTAATATGTCCAGAACCTGGTTGTAAATCTTATCTTTCCAGTCTCTCTCTCTCTTTCTCTTTCTCTTTCTCTCTCTCTACCATCTACCATCTCCTCACCACACTGATTACAGCATTGTGATGAGCTTAGTTGTTCCTTTTAAGAGTTGGTGACTTGAATGTTAACTGTACAGGAGAATACTAGTAACTGAGTGAGATGGAACTGGTTACACACGCTGCTTCCTAAGTGTTATCTTAGAAATTGGGCTTTCTGGGAGCATAAAAATATCATAAAGCTGTTCACACACATTACTCAAGTTCCAGCATCAGGATAATGGCTCTCAATTGCAGGCTGCATCATTAGGGCTGAAGCATAGTGGGTGGATCAGCTTGTGATTAAAAGCCATTATCCAAAGTAATGGGCTTGTAAATATGTGAAAGTCTAAGGAGGGTTCAGAAAAGATTTATTATGGTAGTTCCAGGAATGAGGCATTTTGGCTGTTAGATTACAGTGGAGATGACGGGGTTCTTCATCTTTCAGCATGAACAAGGCCGAGAGGGCACGATAGAGACATTTACAAAATAATAGCTGGTTTAGATGAGGTGTAGAAAAGGAAACTGTTCCTACCAACAGTGTTTCAAGGGCTCGAGACACTGATACTCATGAAAAGATTCAAGGATATAAGGAAAAGTAGTTGGAACCAGAGGAAGTTATAATCTGGAAAACACTGTTTAGGTGATTGAAACAGAATCAATAACGTTTTTTTTAAAGAAGGAAATAAATAGGTAATCAACAGATAAAAGCACAGAACCGCATGGAAAGGAAATGGAATGGGACGGACGATGTTGCTTTGTTCACAGTTAACGTGATGGACAAAACCACCTTCTGTGATCATAGAATTAATAAATCGAAGCTTGTTTACTTTCACAGATTTGATCTCGTACTGAACATATCCAGCCATGCCAATGTCCTTTAAATATCATTATGCAAAATGTTCACTTACTTTGATGAATATATTTACTTAAGATGAATTTTATATACTCTGAGACAGACATAATTCACAATTGCCTTGGATATAAAAATAAGATTGATAACTTAAAACTTCAGTAAGGAAAGATTTTTTAAATTGGGCCCAACATTGTTCAAGTCTGCCAGGAGTACATGCTGTGATTGGCACACAACAATTTAAAACTGTGTTCTTGTTCCAGTTACAATTCATTTTCCCTAACAAGCTCTGTGCAACTGGCAAGCTCCAAGCTGCAGCATGCGAGTTTGGTGAGGTTAAAAGTAACGGTTTGGCATAATTTCTTCTGGGAGTTGCCAGACAGTAAATACAGTTTTATTATGCTGCATAAAGGAAAACCCAAGTTTTAAAATAAATCACGACTATTCCAAAAAATTCCCCAAGCTTCTCTTTCCACATCCGAGAAGAGATCTTGCATTGAACTCATGAAATAATTCATACTGTGAACTTTGTCAAAATCCCCTGTATCAACAACACAAGGAGCACCATTGACCAGTAGAACATGTCAAAGGAAACCAGTAGATGTGATATATACAGTTTTGGTCCCCAAAACTAATAAAAGGATACTTTTGACTTAAGATCATAAGTTATAGGAGCAGAATTAGGCCATTCGAACCATCAAGTCTATTCTGCCATTCAATCATGACTGATATACATAGTGGGTATGCCTGTGCAACAAAAAAAATAATAGATTAGTCCCAGGGATGATGGGTTTAGCATATGAGGAAAGATTAAGTACACTAGACCAGTTCTGTCTGCTGCTCCCCCTGGTTGAGGAGCCTTGGACATGAGTTCACAGTCTCAGAATAAGGTGTAAATTGTGTAGGATTGAGATGAGGAGAAATTGCTAAATGGACAGACCAAATCCTAGCTACCCACCTGCTGCCTGGTCTGGCACCTCCTGTCCCACCTGTGGCAGATTCCATGATGCCATCAATCACTTCAGAATCCATGGAAGCCAAGTGGAAGCAAATCTTCCTTGATCCCGAGGGGCTGCTTAAAGAGTTCAAAACAATGGCTACAAAGGAGATGCAAATTCAAACAAGTCAAACAAACTTTATTGTCATTTAGAAATACATCGATATATGCAGTTCTAAACGAAATTCCGTTGCATTTGGCTCCCTGTGCAACACGATAATTAACAGAAGGATAAACATGAATAAAATGGATAAAAAGGATAAATAGACAATGGTGGCAGCCCATTACATGCCATTCAGGAGTCTGATGGCTCGTGGGAAGAAGCTGTTGCAGAACCTTGATGTTCTGCTCCTTATGCTACGATATCTTTTGCCCGAGGGCAGCAGAGTGAACAGTCCGTGATGGAGATGTGTGGAGTCTTTTATAATACTGCTAGCCTTAGACACGCAACGTTTGGTCGCAATATCCCCGATTGAGGGGAGAGAGGTCCCGATGATTTTTTCCAATGTCCTCACCACTCTCTGCATGGACTTCCAGTCAGAGGATGTCCAGGTGAGTATTCTGCTCGCAGTGAGTCATCAACCAATTTCCCATTATCTTTTCCCATCTACAAGGTGCGTTAGAATTGTATAGAATACACTCTACTCATCTGCCTCTATAAATTTACCAAAATTTAAGTAACTCAGCATTTTCTGGGACAAAGCAGCCTGCTTGATTAATTCTCATCCACTACCATATATCTTTAAGACTGTTGCACCATGGTGACTATGCATATCTTTCATGTTCTCTCCATATCTTTTTTTAATATACATCTGGAAGGTGCAGTCAAGTTCAAGTGAGTTTATTGTCATGTGTCCCTGATAGGACAATGACATTCTTGCTTTGCTTCATCACACAGAACATAGTAGGTGTTTGCTACAAAACAGATCAGTGTGTCCATATACCATAATATAAATATATACACACATGAATAAATAAACTGATAAAGTGCAAATAACAGATAATACGTTATTAATAATCAGTGTTTTGTCTGAGCCAAGTTTAATAGCCTGATGGCTGTGGGGAAGTATCTATTTCTGAACTTGGTTGTTGCAGTCTTCAGGCTCCTGTACCTTCTACCTGAAGGTAGCAGGGAGATGAGTGTGTGGCCAGGATGGTGTGGGTCTTTGATGATACCGCCAGCCTTTTTGAGGCAGTGACTGCGATAAATCCCCTAGATGGAAGGAAAGTCAGAGCCGAACTGGGCGGTGTTTACTGCTTTTTGTAGTCTTTTAATCTGCAGGGCGTCCAAGTTGCCGAACCAAGCCACGATGCAACCGGTCAGCATGCCCTCTACTGTGCACCTGTAGAAGTTAGAGAGAGTGTTAAAGAAGGAACTGCAGATGCTGGAGAATAGAGGATTACACAAAAAGCTGGAGAAACTCAGCGGGTGCAGCAGCATCTAAGGAGCGAAGGAGATGGGCGACGTTTCGGGTCGAGACCCTTCTTCAGACTGGTCAGGGATCAGGGAAACGAGAGATATAAACAGTGATGTGGAGAGATAAAGAACAATTAATGAAAGATATGCAAAAAAGTATTGATGATAAAGGAAACAGGCCATTGTAAGCTGTTTGTGGTGTGAAAATGAGAAGCTAGTGCGACTGGGGTGGGGGGGGGGGGGGGGGGGGGGGAAGATGGAGAAGGAATGTCAGGGCCCGAGGGCTGAGGGAGAGGTGGGGAAGGGAGGGGGCAGTCTGGGTTAACAGAATTGAGAAAATTCAATGTTTAAGCCCAGAGGATGCAGACTCCCCAAGCGGAATATGAGGTGCTGTTCCTCCAACTTGCGGTGTTGCTCACTCTGGCCGTGGAGGAGGCCCAGGACCGAGAGGTCGGATACAGAATGGGAGGGGGAGTTGAAGTGCTGAGCCACCGGGAGGTCGGGTTGGTTATTGCAGACCGAGCGGAGGTGTTCGGCGAAACGATCGCCCAGCCTCCGCTTGGTCTCACCGTTAGAGAGAGTCCTCCTTGACATACCGACTCTCCATAATCTTCTCAGGAAGTAGAGGTGCTGATGTGCTTTCTTGATAATTGCATCAGTGTCCTCAGACCAGTCACAACTCACTGGGACAAATGCAGCAGTTGGATGGAAACTTTGATCCCAATAAATTTATTTCTAAGTAACACATGGGTGATGACGAGTGGGAATACAGGAAGGAGATTAATAATCTGGTTGCGTGGTGCCAGAACACCGATGTTGCTCTCATCATTGGCAAGATCAGGGAAATGCTTGTCGACTTCATGAAGGAAAAGCTGTGGAATCATACAACTGTTGTCATCAGCATGGGCAGTGGGTGGAAAGAGTCAATAGTTTGAAGTTCCAAGGTATATGCATTTCCAATCTGCACTGGGTCCAGCACAACGATGCAATTACAACAAAAGCTCACCAACACATCTACTTTCTCAAAGGTTTGAAGAGATTCAGCATGTTACTGAATACCCAGTGTGGTGGAGAGGGCAGTAATTCGAACATTGAAGAACAAAGGAGGTTGCAGAAAGTGGTGGACATTGCCCAGTCCATCCCTAACATTGCTCTCATCACCGTTGAAGGGATAAATGAGGCGTTGCTTCAAGTAGGCAAATAATAACATCGAGGACCCACACCACCCTGGGCCATGCTCTTATCTTATTGCTACCATTAGGAAAAAGCTACAGGGGGATGGAAACCATTACAAGAAACCGGTTCTTCCCATCAATCATTAGGCTCTTAAACCACCCTAACCACAACCCAACCTCACCACTGAACTGCTCTGGACATTACACTGCTAAGTTTCCTCTATGTACTTGGCTTGTACTATCATTGTCTAGTTGACTAAGAATAACCGATAATGTGTTGGTGCAGATTATCGGCATATGGATGAGAAGGGTATGGAGGGTTATGGTATGAGTGCAGGCAGGTGGGACTAAGAGAAAAAAGTTGTTCGGCACGGACTTGAAGGGCCGAGATGGCCTGTTTCCGTGCTGTAATTGTTATATGGTTATATGGTTAGATTACAATCTGGTGCACAACAATCTTGACTCTCCCTTTCTTGGCATTACGGTATTTAAGAAATATAATGACAGTTCTTTACTTGATCAATGTACTGGCACTCCCTGACCAATAGCGTCATGGGACAATTTTCAAAATGACGAATTGGCAATTCAAAAAAAGTCTCACAAATGTTTCAAGCGAAGTCATGGGTAGGCAACAAATATTGGCTTTGCCAGCAAAACACATATCCCATCACAGAGAAATAAGAAATGCAAAGCAACTCTCTTAGCTTCCCGCTGCAAACCATTAAAGGGCCTTGGGTGACTTTTTCACCAAAAGTTGAAAATAGGCTGCGACAGTTAGCTTGACGTTGCGTGACTTCTCTTGGCATAGGTACGGTTGTAGGCTGTCGCTAGGTTGACGCCATAAGACGCTGCCTGTCGCTGGGTGCTGACTTCCATGAAATCAAGTGGCAGCAGCCTACGTTATGCTACATCAACTGGCGACAGTATCGGTGTCACGTTGCATCATTTGAAAAAAGTGCACCACACCACCTGTCTACAGTTGACGCCGTCAGGGTCATAGCTTGTCGTAACTTGTCGCGGACTGACATATATTGAGTTTGGTTGTCGTAGGCTGTCGTCTACATCGTCGTAGGCTGTCGTGGGTTGACGTCGCGTATTGCGAAGAATTGGGACGCCAGTTGACGTAGTTTGATGTCGACTAGGTGGCAGCCTGTCGTAGACATTGTCGTAGGGGGCCAGTTTCTCGGCGTCACGCCATGACAGTGACTGTCGTCGGCTCTCACCGAAAAAGTTGCCTATGTGGGACAGGCCCTTAACTGTGTTCTTGAAGGCAATGTATCTATTGGATTTCCGCGAGGAGGTTGTATGTAAATGTTTTTTAATGCTTGGTTGTCTTTTGAATTAACTAGTTGCCACCTGTATTCCATAACTTCTGAAAATTTCTGTAACTAACTTTCATGTATTGAAATAAGCTTACAAAATATATGGGAGACTTTGTGAAAAGTCATATTTATGCATGTTAGGTCTTCTGTACCTTGGGAACCTGTAGTTCCCTGACCCCTTTAGCCTGCTCTGCCATTCATTAAGATGACTAGACTAAGTGGGACCCGTTAGGTTCCAAGTTCACACAGGAGGGCTGGTCCCCCAATGCAATATTCCACCTCTCCACCAATTCCAATATTGGTGGCCAATGGGGGGAGGAGGGGAGGGGGGGTCTTTCTGGAGTGCTAGTATGGTGTTGTGGGCTGAAGCGACTGGTCTCCAGATGGCTAGTATGGACATTGTGGGCCAAATGGATTATTGTGCTGGCAGCTCACTCACGGCTGGTGGGCTGGCAGTTGACTCGCGGCTATTCCTTGAAATTCCATTCTAAGCAGGGTGCAAAGCCACCAAATTCAAATCCATTTTCTTATCATTTCAAGCAGGGTGCAAGGCCACCAAATTCAAGTGCAGTTTCCGACCACTTCAAGCAAAGGACAAAGGACATTTATTGTCACACACACCAAATGGTGTAGTGAAATTTGAATTGCCATGCAGCACACAGATAAAGATAAGACACCACACTAAGAATTTAACAATAAACAGAAACATCCCCCCACAATGGTTCCGCCTGCGAGGGAAGGTATAAAGTCCAATCCCCATGTCCACCCATAGTCGGGCCTATTGAGGCCTCCGCAGTCGCCTTTACGGTGGCCCGATGTTCCAGGCCGTACTCGCCGGATGATGTTGCTCCGGCTTCAGGGGAATACTCACAGCAGCTTGGGACACCTGGAGCAGCCACTTCCTTACTCGAGCCCGCAGCTACCCAAGCCGACAGGCTGCGCTGGATGGAGCTCCACCACTGGCAATCTCGCCGAGAGATCCCAGGCTCCCGATGAAAAGTTCAGTGCTGCCGCCCACAGCTAGCCGCCCCACTGTCCCGCAGCTCCGCGATGTTCACCTGCGGGCTCAGCTCACCAGAGCTCCAGCGTGGCAACCCAGCCAAGGCATCGCCCGCTCCGCAATAGCCCTGCGCCGCCGCCGAAGCCGAGGTTCTGAGCTGTCCCCTCAGGAAACGCCACTCCAGGCCCGCTGGTATGCTGCGAGGACGGGTCGAAGGTGCAGCCCGGAGAAAAACTGCCTCTCCGGCCAGGTAGGGACCCTGAAGTGTGGTTCCCCCCCCAATAAAAAAGACTAGAGCTCCGAAAAACAAAAACTCAACTAACTAATAATTAATAAAATAAGTGAAAAACAGACAACTGCATGGTGGGTTCCATACCCATACAGGATGGCGTGCCCTAGAGGTGGATGCAAGGCCACCGAATCCAAGTACAGTTTCATAACACTTTAAGCAGGGCGAGGCCACCAAATTCAAGTGCGTTTTCATACCACTTAAAGCAGGGTGCAAGGCCACCAAATTCAAATGCAGTTTCATACCATTTCATGCAGGGTGCAAGGCCGCCAAATTCAAATGCAGTTTCATACCATTGCATGCAGGGTGCAAGGCCACCTCATTCACATGCAGTTTCATACCATTTCAAGTAGGGTGAAACCACCATAAAAACACCATAAAACCACACAAAACACCACACTCACAGTTCAGCAGACATCCAGTGTCTTCAGTTGATTCACAGC
Organism: Raja brachyura; assembly: GCA_963514005.1. The sequence continues at coordinate 66,135,088 of OY740781.1, read as the reverse complement.
TCAGAGTCATGAGCTCTCCCTCCCCCCATCATGCAGAGACTGAGCCACACCCACACTAACGGATTTTATAATCCCTCCCCCCCTCCCACAGGAAAAGGTGTGGCCTTCATGGCGTGATTGACAGGAGAGAGATTCTCAACATCTTTTAAACACTAATATCACTTTTATTTTTCACTGTTGGGAAGAATCTTCTGCACCTAATGAGCAGGGAGGAGTGAGTAAGATGGCCAAAAATCAGCTGTAAGTGGTAGCGTTTTATCTAAAATCAATATACAGGAAGTTGTCAAGTTTAGACTTCCAACCATTTGCAGTGCTTTTACTTTAACCTAAATCCCCGCCAACCATTTGCAGTGCTTTTACTTCAACCCAAATCCCCGCCAACCATTTGCAGTGGTTTTATTTCAACCCAAACCCCCACCAACCATTTGTAATGCTTTTACTTCAACCCAAACCCCCACCAACCATTTGCAGTGCTTTTATTTCAACCCAACCCCCCACCAACCATTTGCAGTGCTTTTACTTCAACCCAAACCCCCACCAACCATTTGCAGTGCTTTTACTTCAACCCAAATCCCCACCAACCATTTGCAGTGCTTTTACTTCAACCCTACCCCCCCCCCCCCGACCATTTGCAGTGCTTTTACTTCAACCCAAACCCCCACCAACGATTTGCAGTGTTTTTACTTTGACCCAAACCCCAACCAACCATTTGCAGTGCTTTAACTTCGACCCAAACACCCACCAATCATTTGCAGTGTTTTTACTTCAACCCAAACCTCCACCAACCATTTGCAGTGCTTTTACTTCAACCCAAAACACCCACCAACCATTTTCAGTGCCTTTACTTCAACACAAACACCCACCAACCATTTCATTTTCAAACCACATTAAAGGCAGTCAGTAAAACCACACTCACAGTTTGGATGTGTTCAGTGTTATTCACAGCTCAGACTGAGAGACGTGACCCTCTCACTGCCCCCATCTTGCAGAGAATGACTGAGACACAATCTCTTTTGGTTTTATAGTCCCTCCCCCCTCCCACCAGCAGTGGCAGCAGACAGAATCTTAACATTTTTAAAACATTAATAACTCTTTTATTTTTCATCGATGGGAACAATCCTCTTGTCCTGCGCAGTGAAGGGGGACTGAGTAAGATGGCCAAAAATCACAGCCATAAGTGGTAGCGTTTTTTCTAAAATCATGAAACGGTAAACAGGAAGTGGTCAAGATTAAACTTTTAGTAATATAGATGGCTTATTCAACATGCCTCGGGTCCACTTTTTGTCCTATCTGCCGAACTCTTGATTTCTTTACTGATTAATTATAAATATGTTCAATACAGTTTTCTCAGACAAGAAGTTTCAATAACTCAACCTGTTGAGAGTGGAAATCCTTTCTCATCTCAATGTTAAATGGGCACGCCCTATTTTTTGAAACTATGACATTTGGTTGTAGACTCTCTTGTGAGTTAAATAACCTTCCAGGATTTTCTTCTTCAAGCCTCCTTAGAATCCTGTTTCAATAAGGTCACCTCTATACAGACCGATGAGTGCAAACCCAACCTATTCATCCTTTCCTAAGAAGACAATCCTGCAATAGCTGTGATCATGCTGAACTTTCTCTGACTGCCTCCAGATGAGATGAGAAATCCTTTCTCATCTCAATGATTTATTTCCTTAAATAAGGGGATTAAAACTGTACTCCCCGGCGTAGTCTACTAGGTGTAGTCCCTCTTATACTCTACAGTACAAGACTGTACTCTACTGTACTCTCTGGTGTAGTCTACTATGTGTAGTCTCTCTTGTACTCTACTGTACAAGACTGTACTCTACTAGGTGTAGTCCCTCTTGTGCCTTGTACAATTGCACTTTGTCAATTGGATTCATGTGATCAGATATTGATTGCAAAGATCACTTGTTTGCGACTTGTATCTGCAAGTGACACTAATTTGAAAACGTTCTGTTAATGAGACACTTGGATGTGATTAATGTTGGAAAGCATGAATGCACTAAATTTAGTTAGGTTATTCAATTTAGACTGTTATTCCAAACTCAAGAAATAAATGTTCAGAACTAACAAGCTGAAGTAAGATTCATGATTATTTGTATTTGATTTTCAGTAAACATGCTTAGTACTGCATTCATTACTTCAATAAGATCTTGATAAATGTTTCAAAGACAGGACAGTGGCATAGGTTGTGATGAACACATAAAGTTGTGGACACAAAGGTTCTGAATTGTTCAATTTGGGGAGGATATTCATATAAAGGGGAAATGTTGAATCTCAGAATTGCAAATGTAGTGTGGAAGAAATGCTGCTGACTACATGTGTTCTATTGTGTAAACTGGGGAATTATAATATATTTATATTTGTTTATAGTAAATTGCAGGGAAATTGAAACTGGCAGTTTGGAAGCCATATTTTCATTAAAAAGTCAGTTGGCATTTGTAATTCTTGAATTGTAGTGACTTGAATCAGATGTCACAAAATTTCACAAACTGGAAATGACTGTGTAGACTTTACTTTCTTGTGTATAAAATGTATATCCTGCAGCTATTAATTGCACTCACATGACCCAATGGTTGGAGCTCAAATAGGATTTCAAGTGCAGATCCAAGTATTGAGATGTAATGGCTCTATGTCACATATATTACATTTCAACTATAGCTTACTCAAAACATTTTCTTAATATTTCCAGTTGTTCTTTCATTTGAGTTATTGAGCACTAAAATGAGCCTTCCAACGCACTGAGCCTGTGCTGACCATCAAAGAGCCATTGTCACTAATGCAATTTTAGAGTATCCACATTCACAACAGTTCTCCCCAGATTCTTCCACTCACCCACCAAACAGTATACCTTTGGGATGTGGGAGAAAACTGATTTTTGGACATAGTCGGTTTTTTGGAGCCCCGCGCCGAACTCGGGACGAATTCCGCACGGCTCCGGCGATCGAAGTGGGACCGGACCCGCGACGCCGGACGGCTCAAGCGACCACGTTAGGTCACGCTAATCGCATAGAGTTGCATGTTGGTGGGACAGGCCCTTAACACCTGGATGAACATAGTTTACAGGCTAGAAAGCAAACTTAGGGCTAGAATAATTAGGATTAACTTGATGTGAGATATATTAAATCTGCTTATGAACAATAGAAATAAGTGATGCTTTTTGTCTCCTTGAAACTATTTGAACATTTATTTGCCTTCCACAAATTGATTTGGAGTCTGAGTTACTCATGATCAAAAAAATTATGATAATTTGCTGAACATATGGCACTGACTTGCCGTATTCAGGACACAGTAAGAATATTGAAAGATCCAAAACAAAACACAGCTCAATACATTTCTAGATGTTATAGATAAGGGGATATGTTGAGTTGGAAGATCAGACTTTAATGGCAGAACAGACTTGGATTAAATAGGCCACTGGTTCTTCTATCTATTAGGTCCTTATGTTCATACCAAACAGTTCTCACATTTCCCAATCTGCCACCTACCTTCCCTTCAGATCCAAGTCAAAGGTTGGCATTATAATGTAACTATCGTCCAATCCTATTTTCTCCAGTATAAACTACTTGTTGCATCAATACAGATATCAGAATCAGACTTCATTCGCTAATTATGTTTCGCAACATACAAGGAATTTCATTGGCCAGATCAGTCATACAATAAAAAGCAACAGATCACTCAAAAACACATTTTAATACGAACATCCATCACAGTGACTCCTACACATTCCTCACTGTGATGGAAGTCTCTTTCTTCCATTCTTCCTCGGTCGTGAGCCTCAAGCCCCCGTTGACAGGACAATCTTGACTCCCGTAGCCAACGGCGTTCGAGGCGATCAAGCTCCTGCATCGGGGGGATTTCAGCTCCCCCGCGCCGGGCGATCGAACCTCGCGTCGGGGCTGGTCAAACCTTCCGCAACGTTGGAGCTCCCGACTCGGCCTCACCCGAGACTGCGAGCCCTTGATGTTGAATCCGCCGTGGTCACTGTGGGAGCGATCCCAGGCAAGGGATCAGCTCTGATGGTAAGTCCACACCCCGTGGTGGGGCTCATGACAGTCCGAGGCCCACCACGGGGTGTGGACTGACCATGGAAGGCCGCAGAGCGCCCGGAGAATGTGATCTGAAAATTAATCACATCTGCGGGAAGGTAAGAGCTTGAAAAAAAGTTTCCCCCAATCCCCTCCCGCCTCCCCCACATAAAACAAACCGAACAACATTGAAACAAACTTTTAATACACTAAAAAATAACAAAAAGAATGAAAAAACGCACAGACTGCCGGCAGGGCAGCCATCACCCCGGCGCCCCTAGTGGTATGTTTCAATAAGTTATGTGTGTTTTCCAAATTTTAGTCACACGTACTTCACTTTGGTTGTGGGAAGTGAGCATTGTCTCTAGGTTCACACTAACAAATAGCACCTAAAAACCTCATTTGGAAAGAGCTTCATTTTATTTATGCCCGTGTGTTTAGATTGTCTTTTAATGGGCAATCTATTGAATCTCATAACCGTCTGTGAGACAGCTATGGGTGTAAATTAAAAGCAAAAAATTCTCAACGATAGCAAACCAAACATTGATAGATCATTTAAAAATGACAAGAGAGACTGGGCAACACTACTCCAGGATGACGTTGTTAGAAATTGGTATGCGAGAGTCTGATATAACTGCTGGGCTTTGTTAGTAATGTAACTCAGCCTTGCATGATTTTCTCTGATAAACTAATATTAATTTCAACTCCAGACATTGATTGAGCGGCTTGACAGTTACTTCATTGTTATGAAATGATATTCACAAAAGATGTACATGCAATCAGAGATTTGAAATTATTGTTTGAAATTCAGTGGAGTATTGTAGTATTAAATATTTCATATTGATGAAAGTTTTTGAAAGATTAATTGCATGATTTCTAACTGTTAATAATTTAAAGATAATTTAAATGACATTTGATTCTAATGACTAAATAATGTTAGTATTTATATTTTTACTGGTTATTAAATTCTTAAGATTAAAAAAATACATTTATTGATTAATTATTTTTTACATTTTATGTAAAAAGAAGATTCTTGATGATAATCTCATTGCTATGATATCCAGTTTTATGTGTGCTATTTTTTTTTTTTAATGCCAGCAATAAGGATTGAAATGTTGTAAGCCAAGGTCATGCAGAACATGTTTAAGCAGAAACTCATTAATGCACATTCAGTATATTGATTCCTAGGCTTATTTAAGTGTACAATTTTAAGACCACAAAGTGATTCGCTGAAGTGTTAGTTATAACTGGTGGCTATAATTTGTAGCCCAAGTGTTTTTTTTTACATTATGACAATAGACAATAGGTGCAGGAGTAGGCCACTTGGCCCTTCGAGCCAGCACCGCCATTCAATGTGATCATGGCTGATCATCCCCAGTCAGTACCCCGTTCCTGCCTTCTCCTCAAATCCCCTGACTCCGCTATTTTTAAGAGCCGTATTTAGCTCTCTCTTGAAAGCATCCAGAGAACCTGCCTCCACCACCCTCTGAGGCATAGAATTCCACAGACTCACCACTCTCTGTGAGAAAAAGTGTTTCCTCGTCTCCGTTCTAAATGGTTTACTCCTTATTCTTAAACTGTGGTCCCTGGTTGACATAGATTTTCTACTTTATTCTTTCTCTGCTTACAGTGTTCCATTAAATTGGTACAGCAACCTCAGTTTTCATCATAAAACAGTCAAGCAATTAATAATCTTTGAATCATTGCTAATCTGAAACTGTTTTGAGAAATGCTGTCATCTGTTACTTAAATTTCAAGGTGGCTGTGGATTTGTCACAACATCTTGGTCACAGATCAAAAGATAGTCTTAAGGAGAATCGCAGTTGTTCTGAGAAGGGATCAAGGCGACTGAGTGGCAGGAAGACTTAAATCGACAGCACGGGGTCAGAGACTACTTCATAACTGAATTATATTTACAGCTCTCAGCCCATTTCCAGCATACAGTATGTAGCCAAGAATTGCAATGTTGTTTGTTTGTCGAGCCAACGCCATTCTTCTTAGGCGTTGAGCTCAGATTATATTTGCAATGTGGAAAGGAACTGTAGATGCTGGTATATACCAAGGATAGTCACAAATTGCTGGAGTAACTCAACAGGTCAGGCAGCATGTCCAGAGAAAAATCATGGGTGATGTTTTGTGTGGGGACCTTTCTTCAGAATGAAGAAGGATCCGGACCAGAAACGTCACCCATCCTTTTTCTCCAGAGATGCTGCCTGACCCACTGAGGTAGTCCAGCTTTTTGTGTCTATATTTGCAATGTTGCTGATAATCTTTGGGGCCTTTGGTGTAGTTTTTCTTGCTAAAGCTGACAGCTACACTGTATGCAGCTAGTCCAATGGGTAACCCCAGGAAATACATTTTAAGAGCTGACATGGTACTTGCTGACTTCCTGACCAAACGTACTCCAGCTCTTACAGAAAACTTCAAATCAATGTAAAAAAACGTACCTATTGGACTATATCTGGCATTGGATCCACTGGATCCAAATCAGCTTTCTTATGCAGGAGGTAAGACTGCATTAGAGTGATATGTTCAGAATTGATGTGCATATTTAAAAGAGACTTGCTTTGCCTGTCCTAAACCTAATTCAACACCATTTAAAGTAGTCTAGCACAGCAGGAAGGAAATAGAATGGTGAGTTCCAAGGTGTTCTATAAAATTCAAATTGATTTGGGGGGGAAAGAAATCCACCCCTCCATATTTATCAGTATGCCATTAGCATTCATATTGGCAGAGAATTATAGACATTTGATTATTTCCATTGCATTATACCAACTATATAACCATATAACAATTACAGCACGGAAACAGGCCATCTCGGCCCTTCAAGTCCGTGCCGAACAACTTTTTTCCCTTCGTCCCACCTGCCTGCACTCATACCATAACCCTCCATACCCTTCTCATCCATATGCCTATCCAATTTATTTTTAAATGATACCAACGAACCTGCCGCCACCACTTCCACTGGAAGCTCATTCCACACCGCTACAACTCTCCGAGTAAAGAAGTTCCCCCTCATGTTACCCCTAAACTTCTGTCCCTTAATTCTAAAGTCATGTCCTCTTGTTTGAATCTTCCCTATTCTCAAAGGGAAAAGCTTGTCCACATCAACTCTGTCTATCCCTCTCATCATTTTAAAGACCTCTATCAAGTCCCCCCTTAACCTTCTGTGCTCCAGAGAATAAAGACCTAACTTATTCAACCAATCTCTGTAACTTAGCTGTTGAAACCCAGGCAACATTCTAGTAAATCTCCTCTGTACCCTCTCTATTTTGTTGACATCCTTCCTATAATTGGGCGACCAAAATTGTACACCATACTCCAGATTTGGTCTCACCAATGCCCTGTACAATTTTAACATTACATCCCAGCTTCTATACTCAATGCTCTGATTTATAAAGGCTAGCATACCAAAAGCTTTCTTTACCACCCTATCTATATGAGATTCCACCTTCAAGGAACTATGCACGGTTATTCCCAGATCCCTCTGTTCAACTACATTCTTCAATTCCCTACCATTTACCATGTACATCCTATTTTGATTTGGCCTGCCAAGGTGTAGCACCTCACATTTATCAGCATTAAACTCCATCTGCCATCTTTCAGCCCATTTTTTCAACTGGCCTAAATCACTCTGTAGACTTTGGAAATCCTCTTCAGTATCCACAACGCCCCCTATCTTGATATCATCTGCATACTTACTAATCCAATTTACCACCCCTTCATCCAGATCATTGATGTACATGACAAACAACAAAGGACCCAACACAGATCCCTGAGGCACCCCACTAGTCACCTGCCTCTAACCCGACAAGCAGCCATCCACCATTACCCTCTGGCTTCTCCCATTCAGCCACTGTTGAATCCATCTTGCCATTCCTGCATTTATACCCAACAGTTGAACCTTCTTAACCAACCTTCCATGAGGAACCTTGTCAAAGGCCTTACTAAAGTCCATATAGACAACATCCACTGCTTTACCCTCATCAATTTCCCTAGTAACCTCTTCAAAAAATTCAAGAAGATTAGTCAAACATGACCTTCCAGGCATAAATCCATGTTGACTGTTCCTAATTAGACCCTGTTTATCCAGATGCTTATATATATTATCTCTAAGTATCTTTTCCATTAATTTGCCCACCACTGAAGTCAAACTAACTGGTCTATAATTGCTAAGTTTACTCTTAGAACCCTTTTTAAATAATGGAACAACATGCGCAGTACGCCAACCCTCGGGGACTATTCCCGTTTCTAATGACATTTGAAATATTTCTGTCATAGCCCCGGCTATCTCTACATTAACTTCCCTCAATGTCCTAGGGAATATCCTGTCAGAACCTGGAGACTTATCCACTTTTATATTTTTCAAAAGTGTCAGTACTTCTTTTACTTTGAAACTCATAGTATCCATAGCTACTCTACTAGTTTCCCTTACCTCACATAATTCAATATCCTTCTCCTTGGTGAATACCGAAGAAAAGAAATTGTTCAATATCTCCCCCATTTCTTTTGGCTCTGCAGATAGCTGTCCACTCGGTCTCTCCAATGGACCAATTCTATCCCTTGTTATCCCTTTGCTATTAATATAGCTGTAGAAACCCTTTGGATTTACTTTCACCTTACTTGCCAAAGCAACCTCATATCTTCTTTTAGCTTTTCTAATTTCTTTCTTAAGATTCTTTTTACATTCCTTATACTCCTCAAGCACCTCATTTACTTCATGCTGCCTATAATTATTGTAGATCTCCCTCTTTTTCCGAACAAGATGTCCAATTTCCCTTGAAAACCAGGGCTCTTTCCAATTTTTACTGGTTCCTTTCAACCGAACAGGAGCATAAAGATTCTGTACTCTCAAAATTTCCCCTTTAAATGTCCTCCATTTCTCTTCTACATCTTTCCCATAAAACAAAATATCCCAGTTCACTCCTTTTTACATCTTTCCCATAAAACAAAATGTCCCAGTTCACTCCTTTTAAAGCATCTCGCATCTTGTTAAAGTTAGCCTTTCTCCAATCAAAATCTCAACCCTAGGCCCAGTTCTGTCCTTCTCCATAATTATATTGAAACTAATGGTATCGTGATCACTGGACCCGAAGTGCTCCCCAACGCATACCTCCGCCACCTGTCCCGTCTCATTTCCTAACAGGAGGTCCAGCACTGTCCCTCCTCTAGTAGGCACCTCTATGCATTGCTGCAAAAAACTATCGTGTACACATTTTACAAACTCCAAACCATCCAGCCCATTTACAGAATGTGTTTCCCAGTCTATGTGTGGAAAGTTGAAATCTCCCACAATCACTACCTTGTGCTTACTACTAATATCTGCTATCTCTTTACATATTTGCTCTTCCAATTCTCGTTCCCCATTTGGCAGTCTATAATATACCCCTATGTGTTGCTACACCTTTCCCACTTCTCAGTTCCACCCAAATAGCCTCCCTAGATGAGCCCTCCAATCTATCCTGCCAAAGCACTGCTGTAATATCTTCCCTGACTAGCAATGCAACACCTCCACCTCTTGCCCCTCCAATTCTATCACACCTGAAGCAACAAAATCCTGGAATATTTAGTTTCCAATCACAGCCCTCCTGCAACCATGTTTCACTGATCGCCACAACATCATACTTCCAGGTGTCTATCCAGACTCTAAGCTCATCCACCTTTCTTACAATGCTCCTAGCATTAAAATATGTACGTTTAAGAAACCCCCCATCTCTTATTCTCTAACAATTTCCTTTTTTTTCATTCTCCTCGTGTCCGAGTGGTTCCCTTTTCTGCTTCCTGCCTCCCATTCTGTCTACTAGCTTTTGCTATTTGCATCCCTCGCCCCAACCATTCTAGTTTAAAGTCTCCCCAGTGGCCTTTGCAAATTTCCCCGCCAGGATATTGGTCCCCCTCGGGTTCAAGTGCAACCCATCCTTTCTGTACAGGTCCCACCTACCCCAAAAGAAGTCCCAATGATCCAGAAACTTGAATCCCTGCCCTCTGCACCAGTCTTTCAGCCAAGCATTTATCCTCCACCTTGCTCCATTTCTACTCTCACTGTCGCGTGGCACAGGCAGTAATCCTGAGATTGTTACCTTTTTGGTCCTTTTCCTCGACTCTCCTCCCAAGTCCTTAAATCCTCCCTTCAGGACCTCTTCCCTTTTTTTAACCTATGTCATTGGTACCTATATGTACCACAACCTCAGGCTCCTGTCCCTCTGATTTGAGGATATCTTGGACACGTTGAGACACGTCCGAGACCTTGGCACCAGGGAGGCAGACCACCATCCTGGTCTCCCGACTGCGTCCACAGAATCGCCTATCCGACCCCCTAACAATAAAGTCCCCAATTACTATTGCCCTCCTCTTTTTTTCCCTACCTTTCGGAGCAACAGGGCCGGTCTCTGTGCTGAAGGCCCGTCCGCTGTCACTACCCCCGGGTAGGCTGTCACCTCCATCTGTACTCAAACAGGAGTACTTATTTGCCAGGTGTACTGACATTGGAATACTCACTCGTTCATGCCTCTGCCCCTTGCCCTTCCTTAGCATGACCCACATGTCTCTCTCCTCTGGTTTTGGAGTGACCACCTCCCTATAACTCTCCTCTATCACCTCTTCACTCTCCCTGACCAGGCAGAGGTCATCGAGCTGCTGCTCCAGGATCCTACTACGGCCCCTTAGGAGCCCCATCTCTCTGCACCTGGTGCAGATGTGAACGTCAAGAGGGCCATCCGACACCATGGCCTCCCACATCTGACATGCAGTACAGTACACTGCTCTGGCTGACATTCTCTCGCCTTATCCTGGATCCGATACCAGCATAATATAATAGAAACTGCTGTGAGAAATCAGCAGGTATCTGACTCAAACAGCTGCTCCCTCTTGACCTTTAACCTACACCTTTATTATACAAACCAAAAGCACTGTACCTTTACTAAAACACTGTACCTTTACTAACCCACTGTACTCTTGCGCTGTTGTTTTCTTATTAATTTGCAAGGGTTTTATGCCTGGAAAAAGGGTGCAACAGGTTCCAATTTTCCCTCCATTTTTTTTTGTTTTGTAACTTATTGAGTTGCACAAAAAGAGTAGACCAAGGAATTGGTGGGTATGATTTAAAGAGGTTTTTTTTTAATAGTCTAGAAAACTGATATCGGCAGTATAGAAATGTCACTTCATGGCAGATATAAAATGGAGAAATCTTTCAATACATCGAAGAAGGAAACTTCCCTGGCACTTGCTGATTTTAATAAACTATATATTTTGTATTTTAATATTTTTAAACAGAAATAAACTTAATAATTGTATCCCTTACACACGAATGAAGCATTGCATTACAATTGTTCTATCTTCATAATGTGTTGCAGATAAATCAATTAATCTCTATCTTCCATGGGAAAACGTTTGCTTCCATTTATAATTAAAACTTAATGAAAGATCCATGGAGCCATGGAGAAATGCAGATGTGGGAAATCCCGCAGCAGAACACAGTGATGGGCCTTGGAGCAGAGGCAAAAGGAGAATGATGTGCTGTTTTTCTTTAAAACTGTTAGATCTCTGGGCAACAATAGATCTCCTGCGAGATCTCTTTTTGTTATCAAGGGCCTTTAAAAAAAAACCTGGTATTGTGTATAAAAGAGTTATAGTTAAATGTGAAACTCGGGTCTTAAGCTAAGTAAATTGTGAAGGTATGGGAGATGATTGTGGTTGATTGTGAAACCACGAGTTATCATGGTTGACTTCCCATGGTGAGCAAATAATCCATAAACCTCTAAAAATAACTCCTTTAACACACACAAAGCCCAACAGATAAAGATAAATTAAAATTAATGTTCCATCCAAGGAAGAAGCTTAGAAATTCACGGAAATTTTCAAAATTTTAAAAGAGGTTGACAAGATTTTTGCAACCTAGATGTTTCAATCAGTGCAAGATCACAATTTAGTGGAATAATTTATCTCATCCATTCAAAAGAATGAAATCTTGCTTTCCCCCATCTGTTGCTTGAGTAATTTTAATGATTTTGCCTTGGCTGGCTCAACAGGAGAGTTAATCTTCTTTGCGTATCCTGATTCCTATCATTGTTTATGTGAATAACTGGATCCTGACATTTTTACTAATTTTTTTTCTTTCATCAATTTTAATCAGTGCTCCCTTGTTTCTTTGCCTGACCACACACTGAATTCATATTGCTCTTCTGTTTATTTTGTGTATATATATATATCAGGTTGCTTTTCAATTCTCATTCATTGTGTGTAAAGAGGCTATTTGTTTTCATTTATATCGTGCACCTCAGTCCTGGGAGGCTTGGATTATGTCATCAGACATTCTTTGTGTTACTTGAGTGGTTTGAACTTATGTGTTGAACTCATCTGGTGGCTAAGGTTTTTTTTTATAAATTAGTTCATTTTATGAAAGATATTCTTGACCTGGAGGCTCTTCAGTAGAGTACAAAAAAACTTGGTGCCCCTTTGATAGGACCTCTTGTTTGCTTTTTAATGAACTCATACTGCCTGGAAATAGGCCCTTTGGCGCATCAAGTCCATGCTGACCATGAATCAGCTATTTATATTAATCCCATTGTATTTTCTCTCCATATTTCCATCAAATCCCCACAATCTGCCAATGTGCACTATCAATCAACTTACAGTATCAATCATGGGCATTTGGTTTTGGGACATCTGGGGTCACAGGGAGAATCAGCAAATTATATATGGACAGCAGAAATGATCATTGAACTGGGTCACTGATGCTGTGAGGCAGCTCCACAATTTATGCCATATACAAATAACTGTAAAACCAAAGAGAAAAAATAGTATTTTTCCCCTAATTCCCCCAAATTAATGAATGCCTCTAGCGAAGGGAGGGATGTCAGGTGAGTCCACAGATCCATCAGCCTGAAGAAGAGTTCCGACCTGAAACATCACCTATCCATGTTCTTCAGATATGCTGCCTAACCCGCTGAATTATTTGAGCACTGTGTTCTTTAGTGTAACCCAGCATCTGCAGTCCCTTGTTTCTTTGAGCCTTAAGTTTTGTTGTTATCCTGCAAAGGATAGTAAGTTATTTTCAATAAATGTAATGATAATACAAATGGTCTCATTGCTAAGCAGCAAGCAAGATGCAATGGAGCTTTATTGATCACTTATTCAGAATGTGGAGTGCTTCCTTTTATCGTTAGCCTTGAGATTACAATTCACAATATTAACAGACAAATGTTGGTATAACATTCTTTTAACCTCATAAAATAGTTATTACTTTAATGGTTAACAGCATTATTCAAATAATAAACAAGCAAAGTTACATGAGTACAATATGATTTGATTCAATCATATATTCCGCAGTAATTTCAAGGATATCAGACAAAATAAAACACTGAATTTTTCAAATTGCTAAAGTAGATGAAATAGATTAGTAAACTCGCTGTGATCTTCATGACAGAGCATGAGTAAATGTAGCCATGTTTCTGGGTTCACTGGACTGAAACATTTAACAGTTTGTTCAACATGTCACTTCAGCATCTGCTGTCAAAAGTCAGTTGAAATATGCCAGGACAATCCAATTGGATTACGAAAAGTAAAACTGCATGCTAAATGGAATAGGGTGTTTTATAGGTCAGGGACGTGCGGGCAGGGGAGGCCTCACCTCTCATACTCCCAATGAAAATAGCGGTTAAGAAAAGTAAAGAAAAATAATAATAAAATAAAATAAATATAAAGATTTTTCCACCATCTGTGTTATAAATGTCATTTCTATATGAAAAAAATGTTTTATAGTAAAACATTTTTTAATAGTAAAAATTTACTGCAAAATTTCCGTAGCTCCGCTGCAAATACCTGAAGAGGTGAGGCAGTGGCGAGCTGAGCCTCCCCTCTGATTGTGCAACCCCTTAGAAACTGCATGGAGCGCGAGCAATAAGCGTGTGCCTGTTACTATCTCTATCTCACCAAAGTAATGTTTGTAACCCCCTTCATTCCACGTCCTTACTTTCCATAGTCCAGGTAATGTATTTCACATATAAAGATATTAAATTTGTGCTACAAACCACCAGGGAAGGCAGCGATCACGTCAGCCTCACAAGGGGGCATGTCTTGAGCTCAGTGGAGGAAGAGCGAGCCCCCTCTCCCCTTCTCCCCCTCTCCCCTTCTCCCCCTCTCCCCCTCCTGTTGGCTTGGCGATCACTTCGTCCGACACCTCCGCTCGGTTCGCAATAATCAACCTGATCTCCCGGTGCTTCAGCACTTCAACTCCCCCTCCCATTCCGAATCTGACCTTTCTGTCCAGGGCTTCCTCCATGGACAGAATGAGGCCCACCGTAAATCGGAGGAGCAGCACCTCATTTTTGTCTACCTCCCCAACTATTAATCTCATTGCTTTCTCTTGCTATTTTTTTTGGCTAAAATTTCTCTGTCTGATTTGATCCTAAAGAGAAATTCTTACACTGTATCCTTTCCATAATAAGAGCAACAACATCAACCTCTTGTTAGTGTCCATTTCTAGACCTATCTCAGCCAATTTGTGGCTGAAAATCTATTCTTCTCTTCCAAACTCAACCACTGTTCTCCTGGCTGGCTACCCATCTTTCTTTACTTTAAAATTTGAGCTCATGAAAACTTCACTGCCAATAATTCACATCAAATCCTATTCACTCTACTTGTTGGATATGCCTTGCCTTCATCTCCACATCAGCTTTGAAGTCATTATGCTTGCTGCTGTGCCCTTCTTCGGCCTGAAAATAGTTCAGCACTGTTCCTATTCAAACCTTAAAAGTGTCTTCATTTTCATGGATAGTGGCTGTTAGTGGCCATCAGCAGCAGTCTTATCCTGAAAATCCAAATTAGCTTCCCAAACATCTTTTAACTTCTTTTTAGATGCCCTTTCAAAGCTATTTTACCAATCGTTTAGTCAACTGTCCTGATCTTTTTGTATATTGCTTGATGTTGTGTTTTGTCTGATAATGGTGCTGTAAATTACCTTATTGTTTTACCACTATTTTCTACATAATTGCATGTTGTTCTTCTCTAGCGTGCCTTAACAGAAGGAAGCTTCATCTCATTTCTCACTCAGCAAGCTTTGACCAGCTCACTGTTTTCATTCAAGGTGTTAAAGGAGAGTTCTTCTTACATTGCAAATCATGCAGCATGCATACAAATGCCTCTGGACATAAAGTACACACATTTAATATATTTCTAGAGCTGTAATCTAAAAAAAAACCATGGTCACATTAGCAGTGTTCGCAGAAATTAGTGAAAAAAATAAAAATTGTTCCTTAATTAACCTGCAACAAATCAACAATTTAATTGTTAAGAGTTATTTCTTAACCTAGCACATCACATTCACAATGTGATAAGATGTAAAGATGTTCTAATTTTGGACAATGAAATGAGCAACACCAAGTGAAATGATATAAATACTTAAGGTGAAAACCAGATGTTAATTAGTTTTGCACTGGAACTATTTAATGGTGACAATAAAAGCAAGAGTGTTTAATTGTCATATGCGCAGAAAACAGAACAATTAAATTCTTACTGGCAGCAGCATATTAGCTCTGTAAACACATTACTCATAAATAACATTATAAAACAAATGTTAAAAAATCAATAAATTAATAATACTAGTGCAACAAAGCACAGTCCTTCAGTTAGTGCAACAAAATCAGTTTGGAATTCATAGTTTATTTGGTGTTTGTAGTATTTAAAAGCCCAGTTGTTTTTGGGAAGAAACTACTTGAAGTATGGTCATGCTTTCCGACTCCTGTACCTTCTTCCTGGTGGCAGAGTAAAATGAGAGCGTGGCCAGGGTGTTGCTCCTTAATGATGCTGGCTGCCTATTTGAGGCAACACCTCCTATCGATCCCATCGATGGTGGGGAGGTCAGTACCCTTGATGGACTGGGTGGTGTCCAACACTATTTTTAACCTTCATTCCTGGGACTTCAAGTTACTGAACCAGGCTGTGATACAAGTAGTTAATATGCTTACAACCGTACAACTATAGAATTTCAATAGAGTATTTGTTGCAATACCAAATCTCCTTAATCTTTTAAATAGAAGAGGTGTTGATGGACTTTATGATTGTATCAATGTGCAGGACCCAGGACAGATCTTAAGAGGTGCATACCCCAGCGGTATGAACATTGACCTCCAATTTCAGGTAGTCCTTGCTTTCTCCCTCTTTCCCCTCTCCTTCCCAGCTTTCCCTCAGCCCACTGTCTGCGCCACTTCCTTTCTTCTTCCCGCCCCCCCTCACCCCCATATCAGTCTCAAGAAGGGTCTCGACCCGAAATCACATTCCATCGCTCCATAAATACTGTCTCACTCACTGAGTTTCTCCAGCATTTTTGTCTAACTTCGATTTTTCCAGTATCTGCAGTTCTTTCTTAAACAGTCCTTCTTTGACTGCGGAATGTGTTCAGGGAAGCAACCACAAGCCTCGAAGATTATACAGACACGGTGACATCATATGTCAGCTTTTGTGAGGGCAGTTGAATTCCCACTAGGAGCCGGATCAGGTTCAACAATGACAAGCCTTGGTTTACAGCAGAACTCAGAAAACTCCGCCAGTCTAAAGATGAGGCCTACAGGAGCGGGGATGCAGACCTCTTCAAAGCAGGCCGAGTACAAGCTGTGAAGAGGAATCAGAGCTGCCAAGGAAAGGTACTCTGAGAATTTAAGGCACAAGTTGTCAGCAAATGACTTGCCTTCAGTGTTGAAGGGCTTGCAAGAAATCACCAGAGCAGAGGAAAACCCCCCACTCCCTGGACAATCGTTAGTTGACCAACGACCTGAACAAGTTCTACTGCAGGTTTGATAGACAGAAACATAACCTCTCCCCCCCCCCCTTCCCCACTCACTCATCCCCAATCACGGGGTGGAAGATTGCAACCTTCACATGGTCCGCCCTGTTTCGACTAATGCAATCAACTCAACGTGTACAAAAGGAAGGTCAAATAGAACAAGTTGTCCTACAACTTTAGGCTGTGAACGCCACACAAAAGAAGAAGAAGATCCCCAATCACCACTTCACACCCACTTACATCCTGACTCCAGTCTGCAAAGACTGGGCCCTCCTCCACTATTTCCCCCTCCACCCTCAAGATTTGTGCCGAACAACTGGCACCAGTCTACACAGACATTTTCAATCAGTACCTGCAAACCTCTACTGTCCCTGTCTGCTTCAAAATCTCTACTATTGTTCCTGTACCCAAAAAGCCAAATGAATACTGGCCTGTCGCACTGACCTCTGTACTCATGAAAACCCTTAAGACTTGTGCTGGCCCACCTGAAAAATATCACAAACCTCCTGCTGGACCCTCTGCAGTTCGCAAACCAGGCCAATAGATCAGTGATGACGCAGTCAACCAAGGCATTCACTTCGTCCCAAAGATCCTATAGCAAGCAAGATAGCCCACTCGACGAAAAAGACGTAGTATGGTTATGGGCAGATTCATGGGTAATTTTCGGGCCCATTTGCGTAACCGGCTTCCGTCTCCGCACCAAAGATCCAATAACAGAGCAAAGATACTAGTGTGGAGACGGAAGCCGGTTACGGAAACATCCTCGTAAAAATAAAAGTTCTTTGGTAAAAACCTTCTCCTCATTTTCAGAATTATAATTTATTAACACAAACTGTTCCCCCGCAACGTTGATTAGACTGCGGGTCGGGTTACTGAAATGGATGAAAAAAAGACCCACGTCACGCTCCGTTGCATACTACACATCACCCCATTGCATTTAGCAGAAGTGGTGTATCTTGCTCCGCTATAGGATCTTTGCTTCGTCCTCCAGCTCCTAGACTGCCAGGGGACCTATGGAAGGATTTTGTTTGTGGATTTTAGCTCTGCATTCAACACCATTGTGCCGGAGCTACTACACTGCAAACTCTCCCAGGTGACTGTGCCTGAACCCCTCTGTCAGTGGATCACCAACTTCCTGACAGACAGGTAGCAGCATGTGAGGCTGGGAAAGTACATCTCAATCTGCTGACCATCAGCATAGGAGCACCGCAAGGCTGCGTACTCTCCCCTCTCCTCTACTCTCTCTGCATCAAAGACTCCACCTCCACTGACACCTCTGTCAAGCTTCTCAAGTTTGCGGACGACACAACCCTGATTGGACTGATCCAGGATGGGGAGGAATCTGCCTACAGTCAGGAAGTGACCTGGTGCCATCGCAACAACCTGAATATTGCACAAATTTGAAAAAGATATTGGCGAACCAAACCATAACTTTCTAAAATTGGAAAATTTGAATTGTGCAATAAGACTGGAGTTCCTAACATGATACAAGTAGAACATAGAAAATTACAGCAAGAAATCAGGCATGTTGAACATGACGTTGAACTGAAATAATGTTTACGAAAGAACTGCAGATGCTGGAAAAATGGAAGGTAAACAAAATTCCCGGACCACCCATATTGAAGCACACCAATGCCTTTACTTCCTTAGAAGGCTTAGGAAGTATGGCATGTTCCCTACAACTCTCACTAACTTCCACAGATGTGTCATAGAAAATATTTTATCAGCATGCATCACAGCTTGGTTTCGGATCAGCTCCATCCATTAGCACAAGAAATAGCAGTGAATTGTGGATGCAGCCCAGACCATCAAACAAAGCAACCTCCAACCTCCCTTCTATTGACTCCTTCTGTACCTCACGCTGCCTCTGCAAGGCCAGCAACATAATGAAGGATTAGTAGCCGTATGGCCACTCCCTCTTCTCCCCTATCACATCAGGCAAATGGTATAGAAGTGTGAAAATGCAGATCTCCAGATTCAGGGACAGATTTTTCCCAGCTATTATCAGGCAACTGAATCATCCTACCATAACCAGAGAGCAGTGTTGAACTACTATCTACCTCGTTGGTGACCCTTGCACTATCCTTGATCAGAATGTGCTGGCTTTACCTTGCACTGAACGTTATTCCCTTATCATCCCTGTAAATTGCTCAATTGTAATCATGTATTGCCTTTCTGCTGACTGGTTAGCAAGCAAGAAAAGCTTTTCACTGAACCTCGGTGCATGTGACAATAAATTAAACTGAACTGCATTATCTGATTCAAAATCATTCCAACCTTTTGTATGCTGTGTCTCTGCACAAAACAGTCACAATGTCATTTGTGTTTCTTATAACATTACCTTCTTGCATTCATTCATTCAGTTTCAAGGTTAATGTAAAATTCATTCCTTATTCTTTCTGTTTCTACACCTCACTCTCCTCTTCGTCACCATTTACACCATCGCTACATATGCACCGAACCCAATACATAACAGCACACTGTGACAATCTGTCCATGTATGGAGAAAGTCACTTGAAGGTCAGGAGTCCCACATCTGATAATGCAGATAGCAACATTATCGCTGAACAGGTGGATTCATTATACAGCTGAACCAGTTAATTGATAAGCAAACTTAGCAGACATAAAGCTGCTAATAAAAGCAAACTAGGGCAATTAAAGTGGATCTGAGATATTTAAGATAAAAATGATGTTTCCATCTGACCAATTCTACCAACAACAACCATTTCTGAGGTCTTTAAAAATTAGCAAAGAGCCTTTTAAATGTTAAATTATTATTGTGTGTGTCCTGCAAAAATCGGATTGTATTTTTTTTGGTTCTAATGAAAAGACTAGTCCTTCATCAGTCTAGTCATGCTCATGTGTTCATTACCAAACTATTTAGATAAGTTGAAAAATGTAAAGTAACACTCAAGCCATCTTTCCGACATTTTATATCCCGGTATTTCTTTGAATAATTTTCATCTTTTCAAATGCCATGTTATTTGTTTTTATCAAATGTCTTCCAAAATCCCTACATAAGTCAATTATTTCACTATGCACTTGTTGTTTTCAGCAACACTTTGAAGATTAATTTGCCCTTTAAAGACACACTGTGATGGTCACTGATTAGTTCACACCTCTTTATTTTATGCTAGAATGCTGCCTGGATTAGAGGTTCTTAGCTAAAAGGAGAGGTTGGATAAAGTTTTCAAGTTTAAGATTTTCAAGTCCATTATAAAGAATGGGGTTTCCAAGTACTTGGAAGCACATGATACAATAGGCCTGTCAGCATGGTTTTGTGAAGGGAAGAGCCTGCCTGATGAATCTGTTGGAATTCTTTGAGGAAGTTAATAGCAAGATAGACAAAGCAGAGGCAGTGGATGTTGTTTACCTGGATTTTCAGAAGGACTCTAATAAAATGCCGCACGTGAGGCTGCTAAAGAAGATGTGATCCCATTGTATTAGGGGGAAGATACTAGCATGGATAGAGGCTGGCTGGATGGCAGAAGGAATGTGGGAATAAAGGGGATTTTGACTAGTGACATCCTGCAAGGGTCATTGCTGGAGCTGCTACCCTTCATGTTGTATATCAATGATATGAATCAGGTAATTGTGAATTGCCTCATTGTTCCTGTGCCAGGTTTAACATGCCAATTTTTGTTCAATAGGCAGATTTGCCAACACTGTTCAAAAATCTACAGGAGAACACGATCCCTGATAGACTTTATGAGGAGTTGAATGTCCAACGGCAGTCAAGTAATTCTGATGATTAGCCGTGTGCTAATTTGGGATTCCCACATTCCCACATTTGCACAAGTGCCTTAAATGTCTGGTTGTTTTAGAGTTAAATGCTGGCAGTTTCACGTGGAACATTAGATTAATGACTGAGGCTGGTTAAATCTCCATCAAATCAGTTACTTGCTGTGTGCTTCAAAGGGGATAATACAGGATATTTGCATGAGCATTATGCATGTCACTGTGATTGAAAATGAGTTCAGCTGCACAGTAAATAATTTCTTGATGATTAAATCTTCATTGATATCTGAATCTCTTGCAAGTGGGTGAGACAAAACCTGTCTTGGCATATGATTATGTGCTTTAAATTGATTGCATACCAATGTTGATAAATGAATATATTTATTTTGAAACTCATTTTAGTTAAAATTTGCATGACTGGAGGTTGGATCCATCTTTAATATCTTTATATGTCCCAACTGTAATATGTAACCGATAAATGAAGACTCCAGCTACATTGGTAGCGGGGTCTCTGGAGCCCTGGATATTTAATAAGTAACCGTTTAACAAAGTTTGTAGTGGTTTGGACTATGATATGT
This sequence comes from Raja brachyura, assembly GCA_963514005.1. The sequence goes on along the minus strand of OY740781.1, from coordinate 66,113,960 downwards.
ACATGCCTCTAATAAAAATTTTACTTAAAAAAAAAGAATATTATTTCCAATAAATTAATTAAATGCGGTTAGAGCTGATGAAATGCCAAAATTCAACCTTTTCAACCATGCCAAATTCCAACTTCCTTCAACTGTTTCAATTGTCATCACAATTATGCATTACGCTCTTTCCTTTATAACTTAGCATATTATTTTGAGCTTAACATCTTTTGCTTTGATCTCTCCTTCATACAAACTGAATACACATCTAGATTTGGTACTCCAGAATTGATGATCTCCTTCAGAACGGCAGTGTTTAAAATAAGATTATAAAATCACGTGGGATCCATCAATTATGGTCTTTTGTTCCTAACTACAACTACAGACATTGTGTCATCTGAAATAGACACAAAAAGCTGGAGTAACTCAGCGAGACAGGCAGCATCTCTGGAGAGAAGGAATTGGTGGCTTTCGAGTCGAGACCCTTCTTCAGATGTCACCTGATGTTTGTAGTTGACAAGATTTTTAAGATACAAAAGTTGTCCACCCCTTCAATAGTAAAGGCAGCAAAGCAGTTTTGGAAAATATCAAGGTGTGCCCCTCGCACTTCAGTCCTGTCTACACTGTTTATCACATGTCATGAACTGTGCCCTGCATGACCTTGACAGGGGAGTATATGACCTTGACGGGGAAGAGATACCGGTCGGACGGCTCACTCTTCGACGTCTGGAGACTGAAACCAAGGGCCAGGATGCCTGAGAGATGAATTCTAGAGGCAATGTTTGCTAATGACCGTGTCCTTATGGCACATTTGGAGGTTGGCATTCAAGTTATCAATCTCAAGTTTGCCAAAGCTTTACAACTCTTCAATCTTACAGTCAGTCACAACAAGATCAGAGTCCTGCACCAAGCTGCTCCAGGGTCTACAATGTGTCTTTTCAGCAGAAGCACCAATGGCAATGATTTGAAGAGAGTCGATCACTTCAGGTACCCAGGAAGTGTCTCCTCTTCTGATGGATCCTCCAACATTCAAATAGTGGCTCGAATCAGTAAGGCCAGTCAGTTTCTTGTTTGCTTACATTCATGTGTGGTGAAACACAGAAATGTCAAACTGTCAGCAAAAATCAAAGTGGACAAACAAGCCTTTTGTATGGGAGACCAAAGGGTCCATGAAATAAACAATACAGGTAGACAGGGTGTTGGAGAAGGCATTTGGCTCATGACTTAATCAGTCAGTATATTGAGGTCAAGAGTTTTACGGTTTTGATAACCCTTCTGCAAGGGGAATGTCATGAAAGTGTAAAGGGTGCAGAGTAGGTTTATTCGGATGTCGACAGGTCTGGAGGGGTTGAGTTACAAGGAGGCAGAAAAACTGGGTCTTTTTTTATCTGGAGTTTTATTGGCTGAGGGCTAGCCTACCAGTTTTCTAAAATGAAGGGCATAGATAACATGAATAGCCACAGTCTTTTCCCCAGGGTAGGATGGATTAGATGATAGTTTCAATCAATTTGTTTTTGAACGATCTATCAGCTAAAATTGGATCTTTAATCCAACAACTAATATATGATATCATATTTTATCGATTCATATTTGTAATAAACTCACAAATTGCCCCATACATGATAAAAGGAAAACATTTGGAAATACTCAGTAGATAAGGTAGCATTGGTGAGGAGAGAAACAGTCAACATTTTGTTTCATTGATCTGATAAAGGTCATTGATTTCAAATATTATGTTGGTTTCTCTTTCCACAGATGGTACCTGACCTGTTGAGTATTTTCAGTGTTTTCTGTTTACATTTCAGAATTCTAGCATATTGCAGTACTTATTTTTCTAATTTTTTCTATCACAGTTGGACGTTTCATAAGTTCTATTAGGTGGATAAGCTCATTCAGCCACTCATCTAATTCACCAGTCATTCATGGCTGATATATCTTTCCATCAACCCCATTCTCAGCCCCATAACCCCTGACACCCGTCCTACTCAATAATCTATCATTCCCCATCTTAAAAATATCCATCGAATTGTGCTCCACAGCCATCTATGGCAATGAATTCCACAGATTCTCCACCCTCTGACAAAAGAAGTTCCTTGTCATCACTTTTCTAAAAGTATGTCCATTTATTCTGAGGCTATGGCCTCTGGTCCTAGACTCTCACACCTGTGGAATCATCCCCTCTATATTCACTTTATCCAAGTTTGAATGTTAACCAGTTTAGTAACAGAACTGTTAAAATGATGCTGCATTAATACTCAGCTGGAAAAGCACCAATCAACAACAATATTTAGCAGAAGGATAAACTTTAGTACTTAGCAACTATTTTGTTCTTGCTCACATCAGAGTAGAACATTCCCCATTTAAAAATGTTCTTAATGATAAACTGCCCACCTCCAGGAGCCAAAGAAAGAAAGTTAATCAAATCAATTCACTTTTTGGCAAAATGCTAAATATTCTATCCTTTGGATTAGCTCATTTTGCAGTTCCAATTCTCCAACCTACCTTGCTGTGGACTGGCCTTTTTTCTGGAACTGTTTTGCTACAATGTATATTCTGCACACTCTTATTTCTCTTTGTGCTGCCTCTATTAATTGAGTTTGGCTTGATTGCATTCATGTATAGCATTATCTGATTTAATTGGGTAGCATGCAAAATGAAGCTTTTGTCACAATGAAAACCTCAACCTAAAGCTAAAGGTGATTTCAATTTATTGAAACAATTGAAGGTAGTTTGAAAGATGATCTAAAAGAGTCTATGTCCATGCCTGCATGTCCATGCAATTGTGTTCAGATCTGCATTCGCTGCAGATTGTTGGAAACTACATGCTATTTTTAATTTGATTTAAGCTCAGTGGGCACAACAAATGCATTTTGAGTCTGTTGGGACTAATTCCTTTTATCTTAATGTTTCAAATGACAAAGGTGAAGTTGAAGAGTTTTTTTCTGTCTGATCCAAATTTTCAATAAAATTGTTATTGCTTTTTCCTGGGCATAAATTGGCCCTCTTTTGCCTTTATGAATCGCATCCCTTTTTTTTGCAGAATTTGAGAAGAATAGTCATCGATTTATACAACACGGAAATTGACCCTTTGGTCCAACTTGCCCATGCCAACCAAGATGCCCCACCTACACTAGTCCCACATGCCCATATCCCTCTAAACCTTGTTAAAGAAGGAACTGCAGATGCTGGAGAATCGAGGGTTACACAAAAAGCTGGCGAAGGAGATAGGCGACGTTTCGGGTCGAGACCCTTCTTCAGACTGGTCAGGGATCAGGGAAACGAGAGATATAAACAGTGATGTGGAGAGATAAGGAACAATGAGTGAAAGATATGCAAAAAAGTATTGGTGTCAAAGGAAGCAGGCCATTGTAAGCTGTTTGTGGTGTGAAAATGAGAAGCTAGTGCGACTGGGGAGGGGGGGGGGGGGGAGATGGAGAAGGAATGTCAGGGCCAGAGGGCTGAGGGAGAGGTGGGGGGGAGGCAGTCTGGGTTAACAGAATTGAGAAAATTCAATGTTTAAGCCCAGAGGATGCAGACTCCCCAAGCGGAATATGAGGTGCTGTTCCTCCAACTTGCGGTGTTGATCACTCTGGCCGTGGAGGAGGCCCAGGACCGAGAGGTCGGATACGCAGTGGGAGGGGGAGTTGAAGTGCTGAGCCACCGGGAGGTCGGGTTGGTTATTGCGGACCGAGCGGAGGTGTTCGGCGAAACGATCGCTCCTTAGATGCTGCTGCACCCGCTGAGTTTCTCCAGCTTTTTGTGTAACCCTCCCTCTAAACCTTTCCTATCCATGTACAGAACCTGTCCATGGATAGGACCTGTTTTGCAGAATGCCCTTAATAAATGTGAGGAGAATAAATAGTTTTAATGGGGAGATAAATATAAAGATGGCAGCAGGGGCATGGGACTTGCTGCCAGAGGAGATGCTGGAGGAAAACATGACAGTGGCATTTATGAAACATTTAGATAGGCAGAAAATGGAGGGATATGGATCAGATGCAAGCAGAGGAGATTAGTTTGACCTGGCATCATGTTTGGCACAGACATGAAGGACCACAGAAACTGTTCCTGTGCTACATTGTCTAGATGCAAAGTGCTGCAAACAGTAAAATCCTGCAGGTTGCAAATTCCTACATATTATCTTTTGGAGACATTTGATATCACCAATTTGACTTTCTATTGCTGCATTAAGCAGAATGCTGATGTCTTGTTAATGTGAGCAGAGTGGCTCATCTTGTTCCCTATAGATTTGCTTGTCAACATTTGAAATGCTCTATATTTCTGAACACTAGTTTGATAAGGCATTCTGCAGGATGGAATTAAAGACATGTGAGTGAGAGTGCGTCATTGTTTAAAGAGCATATGAAAGCTACTTTGCGAAAGAACTGCAACGATTGATCAAAACACAGTGTTGGATGAACAGTGGGTCAGGCAGCATTCCTGGGGAGGGAATGGACAAGTTACACTTCTTCAGACTGATTGGGTAGGGGAAAAAATCTGGAAAAGAGAGGTGGGAGTGAGACAGTCTGGTAAGTGATAGGTGGATACAAGGGGGGGGGCTGATTGGAAGATGAATGGAGTAAGTGACAAAGGCTAGAGTTACACAAGAGATATAATGGTACTATAGAAGAAGAGAGGGAGAGTGAAATGTAAAGCAAGAGGGAGGTATATTGGTGGAAGGGGATAGGGGGTGATGGAAATGAAGGTGGGAAAACTGAAATGAGAAACATCGGTGGGAGATGTGTGTGCGAAGGAGGTGAACGGAGTCGGGTGACTGGGACGGAGGTTGACAGATGATGGGAGAAATGGGAACCCACTGCGGTAAGGGTTGGGGACACGGAAAAGATGAGGTGGCGGTATTAATTGAAATTGGAAAATTGATTGTTCATATCGTTGGGCTGTAAGCTACCCAAGTGGAATATGAGCTGCAAAATTGTGTTATAATCAATTTGGCCTGAGTAAAACAAACATTTCATCATTTCATCGTTTGCACTATAGCTGATTCATGCTATTCATCTCAAATTACAACTGCAATGATTGTTTTGCTGAAAGAAGTATACAATTCCACTGGCATAAGTTTAGGGAGAAGTTTGGTGACAAATGTGGCAGTGAAGAAGTGTGGATTGACATGCTTTACGTACAAAACATAAACCAGGACACCATCATGATCATTACATAAATATCGAGGAGGAAGTAATTCAACCTTTCAATTTAATCCTTCAATCTGTTTGGCCTTCCAGTTAGATCATGGCTGATGTGTACTCAATTACATTCATATATCTTCAAATAGCTTTATATGTGTAGTTGTGTGTATCCATAACATGAATTGGATTAGGGGACACTATTTGTATTACACTGGCCGAATTGTTTTAACATGATTTCGAACAAGAACTAGAGAACAATTGAGAAGATAGTTTGGAAATTGACAAGCAGAAGAAAATGCTGTCTGGGGGGGAAAATCAGTCCAGGAAAAAGAACAGTTTCTTATAGTAATCAGACACCATTGTCTCTTTAGAACACAGCTGCTACTTTAACCAGAGGTGGTCAATGAAATTGACAGGTAATTGCTTCTCTTGACATTTGTGCAATGGTACTCTGTTAAACAATGTAACATAAAGCTTTCAGTAGTTTTAGCTTGCGGTGATAGCAAACATTGCTACTTTAAAACACCTTTGTTGTTGAAATCTTGCAGGAAAAATATATATTTATTGTGATCCTTGAAACTTTCTGGACCTTAACCCCCTTCCCCCATTGACACACCTTTTTTAATAACGTGATTTCCTGTAATGCAAATTTTCTTCACAACACAATTGGCATGTTATAGCAGAACTACCTGACTATCTTAAAAACAAATCCCTTTGCTCTTGATTCATTTCCCATTAGATTAGGCAACATTCTCTGAATAGCCCTTCCAAAGCTTCGTTTTTTTTCTCTATCTGAAATAAAATAATTGTATTACTTCCACAAACGCTTCCTACGAGATGGTGTTTCTGTATTACATATTCAGCACCAAGGCTCTAAATAGGTTTTGTTATGGTTGATGAGCATGACATGAGTGGAATGGACATCCATAATTTTGAGGGAATCTGTACTCATGATTCAGATCATTCATTCTGACTAATTCAATCAATTCTCAGATAAATGGTTCCAAACATTCACAATTTTACTTTTGGTTCCAGGGCAAGTATTGAATTAAACCGGCTGAGTGATTGGATGATGGTGTGAGATCTCTAAAGGCCTTGAGGGGACAAATCTATAAAAGCATTTCTTTAAGGAGCATTTTGATCAAATATGGTCTAAATATAAATGAACAGAAGGATATTTACTACTTGTACTCAAGTTGAATCAATTGAGCGTGGAAAGTAATAACCTAGCCTAATGGTGGAAGGATACTGTTTGTGGAATTGGTTAATTTGGAAGCTTTGTAATTTGGTGGTGAATTCAGTTCAGGTTAACACACATGTTTTGAAATAATGCATTGAATGATCAAGTAATTTCACAAAAATGCAAGCAATTAATTTTATCAGGACAAGTAACCTAATTAATGTTATTGTAATGTATTTATTTTTAAAACAAAAGATGGATGGTCAAAAAATAATTTTCGGGTCTAACTTTGAATCAAATGTTTATAAATCACATTTTCTGCTAAAATTATATTTTGAATCCGTATGGACCACTGTGGACCATCTCGTCCTTTGCAAATTAAACAGGGGATCTGATGTCTCAAAAACACTGGATTTTTTAAATTGTCAATAAAATTAAGAACAGCAATTTGCTTCAAGAACAATAGAATCCAGCTGAGTGCTGCAAATGTCCCATAATATGCAGGGTTTTATTTTGCTTTCAAACATTTTGGATTCCAAAAGAATGGCAATTGACTGCACAACGGCAGCTTGTACTACATTTTCAAAGATTTCCCCGAAGACATAAAGGAAAAAATAGCTGAGGTTGTGACCATCATTTTCCAATCCACTCTGTTTATGAACATGCTGCGAGAAGACTGTGTGAATGTTAACTTTTTATGCTGTAAAAATGGGAGAAGAATGGACTATTACAGATCACCCAGCCTTACCTCAGGAATGAGCAAATTATTGGAAAAAAAGTGGGAGGGCAATGTTAATTATTGTTCAGAAAGACGAGGATTAAACTAAGATAATCCTGAATTCGATTTTTTTCGACGAGATAATTGAGAGTTGATGAGGATCAATGTATATGGATTTCAGGAAAGATTTTTGACTCATGGAAGACTGGAAAGAAAAAAATGACTGGCAAATTCGAACCAAATTTGAGTGGTAGGAAGTGGGTAGTTGATATTTTCTGATCGGAATGTTGCTAGAATGGGTTTTAGCAGAACACTTATTTGGGTCGCTTGTTTTTTTTTAAAGAGAAGTGCAGCACAGAAACAAGGCATTCAGCCCACCAGTGCCAACCATCAATCACCGAATTACACTAATTATTTTAATTCCATTTTTTATTCTCCCCACATTCTCACCAGCTGCTCTCAGATTCCAGCATCCCCTACACATAAGGGGCAATTTATAATGACCAATTAATTTACCACACTTGCATGGTTTGGGATGTGGGAGGAAAACAGAGCACCTGCAGGAAGCTCGCATAGGGAGAACTTGTAAACTCCATTGAGAAAGTATCTAATGGCAGGATTGAAGCCAGGCGCTTAATGTTGCGGGGCAGTGGCTCTACTAGCTGTAACACCATAGGCTGTAACGCCATACTGCCTATTTGTCATGTGTATTTCAATAATTTCACCTGTAACAGAAATTGCGATTGCAGATGACATAAATCATCTGCAATCACATTTGACCACCAAACCTGAGAATATATGCAATAAAAAGGTAAAAAATGGGAACACTCAGCAGATCAGGCAGCGTCTGTGGGAAAAGAAAAGGAGTTAATATTTAAGATTGAAGACCTTTTATCAAGACTGTATGAAAGAGAAAACAAGTTAGTTTTAAGTTGCAGAGAGGGTGGGGGATGGATAAGATAAAAGCTGTGGTGCTGGTCATTTGTGCAGCTGGAACCTACATCTCTTTGGTTTCACAGCTCTGAGTATCTCATCATTAAGAAAATAATTGAATTTGTGGATCTTTTCATTTTCAACAATTCCATCAGTAATAGTTTTTTTCTAACTTAATAAGAGTATTATTTAAGTGTATTATTAAGAGTAAGAGTATTAAGGGACAAAAGTTTAGGGGTAACATGAGGGGGAACTTCTTTACTCAGAGAATGGTGGCTGTGTGGAATGATCTTCCTGCAGAAGTGGTGGAGGCAGGATCGATTTTAACATTTAAAAGTAAAGTGGATAGGTATATGGACGGGAAGGGAATGCAGTGGTATGGTCTGAGTGCAGGTAGATGGGACTAGGGGAAAATAAATGGTCGGCACGGAATGGAAGGTCCGAGAAGGCCTGTTTCCGTGCTATAATTGTTATATGGTTATATGGTTATTAAGTTAATATAATCTATAGTGAGGAAGATACCTGCACACTGTAAGAAAGTACCAATAGACTGATTAGGTGGACAGAAGTGTGGCAATGCTGTTAGATGTAATGCTTTGAGGAGGGCGAACAAGGCATGGGACTATACAGTACATGGTAGTGTGCGAAGCAATAGTGGAATCGTGGTTTTATGTCCATGTGTCCATGTAGGTATCAGAAAGGGCTGATGAAGTGTTAAAAGGATTTGTACGAAACGTTTAATTCAATTCAATCAATTCAATTCAATCTTTAATTGTCATTGTGCAGTGTACAATGCAGAGACAACGAAATGCAGTTGGTATCTCCGAAGGGCGAACTTACGAATGAACAAGTAATTGCGCAGTAGTATGAGTTAATATACATCTATACATATAGAGTGGGTGGGGGGGGTGGAGACATGCAGTCATTGAGGTGCAGCGTTGAGAAGTGTGATAGTCGCAGGGAAGAAGCTTATCTTGAGCCTGCTGGTACGGCAGCGGAGGGACCTGTAGCGTCTCCCGGATGGGAGGAGGGTAAACAGTCTATGGTTGGGGTGTGAGCTGTCCCTGGTGATGCTGTGCGCCCTGCGCAGGCATCGTTTACTATGGACAGACTCAATGGAGGAGAGTGAGGAGCCTGTGGTGTGTTGGGCGATCTTCACCACCCTCTGCAGAGCTTTCTGGTCGGCGACAGTTGCCATACCATACTGTGATGCAGTTGGTAAGGATGCTCTCGATGGTGCAGCGGTAGAGGTTCACCAGAATCTGGGGAGACAGGTGGACCTTAAGTCTCCTCAGGATGAAGAGACGCTGGTGAGCCTTCTTGATCAGCGAGGATGTGTTGTGGGTCCAGGAGAGGTCATCGGAGATGTTGACCCCCAGGAACCTGAAGCTGGAGACACATTCCACCTCTGTGCCGTTGATATGGATGGGGGTGTGCGTGCAGCCTCTCGATCTTCTGAAGTCCCCAATGAGCTCCTTGGTCTTCTTGGAGTTGAGGGCCAGGTTATTGTCAGCACACGATGCTGTTAGGAGCTGAACCTCCTCCCTGTAGGCTGATTCATCGTTGTCGCTGATGAGGCCAATCACCGTCATGTCATCTGCATACTTGACGATGGTGTTGGTACCATGTACACGTATGCAGTCGTAGGTGAAGAGGGAGTAGAGGAGGGGGCTCAGCACGCAGCCCTGGGGTACGCCAGTGTTCAGGGTGAGGGTAGAGGAGGAGTGGTTATCCAACCTAACAGACTGTGGTCTGTTGGTGAGAAAGTCCAGTAACCAATTGCAGAGGGAGGGATTGATGCCCAGGTCATCGAGTTTGGCGATCAATTTAGAGGGGATAATGGTATTGAATGCTGAGCTGTAATCGATGAACAGCATTCTCACATAAGTGTTTCTGTTGTCGAGGTGGGAGAGGGCGGAGTGGAGTGCCGTTGAGATGGCATCCTCCGTGCTCCTGTTCTTGCGGGATGCAAACTGGTAGGGGTCCAGAGTAGGAGGTAGGCAGCATTTGAGGTGTGCCATGACCAGCCTTTCAAAGCACTTGGCGATGATAGGGGTGAGTGCAACTGGGCGGAAGTCGTTGAGATTCGCCGCAGTGTTTTGGCACTGGCACATGGACGTAGTTTTAAGGCACGTGGGGACAACTACCTGGGCAAGTGACAGGTTGAAGATGTCAGTCCAGGCGTCTGTCAGCTGTGCAGCACAGGTCCTGAGGATGCGCCCGGGGATGCCGTCAGGGCCGGCAGCCTTAGCCTCTCCAAACTAAAGCATCTATACATAACTAAAACTCTGATCTTGTGCTCTTCCGGATTGCAGGGTGTTTCTATTTGTGCAAAAATGCTTCGCGATAGCACTACGATTTTTCGCCAGGTTACTCACCGTTCTCCTGTGCTGCGTGCAACAAGTTTTGTTCCGATCAGTGGTATGTTATAAAAGTCATTGAGGTTAAAAAAAATCTTTAAAACCGCGCTTGTGCAGATTCCTTCAGTCAGCGCCACGCAGATTGGTCTCTTCTCCTTTCAGTCAATGCCACGGCCATGTTGGTGACACCCCTTCCTGCCCCACGTCACTTGCAAACTCCCCTCTCCCCTCCTCACTTGTCGATCGTCTCCCCCAACACCGGCCGCGGCCGCTGGCGGGTTCAGTGGAGGCCCAGTGGAGGCCGTGGTCCCGTCTCACTCTTGCTCATCACTCACCCCTCTCCCCCGCCCACCCTCTGCAGCAATGACGGTCCCGTCTACCCGCCCCCCCAGGTCCGTCTCCTCCACTGCCACTGTTGCGGTAACTCACCCTCATGGCCTTCTCGGAGGAGATCTTCTCCACCAGCTCATCGAAGCATAAGTGTCCAAATAACAGTCACACAATAATGCACAATATAACACCGACTCCATCCCACCCCCTTTCCCCCTGCGGCCTGGCGGCGGCAGCAGCAAGCAGGTAGGATGGTGGGTAGGTAGGTTTATGGGCCGAGAGGCAGCAGTGGGCCGTCCGTCAGGATGGGGCCAGGTCGAGCGGCGGCTGAGCCAGAGCAGGCAGATGGAGGGAGAGTCCAGTTGTAGGGTAGCGTTGGAGGGACAGGTTGCATTGGGGGAACGGGTGAGTGGTGAAATATTGCATTGGGGAACAGGTTGCGTTGGGGGACCAGGCATCCCATGTGACAGGGACCCAACGGGTCCCACTTAGCAATGTTACAAAATTTTGAGATTTTAAAAATCAAGTCTGCAATTTATCCCATCAGATAAAGCATAAAAAGAAGTTTAATTTGACACCTAATTCACTTTCATATCTTCAGTATTAAAAAAGTTATGGTCATTTTCATACTCGGAAATTAACATCTTGTTCCCTATTGCTTTTCCATTGACTTAACTCAAAAGCTGTGATTGAGGACAGTCAAAATGAAATTTTCAGTTATTATAGATTGAAGCATTCTCAAACAAATGTGAAACAATCTTACTTGGATGACCTGAAATTAAAGCATATAATTAGTTAGTTACCTAAATGTAGCTAATTACAAAATTCAATTACTAAATCTAAACATCTATCCATTTCTTAAGCAAAGGTTAACATCTTTAAATATCCTAAGTGTCCAAATAACAGTCACACAATAATTCACAATTCAACATGATTTTTAAATCTCATTGTCATGAATTTATAGGCCAAATGGAAGGAATTTAGTGTTTAATTCCAGTAAATTAAATGCCATTTAAATAATCTTATGCCATTTAAATAATCTTGCGAGTGGGATTTTGTGGAACGCGATCGATTGGAACGTTGCATTTGAGGTGAATTTAAACCCCATATTGGCAGAAAAACACTGCCGTTTCGTATGGGGCCTAAATCACCTTTTCGCAACGTGAAATTTTGATTAAAGGCATCCTAAGAAGCACGTTTATACAGTGGCTTGCAAAAGTTTTCATACCCCTTGAACATTTCCACATTTTGTCACGTTACAACCACAAACGTAAATGTATTTTAATTGGAATTTTATGTGGTGACCAACACAAAGTGGCGCATAATTGTGAAGTGGAAGGAAAATGATACATGGTTTTCAAATTTTTTTACAAATAAAAAACTGAAAAGTGTGGCGTGCAAAAGTATTCAGCCCTCTTTACTCTGATACCCCTAAATAAAATCCAGTGCAACCAATTGCCTTCCGAAGTCACCTAATTAGTAAATAGAGTCCACTTGTGTGTAATCTAATCTCAGTATAAATACAGCTGTTCTGTGAAGGCCTCAGAGGTTTGTTAGAGAACATTAGTGAACAAACAGCATCATGAAGCCCAAGGAACACACCAGACAGGTCAGGGATAAATTTGTGGAGAAGTTTAAAGCAGGGTTAAGTTATAAAAAAAATCCCAATCTTTGAACATCTCACGGACCACTGTTCAATCCATCATCTGAAAATGGAAAGAGTATGGCACAACTGCAAACCTACCAAGACATGGCCGTCCATCTAAACTGACAAGCCGGGCAAGGAGAGCATTGATCAGAGAAGCAGCCAAGAGGCCCATGGTAACTCTGGAGGAGCTGCAGAGATTCACAGCTCAGGTGGGAGAATCTGTCCGCAGGACAACTATTATTCAGTCAAAGTCCAGACCTAAATCCAATTGAGAATCTCTGGCAAGACTTGAAAATTGCTGTTCACAGATGCTCTCCATCCAATCTGACTGAGCTTGAGCTATTTTGCAAAGAAGAATGGGCGAAAATGTCAGTCTCTAGATGTGCAAAGCTGGTAGAGACATACCCCAAAAGACTTGCAGCTGTAATTGCAGCGAAAGGTGGTTCTACAAAGTATTGACTCAGGGGGGCTGAATACTTTTGCACACAACACTTTTCAGTTTTTTATTTGTAATAAAATTTGGAAACCATGTATCAATTTCCTTCCACTTCACAATTATGCACCACTTTGTGTTGGTCTATCACATAAAATCCCAATAAAATACATTTACGTTTGTGGCTGCAACGTGACAAAATGTGGAAAAGTTCAAGGGGTATGAAAACGTTTGCAAGCCACTATATGTAAAAATAAACGGCGTACCTTGTTTTGTCCTATATGTGAGATCCGTCTCGTTGTCGGCGTTGACGGCTTTAGAAGACGACTTTAATTTTACTCCTGCTATTAAATTATCCAGCGCTATTTTTAATAAACTTGGTAAAACGGCAGTCGGAGCGATTTTTCTTCAGCAACTAAACAGCCTAACAAAGATCGATTTCAACAGGCTGGAGAATAACGGCATTTTAAAGCCACCCCCGCCTTCGGCATTTTAAAGCCAAAGTCATTCACATGGCCAGTGACAGAACTGCAGCGCCGTTGAAGGTAAGTTTTGTAACATACCTACACTTAGTCTAGTAGAATTTAAAAGTCACCATATACATATTACAGGAAAGAATTGAAGATCAAGGATGTTGTCTGGTTTGGTGAATTTTAATGAAGATCGTGAATGTCCATTTGAAATGCCCTAATTTACAAGTGCAACCTGAGAGCTCGGAATAGGAATTAAACCAGACAGTTTTTAGACTATTTGGATATGATTGGGTAAAATACTCCTGCTGAGACATAGTTCTATTGCCCAATCTTGTTCTTATGAAAAGCAGTCTTAACTGTTTAACTGGTGTGTCCTGCTGTTATTAAGTTAGAAAAAAACTATTACTGATAGAATCGTTGAAAATAAATGGATCCAAAAATGCAATTATTTTCTTAATGATCAGATACTCAGTACTGTGCAGAAATCAAAGGGATGTTGTTTCCAACTGCACAAATGACCAAAACTACTGCATGAATACAAATAAGGTAATAGTCGGCGAATGGAATGTTGGCCCTTTTATCTTTAAGTGTAAAGTACAGGTTCATTTAAGTTATACTATAATTGTACACCGTCTTTCTCTGATGTCATTTGGAGAACTGCTTTCACTTTTGACCACCAAACCTGAGAATACATTGCAATAAAGAGGACAAAAGGATGGGAATACTCAGCAGGTCAGGCAGCATCTGTGGAAAAAGAAAATATCGAAGATTGAAGATGCTTTATCAAGACTGTGTAAAAGAGAAAACGTTAGTTTTAAGTTGCTGAGAGGGGTGGGAGATGGAAAAGATAAAAGCTGTGAAATCTGATGAGAATTACATCTTTTTCTTTTACTTGTTCACCCTCAATAGATCCTGTTAACATTCCCTACACCTCTGCATTTCGAAGCAATGACATTCCTGTTTATGTTTTCTCTCCATAACTGCTCTGATCTTACAGCCTTTATTTCTTTCTTTTAAAATCTTTTTATTCGTTTTTTTCCCCCAAAACAAAAACAAAACAACAACAAAAAGAATAATGATAAACATAACAATGATTTTGATACATAGGAATCAGGATTACATTAATACAGGTATAACCTAAATATGAGTCCAGTGTCAAAATACACATTGAATATAGACCTCCCGGTCTCTATGTAAATATAGTTAAATGTTTACAAGAAAGCTTATATATAAAAAAACAAAAAGATAAAAAGGAAAAAAAAGAAGAAAAAAAAGAAAAAAGGAAAAAACAAAACCCCCCATAAACTAGAAAAAAAAAAACAAAACAGAATCTGGGATACGAAGTATTTCAACAATTTAAGTCCCTGTTTGTCGTCAAGTGCGTTCCACCGTATAAAGGTGAAATGATTATTATAACGGTTGGAGAGGGGACAATTTATGTTGTGTGAAAATGTTGAATAAATCTTCCCCAAGTCCTATCAAATTTAACCAAGGGTTCAACAATGTCACTCCTGATTTTTTCTAAATGTAAACATGATATCGTTTCAGAATACCAATGGAGTGTGGCCGGAGGGTTAGAATCTTTCCATTTAAATAAAATAGATCTTCTTGCAATTAATGTGGTAAAAGCAATCAGCCGATGGGTGGAACGGACAAATGCATAGAATCTAACATTGGTAGCCCAAAAATTGCAGTAATAGGATGAGGTTGTAAATCAATACCAAAAGCTACAGAACTGGTATCAAAGATTTCAATCCAATATTTTTCAAAAAGTGGGCAGAACCAAAACATATGAGTCAGTGAGGCCACTTCAGAGTTACATCTGTCACAGGTAGGATTTACATGACCATAAAAATGAGGTAACTTATCTTTTGACGTATGAACTCTGTGAACCACCTAGAATTGTATCAAAGCATGTCTTGGACACATTAAGGAAGTATTAACTAATTGAAGGATCCTCTCCCATTTCTCTATAGATAGAGAAATTTGAAGTTCTCTTTCCTAGTCATTCTTAATTTTATCAAATGTATCTATTTGTAATTTCAAAATCAACTCATAAATAGTTGTTATTAAGCCTTTCTGATAAGGGTTCAAATGTACTTTCTCCCCCCAAGATTTCAGTTTGATGTGTTAACGGAAAAAAGGGTAGAAAAAACAATGTCTAATTTGTAAATATCTAAAAAAAATGTGAGTTAGGTAAATTATATTTATTGGAGAGTTGTTCAAAAGACATAAAACAACCATCCAAAAACAAATCACGAAAAGCTACTAATCCCTTCCCCTTCCATAACAGAAAGGCTTGATCAGTACTAGAAGGTTGGAAGAAAAAATTAGATATGGTAGGACGATAAGATAAAATCATTCAATCCAAAAATCTTACGAAATTGAAACCATATTCGGAATGTATGTCTTATTATTAGATTAGTCATATATTTATTCAATCTCGTAATTGTAAAAGGTAACGAGGCCCCTAGAAGAGAAGTCAATGATAGCCCTTGCATAGAATCACGTTCAAGATTTATCCATCCTGGGCACTGGGTATCTTCCAAATCTTTTGTCCAAAACGTTAAATAACGTGCATTAACTGCCCAATAATAGAATCTAAGGTTTGGCAGTGCCAAACCACCATCTTTTTTTGATTTCTGCAAGTATTTTTTACTTAGTCTGTAATTTTTATTCTGCCATATATATGAAGACATTTTGGAGTCAATAATATCAAAGAACGATTTAGCAATAAAAATTGGTATCGTCTGAAATAAATACAAAAATTTATGTAAGATAAACATTTTAATAGCATTGATTCAGCCGATTAAAGATAAGGATATTGGTGACCATTAAGTAAACTGTTGTTTGGTATGGTCAATTAGAGGCGTATAATTAGTTTTAAATAAATCCTTGTGTTTCTTGGTAATCTTAATACCTAAATAAGTAAAACATTCGATAGTCAATCTAAATAGAAACTGTCCATAATTCGAAACTAGATTATTTAATGGAAAAAGCTCACTCTTACTAAGATTTAGTTTATAACCAGAAAAACGACTAATTTGATTAACTAGTGCTACTATTGCTGGAATAGATTTCTCAGGATTAGAAATGAATAATAACAGATCATCTGCATAAAGTGATAGCTTATGTGTCTTATTCCCGTGGACAATACCGAAAATATTAGGGAAATCCCTAAAAGCGGTGGCCAAAGGTTCCAAAGCGATATCAAACAGTAAAGGACTTAAAGGACAGCCCTGTCTAGTACCTCGAAAAAAGGGAATCTCTGTTTATTGGTAAGTACGGAAGCCCTTGGTATATGATATATCAGCTTGATCCAAGAAATACATTTTGGACCAATCTTAAATTTTTCAAGTGTATTGAATAAGTATTCCCATTCTACTCTATCAAACGCCTTCTCGGCATCGAGTGTAATGACACATTCTGGAGCTTTATTTGATGCTGTATATATGATATTCACTAATCTCCTAACGTTAAAGTATGAGTAACGATTTTTAATAAAAACTGTCTGATCTTCTGAAATAATTTGCGGTAAAATATTTTCCACTCTCATAGCTAATATTTTGGAGAGAATTTTTGAATCTACATTTAACAGTGATATAGGTCTATATGATGGGTCTTTATCTTTTTTAAGAATTAAAGAAATAGATTCTTCATAAAAGGATTGTGGTAATCTATTCATTAAAAAGGCTTCTTTAAAAACCTTGCATAGCCAGGGAGACAGTAAGCTTGAGAAATACTTTAAAAATTCTACTGTAAACCCATCTAAACCGGGAGCTTTACCAGAATTCATCAAAAGGATTGCTTTCTGTATTTCTTCCTCCGTGATGGGTTTGTCTAACAACAGAGGCTCATTATGTAATACATTTGGCAAGTTCAGTTTCTTTAAAAACCCATGCATTATATTTGAATCAGTAAGAAATTCTGACTGGTATAGGGAGGTATAAAATTCCTGAAAAGATTTATTAATTTCGTCATGGTCTAGTCAGTGTACCATCCCGTTTACTCACTTTAGTAATCTGACGTTTGGACGACACCGCTTTCAACTGATTAGCGAGTAATTTGCAGCCTTTCAATGTCTTTATTCGTATTAGTTCTCTCCGATTTCTCTCATTAACCCAGCAACCTGATTACTTCATCAACAAGTTAATCCCATTGAAACCTTGTCCTCACCAACATTAACTTGTTTTTTCATTCCAATTCCACATTTACCATACATGTTTTCTACATTTCCTGTTTTTATTTCAGACTTTCAGCATTCGCATTTTAAAAATTATTTTATTTGTTTTTTACTTTGAACTGTGATAGGCTAGAAAGCAGATTAACCAGACTATTATTCTGATCTTGCATTTAGATAGTATCTTAAATGCTCTACTGGTGAGTGAATATTAACATCGAGACAATTTTAAACATTAAATGCAGAAATTGGAAGCCTCTTGCCCAAGATTTGAAAATTTAGTTGGGTGAAAGCACATGAAATGAGATGAGAAAAAAAGTGAGCACCAACAGATATTGATCCTTTTAAGAACAAGTGGTTTACGACCAAAGAAAGTACTTCTTCAGGCCATTGTTGCTCACATTTATCACCAAAGACTTGGTGGCAAGATGGAGGCATTAGCAGCAAATAATTAATCATAATTCTTTTTGGTGTGAGGTATGGTTTGGTATACGTTGCATTTTTTCTTGCCCATCAATTTTGGATATTGGTATGTATTTAGGGTAATTATAATGTTTTACTATTAAAATATAACACAAAGACACTACTTCAGTGGAAGTAGGCTTATCACTGAAATACTTGTTGTTTGTTTATGTAACCATCTGTTAATATAGCATTTTGAACAGCATTGTGAGTCTAATGACAATGCTACTTCTGAAGTACTTGCAATATCCCATAAGGCACAGATCCATTAAAAAATATCGGAAAAGAAAGGGCATTAAAATGTTATTACTTGTAGCTATAGTTAAGTACTTAGCTGGCCACAAGGTTTACATTAATGTTTTCTGACTATTTTAACCATCAAACATAAGTACTGTAACTGTCCCACTGGTTATCTATAATTGAAATATGTTTGACCTTTGATCGACCCCAAAAAGTCAGGAGTCAAGAGTGTTTATTTGTCATATGCTGAACAATAAAAATTATTTATATCGGCAGCTTTGAGAGGCACAAGTAGCTCAACAACACATTAAAATAAATAGCAATAAATAATAAAACAGTAATTGATCAGTTACATTTATCATAAATTACCACTTTGTAAAACAGGTCTCTGTTCCAAGGGCCGTGAGAGCAAACCAGGTTGCAGAAAGAGTAAAGTGGTCTAAACTATTTTGTGATGTGTGAAAACACACACCACCAGATTCAGGGACAGTTTCTTCCCAGCTGTTATCAGGCAACTGAATGATTTTTCCACAACCAGAAAGCAGTGCTGAACTACTACCTACCGTTTTGGCGACCCTATGACTATCCTTGATCGGACTTTACTGGCTTTATCTTGCACTAAACGTTATTCCCTTATGTTTCTATACACAGTAAATGGATCGATTGTAATCATGTATTGTCTTTCTGCTGACTGGTTAGCACGCAACAAAAGCTTTTGACTGTCCTTGTGATAATAAACTAAAATGAACTGGAACTGAACTGAAGTAATATTCCCAGCAAATGAAGGTCCAAAAGATATCCATCAGGAACAAAAATGTTTTAGTTTGACGTATGGTATTGAGCAACGCAGCTGCTATGTGAAAATCCAAGATGCCATAGAAACATAGAAAAATAGGTGCAGGAGTAGGCCATTTGGCCCTTCGAGCCAGCACTGCCATTCAATATGATCATGGCTGATCATCTAAAATCAGTACCCCATTCCTGCTTTTTCCCCATATCCCTTGATTCCTTTAGCCCTAAGAGCTAAATCTAACTCTCTCTCTTGAAAACATCCAGTGAATTGGCCTCCACTGCCTTCTGTGGCAATGAATTCCATGGATTCACAACTCTCTGGGTGAAGATTCTCCCTCATCTCAGTCCTTTGGATAATGTTACCTTTGAATAAAGTTATAATTATGTTATGAGTTAACATCATTTAATTTGTCAAAACTTTAATTTCCTATTGTTTTATTGATTGGGAGTGAACTGTTTCCCTGAATATTAAAGCTTGTTTTTATTTGAATTGTGCATCCTTATCTCAGATTTTGACGTGAATTACAGAAACAAGTAGTACAAACCTGAATTTAGTATCTGTTTCAACAGTTAAGATATTAAGATATTATTCCTCCAAAAGCATAACCTCTCACCATGTTGTCGCCCTCCCCATGGTGAGCTCTGTCAACTGACCACAGTCAGGCGAACGACACAAACAGAGACAGCAGCACGCCGCAGCTTGGCGCTAACCCGGAGCATGCGATCTTTTTAGGGTGGGCAACTACGGATATCAAACCGGATGGCATCACCCTGCTGCAGACTTCTGCTGCCTCAAACGCAAGAAGAAGTTATTAAATACTAGTTCAAGAAGGATTATCTTGCCAATTTGATTAACTGCAGATGCATATAATTCCGTAAGAACTGTATTCCATTGGAATTTTGATATTAATGTATCAATGCTGCATAATTATATATTTATTTATTTTTCTGGGATCTGGGTACCACTGACAAGGCCAATACTAATTGCTCAATTGAATTACTGTTAATAAAAATGGTAGCAATTCATTTCTTGAACTGGTCTAGTCATTCTGCTGAAGACACTTATACAGTGCTATTGAGTAGGAAGTATCAGGATTTTGACCAAGCAATAATGAAACAATAAGTCAGGATGGACCGCAAAGGGAGGGGAACATCAGGTGATGATATTTGCATAATCCCATTGCTCTTGACTCCTTGGTAAGAGGTTATGTTTTTGGAGGAACCTAGGCAAGTGCTACAGTTGTAGAATGTTAGAGTAAGATAGCACTGAAACGTGCCCTTCTGCCCAACTTGTCCATGCTGACCAAGATGCCCCATTTAAGCAAGTCCCTTTTGCCTGTGTGTGGCCCATTTCTCTCTAAACCTTTCTATTCATGTACCTGTCCAAATGTATTTTAATGCTGTTATAGTAGTTGCTTCAACTACCTCCTCTCACAGTTCATTCCATATACCCACCATCCTCTGTGTGAAAATGTTGTCTTTTAGGTTCCTATTAATTCTTAAATTGCCCAACCCTGGTAATAGACAGGTTGAATGTATAGTCTATTTCCCCTTTTGATTTCATACACCTGTATAAGATCACTGCTCATCCTTTTGTGCTCCTGAGAATAACGTCCTAGCCTGCCCAACCTTTCCCGATAGCTCAGACCCTTAGGTCCTGACAACAACCTCATAAAATATCTCTGTACTCTTTTCAGGTTAATTCTGTAACACCCGATTTATCAGTGACAGCATTTTCAGGGAACTACATACCTAGACTCATAGATTCTAAATCTGCCAAGGGTCCTACCAATCATGGTGAAGGTCCCTGTTTGACATCCCAAAATGCACCATCTCGCATCCATCTGCATTAAACTCCATTAACCGTTCCTCACCCACGTGCCCAGCTGATCAAGATCCTGTTGTAATTTTTTGATAACCATCTTCAGAGTCCATGATAACACGCACTTTATTGTCATCTGCAAACTTGCTAAACATGTCTTGTACATTATCATCTAAGTCAATGATATAAACCACAAACAGCAATGGCCCAGCACCAACCCCTGAGGCTCATCACTAGACCCAGGCATCCATTCCAAAAAACAATCTTCCATTTTTCTATTACCATCCATGAAGCCAATTCTGTATCCAATTAAATGTTGTAGAATCAGACTGAAGAAGCTTTCCAACCCAAAACTCATCGATCAATGTTCTCCAGAGATGCTACCTGAGTAACTCTAGCATTTCTTGCCTGTATCCAGTTATCTTGTTCTCCTTGGATCCCATGCAATCTAATCTTACAGAACAGCCTACCATGCGGAACCTTACCAAAGGCCTTGCTGAAGTCCATATAGACAACCTCTACCGCCTTGCCCTCGTCAAACATTTTGGTTGCTTTTTCAAAAGCCTCAATCAGATCTGCAAGACTTGATCTCCCATGTGTAAAGCCACGTTGACTATTCCGAATCAGCCCCTGTCTATCAAAATGCATATGTATCTTGTCCCTCAGATTCCTCTCGAGTAACTTATCTACTACAGATGTTCGGCTCACTGGACTATTGTTCCCAGGCATTTCCTTGAAGCCCTTCTTAAATAGAGGTGCAACACTAGCCACACTCGTCATCTGGCATCTCATCCATGTCTAACGATGATTCATATATCTCAGTTCTTTTAGTTAATTGCTCCCACTAATTGTCTGGTGCACCAGCGGTAGATAGAAAGGATATTTGCGATGGAGGATGAGGTAATATTCAAGCCTTCTGTGATGTCCTGCCTGGTATCAGGTGTTTGATTGTTACTATGTTCATCTAGGAAAGTGAAGATTATTCCTTCGTGCTCCTGATATATGCCTTGTAGATGACAGAATGTCTTTGGAGTGTCAATGGGCTAGTCACTCACTGTGGGTATCCAGTCTCTGAGCTACCTTGTAAGCCACACTATTTATGTTGGTGGTTCATTTGTATTTCTGATCAATACTGAGTCCTCCCCAAGCCCCTGGGCTTTCTAACCTGTGGAAATAGTTTCTCTCATTATTCTGATTCTCAACCTCACATTTCTCACTGATTTTCTAACCAGGTCAATACTTACCATCTGTTCCATGTGCCTCAGCTGCAGCTAACAGGCTCTTATTAGGGATATTATCAAACGCATTCCGGAAGTCAATTATAAATAATATATTTTGATAATCCCCTTCTCCCTTCAGTCATCTCTTAAAAAAAATCAATCAGGTTCATTAGGCTTTGCAAACCCATTCTGGTTCTCTCTTATCAACTGACCATTTTCAGGATGTTTAGACCTTCCGTACATTATAGACTGTCAATTATTTGCAGTAAATATTAGGCAAACAAGTCTATTGATTATTCTATTTCCCTCGATTTCCTTCGAAAATCAAATTCATTTGGGTGTCTTATTGCTCTTCATTGGTATGACAATGTGACAATAAACAAACCTTGAACAAATAGCAGAGTGCGTGCAACAATTTTCTAGTCTAATGGCCCTGTCCCATGGTGCAAGTTCGTTCCAAGAGCTCTCCCGAATTTAAAAAAAATCAAACTCGTGGTAAGCACGGAGAATGAACGTAGCGGGTACATCAGAGCTCGGGGACGTCTCTTAGCGGCGCGTAACGCTAACGGGAGGTACTCGGGAAGACTCGCTAACGGCAGGTAAGCTTGGGAAGACTCGTGAAGAATTATTCAACATGTTGAAAAATGTCCACGAGAGCCCCGAGTACTGACAAGTGGCCATTACTGTAAATCTTCGAGTTCGAATTAGAGCAAACTTGGGAGAGCTCTTGGAATTAACTTGTACCGTGGGACAGGGCCATAAAGGTTCACAAATTAAAAGCATTTGAAAGTTTATTATTTGTATCTGCAGCTTTTACCTTTCCTTTAAAAATTTGGAATGGGAGATGTCTGGTCCTGAAGATTCATCACCAAATTTATTGATCTTTCAACTTTAAAATAAATTATTATACTTTATTCACCCAATGTAAAAGAGAGAAGAGGTGACTTGATATGGTAAGTTAAAGTACTGAAGGACAGAAACGTGTGGTGCCAAAGCACACTTTTTGTTACAGTAAAATGTGCAATGTAGTTTGGATGCATTTAAGTATGAAACCAAAGTCGGAATCCAAATCAGGCAGCGACAAATCTTTTATGGTGCCTTTTACCTAGCAGAACAGGCAATGGTATCTGTGTGGTACCTGGACCATTGCAAAGAAGATCTCCATTTCAATTCACCTAACAGCAAGTTCCTCCTTTATTCCATTCCCCCATCCCTCTCCGCTAATCCTGATCTAATTTATGAGCCTCTCTCCTTCAGTCCTCTTTAAATCCTTGCCCAAACCTCTTCATGGCATTTGATCTCTACCAGTCTTCCGTTGTGTACTCCTTTCCCTTTCCTTTATTCACCCTATCATTCCCTCCCCAGGGAAATAGAGATGAAGGAGAAGTTGTTCAAGATAAGAAGGACTTCAGCCAGACGAAAGAGAGTGATGCTGGCAGGGAACAGTTTGGGCCTCTGTTTGAGGCTGAAGTGGCTGTTGACTATTAGCTCTCTGACTATTATGATGTACGATGGAAGTATAAAAGAACTGCCTGTCCATGGGGAAGGTGAATTAGTTCAGAGCATGAAACTGGAAACTGCCCAAAAGCTGAGGGCATTCGAGGTGCCGTGGCTGTAAATGGGAATGAACTAAACAAGGAGAACAAGAATAGAGGCATGGTAGGAAGAAATAAATTCTTAGGAACAAGAGCAGTTTGACACAATAAATCTACCATGGTGATCCTGGTTGATCTAGGTATGAAGAGGCATCTGACAGTGGTAAATGTCGCTCTTATCCTGTCCTATTACTAAGGTTAAAATTGTAAACAATCTCAGGTGAAATCACAAGGGTGAATATGCACATGGAGTTGCAAATATGAAAATCATTAACTTGTAACCTCCACTACAGCCATATTAAGTACAGGAACTGATAAACAAAGATAATTTGTACCACTATGATTTAAATACTTGGACTTGGCCGTGACTTCCATTTCATGTAGTACTGGTAGGTTCAGGATGGTTGCAAGATGGAGTGAGTCACCAATTCCCCTTTGGTAAAATAATTTGTTCTGATTTTCCGGGGAGCATGATTCTGCTGAGTAGCATCTGCTGAGATAATCATTATTACATGCAAATTATATTGAAATGAAGTTTTAATATTCAGTGGTCTATTTCCTTGCAAAATGAGCACCTGTGTAAAAGATGCTTCAGAGTCACTTGGCAGCTGCCAACAGTCAAATGTGCTGTTAAAGGTATTCGTCAACATCTAATGCTCATCTAAAAATGTTGTTTACTCTTTTCAATCTTCCCATTGGATTTGAGCTTACATCTGTTATTTTATTTCCCTTTAGAGATGTTTGACCTCACAAAATATTGGTACTTTATTTTGATTTCTCCTTTCTCTTCTGCATGGAAGAGGAAGATGAGAACTTAAGCTGATGGAAAGCATCTGGCATGAAATAACTGAAGCCATACTTCCATATTTACAATCTATCATACGAATCAGCAATCCCTTGTGTGGGGATAAGTAGTTGTGCAATCTGTTTGTCCTGGAATTAGAGCCAACTTCTGTAGTGGACCATAATTTGTGTGTTGGTTTCTATCAGACTACACCAGGGGAAATTGGCTTAATCAATCTGTTCTCTATCCAGGCATCAAGCATGTTATCAGCTTGATGTAGTTTTACTTTGAATCAGCATACCAATGTTACTTTTGCCACAGTAGCTGGACCTGAACATGCAGGGTATGATTATTGTCGTATATACCATTTCTAAGAGCACGATAAAGTTCCTCTATAAAGAGTCTCATGCGATCAGTGCATTACAGTAATAGGTCCTAGATGAATTAATCATTGTGCCTCGTTGTGCCTATAATTAGGTTTCTTTCAAAACTCACCTCCTATTTCTTCTCTGTACTCCAAAAATAATAAAAACATTCAGGATAACTTTGCTTACCAGATACATGTTTTCTTCACTGCCTTTGCAAGGGCATTCTAGCCATGTCTACTTATTATGACATGCAGGTATCAAAATGGATGTTCAAAGAGGTAACAACATCAAGTATCGTCACAATTGTTGATAGAAATATAGAAACATAGAAGTTAGGTGCAGGAGTAGGCCATTCGGCCCTTCGAGCCTGCACCGCCATTCAATATGATCATGGCTGATCATCCAACTCAGTATCCTGTACCTGCCTTCTCTCCATACCCTCTGATCCCGTTAGCCACAAGGGCCACATCTAACTCCCTCTTAAATATAGCCAATGAACTGGCCTCAACTACCCTCTGTGGCAGAGAGTTCCAGAGACCCACCACTCTCTGTGTGAAAAAAGTCCTTCTCATCTCGGTCCTAAAGGATTTCCCCCTTATCCTTAAGCTGTGACCCCTTGTCCTGAACCTCCCCAACATCGGGAACAATCTTCCTGCATCTAGCCTGTCCAACCCCTTAAGAATTTTGTAAGTTTCTATAAGATCGCCTCTCAGTCTCCTAAATTCTAGAGAGTATAAACCGAGTCTATGCAGTCTTTGTTCTTAAGACAGTCCTGACATCCCAGGAATCAGTCTGGTGAACCTTCTCTGCACTCCCTCTATGGCAATAATGTCCTTCCTCAGATTTGGAGACCAGAACTGTACAGTCAGATTATGAGGAGCCAGGAATGAATGAGATAATGATGGGTTTCTGGCAGTGATCAGGCAAATGAACGATATTTCATGCAAGAGTCAAGAGTCTAGAGTGTTTTATTGTCATTTCGTCCCAGATAGAACAATTGAATTCTTACTTACAGCAGCACAACAGAATATGTAAACATAGCAGATCATGAAAGATAAACAACTTTCACGGTTTGGTGAAGATATGGGTAAAATGGGGCATATTAACTAATGGTGAAACAGACCTCAGCTGCCCAGATGAGACTGACGTCAAGGTTCATTTAATCTTCCTATATGGGGTGTCTCCACATGAAACCAACTCCAGTGCACAGAATACTTAATATCAATTACATCATAAGATATTTACTCTAACCTGAATTCAGCCCTCCAAGCCGAAAGTTTTGGGTGTACACACAATCTCAGTTAAACAAAGAGGATACATGCTAGATTACTGAACTACATAGATTATTGTTGTTATTATTGCACTGACTTGTGCGTCAGATACTGCATACAACTGATGCAATTGGCAGTTTTAAGTCATTTTATTGCATAAGTAACAATGTCATTTGAGCTTCTGCTGAACATTGTCAGGTCATCAAAATCTATTCAGAATTACATTTTTGTAAATATTTGTGACGCACAAATACATTTCATCTTAAAATAAGATCTTGGAGTTCTTGTCCATGCATCCCAAGGACATGAAACATAAGGTTTAAGGGATACATGTCTTTGTCGGATCACTCATGAAATGTAAGAGCAATGAAGTTGTGTATGAACTTTCTTGGTTCCAACACACTTGGATAGTTGTGATGCACTGGACAGGGTAGTGTGTTGTATGAGGATGTTACAAGAAAATGCTGTCATGTTTGGGGCTGTTTTCTTTGGAACAAAGTGGAGTGAGAACAAGCTCAATTAAGATGTACAAAATTATGAAGGTCTGAGAAAGGAGCGATCTATTTTTCCTGACAGAGTGGGCAGTAACTCAGGAGACCTAATTTAATTGGTAGAGGGAATAGAGGGGAGCTGAGAAAGAATTTTACCTCAAGGTTTAATCAAGGTCTGCAACTCACTGGCTGAGAATTTGGTGGATGCAGAAATCTTCATCACCCTTAATCAGTACCTGGATGAATAACTGAACAGCTGTAATTAATTAGCAATAGACCAGGGTCTGGGACATACAAGTCACCTGATCAGGTTCATTTTAGGCTGGCATGGATACAATGAATGAAATAGCCTACTTCTGTGTTGTAATTTTTATGAACTAATGCCTAAAATAAATGGATCTCTCTCAACCCTGTCTGATTCTGGAGGCCCAGTCATTCTGAAAATATTTGACCGCACAATGCTAAAAAAGCTTTTGGACTATTGGATACTTTGTGTTTCTACCCATTATCATTTCAAATATATATTTTATGATATTGTCACCCATCATAGGCTAATGAGAGCTCCATTAACATTTAAAAAAATGGGTGCAATGAAGAAACACTGCCCATTGCATCAGTTGTATGCAGTATCTGACGCACAAGTCAGTGCAATAATAACAACAATAATCTATGTAGTTCAGTAATCTAGCATGTATCCTCTTTGTTTAAATGAGATTGTGTGTACACCCAAAACATTCGGCTTGGAGGGCTGAATTCAGGTTAGAGTAAATATCTTATGCTGTAATTGATATTAAGTATTCTGTGCACTGGAGTTGGTTTCATGTGGAGACACCCCATATAGGAAGATTAAATGAACCTTGACGTCAGTCTCATCTGGGCAGCTGAGGTCTGTTTCACCATTAGTTAATATGCCCCATTTTACCCATATCTTCACCAAACCGTGAAAGTTGTTTATCTTTCATGATCTGCTATGTTTACATATTCTGTTGTGCTGCTGTAAGTAAGAATTCAATTGTTCTATCTGGGACGAAATGACAATAAAACACTCTAGACTCTTGACTCTTGCATGAAATATCGTTCATTTGCCTGATCACTGCCAGAAACCCATCATTATCTCATTCATTCCTGGCTCCTCATAATCTGACTGTACAGTTCTGGTCTCCAAATCTGAGGAAGGACATTATTGCCATAGAGGGAGTGCAGAGAAGGTTCACCAGACTGATTCCTGGGATGTCAGGACTGTCTTATGAAGAAAGACTGGATAGACTTGGTTTATACTCTAGAATTTAGGAGATTGAGAGGGGATCTTATAGAAACTTACAATATTCTTAAGGGGTTGGACAGGCTAGATGCAGGAAGATTGTTCCCGATGTTGGGGAGGTCCAGGACAAGGGGTCACAGCTTAAGGATAAGGGGGAAATCCTTTAGGACCGAGATGAGAAGGACTTTTTTCACACAGGGAGTAGTGGGTCTCTGGAACTCTCTGCCACAGAGGGTAGTTGAGGCCAGTTCATTGGCTATATTTAAGAGGGAGTTAGATGTGGCCCTTGTGGCTAAGGGGATCAGAGGGTATAGAGAGAAGGCAGGTACGGGATACTGAGTTGGATGATCAGCCATGATCATATTGAATGGCGGTGCAGGCTCGTAGGGCCGAATGGCCTACTCCTGCACCGAGTTTCTATGTTTCTATGACCTCCAGTGTTAAGAAGGGTCTCGACAAGAAACGTCACCCATTCCTTCCATTCAGAGATGCTGTCTGTCTCACTGAGTTAATCCAGCATTGTGTGTCCATCTTTGGTTTAAACCAGCATCTGCAGTTCCTTCCTCCAACATTTCTTCCCAACATCCTCTGATCATCTGCTTGAACCTGTTGATTATCTGCCAGACCCCCCCCCCCCCCCCCATTATCCACTTGACATCCTGCCCATCCCCATCCCATTATCAGCCATAGAGAAATCACAACAAAAAGAACATGAAAAATAATAAGTAAAATCACAACAAAACCATAAACACACCAAAGTGATTTAAGAAAGATGGTGGAAAAATCGAAGGTAGACAAAAACGCTGAAGAAACTCAGCGGGTGTGGCAGCATCTATGGAGCGAAGGAATAGGTGACGTTTGTTTTCATAGAAATGAATCTGATTTTTCACCTGGACTAAACCCCTCGCCTCGACTAAACCTCCCACCTCACACATAATCCCTGCCTCGACTAATCGCCTGCTCCCGTGGCGAGGGGCTACGGATCTATGATCTTTGCTGCAGCCGCCGCTGGCAGAGGGTGGGCTTGGGTTCGACCAAAGGTCACAGATCTATGATCTTGGGGCTCGACGTCAACGTCAGCATGCGTGCACCCTTCCCCTTCCCTCCCACCAGTTCTCTCGGGCAACGCGCCTGCACCACTCTCCGCGCTCGGCCAGGGCTCTCATTTAACTTTTTTCCATTTTGCCAGCCGGGCAACCCAGGCAGTTTTTAGGTTGCCAAATGACAGTTTAGGTGGTCATTTAAGACGGCTTGCATGACGTGTGCAATAATGTGCTCGGACGAAGTGCGTTTTTAGTGTTCTTTAGCTTGTTTTATGTGGGGGGAGGGGGGTTGGGGGAAACTTTTTCTAATCTCTTACCTCGACGGGGATATGATTTTTTCGTATCGTATCTCTGTCCGCACTGCGGCCTAACATCCAGGAGTTGACAGTCTTTGCTGGAGGCCGACTTTTGACAGCTCCACCACGGTCGACCGACTTCTGGAACTCATAGACGCAGGTGCTTCGACCACCCCGACGCGGGAGCTTATATTGCCCCGTCGCAGAGGAATTGACCGCCGTCTGTGGGAGCTTCGATCGCCCCGACGGATTGTTCGTCTGCCCCGACCGTGGGAGAATAAAGAGAAGAAGATTGGGCTTTTTTGCTTTCCATCACAGTGAGGAATCCGTTGTGGTGGATGATTATGTTAACTTTCATGTAGTTGTGCGTCTTGGTGCTTTTTTTTGTATGGCTGTATGGTAATTCGCATATCACTGTAGCTTAATTGGTACACATGACAATAAAATACCTTTGAAACCTTTAATATGCTTTTAGAAAATAAACTGGCAATTCTCTTCCAGAAATAGTTTGTGATGAGCTGACAGCATCTGCTGAAGGGTCTTGTTTGTGTGGCCATGTATATTAATCTATCATCTCCTGCTTTTCATAGTGCAGACATAGAAAATCAAAATACTGTGCAAAAAATCCTCCTACTTACCTGCAGCAGCAATGTAAATGGCATTGGATACTGGGAGATAATTTAACACTTTTCTCTTTATGTAAGTATTCTATGTCCCAGAGTACACATATGATGATGATGATACTTTATTGTCACATTTATCCATGTACTGAGGCACATATAATCCAGTGAAATCATACTCTAGATAAACACCAATATAGGTTAGTACCAAAGTGCAACGATTGTAGTGTAATTGTAGACTTCACCGAGGCAGTACACAAAGAGTCCCCAAGTTTCTGGCACTAACAGAGTTTTAAAGTTCTTAAGAGTGCAGTATTATCTTGGCCTTAAAGGCCCGTTGTCCTGGCGGCACCGGTCCTCTCCTTTGTCTGCCGCCATCTTGAAAACGGCCCTTTATCCAGCATCCGCACAGCCCTTGTCACCGGTTCCTGGTCTTCGGGGTCAAGCAGGAGACGAGCATCAGATGCCTACTATAGAGATTCCCGATTCCGTGGCGGGTAAGCAAGGCCTTCTGTCGAGGTATGGCCACAGCACACTGGGAGCTTCTGCTGCTGCTGCATGGCTGGCCGGCTACTTCTGCTGCCCAATGCAACTAGCTGGGAGCTTCTCCAATGACCATAGATTCATTGAAATATCGTAGATTCATTGAAATTTTACAGAGGGGTCTTAGAACCGTTGATCAATGCTAGCTTCAGGCAGAGCCTTTTTGATAATTCCTACTCCTCAGCTCATGATCCCTCAGACTGTAGGTTATGGATGTTCAAATGCTCATCAAGATAGGTTTTAAAAGTGAATAGGATTTCTTTCTCCATTCTTTCCGGCAGTGTGTACCTCCAACCCCCTTAATCCTTCTTTGCAAGAACCAGCTAAAGGCATTGATGCTGAAGCACTTCTGGTTAAATGCAGTAGATCATTTTTTTCAATTGGGACAGATTCCTGTATACTTATTGAAGCTCACACCCTCCCATAACAGTAAATGAGGTCACTTACAAAAGATACGTATAAACTACTAAGACACAGAAATTGTGGACATCACTTTAAAGCCATTTTAGAAATGGTGCAGAAACTAATATAAATGGTGTTAGTCATTCACAGTCTTCAACCATTTATAAATACCCCCATTTGGTGCTTACTACTCCTGCCGTGCTGAAATGTTGTTTTCAAAGCCACAAATTATATCCTATGTTACTGTGACCATGGTAACTGTCCTATCAGAGCATTGATCATCTTGTGTAGCCTTTGATAATGGTGAGCTAGATATCATTTTCTAGTCTTTCTCCTTTGATGTCCAGCTGAGGAATTGACCTTTTTGATTCCCTTTCTCCTATTGTTTTAGACAATGATTTATCTTTAGTGCTTTCTTCCTGAACGACCACCATCGCCTCTGTGTCCCTCCAATTTGGTATTAGCAAGCTGCTCGTAAAAGAAAGAAATGTCTCCTGGTGTTTGCTGATAACATTCAGCTGTACTTCATCATGACTTCCACCTCACCACTGCCTCTTTTGGAGCTTAATGGTCTCTGGTTTATCATATTAGTTGTCTGCATTCCAGCTCTAGGGGTGGAGAAATGTTTTGCCAAATATTGAGAAGATTCAATTGATTGTATTTTCTCCACATTGTATTCATGGCCACCGTCTCCACTCTCTCCATGACAGCTGTCTTGCATTAGGACAGAACGCGTGCAACCTTGGCATCATACTTAATAGCAAGAAAAGTATTTTACCACAACCTAACCGATTATAAGCACTGCTTGCATCTATTCTTCACAGTTTGGTTAAGTTTATTATGGTCACGTGTACAGTGAAAGGCTTTTTGTTATGTGGTATCCAGTCAATGAAAAGACCATACATTGACTACACATCAGACTATATTTTTTACAATCAAGCTGTCCGCAGTACACAGATACAGGATAGAGAGTATGACGTTTAGTGCTGGATGAAGTCCGATTAATAGTTCAAGGGTCTCCAATGAAGTAGATGGGAGGTCAGGACCACACTGTAGCTGGGAAGAAACTGTCTCTGAATCTGAAGGCATGCGTTTTCAGACTGCTGTACCTGGTCGTGGTTTTGCCGAGGCATCGTGAAGTATAGATGGAGTCCATGGAAGGGAGGTTCGTTTGCGTGATTAAACTGTTAAGCCATCTTTTTGATGCCATCAGTTGCAGAGGAGAGTACTGACTCCAAGGTCCACAAATTTGGAGATGAGTGTTGGGATAATGGTATTGAAAGCAGAGCTGTAGTCTCTGAAGAGGAATTTTCCATCGATATCCTTCTTATCCAGGTGTTCCAGGGATGAGTACCGGGAAAATGGTATTAGCCGTGGATTTGTTTTAGTGATTGGTGAACTGCAGTGTAAGAAGGCTGGATATATTGGGTCCCATAACCAGCCTCTCGAAGCACTTCATGATGGTGGATGTCAAGGCCACTGGACAGTCGTGATTAATATTACCTGATTCTGCTTTTGTCGTCTTTGTTCGATGTTGAAGTGATCATTCATTTGCACACTTGCAGGTGTGGCCCTTGCACATTTTAATCTGCACTTTTACTGTTACTGTAGCACTATATTATGTACTCTTTCTCTCGTTTCAATGTTATGCTCACATATAACATACTCACAATCTGTGTTGGGTCCACTGTTGTTTGTCATGTACATCCATGATCTTGATGATGGGGTGGAAAATTGGATAAGTAAGTATGCAGATGATACTAAGATAGGGGGTGCTGTGGATAATGAAGTAGGTTTTCAAAGTCTACAGAGAGATTTGGGCCTTTTGGAAGAGTGGGCTGAAAGATGGCAGTTGGAGTTTAATGCTGATAAGTGTGAGGTGCTACATCTTGGCAGGACAAATCAAAATAGGGCGTACATGGTAAATGGTAGGGAATTGAGGAATGCTGTGGAACAGAGGGATCTAGGAATAACTGTGCATAGTTCCCTGAAGGTGGAATCACATGTAGATGGGTGGTAAAGAAAGCTTTTGGTGTGCTGGCCTTTATAAATCAGAGCATTGAATATAGGAGTAGGGAGGTAATGTTAATATTGTACAAGGCATTGGTAAGACCAATTCTGGAGTATGGTGTACAATTTTGGTCGCCTAATTATAGGAATGATGTCGACAAAATAGAGAGAGTACAGAGGAGATTTACTAGAATGTTGCGTGGGTTCCAGCAACTAAGTTACAGAGAAAGGTTGAACAAGTTAGGTCTTTATTCTTTGGAGCGCAGAAGGTTAAGGGGGGACTTGATTGAGGTCTTTAAAATGATGAAAGGGATAGACAGAGTTGACGTGGATAAGCTTTTCCCATTGAGGGTAGGAAAGATTCAAACAAGGGGCATGACATGAGAATTGAGGGACAGAAGTTTAGGGGTAACATGAGGGGGAACTTCTTTACTCAGAGAGTGGTGGCTGTGTGGAATGATCTTCCTGCAGAAGTGGTGGAGGCAGGATCGATTGTAACATTTAAAAGTAAAGTGGATACGTATATGGACAGGAAGGGAATGGAGGGGTATGGTTTGAGTGCAGGTAGATGGGACTAGGGGAAAATAAATGGTCGGCACGGACTGGAAGGGCCGAGAAGGCCTGTTTCCGTGCTGTAATTGTTATATGGTTATATAGTTTGATTGTACTCGTGTTTGGTATGATTTACCTGGATAGCATGCAAAACAATGTTATTCACTGACAATAATAACCAATACTAATTTTATTTTTGCATTTGACTTTCTGATAGGTATTGTACCATCTTTCACCTTAAATAAACTTATGCTCTGCTGTCTGTGTGCTATTTCTTACCAGTTACCACCTGTCTAGCAATTTATTGGTTCTAAAGAAGCAATGCTTTGATTTTAATTATTTGGCCTTCTTTTCAAATCACTTTGCTTCCCACTTCCCGCACTATGTTTCAACCTCTTCCAGCTCAACAACCCTTTGAAATCTCTGGGCTCCTCCAAATGTAGCCTCTTGTACATCCCAGATAACACTCATTCCATAGGAGACAGTCATGCCTTCAGCTGCAAAAGTGCAAGATCTCTAATTACCTCACCCCACATCCTTAAGATTCTTCTTATAAGCAGCTTTTTTATTAAGCCTTTGATCACTTCTCTATTAGATATCACGACTTTGTGTGAAACTTTGTTTAAAACAGATCTATGTAAATATATTAAATTAAGTCTATGTAATTCAATTTTTTTAAAATGTTCAATTTCAAATCGTGCAGTATATTTGCTTTAGATAAGATGTAGTTGGCCAAAAATTATAGTCAGCACAAGAGACGGAATATAATATCATCAACATGTTGTGCTCATCTGCCAACATTCATTCAATTGACTGCATTGAATCAAGTACATGTGTTGAGATTACAACTTGACCAATTCATTTACAGTTGAGGATTAAGTAAAGATACAAAACAGAAAGTATAAGAATTGCTTGATAAATGGCTGCAATCTACTTTAACATATTTGAACACGCTTTTATTTCTCTTCTGAAATGTTACGGTAGTCAGCATCTAGAATGATGACATGAACAATCTTGCACAATTGGCGAAATGAAACTCAACAGAGAGTTAGAATAAGAAAATAGGGGAGTCATTCTTTCCAGTGGCTATCAAACTGTACAACTCCCCCCCAATCTTTGCACATCCCCAATCCTTTTCACTCGTCACTTTAATTTTCAGCTTCATATAATCTGTGTTTATGTTTTTAAATGACTGTTGGCAGATCAAGGGTTACACAAAAAGCTGGAGAAACTCAGCGGGTGCAGCAGCATCTAAGAAGCGAAGGAGATAGGCGACGTTTCGGGTCGAGACCCTTCTTCAGACCAATATGCTTCCTGGGATAAATAAAGTTCTATCGTATCGTATTGTATCTTATCGTAATGCAAATCCATACCAAACCTCAGTTAGTGACAGTTATAGACGTTCACCTGCACCTCTTCGAACCTGGTCTGTTGCATTGAGTACCCATGATGAGGCTTTCTCCACATTTGTGAAACTAAGTATAGACTAGGCTACTGCTTTACAGAGCATCTGCACTTTGCACACAGCGATCTTAAACTCTTGAATGTATGTTATTTAGTTTTTCTACTCTCTCCTGCACGGATCTGTTTTTTTCTGGGCCTTCATATTGCTATGGAGAGTCCAAATGCAAATCAGAAGAACAACGTCTTTTACCACTCGGGTAGCATACAACCCAATGGTATGAATATTGAATTTTCAGACTTCAGGTAACCTACACCTTCTATTCTTCCTCCTCCACGGGTTTGGTTCTCTACTAGGTTTTCTAAGTGCTGAGAAAGTACGGGTGGCTGTGGTTGTGCATCTGAGTGAAAATCTGGTTGAAGAGTTGGAGAGCAGTAAAAATCACGGAATGAGAGAGGGCTTCTCAGAACTCCCATTGAAGAGAGGCTAATTTCTTTAAAGAAAGCATACCTTGAAGAGATTTTGCAACGCAGCCGTAAAATCAAGTCACAAGAGACTGCAGATACTGGAAACTGGAGCAAAGGAAGGCGAGTAGCTGAAGGAACTCATTGGGTCAGTGGAAGAAAATGGATCGTTGCCAGTCGAGATCTTTCATGTAGATTGAAAGAGTAGAGTGGAAGCAATCAAGATATAGAGATTAAAGGGCCTGTCCCACCAGCATGCAACTCCATGCAATGAGCACGACCTAACGTGGTCGCTTGAGCCGTCCGGCGTCGCGGGGCTGGTCCCACTTCGATCGCTGGAGCCGTGCGGAATTGTGCGGAGTTCGTCCCGACATCGCGCGAGGCTCCGAAAATCTGACCATGTTCAAAAATTCCACGTGGCAACGGCTTGTCGGTTCGCAGTCGCCTCGACGCATTACACACCGCCTCGACGTCGTGCCTCCGTGACCCTCTCTGTAGGTGCCTCCGTGACCCTCTCTGCGTGTGGCTCCGTGGCCCTCTCTGTGCGTGCCTCGGTGCCCCTCTCTGTCCTGGAGAACTTACCTTTAAGACTTTGCTCCAATTCGCCTCACTTAGCGCCGCGTTGCGCCACTCACCCGACCTCCGCGCGGCCCTCGCAGCCGGTTTGGTCGCGCTCTTCGCATGCAGGCGCATGTTGGTGGGAACGGCCCTGTACAGGGATCACCCGACCTCCGCGCAGCCCTCGCTTCTAGTTTGATTGCACTCACTGCATGGATGCTGGTAGGACAGGCCCTTAAGGGGAGAGGGTGGGCAAATGGGTTGCTGAACAAAAGGTGTTGATTAACAATGTCAGGTGGCAGAGGGAAGAGAAGGAGATAGCAAAGAGGCAAGGAGGTGAAAAGTGGAGAACAAAAGGTTGTAGCTTCTGGAATCTGACACGAAAGGAAGGTGAAGAATGGAACTGAACGAGGAGGGATGTTGGCAGATGAGAAATGCAGAGGGAGGGAGGTAGGTGGATCAGAAATGGGGCAAGGGATCCAGTGTGAAAATGTGGAACTTGCTCCTTCAGGGTGTGGAAGGCTGGACAATTATATGGGAATGACAAACAAGGTTACCCTGATAGATGTAGATGATAAAGACTGGAGAAAGCGAGAGTGGAGTATAAATGCCGGTGTGGACTGGATAGATGACTGGATATTTGTCCTCTGCAATATTGACCAATGTCATCATAATATATTATGTGAAAGCCTGCAGCTGTTGATAAATATGTAAGGGCTGAAAATATCATGGTTGTGAGAAACTAAATATGGGTTGAAATATTTGCTTTACATGCCATTCCTGAGCTTCAATAGACAGTTAATCTTGTTGCGTTTGATGAAATCTTTTTCCCATTAGCATTTTTATTACTTGAGAAACTAGGTGACAATAGGTCTCTTTTGGGTATTCTTCCAATTTCAGGCATAGACATGTTCCCAGTCCTTTGTAAATTGAACATGAATTATTCCTTGAAGTAAAAAATAGAATGTAAAATTAACGTGTGATTTTATTTTATATATTTCATAAATTAATTTCTGTTGGTAAGGGGAAATTATTCAATTTGATGTTCAAACAGTTTTCTCCCCATAACTCCTTTGCTGCTCTTTAATAAGCATAACATAATCAACCCTGATTAGAACCAGGCACTGAACAGCAAAGTATTCTTCTTAAAATATTTTGAGGTGGAGATAATCAGACCCTGCAACAAGATTTCTTCATTGTCAAAATTAAAAAAAAGACTTGAGAAGACATCTTTAAAAAATATGTTAACAAGAACGTACTTGGCATCTTCATGTTAGGATGTCCCACTGTATTTTGTTGCCAAGGAAATACTTCTTGAAGAGAAAATGCTGATGAGACAAGTAAACCTGGCACCCAATTTGTAAACAGCATCCACCACAAACAATGTGATACTGAGCGAGCAATTTGTTATTTTTAAATCTGAAATTAATTAAGCGATAAATGTTAACCTTGACAATTAGGATTTATCCCATGCAGAAAACCTTGGGTGAAGCTTAGGTGATTCACTCTCATCTAAAGTCCAAATCCTTGACTTTCAAGAAGGATGATCCTGCACTGTACAAGAAGGTCAAGTATGTCTCCACAAGACTATCATGGATGACAAGAGAGAATTCCAAAACAAGCTAGTGGCTCAATTCCAGGAAATGCCATAACATTGTTACAGGGCCTGGTTACCAGACTTTAAGTGAAAATCTGGGGTGATATCTGGCAACAATGCATTTTTACTGGATGAAATCAATGTGTGTTATATCCATTTTGAACGGGCAAACAAAGGGCCTCTTGGCACCTCTCTCCAGTGTCCACTGGCTCTGTCCACGCATCTTGGTGGCTGAAGTCAGATCTTCTTTAATGAGGGTAAACACTCTTGAAGGAAAGCATAGTGTAGGAAGGAACTGCAAATGCTGGTTTAAACTGAGGATGAACACAAAATGCTGGAGTAACTCAGCGGGACAGGCAGCATCTCTGGAGAGAAGGAGTATGTGACGTTTAAGGTTGAGACCCTTCATCAGTATTTTCCTCCATGCTGAAGCATTACTCCAGCATTTTGTGTCCATCTTGAATGAAAGCAATAGACAATAGGTGCAGGACTAGGCCATCGTGCGAGCCAGCACCGCCATTCAATGTGATCATGGCTGATCATCCACAATCAGTACCCCGTTCCTGCCTTCATTCCATATCCCTTAACTCTGCTATCCCTAAGAGTTCTATCTAACTCTCTCTTGAAAGCATCCAGAGAACCAGCCTCCACCGCCCTCTAGGGCAGAGAATTCCACACACTCACAACTGTGTGAAAGTGTTTTTCCTCATCTCCGTTCTAAATGGCTTACCACTTATTCTTAAACTATGGCCCCTGTTTCTGGACTCCCCCAACATTGGGAATATGTTTCCTGCCTTTAGCGTGTCCAAACTCTTAATAATCTTATATGTTTCAATATGATCCCCTCTCATCCTGCTAAAATCCAGTATAAAAGCCCAGCCGCTCCAATTTATCAACATATGACAGTCCTGCCACCCCGGGAATTAACGTTGTGAACCTACGCTGCATTCCCTCAATTGCAAGAATTTCCTTCCTCAGGTTTGGAGACCAAAACTGCACACAGTACTCCAGGTGTGGTCTCACTAGGGCCCTGTACAACTGCAGGATGTCCTCTTTGCTCCTATACTCAACTCCTCTTGTTATGAAGGCCAACATGCCATTCGCTTTCTTCACTGCCTGCTGTACCTGCATGCTTACTTTCAGTGACTGATGAACAAGGACCCCCAGATCCCATTGTACTTCCCCTTTTTCCCAACTTGACCCCATTTGGATAATAATCTGCCTTCCTGTTTTTGCCACCAAAGTGGATAACCTCACATTTATCCACATTAAACATCTGCCATGCATCTGCCCATTCACCCAACCTGTCAAAGTCACCCTGCATCCTCATAGCATCCTCCTCACAGTTCACAATGCCACCCAGCTTTGTGTCATCTGCAAATTTGCTAATGTTACTTTTAATCCCTTAATCCAAATTATTAACATATATTGTAAATAGCTAGTCTTCGCACCGAGCCTAGCGATACCCCACTAGTCACTGCCTGCCATTCTGAAAGGGACCCGTTAATTCCTACCCTTTGTTTCCTGTCTGCCAACCAATTTTCTATCCATGTCAGCACCCCACCCACAATACCATGTGCTCCAAATTTGTAGTTGGTTTGGGGTGAGTCCCTGGATGGGTTCTGAATCATGTGAAAATCAAAATCAGTTTTTGCAAACATCTTCAACTTCTCACTTCAACAATCTATTATCTTCATCTGCTTCATTGGAACGCTGATCATTCCAATCCCCATCTCAATGGTTACTGTCCAGTAGTTCCAACATTGATCAGAATGAAATGCTTTGAAAGATTGGCCAAGAACACACACCAACATCTTTTATTCCTCAGAAGACTAAAGAATTTGGCATGTCACCAATGACAAACCAATTTCTGGATTTCCTGACTGATGGACCTCAGTCAATTAGAAATGGTCATAACATTTGTGGCATATTAACCGCCAACATTGGTGCTCCTCAGGTTTGTGCGCTCAGGTCCGTGCTCTACTCCCTGTGAGGCCATGTGAGAACTGTGTGGCCAAGTATTGCACCAACTTGATCTTTACGTTTGCTGATGATACCATTGTTGGAATCTGGATCAACAACAAAGATGGGACAAAGTACAAGAAGGATATGGAAAATGTGTCAGGACAACAAACTAGACCTTAATTTCAGTAAAACAAAATAATTGGTTGTTAATAAAGTTCAGCGAGGGGTGAACACAACTTTTTCCACATCAGCAGAGCTGCTGTAGAAATAGTTGACAACATTAAGTTCCTGGTCAGAGGCAGAGATAGATATATTCTTGATTAGTGCAGGTGTCAGAGGTTATGGGGAGAATGTAAGAGAATGGGGCTAGGAGGGAGAGATAGATCAGCCATGATTGAATGGCAGAGTAGACGATGGGCCGAATGGCCTAATTCTTCTCCTATTCCTTCTGACCATCCACATCACCAGCAATCTAACTCGGTCCCATTGCACTGAAGTAGGGATAAAGAAGGCATGTCAGCGTATTTACCTTCCTGGACGTTTAAGAAAATTTGTCATGTCCATATGGCGTTTCTTGGACTTTGACAGATGTACTTTTTAATGTATTTTGATGGAATGCATCTCAGCCTAGTATGGCAACTGTTTTTCTCACAGAATTCACCTGACACTGCAAAGAGTGTGAATACAACTTAATCCATCACACGCTCCTTCATTCAGTCCATCGTTATTGCTCCTTGCATTGGGAAAGCTGGAAGGATGCTTGACATCATGGCCATGTTCTTTTCTTTCTTCTACCATTTTGGAATATACACAGGAACTTTAAAGCCCAGTCATCCAACCTTTAGAACAGCTTCTTCACAACTGACAACAGACAATAGGCAATAGGTGCAGGAGTAGGCCATTCGGCCGTTTGAGCCAGCACCGCCATTCAACGTGATCATGGCTGATCATCCACAATTAATACCATGTTCCTGCCTTCTTTCCATATTCCTTGACTCCACTATCCCTAAGAGCTCTATCTAATTCTCTCTTGAAAGCATCCAGAGAATCAGCCTCCCCCGCCCTCAGAGGCAGAGAATTCCACACACTCACAACTCTCTGTGTGAAAAAGTTTTTCCTCATCTCCATTCTAAATGGCTTGCCCCTTATTCTTAAACTATGGCCCCTGGTTCTGGACTCTCCCAACATTGGGAACATGTTTCCTGCCTCTAGCGTGTCCAGCGATCCCCTCACACTAACACTATCTTACACACACTAGAGACAATTTACAATTTTACCAAGCCAATTAACCTGCAAACCTGTCTTTGGAGTGTGGAAGGAAACCGGAGCACCCAAAGAAAACCCACACAGGTCAAGGGGAGAATGTACAAACTCCATACAGATAGTGCCCGTGGTCAGTGGGGGCGCTGCGAGACGGCTGCCCTGCCAACAGTCTAATTGTCATTTCTACTTTTTCGACCGCCGGCCTGCGGCCTACAACTTCCTGAAGCCGCGGTCTCCTGTAGGGAAGCGCCGATTCGGGACTTACCATCCCAACGAGACATCCTGTACATCTGGCTGCCCGCAGCAGCGACTGCGGAGGTTTATGGCCCTGACCACGGGGGAACAATGGAGGAGGACTGACTGTACTTTATGCCTTCAAGAATGCTGTGGTGGATGTTTGTGCCACATTTTTA
Source organism: Raja brachyura (assembly GCA_963514005.1). The sequence goes on along the minus strand of OY740781.1, from coordinate 66,073,148 downwards.
TTGTGTATTGTGTGTTCTCTTTTGATTGTACCAGTGCTGGCAAGTTCATTTCACTGCACTTTATGTGTATGTGATGAATAAATCTGATTGATTGATTGATTAATCGAACCCGGGTCTCTGGCGCGGTAAGGTAGCAACTCTACCACTGCGCCACCATGCCACCCAAAAACTGATACATGATGAAATTTCAAACAAATAAACAAAGTTGTGGACAAACTCAACGTATCAGGCAACATCTGTGGAGGGTTGATGGTTTGGGATGGAGCCCTTCTTCAGGCATTCCAATAAAGAACCGTGCAAACATTACTCTTGAATTTGTGATGAAGTCTCCGCATCCTGAAACATGAACAAATCCCCTGGATTTCAAGGGGTTTTTCTATTTTGAATGAAGTTTCCAACATTCGCTGCTTAGATCTTTTTTCGTTGGAGAATTTCTTCACTTCTACATTCATGGTATGGAAAATGTTGTGCAGTCGGATACTTTGGATATCAATTTGCCTAAAGTAGATTTTGTATCAGCATGGAGAATGTTTATTGCACTGTAAAATGTGGACATCAATCATTGATGCTGAATCGAAGTGCAGATGGGTTCCACTGGCTGTAGCTATGAATGGTTCATTTAAAATTATTGAGGCGAATGTTTGGCTTTGGTAATTCCCAATGACAAAGGCAAGTTAACTCTTTTATGTAGGCTGGTATCGTAAATGACTTTCTCTTTCTTGTACTGAGCCAATATCTTTTAAAACATGTCTTGTCTTTGCAGTTTTTTTCCTTTCACTATCACTATAACACAGGCACATGTTTATGGTTTTGTTCATTTGTCTACGCCTATGTGCCTGTAATGCTGCTGCAAGCAAGGTTTTCATTGTTCTTCCAGCTCAGTGTACTTGTGCAAATTATAATAAATTTGACTTGATCTTCTCAAAAATCAACACAACATCTCATATTCTTATAGTTTATCAAGCCGTCTCCAATTTCAATTTGGCATTCTACTCTAATTTAGTTTAAAGATACAACATGGAAACAGGCCCTTTGGCCCACTGAGTCCACCCTGACCATTGATCACCCATTCACACTAGTTCGATGTCACCCCACTTTCTCATCCACTCCCTAAACAATTAAACAATGGGGGCAATTTTCAGAAGACAGCTAACCTATAAACCTACACATCTTTGGAATGTGGGATGGAAACCGGAGCACCCGGAGAAAACCCACACTATCACAAGAAGAACATGCAAACTCCACATAGGCAGCACCCAAGGTCAGGATCGAACCCGGTTCTCTGGTGCTGTGAAGCAGCACCTCTACCAGATGCACCACTGTGCTACCGTTCCTCCAGCTGCTTTTTTGTCTCAAATGTCTTCAGGCAGGCTATTGTCCACCAAATCTCTGACCTTCTCTTCCAGAACTCTTTGAAATGTTAAATTTGGGATCAATAATGAAATAGCTCTTGACAATGTCATTAATGACAATCAATGTGACTTTTCCAAAGATAATAAGGTCATGATAGGAGCAGAATTAGTCCATTCAGCCCATCAAGTCTACTCCGCCATTCAATCATGGCTGATCCATCTCTCCCTCCTAACCCCATTCTCCTGCCTTCTCCCCATTATCCCTGACACCCATACTAATCACGAATCTATATATTTCTGCCTTAAAAATCTCCATAAAAATCTCAATCTGTAACTCTTTGTCTTTCTTCTGCTATCAACTGCTATCAGACTTCTTTCACACCCCTTCCTGGAAGTGCTGCCACGTATTACTACTCTTAAATCTACCTCATTTATGTTTTGTCATTGTAGTTTAACATTTTTTGTACTACTTCACTATTCTTTACAATCTTGCACCATTCTGCTGTTTTACACAATGGATTTATTATTGTATTTGTCCTTGTTGCCTTAATATTGTCTACTCTATGAGTTTCATGTGAACAAGGAATTTCATTGCACTCTGGCATATATGATAATGAACTAATCTGAATGTGAATTATAACTTTAGAAGGAGAAATTATTGTCTGATTTTTGAGGAAATTACATGTCAATTTGATTGGAAGACATTGACTGCAGTTTCTTGAATAAAGACATGTATAACAGTCCTTTGTGAAAATCAAATGAATACACGGCAAGAATATGAAATCAATTTGGATTATTAAATGATTAATACTGGGGAAAAAGAAAACCATAGATTGGATTTTTGATATTGGAGAGAGTTGAGTTGACTTTGTGTGTATGACGGAACTGCAGATGCTGGTTTAAACCAATGATAGATACAAAATGCTGGAGTAACTCAACGTGACAGGCAGCATCTCTGGAAAGAAGGAAGGGTGACGTTCCAGGGGGAGACCTTTCTTCAGACTGGATTCTCACTCCATTTTGAAAATAATCTACACGTTTATTCCTACTACCAAAATGCATGACTCCACACTTTGCTACACTATATTCCATCTGCCACTTCTCTGCCCACTCCCCCAACCTATCCAGGTCCCTGCTTTCTCTACACTATCTGCCCTTCCACCTGTTTTCGTATCATCCGCAAACCTGACCACAAAGACTTCAATCCCTTCATCCAAATCATTAACATACAATGTGAAGATTAGGGACCCTTGCCGACCCTTGTAGAACTCCGCTAGTCACTGGAGCCAACCAGAAAAATCCCCCTTTATTGTCACTCTTTGCCTTCTGCCATCCAGCCAACCTGCTATCCATGCTAGTATCTGCCCTTTGATCCCATAAGGTCTCATCTTGCTTAGCAACCTCCTGCGTGGCACCCTATCAAAGGCTTTCTGCATGACAATATTTTAACATTTTTCATATTTCTTGTTTTAAAATTTGCCAAAAAGTAATGGAGAGATACAGTATGGAAATAGGACCTTCAGCCAACTGAGTTCAGGGTGATCAAATACATATTTTCATGTTTATGCTACCCTAACCCGTTTGATTTTCCCCACTTTCCCCACTTTAACTTCTCTCAAAATCCTACCACTTGTCTCGGGACAATTTACAGTGACCAATTGGCTTACCAATTCTCACATTTTTTGGAAGTGGGAGGAACATGCATTCAGAAGGAGAACAGGCAGACTCCATACAGACAGCACCCAAGATCCGGACTGAATTTAGGGACGGGTGCTGTGAGACAGCAGCTCTACTGATTTTTAAGGCAGCGATAGATAAATTCTTGATTAGTACAGGTGTCAGGTTATTGGGAGGAGGCAGGAGAATGGGGTTAGGAGGGAAAGATAGATGCCATGATTGAATGGCGGAGTAGACGTGATGGGCTGAATGGCCTAATTCTGCTCCTATCATTTATGACTTTATGACCTAATTGTGGTACTCTGCCATCCTTGGTTGTCTTTCATCCTTCACCTGCAGTGGATTGAAGACAAAAAGTCATATCAGGAATCAGAAATGTGAAAGATATTTCTTGATAAAATTACTAAGAAATTAAATAGATACAATGTTTTTCTTTCTTAACCATATGCTCTTGCTGCTGCATACAATCTACTGAGTGAGATACCAGGTTGACTCTATCTGTGACAGACAGGCAGGATTTTTCTGATGACCATGACTTTCCATTGAGGGGTTGGGTTATCCTTCCAAATTCCCATCACTTTAGTTTTAATTGACCTCAATAACATGGATAGATCAGAAAGAAAATATGTGTTTTGGAAGTGGATAACATTTTTTGAACATATTTGTCCGAGGTCTGTGAAATATGTCATTTATAAGAATGCATTAGAAACGCTGTAATATAAGTAGTTCTATCTTTTGATAGCCAAGAATCTAATATAGTGTTCCTCTATTTGTGTATAGCAAGAAAAAAATCTTCTGTTAATCAGATGCAATGCTGACCTTCACTGATAAAACCAAGGTGGGTAGGCTTACTCATAAGTGACCTATAGACACATCTATTTTAGTTATTTCAATGTTATAAAGGCCTGCCCACTGTGGCAACCTAATTTGCGAGTTTAGAAGATTTTGCCCTCGACTCATACTCGCAGCATGGTGGACACGAGGTCAAATGAGATCTTTGTAACTCTCCTTCATGCTCGAGAGTAGTCCCCGTACTCGAGGCATCAGCTAGATCACAAAGTTTTTATCAACATGCTGAAAAATGCCCATGAGTAAAAGAACGTCGCCATGGAAAAAATAGATATTTTGGTACTCGTACGTTTAGTCGAGGTAGGTCATAGTAGGTCGTAATGCTATCGTAGGTAATCAAAGGCAATCAAAGCTAATCGAAGGTAGTCGAGGGTAAAGCTCGTTGAGGAAAAAAAGATAAGTAAACCGACTGGTAATGTTAAATGCCCACTAAACTTTATTAAAAGTTGTCTGGCTTGATAAAGGTGCCTCCTTCCCCCTTCTCCCCCCCCCCTTCTCCCCCCCCCTTCTCCCCCCCCTTCTCCCCCCCTTCTCCCCCCCCCTCCCACCCATTCCTCCCCCCCTTCTCCCCCCCCTTCTCCCCCCCCCTCCCCCCCTTTCTCTCCCCCCCCCCACTCTCTAAAGGACTTACTGTTACTGTGCCAGCCGTCTTTTACCTTCCTGTTCATCGCAGGTGTGAATTTCAGACAGCACTCCCCCGCTTTCCCTGGCCCCGCCTTTGCGATGTGTGTGTGTGTGTGTGTGTGTGTGTGTGTGTGTGTGTGTGTGTGTGTGTGTGTGTGTGTGTGTGTGTGTGTGTGTATAGACAGTCGATCTGGCTTGTGGTTTCATCGCTGATGGTCGATACAGCTTGAGGCTTTTCAGACGTGTGCCCTCGAGCTTGATGATGATGAATGATGAATAGCCTTTATTGTCATTCAGACCTTTCGGTCTGAACGAAATTTCGTGACTGCAGTCATACATATATAAAAATAAATAAACCACACAATAAACACAAAAATTAACATCCACCACAGTGAGTCCACCAAACACCTCCTCACTGTGGTGGAAGGCAAAAAGTCTTAGAGTCTCTGTCTTCTTCCCTCCTTATTCTCCCTCTGCGCTGAGGTCCAGGCCTCCGATGCTGCCGTCCACCAGGCCCACGGCCGAGCCTCCGAAACCGGGCCGCCGCCACCGCCGTCGCCGGAACGGTGGAACACCGCCACAGGGCCCGCCGCCGGAACGTCGCTGGAGCACCGCATCCCCGAAGCCAGGTCGCCGGTGGAGCACCGCATCCCCAGAAGACAGACTTCCGCTGGAGCACCGCAGCTCCGAATGCCAGGTTGCTGCCGGAACGTCGCTGGAGCACCGCATCCCTGGAAGCCAGGCCGCCGCTGGAGCACCGCATCCCCAGAATACAGACTGCCGCTGGAGCACCGCAGCCCCGAAAACCAGGTCGCCGCCGGAACGTCGCTGGAGCACCGCATCCCCAGAAGCCAGGCCGCCGCTGGAGCACCGCAGCCCCGAAAACCAGGTCACCGCTGGAGCACCGCAGCCCCGAAAACCAGGTCGCCGCCAGAACGCCACTGGAGCACCGCAGCTCCGAAGCCAGGTCGCCGCTGGAGCTCCGAAAACCGTGCCGCCGACGCTGGAAGCTGGAAGGCCGCCAGCTCCACCATTAGGGCCTCAGCACAGACGGAGACGGTGTCGGGGGACACGACAAGAAAAGTCGCATCCCCCCGAAGGGAGAGACTAAAACCCCGTTTCTCCCACCCTCCCCCCCCCCCCCCCCCCCCCCACACACATATACAGCCTAACAAACCAAAAATAATCCCTAAAAACAGGCACGAAGACAAAATAAAATAATAGACAGACGGACTGCAGGTGAGCCGCAGCTGCCAAGCAGCGCCGCCACTTCCGGAGCTTGAAGGTCGAAGACAGTCGTGATAGTGGGACAGGCCCTTTACTCTGACGCATTGTGTTAATGACATCCGAGAAGTACAGAGTGAAATGCAAAGCCTTGTAGTTCTAGCAATAATTGATCTGAATTGCTTTCCAACTTTGTGGAATACTTCAAATAATAAAAAGCTCTGTATGCCAATCTATGCAATCCTCTCCAAATAAGGGGTGATATAGTGGCACAGGGCTGGCACATTGGCACAGCTGCTGGAGCTGCTATCTTACAGCATCAGAGACCTGGATTTGATCCTAACCTTGGATGCTGTCTGTGAGAATTTGCACATTCTCCTACTGAACATGTAGATTTCCTCAGGGTGCTCTGGTTCATCTCACATCTCAAAGACATGCAGGTTTGTAGGTTAACGGTCACAAAGACTAGACTAACTCAGTAGGTCAGGTAGCGTCTCTGGAGAACATGGATAGGTGAGGTTTCTGGTTGAAATTCTTCTTCAGACTGATTGTGGGGAAGAAGAATAAAGCTGGAAAAAGGAGGGGCAGGACAAAGCATTGCAGGTAAAAGGTTGACACAGGCAAAGGGGATATTTGGACAGGTGGATGGTTGGAACAAAGGCCAGATATAGGAACAATAAGTGTGAGATAGGCTTGAAGAGTTGAGGATTGTGAGGCTAAAGGGAGGATAGTAGCAGGAGGGGAGGAGAAATAGGTGGGATGGGTGATCAGTCATCAACGTTGACTTCATGGGCTGATGTGCCTGTTTCCATGCTGTATCGTTCAATCCATTCAGTCAATTAAATTCAACCAATCAACCAAGAGAAGATGGAGATGAGAAACTGCCTATTGTTTTTGGAGTAATATCGATTTGTACTTTATTTTAATTTGGATCTCAGGGAAAATTGTTCTTGCCTTATCTGCGGGTTGGAGCAAGAGTGTGCTTGAGGGCCTCGGCTGCTTTCTGGTGAAGGGGATCTTTTGTGATCCCCTTCACCCATCAATTGATTTAGTGTGCCTAATGATGCTAGTCAGAGTTTAATCATTTATGCAAGTACTGTGCTCCCAGAGCAATGTGTGGGGCACCCATGCAGGTTCGCATAGCTACAGGAGAAAATTGGTGCAGTTGAGGAAACATTGATCAATCTGAAATCTGATCTATATCGCGCATCTCTGCTCTCATTCCCTCTCCTAGTCAGAGCCAGGAAAGAGTTCCTTTGTTCTCACCATCCAATCCTGCCATCAATCTTTTTACCTCTTCATTTCGCATTTTCCAGAAACGCAAACAATCTTTTCTGAGTGAAGAAGCAATAAGCGAGTTCGGTATTCCGAAAAATGCAAGGAATAAAGGGATTTGTCAAAGGTCATTCATGATAAAGAAAAAGTGAACAAAGCGCTGGCTGTATAAACTGTATAAATTCTTATCTTTATTCATAATTTATTGTGTAAAAATATATTTAATTTAAGAAACGGTGGTGCCAGGCAGCAGGAGAGCGTGATGTAACAGCGAGAGAGAGGGGGCAGATGCGAGTGGGAGACGAGGAGAGACTGGACCGGTGGAGAGACATTCTTGGTAGCTGAGCTGCTGCGTGTGTACATACTTGCATTTCATCTGTAGTCAAGTTCAAGTTCAAGTTACATTTATTATCACATGCACCAATTGGTACGTTGAGATTGGTACAGTCAGAATTGAACCCACGCATCCGGCGCTACAATTGCTGTTGAATTGCTACTGGACCGTCACCGTCCCCTCTCGAGTGTCCCAATATTCCAGGTGTGGTCTCACTAATGTGTGGAGCTGTAACATGATGCCCAACTCTTGTGTTCATTGTCTTGGCTGATGAAGGCATGTGTGCTACATGCCTTCTTCACCACTCTGTCTAACAGTGTCGCTACTTTAAGGAAACCATGAATGTATCCCAAGATCGTTCTCTCTTCCAGCAGTTCTCGGACCCTGGCATTTCTCGGGCCCTGTGTACATCTTGACTGATATGAACTTTCAAAAATGCATCACTTCATACTTGCCTGAGTTAAATACTATCTGCTATTCCTTTATTGACTATCCTGGTTCATCAAGATGGCTGAACTATAAAAATTTCTCACTCCACTGAATTTCCTCCCTTGCACTCATTTTAACAGAATGCAATGCAGTCATTTCCAAAAGTTCTTTAAAACATTTTTTTCATTTAATAGAGCATTGTTCACAAAGTTGCATTTATTTATCACCATTACTTGTCCATGAAAAGGTGATGATGAACTGCCTTCTTGAACCCTTGCAGTCCAACAGGTGGTGATACTTCAATTTTGCTGTTGGGTAACAAATACCAGGATTTAGACTCATCAGCAATGAATCTACTGGCAGTACATTTACAAAGCTTTGAGGGGAACCTGTTGATGGTGGTCATTCCATGTGCCCAGATTCCTCGGCCTTAGTAGGAGAGGCCATAGGTTTGCGTGTCAAAGAGTTATAGAGAGTCATAGAGTGATGCAGTGTGGAAACAGGCCATTCGGCCCACTTGCCCACACCAGCCAACATGTTTCAGCTACGCTAGTTCCACCTTCCTGCATTTGGTCCATATCCCTCCAAATCTGTTCCATCCATTTACCTGTCTAACTGTTTCTTAAATGATGGGATAGTCCCTGCCTCAACTACCTCCTCTGGCAACTTGTTCCATACACCCATCATCCTTTGTGTGAAAATGTTACCCCTCAGATTCCTATTAAATCTTTTCCCTTTAAACTTAAACATGGGTGTAAGGTGAATAATTGCAATGCATTCTGTAGATGGTGCACAGCACAGCTTTTATACGTTGGTCATGGAGGGAATGAATGTTTGCGGCAATCTAAGGACATCCAGTTCCTGACGTGCAGGGCCGGCCTTAGGAGGTGCAGGGCCCAATTGGGAACAATTTTCATAGAAATATAAATATATAATTATAAATTAGTCATATTCAGTCACGTGTCATGTGCCATACAACAATCAGTTGGCTTTACCAAATCTTAAACCGCGCATGCGCAGATTGTTCTCCTCTCCGTAAAAATAGAAAATAAAAATAAATAAAGTAACAATTCAATTTGCCCAATGCTTACAAATCTCCTTCTTTCTGAATTACTGAATGGATGGGGGGCAGGTGGAAAGATGGTGGGAAAAACGGGAGCACACCGGGACAACATGAATCAGTTGTCATCTTATTGAATTACTATACTAGTTCAAGGGACCAATTGGGGGAGAGTTCCTTTCACAGCGTGTGGGGAGTCTAGCCAGGGGTAAAGTTGCGGGGAGGGCAGGAGCATTGAGAAGGAGGGGTTCGGGGTTCATGCCAGTAACCCACTCACTCACTGCTGCCGCGGAGATCCGGGCGCGGAGCCACCACATTGTGGCCGGGGAGGGAAGCAGCTCGCATGGCTAGGAGAGGCCGCCATAACCGGACAGCAGAACCGACTGCCATCTCAGCGCTTTCTGCCGGCCCGCTCACCTCTGGCAGTGCTCTCCGTCTGAAGAGTGAGTGGACCAGCTGAAGAGCAAAGATCATAGAGCGGAGTGGGTCAGCGGGTGATGGATAGCATCACAGCGGGCGGTGGAGCTTACTCCTCTGTCAGCGCAAACCAGGGATCAATTGAGGTTACTCGCACTGACACATGGAGTAAGCTCCACTGCCCGCTGTCCTGTTATCCATCGACCGCTGACCCGCTCATGAGCTGGATGCTGGCATGATCCCTGACCCCCTCCTCAACGCTCCTGCCCCCCCCATAACTTTACCCCTGGCCAGACTACCCACACACTGTGAAAGGAACTCTTTCCCCCCCTGCAGCGCTGTCCTTTTACAGCCGCTTCCCACTTTACAGCCGCTTCCCATCAGCTGCTAGCAATGAAGTATAGACTTGGGTATGCCTCAGTACAGCAACATCGTTCTTGATGTTGCAGTACTGAGGAATAATGAAGTCCATCTTTCTTGGCTAACAACCTAACCTTCGGCCTCCAAGATGCAGGTACATTTTCTAGCAAAGTTACACAATTTTGAGATTTAAAAAATCAAGTCTTCAATTTATCCCATTTGATAAAGCATAAAAAGAGGTTTAATTTGACATCAAATTCACTTTCATATCTTCAGTATTAAAAACGTTATGGCTATTTTCATACTCGGAAATTAGCATCATGTTCCCTATTGTTTTTCCATTGACTTAACACAAAAGCTGTGATTGAGGACACTCAAAAGCCCATAACATTCTTAAAAATTAAGAGAACTGAATGACATTTTCAATTATTATAGATTGAAGCATTCTGAAAAAAATATAAAACATCTTACTTGGATGACCTGAAATTAAAGCATATAATTAATTAAGCTAATTGTAGCTAAATACAAAATTGACCGTTGTGACGGAACTAGTAATAAACACCCAGACTGCCTTGAAAATTCAAAAATGTGATATTCTCAAGATCAGAACTTTAATATTATTGTATTATATGCTGTAAGTCTGTGACAGATAGGTAAATCAATTACAATATCTAGCAATAGACCAGGTCTTTATGGAGAAGATCAGTTGCTAGCTGGTACATTGGCATATCATAATCAGTAGCATCATCGTATTCCTCAGATTGTAACCAATAAGCAACTCTGTACACCTTGTTTTTCCTCAACTTTTCAATTTTGGCATTGTAAACTACAAGTTTTTGCTCTTCAAACCATGTATGACATGCCTTTTTGCCCACTACTTTCCCATTAAGAATGTCCTGTAGATTCCATTTCTTAAGAAAGGATTATGTTTTTAAATAGCCTAAGTATCCAAATAACGAACTAATCCCATTCGCACAAGAATATAACATGATTTTTAAATCTCACTGTCATGAATTTATATGCCAGATGAAATGGGTTTTAGGAACTAGGGGTACGCTAAGGTCCGTGAGGCTGAGGTTGGGAAGGAAGGGGATGGGGGGGGGGGGGGGGTAGACGCTATAAGCCCCCCCATGAGACATTTTATCTAACTTTGAAATCGGATATAGACAAAAGCTGGAGTAGCTCAGCAGGACAGGCAGCACAGCGACTCTGGAGAGAAGACCATTCTTCAGACTGAACTGAACTCTCGTCAGTGAGAGTACTTGTAATTGTCTGAAGAAGGGTCTTGACCAGTAACGCAACCCTCTCCCCAGAGCCCTTGCCCGTCCAAGGCAGCACTCGCGAAGGGAACATATCACTTATTTTCGAAAGCATTTCTAAATGTAGTTTCCAGTGACCGTTTGACGAAGTAACTAGCAGTGTCAGTAATACACAACGCACCACGTCTGAGGCAGGGTATCTGCTGGGAACAGCGGAGGAAATGGTCACCGAAAACATTTATTATAAACGTGAAACAACATGTAAGGAAGGGTCCAAGGGTGACTCGACCGAATAACGCTAGGCTACAGATAGACACAAAAAGCTGGAGTAACTCAACGGGACAGGCGGCACCCCCGGAGGGAAGGAATGGACAACGCTTGGCTTTCGGCCTCGTGAGTGTTATTAATATTGACCTCGGTCAAAAAAGCTGAAACAGGGCAGGTGACATATTTTAACTAACTTTAAAATCTCCAGTATTGCACTGCACCACATACGGACATGGTTCTGTGTATTACAGAGAGCCAAGACCACTGGAAATTTTTAAAAATGTATTATTGGGTCCTTGTGCTAATATTTCTAATAACATAACAAATACAAGAAATGTATGCCTAGGCAAGCCCGTTATGGCAGCCCATTGTTCGATGTCCTCCCTCCCACCACCACCTCCAGTTCAAATTCCATTTGGAATATTTTGGAGGACCAAGAACCAAGAACATGAACGGCAGCTGTCAAATGCACCACTCTCCTCCAACCAGCACCCTGCCTCCACAGTGTACCTTTGATTTTCCAGCATCTGCAGTTCCCTTAAACACTATATCACTTATCAGGAGCCACCATGAAATACAGAAAATTAACGCGGGGCCCCCCTTAGGCACGGGGCCCAATTGGAAGAAATTGGTCCAATCGGCTTAAGGCCGTCCCTGCTGACATGCTCTTGTAACCACAGTATTTATGTCACTAGTCCAGTTGAGTTTTGGTCACCTGCAAACTCTGCAAGATATTGTTGGCTGGGCGCTTCGCAGTGATAAAGCCCTCGAATGTCTAGGGTACATGGTCAGAGCAGTGCCTCGTTTGCCACCAGTGACTAACTACATTGATGGAATTGCTTTGAAGTTGGTGAGCAAGCTGTCAAAGCTGTCATTGAATGTTTGTGAATATGTGACAGTGACAGACTGTTGAAATCATTCAAGAGCTGTTAACAATATTCAATTATTTAAAGAAAGTTAAAGGATTAAAAGTGCACATACATCTGAATACAATTAAAAACATTTTAATGTATTTAAATCAAATACAAGTCTCTACCTATCTTTTTCTAGCAGTCAGTGTCACCCATTCATTTGGAGGATTGCTGCATGGGAAAAGGTTTAATCTGGCTCAAGCTGACTGGACAAATTTCTCAGCCTGAGACCTGGGACATCTGTATACATTGGCATTGCACCAATTGACAGTACTAGGTGTCCCAGGGCTGACACTTTGTCAGTGTAAGGTTGTACTTCAGCCTCTGCATGTGAATAACCCTATTGAAGTCCTATCTGCAGATAGATATCGACAGATTATTTGCCTCAGTATTGTTTATGATCTGTAACGTTTCATTATCTCATTGCTGATTGTAGAAATTTGTCATATGTAAATTGGTTGTTGCATTTACTACATTGCCACTGTGACTGCACTCCCCTTCACTATTGATGGATTTGAGATCTCTTTTGTTAATGACGCCATCTAAATGGAAGTATATTTCCTGTTTACATCCCACCATTTCTTTCGCTGGTTTCTGCTTCTTTTTTTAATGCTTTGCTCTCTTACTATCAGAGACATACATATTGGAGCTCTTGAGCACAGAACTGAATGATTGCAAGCAATCATTTATTGAGAAAAATGCCATTCAAGGTAGATGGAAGAGGGAAATGCTAGTTGGCAGTGGGTGTTTTACCAGCCAATAGTGCAGGAAATAGAATCATGTACGTCATTTTTGATTTGCCTGGTAAAGAATCTGTTTTGTGTTTGTGTGGTTTGTATGTCAATAGATTGAATCTCACAAAAACACTTGCTTATTGTAACCAAAAACAATATGATCTACAGATTTGCTTTATTTGACTATGTGGACATTGGAGAATTATGAAAGACAGGACTTGCTTCTTACCATCAGGACACACTGATAATAACATTTTGAAAATGACTTTAAATTCATAAGAAGTAACAAACAAATAAAAACACACCTTGACCGTATTTAAACAGTTATATTGTTTAATATGTGCTGAAATCTTCATCAAAAGCAGGTTTCCTCAACATTGCACAGCATCACCTCTCACTACATACAATTTTTACTGGAGTCACTCTCATTCTGCAGTTAAAGCACCAACTCAAAATGTAGTTGCTGTTATATTCCATAACGTTCCTCCGTTAAATACCGTGTACAATTTTATTTTTTAAATTTGAAGAAAATGTAAACTTAAGTGTCCTGTATTGCAGTTTCATATACTTTGACTGTAATATTATCACTGTGATTTTGAAGTAGGTTATCTGCAATTTTCAGCACTACAGTTTTCGAGTATTAGGGTCATACATCAATGAAACAGATTCATCAGCCCAACTAGCCTGTACCAACCAAGATGCCCATTAACACTAGTCTCATTTACCTGCATTTGGCCCATAACTCTCTCAACCTTTCCTTTCCATGTGCCTGTCTAATGGGCTTGCCCCACTTAGGCGATCTTTCAGCGGACTGCCCGCGACTGCTAAGTTGTCGGCAGTCGCCATAAACACGCCCCCACACACACACACACACATCCACACACACACACCCACACCCACACCCACACCCACACCCTCCCCCCCCCCACACGCTTCTTTCACCAGCCTGTTATGCAGGCAGGGGACAGGGCAAGCAGGGGGAGCGGTGTCTAAAAAATTCACACAGTGCAAAGCCAAGGTGATACAGACACCCACTGCGATGAACAGGAAGGTTGGTGCTGTAATTAAGACTGCTAGCACAGTGTACAGTAAGTCCTTTAAAAGAGTCGGGGGAGAAGGAGTGGAGACAACTTTTAATAAGCCAAAGATTCACGGCTGTGAAGATCGGCGGACATTTAACATTACTGGTCGGTTATCCTTGGTTCTGAAAACTATTGCTTCCCTTTTCTTTCCCAATGAGCCAATGAAATTCACCGGTCAGCACCGGCTACAACCTACGAGAACCTCCGAGAACCTTTGACCACCTGGCAACCCACAAGGACCTCCTAGCGACCCACCTACGGCACGAGAATTCTCGCTACCGTCCATAGTGGCTTTATTTTTGTCGCCGCTAATTTTTCAACACGTTCCCAGAATGCGGGAACTCCTCGTGACCATGAAGGCGACTGCCCGGCAACTACCCGCAAACATGTGGCGACCACGTGGCTCCTGCAGTCGCCTAAAGAGTTGCCTAAGTGGGACAGGCCCATTAGTGTCTTTTAAATGTATCTGCCTCATAAAAAATATTAGGACTGTGCTCTCTCTTTAACAGGGATAAATCGGATGAGAATATTTTTGAGAATCTTTTTAGTGACAGACGTTTGTACTAGTAACTAAGTAGTTGCTAATCTCTCCTTGACACTGACTGCAGATGCAATTGCTGGTTCACACCCGTCAGCATACCTGGCTTGTCATCCTCATCACTCCCACCCATGGTTGCAAGGACTTTGCGGTAGTAAGTATGATCAATCATCTGAGTTTGTCAGCAGCTTTTTGCTTGATGTTGATACAACACAGATGATAAAGTCATCTGTGCACGTAATGTTGCTGGAGCTGTCAAAGAATCAACTGGCTTCCGCTACCTAATTATTGATGAACCATATTTCATGCATTATAAATGGAAAACCAGTTTGATTCACAATCAAATAAAGTGACCAGATTTTGACAAATTTCTGACGACAGTGATCCTCTCATCTGCAACCTAACAAATTGAGCAGCAGAAAATGCAAATATGTAAGTCTGCTATTCGCGTGACATTTGTAACTTTCTTCATCAATAAAATCACCTGCAATGTTTTCGTTTGTGCTCAGCAACTCCATTCTGAGTATCATACTGAGCATCCAAGGCCCCTTATAAGAAGCTGCTGTTGAGACAAATGTTTTCCTGAAGCAACAGAGGTGCTTGTACTTTCATGTTATCAAGGTTTTAATTTTCCTTTGTCCACTTTAATGAGTGCAGAACATAATTATTCAACAGTAATTATTTCTTCCTTGACTGGTGCAGCTGGGGATTGGCTGGAGGATTTATAATGTGACAAGTATATCACATTTGGCTTGATAAATTGGCTTGGGCACTTTGCACCCCAGTGGTATGAACATTGACTTCTCTAATTTCAGGTTGTCCTTACTTTCTCCTCCCCTTCTCAGCTCTCCCTCAGCCCACTGGCTCCACCTCTTCCTTTCTTCCTCCCCCACCCTCTCCCCCCCCCCACCACCCTCCCACCCTCACATCAGTCTGAAGAAGGCTTTCGACCCGAAACTTTGCCTATTTCCTTCACTCCATTGATGCTGCCTCACCCGCTGGGTTTCTCCAGCATTTTTGTCTACCTTTGATTTTCCAGCATCTGCAGTTGGTTCTTAAACAGTGGTTGATAATTAAACTGTTTTTTCAAGACTTCCCATCATTCCTAGACTTTGAAAGATATTACATCGTCTTCAAAATATGTCGACCAAATAATTATTATGTAGTCTCTTGTCTGCATGAATATTTTAATTAATTGCAAGTAATAAGGTATCCTGTTAAAGGCTTCTGCAAGAGAATCCCTGAATTCATCAGGCAGTGAGACACTATTCTCTCATTTATTACTTACATGACTTCTATTCATTACCAATTCATTCAAAGTGCTCCCCAGATGCCCTTCGGCGATCCAGAACATTCTGCTATGCTCCGGCAGTCCGCGATGCCAACGACCCAGCTGGATCTCCTGATGACCCCAATGTTCTGCTGCGTAAATTTAGCCAGATCTGTGACCTGCCCTCAAATCACATTTTGGACAGGGCAAGGTTTTTCGCTTGCCGTCACCTCCCTGGCGATCGAGTAGACTCGTTTATCTCAGACTTCATGTATTTAGCCCAGCGCAGCCGATTCCAAAATATGCCGGTCGATCAGCTGACTGATCAGCTAACAAGGGACATTTTAGTGAATGGCATTGGTGGCCTAAAGCTCAGATCGGAGCTTCTGAGACGGCCAGATTTGACACTTGATGAAGCAGCACACGCATGCAGGACAGCAGAATTCATCGACCCTATAGACAGTTCGCACAAAACCAAAACCATCAATCTGATGGGCCTCACAAGGCAGTGAACCAACACAGATAACAGGCGATTTATGACCCAAGCCAGTTAGGCGGATCTTGGCGATCCTCAGAAGAGATGTCCAAACCGCAACTACTCACACCGCAGAGAAACAGCTTGCCCCGCCCTTGGTAAAGCATGCAATTACTGTAAACAGTTAAATCACTTTGCCTCTGCATGTCGGGCAGCAAGTCGGGCCCGTGGGAAGAATTCACCCAGCTTCAGGTCTAATCTCAATTTTTTGCAACGAGACAGCAACAATCTCACTCCCCAATTCCAGCTCGAATCCGCCTCTGAACAGAGTCCAATTAACTCACAAGAGGACCCGACTGTTTACTCGTTACAGCTTGCTGCTGCTAAGAATTCTGATCCAACCGTGACAGTTACTGTAAACAATGTCCACTTTGGTGCAAAATTAGAAACTGGTGCAAAGGTAAATACCATATCAATCAACCTGTTCAACAAGATAAGAACTAACGAGCCACTGATCAAGGACAAATCCACTCTACATGATTTGGAGGGGAAGTTCTGGTGCCTCTGGGCAAAACCAACTTGAAATGTGTGCTGAAAAAAACCACGAGGAATTTGACCTTCTATGTCTTGAACTTTAATTCAATTACTCTGCTTGGCAATCGGGCCTGTCAGTGGTATGATTTATCTATTACCTACACTAAGGGTAAGGACATGCATGTCGCTGACACTCTCTTGCGTGCACATCGGGCATCTTGCGAACAACATGCCTACGAACAGGAACATTTCATGGTCCACGGTGTCGATTTTGTCTCCAGTAAGCAACTGCGCACCCTGGCCGCGCACACCGCCACTGATGATATACTTCAAATCCTCTCCTCCATCATCAAAACAGGCTGGCCAGACAAACAATCCAACACGCCCACAGCAGCCGTTCTTCCTGGTGCATGATGAACTGGTAGTTCAGGATGGGGTTGTCGTCAAGGGTCACAAGGTTGTGATACCCTCATCGCTACAAGACGTATACTTCAAAGAGGCACACGGCGGTCATCCAGGAGCCGACGCCACACTGGCACACGCCTGTAGTCTCTTCTACTGGCCGGGAATGGCCAGCTACATCCGGGACCGCGTAGCCTGGTGCCCCGCTTGCAACAGCCTTGCGCCTCATCAGCAGCGGCAGCCCCTTCTGCAACAACCTCCACCAGCTCTGCCCTGGACGTCGCTGGCGGCAGACATTTTCGAATGGTGCGGGAAGCACTACCTTGGTTCTAGTTGACTCCTTTTCTAACTGGTTTGAACTAGACCAACTGACCTCCCTCACATCTGAGATGGTCATCCAGAAGCTGAAAAGCCACTTCTCTACCTTTGGCGCTCCCGTCAGCCTGAAAACCGATAACGGTCGGCAGTTCACCAGCCACATGTTCAAGCTTTTTGCAGACTGATGGAACTTCCAGCACGTCACGAGCAGTCCCAAGTATCCACAGAGTAATGGACTCGCTGAACACGCTGTCAGAAGCACCAAACACTTGCTGGAGCGAGCACAGATTTCAAAGCAGACATTTATCTCGATCTCCTGAATATCAGAAACATTGCCAGGGACGAAACCTTGGGATCGCCTGCACTGATGTCGAGATTGACGAGGCCTCTGGTACACATCGCACAACAGCAACTGGTTCCTCGGGTGCTGAAGCCCGCCACTATCCAGAAACGTCTCCAAGACAAGCATGACATCCAGAAACGGTCATACGACAGTTCCAGCAGACCACTCAGGCCTCTACTTCTGGGCCAGGTTGTCAGTCTACGAACTTCAACTGGACATTCCCGTCAGGGCACTGTTATCAACCCGACTGACGAGCCACGGTCGTACCTGGTTGACTGTGAGGGAGCGGTATACTGGAAAAGTCGACAACACCTGCTTGCTGTGAGGGAGCCTCGACCACCGTTTGCTGGTCCCTATGCTCCACCGCTCCAGTTCCAGCCGCCTTTTGCAATGTCTCCCACCTGTCCCCGCTTGCCTTGCACTCCTCCACGTCCTGCGGCCTCCACTAACCACAGGTCCTCACCTACCGCATGTTTCCCCCTTCGGTCACCTCAAGCCTCCACCGTGTCATTCTTTCCTCCTGGTTCTCCATCTCATCTTTCAGGTTGGGGGGGGGGGGAGGGTTTGGTTCGCTCGGGCCGTGTTAGTAGACCACCAGACAGATATGGCGAGTATGTTTAACTCCATCGTGTGGGTGCTTTTCCACACTTAATCTTTAGGAGGAAGAATGTGGATTGATGTTGCATCAGTTGGAGCAGCCAGGATGTACTGACAACTAATCATCCTCTATGCTGTTAAGTTTCAGTGCTGATTAAAGATGTATTTGAATCACATACTGAGTCTGGAGTCCGTTTACAAAACCTTAATACAAATACCAGACATCAGCACTTGGTTTGTAGCCTATTATACATTGGCAATTCATGCTCGCCCAGATATTTCTTACAATTGTGAGTGTACCTGTCTTTGCTATTTTCTCAGTCATTGACCACAGAAGCAAATCCTTTGGGCCAACCCATCCATGTTGACCATGTTTTATTATTGAACTAGTCCAAGTCCACAGATAGCATAAGCAAATCAACATCAGTGTTCCCTTGTAGGCCCACAACACCTGATCTGAGGCCCTCATTACACTCAACCTACCCCTTTGGGAAGGGCACACATTTGGCCCACATCCCTCTAAACCTTTCCTATCTCTGTGCCTGTCTCAATGCCTTTTCAACTGCCATTATACCCACCTCTACAGATTCATCAGTTCATGAAAAAATTAGCATTGATAGGTATATTTTATTCTCAATTTCTTTGCTACCGTGACCTTCTTCTCAATAAATAAACAGCCGAAAAGTATTCTTTCAACACCCGCTTGATCTCCTGCAGCTCGACACAGGGACAACAATGTTGATCCCCATTTCTCCCTCGTCGTTACTCTTTTGTTCTTAATATATCTGTAGAATCTCTTAAAAAAAATGTCTTATCATCTACCCTGTTGAAGCCTCTCATAATTGTGTCAGCTCCGTTTCCAACTCCTCTGTTCCAAGGAAAACAGACCCAGCCTATAACCGTTCTCCATAACTGAAACATAACTGGAAAAATCCTGGTGCTCACCTCTGCAACCTCTCCAGCATTATCACCCTCTTCCTACAGTGTTGTTATCAGAAATGCAAACCATATTCCAGCAGTGGCCTCATCAAAGTTTTATATAGTTGAACTTCCCTGTTCTGATACTCTATGACCTGGCTAATGAAGCTAGCATCCTGTACGTCTTTTTAAAATCACAATGTCAACCTCTGCTGTCTCTGTTGTTCCTCAATACTTCCTGGGGTCTTATCATTCATAGTGTATGTCCAATTCTTATGTGGCTCCCCAGAATGCTTTACCTCACGCTTGTTAGGATTAAACTCATTACTTTGCCCAATATACCAGCATTGATTCCTGTGGTACACTGCTGGTCACAGGCTTCCAATAACAAAAACAACTCTCTGCCATCATCTTCTGTCTCCTAAAAGCAAGGCAATTTTAGATCCGATTTACCAAATTGCCTTGAGTCCCCTGGGCATTTACCTTTTCCCTTAAAAATGGAAGTAAACGACCCCAACTAAAACAGCCATATTTTGATTACACCTTTTAAAGTTGAAAATGAAAATTGCAGCTACCAAAGAAATTAAATCACATATATTCATCATATTTCATGATGAAAAATGAAGAGTAACATTAACATAACATGTATTATAACTTGTGGAGGCATTAAGGCCGGTATTTATGTGTAGTCATTGTCTTCTGCAGGAACTGCTCAGGAAGATTCCACAAATGACAATCTAATAACAGTTTGCCTTAATGCTATTGATTGGCGATTAATGTCATCCAGGTAATTTCTAGAACAACAGATTAGCTAGATGGGGCCTCAATTTATATTCTCACCTGATGGATTTATCTTAATGAATGCAATATTCCCTCAGTATTGGAATGCCTATGCACATAACAAAATAGAAATAGGAGAAAACAAGTCACCACCTTGAACCTGTTCCATCATGGCAAAGCAATCTTGACCTTAACACTAGTTTCCTCCCCTCCAGATCTTTTGATATCCATCTGAATTAAATATCTTCAACTTCCACTTTGTAATGTTCAGTGACTGCCTCCCCATCTCTTTGGGGTAGACAATTTTAAAAAGGTAATGATTCACTGACCGTATTAAAATGAATTTTCATTCTTTGGAGATTCCCCTTCATCCTTATCTTAAAACAAGCAATCCCTTATTCAGAAGCTATGGCCCTAGATATTCCTGCTAGAAAAAACATCCACTCAGTATTCTCCCGAGCCCCACTCCCCATTTAACCCATTCAGAATCTTCGATGAGAACACCTCTTCTTCTACATTGCCATCAGCGTAAGACCAACTTGCACAACTTCTCTTCATCTGCCAGCTCTTCCTCCTCAGAATAATTCTAGTGAATTATCCCTGCAATGCATCCAACACAAATATATCCTTCCTTAAAGATGGAAACCAGAATCAAATGCAATACTCCAAGTGATGTCTCTCCAGTGTCCTACGTTTGTACTCTATAACCCTTTCAATAAAAGCCACCATTCATTTAGCTCTCCTAATTACTTGCTGAATCTGCATGCCACCTTGTTGTGTTTCATGCACTCGAACCCCTTGTTTCACGTTTTGTACTTTCACAGCATTTAAATAAATAAATGAAGTTTCGTTTTTTTTTTCAAACTGTAAAACCTCACATTTTCATGCATGTTTCTCCATGTGCCAACGACTTAAATTCTCTTTTGCAGGCTTTGTGTCCTCCTCACATTTTGCCAACCCACCCGTCTTTGCATCATCAGCCAATCTGATTTTAGCACGCAGATTCCTTCATCCAAATCATTAGTGAAGATAGTAAACAGCTGAAGCCTCAGGCCTGACCCCACAAGCTACAAAGTTAAAAAACAAATCCTCTCACTTAAAATTCGTAGGTTTAAAACTCGTCTGCTGTTGGCTTTTGCATACAATACTGGATTCTTCTTTCTTGATCATGGTTACATACACACATATAAAGACAAGATAATGCAGCATACAGAGGCAACTTGGTGCTTTGAGCCTTTTCTGCCAATCATTAAGATCATGGCATCTGATTGTAACCTTAATACATTTCTGTCTACCCGTCATCGCAATTCATCCACATGCTTATTATGTATCTATCACTGCTTTGAAACTATTCAAAGATCTTGCTTCCACCATGCTTTGTAGAAGAGTTCGAAAGATTCATGAAGCTTTGAAAGAAAAAAAACCTAAATTCAATTTTAAATGGGTCATCCTTTGTTGTTAAATAGTGATACCTAGTTTAGATTCTTACATAGGAGGAAACATCAGCTTAGATCTGCCATGTTAAGATTCTTTAGGATCTTGCATGTTTTGGCCACGTTCTCCCCACACTCAATCCACCCATTTGTGGTAGTAGTCGAGTAAACCTTCTCTGAACTGCTTCCAGTGCATTAACATCCTTTGTTAAATGATATGACCAATACTAGGCACAGTACTCCAGTACCCTACTCAAGTAAAATATTGCTACATTTTTATTAAAATCTCCAAGCAATAAGTGACATATTCTGTTAGATTTTTGCAATGACATGCTGTGTACAAGTAAATTGAATAAATACATTTTCCAATACATACATCAGAACACCCAGATCACAGATCCGTCTGCATTTCAGAGCTCTGCAATATTTCATTATTTAGATAATATGTTTCTATTTCATTTTTCTTGCCAAATGTATTAATTTCACATTTTCCAACATATTCCATTTGATGTGTTCAATATCACTGTCTGAATTGTTTTTTCTTCAAGCCATCATTAGTCTGGAGAGTGCCTTGTGCTGTGTACAATATACTTATGTTGCAATGTAATCTTACTGCTCCTGGACATTCTCTGCACAGCATAATTGACCCACTGATTGACTTATGCAGGAAATAAGAAAAGTAATGACAGTTCTGCCTGCCTGGCACTGTTTGAAGCAGCCGGGCTACTTTTGTGTAATCACATCATAAAATTCTCACTTAATTCATAAATTCTAAGTATATAGCCATCTTTAATCTTAAAATGATAGTTCTGTTTTTCAATGTGTAGATATTCCAAATATGGAGTACAAAGTAAAAATTGTGTAGGAAGGAACTGCAGATGCTGGTTTAATCCAAGCAAAGACACAAAATACCGGAGTAACTCAGCGGGACAGGTAGCTTCTCTGGAGAGAAGGTGTCTTCATTCTTTAGGGAACGGGGGTTCCACTCTTCAATCATAGATGAGGCCCTCACTAGGGTCTCCTGGATATCCCACATCTCCTCTCTTGCCCTCCTCTCCCCAGTCATAACAGGGACAGAGTCCCCCTAGTCCTCACCTTCCATCCCATTAGCCGTTGCATACAGCACATAATCCTCTGACATTTTCACCACCTCCAAAGGGATCCCGCCACTAGCCACATCTTCCTATCTGCACCCATTTCCACTTTCCACGGAGACCGTTCCCTCTGCAACTTCTTGGACAACTCATCCCTTCCCACCCAAACCACCCCCTCCCCAGGTACTTTCCCCTGCAACTACAGAAGATGCAACACCTGTCCATTTACCTCCCCCCTTGACTCCGTCCAAGGACCCCGACAGTCATTTCAGGTGAGGCAGAGGTTGCATCTCCTCCAACCTCATCTACTGCATCCACTGCTTCAGGTGTGAACTCCTATATATCGGCGAGACCAAGCACAGGCTCGGCGATCGTTTCGCTGATCAACTCCGCTCGGTTTGATCTAAACCTACCTGAACCTAAACCTCCCCCTCCCATTCCCACACTGACCTTTCTGTCCTGAGTCTCCTCCATTGTCAGAGTGAGACCCAGCACAGATTGGAAGAACAGCACCTCATATTTCGATTGGGCAGCTCACACCCCAGCGGTATGAACATTGACGTCTCTAACTTCAAGTAACCTTTGCTTTCCCTCTCTCTCCATCCCCCCTCCTTCACAGTTCTCCGACCAGTCTACATTTAATCTCTGTTTGCTTTGTTGTTAACTTCTCCCAGCTCATCACAATCATCATCATTGAAAACATCAACGGGCACGGTGCGTTACAATGCTATTGTCAACAGTGATCGCAACTTCTACTGAAGTGTGGATGGTCCTTGGCTAACAATCATCTATTCTACATTTTCCTTGAACTCCATTCCCTTTGTCCTGTTTTCACACCTTACATCTTGTCCACCTCCCCGTGGTGAGCCCTGTCAACTGACCTCAGTCTGGCGAACGACGACAAACAGAGACAGCAGCAGTGCTGCTGCTTGGTGCCAACCCAGAGCATGCGCCCTTTTTAGGGCGGGCACATACGGATGTCGAACAGGATGGCATCACCCTGCTGCAGACTTCTGCTGCCTCAAATGCAAGGAGGAGGACCTTACTCCTCATTATCTATGTATCTCCCTCTCCCCTGACATCAGTCTGAAGAAGGATCTCGACTCAAAACATCACCCATTCCTTCTCTCCAGAGATGCTACCTGTTCCGCTGAGTTACTCCAGCATTTTGTGACTAAATAAAAACTACCACGGCTGTAATTTTACGCTGAAAAGTAACACATTGTCTCCCTCTACTGGAGAGATGCACAATAACAATTAATATGTACATTAACTTATGGAGCTAGATGCTTCCGCAGCCTAAATTCAAAGTCATCATTTCAATGTAGGTTATCTTATGATAAGTCTTAAATTTAGTTCATAGAGATATTGTAGGAAGATTATCAGCGAGCAGCACAATCGGGAGTTGTGCTGACATACTTGTGTTTGTTCTTGTTAATTTGGATTGAGTGCATTTCAGGAACTTTCATCACATCATTTCCGGCTTATAACTGCCAAACACCATTGTCTTATCTGCATGACACGTACTTCCTTACAGAACAACACTTTCCTGTACAACCTTCAAATCTATTAAGAGTCAAGTCTAGAGTCAAGTCACGAGTGTTTTATTGTCATATGTCCCAGATGGGACAATGAAATTCTTACTTGCTGCAGCACAACAGAATATGTGAATATGTAAACATAGTACATAACGGGGGAAGAGGAAAAAAAAGTGCACCAAATAGCAAATATAGTGCAATAATAAGTCTTTTGCAGTTCAGAGCTCAGAGCTTATTTGTTGTCTTGTTTAATAGCCTGATGGCTGCAGGGAAGAAGCTATTCCTGAACCTGGACGTCACAGTTTTCCGGCTCCTGTACCTTCTTCCTGATGGCAATGGTGAAATGAGTGTGTGGCCAGCATGGTGTGGGTCTTTGATGATTTTGGCTGCCTGTTTGAGGCAGCGCCTACGATAGATCCCTTCGACGGTGGGGAGATCAAAGCCGGTGATGGACTGGGCAGTGGTCACAACTTTTTGTGGTCTTTTCCCCTCCTGGACGTTCAAGTTGCCGAACCAGGCCATGATGCAACCTGTCAGAATGCTCTCTACCTTGCACCGGTGAGGTTTAGGAGAATCCTCTTCGACATGCCGAATCTCCATAATCTTCTCAGGAAGTAGTCGCTTGCTGTATGCATTTGATTATAGGTTGAATGACACAAGGTGGGGGCGTAGATCTGTGAACATTATGAATACTGGTAGAAACCTATTATTAACAGGCCAAATAGTCTATCTCTGGCTATGAAATTCTTACCTCTTAAAATATTTTTAAATTTCATGTCTATCTTTGCAAATGAAGAGTTTTGTCTTAAGAATTTGAATTTAACGGGTTCAAATCTGAGTTAAGGATTTAAGTTTCATAAGTTCCATGTTTAAGATATAGGGATTAGGAATTTTAGTTATATCTGTATAAGTTATTTGCTGCCAATATCTGGCAGCAAATCAGTGCTATTAAGAGGCATCTTTGATCCCATGTGGTAGAAAACCAGAGGCAGGGGAAACAAGACCAGCACCAGTTGAAGATGCATTTGTGGAGAGCGTAAACTGGACAATCCTCACTACTGTCACCCCCAGAGCTGCTCCTGAAGGCAGATGGATCATGCGCACTATCCTGTCCGGGTCTAAGATACCAGTGGAGTCCCCTCAGCATCATAAATGGTTAAAATATTTAAGTAAACATGAAGAGGCATATTTGAAAAGTTCTGTCAAAATATAAACATCCATAGCAATGACAAAAATTACAATAGGTAGGCAAATTATTCCATCACATTGTCAAGGAGCTGCAATCCTATTCTTAAATAAAAATCATAACATAACATAATTTAATACAACAGCATGGAAGAAGACCATTTGCATGTGCCACCAATTTGGTAGAGTTATCTCATTAATCCTGTTAGCTTGCTCTTCCTCATAACCCAGTTATTTATTTCTGGCTGAATTTATTTTTGATTGAAATCATGTTTTCCAGTCTTTTAAATCATTACCTTTCACTGAATATAATTTTCTTTCCATGTCCCTCTGATTCTTTTTCCAATACATTAAATCTGCAGCAATCCCTGAGGCGTTTGTGAGAGTTGGAGAAATTAATCGGCAAGACCAGGCACAGACTGAGCGATTGTTTTGCTGAACACCTTCGCTCAGTCCGCCTTGCCCTGTGTGATCTCTCAATTGCTTCTTTAACACCCCTTTCCATTTCCATACTGACCTTTCTGTCCTGGGCCTCCTCCGTTGTCAGAGTGAAGCCAAACGTAAATTGGAGGTGGTTTGCTTGGGCTGCCCACAACCCAGCGGTATGAATATTGTTTCTTGAAGTTTAGTTTAGTGATACAGTGCTGAAACAGGACCTTTGGCACACCGACTCCGCACTGACCGACGATCCCCACACATTAACACTACCCTACACACACTAGGGACAATTTTACATTTCTACCAAGCCAATTAACCTACAAACCTGTACATTTTTGGAGTGTGAGAGGGAACTGAAGATCTTGGAGGAAACCCATGCAGGTCACGGGGAGAACATCCAAACTCTATACAGACAGCACCCATATTCAGGATCGAACCCAGGTCTCTGACACTGTGAGGAAGTAGTTCTACTGCTATGCCACCGTGCAGCCTCTAACTTCAAGTAAGCATTGCAACCCCTCTCCCTGCGTCCCTTCCGCATCCAAGATGTTGTGCTGTTCAGTTCAGTGTCTGTATAACTTGTTATTACTATTCAACCATCAACAGTGGAGCATTGTGGATCATTCTTTCCTTGATTATCATTGCTTTTTGCATATCTTCCATTAATTTGTCTGAACAAGGGGTCGCGACCTGAAACGTCACCTATTCCTTTTCTTCAGAGATGCCCTCTGAGTTATTCTAGCTTTTCGTGTCTATCTTCGGTTTTAAAACAGCATCTGCAGTTCCTGCCTACACATTTTGTACGTTACCCATTTGTGTTTTTTCCGGGTGCTCGCGTTTTCTCCCACACTCCAAAGACGTACAGAATTGAAGGTTAATTGGTTTTGGTAAAAATGGTAAATTGTCCCCAGTGTGTAGGATAGTGTGTAGTGTGTAGGATAGTGCTAGTGAATGGGCTGATCACTGATCGGTGTGGTCTCGGTGGGCCGATCGGCCTGTTTCCATGCTGTAATGTCTAAAGCAAGGTCTAAAATAAGAAAAAGATATCTTATTGCAAATCTTAGTGAGACTGTAGCAGCGATACGCAGACCAGGGCTATGCTCTTTTGAGTTTTGAAGAATTGGAAGTAATCTCATGAAATGTGCAATTTTTTTATGAGGCTTGATGCAAAGATGGAGGTGTTGTTCCAGAGCTACATGTCCCATTATGACTTTGCAGAATCAAATTAAGAATAGTTCGGGCTGAGACGATAAAAGGTTTCTTCACCAAGATAATACAGAATTTGGGGTGATTTCTACCCAAGAGGGTGTGGAGGCTCAGTTGCTGAGTACATTTAAGATGTAATTCGATCGATATTTGAATATTAAGAGATTATTGTTTATTTCATTAAGATGTAAACTAATAAACATGATCTTTTACAAAGTGAAGTAAGCACATGGGGCAAATGGCCGACTCTTCTTGTGTTATTGTGTGTTGATAAAAATACATCTATTGATGCTCCTGAACACAACATCAGTGATGTAACCTGGAGTCATTGGGTGTTTCGGGTCTTTCAACATCAGACACCCTCACCCAGGTGACACAGCCGTGGTTGATCAGACCACGATTTGTGTTCAGGTGGTATTTGCTCCTCCCCACGGACCTTCTCTCCTGATCCAGAGCCATCTCAAGGCCTTCTCCGCTGCCTCTGTGGTGTTCTTGATGGCTCTTCTCCACTCCATTCTGTTGATGCCCAGTGTGTTCAAGGCTTTGTAGAGCAATTGCCCTGCAAAACCTCTGCAGCCAACCTCGATGGGCAAACACCTTGCCTTCCAGCCCTGCTTATGGAAGTCTATGACCAGCTCTTCATGCTTGGTCTTCTTCCTCTCGTTGGCCTCCTCCAGACAGTCCTCCCACGACACTGTCAGTTCCAACAAAATTATGTTTTTGGTCACCTCTGAGACCAGGAATATGTTTGGCCTCAGGGTGGTCGTGGCAATGTGCTGTGGGAACTTCAGCTGTTACACCAGGTCTACAGAAAGCTGCCAGTCCTGTGCAGTCGCAGTGCTATTGTGTAAAATACTAATAAAGTTGGAAGTGGAACCTGTCACTATAATACATTACATTATTTGTTTTTCAAAAAATATGA
This sequence comes from Raja brachyura, assembly GCA_963514005.1. The sequence goes on along the minus strand of OY740781.1, from coordinate 66,045,303 downwards.
TAACCAAGTGAATTATTTGTTCTTGAAAATTCCTTGTTGGTGAGGACTTAAAACACTGAAAAGGTCTTCCTTATCCAAAATGTGACATGGGTAACAGAAATTTTATTTTATTTTTTAATATCTTTATTTATTAGAGGTACCATAAGTTACATCAGTGTACATCCTTTATATTGTATTACAGTCATTGTACCCCTTAATTTTTTTTAAGGCTTTAGAAAAGAGAGAAAAGATAGAGAAATACCAGCAAAGAAAGTAGAAAAGTGAAAAAGAGATGTGAAAGTGCAAAAGCGTGACATAGGGATAGGAAACCCTTGAAGAGTTAAAGACCGGAGATTAAGAGATAGACCCTGGAGAGGAAAAAAAAAGAAAAAGGGAAAGAAAGAGAAAGAAAGAAGAAAAGCCAGTTACTTTATTATAAACATCTCGCAAAAGGAATCTACCAACTCAGCAGTTTTTGAATAGTATAATCTGTGTAAGATTTTAAATTGTATTAAGGTGTGTCTTACATTAATTGAACACTTATGCACATTTAATAAATATTCTTCCCACCTTTCTTTGGGAATTTTTATACTTAATTCTTTTTCCCAGTCTCTCCTGATACCTACTGTTGTTGGTATTTCTGCATTTAGAATAATATTATATATATATGATATTAGGTTTGCTGATTCTGCCTTTGTATTCGTTACTTCTTCCAGTAAGTCTGGAGGCATATTGTGATAATCTTGTGCGTATTTTTTCAGATACTCCCAGATTTGGAAATATTTAAAATACTGATTGTTTCCCAAATTGTATTTTAGTTGTATTTTTTTAAATGATAATAGTTTTCCCAATTCATACACATCTCCGAAGATTTTAATTCCAGCTCTTTCCCATTGTATAAATGCTTTATCTATAGTTGAAGGTTTAAATGAGGGGTTTTTACCGATAGGAGATAAGAGAGATAAATTGTTGTTGTAATTTATATTATTCATCAATATTGGATTGCTCCAATATTATAAGGAGAACAATCCTCTTTCTCCATAATCGTCCAATCCGGTTGCTGGGGAGAGTTATCCAGCAATTGGATCATGTTTCTAAAATTTACAGACCAGTAGTAATACATAAAGTTGGGGAGTGCTAATCCCCCTACTACTTTGGGTTTATTCAGATGAATAACAGCAGGCAGGTGTGGCAGGGGTTCCAGTATCTCACCAATTATAAGACAAACCTTGGAGCTGCTGAGGGTGACGCCTCATTGGCAGAGGAGCTGAACCTCTTCTTTGCTCGCTTTGAAGTGGAGCCACCCGGGACAGCCACAACACACCATATGGTCCACAGTAGCCTAACCCTCACGATAGACGAGCATGAGGTGAGGCGCACGCTGCGGGCCATCAATCCAAGGAAGGCTACTGGACCCGACGGCGTCTCTGGACGCGTGCTGAAGGACTGCGCAGACCAGCTGGCAGGAATCTTCACGAGGATTTTTAACCAGTCTCTGGCCCAGTCCACTGTCCCACCCTGTCTGAAGTCCGCAACCATAGTCCCCTTGCCCAAAAAAACCCACATTTCCAGCCTCAACGACTACCGGCCAGTCGCACTCACACCAGTGGTGATGAAGTGCTTTGAAAAACTGGTCCGGGGTCATATCACATCACTCCTGCATCGAAGCTTTGACCCCCACCAGTTTGCGTACAGAGCGAATAGATCTACAGAGGACGCTGTAGCCACAGCTCTCCAGGCTGCACTGTCCCACCTGGAGCAGCGGGGAAGCTATGTGCGAATGCTCTTTGTGGACTACAGCTCTGCTTTTAATACTATCCTTCCCCACAAACTGGTGGACAAACTGGGGGACGTGGGACTTCCACAATCCACCTGCATGTGGATAAATAGCTTCCTGTCGGGCCACAGCCAGAGAGTCAGAATGAGCCATCACACATCCACGGCCCTCAGCCTCAGTACTGGCTCTCCACAGGGCTGCGTGCTGAGCCCCCTGCTCTACACCATCTACACACATGACTGCACCTCCGCCCATCACACCAACACCATTGTCAAATTTGCAGATGACACTACGGTGGTGGGGCTCATCTCCGGGGGGGACGCTCCAGAGGACCATTGACAACGCCCAGAGGATTGTCGGCTGCCCTCTCCTTACCTTGGAAGACTTACACAGTTCCCGCTGCATCAAAAAATCCCAGAATATTATAAAGGACATTTCCCACCCCGGACACTCCCTGTTTGAACTGTTGCCGTCAGGCAGACGGTACAGATCTACAAGGACAAGAACAAACAGACTTAAAAACAGTTTTTATCCCACTGCTATAAAGGCACTAAATGTAGCCGCCAAGGAATGCGGGGACTAAGGGACTGTGGTTGGTACACTGTGAAAACGACAGAAGGATGTAGGGTTGGGTGTTTATGCGTGCTATTTTCATATTTCATATTTATTTTAGGTGTTTATCTTTTTTAATATTTTACCTTATATGTATCGTTAGCTTTTATGGTTTGAATGTTGCTCTGACTGGTTGACATTTTTAAATTTCATTCTACATGGTTCATGTTACAATGACAATAAAGAAACGATTCTATTCTATTCTATGAGCTCTTTTATTCTGTGGGATTTATAATCCCAAATAAAATTTGTGATATCTGAGTCCAGTTTAAAAAAAAACTTTTTGGGTAAATATATTGGAATAGATTGGAACAGGTATAAAAGTTGTGGTAGAAAAATCATTTTTATGGCATTTATTCGGTCTATTAAGGACATCCAAAATTTAATCAAGTTATATAGTTTCTTAAGTAGAGGGTTATAATTTTTGTCAAACATATCTTGATATCTTCTAGTAATTTCGATGCCCAAGTATTTAAATGTTTCCGTAGCTATTTTTAAAGGAAACTGTAAAAGATCCGTAGAGTCTTTCGGTTTTATTGACATGATTTCACTTTTATTCCAATTTATTCCATATCCTATGAATGATCTGAAGTCCTCTATTAATTTTAAAATATTTGGTATAGTAATATGAGGTTTTGTGATGTACAATAGTACATCGTCAGTGTATAGTGATATTTTATTGTTGGGATATTTTGTTTTATATCCATGGATATTCGGATGAGTTCTAATTCTTTCCGCTAGGGGTTCAATTATGAGGGCAAAATGGGTAACAGAATTAAAGATGAAAATCAACAATGTGCAGTCAAGGGCACTTCATTGGTGACCCTCGGACTATCTTTGATCAGACTTTACTGGCAATAAACGTTATTTGCTTACCATATATCTACACACTGTAAATGTCTCAATTGTAATCATGTATTGTCTATCCACTGACTGGTTAGCACATAACAAAAGCTTTTCACTGTACCTCGGTACACATGACAATTAACTAAATGGAATTTACATCAGGCTGCATTGCAGTGTGAGAAAGAAATGTATGCAAAATTTCTGAAACTTCAGTCGAAATTTAAATACATTTAAAAGAGATGGCTGGTGCCAGAAGTGGTTTACAATTGTCTCGTTGTGAGCTTACATTGAAGGGTTTTAATTCTCTCAGAAAAAATGGAATGGGTTAAGAATAAATCTACTTTATTATCAGGTGCGATGTATAGCGATAAGGATTTACTTTTACCTTATCCTTTAGAGCAGGATGTTATGATTTTGCAATGTGACTAATTGTTTTGTTCGGTAAAATGCATTCTCATTTGAAATTAGATATGGGTAGAGAAGACATTTGTATATATCTTCCCATTGCAAACCCAACTCAAATTATTATGCCATATGACAAGCTTAACTGCATAAATATGATTTAATGAATTGATTTCTGCTTTTAAAATATTAATTTTATGCAATGCATGTACGTATGCATTAGCTATAATCAGAATGTACCTCTGAGAAAATTACACAGGTTTGTTGGAATGTTGGAAGGAACTGCAGAGGCTGGTTTACACTGAATATAGACACAAAAAGCTGGAGTAACAGCGGGACAGGCAGCATCTCTGGAGAAAAGGTGTCATAGACGTTTCGGGTCAAGACCCTTCCTCAGACTGAGTCAGGGGAGAGGGAAGCCAGAGATATGAAAAGGTACATGGAAAAAAATGATTGAAAGATAGGCAAAAGGACTCTTTTGGTTTCTACCAAATTATTTGCAGTCAAATTCTTATTAAAATTCTAGCGACAGTTTTCCTTATACCAGCCAAGATAGGGGACATTCGAGGACAATCTACCACAGCAAGCTTCAGACCTGAGCTCACTCTTCCCCAGGATATACCTGTGTTACTCACAGCAGGTATCTGGCTAAAACTGAGGGATAGGTTTTCTGAGAACTCGGAGACTGATGGTGACTTGCACGTAGCTTTTCATTGTACCTCTGTGCACGTGACAATAAACTAAACTAAACTAAATCTTGATAATATTCCTGAAATGTTGGCGGTCTTCCATTTTTCATTTTATATTTCAGTCTGCTTAGTTTTACTTTTTAATTAACATGACATCCATAAAATGAGACAACCAAAACAATTCAATTCTATATAATTGATATGTTTTCACAGAAAAGGGATTTGAAATACTCCATACTTCATGGCCCTTTCCCAGCGAATAATACATTTTCTGAGAACTGATGAGTTTGATGGTGAATTACAGGTAGTAAATTTATTGATAGCAAATAATGTGTCAACCTTGATGTGCAGTCCACTGAAATTAATGGATAGATTATTCCAGGCATGACTTTTCAATATTGTGACCCTTTTATTCTTTTATTCCTGATTGTTTCCTTGTATAGGTTATGCTGATAATCTCCACTGGGTGGCAGTACAATACTGGAAATGCAGGATTGAACATTCTCATATTAAAAAACTCTGGCATTCATGTACCTTTTATGACCACAGCACATTGATAGAAAACTTTACAGTAAACTGTTTTATTTGAAGTGAAGCCACTGTTGTTAAGGATTATGACATAGTTGTAATTATGGAGACATGGCTCCAGGGTGACCAAGGCTGGGAGCTAAACATGCAGGGGTATTCAATATTTAGGTAGGATAGACAGAAAGGAAGAGGAGGTGGGGTGACTAAAAAGGAGATTAATGCAATAGCAAGGGGAGACATTAGCTTGGGTGCAGTAGAATTGGTAAGGGTAGAACGGCGAAATAGCCATGGGCATAAAACCGCTTGCTGGAGTTGTATAAAGACCACCAAGCAGCAGTAGGGAGATTGGGGACAGCATCAAGCAGGAAATGAGGGATGCATGAAGCCAAGGTACAACACCAGTTATCATGGGTGACTTTAATCTACATATACTGTAGATTGGGTCAACCAAATTTGTAACAGCGGTGAGGACGAGGATATCCTGGAATTTATACAGGATGTTTTTTTAACCAATATGTAGAAGAACCGACTAGAGGGAAGGCCATCCTAGACTGGGTATTCTGTACTGAGGAAGGATTAGTTAGCGATCTTGTTGTGCAATGCCCCTTGGGCAACAGTGACCATAATATGGTGGAATTCTGCATTAGGATGGAGAGTGACACAGTTAAGAAAGGAGAACTTAAAGAAAGGAGACTTTGAAGGTATGAGACGGGAATTGGCTAGGATAGACTGGCAAATTATACTTAACAGGTTGACGGTGGGTGGACATGCAATGGCAGAGATTTAAAGACCGCATGGATGTACTCCAGAAACTGATCATCCCTGTCTGGCGAAAAAATAAAACGGTGAAGTCAGCTCAACCATGGCTAACGAGGGAAATCAAGGATAGTGTTAAATCCAAGGAAAAGACATATAAATTGGTCAGAGGAAGCAGTAAACTGGGAGAAATTTAGAACTCAACAGAGAAGGACAAAGGGGTTAATTAAGGGGGCAATGAGCATGAATGAAAACTGAAAAGCTCTAAAAGCTTCTTTAGATATGTACAAAGGAAAAGTGAAGACAAATGTAGATCCCTTACAATCAGAGACAGGCAAATTTATAATGGGAAACAAGGAAATGGCAGAAGTTAAATGAATACTTTGGTTCTGTCTTCACTGAGGAAGACACAAACAATCTCCCAGAAATACTAGGGGACCGAGGATCTAGTGGGAGGGAAGAACTGAAGGGAATCCACATGAGTCAGGAAATAGTGTTAGGTAAACTGTTGGGACTGAAGGCAGATAAATCCCTAGGGTCTGATGGTCTGCTTCTCAGAGTACTCAAGGAGGCGGCACTAGAAATTGTGGATGCATTGGTGATCATTTTCCAATGACCTCTCAACTCTGGATCAGTGGACTGTGGACTGGAGGGTAGCCAGTTTTTAAGAAAGGAGGGAGAGAAAAAGCGGGGAATTATAGACCAGTTAGCCTTACATCGGTAGTGGGGAAGACGCTTGAGTCGATTATTAAAGATGTTATAGCTGCGCATTTGGAAAGCAGTGACAGGATCGGTCAAGGTCAGCATGGATTTATGAAGGGGAAATCATGCTTGACTAATCTTCTGGACTTTTTTGAGGTGCAGGGACCCCAGCTATTTACAATATATATTAACGATTTAGATGAGGGAATTAAATGTGACATCTCTATGTTTGCGGATGACACAAAGTTGGGTAGCAGTGAGCTGCGGGGAGGATGCTATGAGGCTGCAGGGTGACTTGGATAGGTTGGGTGAGTGGGCAGATGCAGTATAATGTGGATAAATGTGAGGTTATCTGCTTTGGTGGCAAGAACAGGAAGGCAGATTAATAACTGAATGGAGCCAGATTCGGAAAAGGGGAGGTGCAACGAGATCTGGGTGTCCTTGTACATCAGTCACTGAAAGTAAGCATGCAGGTACAGCAGGCAGTGAAGAAAGCTTATGGCATATTGGCCTTCATTGCGACAGTATTTGAGTTCAGGAGCAAGGAGGTCCTACTGCAGTTGTACAAGGCTCTGGTGAGACCACACCTGGAATATTGTGTGCAGTTTTGGTCTAATTAGAGGAAGGGCATTATTGCTTTTGAGGGAGTGCAGCGTAAATCCACCAGGTTAATTCCTGGGATGGCAGGATCTATGGGTCTACTGGGCTTGTATTGACTGAAATTTAGAGGATGAGAGGAGATGTTATAGAAACATATAAAATTCTTAAAGGATTGGACAGGCTAGATGCATGAAAAATGGTCCCGATGTTGTGGGAGTCCAGAACCAGTGGTCACAGTTTAACAATAAGGGGTAGGCCATTTAGGACTGGGATGAGGAAACATTTTTTCGCCCAGAGATTGTGAATTTGTGGAATTCTCTACCAGAGAAGGCAGTGGAGGCCAATTCACTGGATGATTTTAAGAGAGAGTTGGATCCAGCTCTTAGGGCTAAAGGAATCAAGGGATATGGGGAAAAAGCTGGAACGGGGTACAGATTTTAGATGATCAGCCATGATCATATTGAATGGCGCTGCTGGCTCAAAAGGCCAAATAGCCTACTCCTGCACCTATGTTTCTTTGTTTCTATGTTGTAAGTAGTGGCAGTATTAGTTTCATCCTTTTCAACCCAGATGCAGTTGTTATGTGTATCCCACAGCCGCTGTTAGTGACATTTCTGGTGATTTTCAGGGCTATGTGGAACTCCTGCACGAAGCAAGTTTCCAAGTTAAGAAACATAGAAACAAAGTTGTACCATGCTATTTGTGAGTCCATTCTAAATGGCAATTGATCGGAGCAAATAATTGCCATTTAGTCCTGCAATTCTTGAAAGCAGACTCTTGCATTTATTTCAAATACTCCGCTGACTAATATTGGGATAGTTTATGAAAAATGTCTTTTTTAAAAACATGCAAGATGTCCACAAGTCTCTACCACAAAAATGTAATTGCTCACTGAATTAATTTGAAATCCTGCTGGACAAGGATATAAAAGGTTATGGAAAACAGGTAGTCCTTGATCTCACTGAATTGTGGAACAACTCAATGGACTGTATATCCCTTGCTCTGAGTCATGCTTCTTACTATGTTTGAGTATCTGTTCATAACTTTGCTTACGTTTGTGACATGGTTGAATAAATTCTCGTGCTCTGGCATTGTGTTGCCATAAGATGGTTGATCTGACACTGTCAATGTAATAAATCTTCCTCTTTGCTGCCAGGTCCAGCCATTACTGGAACCCAGGCTCAACCTCTCCTCATACTGATCTCTGACAATGTTACATTCATTGAATTGGAGGACTCCTACCACAGCAAACACTTCTTGTGTTATTCCATCTTCAGCAATGTTGAAGTTTTAGTTTTTAGTTTTAGTGATACAGCATGGAAACATGTCCTTTGGTCCACTGAGTCCGTGCTGACCAATGATCACCCCATACACTCATTCTATCCTGCCCACTAGTGACAAATTACAGAAATCAATTAACCTATAAACCTGTACGTCTTTGGAATGTGGGAAGAAACCAGAGCACCCAGAGAAACCCCACATGGCCACAGGGAGAATGTACAACCTCCGTACAGAGAAAGTACCTGTAGTCATGATCGAACCCAGGTATCTGGCACTGTAAAGCTGTAACTCTTTCACTGCATCATAGTGCCACCCTGAAGTCTGCAGTTTTATATGTGGTGTTTGACCAATTACCAGTTGATGCATTTCCCTCTTTCCTGGGTATTTGTGAGGAGTACTGAATCAAGCAGCGTACCTGCATTAGGAAGTGACTGCATTCAACTGGAAAAAAAAGACAAAGTGCTGGAGTATCTCAGCAGGTCAGGCAGCATCTCTGGAGAACATAGATAGGTTATGTTTCAGGTTGAGACTTCTTCAGACTGATTGGATACTTAGCTGGATGTAAAGTTTATTTATTCATTCACAGGATGCAGATGTTGCAGTAAGTTCAGCATTTACTGCCCATCCCCAAATTCCTCTGAACTGACTGGTATATCAGACTATGTGAGGTCTCATTGTCAACATTACATTTCAGATTTCATTTAAATGCTTTAATTTAACTTCTTCAGCTATGATGGTTGTATATGAAGTTAAATCAATGTCAAGACCTCTTGGCTACTAGACAGATAATTTAAGTCCACTTTTCCACTGTCTGTATCCATCATGACATTCTTAAAGGGGCAAGGAGGACACCGTTTGAATGCAACTGTCCATATTGGATGAGATTTCCTCCTTCAAGAAGATGTAAAAAGTTGGAAGGACCTACACCTTTTCCAGAAGTGAAAGTGAAACCTTTGACAGATGGCCATCGATTCATTTTCCTAAATGGCAATGAACCTTCAACTGCTGCAGAATAATGAAAGATTCTGATTTTCCGTAGAGCCTGTCATAATTATTTTCAGACAATTAGAATTTGTTTCTGGATGTGTGATGGTAATTACACATGAATTATTGCCTTAACAGTAACATAGCAAAGCAAATTTGAGAAATGAGAACTTGGTGAATTAGCTGGTGTTTCCCATGCATGTACAATTCTTTGCAGCAGTTACTTTATTCAGAAATGGGTTTGGTAATGATATAGGAAACTGAATGATCATTTAAGATGACTGAAAAATGGTACAACATGATTGGTTTTCAAAAGGTTATTAAAGTAAATAGAGGAATAGCAAGGATCAGAAAGAGAACGTTGGTGAGTGAGGCTGAAGTCAGGGTAGAGGGATGTCTACTTATCCAGAGTTGAAGGGATGAGGTAATGGGGTGGGGTGTCATCTCTCATTTAGCATGGTGATCAAAGCTGACCATAATATTCTAAATGCGGCCTCAACAACATTGTGTACACCTATAATCATACCATCCCAAACTTACTGCCTTGACTGATGAAGGCCAGTGTGCCAAATGGGGCGACCAGAACTGCATGCAATACTCCAAATGCTGCTTCACCAAAGTCCTATAAAGCTGCATCATAACTTCCTGATTCTTACATTGACCTATGGAAGAAAGCATTGCATATACCTTCTTTACCACTTTATCTACTTGTGTTGCCAGTTTTAGGAAGTTATGGACTTGAACCCTTAGATGCCTTTGTACATCAATGATGTGAAGGATCATGTCATTAATCGTATAGTTTCCCTTTCCAGCTCCCAAAGTGCAACACCTCACACTTGCTTGGATTAAACTCCATGCCAATTCTCTGGCCATTTCTGTAGCTGATCTATATCCCACTGTATGCATTGACTGCCTAAGAAATTTAACACCTCCTCTACTATAAAGCAGCCAACCCCCAAAACATCTCCATTAACTTTCCCGAATTCCCTAATGTTCATGTCTTTCTCCATAGGAAAAACAGGGGCACAATATCTCATGCGTCCATCTCCTGCCACTCCATACGTAGATGATTACTTTAGTCTTAGAGGGCCCTTCTTCTTTCCCTTGTTACTCTTTTACCATCAATATATTAACAAAATCTCTTTCGATTCTCCTTAATCTCTTTTTTTTTTTGCTCGCCTGACTTCCTTGCATACTCCTGCATCCCTATATTCCAACAGAGATTTGCTTAATCCCAACTGCCTGACCAGAATGTTGCCTCCTTTTTTTGACCAGAGCTTCAATATCTCTTGTCATCCCGGCTTCCCTACTCTTGTCAGTCTTGCCCTTAACTCTACCAGGTACATGCAGATCATGAGCTCGGACTATCTCAGTTTTTAAAGCCTCCCACGTGTCAGTCATCCCTTTGCTTCCAAACAATCTATACATAACTAAAACTCTGATCTTGTTATCTTCCAGTTTGGCGGACATTCTATTTGTGCAAAAATGGTTCGCGATAGCACTACGATTTCACCAGTTCACCCCTGTGCTGCGAGTGCGCCAAGTTTCATTCTGATCGGTTGAATGTCGTAAAAGTTAGTGAGGTTTAAAAATCTTAAAAACTATGCGTGCGCAGATCGATCAGTGCTGATTAGTCTCTTCCCCTGTCACTCCCCGGGACAGTCCGCCCCTTTCTGCGTCATCGCGTCTTTACTGGAGCTGAGGATGGCCAGCGGAATATTCCAACCGGACTTTCGGAGGGACCCTAAGCAGCCCAGCCCCAAGCTGCAGCCCTACCCAAGAAGCAACCCAGCCCCAAGCAACAGCCCAGCGTCGGAGATCCAGCCCTGAGTCAGAGATGCAGCCGATGTCGCCAAACAGAAAGTGGAGACTCTGATGCTGGCGGAGGAGAACGTCCAGCGATCAACAGCCGCTGTAAGTCCCCATCGCACCTCCAATTCCAGCCACTACCCCTCAGGTCTCTCTCGCTGGCTCCTCCCCCCTCCCCATGGTGCCCCCCTCTCCCCCATGGTTCTTCCCCCGTCTTTTCTCCGAGCTCACTCCCCCGCCCACACACCCCTCCCCCAACAAGCCCCCCCTACCGACACACCCCCCCCCCCCACACACACTCACCCCCCACCCACACCCCAGCCCCCCACACACCCTGCCACCCATACCTGCCCGCCCACACACCCCCGCCCTCATTTTTTTCCTCTGGAGATGATCAGCCCTCAATATGAGGCAGAAGTGGGATTTGAACTTCTGCTCTCCAAATGTCACTGCCTTTAGGTTTAATTGTTATCATCAGTTCATGAACAAATTTACAACATTAAGCAAGGTGAAATTTTAATGACAAATAAGATTAAAAGACAAAAAGTCTGGGATAAGATTAGGATAGAAGAGGCATTGGAAATGAGGCCAAAGGGAAGAAGATAGGTGGAAGACCTTTCTGTCCTGGGCCTCTTTCATTACCAGTCTGAGGCCAAAGACAAACTGGAGGAACAGCACCTCATATGCTGCTTGGGTAGCTTGCAACCCAATTGTGTGAATATTGAATGCTCCAATTTCAGATAACTAACTTACAGGCAATCCTCCCCCTCCATCTCCCCCTCAAACATGCCTTTTCCACCCTCTCATTCATGTGCCCCACCTAGATATGCACCCATTTTTCCATTTCCCCTTCCAAAGTCCCCTTCTACCTATATTCCCTCCTCTTGTTTTACATTTTGTGCCTCTTTTATCACTATTTCTTTATTTTTACACTTTTTGTCTTTTAATCTCTCGCCTATATCTAATAATCTACCAACCTTCCCTTCATCTGAATCCACCTATTATTTCCCAGACCTTTTCCTGCCGCCACCTGTTCCAGGGTTCTCCCCACACCCTCCTCCTCTACAATCAGCCTGAAGAAGGAACCTAACCTGAAATGTCATCTATCCATGTTCTCCAGAGATGCTGTCTGACCCGTTAGGTTACTCCACCACTTTGTGTCTTTTTTTATAACCCAGAAACTACATTTTCTCATGTCTATAATGAGGCCAGGCTCCCAACGCCTGCCCACACTGCCACCCCTGGTGGTTTCCAGGCTGGACCGGGCTACCAGCCCACACAGCTTCCTCAACCACTTCCAGCCATGCCTGCCTCCGCCACTGACACCCTAGCCCTCACCTGCACTCCTGACTCTAACACTTTGTGATATTTGGTGTATTAACCAGCATCTACAGATCTTTGTGTCTACTACTTGTGCTATGGTAACCCCTAACTCGGCTACAGTGAATGATCAGCAATAACAGACACTATTCCCTCCCCCCTCACATTGATCCATACCTAACGAGGGTAATCAGTAGAGATAAACCTTTCCCATTGGTGGAAGGATCAAAAAGCAGAGGATAGAATTAAAGTTGTTAGCCAAAAGTAGCTAGAAACCTTTATGCAGTGTTTAGGGCTTGAAATAACTGTCAGAGGTTGTGGTGAGAAGAGGGGGGGATGACAATTCTCTCATGCCTTGCAAAAGGAAGTCAGATATGTAGTTAAAAACAGAGCCATTGCAGATCTAGAGATAGCGACAAGGCAGTGAACATGAACTAGGTAGCTCTTGAATAGAGTCAAAAAGAGAACTTTGTGGACGGATGGGCCTTCTTCCATTATGTCATATTTCTGTGAACCAGGACAGAAGTCTAAGATCCAACAGAGAGCTGAGAAGTACTCCACCCTGTTTTGCAAACATTTCTGTCTTAAAACCCAGTGGCACAATTCCTGTGACCAAGAATAATAATTGTGTCTATATATTCAACGCCCAGAGCTTTACTTTGTAAATAAAAATTATTTACAAAGAGGGAATAGCTTGATTTTTTCAGCGTGTTGACATTTTTGATATTTTACTTCAAAGTTAGCTCTCAAACCTCTCCAGTTACAAAGAAATACATCAGAATGCTACAATCTAAATGGCAATGTATATTGGAGATCCAACCGTTCTTCTGCTTCTTCTTGCGTTTGCGGCAGCAGAGGTTATGTAAGCCCTCCAGGCACTGTAGCCAGTCAATGTGCTGTTGTCGAGGGCTGTAAGGTCTACCCCTCCACCAGTGGGGCGGAGGACAGCGCAGTCGAAAATGACGTGCTGCGCTGTTTGCTGGTCCGCTCCACATACGCAATCTGCTGATCAACGCAGCCCCCAGCGATGCATGTGGGGATCCAACCCTGAAACAGACAATATAGAAATCATTGTTGATAGTTTAAAAATGTGGAAGTTCCAAATTACATTTGGTATTAAAAGGGTTCATCATTAATGTTTAATTTCTTGCCAAATTACATCCTTTTGTTTCTTAGCCTTTCAGATATGGAAATGATTGACATGTTCACAGATATGGTGTAGCAGTTAACATAAATAAATAGGTCATTGTAGAGGTGGGGAAAGGTGAAGCACAGTGGGAATGTTGTGAGAGAACCCTTAAGGTGAGCCAAACATGTGCATATTGAAGCAACCAGCTGTAAAATTATGTGATTTTGGCATCTTTGCTGGATTACAGGAAATATTTAATCTGGGAAGATCTGTACTAAAGGGATTTCCATATGCTTATGGGAAGAGTAATAAAGAGTAGGCACATATGTTTGATGCATTGTGCTGGATCAGATATTCCAAGCAGATGTTTATGTACATCAAATACGATGACATTTTACACCATCGTAACATGCTGACAGATAATCCTGCAGATTGTACAGTAAAACTGCATTAAGTACTAATAGGAAAGGGGTGGCAGGTGTCACTGTTGCAATCCATTCAATGTGTTTTATCTCACATTTTAATTTAAAGATAAAAGGTAGCCTTTGAAGACAGCCACTGAGTTTATAATCACTGTGAGCACCCGGCCAGCTGGTGAAATGTTGTTGAGAGATCTTTCTCATTACTTAGGGGGATCATTGGTAATCAGAGAGAAATTAATCAGAAGCACTGGAACAATACTGAGGTTGCTGACTGTTAGAAGTGCAGTCAACCCATCTTGGAAGTTTTAGTTTAGTTTAGTTTATTGTCATCTGCACGGAGATTCAGTGGAAAGCTTTTGTTATGTGCTAACCAGTCAACAGAAAGAGAACACATAATTGCAATCGAGCCATCCACAGTGTGCAGATAGATAATAAAGGAAATAATGTGCATCTGCTGTTGGAGTAGAGATTTAAAAGAATGGATTGATTATAATGCGTGATTGCAGATCCACCGTGGCCAACACACAAAACTTGCCTGGCTGTATGGCATTATTTACAAAACACCAAGGAAAAGTTCTCTAATGTTGGACCCTGTCACTGTTCGGATTGTAATCGGCTCGACAAATAAATGTTGTCAAATCAAGCAACTTCGTCATCTGTAGGACTGGTGAAATCACTTGGCAACATTGCTTGATAATAACAATGTCAATATCCATTTGTGAATTTTCTTAATGTATGAACATGATTGAAAGCATTTCAAAATTTTAACTCGGTTCAATTTTGTTGCTTTTGATAAATAAGAACAAATTATAAAATCCTTCAACTTTTATTGATGGATCTTTGGTCCAAATATATCTGAATTGTACTGCTGGGAATTGTATGTAAATATAAATAAACATTGACATAAGGAACTTTGGGAATAACACTTTTTATACCTAATGTAAACTGATGTGGTTATTTAATTAGCAGTCTGGAACATGATACCTACGGAATGCATTCCCTTCTCTTCCCTGAATTTTAATTGTATCTGTTTCGTGTGGGTGGCTTGTGCTCTATACCCAACCACCTGGCATAGTTTCTGCCTGGAATATATTAGAACTGGGACAGAGCTAAGATTCTTCTGTTGTTGGTGAATCATGGATATGTTTTTACACCTTAAATGTGGGAAGTTCATTGCAATACAATTGTATTAGACAATTGCATTCAAATACAACATATATTCAGAATACAGAAAAACAGCAACAAACTGGTTATTAAATAGTGCACCATGCTGCATTGTAAATATATAAATTTGATTTATTCTAAAATTAAAATTAGTTATATTTTCAGACTTCCAGATATTCAACCCTGATCACATATGTTTAAGGCTGCACAAATATAGTTAATATTCATTTTTAACATACCAATGACATATTTTTGAATTATATTTCCATTTTCAATTCTAACTTGCAACTTCTTGCTTCAGATCGATGTGCTATTTTGCTGCTGCTTTTTCTCAATTGCAAACTCTACTATATTTTACGATGCCACCTCACTTAATTTGGGCATTGTCATCAATCTTTAATATATTTACTAGCATAAAAAATAAATGGTTTAGAATACATGTGAAACCGTTTCATTTAATGTTTTATATCACTGCTGGCTTATTGAATGGAACTTACAACTGTAAATAACATTTATTCAGATGTATCCATTTGCAGTGAGTGCATGTGAGTGCATTGCACATAATTTTCCCTTCCTTAATTTTGCATGGCACTCAGTGCCAACACATGTCGGTTCATGATTATGGAAACAGTCATGCAGTTTTTATCCATAAATCTAATGTTTTATTAACCCTAAATTTGAAATAATTGAGTATAGAGTTTCGAAGAGGATAATGCAATAAGTAATTTGAAAAATTCTGTTGAGCGATGTTAAAAATGAATTTATCATTATGAGGAATATTATTGCATAAGGTAACCCAAAAATATAGTCATATTGCTTACAAAAATATTAAAAGCCTGCACAGCTTAATTGGAGTGTCATTCTGAACAAAGGATTCTAAGTGACAGGAGCTTCCCTGGTGTTATCTGTTGAAACAAGTTCTATTGGATAAAAGCCCAGTTTTACCACGACAGGAAAGCGTTTTCTTTCTGGTTGTCAAGGCACTCACTTCCTGAAAATGTAAATTAAAGAGAGAAGGTTCCAGTGGCCGAGTAGAGTACCCCAAAGGAGATAAAAATTTATGAATGCTGCGGCACTTTATTTAAATGTTGGGTTTCTTGCACCAAGCACCCTGCAAATGCAAATCTGCAAGTAAGCCGTGAGACCTGACGTACTGCTTATAGCCTATTTGTTTGCCCACTAGATTATGCTGACAGTGGCGGGGGTGTGTTCACCCTCGTGTTTCTCTCTTTCAGCTGCTTGCTTTGCCGGTATAGGTTCCTGTGGAACTGATCTGGCTCTTCTGTTGCAGTTCGTTTGTACTCTTTACTCTCTCTTTCAGAATCATAATCATAATTCTTACTGAAGTGAGGACGTTTGAACAGATTGCCAGAAACCTTTCATGGTGGAAATTTAGCAAACATCTGTGTTGATAGCTATGTATTCTGGTTAGCTCGAGGAATTGGAACTGAAGCATCTTTTATCATTCGACTTGTTGATTGTTTCAAAAGATCTCGTTGTGAGATTTTTTGTAAAATAATGGCAGCACAAGCAACAAGTCAGGACATCGTTACCTCGTCTGATCCAAGAAAAGAATTTCGTCCGCATCCTTTGTTAAATGATGCTTTTGTGAAGATCATAAGTGGAAACTTGCTGGGGCATGAAAAACCTAAAGCTGCACGTAAATCACCTTCCATTTCCCCCAGATTATCTCCCAACATTTCACCCAGAAATTCACCAAGATTTCTCCGAAGAATGATGTTAAATAACAGTAATCAAAAGCGTCGTTTTACAGTGGCTCATACCTGGTAAGAATGAATTCATTTCAACTGCAATATAGTCTGAATTTGCACATTCAGGTGTTTATATTTTGCTTTGTGGAATTGTGTTGCTTATGTAATTTTTCGTACTATATTGAAATTATTGTATGTTTTTTGAGACCTTCATTTGTATCTTTTCCATGCAGCCTGCTCGAAGTATAATGCATTTTAAATCCACAAAAACAAATGTATTCAGTGTTACCCTATTGTTCCTCCAAAGTTCAAGGTGCAGCAGCAGTGATATAAATAATCCACCCACCTTTAATGAGCACAATGACCTTGCCAAGGTGTTTCATTCTTGCTTTCTTAACGTAAGAATTTATGTTAGAAAAAATTGTGAAAAGAGAAGCTATGTAAATTAGATTAAATGAGGCGTGCACCCATAGAAGCATTGGTGATATTTTCTGTATGGTGACTTATCATCAACAGCAATCTTAGATTAGGGAGAATATATGTTGCATCAATTATCAATTCTGTCAACATTATCAGATACGAAAACTTTTTAAAATTATTACCATTTACATAAAAAGAAGTTGCAATGCTGCCGCTGACAACTCAGTGTGTTTACTGAAGATTTCCAGATTTGGACTTGTCAGCTGCAAACTTATAGTGAAGTCAGAATTTACTTAATGTCTTGGACTTAATGATATCACAATATTTAATCGGATAAAGATTTTGACAAGGGAATTAATTTCAACAGCTACAAATTATTGTAATTGGATTCAAATAATTCTATGTGCCCAGCCTGGGAGAATGGATAGAAGGGTAGAGATTGAACTTTTTTTCGCCTTCCATCACAGTGAGAATGTGGAGGAGTCACTGTGGTGGACGTTTATATTAAAATGTATTTTGTGTGTTCAGTTGCTTTTTATTAGTATGACTGTATGGCAAATCAAATTCCTCGTTTGTTGCAAAACATACGGCTAGTAAAGTACGATTATGATTATGATTTTGAAATGTGCAAGTAAAGGAAAAGAAGAATCCTATGATTTTTAGCCTCCTTGTTAGTCCTCCCTACATCATCCCAACTGGTTGACCAACATCCAAAAGGTCTAGTTCAGTCAAGATGCTTGCTTGCATAACAAGTGTTTTCCCCTGAAGATTAATACCTGCTACCCTGCCTGGCCTGACACCCATCTTGTTATGGCATCACACGCATTTGTCGATCTGTTATTTTTCCATTTGGCAATGCTGTAAGATTATTGGTGTGTATTTTTCCAAAGGACATGTGCGGACAAGCAGATGTAACAAGCTAGAAATAACAAGGGAAAGAGAAAGAAAAGAAAACATTTATGTAATGCCTTTTTACATCCTCCGAATTTCCCAGGATGCAGCCTTGAGTTCACCATGGGTATAGTGCACATTTACCTTAGAGTCAGGAAATTGTGGATTCAAGCCCGATTCGGGAGGCTTCAGCACAAAATCAAAGCTGAACTAAGGTCCCGTTGCCCCTTGGAGATGCTGACTTTCATGGGAGATGTGAAGCTATTGCTCCCATTGATCCTTTAGTTGGATGTAAAAGATCCCAGAGCACCATTTGAAGATGACGGCAGTTCTTCCCTGATATTACCAAATATCAATATCGTCAAACCAGATTATTTGGCCTTCATCTTAGAGGCATAGAATCATACAGCATGGAAACAGGCCCTTCAGCCCAACTCAACCATGCCGACCATGATACCCCATCGAAGCGAATGCCATTTGCCCGCATTTGGCCTATATCCCTCTAAACTTCCCTTGTTGATATACACATTCAAATGTCTTTTAAATGGTGTTATACTACTTGCCTCAACTACTTCCTCTGGTAACTCATTCAATATGCCCAACACCCTCTGTATGACATAGTTGGCCCTCCAGCCCCTATATAATCTTTCCCTTCTCACATTAAACCTATGCTCTCTAGTTCTTGAAACATTTACCCTGAGAAAAATAATCTGTGCATTCATCCTATGTATTCCCCTCATGATTTTAGACAGTGCTATAGTCCTAGCCTATCCAACCTCTCCCTATCGTTCAGGCCTTTGAGTCCTGGCAATACCATCATAAATATTCTTTGTGTTCTTTCTATCTAAATGGCATCCTTCCTCTAGAGGGTAATTGAATATTCCAAAGGTGCCCTGACCAACATCTTATACACAACTGTCCCAACTTATTGTCCCAACTTCTATACCAAATTGATGAATGCCATCATGCCCAAAGCTTTCTTCATCACCCTACCTTTCACAGCACTTTCAGGAAACTATGTACTTGTAAAGCAGAGGGATCAAGTAGTATACTGTTCCCCAAGACTTTACCATTCAGTGTGAAGGTCCTGCTCTGGTTTGACTTTCCAAGATGAAACACCTCTACCTTTGTGCCATTTGAGAATTTTCTATGTGCATATTGAATGCCATATTTTCTTACATTGCAGTTGTGGTTTTCTGTAAAATGCTTTTTGTTTTCAAGCTTTCTGATTGTCATATTGCCTACGAGTTATGTGTAGTGCCTGGGAAACAATGTGCAGCACTAGGGGAACAAATTGTGTATTGCTAAAGTACAACAAAGCAGTTTCCTGCTTTGGTCATGTTGATAAGACATGCACAAATAATACCTTGGCTCTATCTTGCGAGGAGCAGATTATTGTGAAAACAATTTTTTTTAAATTGTAAAAAGAAATGTAAAGATAGCCAAACAAACATTCAGTGGGATAGAGTCACACAGCAAGGAAACCGGGCTCAATCTGCTCGTGTTGACCAAAGTGCCCCATCTACATGTCCCACCTGCCTGTGTTTGATCCATATCCCTCTAAATCTTTCCTATTCACGTACGACCAAATCTATATTACTAAAAGTCTGATCTTGACTGCTTTTGGCTCACTGTGGTGTGATTTCTGAGAGAACGCCGCCACCTACGGCCGTCATTTTTGGCCAGCTCGCTCAGAGTCCCCCTCCACCTTCCTGGACCAGAGGATTTTTCCCATCGATAAAAAATCAGAGATATATTAGTGTGTTAAAAAAAAATTGCCATTCTCTCTGCTGCCCCTGCTGGAGGGAGGGGGAGGGACTATAAAACCAGGAAGTGGTATGCCTCGCTCAGTCGCTACAAGATGGAGGAAGCCAAAGGGTCATGTCTTTCTGAGCTCTGAATAGCACTGAATGTGTTTACTCAACTGTGAGTGACGTTAATGTGGTTCTATAAATGAAAGTGTCTATTGGTTCTAAAATGCTCGCAAAAAGTGTCTCTATTGGTTCTAAAATGCTTGCAAAAAGCGTCTCTATTGGTTCTAAAATGGTTGCAGTTGCAGAAAGTGTCTCTATTGGTTCTAAAATGCTTGCAGAAAATATCTCTATTGGTTCGAAAATGCTTGCAGAAAGAGTGTCTCTATTAGTTCTAAAATGCTTGCAGAAAGAGCGTCTATTGGTTCTAAAATGCTTGCAGAAGGTGTCAATTGGTTCTAAAATGTTTGCATAAGGTGTCTATTGGTTCTGAAATGCTTGCAGAAAGTGTCTCTATCGGTTCTAAAATGCTTGCAAAAAGTGTCTCTATTGGTTCTAAAATGCTTGCAAAAAGTGTCTCCATTCGTTCTAAAATGCTTGCAAAAAGTGTCTCTATTGGTTCTAAGATGCTGCCTGGCCAGAGTGACTGAGCTGCCTGGCCAGACTGACCTGCCTGGCCAGAGTGACTGAGCTGCCAGCCCAAGAATCCATTCGGCCCACAATATCCATACTAGCCCTCTGGAAACCAGTCCTTTTGACACACAACACACATACTAACACTCCAGAAAGCGGAATTGAATGGCCAGCAATATTGGAATTGGTGGAGAGGTGGAATATTGCATTGGGGGGACCGGCCCTCCCGTGTGAAGCTGGGATCCAACGGGTCCCACTTAGTCTAGTGTGTTATAAATGTTGTTGATGTACAAGCTTCAACAACCTCCTCTGGCAGCTTGTTCCATATGCACACCACCATTTCTGTGAAAAGGTTGCCCCTCAGATTCTTATTAAATCTTTGTGCTATCACCTTAAACAGATGGCCTCTGGTTTTTGATTCCCCTACTCTGGGTAAAGGACTCTGCACATTCACCCTATCTATCCACCTCATGATCTTATACACCTCTCATCCCTCATCCTCCTACACGCCAAGGAATAAAGTCCAAGCCTGCACAGCCTCTCCCTCTAGTTCAGGCCCTCAGGTCCTGGCCATATTCTCATCAATCTTCTCTGCACGGTTTTCAGCTTCACAACATCCTTGCAATAGCAGTGTGACCAAAACTGAAGAACACAATACTCCAAATACGGCATCACCAACATTTGGTACAACTGTAACACAACATCCCAACTTCTAAACTCAATACCCTGACTGATGAGGGCCAATGTACTGAAAGCCTTCTTGCCAACCCTATCTACCCGTGATGTCATTTTCAAGGAACTATGTACCTGCATTCCTAGATCCTTCAGATCGCCAGAGACCAGCCAGTGTGAAGATTCTGCTCTGGTTTTACTTCATGAAATGCAATATCTTGCAAATATCTGCATTAATTTCCATTAACCATTCCTCATCCCATTTGCCCAACTGATCAAGGTATCATTGTAATTTTTAATAACCCCGGCTATCTACGATACCACCCACTTTGATGTCATGTGCAAACTTACTTATCATGCCTCATTACTCCAACCTGCCGTGCCCATCATTCTAACAGGTACCTAAATGCCCTGAACGTTTGTCATCACACTTTTAGAACCATCCCACTTTCCATACACTCCTTTGCCCACGAACAACCTACTCCAATTATCTTTAGCAAGTTCCTATGTAGAGTTGGCCTTATCTCAAATCAGAATTTTAAGTCTGCCCTTAACTATTTTAAAGCTAATAGAGTAGTGGTCACTGGTCCTAAAAGGCTTGCCCATGGACACTTAACTCACGTGCCCATCCCAACTTCCTAAGAATAGATCAAGCTTTGCCCTCTCCCATGTAGGGTCCTCTCAGATTGCCTGAGAAAACTTTCCTGAACACATTTGACAAATTCCACCCCATTTAGGCCCTTGGCACCAAAAACAGTCTCAGTTTCAATTAGGAAAAAATCCCCTACTCTGACAATCTTATTAATCTTGCAGCTGCCTGAGATGCTCTCGCATATTTGTTCTTCTAATTCCCATTGACTATTTGGGGGCCTTTAGTGGACTCCCAAAGTGGTGATCAACCCCTTTATATTTCTTAGCTCCACCCATATAGCCCCACTGGATTAACCATCAGTAGTCACCTCAGACAATCTCCTTAATTAATAAAGAAACACTCCCTCCACTTTTACCCGTGCCTCTGTCTCGTCCTTAGCACCCGCACTCTGGAACATTAAGCTGTCATTCCTGTTCCTCTCTTAGCCAGGTTTCGTAAAGACTACAATGTCCAAGTTGCACATACCTAGCTTATCTGTCTCAGCCATCAGGCCTCTCGCAGTAAAATAAATGCAATTAATTTCAACAGTTCTTCCTCACTCCCCATCTATTCTATCCACTGAACCTTTTTTTCATCGCCTTCCAAACAAACTTCCAGCCTCACTCCTGCCTCAGTCTTGCATTGGATACGATAGTTCTGGCTCTGGTTTTTGAACCACAAAGGGCAATTGGTGTACTTGAAGTTCAGAGACTTTCAGATGACATTAGGCAGTGGTGCAGTGGTTGAGTTGCTGCTTTACAGCGCCAGAGAGCCAGATTCGATCCTGACGACAGGTGCTTGTCTATACAGAATTTGTACGTTTTCCCCGTGAGTTGCATAGGTTTTCTCCAGGATCTCTGGTTTCCTCCCACATTCCAAAGATGTACAGGTTTGCAGGTTAATTGTTTTGGCACAATTGTAAATTGTCCCTAGTGTGTGTTGGATAGCGTTTGCGGGTGGGGAATCGTTGGGTGGCGCAGACTCGGTGAGCCGGAGGGCCTGTTTCCGCACTGTATCTCGAAACCAAACTAACCTAAATTAAGAGATGCTTAATGATGTTACATCAAAACCAAACTCCGTTTCTGTGGCTGTAAACATCTCTAACCATTGCCAATACCATTTTACAGTAAACACTCGCACTTATATTAAATGGAAGAATTTTCAGAAATATCTTTGTAGTTCGGAAGATACGTTCAGTGGACTATGGCAACTTGCCGCTTTAATTAGCCATGAAACACCTTTCACCCAAATGTGCTGCTACTTCAATTGCCATTCTTTTCTGGTGCTGCCACCAAAAATCTGCTTATTATAATAATAATCTGCTGTTTATTGATCTCCCTTTTTGTGGGTGTGTGAGCAGTCCCTCGATTCTTGCAGAATCTTTTCTCATGGTGACAGTGTATATTGTCTGTTTTCAGTCCAAGCATATTTCTCCAACGTGCTGGCTGGGTACAGAAATGTAATAAGGGCTGAGCATGGACTGATAGGGGTAGCTTCATGCCTGCCGAATTGTTCAGATTCAGGTTATTAATATTAAATCATTTAATTAAACATCTCATATTAGTAATACCCTGGGTGGTGGATTCACACAGATATTGTTTATTTATATTACATTCAAAGATTTGAGAGAAGTTCACAGGTATTAAAGCATTTCTGGTTTAAATTAAAGTTTGTCCGGAGTTGGATGTGGTGGTGCCGTGCTTGCTTAGTAGACTACCGTGCTGCTTCCGGTAATGGGAGAATCTAAACCCAGAGGGCACAATGTCAGAATAAAAGAGCATACCTTCAAAATGAAGATGCAAAGGAATTTATTCAGCTTCTGATGTTGAATCTGTGGGATTAATTGCCACAGATAGCTTTGAAGGCCGTGACATTGGGTACCTTTAAGGCAGAGATTGATAGGTTCCTGATTAGGAAGGGCATCAAAGGTTAAGGGGAGGACAAGAGAAGGGGTTGACAGGACAGCACAGTGGTGCAGCAGTGGAGTTGCTGCCTTACCACACCAGAGACCCGCGTTCCATCCTGACTACGTGTGCTGTCAGTACGAAGTTTGTACATTCTCCCTGTGGATCATGTGGGTTTTCTCTGGGTGCTCCGGTTTACTCTCACTCTCCAAAGAAGTAGGTTTGTACCGGCTTCTGTAAATTATAAATTGTCCCTTGTGTGTAGGACGGTGCTGGTGTACGTGGTGATCATGTGTCGGTGCGGACCCAGTGGGCCAAGGGGCTTGTTTCTACACTGTATCTCTAAGGTCTAACGGGAAAAATAGATCAGCCAAGAATGAATGGCAGCGTAGACTCGATGGGCTGAATGACCTAACTCTGTTACTGTGTCGTATGGTATTATGTTGTGCTACTCCCTTTCTTTTCCGATTACAATAAACACTCACACTGGCATTAAATGGAAGAATTTTCAGAAATATCCTTGTAGTTCATAAGATGCATTCAGTGCACTAATGTGCCGCTTTAAATGATCAATTGTCCGTGAAATACCTTTCACCAAAATTTGCTTATAATTGAACTCCCTTTTTGTGGGTGTTCAACATATTTCTTCAACATGCTGCCTCAGTACAGAAATGAAATAAGGACTGAGCATGGGAGTACCTTTGTCCTTCCCAAATTGTTCAGATTATTAATATTAAATGATTTAATTAAACATCTAATATTAATAATATCCTGGGTGGTAGTTATCAACAGAGAAAAGTTCACAGGTATTAAAATATTTATGGTTTAAATTAAAATTTGACGGGAGGTTTTTGTGGAGCTGGCTTAGTAGGTCAATAGATGGCTACCTGGATGTTCCAGGGATAAATGCTCGGACAATTAATGTTTATGATGCATTTAAAAAATTCTGAAGTGGGGACAGAAAGAAAATTTGGCAAGTATTTTGGAGCATGATCAAATTAGCAGGAATGCAAATTGTTTACTCAAATACAACAATAACTTTGTGGAAAAAGAAACAAAGTTAGTAGGAATTAGAACAGTACAGCACTGAAACAAGCACTTTGGATCACAATGTCAGTCCCGAACACAATGCCAAATTAAACTAATCTCCTCTGCCTGTGTGTGATCCACATCCCTCCATAGCCTGCATTTTTATAGCCTCTTAAACGCCACTATCCTTTCTGTGCCCACCACCACCCATGACCCCAATTCAGTAACCCACCAACCTTTTTATAAAACATCTTGGACAGCAGAGCTCCTTTAAATATTCCCTCTCTGACCTTCAAGCTATGCCCTCAAGTATTTAATATTTCCATCCTAGGAAAAATGTTCTGACTATCTATCCTATCTATGCAGCTCACAATTTTATAAAGTTCTGTCAGGTCTCCCTCATCCTCAGATGCTCAGAGTAAACATCCCAAGTTTGTCCAACCTCTCCTTTTGGCTAATACCCTCTAATTAGGGCAGTATCCTGACAAACCTCTTCTGCATCCTCTCTAAATTCTCCACCTCCTTCCCATAATAGGGTGATCAGAACTATACATAGTTCTCCAAATGCAGCCTAACCAAAGTTTTATAAAAACTGCAACATGACTTCCCGACTTTTATATTCAATGCCACAACTGACGAAGGCAAGCAAAACATATTTCTTCTTTTCCACAGGTAGACAAAATAGCTGGAGAAACTCATTGGGTGAGGCAGCATCTTTAGACTGAAGAAGGGCCTCGACCCGAAACGTTGCCGATTTCCTTCGCTCCATAGATGCTGCCTCACCCGCTGAGTTTCTCCAGCATTTTGTCTACCTTTGATTTTCCAGCATCTGCAGTTCATTCTTAAACATCTTTTTTTCCACAGTATCACTTGTGCTAATACTTTCAGACAACCACAGACTTGGACCCCAACATTCCTCTGTACAACAATGCTGCTAAGGGTCTTGCCATTAATTGTATACTTTCTTTTTACATTCAATGTCTCAAAGTGCAACACCTCATGCTTGGATAAAACATCCTCTGCCATACCATATGTATATTCCTGTTAGGGTGAAGGGCAAGGCAGGTAGGAGTAAGAAAGTTTGGATGACAAGGGAAATTGGTTTGAATTGGGAGAATGCACAGACTGGTGGGTGTATGGAATGAGCTGTCGAAGGAAGTAGTCGAGGCAGGTACATTAACAACATTAAAAAGATAAGAAAGGTGGAAACAAATATGGGACAAGCATGGCAAATGGGACAAGTTTAGCTAGAGCAACTTGGTTAGCAGGAGTAAGTCGGGCTGAAGGGCCTGTGACTGTGCTATATGACTATTTTCCTAAACCTTACATATGCTTCCTTTTTCCTTTTGACCAAATTTACCAACCTCTCTGGTCATCCAGGGCTCCCTCACCCAGCTATCCTTGTGTGTCCTCCTTTCTGAAACATGCTGGTCCTAAATTCTGATCAGTTATTTATTTATTTGATATTCATTAGATGAATGGATAGCTCTGTGGAGCAGCTGGTGGAGTTGCTGCCTCACAGCTCCAATGACCTGGGCCAATCTTAACCTAGGCAACTGACTGTGTGGCGGCTTTCCACAGGATGGCGCACATCTACTTCAATGACCTGCTCTCCAAACTGAACTTCGGAAATTGGATCCAATACCTTTTCTCAGATATCCATATTGCAGTTCAGATAAATGGGTTGGAAACAAACAGTTTTGTAAACCACACCATTTGTAGTTCCTTGTGTCACCAGCTTCCCCCATCAGGTTTGGAGTAAGGCAGGATAATCTGAAGAAGTGTCTCAACCTGAGACATCACGTATCCATGTCTACCGGAGATGCTGCCTGACCCGCTGAGTCCCTCCAGCACTTTGTGTTTTTGTTTGTGAACCAGCATCTGCAGTCCATTGTGTCTAGGAATGTCCTCTCCTGTTTTGTTTGAGTGCTGCATAGAACCCTTTGCTGAATCCATCAGGGAGGATGTGAGCATAAGAGGAGTGATGATGGCAGGCAATGGAGGCACTCAAATCAAAAACACTCTATAAATGGATGACATAATCTTCTGCTTGGACCCAAGTTACATAGAAACATATAAACATAGAAAATATATGCAGGAGGAGGCCATTCAGCCCTTCGAGCCAGCACCACCATTCATTGTGATCATGGCTGATCATCCACAATCAGTAACCCTTGCCTGCCTTCTCCCCATACCCTTTGATTCTGCTAGCCCCAAGAGCTCTATCTAACTATTTAAAATTCATCCAGTGAATTGGCCTCCACTGCCTTCTGCAGCGAATTCCACAAATACAACTCTCTGGGTGAAAGCGTTTTTTCTCATCTTCAGTTTTAAATGGCCTTCCCTTTATTCTTAGACTGTGGCCCCTGGTTTTGGACTTCCCCAACATTGGGAACATTTTTCCTGCATCGAGCTTGTCTAGCCTTTTGTAGTTTTATGTTTCTATAAGATTCCCTCTCATCCTTCTAAATTCCAGTGAATACAAGCCCAGTCTTTCCAATATTTTCTCCCATGACAGTCCCACCATCCCGGGGATTAACCTTGTGAACCTACGCTGCACTGGCTCAATAGCAAGAATGTCCTTCCTCAAATTAGGAGACCAAAACTGCACATAATACTCCAGATATGGTCTCACCAGGGCCCTGTACAACTGCAGAAGGACCTCTTTACTCCTATACTCAAATCCTCTCGTAACATGCTATTAGCTTTCTTCACTGCCTGCTCTACCTGCATGTTTTCTTTCAATGACTGTGTACAAGGCCACCTAGGTCTCGTTGCACTTCCATTTTCCCTAATCTGACACCATTGAGATAATTATCTGCCTCCTTGTTCTTGCCGTCAAAGTGGACAATCTCACATTTATCTACATTATACCACACCTGCCATGCATCTGCCCACACATTCAACCTGTCCAAGTCACCCTGCAACCTCCTAGCTTTGTGTCATCTGCAAATTTGCTAGTTACTTTTAATTCCATCATCTAAATCATTAATATATATTGTAAATAGTTGCGGCCCCAGCACCGAGTCTTCTGACAGGGATCTGTTTATTCCTACTCTTTGTTTTCAGTCTGCCAACCAATTCTCTATCCATGTCAATACCCTACTTACAAAACTATGTGCTTTAATTTTGCCCATAAATCTCCTGTGTGGGACCTTATCAATAGCTTTCTGAAAGCCCACATACACTACATCCACTGGCTCTTCTGCATCCATTTTACATGTCACTTACTCAAAAAATTCCAGAAGATTAGTCAAGCAGGATTTCCCCTTCATAAATCCATGCTGACTTGGACCAATTATTTCACTGCTATCCAAATGCGCCATTATTGCTTCTTTAAATGTGCAGATAGCTATTAATGATTATGATATAGTTGGGATCACGGAGACATGGCTCCAGGGTGACCAAGGCTGGGAGCTGAACATCCAGGGATATTCAATATTCAGGAGGGATAGACAGAAAGAAATAGGAGGTGGGGTAGCGTTTCTGGTTAGAGAGGAGATTAACGCAATAGAAAGGAAGGACATTAGCTTGGAGGATGTGGAATCGATTTGGGTAGAGCTGCGAAACTCTAAGGGGCAGAAAACGCTAGTGGGTATTGTGTACAGGTCACCTAACAGTAGTAGTGGAGTTGGGGATGGCATCAAACAGGAAATTAGAAATGCGTGCAACAAAGGTAAAACAGTTATAATGGGTGACTTCCATCTACATATAGATTGAGTGAATCAAATTGGGAGGGGTGCTAAGGAAGAGGATTTCTTGGAATGTATGCGGGATAGTTTTCTAAACCAACATATAGAGGAACCAACGGGAGAGCAGGCTATTCTAGACTGGGTATTGAGTAATGTGGAAGGGTTAGTTAGCAGTCTTGAGTGACCATAATATGGTTGAGTTCTTCATTAGGATGGAGAGTGACATTGTTAATTCAGAAACATGGGTCCTGAACTTAAAGAAAGGTAACTTTGAGGGTATGAGACGTGAATTGGCCAAGATAGACTGGCAATTGATTCTTAAAGGGTTGACGGTGGATATGCAATGGAAGGCATTTAAAGACTGCATGGATGAACTACAACAATTGTTCATCCGAGTTTGGCAAAAGAATAAATCAGGGAAGGTAGTGCTTCTGTCGATAACAAGGGAAATCAGGGATAGTATCAAAACAAAAGATGAAGCGTACAAATTAGTCAGAAAAAGTAGCCTACCAGAGGACTGGGAGAAATTCAGAGTCTAGCAGAGGAGGACAAAGGGCTTAATTGGGAAAGGGAAAATAGATTATGAAAGTAAACTGGCAGGGAACATAAAAACTGACTGCAAAGGTTTTTATAGATATGTGAAGAGAAAAAGATTAGTTAAAACAAATGTAGGTCCCTTGCAATAAAAAACGGTGAATTGATCATGGGGAGCAAGGTCATGGCAGACAAATTGAATAACTACTTTGGTTCTGTTTTCACTAAGGAAGACATAAATAATCTGCCAGAAATAGCAGGGGACCGCGGGTCAAATGAGATGGAGGAACTGAGTGAAATCCAGGTTAGCCGGGAAGTGGTGTTAGGTAAATTGAATGGATTAAAGGCCGATAAACCCCCAGGGCCAGTTGGGCTGCATCCCAGAGTACTTAAGGAAGTAGCCCCAGAAATAGTGGATGCCTTAGTGATAATTTTTCAAAACTCTTTAGATTCTGGAGTAGTTCCTGAGGATTGGAGGGTAGCTAACGTAACCCCACTTTTTTAAAAGGATCGGAGAGAGAAAATGGGGAAATACAGAGCAGTTAGTCTAACATCGGTAGTGGGGAAACTGCTAGAGTCAGTTATTAAAAATGGGATAGCAGCACATTTGGAAAGTGGTGAAATCATTGGACAAAGTCAGCATGGATTTACGAAAGATAAATCATGCCTGACGAATCCTATATAATTTTTCGAGGATGTCACTAGTAGAGTGGATAAGGGAGAACCAGTGGATGTGTTATATCTGGACTTTCAGAAGGCTTTTGACAAGGTCCCACGTAAGAGATTAGTATACAAACTGAAAGCACACGGTATTGGGGGTTCAGTATTGATGTGGATAGAGAACTGGCTGGCAAACAGGAAGCAAAGAGTAGGAGTAAACGGGTCCTTTTCAGAATGGCAGGCAGTGACTAGTGGGGTACCGCAAGGCTCAGTGCTGGGACCCCAGCTATTTACAATATATATTAATGATTTGGACGAGGGAATTGAATGCAACATCTTCAAGTTTGCGGATGACACGAAGCTGGGGTGCAGTGTTAGCTGTGAGGAGGATGCTAGAAGGCTGCAAGGTGACTTAGATAGGCTGGGTGAGTGATGGCAGATGCAGTATAATGTAGATACATGTGAAGTTATCCACTGGTGGCAAAAGCAGGAAAGCAGTCTATTATCTGAATGGTGGCCGATTAGGAAAAGGGGAGATGCAACAAGACTTGGGTGTCATGGTACACCAGTCATTGAAAATAGGCATGTAGGTGCAGCAGGCAGTGAAAAAAGTGAATGGTATGTTAGCAGTCATAGCAAAAGGATTTGAGTATAGGAGCAGGGAGGTTCTACTGCAGTTGTACAGGGTCTTGGTGAGACCACACCTGGAGTATTGTGTACAATTTTCGTCTCTAAATCTGAGGAAAGACATTCTTGCCATAGAGGGAGTACAGAGAAGGTTCACCAGACTGATTCCTGGGATGTCAGGACTTTCATATGAAGAAAGACTGGATAGACTCGGCTTGTACTCGCTAGAATTTAGAAGATTGAGAGGGGATCTTATAGAAACTTACAAAATTCTTAAGGGGTTGGACAGGTTAGATGCAGGAAGATGGTATCATTTAAAAATAAATTGGATAGGCATATGGATGAGAAGGGTATGGAGGGTTATGGTATGAGTGCAGGCAGGTGGGACTAAGGGAAAAAAGTTGTTCGGCACAGACTTGAAGGGCCGAGATGGCCTGTTTCCGTGCTGTAATTGTTATATGGTTATATGATTATAAGATTGCTCCCGATGTTGGGGAAGTCCAGGACAAGGGATCACAGTTTAAGGATAAGAGGGAAATATTTTAGGACCGAGATGAGAAAATTTTTCACACAGAGAGTGATGAATCTCTGGAATTCTCTGCCACAAAATGTGGTTGATGCCAGTTCATTGGCTATATTTAAGAGGGAGTTAGATGTGGCCCTTGTGGCTAAAGGGATCAGGTGGTGTGGAGAGAAGGCAGGTACGGGATACTGAGTTGGATGATCATCCATGATCATATTGAATGGCAGTGCAGGCTCGAAGGGCCGAATGGCCTACTCCTGCACCTATTTTCGATGTTTCTATGTTTCTATTAATAAAATACTTCTTTCAGTCCACAAATTGATCAGCTTCTATACCAGTTTGAGAATGCAACATGGGCCAGAGCCAACTGCAGTAAAAGTGAGGCAATACTCTTTTGCAGGCCAATAACACAATGAATCCTGTGGGGTCATTCTCTCTGAGCAGACCATCCAAATCATCTGAGAAAATAGACCTAGACGTCACTTGGCTGGCAATAAGAGGGGCCACTCCCTGTTAGATCCTTCCTGTATGGTTGGAAACTCATTCCCAATGTACATTACCCTTGGGACGGGTATGATGAGGATGAAAAGTTCACCCAACTCTTTGTAGACAGTGACATTTGCAAAGTCACGGGTATGGATTAGAAGATTGGAAAGGAATGCAGGGGGTCTTGTGGTTCATCACAAGCAACTGAACAACAGAGAACTCCCTGATTTACAGCCTGTTCTCAGCATGGCCAACAAATGTCAAAGCTTTCATGACATCAGAGAGAAGATTTACAAAGACAATACTGTAGATAAGGAATTCAGTGGTGGAGTCAGGGAAGGTCTAGCCAAGAGTGAGAAGAGACCTAATAAAGTATTCAGAATTATAATAGATTTTCCAGCATCTGCAGTTCCTTCTTAAACATTCAGAATTATAATGATTTTTCATCAAATACAAACAATACTGCTGTTTCAAATGAGTCAGAAATCAGATGTGAAATAATTGACAAAATAAGCAAGAGGATGTAGAGAATTACTAATTGGGGGTGCTATAACTATACACTTGCTGAAAGAATGATAGAATCAGATTTTGTAAGAATTCAGAGCATGCAATTAAACTTGTATTTGAAGTGAGTTTTGTGGGATTCTGTGTACCACCGTTGGCTGAAGTATGGAACTAAATTATACAGCTCTTTCAAACTGCTGACACAAACTTGATGGACCAATATGACCGTGGTCCAATGAATACAAGTTGTTAATGACCAGGAAGCAGTTGGAGGAAAACTATGCAATGCACCATTTCTGTATTAGCCTCATGACGTGACATGATATTCTATGCCTAAGATGTGGATGTTTCTATTTTATGGGACTGTAAAACCTGGATTAAATATTATTAGATATATGTTACAGATGCATGAGCCTTACACACTAGGGCAACTAATTTCCTCTGCCTACATATGGGAAACTTCAACCATCAGCACTTTATTACCTGCTCCACGTCCCTCACTGGTCATCAACCCTGACTGAGTTAATTTTCCATATGTCTTCCATTGTAAAGAATCCTTCATTCCGCCTCCGTAATGTCATGCATATTCAGTTCAACAATAAGTAGTTTGTCATCTAATCAGAAATGTATTCCCTAAATGCCCTGTCTGGTGAAAAAATAAAACTGGGAAGGCGGCTCAACCGTGGCTGACGAGGGAAGTTAAGGATAATGTTAAATCCAAGGAAGGGGTATATAAATTGGCCAGAAGAAGCAGCAAACCAGAGGACTGGGAGAAATTTAGAACTCAGGAGAACAAATGGGTTAATTAAGAGGGGGGATAAAGAGCATGAAAGAAAGCTTGCGGGGAATATAAAAAACGACTGTAAAAGTTTCTTTAGGTATGTAAAACGGAAAAGATTAGTGAAGATGAATGTAGGTCCTTTCAATCAGTGACAGGTGAATTTATAATGGGAAACAAGGAATTGGCAGAACAGTTAAATGAGTACTTTGGTTCTGTCTTCACTAAGGAAGACACAAACAATCTCTGGGAAATACTAGGGGACAGAGGATTTAGTGGGAGGGAGGAGCTGAGGGGAATCCACATTAGTCAGAAAATGGTGTTATGTAAACTGTTGGGACTGAAGGCAGATAAATCCCAGAGCCTGATGGTCTATATCCCAGAGTACTCAAGGAGGTGGCCCTAGAAATCATGGATGCTGCATTGGTGATCATTTTCCAATGTTCTCTCGACTCTGGATCAGTTCCTGTGGACTGGAGGGCAGCCATGTAGCCCCACTTTTTAAGAAAGGAGGGAGAGAGAAAATGGGGAATGATAGACCAGTTAGCCTTACATCGGTAGTGGGGAAGATGCTGGAGTCGTTTATTAAAGATGTTCTAGCAGTGCATTTGGCAAGCAGACAGGATCAGTCAAAGTCAGCATGAAGGGGAAATCATGCTTAACTAATCTTTTGGAATTTTTTGAGGATGTAACAAGTGGAATGGATCAGGGAGAGGCAGTGGATGTAGTGTACCTGGACTTTCAAAAAGCCTTTGACAAGGTGCCCACACAAGAAATTAGTGTGCAAAATTAGAGGACATGGTATTGTGGGTAGGGTATTGACATGGATAGAGAACTGGTTGGCAGACAGGTCCTTTTCAGAATGACAGGCAGTGACTAGTGGGGTGCTGCAAGGCTTGATGCTGGGACCACAGTGTACAGTTGTTTACAATATATATTAATGATTTAGACGATGGAATTAAATGTAACATCTCTAAGTTTGTGGATGACACAAAGCTGGGTGGCAGCGTGAGCTGCTAGGAGAATGCTATGAGGCAGCAGGGTGACTTAGATAGGTTGGGTGAGTGGGCAGCAATATGGCAGATGCAGTATAATGTGGATAAATGTGAGGTTATCTACTTTGATGGCAAGAACAGGAAGGCAGATTATTATCTGAATGGTGTCAAATTAGGAGAAGGGGAGGTGCAATGAGACCTGGGTGTACATCAATCACTGAAAATAAGCATGCAAGTACAGCAGGCAGTGAAGAAAGCTAATGGTATGTTGGCCTTCATTGCGAGAGGATTTGAGTTTAGGAGTAAGGAGGTCCTACTGCAGTTGTACAGGGCCCTGGTGAGACCGCACCTGGAGTATTTTGGCCTCCTAATTTGAGGAAGGACATTATTGCTATGGAGGGAGTGGCAGCGCAGGTTCACCAGGCTAATTGACATATGATGAAAGAATGTGTCGACTCGGCTTGTATTCACTGGAATTTAGAAGGATGAGAGGGTATCTTATAGAAACATGTACAATTCTTAGAGGATTGTGCAGGGTAGATGCAGGAAAAATATTACCGATGTTGGGGGAGTGTAGAACCAGGGATCACAGTTTAAGAACAAGGGGTAGGCCATTTAGGACAGAGATGGGGAACAACATTTTCAGTTGTGAATCTGTGGAATATTCTGCCACAGAAGTCAGTGGAGGCCAATTTATTGGATGTTTTCAACAGAGAGATTTAGCTCTCAGGGCTAAGATGTGGGGAAAAAGCCAGTACGAGTTACTGATTTTGGATGAATGTTTCAATGAAGTGGAATCAGGGGATATGGCTGGAAGGCAGGAATGTGTTACAGATTGTGGATGATCAGCCATGATCATATTGAATGGCAGTGTTGCCTGGAAGTGCCGAATGACCTACTCCTGCACCTATTTTATACTTTTCTATTCATTTGTTCCACCAATTTACTAATTCCTATCTCTTTTTATCATTCACCTTTCTGTAGCAATGTTACAAAATTTTGAGATTTAAAAAATCAAGTCTGCAATTTATCCCATCAGATAAAGCATAAAAAGAAGTTTAATTTGACACCTAATTTACTTTCATATCTTCAGTATTAAGAAAGTTATGGCCATTTTCACACTCGGAAATTATCATCTTGCTCCTCATTGCCTTTCAATTGACTTAACTCAAAAGCTGTGATCTGGAAAAGTTAAAAGCCCATAACTTTCTTAAAAATTAAGAGAACTCAATGAAATTTTCAGTTATTATAGATTGAAGCATTCTGAAATAAATATTAAACAATCTTACTTGGATTACCTGAAATTAAAGCATATAATTAGTTAGTTATCTAATTGTAGCTAATTACAAAATTCAATGAGTAGATCTAAACATCTATCCATTTCTTAAGAAAAGATAAACTTTTTTTAAATTGCCTAAGTGTCCAAATAACATTAACACAATAATCCACAATATAACATAATTTTTAAATCTCATTTTCATGAATTTCTGGGCCAAATGGAAGGAATTTAGTGTTTGATTCCTGTAAATTAATGGCCATTTAAATCAACTAGCGAGTGGGTTTTACTGGAATGCGGTGGATTGGAACGTTGCGGTTAGCGGTGAAGTCGGGAGGAAAAATACTGTTTGTTCATACATTTTTTGGGACCCCATTTTGCAACATAAAAATATTATTAAAGCCTCCCGAAAAACCAACTTTTAATATAAAAATAAACTACCTTTTTTTCTCCCCTACGGAAAATCCTTCCGGTTGTCTGCGCTCACGGTTTTGAAAGTGATTTTTAAATTACTCTAGTTAACAAATAATTTAGAGTAATTTAAAAATACCTTCATTGATGTCGGAGCGATTTTTCTTCCGCAACAAAATCGCCCGACATTCATCGATTATCCCAGTCTGTCGAAAAACGGCACTTTAAGCCCGCACCCCTCTGAAAGGTGCCAAAGTCGCGCACACGGGGAGCGGCAGAACTGCAGCGCTGCTAAAGGTAAGTTTTGCAACATACCTACTTTCTGTAAAAGATTTTATTCAACTGCTTTCATCTCTCCTCCTAAGCCTCAAATTCACTCAACATCTGTATGGCTCTGGTGATACAGCTGAATCTGTATTGAAGTTTGTATCAATGCAATGGAAGTTTATCACAAGACCCATTTTGAACCATTTCCCATAAGAGACATAAATGATGACATTTACAATTACCTTGTGCAGAGTGGTGCAGCTGGTAGAGCTGGTGCTTCACAATGCTAGCGACCCTTGTTTGATCCTGACCTTGGGTGTTGTCTGTGTGGGATTTACATTTCTCTTTGTGAAGGCGGGGCTCCCATGCCATTCAAGTTCAGGAACATCTAATTTCAAAAAACCATCAGGTTCGTGAACCAACCAACACAACCCTAATCTTACCTTAGGAACAGAATACGGACCTGCTCATGCACTACCTTGACTTGCTTTTGAATTGTTTTTTGCACTAATGTCCCGTTTTGCACAGTCTTATATAATTTCACTGTCTTATATAATTTATGATTGTATGTTGTCCATGTGCCTGCAATGCTGCTATGCGCAGACTTTTCATTGTACCTATGCCTGCATGACAATAAGCTCAAGATAGGCACAAAAAGCTGGAGTAACTAACAGGCAGCATCTCTGGACTGAAGGAATGGATAACGTTTTGAGTCGCGACCCTTCTTCAGACAATAAGCTCAACTTGACTTGACATATCTCGTGTACACCATTGATAGACAATAGACAATAGGTGCAGGAGTAGGCCATTCGGCCCTTCGATCATCCACAATCAGTACCCCATTCCTACCTTCTCCTATATCCCCTGACTCCGCTATCTTTAAGAGCCCTATCTAGCTCTACCAGAGCCCTAAAACAGGGCCCTGGTACTCACAAGTGTTCTGTAGAACTGTGTACTAATGGAATGTGCCAGCATCAGGAAAAGGGAAAGAAAAGATGTAGTTGAAAACCAGATTAAATCAAATAAATATTTGGCTGTAAAGGAGTAGATAATGGACCAAAATGTCTAAATTGAAAATAATCTGCTCCTTTGTATAAATTTTAACCTCAGATCCAGATATGTCATGTAATCCATTACTTATCCATAAGTGATTTAGTTCCTCTTTTAATCAAAGACAATTATTGGATATTTAAAAGAGTGAAAAAGAGTGGTTTAATATGCCCCAGTGGATAATCTCTGTGTAGATTGAGACACAAGGAACTGCAAATGCTGGAATCTTGAGCAAAACATGAATAACTAAGTAACTCAGCAGGTCAGGCAGCATCTGTGAAGGAAATGGATGGGCAACATTTCAGGTTGGGACCCTTTGTCAGACTGAAGAAGCATCCCAACCCAAAATGTTGCATAACTATTTCCCACACAGGCGTTGCCTGACCCCTAGAGCTGCTCCAGCAACATCTGTTAATCTCTCAGTAGATTCAGTAGTAAGAAAACATGTTTATTTATGATGATCTCTGCATGTAATTCCTCTGAAGAATTCCATTATTTTGTTCAACATCATAGTAGGAGTACTGGAAGAGTCGTTTGCTTATCGCAGGTGAGGTGTTGTACCTAGTCAAGGACCATCAACATTGAAAGATAACCTGCTTTAACTTAGTTGAACATTTTGGTACCACAGCCAGGCATGATCTCAACAGTTTGTTTAAATCAGAAAATTTCCATTATTGCTTGTTTTTGAGTTTTTCTCAAAATAGGCATAAGGTAATATCCCCACCAATTATTATACTGAATCTTTGCAGTATAATAATTGATGGGGATATTAACATGCCTATTTTTCTACAATCCTTTTGGGGATGGAATGATATTGTTTTCACTGTAATGCAATAAACAATGGTTTAATTCGATGAGACAATGGAGCAACCTGTTCTCCAGATATCCCTTTGAACATCAAATTATCCATGTCATCAGAGCCAATAGTTTTATGCCCAAACACTCAAAAAAGGTGTTAATCGTACTTGCATCTGATCTGGTGAGAAAGGTCACACTGCACCAGGACAAGTTATTGATGTGTACTTGTGACTAGAGAGGAAAAGCAAAACTCACCTTGCATGCCAACATCTAAATCTGGCGCAGTACTGAGCAAAGTGAATATTTGTTTCCATTTTCAAAGTAGTGTACGGAAGTAGTGTACCATCAGGCCCTGAACACTGGACAATACTAACCACAACCTGACCTCAGCAACTATGATCCACTATGGATTTTGTTTTGTTCACATTATGAATTTTGTACTATTATGATGTGATTATCTACTATTGCTGATTATTTATTTATTATATTTTTGATGGTTTTGATGTTAGTGAATTAATGCTCCTGTAAAACTGTAGCGTTAGAATTGCTGAACTGTAGCATCCGTTGCCAGTATATATGACAATTAAATACTCTTGACTCTTGAAGTGCAGTGTTGACATGACTGTAAAACTGGGCCAATGAGAAGGCAGTTGCCGTGGAGAGCCACAGGGGGCAGTGCTGGATCCAGTTACCAACTTGTTACTTACATTAACAATTTGGATGACAATGTTGTTAACATTGTTAAATAAATTTGTCGATGTCTCCAAAATTAGTGGAAGGATAATTGATCAATTGGGAAGGTGGGTCAAGGAATGGCAAATGGAATTTATCTCTGTATAAGGTGTTGCTTGATTAAAATGCTTTAGAAATAAGTGTTATTACGTACATAGAAAGAACAGACTAAGCACTATCCTGTAGAAACCCATTGCACCATTATAATATATAAATCAGTTTAAGAATCATATGACATTTTATTTTGATATTAGAAACTACAACACAGAAACGTCACTAATTTTCCATCAGCAGTAGCCATGAAATGCAGTCTGTAAACTGCTCATGGTTCTGCCCGGGACTCAGGTTTTCAATGAATGTATTGTGACTGAAGCAGCAGGAGTTGCTAAAGCTATTCTAGATTGTCAAAACAGTTGTTTATCGGTTCAGTTCCCATGCGACTGTATAAAAATTGACTCCATCTAATTTTATCACCCCCTATCACCTATCATGATGCTACCAACTGAGCAGAAAAAAAACTATGAATATAGAAACATAGAAAATAGGTATATGATTCGGCCATTTGAGCCGGCATTGTCATTCAATATAACGTATATCCCGTCAATGAAGATGCACCCCCATTTTAAGTTGCTAAATTTTGAAAAAAAAAGGCTGGTGGGGCATAGAATTTCTCATGTTCATAAATAAATAAATAAATAAATAAATAAATGGAGATAAATAAAGTAAAGATTTAATTTGCCCAAGGCTTCTAGATCTCCTCCATTCTGAATGACTGAATGGGTGGGGGTTGGAGGGTGATGGCAGGTGGAGAGATGGTGGGAAACATGGGACTTCACCGGGACAAGTTGAATCAGTTGTGATCTTATTGAATGACAGAACTAGTTCAAGGGACCAATTGAGGTTACTTGCGCTGACTCAGGAGTAATCTCCACCACCCGCTGTCCTGTTATTCATCACCCGCTGACCCGCTCTGGTCTATGATATTTGCTCTTGAAAGACACAGACCGGGCAGTGAATGCCACGCAGTGTCACCCAGCCCAGCAAGTGAGGCCATAACCTGCTCCTGGCGGCAGTCGGAATTTAAGGATTTGCGGGAAGCGGTTGACATGAGCGAGGCCGGCGAGCGGCAGGAGAAAGGTGTTCGAACGGAGAGCACTGCCAGAGGTGAGCGGGCTGGCAGAAGGTGTTGAGGTAGCGGCCGGTATTTACCTCTCCGCCCACAATGCGGTGGCATCGGTGAGTGAGTGATTTGCTGGCATGATCGCCAACCCCCTCCTGCTCAACGCTCCTGCCTGTTCTGACCCGGGCCTGACTCTCCACGCGTCGTGAAGGGAACTCCCCCCCCCCCCCACCCCCCCCCCGAGTGGCAGTCCTTTTACAGCCGCTGCCCATCAGCTGCCAGCAATGAGGGATAAACTTGGCTATCCCTCAGTACAGCAACATCATTCTTGATGTTGCTATACTGAGGGATAGCCAAGTCTATCTTTCTTGGCTAACAACCTCCAAGCCGCAGGTCTCCAAGCCACAGGTAAAAATTTGTGCCTTATTTTTGGGTTAAAAATAGCTTCTTCATTGCCGGGAAATACGGTAATCGTGGCTGATCATCCAAAATCAGTATCTCGGTCCTGATTTCTCCCCATATCACTTGATTCCGTTAGCTCTAAGAGCTATATCTAACTCTCTCTTAAATACTTCCAGTGAATTGGCCTCCACTGCCTTCTGTGGCCGAGAATTCCACAGATTCACAATTCTCTGGGTGAAATAGTTTCTCCTCATCTCAGTCCTAAATGGCCTGTTCCTTATTCTTAAACTGTGACCCCTGGTTCTGGACTCCCCCAACATCGGGAACATTTTCCCTGCACCTTGCCTGTCCAATTCCTTAAAGATGTTATATGTTTCTATAAGATCCCCTCTCATCATTTTAATTCTAGTGAATATAAGCCCATTCAATCCATTCTTTAATCATATGTCAGTTCCATCCCTGGAATTAACCTGATTAACCTACTCTGCACTCCCTCAATATGTCCTTCCTCAAATTAGGAAACCAAAACTGCACACAATACTCCAGGTGTGGTCTCACCATGGCCCTGTACAACTGCAGTAATGCCTCCTTGCTCCAAAACTCAAATCCTGTCACTACGAAGGCCAACATGCCATTTGCTTTCTTCACTGCCTGCTGTACCTGCTGCTTACTTTCAGTGATGATGTACAAGCACACCCAGGTCTCATTGCACCTCCCCTTTCAGATAATAATCTGCTTTCTTCTTCTTATACATCAGTACATGTCACTTATAAAGTCCCGTTCTTCACTACCAAAGTATTACTACAAAATCATAACGTATTAATATTGGAATTAATTCAATAATTTGTGGCTAGTTTGCACGCCTCCTCAATTAACATGGTTTGTGACGTGCGCATGAAAAGAAGGTGGCGTTTGGATTGCATATGGAACATTTTGGAACATTCTTCAGGGCTTGACATATCTGAACAAGCCAGGGCTAGTCATGCAGTTAGGCAAGGGCATGATTAGTATTTAGCAGCTATTCAAAAAGCATGTCTAGTGAAGTCTGAGCAACATTTCAATTGTATATTTTAAATGCTTATTGTGCATGCCTGTAAACTTTCTATTTTTCCAACCCAAGGACTTTAGGAGCTTTGCAGAGATTAACAAAAATGGCTGAAACACAGAGTGATGAGCTTCATGAATTGATGAACCATGAGAATAGCACTTTAGAAGGATCACCATTAGTTAGCCCAATCATCCGTAGAAATCCTAATCCTATGGAATTTTGTTTGAGCATGGTATTATCATATAACTCTGGCAACTAGGCATGATATGAACACTGAAAATAGATTCAAACCATTAATGCAAGACCTTTGACATTTACTGGAACTTGAACAAAAATGTTTTTTAGATATTCATAATGAACTTTTGAAATCACTTTGTGACTCATATAGTAAATTTGTGTCATAGATACCCAAAAGAGCCATAGAGCACTAGAAACAGGTCCTTTGGCCCACCTTGTCCAAGCTGACTAAATTGGCACACTGGGTTAATTCCATCTGCTTGCATTTGGCCCATTGCCATCAAAACCCTTCCTATTCATTTATCTGGCCAAATATGTTATTAAAATCATAACAGTATTTGCTTTTATACTTCCTCTGGCAGCTATTTCTAGATTTGGCTACTCTCTGAAAGAAAAAGATGCCCTAAGGTCCCCCTTAAATCTCTCCCTGCTCACCATATAACATATAAACCATATAACACTTACAGCACGGAAACAGGCCATCTCAGCCCATCAAGTCCGTGCCGAACAACTTTTTTCCCTTAGTCCCACCTGCCTGCACTCATACCATAACCCTCCATACCCTTCTCATCCATATGCCTATCCAATTTATTTTTAAATGATACCAACGAACCTGCCGCCACCACTTCCACTGGAAGCTCATTCCACACCGCTACCAATCTCTGAGTAAAGAAGTTCCCCCTCATGTTACCCCTAAACCTCTGTCCCTTAATTCTAAAGTAATGTCCTCTTGTTTGAATCTTCCCTATTCTCAAAGGGAAAAGCTTGTCCACATAAACTCTGTCTATCCCTCTCATCATTTTAAAGACCTCTATCAAGTCCCCCCTTAACCTTCTGCACTCCAGAGAATAAAGACCTAACTTATTCAACCTATCTCTGTGGCTTAGCTGTTGAAACCCAGGCAACATTCTAGTAAATCTCCTCTGTACCCTCTCTATTTTGTTGACATCCTTCCTATAATTGGGCGACCAAAATTGTACACCATACTCCAGATTTGGTCTCACCAATGCCTTGTACAATTTTAACATTACATCCCAGCTTCTTTACTCAATGCTCTGATTTATAAAGGCTAGCATACCAAAAGCTTTCTTTACCACCCTATCTATATGAGATTCCACCTTCAAGGAACTATGCACGGTTATTCCCAGATCCCTCTGTTCAACTGTATTCTTCAATTCCCTACCGTTTACCATGTACGTCCTATTTTGATTTGTCCTGCCAAGGTGTAGCACCTCACATTTATCAGCATTAAACTCCATCTGCCATCTTTCAGCCCATTTTTTCAACTGGCCTAAATCACTCTGTAGACTTTGGAAATCCTCTTCATTATCCACAACACCCCCTATCTTGGTATCATCTGCATACTTACTAATCCAATTTACCACCCCTTCATCCACATCATTGAAGTACATGACAAACAACAAAGGACCCAACACAGATCCCTGAGGCACCCTACTAGTCACCTGCCTCCAACCCGACAAACAGCCATCCACCATTACCCTCTGGCTTCTCCCATTCAGCCACTGTTGAATCCATCTTGCTATTCCTGCATTTATACCCAACAGTTGAACCTTCTTAACCAACCTTCCATGAGGAACCTTGTCAAAGGCCTTACTGAAGTCCATATAGACAACATCCACTGCTTTACCCTCGTCAATTTCCCTAGTAACCTCTTCAAAACATTCAAGAAGATTAGTCAAACATGACGTTCCAGGCATAAATCCATGTTGACTGTTCCTAATTAGACCCTGTTTATCCAGATACTTATATATATTATCTCTAAGTATCTTTTCCATTAATTTGCCCACCACTGAAGTCAAACTAACTGGTCTATAATTGCTAGGTTTACTTTTAGAACCCTTTTTAAACAATGGAACAACATGCGCAGTACGCCAATCCTCGGGGACTATTCCCATTTCTAATGACATTTGAAATATTTCTGTCATAGCCCCGGCTATTTCTACACTAACTTCGCTCAATGTCCTAGGGAATATCTAGGCTCATCTTAAGCCTATGCCCATTACATTTAGAATCTTCCGTCCTGGGGAAAAAACTGTAAGCGTTCACTTTATCCCTGCTCCTATATTCTTGTACACTTCATTGAGTCACCTCTCAGCCTCCTAGGCTCCAAAGAAGAAAGTCCCAGCCTATCCAACCTCTCCCTATAACTCAAGCCCATGCGGCCAGGTGATATTCTAGTGAGCCTCTTTTGCACTCTTTCCAACGTAATGACATCCTTCCTATATGTGGTTGACCAGAACTGCATACAGTACCCAATATGTGGTCTCACTATTGACTTGTACAATTGCATCTCGACCTCCCAACCTTTGTACTCAATACCCTTCCGAATAATGGCAAGCATGCCAATGGCCTATCACCACACTGTCCACCTGATTCGCCATTTAAAGAGAACCATGCA
The DNA here is from genome assembly GCA_963514005.1 of Raja brachyura. The sequence continues at coordinate 66,002,101 of OY740781.1, read as the reverse complement.
TTGGAATACCGAGATCCCTCTGTTCAGCAACACACCCAATTCATGTGGGAGTCCTGCCCTGGTTTGACATATCAAAGTTCAAAACCTCATACAGAGTTAAATTCCATGTGCCATTCCTTGGCCCATCTTCCCAACTGATGTGTTATCCTTCGACCAATTTTGGCTTCACCTGCAAATTTACTAACAATATTAATAACATTGTCATCCAAATTGTTAGTGCAGGTAACAAACAACACTGGATCCAGCATTGCCCCCTTGCGGCTCTCCATTGCTCATAGGCTTCCAATCAGAAATAAAACATTCCACAACTAACCTTTAACTCCGTCCACCAAGCCAATTTTGAATCCAGTTGGGTGGCTCACCTTGGATTCCTTGCACTCTCACCTTCTAGGCTATCCTACCATGTGGGACTTTGTCAAAAGTCTTGTTAAAGTCTATATAGACAACGTCCACTGCCCTGCCCTACTTAACTCATTGATGGTGCCACAGTAGAGATGGTTGAAAGCTTCATGTTCTGAGGAGTAAATATCACCAGCAACTTATCCTGAACCAGCCATATCGAAGCCATGGTCAAGAGGCCAATGCCTCTACCTCCTTAGAAGGCTTAGGAAGTTCAGCATGTCCCCAACAACTCTCACCAAGTTGTACAGATGCGCCTGAGAAAACATTTTATCGGAATGCATCACAGCATGGTTTGGGAACAGCTCCATCCAAGACTACAAGAAATTGCATAGATTTGTGGACAGCCCAGACCATCATGCAAACCAACCTCCCTTCCATTGACTCCATCTATATTACACGCTGCCTTAGCAAGATCACCGACATAATCAAGGACACTCCCTCTCCTACCCTCTCCCATCAGGCAAGAGACAGAAGTGTGAAAACACATAACAGATTCAGGGACAGTTTCTTCCGAGCTGTAATCAGGCAACTAAACCATGCTATCACCACCTAAAAAGTGGTCTTGACCTACCAGCTACCTCTTTGTAGACCATTGGACTATCTTTAATCGGACTTTACTGGACTTTATCATGCACTAAATGTTATTCCCTTTATCCCTTATCTGCACACTGTGGACGGCTTGATTGTAATCATGTCTAGTCTTTCTGCTGACTGGATAGCACGCAACAAAAAAGCTTTTCACTGTACCTTGGTACAAGTGACAATAAATTAAACTAAACTAAAATGTTGGTCGATCCTGTCCATAAGAATCCACTCCTACAATATTCCCACCACTGATGCCAGGCTCACCGGCCTCTAGTTCCCTGGCTTACTGCCCTTTGTAAATAATACTACAATGTTAGCCACCTTCCAGTCTTAAGGAACTTCGCCTTCTTCACAGTTATAAAATTTCAAGTTGAATAAGAATACTGAGATTTGATCATTTTCAGTGGCGTGCAGTCCCTTTGCTCATGATACAGGTAACTAAACAAATGTAGCCATACTCATGGTTTTTCTAAAGAATTTAATTTCAGCTTTGCAATGCAGTCTACAACCCAAACTAAAAGGAACATTGGAAGAACACACTCGATGCTTGCAAATTTAAGCCTTTGAATTTCAAATTCCATGATGCATGTTGGAGTGCCTTTGATTAATCTTTTTTCACAAAATTGACATTGCAGTTACATTGCAATATACGTAACATTGCTGTTAAACTTAATGGGGAATGGAAAAAAAAGATGCATGATAAGAGGGACTGAATACTGTGGAATTTGAAGAATCATATGCCTAGAGTTTTCTGAGGCGATAGATATAATAACAATCGTCTTGTGTTCTACATTGGCTTCAGAATATTTCATTTACATAGGGTAATAAGGTCATGTGATAGGAGCAGAATTAGGCCATTTGGCCCATCAAATCCACTCCACCATTCAATCATCTATCTCCGTCCTAACCCCATTCGCCTTGTCCCCATAACCTCTGACACACGTGCTAATCAAGAATTCATTTTGGCATGAATGACAGCAATCTTGTCCACCCAATGACAGTAAGGATACTGCTGGAGTGGACAATAGACTCAGCAACTGACTCGCTTTGGGGGCAGTGCATCCACCATCCAAATAATTTTATTGACAGTGCCTTGATGTCAATAGACAATAAACAACAGGTGCAGGAGTGGGCCATTCGGCCCTTCGAGCCAGCACCGCCATTCAATGTGATCATGGCTGATCATCCCCAATCAGTATCCTGTTCCTGCCTTCTCCCCTTATCCCCTGACTCCGCTATTTTTAAGAGCCCTATCCAGCTCTCTCTTGAAAGCATCCCGAGAACCTGCCTCCACCGCCCTCTGAGGCAGAGAATTCCACAGACTCACAACTCTCTGTGTGAAAAAGTGTTTCCTCGTCTCCGTTCTAAATGGCTTACTCCGTATTCTTAAACTGTGGCCCCTGGTTCTGGAGCCATGTCATTGCGCACTTCTGTGCCAATAAGTTTTTATTTATTGCGTACAGCAATCAAATGTTTATTATCTTTTTGTGTTGCAAGTAATGCAAAGACAACAGGACAGCGAGTGTGGTCAAGGAAGCTGGACATAATTTCTAGACATGTGCACAGTGAAAGCTGGACTCCCACACATTCTTGGACTTCTCAGACTGAATTTCCCCAGATATCTACATTTCATGTTTATAAGCATATGGTAAATTAATTTGCATTGTCGACTTTGTCTGGGTACATCTGAGGTGAACTTAAGTATAGTCACTCTTTGACTGGCAATTGAGCTGTCCTTTCCACCTGGTCTGCTGCAGTTAACATCGCTATGGCTTATCATTTGCAGAATTTGCCTTCAAACTAACTTCAACTATAACCTGAACTGGAGAATGCCAATATCAGATAGGGTAATAAGGTGTATTTTTCTTCAGCCTCTGGTGGCTTATCGTCCAGGACTGGTGCAGCTGTTATTTCCTGGCTCTCTGAAATTTGAAAGGCCCCATGGTTTTTTGTGGTGGGGAGGCACAGGTGAAAATTATGCTTTCTATGAGAATACCATCATCTTTAATGTCCTCTGATTTTGTGCCAATTGAGCCCAAAGAGACAGCCGGCTCGTCTTCCTTAATGCGGCACAATGGTATCACCCTGTGTTTGTTGTCACGATGAGACAGGATGCCTGCTTGAGACAGGATGCCTTCTCCCCAAATTGTATAAGTACCTAGAGTATTAGAATTACTGCTCAATTACTCTTTCATGAAAATGGGCACGATATAAATTGCTTTAATTTAATGTCAGTAGTCATGTGGAACTCCTAAAAATGACTTGCACTTAGCAATTTTTTTCACAAAAGCCACATGAAAATTAGTTTAGTTTAGTTTAGAGATACAGCGCGGAAAGAAGCTCTTTGGCCCACCATGTCCGCACTGACCAGCGATCCACGCACATTATCACCATCCTATACACACTAGGGACAATTTACACTTATACCAAGCCAATTAACCTACAAACCTATATGGAGTGTGGGAGGAAACCGAAGATCTCGGAGAAAATCCACAGAGAGAACATACAAACTCCGTGCAGACAGCACCCATAGTTGGGATTGATCCCGGGTCTCCGGCATTGCAAGTGCTGTAAGGATGCAACTCTACCACAGTGCCACTGTGCTGCCTCTATAGTATGCCTCTATAAATGGGTATTTTCCTAGGTAGTCCCTGTCTAGTTTATGTTTTTATGTGTGTTGATGTCTATCCTGGGGCATCACTCTGATATGTTAATCTTCCTCATCTGTCCGCAAGACCTTTTTCCAGAACTGTGGTTGCTCTTTTAAGTACTTCTTGGAAAACTGTTACCTGACCATCCTATTTAATAGATAATAGATAATAGACAATAGGTGCAGGAGTAGGTCATTCGGCCCTTCGAGCCAGCACCGCCATTCAATGCAATCATGGCTGATCATCCCCAATCAGTACCCCGTTCCTGCCTTCTCCCCATATCCCCTGACTCAACTATCTCTAAGAGCCCTATATAGCTCTCTCTTGAAAGCATCCAGAGAATCTGCCTCCACCGCCCTCTGAGACAGAGAATCCCACAGACTTACAACTCTTTGTGTGAAAAACGGTTTCCTCGTCTCCGTTCGAAATGGTTTACCCCTTATTCTTAAACTGTGGCCCCTGGTTCTGGACCTATTTTTGCAGCTAACCTGTGGTTTGCATCTTGCAGTGTAACCTCTGTATTTCTGTTCATGAAGTCTTCTGCGGACAGTGGTCATTGACAAATCCACATCTGAAGAGTGTTTCTGATCTGTTGGACAGGTGCTTGGGGATTTTTCTGTTATAGAGATAATTTTTCTGCCGTCAGCTGTGGAGGTCTTCCTTGGCCTACAATCCCTTTACGATTAGTAAGCTCTCCAGTGCTCTCTTGCATCTTAATGCTTTTCCAAACAGTTGATTTTGGTAAACCTAGGGTTTGGCTGATGTCTCTAACAGTTTTACTCTTGTTTCTCAGTCTCATAATGACTTATTTGACTTTCATTGGCACAACTTTGGTCTTCATGTTGATAAACACCAATAAAAGTTTCCAAAGGTGATGGAAAGACTAGGTGCTAGGAGGCAATTAAACACACCTGAGCAATTACAAACACCTGTGAAGCCATGTGTCCCAAACATTATGGTGCCCTGAAATGGGTGGACTGCTGTAATTTCTACATGGTGAAACCAAAATGTATAAAAATGCCCTTTATTAAAATCTGACAATGTGCACTTTAACCATGTGTTCTTGTTGTCTATTACAAATCTCAAATTGTGGAGTTCAGAAGCAAATAAACAAATGATGGGTCTTTGTCCCAAACATTATGAAGGGCACTGTACTTTTAAGCTGTAATTTTCTGAAACTAGCTGTGAACCTTGTCTCCAGCATTGGTAATATCTGTGCAACTTAAGTGTTGTTTATCACTGTGAGAGGAGATGGGAATATATTTTGCGTTTTTATCAATTTAAATCCATTTACAAAAGAAATATCAAGACTAGTTGCTTCCCCCATTCGTACCTTTGGCATTGAGAGTATGATGGTGATCAACTACTGTATTTCCCGGCAATGAAGACGCACCTGCGTCAAAGACGCACCCCCATTTTGTGTTGCTAAATTGTGAAAAAAGTCTGGCGGGACAGGATTAGGGATTGGTATAGTCCAGGTGTCGGCAACCTTTTTTGCATAGGGGCCAGGACCATTGTTTGTGAGCGGATGGCGGGCCACATCTATTGCCATAATTAATAAATGGAGGTAATAATACATACTAACTAAATTAGTAATTAGTAATAATACGTACTAATAATACATAAATTAGTAATAATACATACCGGCACTAATAATACATAGTTTTCACATGTTTTTCAATTCGTTTTCTGCAGTTTCCTGATCGCCTGCATGCCACGGGACTGACTGCAGTTCCCAGATACCTCGCGTCCCCGGGACTAGCTGCAGTTCCCAGATACCTCGCATCCCCGGGACTAGCTGCAGTTCCCAGGTCGCCTGTGAGCCCCGCGTCTAGCTGCAGTTCCCAGGTCGCCTGTGAGCCCCGGGTCTAGCTGCAGTTCCCAGGTCGCCTGTGAGCCCCGGGTCTAGCTGCAGTTCCATGTCCGGTCCCGGCGGCCGCTCGCAGCCACCCGAGCAACAGAGTGAGTGGCATGATCCCCGACCCCCTCCTTCTCTTTGCTCCTGCCCTCCCCTCAACTTTACCCCTGGCGGCCCAACCGTGCTGACCCGGGCCAGACTCCCCACACACTGTGGAAGCAACTCTTTCCCCCATCCCCCACCAGCGGCGCTGCCCTTATACAGCTGCTGTACTGAGGAATAGTCAAATCTATTTTTCTTGGCTAACAATCTAACCTTCGGCCTCCAAGACGCAGGTAAATTTTCAGGCCTTATTTTATGGTAAAAATTAGCGTCTTCATTGCTGGGAAATACGATAATTTGTTGTGAAGATTTAACGTGTCCTGAAAACTATCTTTACTTGATACCTTCCTTCCACACAAACAAAACAAGTTATTCTGATCAGGAATACATTGCCTGTAAGAATTATGGAAGCGGATTCAATAAAAACTTCAAAAGGCAATAGGGTTAATAATGATTATTATTATAATTAAATAATAATTATATTAAATAGATTTATGGAAAGAGGAAGGAATTGAAATTAATTGCTAAGTACAAAACATTTTGTGCTGAATTACATTTTACTGTTTTGTATCCAATTTAATATTCTATGAAGAAGAGTTTACTGATAATATGGTGACACAAGAAACTTCAAATACTGGAATTGCTGGGGCTCAATGCATCAGGCAGCATTTGTGGAGGGAATGGAAAGAAGTTTTGCAATTGTTGGATATAGTATGAAATATGGAGATAGAATTTAATGCAGGTAAGTGAAAATATTGCACCAGTTCCAAAGATAGAATAAAATATGCACTATTTCAATGTTATAAAAATAGCCAAGGATGACACTGGTTGAGACCTGGGATCCTAAGTAGATTCAAGACTAAATATGCTGAACCAATACTAAGCAACAATCAGCAATGCTAATGTATTGTTGAATCATATTGCTTGAACATTAGAATACTGGTCAGAGTTGGTAATGGACTGCAGACCACAATTGACACAGGCACAACCTGAATACTGCAATCGGTTCTGCACATCAGAAGAGAGAATTTCAATCTAGAAACAGTGCAAAAAATGATTAATTAAGCAGATAACCATTGCAAATGATGAGGATGGATTGTTAAAGGTGTAGAAAAATATACCCTGGAAATTATAATTGTTCAAAATATAGAAGCAGAGAATCCAGGTTTAAAAATTGGAAATGATAATATTATCAATAAAACAAAACAAAGTGCTGGAGGAACTCAGTGGGTCAGACAGTGTCTGTGATGGGATTGAAGGGTTCTGACCTAAAACCTTATCTGTCCATTCCCTCCACACATTAACAACCTAACATGCTAAGGTCCTCCAGCACTTTGTTTTTTGTTCAAGATTCCAAAATCTGCAGTTTATAGTATCTGCATATTATTAAACTCTACCTTATAAAAAGAGTAAATTTGAGGGGTGGGAGCAGGGAACAAGTATACAGAATGAATTTATGATTCAAAGCTGGTAACACCTCACGTTACATGCTTACATTTTATGACATGACTGGACGCCATTTTATGATGTGAAGAAAGAACTGTTATCATTGACATCAAAGTCACATAAATTACTTTTTCTAATTAATTGTCAATGAGAATGCATTTTAGGCTATAATTTAGAAATAGTGTTTGAACTAGATCTGTTATTCTTGTGCAGACAAATCAATTTGCTTCTGCTCCCCCTATCCCTCCCTTTTATTTTTTAACACCCCAGCTTAGTGACCACAGTTTTACTGTATATTTTACCTGACTAAATGGTTATCAGGGTTGCCAACTCTCACGCATTGAGCGTGAGACTAACGCATTTGAGGAAATTCGCACGCTCTCACTCTGATGACAGAAGTTCTCATGCTCAAAAATATATTTAAAAAAATATATGAATAAATAAATAAATAAAGTCACACTCCTCCACACTCACCAATGAGAATCGTTTTTTATCAGCGGGTTCCCCGTAAAGAAAATGGCAATGTAGACATAAATGCTGGAGAAACTCAGCGGGTGAGGAAGCATCTATGTCTGGCTTTGACCCTTCTTCAGACTCAAGCATTTCTCCAGCATTTTTATCTACCGCTCCATGGATGCTGCCTCACCCGCATTCATACTCCCGTGCAGATGGTATGATAGGTGAGACACGGTGGTGGTCCCAGCACCGACCCTCCCCCCCCCCCCCCCCCCGAGACACTGCTCACACCGCCCACCCTCACCTCAGGCGGCTCTGTGTCCGGCAGCCGCTCTGTCCACAGACCCCGGCCCGGAGCCAGGAGCGGACTGGGTGAGTGGGGGCGTTGGTGCCGCCTCTAGAGCCGTGACGATGAATCTCAGGCTAAGGCTCCGTTCCGATGCCTGACTCCCGGGTCACTGACCCTCACCTCCTCCGACCCCCGCGTCAGTGACCCTCACCTCCCCTGGATTCCAGCTGGACACAGAGCACTTGGGCCAGCCCGCATTCCTGGGGAGGGGGGGAGAGAGGGAAATGCTCCCTGAACATCGCCAAGTCTCCGCTCACTCCGGGTGTTGTCGCCGCTTCACTGACCCACACTCTCACACACAACCTAACACACACCCTTACACACATAAGGTTTAAAGGGATTTGGGCCAAATGCGGATAAATGGGACTAGTTTAGATGGGGCATCTTTTGATCTGCATGAACAAGTTGGGGTGAAGGGCCTGTTTCCATGCTGTAAGACTATGACACACTGTAGAAAGGGTCCAATTGCTCTGGAGTGGATCCAGGGGCGATTTTTGAACATATTGGATGGGCTGGAATTTTTGTTTCACTTTGAAGAAAGATTTGATAACTGGAATTGTATTCCCTGCAGCAACTGAGGTGAAGAAGAGACTTAGTTGAGGTGAATAATATTATGAGAATAGGACCTGTTTCGCTTAATAAAGAATGTAAGAAGGAACTGCAGATGGTGGTTTAAACTGAAGATAGATACTAATAGCTGGTATAACTCAGGACAGGCAGCATTGCTGGAGAGAAAGAATAGGTGACGTTTCGGCTCGAGACCTTCAGACTGAAGAGGTTGAAAACCAGCAATAAAACACAATGACTGGAGATGTGTGTTATCCAACTAAGAGCAGAAATCATAATCATGTGTTCATCTTTATTGACGTGACACCATAATAAATATATAACAGAAAAAAAAGATGATGGGGTGGCACGGTGGCACATCGGTAGAGTTGCTGCCTTGCAGCACCACAGACCCAGATTTGATCCTGACTACGGGTGCTGTCTGTACAGTATTTGTACATTCTCATTATGACCACATGGTTTTCTGTGGAAATTCCGGTTTCTCCCACATCTGAAAGACGTGCAGGTTTGGAGGTTAATTGGCTTCTGTAAATTGACCCTGGCGTGTAGGATACAACTGGTGTATGATAGATTGCGGTCGGTGCCGACTTGGTGGGCTGAAGGGCCTGTTTCCATATATATGTTTTACATATATATCTTAATTTCATTGAACCATATACGGTTGAATATGTGGCATTATTTTCATCTTGTTTCTATAGTCAAAGGGTAAGGTTGATTGATTTATTTGTGCAGATCAGTGATGGAAGTCTGACTCCTCTTGCCGTGTTTCTATATTTTTGTTTCTCTATATATGCATAACAGCATGAATTACAATCTGATTTCCATACATGAATATACTAAGGTCATTCATGTGCTGCACCTGTTGATCAGAGCCTGGCTCTACTGTGGAATGTAATTAGAAATGTAATTTAGCCTAACCTTATTCATACCTAATCCAATTTGAAGCATAAATGTTGCATCAAGTGTAAGTTAAAAGTATGCACCAGATTGCACAATTTCAAACAGAAAAATGCAAAAGCTTCCTACCGTGGGTCACCCTCCCCCCCTCAGTCGCTGCACTCCCTCGCAATTTCTCACTCTCTCCTCAAACCCAATGTTGCCAGCCCTGTGGTTATACAAATAAGCAGGATCAGCAGTACATGCAACTTCCTTACATTTTCAAAATTTACTCTGCATGATATGCTTTCAGAATAAAAAGAGTTCATAATTTGAAGTGTTTTTACTGCCACTTTGAAAATCCACTTAGAAAGCTTCTAATCTGCAATCTGCTAAAAATAACCATGTTATGTATTAACTAACTTTAAAAAATATGAATAACCTACCAGAATAGATTTATCTATCAAACATGTTGGAGCATAATTTGACATATCGTGATTTTTTTTAGCACTTTTCGTAGTTGTGTGTGATTAATGATTAACATTAAATAGATCATGTCCACATGACATTTAGTTCAAAATCAAGAGTGGATTTTTCATTGTGTTTTTAAAAAATACCAAGTGTTTCTTTTCAACCAAATATAATCATCAAGCTGCTCAGTTTTGCTGAAGTGCACAAATAAATGTGTTGTCCTAATTGCAGAAACATCAAAGAAAGTAATGCCTTTTAAAGCTGTTGCTTGGAAACTGTTTTCTGCATGGTTGATCTAGGCGTCTGATTGATTGATGCAAAATATTTTTTCCCTTTGCTAAATGTTATGAGTTTGAGTCACCTGTAAAAGCAAATGTATGGATTCAATGCAATCCTTTTAAACTGAACTGCATTAACTGGCCTTCTCCTCAAGAGTTGGGTGATAATGTTGTTTTTGTAATTTATCCTGATCTGATTATCACATCTTTTAATTTGCCTTTTTCCGCTGTGTGGATTGTTAAGGGCCTGTCCTACAAGCATGCAACTCTATGCGATTAGCGCGACCTAACGTGGTCGCTTGAGCCGTCCGGCGTCACGGGGCCAGTCCCACTGCGATCGCCGGAATTGTGCGGAGTTCGTCCCGACATCGCGCGGGGCTCCGAAAAACTGACTATGTTCAAAAATTCCACGCGGCAACGGCTTGTCGGCTCGCAGTCGCCTCGACACATTACACACCGTCTCGACGTCGTGCCTCCGTGAACCTATCTGTAGGTGCCTCCGTGACCCTCTATGTGTGTGGCTCCGTGGCCCTCTGTGTGTGTGTGCCTCTGTGCCCCTCTCTGTGTGCCCCTCTCTGTCCTGGCGAACTTACATTAGACTTCGCTCCAAGTTCGCCTCACTTTGATCCACGTTGCGCCACTCACCCGACCTCCGCGCGGCCCCTGCTGCCGGTTTGGTCGCGCTTGCCGCATGCAGGCGCATGCTGGTGGGAACGGCCCTGTACAGGAGATCACCCGACCTCCGCGCGGCCCCCGCTTCTAGTTTGATCGCGTTCATCGCATGGAGTCGGATGCTGGTAGGACAGGCCCTTTAGACACCTATCTCCTAAAATCTCTATCAATCTCTTAGTTGGCCAAATCCAATTCCCTATATAATTTGTTTTTCTGTGAAAATGTCATTCTGTCCAGCCTCCAAAAATTAGATTGCTAACCAAGTCATGGTGATTAATTCTATGAGTATATCACTTCGTGGATGCGTGTGGCTTTTAATAAAAAAAGATCACCATGGTGCATAAAGTTACAAACCAGATTATGTTATTGGTTTGATTATAGAGAGCTACTTCCTTCAAAAGAGAATGATTGTGCAACAGGAATGGAACAATACAATTCTTACTTGCTGCAGCTTTTACAGGTACATTATCACAAAAATACCACAACAAATATACAGTAAACTACCTTCAATAGAGTATCAGTTTCACTCGGTAATCTGCCTATGATAGTGCAAGCCGAAGCACGTTGTGCACTCCTGATTCTAAGTCCATTCTAGTTCATGGTTATACAATATGGTTCAAGAGCCTGAGATTGATGGAAAGAAGCTATTCCTGAACCTAGAAGTAATGGTTGCTTACCTTTTTATTATATATCTGCACATTTTATTTGCCCCCTTTTGTGCAGTTTCGGAATTTCTTAGCTTTTCCTAAGGAATAGAACCAACAATATTTGTGCCACCATCACTCTCATTTAAGTGAAGGCACTTCTGAATTATTTGTTCTTGAATTATTCATCCAGAGAAGATTGCCAAAAATGTGGTATTCTTTGCACCTGGGATCCTGGAATATTAAAGGCTGAAATTGGACCATCTAACGACTTTGCAACAGGAGTTGGGTTTTGGGCTGCATTCATTTTTAAATATTTATTTCAGTTGTTGTCAGAACACATAAAGTTTAGCTGGCAGCCCCACAAGTGGCACTTCTGCTTCATTTGGAAGCTGTTCTGCAATGTGACTGAAGTATTTTAGCAATACTGGAATTTCACAGCATCCATTTACTGTTTAAAAAAAAAATTACAAGCTAATTACCTCTTGGATTCATTTTTCACTCTTTTCCCTGCTCTGACGACTGTCCCTTCATCCTTGTACTAACATTTTTCCCAATCTCGGAATCTCATCAGTCTGCAGTCCACCTTCACTAATTGTAGCTATTTTCTACTGAAGCATATTGTATATTGTGAATGATGAATCAACAGCAGCAGGAAAACATTGGAATGAGCTGACCTGGCATCACTGGGTAAGGTCAGGCTGTCTGTGCACAGGAGAATAGAGTGCCTGGACAGTGCTGGGAGAGCTGTTTGTGGAATGTAATACCCGCTAACTCTTGTACGAAATGCACACAAAAATATTAACACTAAATGGAAAAAAATACTAACACTCTCCTAATGTTGAGAAATAAAAAATATCAATCATGGCAAAGGGTTACTGGGCTTACGGACACGAGATTCAAAAATGTTATCGAAGCCGCTTTGGAAAAATCGTAATTTTTCACAAAATTGTCGGAATCATTGGCCCGTGACCACACAAAGAGGAGAAAGAGAATACGATGGCATTGAAAACCCGGAGACCCGTTGTACGGAGCAAAAAGATCGAAACCCAGCAAAGGTGATGGAGGGAGTGCGCCCACCTCCAAAAATATCAGTCTTGCCAACCACCTCCTCCCTCCCAAAAAAAACACAAAGTGCTTGACGAACAGAGTGCACAGGCAGCATCTCCAGAGAACATGGATAGGTGATGTTACACATTTATTTTCTCCAGAGATTCTGCCTGACCCACTGAGTTACTCCAGCATTTTGTGTCTTTTTTTTGTAAACCAGCATCTACAGTTCCTTGTGTCCACTTTCTCCCCTGATCCATGGTACAGCCTAAGGGATCTCAGACTTGACTAATCAGCCACCCCGGAACTCCAGAACTAAATTGGAAACAAGTCATCCTCAGTAGAAGTCCACAGAAGACCTCAGTGGAAGGGTACAGAACTTGCTCGTACTTGTCTGCCTACATGAGAGAATGGGTGCTTTTGAGTTTTTTTGGTTAATATACCACCGATAATTTTAATGACTAGCTACTGAGACACTGAAATGTAATGTCAGGTGGTGATTAATGAAACAATGAGATTCAGATGATATGCCTTACTTGGAATAGTGTACACTGGGCATGATTCTTTCTGATTGCAATTGTATTTGAAAGTACTGCTTGAGACAGTGACTATGACATTCAACTGAAGCAGTAGGCAGTACAACAAATAAAGATGACTGAGCTGTAGCATTTCTGGCAAATAATCTGCTAAAAACTGAGAAAATGGAGGGACGAGTTTTCACTCTATATTGATCTTGTTCTGACATCTGAACTAAAGCAGACAAAATGTAAGGTGTTGTTTTTGCTCACTGGAATGGGATCTGTATTATATCTTAAAGCTCTCAAATTAGTCACTGGAAAATCCATTACATGCATTTAAGGCACATTATATCCCACGGAGAAATGAAACCATTTGCTGGTTCTGTACGTGCACCCAGGAGCAGGAAAAAATGCTTTGCTCCATTCTTGTATACATTCTTAGCAGAGCTAATTCTCGTGGTAGTTTATTGCAGTGTTATAGGTGGTTTACTGAAGAAACTTGCTCACCAAAGATAGGGTCACTTGAGTAATCTGGAAACTCAGGCAGAGTAAATTCCAGATAAGAGCATGGAAGGCCGTGGAGCTGTTCAAGGCCATGCTTGAAATGCTGGATGGCCAGAGGGAGGTGTGTGGGGGAAAGCACAAAATAAAAGCAGAACAGAGAAAGTATAGAAAATGTGGCTTAGTTGTTAAAATGATTGCAGACAGCAAAATAAGTGGCTGAAAATGAAGCCTCCTGCCTGTGAGAAAATGAATGTACAAAGTAGATTAGAAATATATATTTTTACAAGCAGCACACAAAGATAACATCAGAAGACCAGGGAGTGGATGCAGTGATCTGCACAGAGACTGAGATAGGGTTAGATTCAGGATACTAGTCAAATGCAATATAACTGATGACAAAGAAAATTAATCCCATGGAAGGAAAACGTATTGGATGTATCTGCACCAATATGTTGGTGGAAGGGCAACAGGTGGCACTCTGCTTTGCTACCTGATCGAGTCATCCTTTTCAAGGTGCTGCAGTCACGGCTTGTCAATATAAAACACTGAAGTTGGTTGGAAGATGTTCACAGATGGTGGTGAATCCAAAGCAATCAAGAGCAATAATACATATTGCATCACTGGTCAGGAAGGTGCCATACCTGTGCTTGAAATTAATGTTGTGTAGCAGATGGAACTGATAAAGGTACACCACAAAAGGGTAGTGAAACCTGCTTTGCTGCAAGCAATTACATCAGCCCAGAGAAGAAAAAAACTAGGATGATATTCACACAGCAGGGCAATCAAAAGTCTAAAAACTACAAGGTGACAAATGGAGGTTGTTGAAAAAAGACAGGCATGTTGCTATAACAGAAATATCAAAGATTTTCCACTACTGTGGGATGGTGATGTAATGAGACTGAAGCCCACATCAGACTGATGACTGACATAGTGACCAGTCACACACAATACCCTTGTCATCTGAGCTCATGACAGACGAGGGCAATCCATATTGAGGGAACAGAGACGCAAGAAACTGCAGCTGTTGGAACCGAGCAAAAAAATGAAGTGCCGGAATAAGTCAACTGGTCAGGCAGCATCTGTGGAGGGAATGCACAGATGTGGTTTTGGATTGGGATAAAGTCTGAAGTCTCCTGACCCAAAATGTTATCTGTCCATTCCCTCCACAGGTGCTGCCTGACCCGCTGAGTGTATGCAGTACATTATTTTTCAGAACAGATGTTTGATCTGATCTGGAAGGGCCATTCATTGACACAATCATGAGGAGTTCTACTGAAATGCAAGTTAATTAATAATTAGAGTCATACTCTACATTTGTGTTTGACTTCTAGAAATTATTTGAAGCTATTAAGAGCAGACACAGTGGAAAGTTTTGTCCCAAAATATAACTCAATTTTAATGTAATTTTCCCCTGTTGTTTTTATCATTATAGGAGAGAAAGAACTAATGCAGTATTAGTTAATACCACTTTAAGATATGTGGCAAATGTCCAATTGTTACCTTGATAGTGTAGAACCTGCTTGGACCAGTTTGCATGTATGGGAACAGAAAGATACTGAGACAATAAACCTTGCCTTTTGAGGCATTTGCCATACGTTACATTGCTGGAAATATGAAAAACTGAAATGCAGGTATCTTTGGACATGCAAAAATACAGTTAAGTGTGAGGTGTTGCAATTTCGGAAGTCAAATCAGGGCAGGACATTTACAGTGAGGTAGGGGCCTGGGGAGTGTTGTAGAGCAGAGGGATTTCATGTACAAGTACCTAGTTCCCTGGAAATGGCACAATAGGTAGATCGGGTGATGAAAAGGGTTTTGGCACGTTGGCCTTCAACAGGAAGGGAATTAAGTATGGTAGTTGGGATATTATGTTACAGTTGTACAAGACATTTGCGAGGCCACATTTAGAGTATTGTGGTTAGTTTTGGTCAACTTGCTATAGGAGAAATGCCATTAAGCAGGGAAGAGTGCAGAAAAGATAGATAAGCATGTTGCCAGGACTCAGGTGCCTGGGGTGTAGGAAAAGGTTGTGCAAGCTAGGACTTTGCTTCTTGCAGTGCAGGTGTAGAGAAGATGTATAAAAATCATGAGGGGAGTCGATATGATAAGTGCACAGAGTCTTTTTAACAAGACTAGGAGAATCAAGAAAGGGAGGGCATAGGTTTGAGATGAGAGTGGAATGCTTTAATAGGAACCTGAAGCAGGTATAATAGCAATACTCCAAAGACATTTAGACAGGTACACAGATAGGAAGCTTGAGAGGAATATGGGCTAAACATGTGTAAATAGGACTAGCTTAGATGGGGCATCTTGGTCAGCATGGACGAGTTGGGCCAAAGGGCCCGTTTCCATGTTGTATGACTCTATGAATGCAGAATTCTAAAACTACAAACATTTGTTAATCAGCATTATAGTAATTTACTGATTATTGAGCCAAATTATGGACGTTACAATTTGATTCTGTAATCTAGAAGTAGATAAGAATAAATGGCTCCCTAGACATAAATTAATTTTGCAAGATATATTGCTTTTCACATTATAAGACACTCTCTATCTAACTCATCATGAACAACAGTCTCTGGAATTGTCTGGTTCTTTCTGTTTTGTTACCTCTCCAAAGTTTCAACCTCTCTAAAACTCTCTGAAGAAGGGTCTCGACCCGAAACGTTGCCTATCTCCTTCGCTCCTTAGATGCTGCTGCACCCGCTGAGTTTCTCCAGCTTTTTGTGTAACTCTCTAAAACTCTGTCTGACTTTGCAGACAATCTAAGCCAATCCATTCCTCTCTCCAATCTGCATTGTTTCATTTTCCTATTAATTTAAAGCTGTCAGAATGTGCATATGATGATTAGTCCTGAATGCAAGTTATTTATAATTACAATCATAATTTGTAATTATGTCTGTGGTAATTGGATTTCAGTGGATTGCTCCGATTGTATTGTAGCTTCTGATCCTCAGTCTGAATCTAATCAAAATTTAAAGGAGAACTGGAAAATCTTTCATGAAGTGAATTTGGAATATTTGTTAGCCAGTGATTACGTTTCATTTCATACATTGAGCAGTAATCAAGCCAGGTAGAATGACGTCAGTGACAGGTTTCATGTAATTTCTTCAGCCTGTTTTGCTTGATTGCCATATTGGGAATTCTCCTGATTTGTTGCAGTATTCCAGTGAGTTTGGGATCAACCCCACATCACTGCACATGAAAAGGCCACTTACCCTAATGTGACCATGTCAGTGGCCCTCTAAGTGAAGTATGTGTACAGTAGGAGTTGGCAGAGACTATTTGGTAAAATAGTTTGATGGGAGTATCTGCCAGATTGGACTGCCATTTTAACGTGTTCTGTCTGGTTTACGAGCCATGGTTAGGAGGTGGAGGCAGTAACTTGCCACTCCGATCAGGGAGAGCCCAGTCTTGGCATGTCTGCCAAAAACAAGTGTGGGCGGAGAAGCAGGAGAAGCAGCGTTGCAGCGTGCTCTGAGACGACACAACCTTCTGAAAGATGGAGCCATTGGAAAGGTTTTATTTATTTTCTCATAAATGAAATAGTATTAAATGTAAATTTTATTTAAATTAATTTGTTAGCAAAACTGCTTTTGGTGGGTTTCTTTTCTTTGTTTACGGGGGGTAAGTAATGCATTTATTCTGAAGCTTTTTGATTGTTAACAGAATATGTTTTTAAATCAACAAACAAATCCTTCAGTATCACAGAAGGTTTACATTTCAAATAATTTATTTTTTAAACAATTTATTTTTTAAACCACATTATGAAACATATTTAACACACTAAAATTACAAACTGCACTGTGGAACATGTATTCTGGAGGTAGAGAGTCGTTTGGAACAATATAAAGATTAAACTGATGTGCCTCTTGATGTTGTTGGTAAAGCATACTAGTTTGGCTGAGCCATTGTTTCTAACAATCTATGCAAGGCCTTGTCTTACGCCACTGAATTCTAACACTGTTGCCAAACTGTAAAACATGTTTCCTTCTCCTGCATCGACAACTTCATTTTGAGTTTGGAAAAAAAAACATGATTATCTCAGTTGGATGAATATGAATGGAAATTATTCAGGTTGCATGCTCAGGATTGCCATCATGATGCCTTAAGTACAAGTGCTTGTGAAAAGCAACTATATTTGATGCAGCCTATCCTTCATTGCCCTCAAAATGTTACATCACATGCATCTCAGTATTGCTTTAGTGCAGACTAAAATAAACAAATTGACCCTGTTTTGGCATGCACAGCACTGCCATACAAACTGACTCAGTATTATGTCTCTGATAGTGACTTTGGTGATGCCTTGATAATATTGTTCTGTGAACTTATTTTGGACGATAATTTGTAGTTACTCTTGCTTGTACTTGTGTGCCGTGGGAGTGTAAGTCATGATGAATTTAAACAGAGAATTTTAAAAAGCTGGGTAGCTGTAGCCCACTCCCTTGACATCAGTCTGAAGAAGGGTCTCGAACCGAAACGTTGCCCATTCCTTCTCTCCAGAGATGCTCCAGCATTTTGTGTCTACCTTTGATTTAAACCAGCATCTGCAGTTCTTTTCTACACTAGCTGTAATTAAAGTTGAATTTAATACTTCTGAATCTTGTTCTGCATTTTTCAATTTGAGGCCAATGATGTTTATGCCTAACATTTTATATTAGGGCGAGTGTTGTGGGATTTGTCTAAGATTCAGAGATTAACTTGTAATGAATTTTTTCTCCAAGTTTCATTAATTTTAAGGAAAACTATGAGTATGCCAAGATCAAAGCTGGGAAAATTGTACTTCACTTTTGTCAATACTGGCAGTCTCAGGTTGTATCACAATTCTGTTCCTGAGAACTGTTAATAACCCAAAGGAAATTAATAGAAACAGCTGCAACAGTAGAGTCAGCGGGTGAGGGAAGACACACCATCAGCCGGCCTCACTGACTCAGGGAGTGAGTCTGGTCAACTTTCCCAAATTTGCTTGGCGCGACCCAGCTCCCAATTGTTGCAGCTTGCGGGGGTGGGTGGGCAAGATGGTTGGTGGAGTGAGAGTGTGAGGATGCCCCCTTCCTACCTGGCTTAAGATGCCTGCAGCCCCACAGCAGCTGGCAAATCCACCCCATCCATCCCGTCGGTCTCGAGACTGATTTTTTTTCTAAGCGACATACATCTCTAGATAAATCATTGTTTGGTCCTAAAAGGTGCTTTAACAATTATTAAGGTCTACAATTTTGGTGTGATGTGTTCTCAGCTTATTAATTGTGTTTTGCTATGATGGTACATTGATTAAATGTGTAAAATCTACTGTTACCATGGTTGTGTCTCGATGGTTTTCATTTGCTGCTGGTATGAAGACAACAAGATAACTTTTTGTGTAACTTTTGGGTTGGTTGATAATTTGTAATTAAATTTATATTTCCTGGTATTTTTCCTTATGAGGCTATCAATAGTGACAGGATTATTTTTGTCACTGTTTAGGCTCCCTGAAATGGACTGGGGCAAATTTAGTTTTAGCAGTTAAAAGAGATCTGGTTAAATATCTGAAAGGAAGGAATTCGTGAAGCTATAGAGAGTATACAGGAATGAGAGTAGGCAAATTGTTCTAGCGTAGAGCCAGTACAAAGTTGACGGGTTGAATAGGCTTCTTCTGCTCCATAACTATTCAGTGATTATATTTCAATAGTTTACCTGAATTCACATTGTAAATAAGAAATGCCCATTTTTTAAATGCAGCTAAACTGAATTTCAACCGACTCAAAAGGTTTATCACATACCCAAGACTGTACTGATTAGGAATTATTTTGTTTACTCAATGAATGTTGGCACTACTTGCAAGACTAAATCTATAATCCATCACTGATTTCCTATGGCAAGGGAAGTGGTGTTCTGCTTGTTTTAAACTACTTTGAACCTTGTGGTAAATGTACTAACACACTCCTATGTTTAATGGGAGAGGAGGAAGGAAGAGGGTAAATTCCAGAATGTTGATCGAGTAAAGTTGATGTAGCTTTGGATAGGAAATGTTTAGAGGGATATGGGCTAAACACAAGCAAATGGGACTAGCTTAGATGGGGCATCTTGGTCAAGTTGTGCTGAAGGACATGTTTTTGGGCTTTATGACTCTAGGACTCTATGTTTCTATTTCAGAACAGGTAACACAGTGGCACAGCTGGTTGTGCTGATATCTCATAGTACCACGAACCTGGGTTTGATCCTGACCTTGGGTACTGTCTGGGTGGATTTAGTTTAGTTTAGAGAAACAGTGCAGAAACAGGCCCTCCGCGTCAACCAGCGGTCTCTTCATATTCACACTATCTTACACACTCTAGGGACAATTTTTAAAAACATTTTACCAAGCCAATTTACCTACATGCCTGTACGTTTGCACATTCTCCCTATGACCAAGTGGGTTTCCCCTAGGTGCTCCACTTTCCGCACATATCCCGAACACGTATGGGTTTATAGATTAATTGGTCTCTGCAAATTGCTTCTAAACTCAACAAAACTAAACTAAACTGTGTTTGATTTAAGGGAGAATGAATTTGTGTGATATTTTTGTAGAATCCTTGGTAAGTTTGTACAAACTGGAGCCATGTTAGGATCTTGACAGATTTTTTTTGAAAATGGCTCAATATAGTTAAACTTCAAGTGACTCAAAAACCAAGTGGCCTAATTGTAATCCAGGCTTGTGCCCTGTAAGCAGTTGAATAGCGTTGGTGACTTAGCCTGTGAGTAATTTACTGTTACATATTCAGCCACAGTTTTACATGGCAGATTTGGTTACATTTATGGTCAATAATGACACTCGGGATCTTGATGCTGGGAGATTTGACTTGCAAATGCCTATAACATCACGAGGAAGTGTCCTCCTTCCTGTTGGAAATACCATTGAAGCTGATACGTCGTGTGATTACTTACTACTAGACTAAGTGGGACCCGCTGGACAGTTCCAGTCGCACCAGGCGGCCTGGTCCCCCCAACGCAAACCATTCCCCAATGCAAAATTCCACCACTCACCCGTTCCCCCAACGCAACGCGTTCCCCCAAAGCAATATTCTACAATTCACCCATAGCCCCTAACTGTGCTGGCGTGGCTCATTTCCCCTCATCCTCCAGCACTCCCACCTTCCTCTTCATGTGTGGGAGGGGTGTGAGTGGGTGGGGGTGGGGTGGGGGTGTGTGTGGGGGAGTGGGGGAGGAGAGGTGTGGGGGAGGGGGGTGTGGGGGAGGGGGGTTGTAACAGGGGTGAAGTGGGGTGTGGGGTAGGGGGGTTGTAGCGGGCGTGTAGGGGAGGGGGTGTAGGGGAGGTGGTGTGGGAGAGGGGGGGGTGGGAAGTGGGGGTGTGGGAGAGGGTGTGTGTGTGGGGGAGGGGGAGTGTGGGGGAGGGGGAGTGTGGGGGAGGGGGGTGTGGGGAAACATGAGGGAGGGTGGGACGGTGATGGGGAGGTGGGCTGTGGGGGAGGGGGCGTGTGGGGGAGGGTGTTGTGGGGGGGCTGTGGGGGAGTGAAGGTGTAGGGAAGGGGGGTGTGGGGAAGGGGGGGTGTGGGGAAGGGGGGGGGTTTGGGGGGGAGGGGGAAGGGGGTGTGTGCAATGCGGAGGGGTGGTCACAGCAGATGCAGCTCGCACTCTGCTCACCCCGCGCCTTCAGCTGTCGGCCTCACGCAGCAGCTCCAGGTCCTACTCCGACTTCACTCAGAGGCTTCCAGTTCAACTTACAGCTCCCGGTTCAACATCGTGGTCGGTGCAGAAGCAGCCCGCACGCTGCTCACTTCCTGCACACTGCTCACGGACTCTGCCCTGCCTCCGGGGATTTTATTCTCCATGGGTGAATGACAGTCGAGAAGACTAATCTGCTGATCTCATGATTCTGTAAACCTTCATAACTTTACTAATATTTCACTGATTGGAACAAAATATGGTGCACTTGGAGCAGGGGAGAATGGGGACTAAGGTGGCTAAAAAATCCAAGTAATATAGGGTACCGTTTTTGCGCAAATTTAAAAAAATGCAATCCGGATGAGGACAAGATGAGAGATTTAGTAATAGTATAGATTTATCATCCAAAGAATGTTTGCCGTTCTAAGCTTGCTACATGCGAACATTGATATTTCATTTGGCAAACACGATTTAATCTTTTTACTACACAATCATGATGGCAATGATAACCGTCATATATGTGAGGGATTGCTTCTGCTGGTGGAGAATGAGACATCTTCCCCCACCTTGCCCCCACCTTGCCCCCACTCCATTGATTTCATTTTGATCAGGGCTCCTTGGTGGAACACTTTTCAATCCTACTTTATCGTCAATGACAGCCTCTCTCACCTCAGCTTCAGGCATTGGGCCATATGTCTCTGTTAACAGTTTATTGGTAAATAAATACCACTTTTTACCTTTCAATACCTTTCTAAGGATTGAAAATAAACTCATGTTGCAGAAATGGATCAGATTGCATTTGGCCTTCCAGTCATTATGGTTTATTATTGGCATGTGTTCCGAGATGCAATGAACTAGAGCAAAGGATAAATTGTGCTCATCAGGAGGAATCTGTTATTATCATCGATTCTGCATTAGTTCGTTTTTTAGCCCATTATGGTATGCAAGCCTTGCCATAATTGACAGGTGTCTGTGCGGTTCACCGACTTGATCAGAAATTGCCTTTTGGCATCCCTGATGGCTTTGCAAAGGTCAGAGCTAAAGAGGTCAGGGTCACCTAATGCAAGCGCCTGTGACTAGGACAACAGTAGAGAGTGGACCACACAGTTCATCGATGGTTTCTGGTTGCGATACACTCGGATTGTCATCTGTGGCACGTGGTCCTCTGCACACCTATGATGAAGTCTATGCCGGCAATGGCACATTCATATGGGTTAATTTCTGAGTGCTTGGATGCAGATCAGTCCGCTGACTCAAAAGCAGTTGTGTAAACATTCCTACATTTCTTCAGAGCAGCACCGTACGACTTTCTGTAACAGATCCCCGTGATTCAGCTTTTACTTGTCAGCAGGCAGAAGAAACATAGGCTTTGCATTGGATTTCGCCCAGAACATCGAGAATATGCCTGATAACTGAACATTACTCACAAAATACCTGACATCACCGAACAATGTGACTTTGTAAAGATCTGATGGAACTTAAGCTGTTATACTCAAGGCCAAATGAAATTGGACAAGGATTGTTGAGCAAGGTTTTCCCTATGGACATATCACACTCATATTTACTATTAACATTAACAACTGACAAATACTAATCATAACTGCTCGTTACTACTAATAATTATTACTAATTGTTACTAATTACTTATAATTGGATTACTTAGAATTAGTTAAAATTGAAACGATAAGTACAGTTGGATTTAAAGCTTGATTTCACTTTTTTTTCTGTTCTCTCTTTTAGATATATATGAGACTATACTGTATTTTGATAATAGTTGCCTTTTTATTTTTTACTTTTTACTAATGGATTATGAATACTTTGGAACTTAAAATGTTTTCCCCCTCCCCGGTAAAATGTTGTTATTGAAATCTCATCTTAAAGAGAGCATGCAGCAAGTAAAGTTTTTTTTTATTTTTCAAAGGCTACGGAAGTCTGTAGATGGCTAGCCATATGGCTATCACTAACTGCACTAATTATTGATGTAGTTTTTTCTTTCTTTTTGCACTTTACTACCCGCCTACCCTATCATTCTTTCTATATAATACTCTATTGTAATTTTAAGTTTGAATGAAATTATAAGTTTTACCAAAGGAGATATGTATGGGAAAAAGACCAACGAGATTTAAAATTCATCTATCTGATGTTCGGGTGTAATGTCGGGTTTGTTGCGCTGAGCCATCTGCTCTTTTATAGACCACCCTAAACAAAAGATGCAAGATTTGAATATGAAGATTGGGGGGTGAAGGAATCACATTTTGTAGCTGGAATGTAAAGGGAATGAATGAACCAATCAAGAGAGGTAAAGTATTAGCACATTTAAAATCACTTAAATCAGATATAATATTCCTTCAGGAAATTCACCTTAAAAATGAAGCACAGCATAGATTGAAAGCTAAATGGATTGATAAATCGTATCACTCCTCATTTTCGTATAAATCCAGAGGTGTGGCAATACTAATCTGTAAAGGGATACCTTTTAAACATATATCAACTATAACGGACAATGATGGTAGATATATTGTATTAATAAGTGAGTTACATGCAAAAAAAGTGATTCTTATTAATGTTTATGGACCAAATTTTGATAGCCCCTTGTTTTTCAAGAAAATATTTATCACAATTCCGGACCTTACACAACCAAATTTAACAATTGGAGGGGACTTAAACTGTACACTAGACCGTTATTTAGATTGATCATCCATACAACGGAAAATAAAATCTCAGTCAAGTGAATTATTAAATGTATATATAGATACTATTGATATTAAGGATGTCTGGAGAATTGAAAACCCAACCGGACGAGAATATTCATTTTTCTCATCGGTACATAAAACATATTCAAGAATAGATTATTTTCTAGTAGATTCCAAGCTTATCCCATTTCCTTACAATTCGAAATATCATAACATTATAATCTCGGACCATGCACCCTTAACATTTATGATTAAACTAAATGGAAGGATGGAGAAACAGTCACAATGGAGACTTAGCCCACAAATCTTAAAGGAAAAAGTGTGTCAGGAATATCTTACTAAACAGATTAATATGTTCTTTGAGACCAATGATCACCCTGGAACGTCTGCCTCCCTTCTCTGGGAAACATTTAAAGCATTTGCCCGAGGAGCAATGATCTCCTCCCAAGCATTTCACAATAAAGAGAATCGGGTTAAACAACAGGCACTTGCTACCACTAACTTAAGCAACACAACCTATCATGAAAACCCTATAATATACAGTGGTATATGAATTTGGAAACAATTTAAAAAAACTTTAAAATTGGATAATCTATCACTACTTCTTCCCATTGTAAACAACCCTGCATTTAAACCTTCAATGTTGGATACAGGTTTTTAACAATGGAAAAATCACGGAATTAAAAAGATGGGTCATCTCTATAGGTAAGGCACATTCCTTTCATTTCAGGAGTTACAACAAATTTATGGACTTCATTCAAATGAATATTTCAGATATCTACAACTTAGAGATTATGCTAAATCAAATACGCAGGACTACAGAAATAGAGATCCAGAAATTATTGATGAATGTTTGAATAAGCACCCTAATACAGAAAAATTAATATCTTATATCTATAATATCCTATTAGACAGTGAGGCACCTACGACGGAAATATATAGGCAATCATGGGAAAATGAACTAGGCCAACCAATAATGCAAGATATTTGGGATGAAAGCTTACAACATGTACGTCATTGTTTGTTAAATGCTAGACACTCCTTAATACAATTTAAAGTATTACATTTTGAACATTATTCAAAAACAAAATTAAATAGAATCTTCCCAAATATATCTCTTATCTGCAAAAATGTCAGCACTTAGAGACTAACTTAACACATACATTTGTAAATTGTATAAAAATTAATAATTTTTGGACGGAAAATGTTAAGATAATTGCGGAAGTTGTCAGCATCCAATTGGACCCTGACCTAAAACTAATAATATTAGGAATATTAGAACAAAGTCAAATATTTACTACGCCAAAGAAACTTTATCGACTACAGTATAATAATTGGGAAAAAATTAATATTAAAATTTTTGAAAGGTCCTATAACCCCCACAATCAAAATGTGGATTATGGAAATGTCGGAGACCTTACATTTGGAAAGAATAAGACTTGTCTTAATGGACAAACAAGAACTTTTTATCAGAATATGGTCTCCATTTATTGATTATCTGAAGGGGCAAACTGGTTCGGCACGAGAACCTGACTGAAACCCAAATTAAGGATTAGATGAAGAGGTACATTTTATAATTTACGAACATATCTCCAATTATGTATTATTCGTTAATTATTCAATTTTTTTTTATTATACCTTCTGTTTCTTTGTTTTTTTTATCTCTCTTATTTTCTATCTATATAAAAAAAAAGAAACATAGGTTGATGATCTGACTTTCAAAACATATTATAATTTATGGGCCACCAAGTTTGGATAATTTTCTGCTTTGTTGGATAGATAGCAATATTGTAGTAGTAGAAGTTCAAGGAACTTGAATGTTGCTAGTCTGGAGCACAGTTCTTCAGATTAAAGTGTGACTGTTTCAGGCCTTGGATACTTCCTCCCTGCAATGTTCAGTTTGTCCATGGAGTGAAATTAGCTGGCGAGGATTTTGAGAGTGTAGATACCTTAGGAGGAAGCCACGATGAATCAATCCCCCAATCCCAACCTTTGCAGCAGGTTGATTGTAAACATTTCAACAATCATATCCAAGCACCATCATTAGTCAGAAAACAGCTTCTTATAACCATATAATAACCATATAACAATTACAGCAAGGAAACAGGCCCTCTCAGCCCTTCCAGTCCGTGCCGACCATTTATTTTCCCGTAGTCCCATCTACCTGCACTCGGACCATACCCCTCCATTCCCTTCCCATCCATATACCTATCCACTTTACTTTTAAATGTTAAAATCGATCCTGCCTCCATCACTTCTGCTGGAAGCTCATTCCACACAGCCACCACTCTCTGAGTAAAGAAGTTCCCCCTCATGTTACCCCTAAACTTCTGTCCTTTAATTTTCATGTCATGCCCTCTTGTTTGAATCTTCCCTATCCTCAATGGGAAAAGCTTATCCACGTCAACTCTTTCTATCCCTTTCATCATTTTAAAGACCTCAATCAAGTCCCCCCTTAACCTTCTGCGCTCCAAAGAATAAAGACCTAACTTGTTCAACCTTTCTCTGTAACTTAGTTGCTGGAACCCAGGCAATATTCTAGTAAATCTCCTCTGTACTCTCTCTACTTTGTTGACATCCTTCCTATAATTAGGCGACCAAAATTGTACACCATACTCCAGAATTGGTCTCACCAATGCCTTGTACAATTTTAACAATATTTCCCTACTCCTATATTCAATGCTCTGATTTATAAAGGCCAGCACACCAAAAGCTTTCTTTACCACCCTATCTACATGCGATTCCACCTTCAGGGAACTATGCACAGTTATTCCTAGATCCCTCTGTTCCACAGCATTCCTCAATTCCCTGCCATTTACCATGTACGTCCTATTTTGATTTGTCCTGCCAAGATGTAGCACCTCACACTTATCAGCATTCTTCTTGTTAGCTGTTTAATTATCCACTACAAATTTCAATAGATATTAATGCACTTTTGAGTTTTAATTTGTGTTTGTTCTGACTTGTAGTGTGCCACTTCTTTAAGTAAGCATCTGGTCTATGCTTTAGCTTCAGGAGATTGTCATCACATTTATTGATATGCCCAGTTTATAGAATGCCCTATTCATTTTACCATTTTACACTGGTTGTTATATTGGGATTAGTTGTCTGTTTTTGATCAAGGAAAAATGGGAGTTTTGTCATGCCCAGAGGTTACTGGCTAGTGAGGTAAAGGGTCTTCACGTGCTTTGGGATATCATCTGAATCTATTCCACCCGGAACAGTGGTGGTGCTAGTAATTGTGTTCCTTCTGAGAAGGCAGGACTTTATCTACACCAAGATATGCAAAAGTCACTCATCAATACTGCCAAAGACAGAATGTTTTGTGACGGGTAGATTGGTGATGATGGAGCCAAGGAGGCTTTTCTCGAGTGCTGATACTCTTACAACCTGCCACAAGTTCAGTTTGAGAGCCATGACGTCAGGACTCACACAGCTTGCTCTGCTGTGCAACTATGGAGTTGCTGTCATTGATATAAATTGAAGTTTCCCACCCTGAATAATCTTAACAAAGGCTTATTAGCAAATTTAAACACATTATATCCTCTGCATTACCCTTGTCTGTTCTTCTGTTAATTCAAACGTTCATGCATACATTCCCTTTTGGAATGTGTGTTACTAGTTTTGATAAGGTTAAGCCTGTTCAGATCTGGTTACCTAGATGATCTGAAACGCACCATAGTATTCCTTCGCTCCATAGGTGCTGCATCACCCGCTGAGTTTCTCCGACATTTTGTGTTTACCTTTGATTTTACCAGCATCTGCAGTTCTTTCTTAAACATAGTATCAGAAGCAATGTGTTTAAAGGACTTTTGATGCAGTTTAACAATTTTGGCAATATAACATCCTACCGTGCCGTCACCCAGCTGTCGAAGGAGTTCTCACTCCCATATATCTAGTGTTTTTCTTTAGAAATGGGCATTTGATTCCTTTTAATCTACTTACCTTTTTGTCCTCTGGCATTCTTTTCCTCCTGGAAAATCTATCTGGTTTGTAGTTTCTCAGGTGGTAAACCTTTGGTATTCTGTCTGTTAATTTTATTTCGTCCTTCTAATCTGTAATCTGATCTACTATTGTGATCCCCAAACACCAGTTTAATCTTGTTATTGTCCAATGTTTTAAACATAGCATTTCTAAGGGAGGTAATTCCTGAATTTTTGAAATCAGCTTGCCAGCAATTTATTTTGAGTTGCTCTAATACATTTACAGCCATTTTGAAAACAGGTGGCTGATACTAAAACAATGTTTCGAATGTCATAATCATCGGCGGTCCCCGAAACGAGTATGACTGTCCTCTCATGGAGGATGCCTGTGCATGACTTTGTTTAAAGTGCGGAGACTGGTGCACAGACAGCCACCCCATGGTCCTCGACAGATCTGGGTAAGAATCCTGTGGCATGGAGTCCAAGACGACCGGGGACCCTTTTCTGCTGCAGCCTTCATCCGCCTTCCCTGCCATTGTGACGCTCCACTAAAGTCAGCCATCATCCTCCGCCTCTTCCACCGTTGAAGTCTTGGTTGGATTGCTCTTTTCAGAGACCTCTCCCTCGACCTTACCGCTATGGGTGACCCGACCAGGAGCATCGCACCAGACAGTATCACTCTCAGGATCTCAGGACCACACAAGCTTCTCCAGCACGACAAGGTGACAATCCACGGAGAAGTTCTGAATGTGTATTTATAAATATGCTAGATTTTCAATGAATAACAAAAATCACAAATCTGGAGTAACTCAGGCAGCATCTCTGGAGAACATGGAAAGGGAACATTTTGGGTCAGTCTTTCAGACTCATTTTTCAGACATGTTCTCTAGAGATGCTGCCTGACCCACTGAGTTACTCCAGACTTTGTGGGTTTTTTTTGTAAACCAACATTTGCAGTTCCTTTTTTCTACATCTGTTGATGAATAATGTAGGGTTAAAATTATGTATTCAACTTATCCGGTACTCTTACGATTTTTCTAATACATGAATGGTTTTGTTTGCAATAACTCATCGTGGGTTAGTGCATAGTTAGTAATTGCAAAATTATTAAAATGTCTACAATCAGTAAAATGATCCCTTTTAGGACCAGTTTTGAGTCTACACCCACATTGAGGGTGTAGTAAAATTATTTTCCACATTTATTGACGCATATAAACTGATAGCATCTGATTAAAATATTGTTTAGCACCCACTTAGAGTGTTCTGTACAGTTCTGATTGCCACACCACTGGAAGGAGGGTGCAGCAATAGAGAGAGTTCAGAAGATTCACCAGGTTATTGCTTGGAAGTAGAAGGTTGTAGTTATAAGGAGAGATTGGACAGACTTATTCTCACTATAGGGTTACACAAAAAGCTGGAGAAACTCAGCGGGTGCAGCAGCATCTAAGGTGCGAAGAAGATAGGCGACATTTTGTGTTGAGACCCTTCTTCAGTCTGAAGAAGGGTCTCAACCCAAAATGTCGCCTATTTCCTTCGCTCCTTAGATGCTGCTGCACCCGCTGAGTTTCTCCAGCTTTTTGTGTAACCCTCGATTCTCCAGCATCTGCAGTTCCTTCTTTAACATATTCTCACTAGAAACTAGAATGCCTGATCAAGATTTACAATATTATGAGGAACAGTGAAAAGATGGATAGAATATTTTTTCCAAGCTAGGGGAATCTAGATCTAGAGACCATATGTTCAACGTGAGAAACAAGAAATTACAGGAGACCAGAAGGATAAGTTTTTCTCAGAGTGAGATGTGAATATTTCGAATGGGCTTCCAGAAGAGTTTGTAGAGGTAGATGCTATTATAATGTTTAAAAGGCATAGGGATAGGTACTTGGATAGCACATGAACAGACGGATACAAGCCTAATGCAGGCAAATGGGATGAACATATATAGGCATCAACGTTGTCATGGATAAGTTGGCCTATAAGTTTCTGGTGTGTACATTTTCATCATTAAGATTTTTTATGAGTTGCGCATCTCTATTGCACCCTACATTATTCATCGAAAGAGTTGATCAGAGAACCTCCCAAGATTGGGCCGTATGATTCATTGTTATATCCATGTTAAGCTGCAGCAGCAGTTTGTTGCTCGGCTTAGAACCACATTTTGCCCACCTGCGTTGATGGCAGCAGCGGAGAAATAAAACTGAAGCGGGGGTTGTTTGGGGAGTAGAAATATAGGAACATAGAAAATAGGTGCAGGAGTAAGTCATTTGGCCCTTTGAGACAGCACCGCCATTCAATGTGATCATGGCTATCATGGGTAGACATGTTGACATAAAGGTGAGTTTAAAAACTCTTGATACATATTCTTCATAGATCCTGCCATTGGTTCTTTTAAAAATCACGATGATTCAGAGAACAGTGATGTGTCAGATATATTTTGTTGAGAGAATTGTTTTTTTTCCTGTACAAATAGTTCAAGAATTTTCTCTCAGTTAAATAATTTCAATATTTTGTAAATTCTTAAGCTTTTGCTTACTTGTCCATGCTCATGGTTATGTTTTTGGTAATGTCTTCACAATAAGAACAAGTTCACATTCTTTGTTGGATCAACACTAAATTACTTTGCCAAAGATGTTCGTCTCGGACAATAGATGCCATCTCTAACTCTCAGTTCCTCTGTCTCCTCTGCACCTGCACTTAAGATGAATATTTCCACTGTGGGACCTCTGAGAAAAGTTTGGTTTCCTTTTTACTGTTGTGGATGAAGCCTTCACCTCTGTTTCCCACAGATCTGCTCTTGCTCCACCTCCCCCCAGACAGAACGAGGATAGAATTCCTCTGGTCATCGCTTTTCACTCTACCAGCCACCGTATACAACCCATTATTCTCTAACATTTCCACCACCTTCAATGTGATCCCACCAGCAATCTTATCTCCATATCCCCTTCCCCAGCTCTTTCTGCTTTCTGCAGAGATCTCTCTCAAAAATGCTTGAAAGAGGCTGCAGACAAAAGTAAAAAAACTCAGTTGCTTGTAATCAATAAAACAAGTAGAAAATGTTAGTACCTGCATTTTATTCATTGAGGACAAAGTCCAGCTCTGCCTAATTTAATATTTCAAAAATCACATATAGAATGATGCTTTCTGTTAATTACTCATAACTCTATCTTAGAACTATCTGCAATTTACTAATTTGGCATTTGGTTGTTGTTTGATGAAATAACCTTTTTTTAATGAAGCACATACTCACTATTTTAAAGATATAATGACATTTTTTTTAAATAGAAATACATTTTGGGCAAATAATGAACAGAGTGATGAACAGAATTATTTAGAAATTATTTATATGGAATTACAACTTGGCTTGATCTAATGTGTTCATGTTATTGATCCTTCACAATTATCAGCATTTCTGTTGCCCTCTTAGTGGCGTACAATGCCCTAAATGGTTTCCCAGGTGCAAAATAAAACAAAGTTTAACATCAAACTAAAGAAGATGTTGGCACAAATTAGTTAAAGTTTGGAGAAAGCAAACATGAACGTCAAAGATTGAGACAGAAAATATTGAAAGTTTCTGGACATGAGAGTTAAGCGATAATCCAGTGACTTTGTCGACTGGAGGAGATTACAGTGATAAGAACAAAGGTAAGGTTGGAAGAATTTCAAAACAGGATAAATATTTAAAATGGAGATGTTGCTGAAGTGGGGACCACTGGAAGCTCTTGAGGGATAAGGTGTATCATTCGAGGCAGTTAAAATATGTGCTCAGGTATTTGGGGTAGGAGACTATTCGAATAATATAGAAACATAGAAATTAGGTGCAGGAGTAGGCCATTCGGCCCTTCGGGCCTGCACCGCCATTCAATATGATCAATATAGTTAAGAGGCAACAAATATAGAGACACGTGGATTTCAACACAGCAGACAACAGTAGATAAAAGTCTGCTCCAACATGTAGATAAATGTCTGGTCCAACTTGAGACTGAAGAGGCAGATGAAGTTAATGAAAAGGAGTTCATAGGAAATGGTACAGTAATTCCAGTCCGAAATATTTACCTTGCACCCATATATTTTCATTGACCAAATCTTAATATTTATGAAACTTGATGGTGTCTCTGCTTTGGTCAAATAGTGGATTCCACAGCATTACATTCCTCTGTGCAAAACTATTCCATCTAGTTTCTGACAAAATTATTTAAATTTACTTGAATATCTTCAAAGCCAATTTTTTAGACTGGCTGTCACAGGAAAATAACTGTTTCTGCTGATTCCAAACCCTTTATAATTTTAATTACTTATTACGTAAACAGATTATGCTTCAGTCATGAATCCCTGCTTCACTCTTACTTTTGTGCTTTTTTAAATGTCAGTCTGTATTTTTTAAATTTCAACTCCAATTTCCAGAAGGTGAGCAATAAAGCTTTAGGGCACATTTAGACAAAACCAAATATAAGCAATCTAATTGGCATGTGCTTTTATTACTGATGCAAAAATTAAAAATGCCAGAATATTAAAAGACAAATAACAAGCTTTGATGTATTTGCTATCATCGTACAGGACACAATAGACAGATATGTGGTTGAGTATTGAGGTGCAGAGTATCTTCATATTTCCAACAGGCAATAATACTTAATATAGAGTACAAATTACAAACATTGCTAGAAATATGGAAGAAAAGAGCACCTTTTGCTTTTGCTCATGGTCTGCAAGTAAAGAGCAGCAAGGAAGAAAAGTGAATTTATGATTGGGTTCAGTGGTTTTTTTTTTATTGCCCCAACTTATTTTATTCTTTTAGGAAACTGCTAGCGAGTTTTCAAAGTGAGCCCATTGAACTTGAGGAAATAAAAATAAGGGAAAGGCTGCTTTGGGAGAGTGGGAATGGGTGACGTTTCGGGTCGAGACCCTTTTTCAGACTATTATAAACTATTATTTAGACAGATTATGAACTATCTGGTTCAATGGAGCATGAGGTGGATGAATGACATTTGAGTTTGAGTTTAGTTTATTGTCACGTGTACGGAGGTACAGTGAAAAGATTTAGTTGCATGTTAACCAGTCAACGGAAAGACAAGACATGATTTATAATGAGGAAATGGGAAAATCAATGGTGGAGCTAAGGGAGTGGATGAATAATTTGACAGAAAGCAAATTTTACAGTACAGTACAAAACTATTACAACAAGCCGAGTGGCAGGCAGTGCAGAGAAAAAAAAGGTTTACCTAAGGCTTTAATTTATATTTGGGCCATGAATACCACAGGAAAACCTAGCATTTATAGTTCTTGCCAATGCATTTCCAAAGATGGCGTTGTATGTTTTCTTCAACTGTTGGAGTCCTTCTGGTGAAAGATGAGGAATTCCAGGAAAAGAGCAACAATGTATTCCAATATCAGAATGGGGTATGTTTTGGTTCATATTTGATGCATATGCCAAATGCACACATTTAACATGGAGGGGGATCTGCAAGTTGCGATGTTCTCCACACTCGTTGGTGGAGGGATTCAATGTGTCAGATGCTTTCTTGTGGGTTGTTTTGGCTTGAGCGGTAATTTACTTTTTTGAGTATTGATGGAGCTGCACTCGTACATTGGATGATATTCTATAATAATGCCGACTTGCGTCTTGTGGAGAATGAAAAGTGAGGAGTTAAAAAGGAGTCACTTGCTGCAAGATACTCAACCTCTAACCAGTTTGCACATTTACAGTATTTTCCTGGTTGTTCGGTTAAGCTTCCACTCAGGATGTTGACAGGAAAGCTTTAGAGATGATATTGCCATTGACCACCGAGGGTAGATGTGAGAATGTCTTTACAGAGTTGACTATTGGCTGGAATCAGCATTCTATGCCACTTATCAGTGTAAAAGTAATTCTGAAGCTTTTCATATATAATCCAAGAGCGTTCAGAATTTTTACATCGCTAGTTCAAAGGATTTTTAAATTGTGGGAAAGGAAATCTTTTCTTCTAATTCTGCCTCTCAATATTGGTTAAGCAATTCTGATTCAAGCAATGATGAAACAATGTATGTACAAAGCAAATCTTCCTTTATTCTGATTTATAATATGCTTTAATCGTAATATCAAAGTGCGGACTACTATATTTTTTCTTTTATTTACTACATCATCCATTCTTGTGGTCTGGCAAATTATTCTGCCAATTAGTTCTGAGCTGTGGGACATTTTGTACTGTAGTCTGGTGCTACATACATTGGACTACAATTATCTACACATTTTGTGTGAAGCCCTTCCATCTGGCAGAGAAAATAAACTTTAAACTCAACCATGTAATCTCCATCTAAATCTCGGTACTGCATTGAAAAAGATCATGTCCTAAGGCAGAGGACTGACCCTTTTTTTTGCAGTTTTAATTCTCTTTTACGTCTATTTGTGAAACATTGTTTTTTAAGCTAAGTTAACAAAATGTAGGTAGCTTTTTGGAAAATATATTTTTAAAGTGTGCAGCGATAGAGCTGCTGCCTTACTGCGCTTGCAGCCCCGCGTTCGATCCTGACTACGGGTGCTGCCTATATGGAGTTTGTATGTTCTCATCATGACCGTGTGTGTTTTCTCTGAGGTCTTCAGTTTCCTCCCACACTCCAAAGACGCACAGGTTTGTAGGTTAATTGGTTTGATATGAATGTAAATTGTTCCTAGTGTGTAAAGGGTAGTTTTAATGTGTGGGGATCATTGGTCGGTGCGGCTGAAGGATTTGTTTCCGCACTGTATAGGGCCTGTCTCACGGTGCGAGTCCACCCACAAGTGACTCCAAGTGAAAGAAAAAAAACAGACTCGTGGTTGTGTGCGAGATTTCAAGTTTATGATCAAGTGTTTAACCGAGTTCCCACGGTTATGTCATTTCTGCGATGTTCCAAGTTCCTCTCCCGAGTTAGCAAGTTCCTCTCCTGTTACTCTTGAGCCAACCGTGAATGAAGGTATGTTTTAATAACTGTTCTTTCACATCAGATTGTTGGGAGACGGAGCTCAGGGTTCGCCTCCTGAGCTGCTTTGGTGCCCAGGCATGAGTTGAGGTTGGGGGGGGGGGGGGGGGCGTCATTTCATTAATCTGTCTGGGGTAACAAGGCTCTTGGGTTAGGAGTGGTGTGTGAGGGAGGCTTAATTCTCTCCGATCTCTCAAGCCCCAGACGAGAACAAAGGAAACCTCACTTTCCACCGCGTACAAGCCCGTTGTATATAACTTTGCTGCTGACGCGCACACACACTCTCTCTCTCTCTCTCTCTCTCTCTGCTCTCTCTCACTGCAGCTCGGAGCCCAACCTCGCCATCCTATAGTGGTAACATTCACATTGGGTCCCCTCCACACCTACACCCCTTCTCTCTGACACAGACCCCCCACAAGACAACAGGCAGCATGAGAGACAGAGAGTTTGTAGGGTGTTGGTTTTGTATAAGGTTTTCTTTTTAAATTATTAGCCAAGGTAGCATTTACTTATTTTAAACGGAGTTTGGAGCGCTTGACAATACTTTTTTTTTCTCTTTGCGCTCGTTTTCAGAAAGGGTTCGGACCGCGCCCCGCTTGGCTCGTTGCCCCCTTTGAACCAAGCCCTGCGAGAGGGAGGGAGGGAGGGAGGGAGGGAAGGTGTGAGTGAACAAGAGTGCTGAGGAAGAGAGGGAAATAGGAGGGGTGGGGGGGTGGGTGGAGGAGAAATAGGGAAGAAGTTAGTTGTTCAGATCAGAAAACTGTAGGCTGGGAACCATGATGGTGAAGAGCGCACCCAGTTCTTCTGAGGAGTGCATAAGAGACATCGATTGGAAGCAATGTTCCTCTTGAACTATATCTGAAACCATGTCCACATCACCTCCTTTTGGCCGGACCGCAAGACCCAGGGTTATTGGTCAGCGCTCTCCTCCACAAAGGAATCTCAAGAGGGCAATGCCAATGTAAACCGCGGCATTTCCTAAAATATGCCTATTCACACACACATTGACTCTCTCCCTCTCTCCCTCTCTCTCTCTCTCTCTCTCTCTCTCTCGCTCTCTCGCTCTCTCGCTCTCTCGCTCTCTCGCTCTCTCGCTCTCTCGCTCTCTCGCTCTCTCTCTCGCGCTCTCTCGCTCTCTCTCTGTGTAGAAGGCAACATTTGCCCAGACGACGCCAAGAAAGGAATAAAGTGTAGGATAGGAACGGCCTGCAAATGCTGGTTTAAACCGAAGATAGACACACAAAACTGGAGCTGACGGGGGGGCGATCAAACAGAACAATGTCACCCCGTCACCAATTCCTTCTCTCCAGTACTGCTGCCTGCCCGTTGAGTACAAAAAGAGCGAGAATGTGATCTGAGAGGAAAGATAGTGGAGAGAAGTGAATCGTAATCTGATGGAAGGGGAGGAAAGGTGCTTGAGCGAAAGATAGAGCGGAGAAAACCCAGCAATCGATTTATAGAATGTACTTGGAAGAGGGAAAAAAAATCCCTTTGTGAATACTCTATTCACACTGATGATGTTAGGTCGGACTGATCAACGTGGGCTGTGACCGGGCGATGGTTGTAATCGTTTACAGGCTGTAAATCAGGAAACTTGTGATCTTGTAATCGCTATTGGTTGTAAATCTACACGTCAGGAAAACGCAACGTTCATTGATTCAGCTCAGAAAGCTTTTCCAACTCCAGTGGTAATTAAAAAAAATTTTCACTCCTAGTTTTTTTAACATATTTTTAGGATGTTAAAAAAGCTGAATAAAATAATCACTTACAAAATGAGTTCATTCATGTATTTTGCTCATGTGACAAAAATACATTATATCTAAAATTGTACACAAGGGAAAATAAGACGAAAATTACCACAAAAAATAAGAAAATTTAGTCAAGGGTGAATTAAATTTTGTGATTAAGATTCGAGGGTGAATGGCACTGAAATAATTTAAAGAGTGCCCACGGTAGACTTACGAGTCACTAAGGTAAACGCACGGGCCACTATGTTATTATAACGAGTTTAAATGTTTCCATTTTTAACTTGAACAGTAAATTTGACTCGTGGAAAATATCAAACATGTTTGAATTTTTTCACGAGTTAACAAGTTTCACGGGTACCTGCTGTTAGCGCCACGGGTTGCTAAGTTGCTCGCGCGAGTTCCGACATTCCCGCTACGTTGATTGTACGTGATTACCACGAGTGAAACTCGGGGTCGCTCGTGGATCAACTCGCACCGTGAGACGGGTTTATCTCTAAACTAAAGAAGAGTGATTAAGGTTTTTATTGCTTTTCATGGATTCCATTCCTAATTTTGCAGGGAAAGGGTCCGAAAGAAAACAATGTGTCCATGTCTGTGCTTATTTTTGCATATTCTTGGACACAGAATTACTATGATTGGGGCTACAACAAATGTTTTATTTTTCCAAGAAAAGTTTAGTGTCGGAAACAACACTAATCAGCTTGGTATCAGTAACCGTTCCATAACAGTGTTCCACAAATCCATTGCTGTTTAAGTTTGGAATAGGTTTTTTACAGTGTTAAATAAAATAATCAATGAGAGAAGGCAGATTGATTAAAATATGCTTATTTAATGAATATCTTTATGCTGTGTTGGCATTCTACTCGTCAGTTGTTATGATCCTGTTTCCTTTTTTGTCTATTTTATTTGGAATTAATATAATTCGTATTGCTTGGTTATGATCATGTCCATATACCAAATTAGGACAGATTATTTCAGCTTTGTTTGTTCAATAGTATACATGTTGAACAAAGAATAACAGGAGAGCTGGTAGTAGGGATTTCAGAAATAATGAATGTCAACTCTTGCCTTTACTCCCATTCTTTTGCTGCTAAACAATAATTTGTTATCAATATTACTTGAGATTTTTTTAAATATTTCATCAATTGAAGTGGTGATAGACCTTTGAATCATGCGTAGAAGTTCCCTCAACCCTCTGCAATAACTCCACACCTTACAGGTAATAATCTCAGCCATCTGCAAACAGGCAGGCTACCTTCCATTCATGACCCCACACTATTATGATGACCTGAAACTATCCAACAATCTGTCGATCTAGATGCCCACTAGTCCTACAGATATGCAGGTCAGGCAGAATACACGGATAAAGAAGCAGTTTACCTTATAAATGTTTCAACTTAATAACCTTTTGGCAGAACAAGGAAATATTTGAAATTCGGCCATCAAGTCTACTCCACCATTCACTCATGGCTGATCTATCTCTCCCTTCTAATCCCATTCTCCTGTCTTCTCCCCATAATCTCAGACATCTGCACTAATTAGGAATCTATTTATCTGTACCTTAAAGATATCCACTGACTTGGCCTCTACCGCCTTCTGTGGCAAAGAATTCCACAGATTCACCACCCTCTGAATAAAGACATTTTTCCTCGCCTCCTTCCTAAAAGAACGTCCTTTAATTCTGAGGCTATGACCTCTAGTCCTAGACTGTCCCACTAGTGGAAACATCCTCTGCACATCCATGCTATCCAAGCCTTTCACTATTCTGTGTGTTTCAATGAAGTCCACCCTCATTCTTCTAAACTCCAATGAGTTCAGGCCCAGTGCCGACAACTGCTCATCATAGGTTAACCTACTCATTCCTGGGATCTTTCTTGAAAACCTCATCTGGGCCCTCTCCAGATCCTTCACATTCTTCCTCAGGTATTGTGCCCAAAATTTGGTAGAAAAGAGTGCAAGTGAACTTTGTGAGGAAAATCAAGGTAAATAATGGCCAAATTGCTATAAGGTGGACATCTGGGGACAAATAGGACATCTGGGGTCTTCAGTAACTGTGGTACTTTTAACCTTTAGACCCAATAAAATCAAGTAGATTCTGTTAATAGAAATGGATCGAATGGACTTTTCTGAAGAATAAGAGATCTCAGTATGTGGGGAAAAAATTTACAATGGTTCATATATCACACGGAAAGATAGGGAAAAGGAGACACAAATTACTGAGGTCATTCAGTAGATCAGGCAGCATCTCTGGAAAACATGCATAGGCAATGTTTCGGGTTGGGATCATTCCGTGTCACAGCAACTCATCAACAATTACCTGTTGTATGGTGTAACTTTTGTATTTAGTAATCTCTTAAGTTTTTACATAAATACTGGTTACCACACATTTTGTCTAGTCCCAGAACCATTCCAGTCCTACAGGCACTATACTACTGCCATAATGTGACTTTGTTTCTGTCATAGTGTCACAGAGATGTACAACATAGAAACAATACAGCATCTATGCTGGCCATCATGCCTATCTACCATGATCCCACGTGCCTGCCCCCAATGTCTGAAGAAGGGTTTCGGCCCGAAACGTTGCCTATTTCCTTCGCTCCATAGATGCTCACCCGCTGATTTTCTCCAGCATTTTTGTCTCCCCAAATGTCTTGCTCATTCAGGTACCTGCCCAGATAACTTTTAAACATCTTTAATGTTCCTCCATTAGCTCCTCTGGCAGCTCATTCCAGATACCAACTATTCTGTGTGAAAAATGTACTCTTCAGATCCTCTTTCTCAAATCTTCTCTCTCTCTCACCTGAAACCTATACCCCCTTGGTTTTAGACATCCCTACTATGGGAAGCAGACTATATCTTAACTTGTTATCTATCTTACCTGTGCCTCTCATCATTTTATGCCACCTCAGCCCTATTCGCTACAGGGAAAATAGACCTAGCCTATCCTTTCAAACCCTCCAATCCAGGCAACATCCCTGTGAATCTTTTGTGTACCCTCTCTAGCTCACTCACATCTTTGGTTTGGAGACAAGAGCTGCACTCTGTAATAAAAATGTGGCCTAAACAATGTTTGTACAGCTGTAACATCACTTCCCAACACTTGTGCACAATGCCTTTTTTGATGAAGGCAAGCATTTGCCTTCTTCACTACCCTGTGTAATTGTGTGGCCACTTTCAAGGGACAATGTACTTGTACCCCAAGGTCTCTCTGTTCAGGAACACTCACCAGGGCCCAGGCATTCACTGTGTATGCCCTGCCCTCATTTAACTTCTCAAAATGCAGCTTGTCGGAGTTGAATTTCACTTAACATTACTTTTGCCCATTTCTCTAATTGGTGTACATCCTGTGGAAACTAGATAACCTCTTTCGTTGGCTACTGCACTACAAATGTTGGTGCCATCCATAAACAAATCAATCATGCCTTCTACATGATCTTACAAATCATCAAGACATATGACAAACAATTGTGGATTCAGCACCAATTTCTGAGGAACACCACTAGTCTCAGGCCTCCAATCAGAAAAGCAGTCTTCTTCTACCACCCTCTACCTCCTGCCACTAATTGTGTATCCAATTGGCTCGCTCACTGAGGATCCTACCAGAAACCTTCTGGACCAGTCTATCATGTGGAATCTAAGGCCTTGTTAATGTCCTTGTGGACAATGTCTATCGTCCTACCCTCTACATTATGTTTTCAAAAGACCTTAAACTCATGATTTTCTCACACACAATGCCATGCTGACTGTCCCCAGTCAATCCTTCAATGGTTCAATTCTATGCTCAATGGTACTTTATTATCACTTGTATCAAGGTATAGTGAAACTCTGCAAATAAATACTGTCTCACAATCCCTTCCAATAACTTTCCCAACACTGATGTAAGGCTCATTGGTGTGTAGTTCCCTGGCTTATTCCTGCTGTCCTTCTCAATGGACAATAGACAATAGGTGCAGGAGTAGGCCATTCTGTAGGCAGAATCTATGTGTAATTTATGTATAATTTATATGTTTGTGTGTTTCTCTGAGTCTATTTGCCTGTGATGCTGCTGCAAGCAAGATTTTCATTGTAATTGCATCTCATGATATGTGCACATATGACAATAAACTCAACTTGACAAAAATCTCTGTCAGGGCCCGACCAATCTCCTCCTTTGCTTCCCATGACATCCTAGGATACATCTGGTAAAGCCTCAGGAAATTATCCACATTTAGGTGCTTCAAGACCTCCAACGCCACCTCCTTTGTCATGGTGATATGCTGCAGGACATCACTACTCCCTGAAAGCTTTTACATTACTGTTGCAGTTCAGAGTTTCACAATGTCCCATTTGCAGTTCATTGTTTCCATAGTGATGGATGTGATTTGATGGTGCAGACCAATTCATATGGACACAATTTGTTTCCAGGTACTGCAGATGAAAAGAGAAATTACTACCATTTGCATCAAAGTGCATATTATAAAAAGAGGCACATTGATTTTCTGTTTGTCCATTTAAGTGGATATAAATTTTTAACAGTTCTTCCAAGGGAAAAAAGTCTATCTTGCTGACTTTAAACAATGGAACCAAAAGGAACAAGAGGAAATAGAAAAAACAGAGGATATCTTTATAATTCTGCCTACCACAAACCCCTCCTCGCCTATATCAACCTAAAACTTACCTCCCAGCTTTCTTCCCCCCCCCCACCACAATTGGTGTTTTGGAGACAAGCTGCACCAAGATGCTCCAGGACTTTGTGTCTTCTTCTGATATCTTCATGATTGATGATCCCATTAAAAAAGCTTCAGGAATAGGTGCTGGGTTGAAGAGAAGCGAGGCCTGGTGACAGACTGCTTAGAGGTGCCTATTGTTGGGATCTGGAGGTCAGAAAGGCAAGTGCAGTGGATGGGGACTGGAGCCTAGCGGAAAAGAATGGTTGGAAATTGGTGCCTGTTGTGACGATGCTTACAGAGATTTGGGCCTGGTCAGGAAAAATAGGAGAAGGAGATGCCAAGAACTGAATGGGGTATAGCTGGAGATTGGTGCCTCATGAGAGCAGATCCCTCAAGATCTGAATCTGTTAAGAAGGAATGGGTTAGGGGGTTCTAGTAATTGCTAGTGGTTGACGGATGAGCAGGTGAGGTGATAGTTGGTTCTTGAAGTTGTGGGGCGATCTGAAAAAGGGGTTTTGGGAAGACAGGAGATCGAAAGTTGGTGGGTGGAGGTACATGATCATGGTCTTGGCCCAGACCGAGGGGTGTCAATAAATGTAATTGGGCAAAGGGTGAAGTCATGTAACGACAGAGTAACTGGTTATAAATGCAACGAGGGATGCCTTATTTCATCATGTTCCTTTACTGGTTGGTGTTGCCATTTATTTATTCCCCCTTTTGTTTATTTTATCAAAGTAATACAAAAATAATTAACCAACAAAAAAAATCACATCAAGTATAAATATTTGAACATTTCCTGAATTATATAAGATACTGAAGTATTAATTAGGTGTAGTAAAATAGAAAAACTGCAAATGCCCAGCATGTCAGTCACGAAATGTGGAGGGGCAAATGGGCTAATTTTATTAGGGGAACAATTTAGTCCACATAGAAACATAGAAAATGAGTGCAGGAGGAGGCCATTTGATCCTTCGAGCCAGCATCACCATTCATTGTGATCATGGCTGATCGTCCCTAATCAATAACCCGTGCCTGCCTTCTCCCCATATCCCTTTATTCCACTAGCCCCTTGAGCTATATCTAACTCTCTTAAATCCATCCAGTGATTTGGCCTCCACTGCCCTCTGTGGCAGGGAATTCCATAAATTCACAACTCTCTGGGTGAAAAAGTTTTTTCTCACCTCAGTCTTAAATGGCCTCCCCTTTATTCTAAGACTGTGGCCCCCTGTTTCTGGATTCGCCCAACATTGGGAACATTTTTCCTGCATCTAGCTTGTCCAGTCCTTTTATAATTTTATATGTTTCTATA
Organism: Raja brachyura; assembly: GCA_963514005.1. Next base: position 65,959,779 of record OY740781.1, on the reverse strand, counting down.
AGTTCCTCCCTCATCTTTCTAAACTCCAGTGATTACAAGCCTTGTCTTTTCAATCTTTCTTCATATGACAGTCCCGCCATCCCAGGGATCAATCTTGTGAACCTACGCTTCACTGCCTCAATCACAAGGATGTCCTTCCTCAAATTAGGAGACCACAACTGTATGCAATACTCCAGATGTGGTCTTACCAGAGCCCTATACAACTGCAGAAGAACCTCTACTCCTATACTGAAATCCTCTTGTTATGAAGGCTAAATTCCATTAGCTTTCTTCACTGCCTGTATTACATCAGAATCAGAAATGGCTAAAGCTAATAATGGCTAAATATTCAGATGCAGGGAGGCGACCAAATATGTGAGGGAAGGTCTGTGAAAGGGTGAAAACCTAAAGAGCAAAATTGATACAAGACTGTGCGAAGGACATTGTGTACTTTCTGATCTTATGTTACATGACTCACATCTCCTAATATAATGAGCCAAATAATGCATAATCCACAGCCAGCCATATCTTAGAGAACCACTGACCATATAAGCAATTTTATTGTTCAGGATTCCATGTGGAAATTAGAAGAAAGGTCAATTGTAAGTGCACTGAATGTCCACTCTCTACTGTCCTTGAATCCAGCAGCACCACACTGTTGGGCGGAAGTAAGAATCTACTCAGCTGTTGTCTCAGCTGCATGTCAAAAGAGGTGCATTGCATGAACTGAAACCTCATGGGGGTGCACATGGTTGTCTTTCCTGTGGGGAGAAAAATAATTTGATGCCTTTAGCGTCCTGATTTAGCTTTTCCTCTGCATTTGTAAATGTCAGCGTATTTAACGTATTTTTTGTGACAGTGTATTCACGCCAGCAAAAGGATCACCTGTTTTGTGACCAGTTGTGTTTGGGATCACCAAGTACTTTTTAATTAAGTTGCACTGTATAAAAATCAATTACATGATTGAGGTACCCTGGCCTATAAATCCATTGTATTACATAATGGCGCAGATGTAAAACAGGATAATATGATGAAAACATATAACTGATTATCTGTTTTTTTTTCTCAAAGTTATCCTGAGTTATGAATAAGGTTGAGCTCTTTTGTGTGAGAAATTTGTGTACCCTGTCTTGGAGTCCAGATGGCCATATTATGTTAATATGTGGAAGAGTAATATCTAAAATTATTTCTGGCACGGTTTTCAACCACATTGGTCTGAATTTTAATTGGAACTGCTCTCTCACAGGGTAGGGGACTTTTGAAAATGCTGTGCTCAAACTGAGTGCTCAGAGACCTCTCCCCTGCAATCTAGAGAGCTGCCCATCTTTTTCCCAAACAAACCTCAAGTAGATTGACCCAAATCTGAATGGTTTCAACAAGTTGTCTCTAAAAATTAAAAGGTCAGAACTGCCGCAAGCAATCCAGAAAAAGGAGAAGTTGTTCCTCATTCATTGGAAAGAGAAAGGAAATAAACTAGAGACAAACGCCTGACACAAGACGGTACTCACGGCAGGGAGATCTAATTAATTGTACAGTGTGATATGACAATTGAGCTAACTGGAATGAACTCAGAATTCGATTGCCCTTTACTGCAGTCAAATGCCCTTTCTGATGTGCATATAAAAAAACTCACATTCATCTCACCTTCCTACTTATCGCAGCATTGCCATTCAAGAAAAGGTCTACTTCCAAAGTGAAGAACCTGTTATTGATAAATGTGACTTTTATATTCATAACACTGACCTTATAGAAGGAATATTATTGACGGTGCAGCCGAAGGTGGCCGGATGTCAAATACCATCCCACACAATGACTTGAAGCTGGGATGATTTGAGAAATCACCACTATCTTCCTATTGTAAGATGTGACTTCAACCACTAGTGTGTTTTCCCTATGTTGTTCTTTGACTACAATTTTATTTTCCTTTAAGCCATGCTCAATCAGATGATGTGATGATTGATGAGAATCTGTTTGTAAATGAGATACCTCATAAGTACTCACATCATCTACTCATCATATTATGGCTGAACATGGTTGTCAATAAACTCAAGAAAATAGGAGTCATCAAGCATTTCAAGCCTGTCCTGCCATTTGACATTTAATGGCTGATCTATGTTGGCCTTAACCCTTCTTCTGTGCCATTTCTCCATGCCCCACAATACCTCAATCCATCAAACATTTATCCATCTTCCTCCAATTTGAGGAAGGACATTCTTGCTATTGAGAGAGTGCAGGGTAGGTTCACGAGGCTAATTCGGACAGGGATGGTGGGACTATATGATGAAAGAATGGAACGACTGGGCTTGTATTCACTGGAATTTAGAAGGATGAGAGGGGATCTGAGAGAAACATATCAAATTATTAAAGGATTGGACAGGCTAGATGCAGGAAACATGTTCCTGATGTGTTCCTGATGTGGAATCCAGAACCAGTGTCCACAGTTTAAGAATAAGGGGTAGGCCATTTAGAACTGAGATGAGGAAAAACGTTTTCACCCAGAGAGTTGTGAATTTGTGGAATTCTCTGCCTCAGAAGGTAGTGTTGGCCAATTCACTAGATGCATTCAAAAGAGAGTTGGATAGAGCTCTTAGGGCTAGCAGAATCAAGGGATATGGGGAGAAGGCAGGAACGGGGTACTGATTGTGGATGATCAGCCATGATCACATTGAATGGCGGTGCTGGCTCAAAGGGCCGAGTGGCCTACTCCTGCACCTATGTTCTTTGTATCTATGTACCTTCACATTAACTGCCAATGATCCAGCTTCTACCACACTTACCTAGGGACAGAATTCAAGTGATTCACTACCTTCTGCGAGACGAAATACTTATGTAACAGCTTAAAATCAGTGGCACCTTATTTTTTAGTTATGTTCTCTTGTTCATGATCACATTATCAGCAAAAATATTCCAACATCTACTGTGTTAAGTCCTCTTTGAATCTTATATGTTCCAAAAAGATCACTCCTCTTTCCCCTAAAGTCCAAAGAATACAGGCTCAAACTATTTAGTTTCTCTTGGTACTAAAACCCTTTCATCCCAGGACTTAACTTGGTAAATCTTCTTTGTATGGCTTCCAAAGTCACTTTAACTTTTTAGAGGTAGGAGGACCAAAACTCCATGCAGTATTCTGGGTGGGCCCTCTCGAATACCTTGCACTATTCCAACAAAATCTCCCTATTTTTAAACACCAACCCATTTGCCAAGAAGGCCAAAATGCTGTTTTCTTAATTACCTGATGCAGCTGCCTGTCAGCTATTTGTAATTCATAAGCAACAACACCTAGATCCCTCATTTACTCTCAATCTCTCTCCATTTAGATAAAAATCTGCTGTTTGATTCCTGTTACTGAAATGCACAAACTTCTTCACTTTAAACTCTACTGGACAAAGTGCTGACACATTGGGTCTGCTCCCCTAATGTAATATTCCACCACTCACGTATAGCCCCTAACTATGCAGGTGCGGCTCATTTCCCCTCATCCCCCAGCACTCTCTTCCCCACCTCTTCACCCTCCCTCTTCTTTACCCTCTCCTCCTCCCCTCCCTCACCTCTCCCTCCCTCTCCTTTTCCCTACCCTCAGTCACCCTCTCCCTCCATCCACAAAAAGCAGCATCTGCAGTTCCTTCCTCCACAGGTCATTCATTGTTAGCTGTGGTTTAGATCCCGTTAACTTGACGATTGGACCAGTTTGCATTGTGCGTGTGTGTGAGTTACTCAAACTTCATGCAAACTGTTCGACCACCCTGCAACACAAATCTCCCTCCCTCTATCTGCCCACTCTGGCTCAGCCTCTGTTCGGCCCATCCCCGCCTTGCCCGCCCGCTGCTGCCGCTCGGCCCATCCCCTTCCTGCCCGCTTGCCTGCCCGCTGCTGCCGCTCAGCCCGTCCCCGCTCTTCCCACCCGCCTACCTGCCTGCCTGCTCGCTGCCACCGCCGGGCCGGGCTGCAGGGAGGACGGAGTCGGTGTTCGTCACGGTGAGCAGCACGTGTTTTGATGAGCTGGTGGAGAAGATCTCCTCCGAGAAGGCCATGAGGGTGAGTTACCGCATGTGGTGGCGGCGGAGGAGATGGACGGTCGCAGCCATTCACCCAGGGGGAAGGATAAACGGGACCGTCCTTGCCGCAGAGGGCAGGCAGGCAGTGGACAGGGGTGAGTGAGGGAGAGAGAGACGGGAACAGGGCCTCCACTGAATCCCGCCCCCCTCCCCCACGGCCACCACCGGTGGTGGGGGAGATGGTAGACAAGTTATTGTGAGGAGAGGAGAAAGGAGTTTGTGAGTGAGGAGGGAGAGGCCGCAGTGCAGGAAGGGGTGTTGCCGTCTCGGCTGATGCATTGATTGACAGGAGAGGATATCAATCTGCGCATGCGTGGTTTTTAAGAATTTTAAACCTAAATAACTTTTAAAATATACCATCGATCAAACAATACCTGTTGCACTTGCTGCACAGGAGAATGGTGAGTAAGGTGGCGGAAAAGTGTTGCGCTATTGTGCACCGTTTTTCACAAATAGAAAAACCACGCAAACAAGATCAGAGTTTTAGTTATGTATAAATTTGTCCGTTTTTTGTCCACCCACTTAATCTATCCATATGCCATTGCAGAATCATGATACCTTCATCACAACATGCTCTTCCATCTATTTTTATATAATCGGCAAATTTGGAAGCGCACATTTTGTTCCTTCCTCCAGGTCATTATCGTAAATAGTGAATAATTGTGGACCGAGAACTGATCCCTGCAGTACTCCACTCGTTATCTCTTCACAGAATGAAGTGGGCCATTTATTCCAGTTCTCTGTTTTCTATGAGACAGCTAGCTTTTACTTCATTCGAACATACTTCAAAATTTTCAACCATTATCTCCTCCTTTAAACCACGGCCAGCAGTCCGTCAGGTCATGCCAATTTGTCCGCATCTTGCCCCCTGAGTTTCTCCAATACTTTATTCATTACAATTATGATATTTGTAAATTGTGCAGTGTTATTTAAAATTATTGTTGCCTGATAGCGTAGGGATATAAGCAATGTTTTCCATGGTGAAGACTAATATTAAAAAATATATATTTAATAGTCCTGTACTGAAAAGTCACATATCTCACTTGTCCAGATATGCTGTCAGACCCAGTGAGTTTTTCCAGCACTTTGTGTCATTTTTTGTATACCAGCATTTACAGTTCCTTGTGTTTACCTGTTAAATATCGCTGCAATATTCTCATTTACTGTTATTAATTCACCAGCCTCATTATCCAGAGGCCCCGAATTTACCTTAGCTGCCCTCTTTCTATCTACTGTATATATCCATGGAAACATTTACAGTTTGTTTTTATACTATTTGCAAATTTACTCTCAAAATCCATTTTGTCCTTATGTCAAAATCCTTTTTGTTTTCTGATACTGTAACCTAAAAACCTTTCAGTCTTCCAGTCTGCCACTAGCCCTGGGCACCTTGTACACCCCACTTTTCAATTTAACATTGTCTTTTCCCTCCTTTGTTAACTATGGGCGTTTCCTCTTTCTCATGGAATCCCTTTTTTTGATTGCGGTAAACTTGAGCAATGTGGACCAGCTGCTTGAATATCTGCTTGAATATCTGTTCATCTACTGTCTAGGCATTTGGCTTGTTTACCAAGTCCACCTTAGACTACCTCTGCCTCATACCATTGCTGTTATTTAATTTGAAAGTATTGGTTATAAACCTACAGTGTTCATCCTCAATCTGTATTTAGAATTCTATTGTATCATGGCCATTGTCCCAAAGGGGACGTCTAACCACAAGATTCTTTATTAATCCATCTTCATAACATAAGATAAAATCTATATTGCACACTCCTGAGTAAGTCTCCACAATGCACTGCTATAAAAGTAATCCCCAATGCATCTCACAAATTCTTTATCCACCATATTCTTGCCAGTTTGCTTTGAACAATCAATATATAGGTTAAAATCTCCCATGATAATTGCAGTTCCCTTCAAACCGTCATTGATATTTCCCCATTTATCCTCTGACTAATTGAGAGTTAACTTTTAGTGGATCTGTAGAATACTCCCATCCACGCGTTTCTTCCCCTATTATTCGTGATTTCAAATCAAGCTGCTTGCATATCACTATCCACTGTCTTTATATCAGGGCGGCACGGTGGCGCAGTGGTAGAGTTGCTGCCTTACAGCAACTTGCAGTGCCGGAGACCCGTGTTTGATCCTGACCACGGGAGCTGCCTATATGGAGTTTTACGATCTCCCCGTGACCACGTGGGTTTATTCCGAGATCTTCGGTTTACTAACCACAAAGACATACATGTTTGTAGGTTAATTGGCTTTGTGTATGTGTAAATTGTTCCTAGTGTGTTTAGGGTAGTGTTAACATGTGAGGATTGCTGGTCGGTATAGACTCGGTGGGCCGAAGGACTCGTTTCTGCGCTGTATTTCTAAACTAAACTAAACTCAGCACTGATTGTACTTTCCTTGAATTACACTGCCGACCCACATCGTTGTCTCTTTGACTAAAGTATAAAGAAGAACCTAATGGAGAAATGTTTTTTTTATATTTAAGAAATTGTGTTATTATTATTATTATTATTATTATTGTTATTATTATTATTATTATTATCAGAATTTGCTTCATAGTAGGAAGCATAAGGTTGTGATGGAAGATTATTTTTCGGACTGGAGGTCTAGTGGTGTACCTCAGGGGTTGGTGCTGTTCCTGTTTCTGGCTATATATGGTTGAGATGAATGAAATAATGTACTTGGCATGATTAGTACGTTTACAGATGACACTAAAATAAAATCTTGATCAGCTGGGCATGTGGCTAATGGAGATTAATTAAGATAAGTGCATTTTGCATTTTGGCAAGTCAAATCAGGGCAGGACCTTCACGATAAATAATAGTGTTCTGGGGTTAGGTGTTGACGTGCAGAGGGATGTAGAAGTAAAAATATATGGTTCCCTAAAAGTGACATTACAGGTAGATTGGGTGGTAAAGAAGGCTTTTGGCACATTGAACCTCATCAGTCAGAGAAATTAGTTAAAGTTAAGGCATTATGTTACAGTTATACAGACATTGATGAGGCCGTACTTGGAGTAGTGCGTTTAGTTTTCGTCACCCTGCAATACGAAAGATACCATTAAGCTGAAGAGAGTGCAGAGAAGATTTACAAAGATGTTGACAGGAATTAAGCGCCTGAGCTATAGGGACATGTTGAGCAGGCTAGACTTTATTCCTTGAACAAAACACAAAGTGCTGGAGGAGATACTGATGCACATGCCAGAATCTGCGTAAAACATAAAGTGCTGGGGGAACTCAGCCGGTCAGGCAGCATCTGTGCAGGGCATGGATTGGCAACATTTTGGTTCCTGACCCTTCTTCAGACTGATTGTAGTAGAGGGGAGAAAGCTGGGAAGGAGATGGGAGCAAGAACCTGGTATATGATAGGTGGATACAGGTGAGTGTTTTTTTTATTAGCAGATGGGTGGCCAAAGTCTCGAGATAAAAAGGGTGTCACATAAGAAAATAAGTGAAGTGAAGTGCAAGGCCAGTAGGAGAGAAATAGGGGAAGGGGACAGGAGGAAGAGGAGTGTTAAGGGATGTGATAGTGGGAGAACTGTGCATCCACTGGAGTAGTAGGGCTAAAAGAAGAAGGGGAGACCAAATAGGGATTTTACTTAAAATTGGAGAATTTTAATTCTTCCACATTTCACCCATTATCCCTCTCGTCTTTCATCCTCTTGCCTTCCAATTATATCCCTCCCATTGCCTTCATATTTCACTCCTCTTTTTGACTTATCCAACACCCTTTAGCCTCGTTTTTCTTTGTCTAGTCTTTGTTCACCCTTCTGCCAAACAAAATCCCATTCACGTGTATGCACATAAAACTTGCCAGGCTTTTCCCAACCCGTTCTCTGTGCATGTTTCTTCCCCATTACAACTGTCTGTCTGAAAAAGGGTCCCAACTTGAAACGTTGTCTATCCATTTTTTCCACAAATGCTGCCTGACCTGTTGTGTTTGTTCATCACTTTGTTTTGCTCAAGATTCCAGCATCTGCAATTCTTTGTGTCTCTCTTTATTCCTTGGAGCTCAGGAAGCTGAGGGGCGATCTTATAAAGGTGGAGAAAATCATGAGGGTGAATGCACATTGTCATTTTTTTCCAGAAGAGGACTCAAAAACAAGAGGCATAGGTTTAATGTGACAAGAGAAAGATTTAATAGGAACTTGAGGGGTAACTTTTCACACTTGGGGTGGTGGGTAAATGAAAGGAGCATCAGAGGTAGTAGTTGAGGCAGGTACAATAACATCATTTTAAATTGATTTGGACTGGTACATGGATAGGAAAAAGCTCAGAGGGATATGGGCCAAATGCAGGAGAATGGGGCGAGCTTAGTTGGGTCGAAGGGACAGTTGCCATACTGTATGACCCTGTGTCTCTATAACATGTCCTGGGAAGACTGTTCCAGTAGTTCAGGGTTAAGTCTAATGAGTCAGAGAAACAACGTTAAATATGATACATTTCAAACATGTGGAGGGAAAATCTTTATTTTTTAGTGTTGTAAGGCTTCACTTCATTTCCAGTATTATTAGTTGAGCCAGAAACTAAATAAACATGCAGAATTAAATTGGAGAAAATCTGATAAAGGGTTATCAGAACAGGAAAGGTAAATATAGTTCAACTATTTGCTCATTTGTAAGATAAACACCAACACAGAGCTGTTGTACCCAGTAGATGTATTTGTGTTACAACTTCTCTTCAAAATTTATTCATGACGGTGAAGTAATTTGCAGGCACATCGTCATTTACTGTCATGAGTGTGCACTCAGACTGTTGTCATAGTGATCACCTAATGCTGAGTCCATGTTAGTTATTGGACACCTATTTATTTTCCTTCCCATCGCCAAGTTAATAACTACTTCCTCCAATGTCTAAATTAGATTTCCTTAGTTGTCCCTAAATATCCTCTGTAGTTTCTGTTTGAAAATTCAAGTTTTGGTCCCATATCTCAATATTTCTTTCTGGAGTTCGTAAATCAATCTCTTCTTAAAATATGACGTTGTCAGTTTGCTTGAATATATTAATTTATTAATACTCTCTTCACATAAACCCGTTAATGCCACTGAAACAAACAATTTGGTTCAGTCAACATTTAATGCATTATTGAAATTAAATCTGTTAAGGGCCTGCCCCACTGTATGAGGTAATTCAAGAGTTCTGCTGAATTTCCCTCTGATTCGAACTCGGAGAATTACGGTAATAACCACTCGTAGGTGCTCGGGGCTCTTGTAGACATTTTTCAACATGTTGAAAAAACATGTTGAAAAAACTTCACAAGCTTACAGCGTTTCCTGAGTACCTGCCGTTAGCGTTACGAGCCGCTAAGAGATGTCCCAAGCTCCGACGTATATTCGCTATGTACATTCTATGTACTTACCACGAGTTTGATTTTTTTTTTACTCGGGAGTACTCTTGGGTAAACTCGTATAATGGGACAGGCCTTTACTTTCAATTGAAAGGATCTTTGTAAACAGATTCCTCTGAACTTTAATATGTTAGAACTGTCCACATTTGTATTTTCTGCCACGACTATTGTCTGTGACACCAATAGATGGTGCAGTTAAAGGATTCCCAATACTAATCTGAGCAAGTATCTATAATAGTGCTCTACGGTATATCATGATGCTACGGTGTCCCTTAGCTATTTATTACTTGATATTGAATATTTTACTCAAAAATGCCATTGATCTTGCTGAGTATATTCCCATAAAATAAATAGTTGATTTAATGTGACAATTGCATTAAACTCATTCATAAATTATTTTCAATTCAATTAATTTTTAATTTTCTTCCCTTGAGGATGTACCATTTCTTTTTCACCGTCATACAAAATGTTGGTGCAAGTTTGCTACAATTAGAAAGAAAAATAAATGCTGTTGCAATATTTCTTCTCACAAAATATCATTGGCTCATTAAACATGGCGTTGAAATGAATGTCAAATCACCAGAATAGCTATTGAATCTCTAGAAATGGTACTGATGTGAGCCACTTAATGTTACTAGGTAAGGATCCACTACCTTATCACAGCGTAATTTCTACAATCAGTTAATCTCAATGAAATAAAAGTCACCAGAAACTTATTACAAAGCATAAAATATAACAAGTTTCAAATCAACAAGTTACATAACGTCATTAAATGATTTCAGACAATCAGTTAATTCCTTTACACACAAGTAAAATCAATTCATTTTCAGTGCTGGTTTCCAATGTCCATAAAGTACTTCACTATCTGTAAATAAACTAATGTAATTCCAGTCTCAATAGCTTCAGGCCCCATTACTTATATGTATGTATTTTTTAATATGTTTGTCCTGCGTTGACTCTGGTTTTCTGCTATCCATCATCAGTCCAGTTGTTTCTTTCTCTGTCTAGTTTAGAGATACAGCACGGAAACAGGCCCTTCAGCCCACCGAGTCCGTGCCGACCAGCGATTCCCTCACATTAGCACTGTCCTACACACACTAGGGACAATTTGCACTTCTACCAAGCCAATGAATGCAAGGCAGCAACTCTATCGCTGTGCCACTGTGCCACCCTATGTTTCTGGATCTCCTATGCTTTTATTTACCCTCCTCTGAGCCCATTTTGGTTTACTCCTTTTTATCAACACTTCTACTTTTGCCCAACCTCCCCCTCCCCACACTTCCAGTTTAGGGGTATTTCTGAGCCATGGTATTTTGATTGAAACCACCATTGATGGTGTTGTGTTTTTCATCCAGGTGGTAGGTAGCAAAAAACACAAAACTCTTCCCATGAGTAGGTTTAAAAATGAGCCTTGCTTCAGAATGTCTCCACTTTTTTACTAAACAGATCAGTAACTCAGTGTTATGCGTAGTTTATCCTGTGATTAGAATATCGCATGTTACTGTAACATTATTTGAGTTAATACAGACCAGTATTGTGAAAGTAAGTGATTACATATATATTTAAAAAAACACCAGAAGCTCAAATAGCCCAAAGACTTTAAATTAATTGCATTAAATATACATTTTCATCAAGATATAATCAAAAAATATAATGGTTATGCAAACATGTGATATTTCATTGTATATTCATGTTTAGTTTGATACTTGAAAGACACAAAAAAATGTATTTGTCGAGGCCTCTCTTGAGATAGAGTGCTAGAGTGATACAGCGATACAGTGTGGAAACAGGCCCTTTGTCACAACTTGCCCACACCAACCAATATGACCCAGCTACACTAGTCCATCCTGCCCGTGTTTGATCCATATCCCTCCAAACCTGTCCTACCATGTACCTGTTCAACTGTTTCTTAAACTTTGGGATAGTCTCAGCCTCAACTACCTCCCCTGGCAGCTTGTTCCATACACATACAACCCTTTGTGTGAGATGTCAAAAAGCTTAATAATACATGAAATACTTTTGAAATGTAGTTGCAAATGTAGGAACTGCGACAACTTATATATGCACAATATTCTGTGTAGTAATGACCATATAATCAGTTCAGTCAATTTACATGAGTGATAAATATTAGGACATCAGGGGTAACTGCCAAGCTCTTGTTCAACCTAGTGGGTTGGGAACTTTTATATTACCTGATGGAACAGGCAGTATCTTGATTTAATGCCTCTGCAGAAATTGGGCATATGTGACAATGCAGAAACTTCTTAGTGCTGTACAGAAGTATTGACCCACCATTCATGCCCGAGTCTCTGGAGTGGAACTTCAACTTGACAGAGGCCTGAATGAGTCTGAGTCATCTGCAGTACTCACTCATTCAGTGGCTCGCAGAGTTGCTGTCTTGCAGCTCCAGTGACCTGGTTCACTTCTGACCTCTTTGCTGCCCTCTGACACATCCTGAAAACATAAGGGTTGTTAGATTGTGTAGGATGCTAGTTTAAACCAAAGATAGACACAAATATCTGTAGGCAGCATCTCTGGAGAGAAGGAATGGGTGACGTTTCGGGTCAAGACCCTTCTTCAGAAACCCATTCTTTCTCTCCAGAGATGTTGCCTGTCGCACTGAGTTACTCCAGGGTTGTTAGATTAATTGATTAGTTCCATTAGATTAATTGTTAGATAAATTGGCTACTTTAAATTGGCCCTAGTGTGTTGATGAGTGGTAGATTCTGGGGAGAAATTATAGGAATCCTGGGACATAAAAATAAGGCAAATGTTATTAACCTAGGAGTTTTGTTTTATGAGTAAATTAGTTTCTTCTGTGGACGTCTATAGGAATTTGGTGAAAGCTTCAGATTGAAAGCAGAAGAGAGCTCATACTAATAAGTAAGTTTTTTACCATCACAAGTATTCACATACAAGGAATTTGTCTTGGTGCTCCGCCCACAAGTAACAACATGACATACAGTGACAGTTACGAATGACTCAGAAAACACTAAACATTAATAATAATAAAACATTAATGATAAAACACCATTGATGAAGCATGTGAACCAACAAAATACCAGATCAAATACTTGATGTTTATATTACTACTTTCAGGCTCAACTATATATATTCTGCCTACAAACAGGACTGTCCCCTACAGATCCAGCATTTCAGCCAATTCTTGATTTACATGAATTATTTATTCGTATCATGCTCCATTCTTTCTGATGTCATCTGGAGCAGACAAAATGTAATTAAAAGGAACTGCAGATGCCAGTTTATACCAAAATGCAGGAGTAACCCATCGGGTCAGGTCTGAAGAAAATGGATAGGTTTCGGATCGGGACCCTTCTTCAGACTCACTGTACTGCTGATGCTGTTTACAAAAAAACTCCAAAGTGCAGGAGTAACTCGGCAGGTTAGTCTGCATTGCCTATGGTTATGCAGCATTTTGGGTTGGGATGATTCTGAAGAAGACTCCTGACCTGAAATGTTGCCCATCCATTTCCTCCAGAGATGCTGCCTGACCTGCTGAAGTACTCCAGCACTTTGTGTTTCTTTTAACGAGATTAATCGATATGTTGCATGTTAAATTCATAGCACTAAAGTGCAGGTAATTGCCATCTCCAACAAAAGGAAATCTAACTACCCACCTTTTTATATTAAAACTTTTTACCATCACAAGAGTTCTCCATTATCAACATACTGGGTGGGAGTCATCAATGATCAGAACCTCAAAGGGGGAAATAAAACCAGAATATAAGGGTCTCGACCCGAAACGTCGCCTATCTCCTTCGCTCCTTAGATGCGGCTGCACCCGCTGAGTTTCTCCAGCTTTTTGTGTAACCCCCAATATTTCAGGGGGTCTTTAACCGGAAATACTTTTTTTCTCTTTCCAATTGCTGCCAAAACTGATTTTATTCATATTATCTATGGGAAATTAACCAAAGATAATTAAAAACAAATTCGTGCCAAAAGATCTGTGGGAAGACAATTCCTGCCCTCTGCTTGATGAGTGGAAGGTGGAATTCCCTTCTCCTTGAGTAGAGAACACCCATAATGGCCTATATATAAGCAGTGAATTACAACATGGGAAATAATCCAGAAGTTGAGAAGTTCAGGGTGACAGTGACCTTCACATCCACAGGCAGAGCAATCCAAGTGCAGGTGCAGGGTGGAATTCTGCCGACAGAAGCTGACAGATCTCTGTCACTGAGTTAGAAAATCGTAACCTTTGGATGGATTACTGCTTGGCAAGCTGCAGTAGAGGAACAGCTTCCAGAAAACCCTTGAGAGCCAGAGTCCATTAGCTATTCCCATGGGGAGTTCTGACGAGAAATTCTGGATAGAAAAGGTTTAGAGGTATATGGGTCAAACACAGGCAGGAGGGACGAGTGTAGATGATGCATAATATAATATAATACTAATAATATATTTTATTGTCATTACACATAAGTGCAACATGATTTGGTTTGCAACTTCGAGATTTCGGTTTGCAACCCCCAAGAACAAGGTTTGTAAAAACGGACATTTGACCAGTAACATAAACTCAGACTAAAGTGCGAGGCCGGGGGAGACAGTCCATGGGGTGGGGGGGGGGGGCTACTCAGCAGGGCCGGTTCTTGGTCGGCATGGGCAATTTGGGTTGAAAGGCCTGTTTCCGCACTGTATGACTGTGACTATGTCAAGGAAGGAACTACAGATGCTGCTTTACACCAAAGAGAGACACAAAACACTAAACATTATTAATAATAAAACAATAATAATAATAAAACACCATTGATCAAGCATGTGAACCAACAAAATACCAGATCAAACGGAGGCTACAGATTTTTGGCTGTTGAGTAGAGCAACTACTCGTGGATAAAAACTATTTTTATGTCTGGCTGTGGTAGCTTTGCAGTTCGGAGTCGCCATCCAGAGGGAAGTGATTCAAAGAGTTTGTTGTCAGGGTGAGAGGGGTCAGAGATGATCTTGCCCACTCGCTTCCTGGCCCTTGCAGTGTACAGTTCATCAATGGAGGGAAGGTTGCAGCCAATAACCTTCTCAGCTGATCGAACGATTCGCTGCAGCCTCCGGGTGTCGTGCTTGGTGACTGAGCCAAAACAGACCATGATGGAGAAGGTGAGAACAGACTCTACGATGGCTGTGTAGAATTGGACTATCATTGCCAGTGGCAGATTGTGCTTCCTCAGCTGCCATAGGAAGTACATCCTCTGTTGTGCCTTTTTGACTGTGGAGTAGATGGTAGTCCCCCACTTAAGGTCCTTGGAGATGATGGTTCCCAGGAACTTAGAAACATAGAAATTAGGTGCAGGAGCAGGCCATTCAGCCCTTCGAGCCTGCACCGCCATTCAATATGATCATGGCTGAACTTAAAAGACTCCACAGATGTGACTGTGGTGTTGTTGATGGTGAGTGAGGGGGAGCTCTCCTAAAGTCTACAATGAATTCCACTGTCTTAAGAACATTGAGCTCTAGGTTGTTGCGATGGCACCAGGATGCCAGCTGTGACACTTCCTGTCTGAAGGCAGATTCCTCACCATCCTGGATCAGTCCAATCAGGGTTGTGTCGTTCGCAAACTGGAGAAGCTTTTTTTTTTAAATTACTTTTATTAGAAGCAATTGTACAGGGATAAGGCAATCAACATAACAGTTATACAATTATTGTACAGCTTCATTTTTAACATTGAAACATAAAATTTTTAAATATGGGGAAAAAAGGAAAAAAGGGAGAAAAAAGAAGAGAATGAAGAAAGAGAAGTAAAATAAAATAAAGCAAGAAAAAGACCCCTAAGCTACCAAAGAAGTGCAAGAGGAAAGAAAAGAAATAAGAAAAGATAAGATGGAGATATACCTTCCCCCCCCCCCCCCCCCCCCCCCCCCCCCCCCCCCAACCCATCCCTGGCAACGGGTTTAAATTTATGTTTAACCATTCTGTTGTCTGCAAACTTGAGAAGCTTGACAAAAGTGTCTGTGGAGGTGCAGTCGTTGGTGTAGAGAGAGTAGAGGAGAGGAGAGAGTACGCAGCCTTGTGGTGCTCCTATGCTGAGCGTTTGCGGGTCCGAGATGTGCTTTCCAAGCCTCACATGCTGCTTCCTGTCTGTCTGGAAGTTGGTGATCCACCGACAGCGGGGTTCAGGCACAGTCAACTCGGAAGCTTTGCAGTGTAGTAGCTCTGGCACAATGGTGTTGAATCCAGAGCTAAAATCAACAAACAAGATCCTCGCATAGATCCCCTGGCGGTCCAGGTTCTGTAGGATGAAGTGCAGGCCCAGGTTGACTGCATCATCCACAGATCTATTGGCCCGATATGCAACCTGCATAGGGTCCAGAAGGGGGATCATGATATTTTTCAGCCTGGCCAGCACAAGCCTTTCAAGTGTCTTCATGACTTTAGAGGTCAGTGCGACAGGCCTGTAGTCATTAAGACAAGTAATCCTTGCCTCTTTGGGTACAGGGACAATAGTGGAGACTGCAGCAGGCAGAGACAGTATATGTTTGCAGGAACTGGTTAAAAATGTCTGTATAGACAAGTGCCAGTTGTTTGCACAGAGCTTGAGAGTAGAGGGGGAAACATTGTCAGGTCCTGGAGATTTCTGGCTTTTCTGTCTTCTGAAAAGCCTCTCCACCTCCTCTATTTTTATTGTTATTGTTGATGGAGCGATGTTGTTCAGCAAGGAGGATGTGGGTAATTGGGTGTGAAGTGGTGATTGGAGGGTAGTGTGTGTAGAAGGGCCCAATCTTTGCAGACTGAGGTCAGGCTGTGAGTGGATGTGAAGTGTTGGTTGGGTTGGGAAATGATCCAGTCTTTCATACTGGAGTCTTGCCTTAAGTAGGTGTGAAGTGGTGAATGGGAAGGAGAGGGTGCAGGGTCCATTCTTTGCTGGCTGGGGTCTGGCTATGTTGGTTGATGAGGGGGTACCAAGGTTACGTTTCTGATTTTCAAACCTGCAGTATCCCCCACATATCCCTCCCCACAAACATTGAATAGTATATATAGTCTAACTAACTTTGACCAAATGTCTGGTCATCTGGATTCATATCTGATAATGTGGCTTGTTGTCAGAACTGACGGAATGATTACAGAATATGTTTGCAACTTACTGTGTACAGTATGCTGGAAAATATCTTGTCTCAGTTTAATCTCTCTAGTTCTTCAGATAGCTAATTGTAGGCTTTAAGCATGGAACATTTGGAGTGAATTTTTTAGGAATTTGTTTTTGTTAACTTCCTATTTCTGATGTGGCAATTATTCTATTTATTTATGATCTTGGTTGTTAGAATTAAAATAAAATCTTTAGACTTTATATGATTTGGATTGATTTTTACATGATTTTAGATGACGGATTGTTTTATCTGGTATTCCAGATGTTGGGGGGGACCTGATAGCAGTATATACAATTATGAGAGTCAAAGATAGGGGAGACAGTCAAAATTTTATTCCCAGGGTGGGAAAAATCAAATACGAGAGGGCATAGCTTTAAGGTTAGGGGGGAATTTTTTTACAGAGGATAATGAGTGCATTGAATGTGCTGCCAGGATTGTCAGGGGTTATGGGGAGAAGGCAGGAGAATGGGGTTAGGAAGGGGAGATAGATCAGCCATGATTTAATGGTGGAGTAGACTTGATGCACCGAAAGGCCTAATTCTGCTCCTATCCCTTGTGACCTTATAACATGATTGAATGATATGTTAATACCATTTAAAAGACTTTTGGATAGAACATATGAATATGTAGGGAATGTAGAGATATTAGTTATGTGCCAGTAGATACGTGATGGTCTTGGCATCACATTCGGTGCAGACATTGTGACCTGAAGGTCCTGTTTTGTGCTGTACTGTCTAATGTTCTGGGATTTAGATTGAGTGAGGAAGTAAGGTTATCCAACATAAAGAGACGACATTTAATTCTAGATTCTATACTAAATAATCTTTAGGTTAAATGCACAAGCGAGAGTAGAATAATGTACAATAGGCTTAGTCTTATTGAATGTGGTGAAACAACTGGCACGCTGAAGCATGGTGGCGCAGTGGTAGAGTTGCTACCTTACAGTGATTGGTTTGCTCCCGACTATGGGTGCTGAATGTACTGGGTGCTGAATGTACAGAATTTGTACGTTCTCCTCATGACCGCGTGGGTTTTCTCTGAGATCTTCGGTTTCCTCCCACACTCTAAAGACGTCTAGGTTTGTAGGTTAATTGGCTTGGTGTATGTGTAAATTGTCCCTAGTGTGTGTAGGATCGTGTCAATAGGCGGGGATCGCTGGTCGGTGCGGACTCGGTGGGCCGAAGGGCCTTTTTTGCGCTGTATCTCTAAACAAAACTAAATTAAACAAGCATAAACCAAAAGATTTGTTTGTTACGGTTTTCTGGAGAAGCAACAATTAAAAATATTATGAATGCTATAAATTAACTCACTGTATCAAAACAGGTCATTCAGGTCATGGAGTTATTATCAACTTTGTAGAACAATTTAATTAGTTGCATTCCCCCACACTTTCCCCACAGCCGTGTTGCGATGACTGGAATTAGACACAATTGTCAGATTGACAATAAAGATTTAACATAACCTCCTGGCTGTTAAGTATGGCTTTCAAATTGGTATAATACCTGTTCCGCAAAGCATTTCTCAGCTAATAAAGTACCAGTGAAATGTGGTTACAGTAGTCATGCATGCAAACAGGACTGCCGGCCTTACACATTGATATCCCACAGAGGGAAATCAAGCAAATGATCAACTAATATGCTTTTGGTGATTGCGGGAAATGGAGAGTTAATTTTTTAAAGAGTAATGTGGGAAAAAACGTATGTAAGTGAGTGGGCTGTATGAACTGGTTTAACATTTCTTGTGAAGACAGTGCCTGTGATGTTCCATTCCTTCCACTAACCTGCACTGTTGTCTCATTATTGAACAGGTTCACTGTAAATCGGCATAAATCGGCCCTTGTGTGCAGAACAGACCTAGTGTACGGCACGGACTCAGTGGGCCGCAGGGCTAGTTTTCACGCTGTATCGCTCACTAAACTAAACTAAACACTCCCTCTAGTGGCTTCCTTGATACTTTGGACAATGAACCAATTGATTAACAACCTGTGGATTTAACATTTGTTCTGATGGATGTTCTCATCAGACTTCAATGTCAACATTTTATTTTAAATACTTCTACCCTTCATGTACATACGTCTTATTATGACGGCATTAATAATACTAACTCTGCTATTTTCTACAAAAGGAGGGAGGAAGGGAGGAAACCTGGAAGTACTGACCTGTTAGCCTCATGTTAGTAGTAGGAGAAATGCTGAAGTCTGTATTGAAGGAAACAATAACAGAACATCTTGAAATTAATAATTTGATAGAGCAGATAGATTTATGAAAGAAACATCGTTTTTAACTAATCTGCAGCAGTTCTTTGAGCATGTAACTGTGGTATTTGGATTTTGGGACAGCTTACAGTAAGGTCCCACACAGAAAATTAGAACACAAATAATTGGGCAAAAAACTGATTTGGGTTTATCCTTAGGTTTCAGAAAGAAAGCAGAGAATAAGAATAGTTACATTGGCACAAATGATATGGGTAGAAAGAGGAAAAGGGGCAGGTTGCATCGTAACTGGAGGTTACCTGGCAGGCAGGTTTGCTAATGCTACATGGGAGGGTTTCAATTAAATTGACAGGGGGATGGGATCTCATGCAGGACAGAGGCAGGTGAGAGGTTAGAAGTTGATATGGAGGGTGGTGAGGCAAAGGTTAGTAGAAAGGCAGGTGCAAGGCGGAAAGCGAGGATGGAGGGTTGGTTTAAACTGCATGTATTTTAATGCAAGGGGCCTGACGGGTAAGGCAGATGCGCTTAGGGGATGGATAGGTACGAGCGACTGAAACGTTGTAGCCATTACTGAAACCTGGTTAAGGGACAGGCAGGACTGGCAGCTCAATGTTCCAGGGTACATGAGCTTCAGGAGAGGGAAAAAGAGGAGGGGGGGGGGGGGGGGGGAGGGTTGCATTGTTGGTTAAGGAGGATGTCACGGCAGTGGTCAGAGGTGACAGGGATGATCATCTTGTTGGGGGTGTACTACAGACCCCCGAATAGTCAATGGGAATTAGAAGAACAAATGTGTCGGGCGATTACAGACAGCTACAGGTCAAATATGGTTGTTGTAGTAGGGGATTTTAACTTTCCCAATATAGACTGGGAAAATCATAGTGTGAAGGGTTTAGATGGGGTGCAATTCCTGAAAAGTGATCAGGAGAGTGTTCTCAAGCAGTATGTAGAGGCCCCCACACGTGAGAGGGCAACACTGGATCTAACATTGGGAAATTGGGAAGGGGCAAGTTAATGATGTATTTGTGGAGGGGCCTTTTGGGACCAGTGACCACAGTTCAATTAGGTTTAAGATAGTTATGGATAGGGACAGAGAGGGCCCACGTTTCAAAATGCTCAACTGGGGTAAGGCCAACTTTGAGGGTATGAGAGAACGTCTCGCTCAAGTTGACTAGAGCAGGTTATTTACATAGAAAATAGAAAATAGGTGCAAGAGTAGCCTGCACCACCATTCAATATGATCATGGCTGATCATCCAACTCAGTATCCCGTACCTGCCTTCTCTCCATACCCCCTGATCCCTTTAGCCGCAAGGGCCACATCTAACTTTCTCTTAAATATAGCCAATGAACTGGCCTCAACTACCTTCTGTGGCAGAGAATTCCACAGATTCACCACTCTCTGTTTGAACAATGATTTTCTCATCTCAGTCCTACAAGACTTCCCCCTTATCCTTAAACTGTGACCCCTTGTTCTGGACTTCCCCAACATCGGGAACAATCTTCCTGCATCTAGCCTGTCCAACCCCTTAAGAGTTTTGTAAGTCTCCATAGATCCCCCCTCAATCTTCTAAATTCCAGCGAATACAAGCCGAGTCTATCCAGTCTTTCTTCATATGGAAGTCCTGCCATCCCAGGAATCAGTCTGGTGAACCTTCTCTGTACTCCATTTATGGCAAGAATGTCTTTCCTTAGATTTTGGAGACCAAAACTTTTTGCAGTACTCCAGGTGTGGCCTCACCAATACCCTATACAACTGCAGTAGTACTCAAATCCTTTTGCTATGAATGCCAACATACCATTTGCTTTCTTTACTGCCTGCTGCACCTGCATGCCTACTTTCAATGACTGGTGTACCATGACACCCAGGTCTCGTTGCATCTCCCCTTTTCCTAATCGGCCACCATTCAGATAATAGTCTACTTTCTTGTTTTTGCCACCAAAGTGGATAACCTCACATTTATCCACATTATACTGCATCTGCCATGCATTTGCCCACTCAATCAACCTATCCAAGTGACCTTGCAGCCTCCTAGCATCCTCCTCACTGCTAACACTGCCCACCAGCTTCGTGTCATCTGCAAACTTGGAGATGTTGCATTCAATTCCCTCATCCAGATCATTAATATATATTGTAAATAGCTGGGGTCCCAGCACTGAGCCTTGCGGTACCCCACTAGTCACTGCCTGCCACTCTGAAAAGGACCGGTTTACTCCTACTCTTTGCTTCCAGTTTCCCAGCCAGTTCTCCATCCACATCAATACTGAACCCCCCAATACCGTGTGATTTAAGTTTACTAATCTCTTATGTGGAATCTTGTCGAAAGCCTTCTGAAAGTCCAGATATAAATATCCACTGGTTCTCCCTTATCCACTCTACTAGTTACATCCTCAAAAAATTCTATAAGATTCGTCAGACATAATTTACCTTTCGTAAATCCATGCTGACTTTGTCCAACGATTTTACCACTTTCCAAATGTGCTGCTATCCCATCTTTAATAACTGGCTCTAGCTGTTTCCCCACTACCGATGTTAGACTAACTGGTCTGTAATTCCCCGTTTTATCTCTTCCTCCCTTTTTAAAAAGTGGAATTACATTAGCTACCCTCCAATCCTCAGGAACTACTCCAGAATCTAAAGAGTTTTGAAAAATTATCACTAATGCATCCACTATTTCTGTGGCTACTTCCTTAAGTACTCTGGGACACAGCCTATCTGGCCCTGGGGATTTATCAGCCTTTAATCCATTCAATTTACCTAACACAACTTCCCGGCTACCCTGGATTTCACTCAGTTCCTCCATCTCATTTGACCCCCGGTCCCCTGCTATTTCTGGCAGATTATTTATGTCTTCCTTGGTGAAGACAGAACCAAAGTAGTTATTCAATTGTTCTGCCATGTCCTTGCTCCCCATGAACAATTCACCAGTTTCTGACTGCAAGGGACCTACATTTGTTTTAACTAACCTTTTTCTCTTTACATATCTATAAAAATCTTTGCAGTCCCTGCCAGTTTTCTTTCATAATCTATTTTCCCTATCCTAATTAAGCCCTTTGTCCTCCTCTGCTGGACTCTGAATTTCTCCCAGTCCTCTGGTAAGCTGCTTTTTCTGGCTAATTTGTACGCTTTTTTTTGTTTTGAAACTATCCTTGAATTCCCTTGTTATCCTCGGATGCACTACCTTCCCTGATTTATTCTTTTGCCAAACTAGGATGAACGATTGTTGTAGTTCATCCATGCAGTCTTTAAATGCCTTCCATTGCATATCCATCGTCAACCCTTTAACAATCACTTGCCAGTCTATCTTAGCCAATTCACGTCTCATACCCTCAAAGTTACCTTTGTTTAGGTTCAGAACCCTTGTTTCTAAATTAACAATGTCACTCTCCATTCTAATGAAGAACTCAACCATATTATGGTCACTCTTGCCCAAGGGCCATGGCTGATGAGGGAAATTGAGGCATTGGTCAAAAACAAGAAGGATACATGGGACAGGTATAGGCAGCTAGGATCAAGTGCATTCCTGGAGGAGGTTCAGGAACTAATGTGTAAACTGAAAAAAGGAGATCAGAAAGGCAAAAAGGGGCCAGGAGATAGGTCTGGTGGGTAGCATTAAGGACTATCCCAATAGGTTTTATAAATACATAAGGGGGAAAAGAGTAACTAGAGAGAGAGTGGAACCTCTCAGGAATCAAAGTGGTCACCTCTGTGTGGAGCCACAGGTGACATGCAAAGTTCTCAATTAGTATTTCTCCTCTTATTTACCGAATAGAAATACAGTAGGACAGGGGAACTTGGGGCAATCAATAGAAGTGTCTTTAGAGCAGTCAGTGTTACCGTCAAAGAAGTACTGAAGGTACTATCGTGTATGAAGGTAGACAAATCTCCAGGGCCTGACCAAATATATCCGTGGGCATTGTGGGAAACCAGAGCGGAAATTGCGGCAGCCTTGGTTGATATTTACGAGTCGTCTTTAAATGCAGGAGAGGTGCCGGAAGACTAGAGGGTGGCAAATGTTGTGGCTCTTTTCAAGAAGGGCTGCAGGGAAAATCCAGGGAACTATAGTCCGGTGAGCTTAACATCTGTAGTCGGAAGGTTATTAGAGAGTATTCTGAGGGATAGGATATACAGGCATTTAGGTTGGCAAGGGCTGATTAGGGATAGTCAGCATGGTTTTGGATATGGGAGGTCATGTCTCACAAATCTGATTGAGTTTTTTGAAGACATGACCAAAAAGGTAGATGAGGTATAGATGTTGTATACTTGGATTTAAGTAAGGCATTTGACAAGGTTCTGCATGCTAGGATACTCTGGAAGGTTAGATCACATGTGATCCAAGGAGAGATAGCTGAATGGATAGCAAATTGGCTCCATGGAAGATAATCCCTGGGATGGCGAGACTGTCATATGAAAAAAGATTGAAAAGACTGGGCTTGTATTCACCGGAGTTTAGAAGGATGAGGGGGAATCTCATAGAAATATATAAAATTATTAAAGGACTGGACAAGCTAGATACAGGAAAAATGTTCCCAATGTTGGGCAAGTCCAGAACCAGGGGCCATAGTCTTAGAATAAAAGGGAAGCCATTAAAGACTGATGTGAGAAAAAAACTTTTCACACACAGAGTTGTGAATTTGTGGAATTCCCTGCCACAAACGGCAGTGGAGGCCAAATCACTGGATGGATTTAAGAGAGAGTTAGATAGAGCTCTGGGGCTAGTGGAATCAAGGGATATGGGGAGAAGGCAGGCATGGCTTATTAATTGGGGGACGATCGACCATGATCACAATGAATGGCGGTGCTGGCTCAAAGGGCCAAATGGCCTCCTCCTGCACCTGTTTTCTATGTTTCTATGTTTCTACGATGGTGATGGTGGAAGGTTGCTTCTCGGATTGGGGCCTGTGATTAGTGGTGTGTCTCAGGGTTCGGTGCTGGGCCTGTTACTGTTTGTCATCTATATCAATGATTTCAATGAGAACATACAGGGCAAGATTAGCAAGTTTGCTGATGATACAAAAGTGAATGGTTTTGCCGATAGTGAAGATGGTTGTGAAAGATTGCAGCAGGATTTGGATCAATTGGCCATGTGGGATCAGCAATGGTTGATGGAATTTAATACAGAGAAGTGTGAGGTGTTGCATTTTGCGATGTCTAACAAGGGCAGGACCTACACAGTGAATGTTAGGCCTCTGGGGAGTGTTGTAGAGCAAAGGGATCGAGGTCGAGTCACAGGTGGATGGCCAAAAAGACTTTCGGCATAATAGCCTTCAGAGTATAAGTTCAGAGAAGATTTACGAGGATGTTGCCAATACTAGAGGGTGTGAGCTATAGGGAGAGATTGAGTAGGCTGCGTCTCTATTCTTTGGCGGGCAGGAGAATGGGGGTGATCTTATGGAGGTGTACAAGATCATGAGAGGAATAGCAGGGCTGCCAACATTGGGTGAGATTTGGGAGTGGGAAATTGCGAGAGACCAAGCTCGAGGGAGTACAGAGCTTTTGCATTTTCAGCTTGAAATTGTGCAATATGGTGCATACTGTAGCGAGACTTTTAACTTACACTTGAATGCAATATATAAGCTTTAAATTGCATTAGCAATGAATAAGGTTAGACTAAATTACATTCCTAATTACATTCCACAGTAGAGCCCAGGCTCTGATCAACACGTGCAGCATGTGAATGATCTTAGTATTGTGGCGGTCCCTATGGGGTAGGCCACTCCTTGAATCATCCCCCTCGTTGATTGAGTGACAGGGACGTTGGTCTGCCATGGGGTTTCCAGACCATCCTGGGTGTGTGTTCTCAGTGTGTGTGATGTGCTCTCACTGTAGGGATTAAAAGAGGATCTACTGTTTTAACCTGCCTAGTGTCTGGCCTTTTCCTGACTGCGTCCAGGCCGCTACAGTATATTCATGTATGGAAATCAGATTATAATCAAACATTTGGCCCATGTTGACCAACTTAGGTCTCATTGCACACCTGGTACTACTCCTGACCCTGACTCCATTTGCATACCTTCTCTCATTCCAGACCCTGAGTCCAGCCTTACACCTGGCCCCCTAATCTATCCTGATCATAGCTGCTTACGTGCTTAGATTCCCAGTGCTGAACACTCCCCTGGCCCCAGCGTTGACTGCACACCTAGAACTATTCCACCTTGACTCTGGATGCACACTTGGCCTTGCTCCTAGCCTCTCTGCACTGACAATATATCTGGCCCACACATAAAGCCCCATATCTTACCTCCTTGACGTAACCTATTACGTTCAAGTCCACAGGTGTTTATCAAATGCTGTAATCTTTTATGGGGCACTCCCCAGACCAAATTATGTATAACAAAATGTGCTACACGCGTTGGCTTCCTTGTTATCTAACATGCTAGTTACTTTGTCAAAGAAGTCATCAATTGGTTGAACATAATTTCTCATCCATATAATTATACTCACTCAGCTGTATAAGCCATTTTCACCCCCAATATTTTCAGTATTTTGCTGTCTTCCTCTCAGCTGGAACTTTTCCGAAAAGTCCAATAACTATATATTTAAACAATATTATTCTATTAAATGTGATCTTGAGAGTACATAATATTTTCTGTGGTATTCATAACACAACAATGATAAAGAAGATCTTTGTTCTGATTGCACCTACCAACATGCATATATTATTATATTACAGTCAATATGTACCGAGGGGAATTTTTTTTTCCAGAAAACCTCTGGAATGGATGATATTCATTACGTGGTTGGTTAGGGTCAGTATCAGCACAATTACTATATTAAACAATGAATCTTCAGATGTCCTGGTTCAAGCTAAAACTAAAGACAAATAATAATCTCCTCATACATTCCTCTGCAAGTATCTCTGTCACTCTTTTAAAATATGCCCCTTCTTTGAACAAGCTCTTTAATATCGCATCTGAGTCAGTTTCCATCTGATTACACTCCTTGAGGATGTTCATCTACGTGTTCAATAAATAAAACAATGAGATTGGCAACATTTCTATTCAACCTGTCAAAGGAATTGGGGGGGGGGGGGTTAGAAATAGTCAGTGAGGTATACAAACATAATAGTTGAGTGGCAAATGACAATAGTGCTACCTTCCCAATAGTTAACTGAAGGAAATAATGGGTTATCGGGGTTGTATGTTGTGACATACAGCCTGACACCTTGCATGTCATTTTAATATTACACTTATCCCATCCCCCTGGATATTCCAGATTAATAAATTAAAGTTTTGTCAATTAATTACAAATCAGGCTAATTACAAATCAATAACATTAACCAACTCCGAAACATGAAGCGCTGAGCATTGGGATCCAGACATCACAGACAACTGGCCTCAGTTATCTGCTCCCATCTGGCAGTGTTCTCCGTCTGAAACAGGGGTCGCAGAGCATTTTTTAAAGTGGAGGGGCTGCGCGATCACTGATCACTGGCCTTGGGGGTACCCGGTGAGGGAGTGGATCAACTGAGTGGGGAGAGGATGTGGAAGGGGGGTCCCCCCCCTCCCAGTTTAGGAACTTTTTGAAATTTGGCGTATTAAAATCATGTTTTAGTGCATTGAGAAGTATGATTTCAATGTTTTTTGTATGAAGTATTTTTAAGAGGTAACTTTTTCAGGGGTAACTTTTTCCACACAAAGAGTGGCGGTGTATGGAACAAGTTGCCAGAGGAGGTAGTTGTGGCAGGGACCATCCAACATTTAAGAAACAGTTAGACTGATACATGGATAGGACAGGTGTGGAGGTATGGATCAAAAGCAGGTAGCGTAGCTGGGACATGTTGGCGGGTGTGGGCACGTGGCGCTGAAGAGCCTGTTTTCACACTGGATCACTCTATGACTACATTATACCTCCACCATGCATGAATGCTTCAATATCAAGTGATCGAGTTTTATTGCCATATACTCAAGCATAGAAACATAGAAAGTAGGTGCAGGAATAGGTCATTTTGCCCTTCGAACCAGCACTGCCTTCAATATGATCATGGCTGTTCATTGAATATCAGTCCCTTTCCTGTTTTTTCCCCATATCCCTTGAATTCGTTAGCCCCAAAAACTAAATGTAACTCTCTCTTGAAAACATCCAGTGAATTGGCCTGCAATGCCTTCTGTGGCAGAGAATTCCACAGATTCACAACTCTATGCATGAAGAAAGTTTGTCCTCATCTCAGTCCTAACTGGCCGACTCTTTATTCTTAAAACTGTGACCCCTGGTTCTGAACTCCCCCCAACATCGGGACCATTTTTCCCTGCAGTTACAGTAAGTGAAAATCTAGCAGGCAAGCTGGATGCTTTCTCCATTTACTCCCATTTGAAGTCCATCGTTTCTACCCAGTGGTAGTTACTTCCAGCAGCCACTGGTCGCCCCTCCAGGATGCACAGAGCCGCAGCCTGATCCATGCTGGTCACTTAGGCAAATTTGGCACAGAGACTCTCACGGCAGCGGCGCAATGCTTCCGACGGCCCGGCGGCCCCGCTCCCCGTCCGCAACTGTCCCCGCTGCTGCATCTGCTTCCAACACCCGTGGCCCATGCAGTTGATATGAGTTTTGAAATTTTCGTTGATCACAGAATTTCTCGCGACAGAGGGTGAGAAATTTGTCATCAGCGTGAGAATTTGGCAAAATGCGTGATTCTCACGGTTCAATGCATGGAAGTTGGCAGCCCTGCCTCTCTATCCCCCCCATTCTCTCCCCCTCTCTCTCTCCCCCTCTCTCTCTCCCCCACTCTCTCCCTCTCTCTCTCTCCCCCTCTCTCTCTCCCCCTCTCTCTCCCCCTCTCTCTCTCTCTCCCCCTCACTCTCTCTCTCCCCTCTCTCTCGCCCTCTCTCTTTCCCCCTCTCTCTTTCCCCCTCTCTCTCTCCCCCTCTCTCTCTCCCCCTCTCTCTCTCCCCCTCTCTCTCTCCCCCCTCTCTCTCCTCCAATCTCTCTCCCCCACTCTCTCTCCCCCACTCTGTCTCCGCCACTCTCTCTCCGCCACTCTCTCTCCCCCACTCTCTCTCCCCCACTCTCTCTCCCCCACTCTCTCTCCCCCACTCTCTCCTCCTCTCTCTGTCCTCTCTTTCTGTCCCCCCTCTCTCTCCCCTCTCTCTCGCCCCCCTCTTTTTCCCCTCTCCCCCTTCTCTCCTACCCTCTTCTACCGGAAAGCAGAAAGGGGTGGAGATGGGACGATGTGGCCAGTAGTGGGATCCTGTTGGAGGTGGCAAAAGTGTTGGAGGATTATATGCTGTATGCGACGGCTGATGGGGTGGAAGGTGAGGACAAGCGGGACACCTCCAACGGGATCCTACCAGTATTCACATCTTCCCATCTCCACCCCTTTCCTCTTTCCACCGAGACCGTTCCCTCCACAACACCTTGGTTAACTCGTCTCTTTCCACTCAAACCACCCCCTACCCAGGTACTTTCCCCTGCAACCGCAGGAGATGCAACGACTGTCCTATACCTTCTCCCTCGACTCTGTCCAAGGACCCCAACAGTCTTTCCAGGTGAGACAGGTTCACTTGCACCTCCTTCAACTTCACCTACTGTATCCGCGGTTCCAGATGTGGACTCCTGTATACCAGCGAGACCAAGCGCAGGCTCCGCCATTGTTTCGCTGAACACCTCCGCTCAGTCCGCCTAAACCTACCTGATCTCCCGGTTGCTAAACACTTTAAATCCCCCTCGCATTCTCACACTGACCTTTCTGTCCTGGGCTGTCAGAGTGAGGCCCGTGCAAATTGGAGGAACAGCACCGCATATTTCAAATGGGCAGCTTACACCTCAGCAGTATGAACATTGACTTAAGTAACCTTTGCTTTTCCTCTCTCTCCATCCCCCTCCCATCCCAGTTCTCTGACCAGTCTGACTGTCTCTCTGATTACATTGTATCTCTGCCTTTTTGTTGTCTCCTAGCTAACAAAGGTCTATTCTACATTTTCCTTGATCTGCATCTCTTTTTATCTTTTACACATCCTTATCTCTGTAACTCCATCTCCCCTGAAGCTCAGTCTGAAGAAGGGTCTCGACCCGAAACATCACCCATTCCTTCTATCCCGAGATGCTGCCTGTCCCGCTGAGTTACTGCAGTATTTTGTGTCTATCATAGGAGTAAACAAATCTTTATCAGAGTCACTGACTGGTGTGAAACTGGTTGGTACTAGGGCATGAGCAACTCACAAACTATACCAATAATTTGTGTAAGGTCACCAAACAAATCATATGTACGTTCGGTGAAGGTATATACTGTAACTAGCTGGATTTGTGAGTAAACTGGACGATGTAAAAAGAGGGATATAGTTGAGAGAGTGAGCAAGAACAGTAGATAGAATGCAATGTGAAAAATGCGAAATTATCCACTTTAGTGTACACAATAGAAAAGCAGCATATTTGTTAAATGATGAGGGATTGGGCAATGCTGATGGTCCAAGGGATTTTGCATGTTACTGAAAGTGGAAAAGAAGGTGCAGAGTGATTAGGAAAATAAATGGTTGGGTGTTTTTTTACTATGAGTATATTTTGTGCACCGTGGTGAAGAGGTCTTACTGAAATCACACAGGGGCATGGTGAGAATACACCTCGAGTATTTGTAGAATATAATTCTTGCCTTCAAGCGTCGCACAGATTAATGAGATTGGTTCCAGGGATGGCGTGTTTGTGATACAAGGAGAAATTTGAGTAGACTAGGACCAGATTATTTTCGACCTTAAAAGAATGAGATGGGATTTCATTGAAATCTAGAAAATCATTACAAGGCTTGTCAGGTTGAATGCAAGAGGAGTTTTCCCTAGGCTGAGGAGTACAGAACCAGGGGACAGTGTTTGGAATGAAGAGGTGGGCCATTTGACATTGAGATGAGGAGAAATCTCCTCATGCAGAATGGTGAATCTTGGCAATTCTCCACACCAGAGTGGGTTTTGAGGTCCAATCAATAAATTAATTCCAAATTCTGGTGCCAAGGGAATCAGTGGATATGGGGACAGAGCAGGAACACGGTGGCTGAGTGTGAGCCATGATCATGAACAGCAGAGCTGTACCAAAGAGTCATATGTTCTACTCCTGCTTATTCTAATTTTGCTTTCATACTTATAATTTACAGTTTATATCTGGTCTAAGGTTTATAAATATATGATCAAATCTCTGTATCATTGATGACTACTGCTTACCCCACAATCCCCTATATTCTTTCTTGGCTTGATTTCTTGCATCTTCACCGTACAAGTTAAAATGACATAATTATCACCTTTCTTTGCCTCCTCCTTGATTTATTGTTGTTCATTTCCCTTGCCAATTCATTTTCCTCTGAAATTTTTCCATTTGTTATGAAAGTAACATTAATTTTTTGCCAATCAGATTGTTTAAAATGTACAGCAGGCAGTGAAGAAAGCAAATGGCATGTTGGCCTTTATAACAAGAGGAGTCGAGTATAGGAGCAAAGAGGTCCTTCTGCATTTGTACAGGGCCCTAGTGAGACCACACCTGGAGTATTGTGTGCAGTTTTGGTCCCCGAATGTGAGGAAGGATATTCTTGCTATGGAGGGAGTGCAGTGTAGGTTTACAAGGTTAATTCCCGGGATGGCGGGACAGTCATACACTGAGAGCGGCTGGGCTTGTACACTCTGGAGTTTAGAAGGATGAGAGGGGATCTTAATGAAACATATAAGATTGTTAAGGATTTGGACACGCTAGAGGCAGGAAACATGTTCCCGATGTTGGGGGAGTCCAGAACCAGGGGCCACAGTTTAAGAATAAGGGGTAAGCCTTTTATAATGGACACAAGGAGATTTTTTCTCACAGAGAGTTGTGAGCCTGTCGAATTCTCTGCATCAGAGGGCGGTGGAGGTTCCCCGGATACTTTCCAAGAGCGAGCTAGATAGAGCTCTTAAAGATAGCGGAGTCAGGGGATATGGGGAGAAGGCAGGAAAGGGGTACTGATTGGGGATGATCAGTCATGATCTCATTGAATGGCGGTGCTGGCACGAAGGGCTGAAGGCCTACTCCTGCACTATTGTCTATTGTCTATTGTAAAATTATAGCCTCCCAACCAGCATCAAGTCTTCTCACCTGAACCCCTTCACTGCCTCTATATTGACAACTGTTGCCTGGGGTCCTGTTTTGGATAAGCCATAATTTCCACAATATCAATACACAAAACACATTGTGCTTGAAATTAATTTGCACAATTATAAAAAAACTCATAAGTTCATAAGTTATAGGTGCAGGAATAGTTAATGTTATCCTACTTTTCAAGAAAGGAGCGAGAGAGAAAACGGGGATTTACAGAACTGATTTAGTTGGTGGGAAAGATGCTGGAGTCAATTATTAAAGAGGTAATAATGGAGCATTTGGATAGCAGTAAAAGGATTAGTCAACATGGATTTATGAAAGGGAAATCATGCTTGACTAATCTTCTGGAATTTTTTGAGGATGTGACAAGTAAAATGAATGAAGGGGTGCCAGTGCATGTTGTGTATCTAGACTTTCAGAAAGCCTTTCTTCTTCTTCTTCTTCTTCTTGCGTATGGCGTGCACAGCCTAAAGTTGCAGGACAACTTTTTCTATTTGATCTTATTTGATTGTGCACGCCAGGTTGATTACATTCGTTGGAACAGGGCGGACCATGTGAAGATCGCAATCTTCCACCCCAGAAAGCCTTTGATAAGGTCCCGCACAGGAGACTGGTGACTAAAATTAGAGCACATGGTATTGGGGTTAGGGTGTTGACATGGATAGAAAATTGGTTGCAGACAGGAAACAAAGAGTAGGAGTGAACGGGTCCTTTTCAGAATGACAGGCAGTGGCGAGTGGAGTGCTACAAGGCTCAGTGTTGGGGACGCAACTATTTACCATATATATTAATGATTTGGAAGAGGGAATTACACTAGCAACACTAGCAAGTTTATGAATGACACAAAGCTGGGTGGCAGTGTGAACTGTGAAGAGGATGTTAGGAGGTAGCAGAGTGACCTGGGCACTCAGCAATGCTCTAAGAACTAGATGCAAAGATCATACCTGCAAGACTGCATGGAGATAACCAAGAGAGCTTACAAAACCTCAATCTCATTGCAGCAGTAAGTAGGGTCAACAATGTTTTGTGAATCTCATAAATAAAGTTCTCATTTTATGCTACACAAAGCATTTGATTGGCTTGCAATGCAATGTTAGAACCAAAAAAGGTCAATTGTTTTGCCGTCCATCACATACATTTTGTACCCTAGCCAACTTTTGCTGACATTTTAAAACTCTATGTTATATTTGACCCAAATCTGAGCATGTGACCACTATATGTCACCCATGCCTTCTCTCCAGAGATGCTGCCTGACCCGCTGAGTCTGAAGAAGGGTCTCGACCCGAAATGTCACCTATTCCTTCTCTCCACAGATGCCGCTCGCTGAGTTTCTCCAGCATTTTTTGTCTATCTTAGATTTTTCCAGTATCTGCAGTTCATTCTTAAACATGACCCCAATATCAGATCATTCTTGTCTTAAAGACAGTATTGTCTTTCTCTGCCTCAGGCCATCTGCCACTGAAATCATGATATCGTTATAATCTCCTATCTCACATGCAATGTCCAATTGCTTGTTAGTTTTTTTAAATAAAAATACAACAAAATTGCTTCTCTATCACTATAAGTAAACCATGGTGAAAAAATTATACGGAAGTCACAAAGTGTTGCATTTCCCTAATCACTGTGGGTACGCTGTTTATTTTTAATTGCTCTTTGATAATATTTCCCTTTCAATGGATGTAACTTTGTTCTGGAATTGTAGTGCAAATAAAAGGCTCTGGTATTCTTTTTAGCTGGTTGAGACAGCCTCGCCAGAATATTTAGCTCCTTACAGAGATCAATGCAGAGCAAAATATTTATTTTCAGAACTCTTCATGATATCCGGCTACTCTGGGCAGAGTAGGCATTGGTTTTCAAGGTAGACCCAAAATGCTGGAGTAACTCAACGGGTCAGGCTGTATCTCTGAAGAGAAGGATTGGGGTCGAGACCCTTCTTCAGGCTGAAGATGAGTCTGAAGAAGGGTCTCGACACGAAATGTCATCCATTCCTTCTCTCCAGAGATGCTGCCTGGCCTGCTGAGTTGCTCCAGCATTCTGTGTCTGCCATTGATTTTAACCAGCATCTGCAGTTCTTTCCTGCACCTTGGTTTTCAAGGGATTGATATCTCCAAATAACTCCTGATACCATAAGGATAATTGTATCTGTTATGGAGCTAGGTGATGCTAGAGTGCTAGCTAGAGTGATCATTGCTGTTCCATTGTAGGTTAAGAGGTAGGCAAGCTTCTTTCAAGCTACAAGAAGTACCAGCACGCTACTGGACTTACAGACATGAGATTCAAGGTTGAGTTTCAAGTTTCCTGTGTTCCCTCAATTGTCAGTCCAAAATTATTTTTTCCCCAGTACATTTATATCTAAGTAATAGAGAATAGCAGTTAATTTTTTTTTAAAAATCACAAACAGAGAAGATGTGACAGACATCATATCCTGTGGATAACAAGCTCCAACACTTCATCGTGTCATTGTAACACAGTTGAAGATGCTTTATTTAATACATTTCGGACAAAATCCCTGTTTCGTCAGTTACTTTTAGGTTCCATGATGTATTCAAATTTCAGAAATACGGTGAAGTTGCCCTGTGATTTCCTTTAATTTGT
This sequence comes from Raja brachyura, assembly GCA_963514005.1. The sequence continues at coordinate 65,926,446 of OY740781.1, read as the reverse complement.
GTTCAGGGGTTACTATTTCAAATCAGGTCAGTAAAAACTCTAATTGGTTCAAAGGAAAGACAAACAAAATTCTCAAACCTATGGTGATATAAACCCAGTATTTACAAAATGCTTTTTTTCTCAGGGTTTTGAAAAATAATGCTGTACTTCAACATCTGATGCACAACAGCAATGTGCATTCATCTCTTGTAAATGCACATGTTCTGGGAAAAAAATATTATGTCAGTGTTACCAGGGCAACACAATGTAAAATCCCCAACCCATTCATGCAAAAACTATTTTGACAATGTAAATTGCCAGGGGTATTCTTGAAACATAATTCAGACAAGTTTTCTTTATTTGAGATAAAAAGCCTCTGTGTGCCATTTTCAAGTGAGGTGAAAGGATTTCAATGAAATATTTATTGGTCAAAATCAAGTCACAAGAGACTGCAGATACTGGAATCTAATGTAAAAATAGGAGAAGTGCTGGAGGAACTCAGTGGCTCAGGTAGCACCTGCAGGTGAAAATCAACAGTTGACGTTTTGGGCAAGACCCATCGTCTCAGGATACGGCAGAGATTGGCAGAGCACAGTCAAGTGGGAGAGAAAGGTGGATATAGCAACAGAGACTTACTTACTTGGCTCCTCCCACACTGTTGAGTGCATTGGGCAGCAAACTTTCGCCATTCTGTTCGGTTATGTGCGACATCTTCCACCCTCGATAGGTTTGCGACCCGGGCTTCCAAATCCTACTGGAATGTTCGCCTCCATGTGAGTTTTCTTCGGCCTCCTTTTCTTCTTCCGTCAGGTTGTCATGTCATTTCTATCTTTGGTGCACGTTCTGGTGACATTCTGAGTAACAGACACTGGATTAAGTGGAGAACACAAAGCTGGAATGTGATGGAAAGGAAAGAAGGAAAGGCGAATAATGGATCTGAATAAGATTGGGTGGTGACACATGGGAACAGCAGAAGGAGGGTAAACTGTAGGGAGGCAAAACAATTCCACTGGGAGGGTGATGGGTAGATGGGGTAGAGAGAAAGAAATGGTGATGGGAGCTGGGGGGTTATCATGGGAACAAAATGATGTGTGTGAGAGGTATTAGGAGGAGAGGGAAAGGAACAGAGCGGATGCAGGTTACCTGAATCTGGTGAATTCAATATTCATCCCTTGGGTTGCACACTACAGGGGCAGGTCAAATATAAAGTCATGGTGCGTTACAGCATGGAAACTGGCCCTTTGGCCCATGTTTTCCATGCTGACCAAGTTTGCATATTGAGCTAGTCCCTTTTACCTGAATTTGGCCAACAGCCATCTAAACCCTACCTATCCATATATCTGTCCAAATGTCCTTTGAGAATCGTAATTGTATATGCTTCTGTAGCTTTCTTTGACAACTCATTCCAGATACGGAATACCATATGAGTGGATAAAGTTGCCCCTGAGGTCCTTCTTAAATCTCTCCCCTCTCATCTTAAGCCTATGCCCTCTAGTTAGGAATCCTCTACCCTGGGTAAAGGAATATGAGTGTTCACTTTATCTACAACTCTACTAGTTAAGGATGCATTAACAAATGGATTGTTTTGAATATTCATAATCTCAAATTGATCAGCCCCATGTTTATAAAACAAGGTCTGGTATTTATCCCTAAATATTCATAAACTACAAAACCAGTATTTTCCTCTGTTAATGTTGATTAGTGTGTAAACTTATACATAAATAAAATATATAATGCAAAGAACAAATTATTAGGGGCTCGATGAACAGAATCATTTTACTAAGTTAATTGATTTTGTTATATGTACTCATTGAGTTTTTTTAATGGAATGGCAAGAACATTTTGAGTGTCCTCTGCAATTATCAGTGAATAATGAGTAAGAGATGAATGCGTTAGTCTAGACAGTGGATGAGAATAAAACAATTTGTGCCTGTGTTTGTCTTAAACATAAAACATTCAGTACATGTTTTGAAGTGGTAGTGCTCAATGCCAATGAAAGTGCAACCTACTTAGAGATTGATCCATGGACCTTCTAATGCAATTCACCCTATAACCATATAACCATATAACAATTACAGCACGGAAACAGGTCCTCTCGGCCCTTCCAGTCCGTGCCGAACATTTATTTTCCCCTAGTCCCATCTACCTGCACTCAGACCATACCCCTCCAATCCCTTCCCGTCCATATACCTATCCACTTTACTTTTAAATGTTAAAATCGATCCTGTCTCCACCACTTCTGCTGGAAGCTCATTCCACACAGCCACCACTCTCTGAGTAAAGAAGATCCCCCTCATGTTACCCCTAAACTTCTGTTCCTTAATTCTCATGTCATGCCCTCTTGTTTGAATCTTTCCTACCCTCAATGGGAAAAGCTTATCCACGTCAACTCTGTCTATCCCTTTCATCATTTTAAAGACCTCAATCAAGTCCCCCCTTAACCTTCTGCCCTCCAAAGAATAAAGACCTAACTTGTTCAACCTTTCTCTGTGACTTAGTTGCTGGAACCCAGGCAACATTCTAATAAATCTCCTCTGTACTCTCTCTATTTTGTTGACATCCTTCCTATAATTAGGCGACCAAAATTGTACCCCATACTCCAGAATTGGTCTCACCAATGCCTTGTACAATTTTAACATTACTTCCCTACTCCTATATTCAATGCTCTGATTTATAAAGGCCAGCAAACCAAAAGCTTTCTTTACCACCCTATCTGCATGCGATTCCACCTTCAGGGAACTATGCACAGTTATTCCTAGATCCCTCTGTTCCACAGCATTCCTCAATTCCCTACCATTTACCATGTACGTCCTATTTTGATTTGTCCTGCCAAGATGTAGCACCGCACACTTATCAGCATTAAACTCCATCTGCCATCTTTCAGCCCACTCTTCCAAATGGCCCAAATCTCTCTGTAGACTTTGAAAATCTACTTCATTATCCACAACACCACCTATCTTAGTATCATCTGCATACTTACTTATCCAATTTTCCACCCCATCATCCAGATCATTGATGTACATGACAAACAACAGTGGGCCCAACACAGATCCCTGAGGCACCCCACTGGTCACAGGCTTCCAACCTGACAAACAGCCATCCACCATTACTCTCTGGCATCTCCCATTCAGCCACTGTTGAATCCATCTTGCTACTCCGCCATAAACACCCAAAGATTGAACCTTCTTAACCAACCTTCCATGGGGAATCTTGTCAAAGGCCTTACTGAAATCCGTATAGACAACATCCACTGCTTTACCCTCATCAATTTCCCTAGTAACCTCTTAAAAAAATCCTCCATGCTGGGATATAACCCTAGCATGGAGGTTATATCACCATTGTACATTTTTGGCTTACCAGCAGAAAATGCATTAAAATATTGTGACGTGTGACCTATTTTCACCCCCAACAAGGAGAATACCTGCCCAAAGTTGCAAACTATGCTGGAATTGAAGGGTTCCTGTTGGAAGATTGTTTTTGTATGCACCAATTCCACTACATGCACTGCTATTATCATGCAGCCAACAATGATGCAGCATTTGTGCATTGTGAGCTGTGGTAATGAGCATGGGATCCAATCTTTCTCTGGGACCCACCCCATTGCACCACACTGTGTTATTTATTCCTTCCTTCCCTCCCCTTCCCTCCCCATCCCTTCATGATATGTCAGCCATATCTACATTTCCTCTTTCCCTCTGCAATTTATCTTTAAGGAGTGTTCACTTTAACAGGGGTGGCCCGTCTCCCAGCAGGCAGTGCGTGAGACAGCAGATGCATGCTGTGAGCTCAGGAAGCAACAGTCCCCTGCGATCCATCGAGTCAGGTGTCACAGCATCAAGGGACAGGGGGAAAACCATGATATAAATTTCTCAAAGCCAGGAGGTCCCACCTACATGATCTTGTTGGGTGGTCCCCAATTTGGCGCGGCAAAATGCAACGCCCATTTAGTGCACAAAGAATTGAATAAACCCCACTTTCTAGACCATTGTTTGGAGCAGGTGAAACTGAGAGGAACCTATTATGACGGTAGGTACAGCTTGGAGTATTGATCTCACACTGAGCTCCAATAGTTGCATCCCATTTTGGTGTCTTTAGTTGTGTCTGTGAATGGAATCAGGTGACTATCAACCAGCATGAAACATATGCCTGCTTGCTAATTTAGTAGCTTGTGCATGTTGCATGAACAGGACAATCGAGAAACCATCAACATAACAGCTGCAGCATTTCTCAGTATGCAGCCAGGTGCTTTTGTAAATAATTACCTTGGTCAAGGCATCTTGCATGATGTGTCTTGATTTAATCTGAGGAATAGTAAATCAGAAATAAAGGCAACAAAAATATTTTTTCAGGAAAGTATAAATCACCGTGTGGTAATAGCATGTGGATTGCTTGTGTTATTTAATATTGGCTCCAATGGAAAAGGAATATTTATTGATTTTTGACCATTAATGAACAAACAATATAACCTTGCTGCAAATAAAAGAAAATTGAATCTTGTGATCTTTTTTAGTAAGCCATTAACATTCACATTAGTATAGCTGGATCATTATCTTTTATGTGTTTTCCTTTGTTTTAATCCTTGACTTTTTTGGACCTAGACTGCAGATTCTTATCTGTAGGGATTGTATCATCAAAGAAGTACAACTGAGATGTATGTATATCCTGATAATACAAGTCCTGGGGACATTTGGGTTGACTCATACGTGTACATTTTACATTTCCTTCTACTTGCTTCATTATAATTCCACTAATATTATTCTGCCTCTGTTCTGAAGAAGAACCAAGCTTGAAAAATTGATTTGTTTGTTTTTGTTTCTTTCCAACAGTAGTAACTGACCTGCTGTACTTTTATGGGATTTTCTAATTTGTTTTCAAATTTGCAGCATTTACCTGATGTTGTAAACTCGAGTGAGTGCACGGCTGTCATTAGCCTTACCTCTCTTTCCCCTTTAGCTTTGGCAGAAGCAGCATCACAGCCTGAAGCAAAGACCTTCAGCATGAGTGCATGCATTTACTGTTCTGAAAATAATTGCCACTTTTCAGTCTGTCCTCCCAAGTCTATGGGTTTTTTAAATAAAAGTGTTTATGAATATGTGATTTGCTGACTTTTATAATGTAAAAACAATCTGTCATAAAATTTCCCTGGCAATGCCACTGTTATGAACAACGTTATGTTTCTAGACTTATCGCTGCCGAGGAGATAAGTAAAGATTGGAAATTTTATTTGAAGTTCATATGTTGCCCTGTTTTTACACTTATAATTGCAGTTGCAAAGTAACTAATTTTATAAGCTGGTAATGGAGATCACATTTTAATAATATTGAGCAGGCTTGAAAGTGATCCTGCTGCATGCCCAAGTTGTGCTTCTTATCCAACAGATGCATTACAATGTTTAAACAGGAGCTGTGACCTATGCCTTGCACTTTACACGTATAACTATAATTGATTGTGAGCGATAATGTAGAAAATAAGAGTCTGCAGCAACATTTAGAAGTCATACAGTCTCCCAGGAAGGTCTGGGGTCCATTGACGCAATTTGAGTAAGGAGCTGACGTACACTGGGGAGATTGTTCACACACCAAGGCCCTTATTTCCTGTCTTGTGGTTTGGCATAGTGCAGATGGGTAATGCTTGTTACAATGTTACCCAAATCTACATTTCTTCCACTGCTCTCAGCATTAATTAAAATAGTGAAATTAAAGCCTTTTCATTGTTTTTTCAAGTAAGCTACATAGTTAAAACATTATAGCAGTTGTTAAAACACCAAATTCAGAATGATACTTTTATCACTGCAAAGATAAAAGGTATCTGACGAGTCTTTAATTCCTGAGTGGAAACTATGCAAGATGATAGTGCAGTGTGTCCTTGGAAAGTTGATAGGGAGTGTTGGAGTGCTGCAGAATATGTCCTTAGTTGTGAAAGGACATTCTGGCAAAAGGGTGAAAGAATCTGTCGATTAAAGCACATATTGGATCACTGTCAAAGTTTCAGGCTAGTTGATAGGAATGTACGGTGCCCAAATCTGAAGAAATATTTTTCACCACAGATGATTGTTATGTCGAACTCAAGAATACTGCTGGCATGCGGCGATTCAAAAAACTGTGTGAACCCTTGGTAGAAATAATTCCTTTCTGAATTTGAGTTTATTTGCACTGAACTTTCTGCTATGGATAATAGCTTGCTGGAGATAATAGGTGGAGATAGATTGCCCTTCATTGACAATGTTGAAGCAAGCATTATTCTGTAGAAGTGTATACCTCCAAAAATCCACCGGTTGATGAGGTGAACTGCTGTTAGTGTCCTCTCCCAAACCAAGACCCAAATTAAGTATATTCATTTTGTTACACTGGGCAGGTCATAGCCATCACGAGACCAACACTGGAATCTGGAAACAGACACGCATTCCATTCTCCAGGCCCCCATCCTCTCATCTTCACCATGGACGTCCAGTCACTCTACCCCTCCATCCCCCACCAGGATGGTCTCAAAGCCCTCTGGTTCTTCCTCGACCAGAGGAGCAACCCATACCCGTCCACTGACACCCTCCTCTGCCTAGCGGAGTTGGTCCTTACCCTCAATAACTTCTCTTTTGACTCCTCCCATTTCCTCCAAACACAAGGCGTAGTAGCTATGGGCACACGCATGGGCCCCAGCTACGCTTGCCTCTCTGTCGGGTACGTCGAACAATCCTTGTCTCGGCATACCAGGGCCCCATCCCCGACCTCTACCTCCGTTACATCGATGACTGCTTTGGTGTCACCTCCTGCACCCACACACAACTGACTGACTTCATCCATTTCACCACCAACTTCCATCCGGCACTCAAATACACTTGGAGCATTTCTGACATTTCTCTACCATTCCTTGTAAAAAGGAAGAAGGGTCTTGACCCAAAACGTCGCCTATCTCCTTCGCTCCTTAGATGCTGCTGCACCCGCTGAGTTTCTCCAGCCTTTTGTATACTCCGTATCATGAACTGAGCAAACAAAATCAAGGATGTTCTAAAAAGCGCCCTGAAAAAATATATAATATCCCCACTGACTCCTGGGACTTCCTGGTCCTTACCTACTCAAGTAGAGTAGGAGTATTGAGGATGCAACTGAGAACCTTGAATGCACTCAAAGGGAGTTAACAAAAACGTAGCATTAACAGCAGGAAAAAGTATACAACCTCACAAAATTCTCATCAGTTATCTCCTACTACGGACAAATCTGCAGTTCTCATATTTTCTTCGTCAGCAGGTCTTTGCAGACCGAATGCAAGTGTTCGATGAAATTGTCGTCTAATCTTTGTTTGGTCAGGTTGATATAAAGGAGGCCACATCGGGGACATTGAATGCAGCAGATGTGATTAGAGGAGAAGCACATGAACCTCCATCGCACCTGGAAGACCCTGCTGGAGACCCTGGATAAATGAAAGGGAGGAGATATAAGGACAGGTGTTACATGTCCTGCGATTGCAGGGGAAAGTACCTGGGGAAGAGGTGGTTTGGTGGGAATAGGTGATTGACCCAATGGGTTGCAGAGTGAGTAATGTCTGAGGAAAGCAGAGAGGGGTGGGGATTGGAAGATGTGACCAGTGGTGGGATCACATTGGAGGGAGCATTAATATCAGAGCATAATGTGTTGGATGCAAAGGCTGGTGAGGTGAAAGGTGAGGATGAGGGGAATTCTATCCTTGTTCACACTGGCGGAGGGATGGGCAAGAGCAGAACAATGGGTCATGGGAGATGCAGGTGATCGATCCATCTGAAATGGGCTGAGTCATACATACGTCAAGGTACAACACATGTTTATTAAAGTTCACTCACAGCATTCTTCTGCAAAGTGTTACAGTAAACTAGCAGCTACTCAGACTAATTAAGCAGACTTCTGTAATATCATTGCTGAGGTGACCCATTGTCAAAAACATTTCATTGCACCGTTGACCCCGTGTTAACCTACATATGACAAATAAAACTGAACTGAAAATATAAACGGCATAGGCAGAGCTTCTACTAACAAGCACAACAATTGGTTAGTAAGAAGTAACCAATCTACATCTTTCCTTGTAAAAACAAAATAAAGCATTGATACATGGTGGCTAAATAATACAGTAGCTGAAAAGCTAATAACGCATATGGGGAAGTTTAGCTGATTACATAAAATCTCCGTATCTAAGGGGTGGCCTGCTGACCTGTCCGGCACGCGTGTGGTATAAATCTGCGTCTCCTCGTTTCATCAGTGAAGTGACCGGGGAAGGCACCGGAGACCCGCCGAGTGGAGATGGTGAAATAGGCAAGCTGGGCGCTGAACGCCGTGGAGAGGCCGCGGGGGACACAGTCTGTTGAGCAGTCGGCCCGGTGGTGGGAGGGTATATAAAATGTGTGAACTCTGGATACGGAGCAGCAGGACGTGGTTCCTTCACAGGAAGGGGATGTTGATGGTTGCGGCTTTAAATGCCCCCGTCTGCACTTACCAGATAAGAGCACGGTTCTTTAGCAGGGCTGTGGATGTGACCCAGACGGCCATAGTCCTTGTTGGTCAGGAGGCGAACAACCTGTCCACTGGAGAGAGGTTTAAGTGTCTTGCTGGACTTGTCAAAAGATCGTTTTTGTGCATCGCACTTCATTTGTAGTTGTTTCTGGACCGCGGGAGGTGTACGGGCCTGTGGCAGCAACAGCTGCTGGGGTACGGGCAGGTCAGCACGGGTTTGGCGAGACATCAGTCGTTGAGCTGGAGAACCCAGTATAGGATAGTGGTCAATGTTCCTCAAGTTGAGCAAGTCCAGGTAGATATTGGATTTGGCAAGATAAGAATGCTACATTAGTTGTTTTGCGCTTCGGACAGCCCGTTCGGTGAGTCTGTTGGACTGCGGAAACTCAGGGCTGCTGGTGATATGTCGAAAGTCCCATCGTTGAGTGAAGTTTCTGAAGAGCTGCCATTGTCGGATAGGATGCGTGCAGGGGAAACGTGCATGGAGAAATGGCGTTGCAACTTCTGAATAACTGCTTCAGATGTGATGGGTTTGGAGTAGGTCAAATTCGAACCAGCCTGAATATGTCGACGAGAACCAGATAGTGTTTCCCATGACATTCGAATATGGCAATGGCTACCATGGACCACAGCAGAGGAGGAACCAGGTGCAATAATAAAGGTTGTTTCTGCTGGTGTGGTGTTAGGCTTTTGCAGATGGCGCAGACCTCAGTTTTTTCACGTATGTACTTGGTCATACCAAGCTAGTAAAACATGCTCTGCGCCCGTTGTAAGGTTGCCTCCACACGGGGGTGGTCCATGTGGACAGCATCGTAGTGCTTGTCCCAAAGAACGGCTGGGACAACTGCCTTGTGAACCTTGACTATAATCCCGTCCTGTAACACCAGTTCACTGCGAACCAGGAAGTATGGGTGGATCACGAGTGGGCTGCTGTGTTGTTTATCCCGCCAGCCACGCCGGATGACTGCGGACAGCAATTGTAAAGTCTCGTCAGCAGCCGTGTGCTCTGCCAGGCTGCTTAGGCAATCAGTGGGAACATACGATACCTTCACTGAGGACTGAGAACTGGTCCTGTTCAGAGGGCTGTTGTTCGCTGGTTTTGCGTGGGGCCCTTGATAGCATGTCAGTTATGTGTATGTCCTTGTCCTTTTTGTGGACTATGTTAAAATCAAAACGCTGTAACTGCATCATAGAAACATAGAAACATAGAAATTAGGTGCAGGAGTAGGCCATTCGGCCCTTCGAGCCTGCACCGCCATTCAATATGATCATGGCTGATCATCCAACTCAGTATCATCATCCATTGCAGGCGAGCCAGAGCAGCGTGAATGGGTTTATTCAAGATTGTCGACCAGCGGCTGGTGGTCTGTTATAGTTACAGATTTCCCAAAAATAAAGTATTTGAATTTCGTTCAGGCGCTGCAAGTAACTGTTTTTCAATTTAGGCGTAACGTTGTTCAGTGTCGGTCAGTGTGCAGGAGGCATATGCAACAGGCTTGTAGTCCCCATCGGTGGTGGTCTGTAGACAGGCAGCGCCAAGTCTGTACTAGGACGCATCACATGTGAGTGTCACTGGCAACTCTAAAGCAAAGTAGGTGAGGCCAGCTGCAACTTGAGGATGTCAAAAGCTCTTTGGTGCTGTGGATACCAGGACCATTCAGTGTATTTGTGTGTCAGTTCCCGCAGGGGGACAGAGATATCGCTGAGGTTGGGAATAAATTTCCCCGGGTAGTTGACCATTCCAAGGAATCTTTGTAAACTCGTACCGTCAGTAGGAACCGGCAGCTCTTGATGGCAGTAGTTTATGATGGGTCTAGTCTGAGACCATCACTTGTCCAAAACGTGCCCAACATAGGTAACTTCCAGGACCCAAAATTTACATTTGAGTGGATTGAGCTTGAGCTGCATGTCTTTGGCATGGTCCAGCACCTTCTTCAGATTGGCACTTGCTCAGCTAAGTTGCGTCCATGAACGAGAATGTCATCAACAATGATGGCGCATGGATATGCCGCAAACAGTTGTTCCGTTGTGCGCTGGAAAACCTCGCTGGCAGAGTTGATGCCAAAGGGCTTTCTCAAGAATTTGTAATGGCCGAAGGGGGTACAGAATATAGTAAGGTTGGATGAGTCTGGGTCCAGCGGGATCTGCCAAAACGAGCTTTTGGCATCCAGGACAGAGAATTTGGATGCATTAACTATTTGAGCAACAACTTCCTCTGCAGTTTGCATAGGGTAGTGTGGCCGTTTGATTGCTGTGGTTAGTTCCTTTGGGTTGATGCAGATCTGTATTTTTTTTGTTGTAATGCCCATTGTGGAAACCCAGTCAGATGGGTCAGTAACTGTAGCTATGAAGCCCAGGGAGATCATCCGCTGGAGCTCATTGTGTACTCTGTCGTGCATGGCATGAAGAACACGGTGTGGGGACCACAGGAGTTCTTTTGGGATCAACGGCGATATTGTATTTTAGGGGCAGCTTACCAGGCTCATCAAAAAACAGTTCTTTATATTGTGAGTGAGCCCTTGGCGAGAAAGAGTTGATGGACAGCAGGGCCAAAGTAGACTAGGCCCTGATCGTGGTATGTATTGATACCAAGCAGAGTTGCAGAATCCCCTCAGACGATAAAAACTTAAGGGTATGATACCGCGAGTCTATGATGCAGTTTATATCAGTTTCTCCAAGTGGGTGCAGAACCTCACCCCCGTAGGTCCGTAATGTTGCCGAAGCTTTTACAACATTACAACATTATCAATCGCAATGATCGCAGTGTTGTTATTAACAATCATGGTGACTTCAGGATCGAGTTGCTCATTAGAGGAAGGGAGGAGGGAGTGAATGTAGCTTGGCTTTCAGAGAGGAGAGTGGGAGACTGGGCGCACCCAGCTCTTGGTTTTCGTTTTCAGTAGGTTCATGTTTTAGCAGGTGCACATTTGTTCTTGTGACAGTTTGAGTCGCATGGGAACGGCAACATGTTGCGAAGTGGTTAGATTTCTAAGAGTAGTTGCAAATTTTGCCATAAGCAATGCAGAATTCCCAAATTGGAGCAATAGAATTGTTACAATTAGGACACCGAGTGTAGACCTTTGTTGCTGCCAGGGACGGGAAGGCTGTGAAGGCTTGTTACAATGTGAGGTATCGGCGAGGTTGACACTATTCTGGGAATGCTGCCCAGAGGTTACATACCTTGTGTGAGAAGCTGTTATTTCAGCAATCCGACAAATGTGTTTGGCTTGATTTAGAGTCAGTTCAGTGTTACGAAGCAGTTTGTCTCTCACTTTATCACTGAGCATACCTCCAATGAGTTTGTCATGGATCAGATCATCGCATAAATTCTCTCAAAACGACAGTGTGCAGCCGTGCATTTTAAGTCACGCAGAAAATACTCAATGGGTTCATCCTGCTGTTGGAAATGAGCAAAAAACTTTGTGTGTTCAATTATAGAATTCGAAGGGAGGTCACACAGCTGTCTAAACTTTGCAAGTAGAACAGCAGGGTCATCAATCATTTCTGCAGGCACCAGGACCAGATTGTTGTGGTTCAAAACAGCAGACGCAAAAGTAAAACGATCCGCATGCTTCATTGCCTCAGGGCCAGCAAGATTTAAGAATACGGAAGCACGTACCTCTGGCGGATTGTTGCGCTGATCGATATGCATGTAGTGGGTGTAGTCATGCTCGAAAAGGCACCATCATTCGGCGATATCAGAGTCAAAGACCAGAGGACTAGGACGGCGAGACAAATTTGCCATGAGATACCAGGCACATAAAACAAGTTAGAAAGAAATAAAACCTGATAAACTTAAACGAGGTGGGTAAGAAACTACTTCTTGACACCATGTAATGGGCTGAGTCACACATTCGTCAAGGTACAACACATGTTTATTAAAGTTCACTTACAGCATTCTTCTGCCAGGTGTTACAGTAAACTAGCAGCTACTCAGACTAATTACTTAAGCAGACTTCTGATAATATATAAGCAGAGCTGGATAGGACTCTTAACAATAGCAGAGTCAGGGGATATGGGGAAAAGGCAGGAACTGGGTACTGATTGGGGATGATCAGCCATGATCACATTGAATGGTGGTACTGGCTCGAAGGGCCAAATGGCCTACTCCTGCACCTATTGTCTATTGTCTATTGTCTATAAACTGCATAGTAGGCAGAGCTTCTACTAACAAGCACTACAGTTGGTTAGTAAGAAGTAACCAATCTACACCATCTATGACATTAAGGAAAGAGGACATCTTAAATGTCCTAGAATCGAAAGCTTGATCATGGGAGCATATACGGTGTAGGCACAGAAATTGAGAATAGGAGATAGCGTCTTTGCAGGTGGCAGGGTGGGAGGAGATAATAATAATAATAATAATAATAAATATAATAATAATAATAATATATTTTATTGTCATTACACATAAGTGCGATGAGATTTGGTTTGCAACTCCATCCGATGTCATAACTTAAATGACTAATAACATTTAGATTTAGATACCCCGAGAACAAGGTTTGTGAAAAGAACATCAGAACAGTAAAACAGTCAAAACCAAAACAGACTAAAGTGCAGATGTGTCTGTGCGATGTGACCATCCGAGGGAGACAGTCCATGGGGGTGGGGGGGCACTCAGCAGGGCCAGTTCAGAGCCGCTATAGCTCTGGGAATGAAGCTGTTCCTGAGTCTGGAGGTGCGGGCGTAGAAGGCCTTGTAGCGTCTGCCGGAAGGGAGTAGTCCATTGCAAGGGTGAGAGGAGTCTTTGTGGATGCTGACGGCCTTCCTAAGGCACCAAGTGTGGTAGATGCCCTCCAAGGCTGGTAGCGGTGTCCCAATGATCTTTTGCGCTCTGTGGATGACACGCCGAAGAGCTCTCGTCTCCGCCTCCGTGCAGCTGAGATACTACACAGAGATGCCATACGTTAATATGCTCTATGTCGTGCAGTGGTAGAAGGCCGTCAGCAGCTGTTGGGGCAGACCAGTCCATTTCAATGTTCTTGAGGAAGAACAGATGTAGTCCAGATAACTGTGGGACTCTTTCTGTCTTTCGGATGAAACTTTCTCATGAAGAAGCAAGATTCTATCTCAGTATCCCGTGATAGTATCTGAAGAGGATCTTTCAATAATTATCTCTCCACAACCTCACAAATTTTAAACTTTCATTTACTTCATTTGCAGAACTTTGCTATATGCAAAGTGTGTAGTGTGCTTCTCTATGTTACATTAATTGCTTTCAGTTGTTTAGGTTATTTTGCATTCCCATACCTTTTCAAGCACATTATTTTTAGTTCGATTTCATTGTTCTTTAAAGGAAACATGGTTAGGGTTAGGATTTGTGATCGGTTTAAGGTTCACAAGTGCCTCAGCTAACAAATCCAAACTGTATCCAATGCTGCCTTGATAGTGTAAATGTGCTGTCATAATATAACTCTGAGAATACAAGCAGAGACAGGTCATATGATTTAATGTTTATGAAGCTGTGCATTAATGCTAATTGAGACGTTTCATTGCCTAGTGTTGAATAACTTTAGTTGGTGTGACTGTTATACGTGCCCATGACGTCATGTGCCCGCCCTCGTATCTCCTGACGAGGGTTCGAGCATAAGTGGCCCTAGTTTAGGCTGACGGCACAGGCTCCCCCCACATCCACCCCGGCCGTGGGTCGGGTCGGAGGGCTCCACGGGCACAGTGACGCTCTGCGTGGGCGATCCCGAGGTACCGAGAGGTGCGAGGAGACCGATGCAGAAGCCGCCAGACAGAAGGGGTCTAGAACACCCCTGCCGTGGGTCGGGACGGAGCTCTCCACGGGCGCAGTGATGCACTGCGTGTGAGATCCCGAGGTACCAAGGGGTGTGCGGAGACCGATGCAGAAGCCGCTGGACGGAAGAGACACGGTCGCATCTCCTTGACCAGCTAAGGGAGAGTGTCCTGTGAAATACGGCCCCCAGCAACGATGAGGGGAAATAAAACTAACTAAAATAAACAAACTAATTTCTGAACCGAGCGTGGAAATGCAGTGAACACAAAAATAAACAGTAAAGAGACAAATTACGGTGCAATCAGTGTCCAAAGTTCAAACTGTCCAGTGTTCATAGTGCAGGATAGGAAAGTTGTGTTGCAGTGACAGCCTCTGGCCTGAATGAGACGCTGTTGCGGGTGGTCAGGCTGCAGGAACTGGATCCGGCTGGAAGGAACTGGATCCGGCTGGAAGGTGGCACTGTGGATGGCGGGAAGGCAGCAGTGACGGCATCTGACCAGGAGGTGGCGGTCTGGACGGCGGTGAGGCTGCAGTGATGGCAGCCGCTCTGACGGTGGCGCTGTTGTCGGTGGTCAGGGTGTAGGAACGACATCCGGCCAGAAGGTGGCGCTGTGGACGGTACGTTCGAGCTTCTCTTCCGGCTGGCTGCGGCGGCCATTTTTGTAGTCGGGTCGGCCGCTTATTGTAGGAGGAATCAGCGGTCATTTTGCCGGTCGGCTGAGGTGCCGTTCACCAGTGATTCAAGACCGGTGAAGAGCAGAAGGGCATCTTCGGCAGGCGCCCCAGGTATGCCCGCACTATCGGGTGGCTAGGTCCAGGGCAGCGGCTGGCGGGTCCAGGCGCAGTGCAGGGCAGGGCGCAGAGCCATGGCGAGTCTGGAGCGGTGCCGGGCCTGGAGCGGTGGGGCCCGGTGCAGTGCGGGTGAGGTGAGGCCGGTGCAGTGCAGGGCCTGGAGCCGTGTTCGCGGTGCGGGACACTCTCCCTCTGCTCCCAGGGCCGTCAGGCGTGCGTCGGCGTTGCTGTGGGCAGGAGGCTGCTACGCCCACAGCTACTGCTGCAGCTGGTGGGGCAACAGCGTCTGCTAATACCTCTCTGCTCCGGTGGTCAGCTCCTGGCAGGTCATGCAGGGGAGCTTGGCAACCGTTACGCAAGGCCTGGAGCAGTGTGGGGTTTGCCCCGTTGCCGGGAGTGGGAGGGCGGCGGCATCTGAGGCTATTCAGCTCCAGTGAGCAGCAGCTTGTTAGGAAGAGGCGGCATACCTCACTGCAGGGCCGGGTTGGCGGCAGTGTAGTTCTGCAGGGCTGGGCAGCCGGCTGCAGACATCAGGTCTCCCGAGGCTGCGTGCTTCAGGTGAGTCCAAATTTTAATTCGGACAGTCAGGGGTCACCAATGTTATGGCACCAAACGTGGTGAATAAAGGTGAGACATTAGGCAGGTTCAAAGTGTTGTTTATTCAGTGGTGACACGTTAAGTTGGTTCGCTAGCCATATTACAATGTTGCTGTAGCTGAGCGAGGTTGTACGCTCGGGCTCAGCTACCTGTTGACTGCTCTAGGTCTCGAGGTAAGAGACCTTAAGTACCAGGACACTCCCTCTAGCCCATGACGTCACGTGCCCGCCCTCGTTTCTCCTGACGAGGGTTCGAGCATGAGTGGCCCGTGTTTAGGCTGATGCCACAATATATACTGTATGAAAATCTGAAAAAAAAAAATAAAGCATTCATTTAATTTATTATATGAAATTGTGAGATGTAGGAAGTATGCGAAATGGGATAATAGCAGATGGCAGGGCTTCTATACAGTCAGATTGCACTGGTGCTGACATAATTTGTGAAAGCAAACATTAAATCCTTATTAATACCGGAAACATCCTGTGATTGAAATAATGACTGACTGCAGAATTAAAATGAGTACTATCTCAGGAGTAGTTTAAAAAAAAATTCTCAATGCCTTTAATCCAACTAATTATAGATTAAATGTAGAAACAAGGAGCTGCAGATGTTGGTTTACAAAAAAAAAGACAAAGTAGTGTGGCAGTACTACTGTGATGCATTTTACCAGTGATGCTAAATTCATGCATGCAAAATGAGAAGTTGAACCATAATTGTGAACAAAAAGATGGTTGAAAATCTCTGTCCACCATAATTATTAACATGTTTCTGAATTCACAAGTAAATTTGAAATCTGAATTCACATTTTGAATTTTTGAGCACATAATTCCTTTGGTAGCCTTTTAATAACAAGTAAAAGCAGAACATTTTTCTTATTAGAATATGGAATATCAAACTTTAGATTACGATTTGCCCCAAAATAAGTCTATTACATCAGTGAGATGGGGTTAAATTTATACTTCACGGTTGTAACTGCAGTTCAGATACAAGGCAACCAAATACCCATAATGTTTGTTCGGCCTTTGCCAGGATTAAACTATTTGAACAAATGAACAAATATTTGAAATTATGCCAGATTATAATTTATATGGTGTCTTAAACAGTTGTGCAGAAACTTCTGAATTTATAATGTAAGTTCAGCATTATTGTACAATGGAACTTTCTTCATATCTGTACTGAACCATTTGGTACAGTTTTAGATGTCACGGTCTATGTGACAATAGCTGTTAGCAAATGTGTTTTGTTGGTACCATTCAGACTTCAAGTAACAATATTACCCACAATTCCACAGTCAAACACAGGTGACTCTATACGAGGAACCATTTTTATGTTTGTGGCATTCATCTGCGAGAAATCATTGACAACAGCAGGATTGCTACACAGTTTATTCATTGATATACTGTTACTTACTTCATATGGTGCACTATTCAAAATATCAATGGGACATATGTGATCATGAGTTTTGCTGAAGGCTTTTGACTCATTTTTAATCTTTGTACTGTTTGCACTTGCTTTTAGACATATGGAAAGAATCTCTAATCTCAGTCTGGATTGTTAACAATATTTAAAACATAAAATAAATTAAACTACTTTTGTTCACATTCCTTTCAGTATTAAAATGTCATATCTCTTGCAAATCATAATAATTAATATCTCTTATTAATTAATATTTCCTATAAAGCAAAGTTGTCTAGGTTACAAATAGATTTAGCATAAGAGTGTCCTGCATGTCATACGTTTCAAGTATGTGCTTAAGATTTGTTAAACCATAATTGTGAACTTGCTTGCAAAAGTCACCCATGCCTTAGATGTTGTATTTTTGATTATCTGAGGTTGTTTTAAAAATGTTTTTGAATTTATTATTTACTTTTCTTTTTCTCTAGGTAAGTAAAACTAAATTGAAGCAAATGAAGAAACTTGGTAAGACTTGGAATTATTTAGTTAAATTTGCTTTTTGAGATATCGTCATAATTTGGATTACGGTAAAAATGCATTGATGAACAGGTACATTGTCAATTATTTAGTACTCCATACATCATTTGCATGTTGTTGCTGAGTAAGGCTTGAAAAACCAATAGTGAAATTGAGCTTAACTTTAATTGTTGTAGCTATCTGTGATCATTCAACAGTGCTTATTGTGGCAAAATTGCGATAACTTTCCATGGAGTATTTTGCCAATCATTTTAATTTTAATTAAGTATATTTTCCTTTAATTGGTCAGGCATCGACATTTTCAAGCAATAATTTTCCTCCTAGCTGTTGTCTCTTTTTTAACCAGTCTATCATCAAAATGTTCCAAAACCACTCTTTTGTGAGGACCAGTGTCAGTTGGGTTTAGTGGTGATGGGGAGATCTTGACAATTTCTGGAGTCGAAATATCTTCCCCAAAATCCTGTTTTCCCTTTATTCTTAATGGCCCATTATTAAAAGAGCATTTAGCAGATATGTCACATTTCAAAGCATCATATTTCCTGGTTTCCTGGTTAATCATGACATTGAAAAACGGGTCATTGATCATCTTGGCCTCCTCTTGATTGGCAGTGAGAAGATGCAAAAGGTTGTGAATGATTCGTAATCTCAGGTCTCCCCTTTCTTCTTGAGTGTTGTCTTTTTAGTTCATAAAAGATGGTCCACTTCAGCTTCATGCCTTTCTGGACTCCCTTTAATGAGATTAGGAATGTGTAAAATAACCTTGAGAACCTAACACTGTAACCAGCATAACTGACATTCCTCTCTCACAAAATAATCCTATTCTATTATTGCAATAGTACCCTGGTTATCTTGAATTATCCTGTAACGGCTTGGAAATTGTTGTTGGATAACATTGAGTTTCCTTGTGAAATAGGAGCTTATATTTCAAAAGTTTTAGCCTCAGTTTTAAACATATTTTGTGCCTCATATTCAAATTGGGACTAATGTCATTGGCCACAAAAAAAGCAAGTCAAGTTCAATTCAAATAAAGGTTTAGATAAATGGGCGACTTAAATACTAAACTCTTTTTTTGTCTAATATAACAATGGAAGTGAATGGAAGTGTTGCCAATGTTTTAATTAATATTTCCAAAGTGGTATAAACACAGATGTGATCGGTAAATAACAGATTTAAATGTTTTTTTTTGTTTTTACCTCTAACTGGAAATGCATGATCATTTAAATATGTGAGCATAATTACCAGCTTGGTTAAAATGTAATAATCCCTTTGAAAATAATAAAATTATCAAATTTCAAAATATGAAAATATTTCCTTATGAAATGGATGTGAACCTCCTGAAAAGCCAATAATTGGTCAGAAAGAGGATACTGACTATTGAGAACATTATAGGTAGACAAAAATGCTGGAGAAACTCAGCGTGTGAGGCAGCATCTATGGAGCGAAGGAATAGGTGACGCTCCGGGTCGGGAGTCTGAAGAAGGGTCCACCCGAAACGTCACCTATTCCGTTGCTCCATAGATTAATTCAAAAACATTTTAAATGGGGCAAAACTTTGTCAGTGGTGTATGTACTGTGACCCCAAACACTCAATCTCCCAATGATTCTGGGTAAAACAACTTCAACCCACCTTATCGGCCAACCACTTTCTCCCATCTAAGTCCAGGTGCTCCTGTTAGCTGATACAAGATTAGGGGAGGAGTTATTTAAAACTGAGGGGTGTAGGATGTTTTTCTCACAGAGGGTGGTGAATCTTTGAAATTCTTTATCCTAGAGGATTGGGGAGGTTGTAACACTGAAGGTTTTAAAGAGGAGGTCATTTTTTTGAAATATCATGGAATAGATGGTAAGATGGGACTGGCACAGAAGATAAATAGAGACCAGGGGCAGATCATACTGTTATTGCATGAGCCAGGTGACCTTTTCTTACGTTTATTTTCTAGTGGTAATGGGACTTGTGGAGAGCTACCAGCATGTTGTATTATGGTTGAGTACACTATATTTTGCTCCACATGGCCTGAGTTCAAATTGAACCCTGAAAAAGGTGATTTTAAAATAATCTATTGTATCACAGAACTTTTTTTTTCCTGATTTGTTTACTTAGTTTATTTTATTGTGATCGTGGGACCAACAGTGAAGACATTTTGTTTAATTGGCACAAGTTTAAGGTTCAGATGGTAATCTCATGGCCTTCGGAATCTAGAATAAAGAATGCATTGAAAATGGTGAAGGTTTAAAGGACTAAGTGGGACCTGGTGTGGGGGAAGCGGGGGGGTGTGGGGGAAGGGGAGCGTGTGGGGGAAGGGGGGCGTGTGGGGGACGGGGGGGGGTGTGTGAGGAAGGAAGGTGTGTGGGAAGGGGGGGTGTGGGGGAGGGGGGATGTGGGGGAGGGGGGCTTCAGATTCAACTTGATATCTGCCTGAACGCAGCTCACAGACTTAGCCCCACCTCTGGATCTTTATTCTCCCTGGGTGTCGCAAGGGGCGTTACCTTCATGGTGACTGACCGGCGAAAAGACCAATCTGCTGATCTCACAATTTTTTAAACATTCATTACTTTTTTATTATATCACCGATCGGAATATACCTTTGGGCGGTTGGAGGAGAGGAGGACGGTGAGTAAGATGGTGACAAATCATAGCGATATAGGGTAGCGCTTTTTCTAAAATGTATTTACAACGTAGACAGGAAGTGGTCAAGATGAGACTTTTAGTAACAGTATAGATATGGTCATAAGTGATGGGAGCAGAATTAGGCCATTTGGCCCATCTAGTCTACTCCACCATTCAATCATGGCTGATCTATCTCTCCCTCCGAACCCCATGCTCCTGCCTCCTCCCCTTAACCCCTGACACCCGTACTAATCAAGAATCTATTGATTTTTGTCATAAAAATATCAATTGACGGCCTCCACAGTCTTCTGAAAAATATCAATTGACGGTCTCCACAGCAAAGAATTCCACAGGTTCACAACCCTCTGATTATAGGGAATTCTTCCTCATCTCCTTCATAAAGGAACATCCTTTAATTCTGAGGCTATGGCCTCTAGTTCTAGACTCTCCCATTGGTGGAAACATCCTCTCCACATCAATTCTATCCAAGCCTTTCACTATTCGGTGAGTTTTTAATGAGGTTCCCCCTCATCCTTCTGAGCTCCAGCGAGTACAGGCCAGTGCCATCAAACCCTCATCATATGTTAATCCACTCATTCCTTTCTTAAGTCAGAGGGTGGTGAATCTATGGAATTCTTTGCCACAGAAGGGTGTAGAGGCCAAGTGGATACTTTTAGGGCAGAGATAGATAGATTTTTGATTAGTGAGGTGTCAGAGGTTATGGGGAGAAAGCAGGAGAATGGGGTTTGGAGGGAGAGATAGATCAGCCATGAGTGGCAGAGTAGACTTGTTGGGCCGAATGGCCTAATTCTACTCCAATCACATGACCGTATAACCTCCACTGTTTCCAGATTTCAATGGAACTCTTTTTAAATGGAGTAGAATGAATTTCAAGGCACGCTTTCTATCAACCGATGTATGATTTCTTTTTCAGGTCTATTACCTCCATTAAGAATGGGGCTGATTAGTTCTATGATGGGAACAATTATTGAATGGAATGGAGTGATATAGCAGGGATTAGAGGGATGTTCAGAGAGTAGGGGGATATGTCAGGGAATTAAATTAAATAGTGAGGGATTGGAGGAATATAGATCACTTGCAAGCAGATGGGATTAGTTTAATTTTACACCATATTTGGCAAAGACCTCGCTGGCAGCAGAGCTTGTTCCTGTACTAAACTGTTCTGTGTTATGAACTTTGAATCTCATGATATTATTTCTTGAAAGGAATATGTTTGAACTTTTGAATGATTTGGTCGAATGTAACAAATATTTTAAATTATATCTACCTTACTACCTTACATGCCATTGTTCATGGTTACTTAACATGAGAATATCTGGTACACTTGGGCAATATGTGCCAAGTATGAGAAGCAAGGAACAAGGATAGCTTTGACTTTCACCATCTGGGTGCTAAATTGTGGAGCGCATTGCCCATTAATTATAGAAGCCAGTTGTTTTATGCAATCATTATCTCCTTGGTTATTGGCGAACTCTAATAGTCGTTGGTTGAAATTGTAACCTGTTTCATTATTATTTTTTCCACCGGAGCCATTGAAAAAAGCATGAAAAGTTATTTCGATATTTAGATGAAATTTTTGTGTGATAGCAGGTAGACTGCAAAATGTTAAACAGTAGTATTGTAATTTCCCTGCATTCACAATAACTTTGAGACTAGTCAGTGGATTACCTTATTTATATATTTTCATGTCTGTAAAATTGTTGAAGCAAAGGTATTGAACACATAGAAGCTTACATTTCTGACTCGCAATATCTTAGTAGAAATGAAAATGATTTTTTAGAAAATAATGTCAACTGAAAACTTTTAGCTAAGTCTGAAAATAATCATCCTCATTAATTTTGCATAGTCATTCTTCTCATTAAAAATTTATTTTCCTTCAAAATTATTTCCTGAAGTCTTTGAAATAGTTGCCACGGAGCCAAAATGCCATAACCTTTCTGAATAATGCATAATTGCTGAATATCCAAAATTTCCGTTCTAATCAGAATTGGAATTTAAATTACATCAATTAAAACATGCATGATTTACAGATTGCCAGATTTGTTTTTAATTTAAAAACTTTGTACCTTTTACAGTGGCTGTGAATAAACACCATGGGCATCAAGGAAAATGATACCACGGGATACCATTTGTTTCCTTGTGTCCAAATATGGAGATATTTTGGTTACTCTCATGTTAGCTCCTGATTCATAGCATTGCAAATTATAACCTTTCAAGTAGTCAACTAAGTACAGGTTCATCACCAATTCTCCATACTGAAATCCCCCCGAAAATGTGGCGACTAGGCTGGGTGAGATGGCCAACCTCAACCTTATCGGGATTCCATGCCGATCGGCGGGTCGAATTGACCTCTGCTGCTGGGGCTGTGGAACTACGGACCAACTGGAGGCAGCAGATCCATTCCCATTACCGACTTCCGAGACTAACTTTGCAGATTGGTATCTCGGTCCCTCAGCAGCCTTGGCGGACCGTACAGGTACCACTGGACTCCACTCGGAGCCGTGACCTCTTTTGGTCCGGCAAAGCGGATAACCCAGAAGGGTCTCGACCCAAAATGTCGCCTATCTCCTTCGCTCCTTAGATGCTGCTGCACCCGCTGAGTTTCTCCAGCTTTTTGTGTAACCCAGAAAGGCTCTGGGTGATAAAAAAACAGTGGTGGATCTGTACTTTAAAATATGGCTTTCAGACAGAAGTTTCAAACCACCATCACTCTTGGGTTTAAAAAGAAAAGATTAATTAACTTTTATAATGAAAATTAGTCCCCAAATAAACTCCACAGAGCAAGGCAATTGAATAAATAATATTTTGTATGACTGAATTAGCAAAGGGTAGGTCAAGGTAAATGGAGGTTGAGCTCTAGTCAGGAGAGGTACCCACTCTCTCAGCAACACATTGTGAGATTTATTTTCTCTGCTTTGAATCACACCTACAATGCTCAAGCATTGCACAATACTTGTTTATTCTCCTCCCGTACCCTTCCTATAGCCACCATTAATTCCTCTGTACTAATATCACATTCATTTATGTTGCTCCCACCAAATAGTTTGTTGCTCTTAGTAACGTTCGTGTGCTTGTATATGGCCACACTTTTAGATGGATGTTTCAAACCACCATCACTCTTGCGTATGAAAAAGATAAGTTAAATTAACTTTTAAAATGAAAATTGGGCCCCAAATAAACTCCACAGAACAAGCCAATTGGCAATCCCACCAAATAGTTAATTTTTCTTGGTGACATTCTTGTGCTTGTCTATGAAAGATGTCAAAATGCCCAGCCAATTCAGTTCACGTTGGAGACCATGTAAGGTGTTGGGCTGACGTTATTTAAGTAGTACTTAATACTTGTCTCTTAAGGGCCTGTCCCACATGAGCGTCATTTTAGGCGACTGCCTGAAAAGAGGTTGTCGCATCGTGGTCGGGTCGTGACGCGTGGTGACGCATGTAGTGACGCACGGGTGACACGCAGTGTCTCCCTGCCACCCCAGGATTTTGGAATGTTCATAATCCTTGCGCGACATCTGTGTGTCTTATCTTGTCGTGCGCCCTTTCGCACGATGATGTACGGGTGACGCGTGGTGATGCATGGTCATTGCGTATGCTCATTTATTGTGCGTCACCATGCGTCAACGATGCGATGTTGCCCCAGATGACGCAACCTGTCGTGTCTTGCCGTATCGTGTCGAGGGTGGACGTACATTGATGCCGCTTTACGGCTGTGATGTCACAGGTGCTGTTCCATGCTGTCATATGCTGTCGCATGCTGCCCTGTGGCGACGCATGGTGACAAGTGCCTGTCCTATGACGACGCGTGGTGATGCGTGGAAATTCGTGACGCATGGTGATGCATGGTGACGTGGAGTGTCGTACCTTGACGCAGCTGAGACGCAGCTGTGTCGTACTACTTGACGGTTTTTAGGCAACATCGGGCGTCGGTCACTGATGCACATCGTTCCTTTTTCCATCGAACTCCCTGATACAATGGTTTGATGCCCCATTTAGTGCAACACTTCAGAGTGCTGACTTGTTATAAAGTTCTGTGGTCCTTCACTGAAAGCACTCACAGGTGCACACAGGTGGACACTCACTCCTGCTGCTGGCCCAGAACCCGCAGTATCCATTGTGCTCCTGTTGTTGCTGCACACTGCTGTGCTGGGAACTGTTTATTGTATGGAATTTAACGCTATCCCTTTGCTCTCTCAGCAAAGAATTTCCCCATGGCTCAATGTGGGGAGATGGCCTGTGCAGCTGGTACTGGGCAGGCCTGGATTTTATGATCTTTCTCAACACCATCTCGGGGGAAGGCATCTCATGGCTGCTGCCATGCCCTTCCATAACTTCCATCGTATCTCAAGAAAGGTGATGAGAAAACTTAGGCTCCAATGCCTATCATCAGAGAGAGAGGCAGATTGTCTCATCCCAGGCCTCACATGCAACCTCTCCTCAGGGGGCCCTGGGCTGATTCATTGCTGCAGGAGCACCAGGTTGCCAGCACAGCAGAGTTGTCAGCAATGTATTTCCTTTTGGCTACAATGATCCGCTTTACCACTGATTGCATTAACACTGTCATTGCTGGAACATATCGTGCACACTATAAATGGCAACCTATTCAACCTACTGCTTTTACAGATGGAACATGGGAAAAAGTCTGGCCAACCTATTCTTAGTTAGAGCTTGGTTCCTCTTGGTTAGGTTAATGAGGAATAATCACTCTTACCTTTATTTGTTAACAATGAGCTCAATTCACTGGAAAAGTCGCTTTCCCTTTGTTGGTTTCTTTCCATCACAAAGAGGTGGTGCATTTCTAGTGCAGCTATCATTTAATCCAGTGGTTTCAAGATGCAAATTCTGTTTCCGCATCTCTGAATATTTGTACAAAGAAACTGGATTTCACTCATTCAGATTCAAATTAGTTTAGTATCATATATGCTAGGCTGCTAAGAAATACCATGTTCCTGTGAAACTCGCAGACTAAACAGTATACATGGCAACCTATTGATAGATACAACCATAACAAAAATATCAAGTAGAATTCAGCAGACTGGTGCAGATTCTTGTGCAATCCGAGTAGTGCAAACATTTATTAAAATACAATAGTGCAATTACCAAATGAGGTTGAGTTCAGAATAAAGGGCCTGTCCCACTTGGGCGTAATTTGCGAGTGATTTATGCAACAGGTGTCCAGTTGCGCGACAGTCGCGCAAAATTCGTCTAGCAGTACAACAGTCACGTGCCAAGTGCTCTTGAGGGCCCTGCTTCTTTTGGGAACCATTTGCAATGTCGTTTGTACATAGTCCAATCTCCGTGGCAAGGATTTTCCCAGTGAAAATCAAAGATACTATTTTTTCAAAACTACACGTGCTTTATACCTGGGTGGTCACGTGGTGTGGCGCTCAAATGACGTGCAAATGGCGTGTTGACGGCGTACGGACAGCACATGGTTACGGACGTTGATGAATGGTGACGCACAATAAATTAACATTGGCAATGTTCGTGTGTCACCAGGTGTAACCATGCGTCACCACGCGCTACGCGTATGCCCTCAGTACGTTCATGTACGCCATCAGTACAAGAGATACATTACACAGGTGGCGCGTGAGGATTTTGAGCACTGCTAAATCCTGGGGTGCCGCATGTTACCACGCATCACTGCATACGCCACCATGCCTCACCATGCGCCATGTGCGTGTCACGACATGCCAACCAATTTTTAAGATATCGTGTAAATGACGCACAAATTACACCCAAGTGGGACAGGCCCTTAAGAGTACACAGAGGCAGCAGCTCCAAGAGAGGATGTGAAAGAGGTGATTGGTTTGGGACTCTGTTAGCAAAGGAACATTAACTATTCTTAAGTCTGGACATCTGGGCTTTCAAGCTCTTGTACCTTTTCCCAAATCTAGACGAGAGAAAAGAGAATGGCTAGTGTGCCAGGCATCCTTGATGATTGGTAACCAATTAAAGTAAAAGTCAAAGACAATAGACAATAGGTGCAGGAGTAGGCCTTTCGGCACTTCGATCCAGCACCACCATTCAACGTGATCATGGCTGATCATCCTCAATCAGTACTCCGTCCTGCCTTCTCCCCATATACCCTGACTCCGCTATCTTTAACTGGCCTATCTAGCTATCTCTTGAAAGTATCCAGAGAACCAGACTCCACCGCCCTCCGAGGGAGCGAATTCCACAGACTCACAACACTCTGTGAGAAAAAGTGTTTCCTCGTCTCTGTTCTCAATGGCTTACCCCTTATTCTTAAAGTCAAAGTCAAATAAGATTGTTGTCCTGACTCAAGATTCCCAATCTCTTTCCTAGACTTTGTTGCATTGTTGTCGTTGATCTAGCTGACAGCAGTGGCATCATCGGTGAACTCCAAGTTGATGTCGTACTTGGCTACACAATCAAGAGTGTACAGGGAGTCGAGCATGAGGTTGAGCACACAACCCTCAAGGGCAGCAGTATTTTTTGGTGCAGAGGATAGATGCCAGGTTTTGCTTTAACATCAAGTGAGTGATCACCAAACACATTGTGAAAATGGAACATCCTCACTTTAAGAAACTATTCAAATGTTTTTATCTCTTGCCATTCACCAAGGGGGTGTTGTAGGAGCTTGAAACTGCTGTCCTTCTTACATTGCCTGCTGGGAGGTTGGTCAGTTACAGTGGTCTCTCCATGGTAGTCACATCAAGGCTGCCATGGGTAGGACTAGAAATGGTTCAAGGAGCACCAAGGCAGAAAGGTGGGGTAACAGCAAAGGAGGAAAGGGGGAGGAGTAATGATACAATGGTTTCCAGATGAAGACCTCCCCAACACATGAAGGAGTTCCTGTGCTGCAGGTAGCAGTAACATAGTCAGGATCACAGATAAATCTGTTCTCCGTACTGATAGCCAGAAGATTTTTTTAGGCATTGAAATGACAGGGAGTAATTCGTCGCATACAAAATTAATGAAATGGCATATTGCAAAGCTCACATGATTCTCTACTTTCAGCATGATATACTCCTTCCTGAATTATAAGTTAAGCTTTTAACTTGCAATCCCTTGACCCAACTTTTTTTGGTAAATAATTAATGGTAACCACGCATTTGGATGACGTGAATCACAGCATGGAAATGACACCTGCTTCAGGGTGAATTGTGACAGGAAGTGCCCCATAAGTCGAGCTTGAAAACAAATGGCATAAGCCTTTCAAAACATTCTTAATTCACTTCTCGTGCATTTTAAACCAAAAAATTATGCACTCAATTCCAGGTGGTGACGTCAAGAGTGTTTTACTGTCATATGTCCCAGATAGAACAATGAAATTCTTACTTGCTGCAGCACAACAGAATATGTAAACATAGTACACTGGAAATAATATGATAAACGAGAGAGAGAAAAAAGTTCAGTGTGTATATATACACATACTCAAAGATATTTATATATATGTGTATATATATATACGTACTTAAAAAACAAACAATAATAGTACAATAATAATATTAATAGTCTATTGTAGTTCAGAACTTATATGAGGTTGTAGTGTTTAGGGGTTGTTGTGTTTAGGTGGCTGTGAGGAAGCAGCTGTTGCTGAACCTGGTCATTACAGTTTTCAGGCTCCTGTATCTTCTTCTCTATGGCAGTAGTGAAATGAGTGTGTGTCCAGGATGGTGTAGGTCTCTGATGATGTTGGCTGCCTTTTTGAGGCAGCGACTCCAATAAATCCCTTTGATGGC
This sequence comes from Raja brachyura, assembly GCA_963514005.1. Next base: position 65,898,589 of record OY740781.1, on the reverse strand, counting down.
GGGGAGGTCAGAGCCAGTGGTAGATTGGGCAGTGGTCACAATTTTTTCAGTCTTTTCCGTTCCTGGACGTTCAAGTTGCCGAACCAGGCCATGATGCAACCAGTCATTATGCTCTCTCCTGTGCACCTGTAGAAGTTCAAGAAAATCCTCTTTGACATACCGAATCACCATAATCTTCTCAGGAAGTAGAGGCGCTGAAGTGCTTTCTTTATAATTGCATCAGTGTGCTGGGTCTTGTTGCTAACTTTCAAAAAATGTTCAGCCTCAAAAGATTTTAATTTCCTAGCACAGCTATCTACTTCTTGGCATTCTGTCTATGCCAATATTTTCAATAGCCTTTCAGTTTCACCCCGATCCCATGATTCTATAAATCAATGTCACAGCATTCTGATTAAATTTGAAGATACCGCGTGCAAGTTGTTAACTAAACCTGCAGTTAATGTGCTGATGATTGCCAGACTGTGTGTGCACTGTTTATTGGTATACTGTCCAAAAGTGGATGTTGCATTGTCTTCTTACACAAAATGCAGATACTATTCATCAAGATATGAATTAATGTCTGCCATTTTAGTCAAATTTATCCTACTCTACCAAATACTATCTTGTGGAATTATTCCTTTAAATTTTCAAAGTAGCTTTCAACATGTTTCCAATGTATTCTCGTCTATAGATACTATGAAAACTGTAAGGGGACTGCAATTGTGTTGGAAGATGATGAATACTTCTGTTAGTTAATCCATATGGAGATGTGGATACAATCATATGGATTAAAATATTTCTAGAAATAACAGAGAATAACAAGTCTGTGTACTTCCCTGATGAAAGTTAGTATTAGTTTGGCACAATGTTATAGAATATCAAGGTGACAATCCACTTCTCCGTGGATTGTCACCTTGTCGTGGTGGAGAAGCTTGCGTGGACCTGAGATCCTGAGAGCGATGCAGTCTGGAGCTGTGCTCGTGGTAGGGCCACCCATGCCAGTAAGGTCCAGGGTTAGGTGTCTGACAAAGAGCAATCCAACCAAGATCTCAACAGTGGAACAGGCGGAGGACGATGGCTGACCTTAGTGGAGCGTTACACTGGCTGGGAAGGCGGATAAAGGCTGCAGCAGAAAAGGGTCTCCGGTTCTCTTGGACTCCATGCCACTGGATCGTAACCCAGATCTGTCAAGGACCCTGGGTGGTTATTTGTGCACCAGGCTCCACACGTTAAACAAAGTCATGCATAGGCGTCCTCCATATAGGGAATAGCACCCTGGAGACACCCATGGTCAGCCATGACCGAATGGGGCCTAAACCATAGAATCAAGATAAATGGAAACTTGTGTTTCCTGATAGTGCAAGTTCACACTTATCAGCTTTGTTTCAGTTCCTTCTATAAACATTAAATAGCAGTGAAATTGTTTATTTGCTTCTTGGTAATATACTTTGGAAAGGAATTTTTTTTCCTAGTTCTGCTTTGCATCATACATAATTTTTTGTTTTATATTACAGTAGAAAGATTATATTTTACACAATCCACAATGATTATTAAGTCGATTATTCCATGTGGAGCATTAGTTAAAAACTTCTTAAAAGATCATTTATATTTATGTGACGGTACAAGAATGCAGCATTGGGAATAGTGTATTACAGTAGGCTGGAAATAAAGTTATAAATAATAGTTTTCTAGATTATCCTTCAGACTAGTGAGTCTAGAGCTAGGTGCAATACTACCTAGCATTCTATTAGATTCTGGCACTAAGTAACCTAAGTTTAAAAACATAAAGATGAATAAATTAATTTCATACTTGAAAATGTCAAAACCACGATGGTGTTTTGGGGAAAAAGAATTCTGGATTTTTACATATCTTCCATTTTTAAATGTTTTAGCTTTCTGCTCATGAGAGGAAAGTTTCTGCACCATCTATCTATTTTTTCTACCTTTACAATTTACAAAGCTTAAATGGAAACACCGGGTGGCGCTGCAGTGGCTGCCTTGCCAACAGTCTGACTCGTCCTTTTCTTCTTAGTTGTTTTTTAGAATGTGTTAAATGTATGTTTTAGTGTTCTTATGCTTGTTTTATGTGAGGGGGTGGGAGTGTTGGGGGAAACTTTTTAAAATCTCTTACCTCAACGGAGATTTTTTTCCATATCATATCTCCGTCCACGCTGCAGCCTAACATTGTGGAGTTAGCGGCTTCCTGCTGGGGATCGACATTGGGAGCTCCAACCGCGGGAGCCTATGGACTTAACATCGTGGAGCTCGAGGTCCCTGGTTAGAGGCCGACTTTGGGAGCTTTGACGGCCCCGATTGCGGATGGTTCGACTGCCCTGTCCGTGGGAGAATAAAAAGTGAATAAGATTAGACTTCATTGCCTTTCATTACAGTGAGGAATATGGGGAATCCACTGTGGTGGACGTTAATGTTAACTTTTATATAATTGTGTGTTTGTGTCTTTTTATAGTATGACTGTATGGTAAATCGAGTTTCACTGTACCTTAATTGGTACACATGACAATAAAATACCCTTTGAACCTTTGAACCTTTGAAATTCAGATCCTTTTCCACCAGGTGGCACCAGCAATGGCTGCCTCGCCAACAATCTGTCTTTGTATGTGTTAAATGTATGTTTTTTGTGTTCTTTAGCTTGTTTTATGTTGGGGGGGGGGGGGGGGTAGATGTAGGAAACTTTTTCTAATCTCTATCCTCGAAGGAGATGCGATTTCTTCCATATTGTCCGTCCGCACTACGGCCTAACATCATGGAGTTGGCTGCCTTTGCTGGAGATCGACTGGGAACTCCATCGCGCGAGCCTATGAAGTTACCATCATGGAGTTCACGATCGTCTTTGGGGCTCCATCCATGGGAGCCTGCAGGACTTTAAAATCGTGGAGTCCGTGGGTTCGGGTTAGAGACCGACATCGGGGACTCCAAGTCGCAGGGGTTTCGACCTCCCAGACAAAGGTGTTTCGATTGCCTCGATGCAGGAGTTTCGATCGCCCCGACGCGAGAGTTTTGATCGCCCCGACGCGTGGTCTTTGACCGCCGGCTGTGGGGGCTTCGATCGCCCCGACTGCGGATGGTTCAACTGCCCTGATTGCGTAAGACTAAACAGGAAGGAGATTGGACCTTGCAGTGAGGAATGTGGGGAATCTGCTGTGGTGGATGTTTATGTTGATTTTTGTGAGTGGTGTTTTGTTTTAGTATGGCGTATGGTAATTCAAATTTCACTGTACCTTAATTGGTACGTGACAATAAACTGACCTCAACACTATGAAACTACTCATCTATCTACTTTTGGATTATAGCATTTGTGAATTCTACCACACCAACATAGCATTTGTGACTATTACAAACTAAATACTCAGGTTAATGACAGCACAGCTTTACTGGTGTAATGTTAATTACATTCAACTGAGAAATAAATATGAGTAATCTTTTAAAATTGTAACAATTTTGTTTAAGCTGCAATTCTGCAATGTGGTATTCCAAATGGGAAGTCACAGTTGAGGGCCTACATCTCTGGATATCTCGTGCAAAACGTAACAAATTCAGACGCTGGCCACTTAGGTTAACCAACAAAACTTTATTGTTTGATCGCATTGGATCATTACACACAAGTTATTCAATGTGGATGTAACACTGTGAAACAGTCGTACAGTTACCAAGTTGCAGTCAGTGGAGTACGATTGTTACTTCTTAAGAATGTTAATGTTTAAATTCTGTTTCATCCCCTACATTGTTTGGATTGTTCAAACTATTTTCCATGAATCTGTTCCAAAAAGACACGTCTTTCCGTCAGTGAATATTTCCCCTCCAAATGCATTTATTTACCAGCTATTTAAAAGACGAGATCACATGAGCTGCTAATTGTCATCTGCATCACACGGAGGGAGGACAGTGGATTAATATCACAGATTTCATTTGCCAAAATCATTGTTAGACAGTCATTCCATTGTTTTATCTGTAAACCTTTTTATATTTGATAAATTTAGTATGTTCTATAAAATATAGATTTGGTCGTTACTTTCTGTAAAAAGCCTCCTCAATACCACCTATTGTTAAAGGGCACCAGTTGTTGTTGTGATATCCTTGCGAAAAAATGGAAAACACGCACAAAAACCTACCTTAGAAGAATTGGGAAGTGAAAATATCGTATTTGTCAATCCATGATATGTCAAATTTCAGCCACAAACCTTGTTTTGGGACTAAGGGAAAAAAGTTGTTCGGCACGGACTTGAAGGGCCGAGATGGCCTGTTTCCGTGCTGTAATTGTTATATGGTTATATGAAGTCTGCATCTACTGCCTTTTATTTGTCCAATCAATTTACATTTCTTAACATAAGTTATTAGTGATGACATTTTGTGCTGTCTCCTTTTCTTCTGCACATAAAACAAACAGTACTAGTAGTTTAAAATAGTTTAACATACAGCTTAACATATATATAGTATGTGGAAGAACCAATTTGTTACAGAATACCTTTCTCAGGATGTGGGAAAAATGGTTAAAAACTTCATAGCAACATTTTGTTAAACTATCAGAAAAATGTTGTGTACATTTCAACATTTAGCAATAAAATTCTAAAATTCAGAAGCCCTGATTTAGTTAGTTTTGCTCATGATCTAAATATATCACAAACAAAATCAGTTAAGAATGTTAATTAAACAAAAAAGTTCTTCTATTTAGAAAAGATATTGCCCATGGTAGTGAAATGTGATTGAACTATTCCTGCTTATTGCTGAGAAGATCATTTTTTTCAAATGAAGTTAAATAAGTGACTAATTTAGTAAGTCAAAGTGTTGTTCAACTATAACTATTGTGATATGAATCATTGGCACTGAAAAAAATCAAGATTTGGTTTCTTCTCTGAGCAACGTAAAGGCAATACAATTATCTTAAATATAAATTACTTAAATATCTCCACTAAACTAATACATAAGTATGACAGTGTATCTTCCTTGGCTTTAAATGCAGAGTTGAAGAATTGTATATGTATTTAATTTAATTTTAGCTATTTGTGATAGTTGAGATACAAATTAGTTATGCCACTGGCAGCCATTAGAGAGCGCTAAAGGCACAATACTTCCTGTTCACCCTGAATAAATTATTTGTATTTAAACCAACGGAATTGAAAAATATATTGTTTAGCAGTGAGGAAGAATTTAAAGACATTCAGTAGAAAAACAGATATAAATTGATCAACATTTATCAAACATTAAAGATGTAATCAAATAAAAAAGTATCTCCATAATTAATGCATTTGGACATGCAGAATAATTCTAGATTATTTTGTAGAAACAGAAAATAATATTAAAGTATGTTGAAATATGTTTTTCAAGCTGATCTACATAATTCAATCCTCTCAAAAGAAATGCAATACAAAATAATAAATTATGTATTTAAAATATGACATTTAACAATGGCAACCCTTTTAGGAATTAACTTCAGTGGGAATTAAGGGTGTAATCCAATATACATATGAATCTGAATAATGAATGAATGGGACTTTGTATTCTAGTTCTTCAGATGTAAAGACCAGTATTCCATTACTCTTTCAACATGATCCGTACCTAGCAATGGTATTTTAACAATCCAGATACATGGGTCCTGTCCCTACGTCTCTGAACCTCCACTAATTTCAACAGTCTCAGTGTCTTCTCTGGTTTCCTAGCTATTTCTTCTTCCATTACCATACGTCCTTCTGTAATGTGAATGGTGCCAAGTTGTTGGCTTCAGTTTACTTTTAAGTCACTTTAATTGATTTAAGAGTCAAGAGTCAAGTTAAGAGTGTGCAATTGTCGTATGCACCAGGAACAGACCAAAGGCATTCTTACTTGCTGCAGTTAATTAATACAACAAATATATATACAAGGTGCTGGAGTAGCTCAGTGGCTCAGGCTGCATCTCTGGAGAAAAGGGATAGGTGACGTTTTGGGTACAGACTGAAAGTAAGGGGTGGAGGGGGGAGTGGAAGGTGGTGAAGCGCTGGAGGTGAGAAAAGATGAGGACCATTCAGGGCTGGCCACAAATGACTTCAGGCAGGGTGGTGCCCTGGAATGCTCATTGTTGGCACGTGAAGGTGTGATCTCAAGAGGGTTACAATGTGGTGAACTGTGGAACTGGTTAACGACTAGGGTTTAATACATTCCCCATGTCATTTATGCACTCCCCCTCCACCCTTTTCTCCACTTTAGTTCTTTAACCAGTTCCACAGTGATTTTATTGACTTTACCATTAGCTTCTGAGTCTGAAGAAGAGTCCCGACCCGAAACACCTATCCATTTTCTCCAGGGATGCTTACTGACCTACTGAGTTACTCCAGCACTTTTTACATTTTATTTTTGTAAACCAGTATCTGCAGTTCATTGTTTTACCATTAACTTCCTCGCTGTCCATAAAGACACTTTGATTATCTCTGATACCTCTCTCCCTTTTCTCTGAAGAAGGGTCTCGACCCGAAACGTCACCTATTCCTTCGCTCCATAGATGCTGCCTCACCCACTGAGTTTCTCCAGCATTTATGTCTACCTTCTCCCTTTTCTCAATCTCTCCATCACAGGGAAAAGATTATCGACTGATATCTAATTCAAACCCACTGGATCCTATGGATATCTTGACTACATTTCCTCCCACTACTGCCAGCAAAGGTGCCGTCCCTTACTCTCAATTTCTCAGAAGATAGACACAAAATAACTCAGCGGGACAGACAGCATCTCTGGAGAGAAGGAATGGATGACATTTTGGGTCGAGACTCTTCTTCAGACTGAGAGGCAAGGGAGAGGGAATCTAGAGATATGGATGGGTAAGGTGTGAAAATGACAGATCAATGCAGACGATGGTCTCGATCCAAAACGTCACCCATTCCTTCTTTCCAGAGATGCAGCCAGTCCCACTGAGTTACTCCAGCATTTTGTGTCTATCTTCGATGATCAAAGAAATGTAGAATAGTTAATTGTTGGCTGAGGAAAAGGTAACAACGAGACATACAAACAGTAAAATGAATTGGGATGACAATGAAGGGTGGGGGAGGGATGGAGAGGGAAAGTAAAGGTTACTTGAAGTTAGATAAATCAATATACCACTGGGTTGGAAGCTGCCCAAACAAAATATGAGGTGCTGTTCCTCCAATTTGCATTTGGCCTCACTTTGACAGTGGAGGACGCCCAGGAAAAAAAGTATGGGAATGGGAGGTGGAATTAAAGTGTTTAGTACCTGGAGATCATGTAGGGCTAGGCAGACTGAGCAAAGATGTTCAGCGAAACGATTGCCGAGCCTGCGCTTGCTCTCCATCAATTTCTCCGTCTCTGCCGCATCTGCTCCTGGTCAGACAGCATCTGTGGAAGGAATAAACAGAAAATGTTTTGGATTGGAATTCTTCTTCAGAAGTGAATTTTTTTGTTTTGCTCTGCAGTTTCTCATGCCTCACTCTTTGTTTTTATTGTATTTTACACCTCCAGATGTTAATTATGATGTGGCAAGAAATAGATCAAAGTGTTTACAGGAGTATTCATTTTGATTAAAGCACCTGTGGTTTGTTTAAATAAGAGTTTGATTGATTTCCCATCCTAATTGAATGTCACCATCACCATAACTGTCAACAGTTGTGCTTGAGGAAACATTTTATATGTACTAATTTTAGCCTATGTGTAGTTTAGGAGTGTGGCTGGAAATAAAACATAGAAGTATGGATTTTACAGCACACATGGTCTTGGCATGGAACTGTTATAATACCAGCTTCAAATTTGAATGTCGTCTGTAATAGCACACTTTTTCCATCTTTGCTTCTCTTTATATAGAATTAATAAATAAAAACATGTATTATAATGAAGCTAAAGTCAAATTAGCTCTGGGTTGACGAAAGGAGCTGAGGTAATGGTTCCACTGGAGTTAAATTTAATTTCATGTGACATTTTAGAAAAAAGAAAGATAAAAAAATGAAAAGTGACCTTTGCATCAACACGATACATTTAAAAAGGTTATTTGGGTAATGGATTGGTCAGTCCCAATATTTGTGGGAACAAATTTATCGGTGGTGCAGCGGCAGAGTTGCTGCCTTACAGCACATGCAGCGCCTGAGACCCGAGTTCGATCCTGTCTGTATGGATTTGTACGTTCTCCCCGTGACCGGTGGGTTATCTCTGAGATCTTCCGTTTCCTCCCACACTCTAAAGACGTACAGGTATGTAGGTTAATTGGCTTGGTGTATGTGTAAATTGCCCCTAGTGTGTGTAGGATCGTGTTAAGGGCCTGTCCCACTTGGCTGTCATTTGCGTGTCAGGCAGATGGCGCGCAAAGATTTTGTACATCACAAAATTCTGCGACGCCAAGCGCGGCCGTGTGTCACTGCCATGTCATCGCGCACCACGCGTGCATAATGCGCACCAAGCGCACATCACGTGCGTGTCACCTCGTGCGCGTCGTGACGCGAAAGTTATGTAGCATCATTTATGCGCAAATGACGGCCTAGTGGGACAGGCCCTTTAAAGTGCGGGGATCGCCGGTTGTTGCGCTCGGTGGGCCAAAGTGACTGTTTCTGCACTGCATCTCGAAACTAAAGTAATGTTAGTTATTTTCAGAAAAGGAGAGATTGAATGAGAGAAAAATTTTAAAAATCAGTAAACAGGTTCAACTGAACATAAACGCAAAAAGCAGCATCTCTGGAGAGAAGGAATGGGTGACGTTTCGGGTTGAGACCCTTCTTCAGATCTCCATATCTTTCTACCTGCTTCGTGCTTTGTTTAACTCAGACAATTCTAATTGGGATATATTCAGATTCAGATTCAGAAAACTTTATTGTCTGTCGTAACAGAAAATCTTCTTTGACGTGGCTCAACATACAACAAGACAATATACAACAGTCATCATACAACACAGCCTTCTGCGGGCACACTCAGTGTGTATAGGTCTTAAAAACAAGTATAAAGATTAGAAACTGTAAAAATAGACAAGATAAAAGTTGAAAGTTGTGGATACGTGTAAAGTGACAGTGCGTCAGGGTTAATTTGTCCATTGATCATGTATTATTTAAACTATTTATGGCAATGGGTATGAATGAGTTTTTGTGGATGTTTTTCTTGGATAGGGGGACTTTATATCGGCGGCCTGATGGCAGAAGTTGGAAGGACTTGTGCAGGGGGTGGGTGGGATCCTGTGTAATGAGGTTGGCTTTCCTTTTAACTGCCTGGGTGTGAAGTACTGACAATTGAATTTGAGTTTTGCCAGTTATTTTGCTTGCTTGATTGATGGTCCGGGAAAGCTTTGATTTGTCTTTGACAGAGGTAAGGGTGAACCAGGATGTGATGTTAAAGGTGAGTACAGATTCTATAAGTGATTTATATACAGCTGTTAAAATGTCCTGTCTGACATCAAAGCTCCTGAGTTTCCTCAGCAGGAACAGGCGTTGCTGTGCCTTCTTGTACACAGAGTCTGTGTGCTGGGAGAAGGACAGGCGGGTGTCAATCTCTGTGCCCAGGTATCTAAAGGCCTCTACCTGCTCGACTGTCTGCCCATTCAGCCTCAGAGGTTCAAAGAGAGGTTGGGGGGGAGATGTTCGCCTTCCCCCACAACACAGCTCCTTGGTCTTGGAGATGTTAAGTTCCAGAGAGCTCTCTTTGATCCAAGTAAGAGTTGCCAATATTTGTAAAGCTTTCATTCTTACATGTGCAGAGTATTCATGCCAATCCAAAGATGAAATGTGTTTGATATAGACTTGTGCCTTCTGTGTTTTCGAGACAAAGTGATCCAGCAGTTCTCCTATGAGTCCTGTAGAGAAATAGTATTTTCCATTTCCCACTTTGTTGTTGAAAGATGTACAAAGTACGCTACACAAATGAATGTGTAATCAATATTTAATGAGCTAAGCTTACAAACATTAATGGGTATGCAAAGTTCATTTACGGTAACACATCAATGATTTAAATGTCTTTCCTAGGATTTTGGAGACCATTAGCAAGTTCTTCGGTAAAATACAAAATTTTGCTCAGTAGTAGTGACAGCCTATATAGTGCCAGATGCTACTAAGTTTTGAAGCATATTCTTGATACGAAAGGCTGAGGTCAGTGCAAGGAAAGCTTTACTCTGCACTCCTCCTGTGTGGACTAAATTAATTTTCTCCCACATTTTCATGTACGGGATGGTTCAAATTTTCCTGGCAAAACTTTAAAATCCACCTGCATCTCATGTGCTTAGAACTTTTAATTATCTTGTCTTGTGTTATTGTATAAATTCACAAATCCAAGTAATAAGAAGGGTAAGAAAGAACAAATAATCGATGTACTGTAATCTATATTATCCTGTCCCACCTCTCAGCATTGCTTCCTTACTTTCCTGCAGTGGGTGCAGAGGGCCAAATCCAAACTGCAATGTTGCCTAGATTGTGACAGGGCTTTCAGGAACACACTGAGAAGGTCCTGTGCCAAAGTGTTTTGAAAGCTTAGACAGCTGGGAAACCTTTGCTTGCAGTACATTTTAATAATGCAAACACACAAAAATAAAATAACTTCCACATGGAAGACAATAGGATTTCAGATCTTTCCTCAAGTATAAAGATACAAGGAACTGCAGAAGCTAGAATCTTGAGCAAAACACAGTGTTGGGCTAACTCAGTGGATCCGGCAACTTTAGTTTAGTTTAGTTTTTTGTTTGGTTTATTGTTTATTGTCACATGTACCAAGGCAGTATAATATAGATAAATGTGAGGGTTACACAAAAAGCTGGATAAACTCAGCGGGTGCAGCAGCATCTAAGGAGCGAAGGAGATAGGCGACGTTTCAGGTCGAGACCCTTCTTCAGACTGGTCAGGGATCAGGGAAACGAGAGATATAGACAGTGATGTGGAGAGATAAAGAACAATGAATGAAAGATATGCAAAAAAGTATTGATGATAAAGGAAACAGGCCATTGTAAGCTGTTTGTGGTGTGAAAATGAGAAGCTAGTGCGACTTGGGTGGGGGGGGGGGGAGATGGAGAAGGAATGTCAGGGTCCGAGGGCTGAGGGAGAGGTGGGGGGGGGGGGGGGGGAAGGGGGCATTCTGGGTTAACAGAATTGAGAAAATTCAATGTTTAAGCCCAGAGGATGCAGACTCCCCAAGCGGAATATGAGGTGCTGTTCCTCCAACCTGCGGTGTTGCTCACTCTGGCCGTGGAGGAGGCCCAGGACCGAGAGGTCGGATACGGAATGGGAGGGGGAGTTGAAGTGCTGAGCCACCGGGAGGTCGGGTTGGTTATTGCGGACCGAGCGGAGGTGTTCGGCGAAACGATCGCCCAGCCTCCGCTTGGTCTCACCGATGTAGATCAGCTGGCATCTGGAGCAACGGTTGCAGTAGATGAGGTTGGAGAAGGTGCGGGTGAACCTCTGTCGGACTTGGAATGACTGCTTGGGTCCCTGAAAGGAGTGGATGGGGGAGGTGAAGAATGTGAGGTTATCCACTTTAGCGGCAAAAACAAGGGAGCAGATTCAGGGCTCTCGCTTAACTTGTTTTCCCTGTTGCCAGCCGGGCAACCGTGACAACGTTTTAGGTTGCCAAATGACAATTTAGGTGGTCATTTCAGACGGTTTGCATGACGCGTGCGATAATGTGCTCGGACGAACTGCGTAGTTACTAGTCGGAATTATGCTCAATGAAACATTCACATATTATGTTCAAGAAGAAACTGCAGATGCTGGAAAATTGAAGGTAGACAAAAGTGCTGGAGAAACTCAGCGGGTGCAACAGCATCTATGGAGCGAAGGAAATAGGCAACTTTTCAGGCGGAAACCCATCAGTGTGAAGGAGGGTTTTGGCCCGAAACGTTTCTCCAGCACTTTTGTCTATATTCACATATTATTTATGCTTCAAATAACTCACAAACTAAACATATCCACCAATCAAGACATGATATATAACACAATGACATGCAGCAAAATTATAATACAATATTTCAACTCTTTCCACACATTGCAATTAATGCAATTTATATTAGTTCTTTCCACTTCCAAACAAAACTGTGGTTGGATTAGTCAGCATATGATCAACCTGTGTCAATAAATCCTGGACCATGGTAACATAGGTAACATAGCTGTCCAATAGGGGGCGCCGTCCTGTATGGTATGGCTGCCCAGCATGCAGCTGTTTGTTTTTCACTCTTTTCTTTATTTTTAGTGAGTTAAAGTGTTTTGTTTTTGGAGTTCTATTCTTTTTTTATGTGGGAGGTTGGGGGGGGGGGGGGGGGGAGGGGAAGGGGGAAACTACTTTTCAGAGTCCCTACCTGGTCGGAGAGGCAGCTTTTCTCCGAGCTGCACTTTCGACCCGTTGTCGCAGCCTACCAGCGGGCCTGGAGCGGCGTTTCCTGAGGAGACCGCCCAGAAACTCGTCTTTGGCAGTGGCGCAGTGCTGGAGCGCTATCGTGGAGCGGAGCGGGCGTTGCCTTGCCTGGGTCGCCGTGTTGGAGCTCCGGTGAGCTGAAGACCGCCGACAAAAAGTATCGCGGAGCCGCGGGATTGTGGAGCCGCCAGCTGCGGGCGATGGCGCTGACTTTAACATCGGGAGCCAGTGAGGGAGCGCCATTCGCGGCGGTCTTGTTGACTTCAGAAGCCGAGGACTCCGGTAAGGAAGCGGCCGTCCCAGGTGTCCCAAGCCACTGAGAGGATTCTCCCGATGCCGGAGCACCATCAGCGTGAACGGCCTGGAACATTGGGTCTCCGTGAAGGCGACTGCGGAGGCCTCATTAGGCCTGACTATGGGTGGACATGGGATGGGGACTGGACATTGTGCCTTCCCTCATAATGGGAACCATTGTGGGAGGATGTTTTTTTATGTTTAAAATCTTTTTATTAGTGTTATATTTGTATTCTTTTTTTCTTTTTTATGTGCTGCATTGGCAAGAACCATTTCACTACACCAATTGGTGTATATGACCAATAAAATAACCTTTGAACCTGTGAACCTTTGAACATATATGCTTAACCGTGCACACTACAGATTGACGCAAGCATGTTTTCTGTGAAGGACCGCAAATTACCAGGACATGGCCATAGCATGGGTCGTTATTGCTATTGGCACAGAAACACTCTCGCTTCCCACATAATTTATCCATAACAAAATATACAGGTTGCAAGGAAATTTTTATAGGCATTTTATGATAATAGCTATTAAAACCGACTATACCCATCTGCCCGATTAAACATTACACTAACTGACAAGAGATGGCCAAAGGACATAACTGCAGCAAATGTTCTTTTGGTAATATGTTTAACGGTGTCAAAACAAATAATAACATTGGGAATTAAAACACATTTGATTGCATTCCGTTATCAAACATAGTCACTGTTCGCTCTGAAGACCATGAAGCACAATAGGGTCAGGGGTTGTGTGAATCAGTGCGGGGTGGATAGAAGGCGGGGGGGGGGGGGGGGGGTGTTGAGAAGACAACCGGTGCGGAATGGATGGATTGAAGCAGTTGAATTAGTACGTGTTGGTTGGAGTATGTAAAATTGTGAGGGGAGAGCACGGGGGTTGTCAGTGGTGTTGAATGGGGGGGATCAGTACGGGATGGATGGGGGGGGGATCAGTACAGGATGAATGGGTGGATCAGTACAGGATGAAAGGGGGTAGAGAAAATTGCTGGAAAAATTCAGTGGGTGAGGCAGCATCAATGGAGCTAAGGAAATAGGCAACATTTTGGGTCGAGACCCTTCTTTAGACTTTTTCCTCCCATTCTTCTTGAATGGCGGGATCAGCACAGGATGAATGGGGGCAGGGGGTGAGAACCGTGTGGATCAGAGGGACTGTGCAGGATGAATGGAGATCACTACAGGATGAATGAGGGGATCAGTATAGGATGAATAGGGGGACAGTACGGGATGCATGACGGGATCAGTACAGGATGCATGAGGGGATCAGTACAGGATTCATGAGGGGATCAGTACAGGATGCATGAGGGGATCAGTACAGGATGCATGAGGGGATCAGTACAGGATGAATGGGGGATCAGTAAAAGATGAATGGGGAGATCATTACAGGATGGATGGGGGGGATTGGTGCAGGGTAAATGGAGGGTGGGTCAGTACGGGATGAATGGGAGGATCAGTGCAGTATGAATGGGGGGGAGAAGTGCAGGATGGTTGAGAAGGGGGGTCAGTATAGGATGAATTGCGGGACAAGTGTAGGATAGATGGGGGTGGCAGGAGAATCAATGCGAGGTGGGTAGGTTGATGAATTGAGTTGGGGGGGGGGGTAGATTGGGAGGGGAGCACAGGGGATGTCAGTGAGGACTGAATGGAGGAGGGAATGAGGATCAGTGCGGGATGGAGAGGAGGGGTCCCAGGATAAGAGGGGTGGAGGGGGGGCGTACAAGAGAGAGAGAGAGAGAGAGAGAGAGAGAGAGAGAGAGAGAGAGAGAGAGAGAGAGAGAGAGAGAGAGGAGGTGGGGAGGAAGGAAGGTCATCGCTCCTCGGACAACATCGCCCCGCTGCCTTGGGCGTTCCTGTCCAACGCCAAAAACCCGCCGCCAAAGGGGGAGGTGGTTGGGAACTCCTCGCCACCGCATGCCCTCCTCCGCCAGCCGACAGGAAGGTGCGGGGCCAAGCGGTGCAGCTCAAAGATCCTATAGCTATAGGATCTTTGGTGCAGCTGCTTCAGTGGCAACAGCGGCCGCGACAGCATCTCCACCGCCTCATCCTCCCGCACCCGCCTGGTGGAAGGAGGCCTCTCTCTCCGTCTCCCCCCACTCCCGGCCTCGACGTGCGAGAGGGGTTGTTTTGAAAGCGCCGTTAGCGGGTTTGCGGGCAGCGGCCGTTATCAGGGCGATAGCGGCCGCTGCCTGCAAATAAAAAGATACTGCTGCAAATTGAGGCAGTGCAGCGTAGGTTCATGAGATTGATCCCTGGGATGGCAGGACTGTCATATGAGGAAAGATTGAAAAGACTAGGCTTGTATTCACTGGGGTTTAGAAGGATGAGGGGGGATCTTATGGAAACATATAAAATTATAAAAGGACTGGACAAGATAGATGCACGAAAAATGTTCCCAATGTCAGGCGAGTCCAGAACCAGGGGCCACAGTCTTAGAATAAAGGGGAGGTCATTTAAGACTGAGAAAAAAAGTTTTCACCCAGAGATTGTGAATTTATGGAATCCCCTGCCACAGAGAGCTGTGGAGGCCAAGTCACTGGATGGATTTAAGAGAGAGTTAGATAGAGCTCTAGGGGCTAGTGGAGTCAAGGGATATGGGGAGAAGGCAGGGACGGGTTATTGATAGGCGAAGATCAGCCATGATCACAATGAATGACGGTGCTGGCTCGAAGGGCCGAATGGCCTCCTCCTGCACCTATTTTCTATGTTTCTATGAGGCACAATGAAAAACTTTTATTGCGTGCTAACCAGTCAGCAGAAAGACAATACATGACTACATTCAAGCTATTCACAGTGTTCAGATACATGACAAAGAAAATAATGTGAATAAAGTTTAGTGCAAGGTAAAGCCAGTATAGTCCGATCAAAGTCCAGGGGTCCCCAATGAGGTAGACAGTAAATATGATACGATATGATAAAACTTTATTCATCCCCAGAGGGAAATTGGTCTGCCAACTGTCACAACACACAAGGTACACAAAAACTTGAAATTAAAATTAAATTAAAAGTGAGAAAAAAAAAGGAAAAAGGACAAGCGACTGTCGGCTGGTTGCTGTGTACACAGCGCCTTCACCAGAACAAATGAACAAATAAACAAACAAACAAACGAGCATAGACTTATCCCCTGGGCAGAAGATTCTAAAACTAGAGTGCCTCCCCACACACCGGGTCCCCCTTTGTTCTCCCACCGTCCCACACAGTCGTCCCCCCGTGCTGAGTCCCCATTGTCTTTCCGTCCCCCGCCCTCACGCTCAACAACCACTGATCGATCTCGTGGCCCCACAGCTGCCGCCGAGTCCCCCGCTGAAAGAGGGAAGAAGAGGCAGCGGCTGGGCGCTCATGGAGAGAATGGACAGATGACGTTTCGGGTCAGGTCCCTTCTTCAGTCTGATTGCAGCAGAGGAGTGTTGCCTCAAGTCTAATCTAACACAGGATTTGGAAACATTGGCAATTCCTCAGCATGAAGATTCGCAGACTGCATTCTGTCATTGGACTTCTTGGCAGAAGAACTTATTCCCATTCAGAAAAATGTCAGTATTTCTGGTTAGGCATCAAATGACAGAGTCCAGAATCTGTGACATTGACATTTAAACGATTCCAGTTTAGTATACTTTTTAAAGGAAATGGAATACAAAGAAGATTCAAGGGGCATGGAGGGAGTTGTATAGGTTCTGGAGAACCTTAAAAAGAATCTCAATATGTTGTCAATAATTAATTCTCAGACCAGTGAGGAGAGTAAATCCCGGATAACCTCATGTACATAGAAGAAATAGAATGCCTCTTTTTAATATATTTTTTATTGAATGCAATTCAACATCTTATTGTTCTAAGGTAGACAAAAATGCTGGAGAAACTCAGTGGGTGAGGCAGCACCTATGGAGCGAAGGAAATAGGCAACGTTTCGGGTCAAGACCCTTCTTCAGACTGGAAATAGGCAACATTTCGGGTCGAGACCCTTCTTCAGACTTGTCTTATTGTTTTAACATCTCTTTCAAATTGCAAACAAATCACTCACTCGAACAAACCAATCCTCCTTTGAGTGAAGTCGAGGGAGTGTAATATTACTTATTCAAAAAAAAGAACGGAACATTTTTGAAACGCTGAACAGATCAAGCATTATTGAATAAGCATAATCTGTTTGATGAGAAACAGAGTTCTTCTTGCGTATGGCGTGCACAACCTAAAGTTGTAGGACAACTTGTTCTATTTTATCTTATTTGATTGTGCACGCCAGGTTGATTGCATTCGTTGAAACCTGGGCGGACCACGTGAAGGTTGCAATCTTCCATCCCGGAAAGAGAGTTAATGTTGCAGGTCAAAGTCTGAGTGAGTTCAGCATTTTCTGTTTTTCATATTTCCAGCATCTGTAGTTATTTGATTTTCATTACTTATTCCAAAGCCATATAACATGAAATTCAAAAATAGAGTCACTCCACTGAAATGCAGCTTTCATCAGAAAACCCATTTGATAAAATTATTATTTTTAGGTTTATTTAGGAGGGAAATTTCCTAGAATGATTAACTTGATGATGAATCAAAGAACATCAGAAAAAGAAGCATGACTAGGTTATTCAGTCCCTCATTCCTGCTCCTTTATTAAATAAGATCATGTCTAATCTGTGACTTCAGTGCCATTTTTTTGTTTCTTGTATCCCCTGATTCACAAAGAAAATCTGCAAATCTGTTGATCTAGGTCTTAAAAATACTTAGAGTCAGTCCCTATGCTCTTCTTGAGTATAGATTGCCAATGTTTAATCACCCTCTGGATGAAGAAATTCTTCTGGTCTACGAATGGATGGCTAATCGATCCATCAGATGGCCAATTGGATTCAAAATGTCACTTTTGGAGTCAAAACTCACTTTGGAATCAAAACTAATTTCACCCCTGCCATTGGGAAGAAGATACAGGAGGCTGAAAACTGTAATGTCCAGGTTCAGGAACAGCTTCTTCCCAACAGCCATTAAGGGCCTGTCCCACCAGCATGCGAGTGCATGCAGCTAACGCGACCTAACGTGGTCGCTTGAGCCGTACGGCCTCGCGGGGCCGGTCCCACTTCGATCGCCGGAGCCGTATGGAGTTGTGTGGGACTGGTCCCGACATCGCGCGGGGCTCCGAAACACTGACACTGTTCAAAATCCCGCGCGGCAGCGGCCGACAGGTCTGCAGCCGCATTGAGGCCGTACGCAACGTCTCGATGTCATACGCAGCGTCATGACGCCGTACGCAGCATCTGGACGCCGTACACAGCGTCTTGATGGTGTACGCCTAGCGTGTGGCGTTGTGCAATGACGCCACCACCCGGCGTGCCATTGCATGATGTCGTCACCGCCATGCGACGTCCAAATTCACTTGGCCCGCCTCTTGCCCAGCTGATTGGTGAGTATGATGTCGGGACCAGCCCCGCACAACTCCATACGGCTCCGCGGTTCGAAGTGGAACCGGCCCCGCGAGGCCATACGGCTCAAGCCACCACGTTTAGTCACGCTCGCCGCATGCACTCGCATGCTGGTGGGACAGGCCCTTTAGGCTATTAAACATGGCAACCTCAAATAAGCTCAGAACTACAAAGTCTATTATTGTTATTATTGCACTATTATTGTTTGTTTGTTTTTTGTGTGTACGTATGTGCTTCTGTGCGTGTGCATATACACACTGAACTTTTTTTTCTCATTTATTATATTGTTTATTGTACTATGTTTACATATTCTGTTGTGCTGCTGCAAGTATGAATTTCATTGTTCTATCTGGGACATGACAATAAAACACTCTACTTGAAATTGGCTTGGAGGAAGGAGTCAAAGGGTAGTTGTAGAGGATTGTTTTTCTCATTGGAGGTCTGTGACCAGTGGTGTGCAGTAGAAGTTGGTACAGAGTACACTGCTGTTTGTTATGTAAATTAAAGATTTGGATGGGAATATAGTTAACACTGTAAATAAAGACGCACATGAAACCAAAGTTGGTGATATTGCAGACAGTGTGGAAGGATATCTAAGTTTACAACAAGATCTAGATCAGTTGGAAAGATGGACCAAGGGATGGCAAATGGAGTTTAGCTGTGACAAGTATAAGGTATTGCACCTTGATGTTCCAAACCAGGGCAGGACTGACACAGTAAATGGAAGAGCTGTGGAGAGTGAGGTGGAATAGAGAGATCTGGGAGTACAGGTGCATGATTCCCTAAAAGTGGAGCATCAGGTGGACAATGTGGTGAAGAAAGCATTTAGCACGCCTTCATTGGGAAAGGATTTGAATACAAAAGTTGGAACATCATGATCGTTGGTGAGGTGCACAAGGGTGCAGGGGTGAGGGGCAAGGTGGTGAGGGGCAGGGGTAAAGTGAACACTCACAATCTTTTTTCCAAACTATGATTAAAAAATTACCGAACACAGGCTTAAGGAGAGAGAAGAGAGAATTAAGAAGGACCTCGGGGTCAATGTTTTCCCTCAGAGGATAGTCCATATTTGGAAGGAAATGCCATAGATGTGGATGCATTTACGTCTTTTAAAATATATTTGGGCAGATATATGGATATGAGGGATTAGAGGGCCATGGCCAAACACAGGCAAATGGAACTAGCTCAATAATCCAACTTGGTTGGCATGGGCATGGTGGGCCGAAGGGCCTATTTCCGTGCTGTAAGTCTCTAACAGTTTTTGACTATTATTTTGAGACTGATATTTGATTCTAGACAGCTCAGCGAGGGAAATATCTTTCCCCCATTTACTGTGCCAAACCCTTTAGGAACATTGTGTACTTCAATGCGATCACTTTTCTTCCGAAACTATGGAGAAAAAACAGCCCTAACTATTAAATCTTTTTTTGAATGCCAAACCTGCCATGCTAGAAATTAATCAGATGAACTTCTGCTGTTCCCCGTTGATCACAATTATATCTTTCGACCATTAGGGAGACCAGACATTTGTCAGAGTCTCGATCCAGCCTTACTATCGCCTATATATTTGGACTAGGGCTTCTCTGTTCTTGTACTCAAATCCTCCTTTGGTAAAGATGAACATTCCTTTTGCTTACTGCAATTGCATATTATCTTGTCTTGCAATGATTTGTGTTCAAGGACTTCAGGTCCTCCTGAGTGCCAACACATCAGTCTCTCACCATTGAAAAAAAAGAGTCTGTGCTTTCTTTCTACCAAAGTTCATAGCTACATTTGTCGATGTTTGCTAACCTGTTCACTTCACCTGGCTATATCCAAATGAAGCCTTTCAGAGCCCACACTGTATCAGTAACGCACCTAGGGTTGCCAACTGCCCCGTATTAGCCGGGACATCCTGTATATTGGGCTACTACTCATCCCGACGTAGTGCAGCCCAAGGAGTGCAGCAGCAGCGCATCACCAGTGGCCCCGTCGGTCGGCAGCCTGACCAGCTGTCCGACTTTTGGACCTACGCTTACCACCAACACCACCACCTATCCTTCTCATGGCCGATCATTGGTTTATGAGTTGGATAGGGTACTGGACTTCGCGTGCAGCAGAACACAAAGCCCAGCCGGCGGGCCAGCTGAGGAGTTTTAAGGAGGCGCCAAGTCCGGAGCCCAGACCAAAGCTCCTCAGCTGTTCCATCGGCTGGGCAGTCCAGCACCCAGGCCAACTCATCATTCACCCACCCACGGCCGAGTCAGTCAACAAATTGCCGTCGGGAATTTATTCCTTATTTTGACCTTTTGTCCCTTATTTTGGAGTGAGAAAGTTGATAACCCGAAATGCACCTCATGAAGTGCTGGAGTCTCAGCACTGATCCTTGCAGCACACTAATAAGTTTCCAACGCAAAATAGACTGTTTTCCATCCTAGAAATACAACTGATACATATTCCATCACTGTGGATAATATTTTGATATTCTTAAAGCAGATTCTTCACACAAATCTATTGCCGCCAATCATGTCTAGTAATTGTGGAGCAGCAAGCAATAAAACTAATGGAATGCCCAACTAAGTTGCCAAGTAATTATAAATTAGATGTTGTCACAAGAAAACGATGGAGTGTTTGCTCAGTATGTAACCGATGGCGCTATGATCATTTTTGATACCGTGTCATAAGGAAGGCATTCCAACCTTGCAGCAAAACAAAAAGCCTGGGAAAAGATCAATATCGATTGATGACAAAATAAACATTAAGACAAATAAGAGCAATTGCGTAGTTCAGGAGTCCCCTGAGGCCATCTAACTCTCTCGCCGGTGTTCATTTCTAAGTACTGACATGGGAGTAAGGCAGGTGTTCCTGTGGTTACAGATGTGGTTGTGGGGTGGTCCCTTGCCTCCCTGCTACAAGGATGAATATTTACAGCCGCACAGCTGCAGAACATTCTGTAGGAGAGGGTAAAAGTAAAAGGTTCTGGTCCACATAGGTATGAACAACACAAGGATTTTATTTAGTTTATTATCACATGTACCAATGTACAGTGAAAAGCTTTTGTTTTGTGCTACCCAGTCAGCGGAAAGACAATACATGATTACAATCGAGTCATCCACAGTGTACAAATACTGTGTATGATTGGGTACTGATTGGGGATGATCAGTCATGATCACATTGAATGGCGGTGCTAGCTCGAAGGGCCGAATGGCCTACTCTGCACCTATTGGTTATTGTCTATTGTCTATGATGGAGGGATTAATGTGAATAACGTTTAGTACAAGATAAAGCCAGTAAAATCCGATCAAAGATAGTCAAAGATACTTGGCGAAACTAGACCGCAGCTCAAGCAACAGAAAGGCGTCACTTCCAGATAAGCCTCCTGTTCTACTCACTCTCTACCCATGACTGTGTAGGTGGATATAGTACTATCATCTTTACATTCGCTGACTACACCACTGTTGATCAAATTACAGTTAATGATGTTAGAATATAGGGTGGAGATTAATTGTCTGAGTGAATAGTACCAGAACAATGACTTTGCACTCTCAATAAAACCAAGGAGATGATGTTGACTTTAGAAGAAGGAGGTCAAAGATGCACAAATCTGTCTTCATTTATGAGTAGTGGTGGAGAGAATCAACCACTTCAAGTTCTTGGGCGTGCATATCTCTAAAGATCTGTCCTAGGCCCAGCATGTTGAAGGAATCATAAAGAAGGCCAGCATTGCTTTCTATAGAAGATTGAGGAGATTTGTTATGTCGAAGAATACTCTCTTGAACTTCTACAGATGTACGGTAGAGAGTATATTGACTGGTTGCTTCCACGACTGGTTCGGTAACTCGAACACCCAGGGACGAAGGGGGTTACAAAAAGTGGCGAACACTGCCATGCACATCATGGGTACTGACCTCCCCACCATCGTTGGGATCTATAGGAGGCGCTGCTTCAAAAAATAGCCAATATCATCAAGTACACACACCACCATTCATATTTCACTCCTGCTGTCGCGAAGATGGTATGCGAGTATGAAAACCATGAACTCCAGGTTCAGTGACAGCTTATTCCCAACACTATCAGGCTCTTGAACACGACAAACACTAACTAAACTATGAACTGTCGTGGTTACACTAGGAATATTGGGCTTTTGTTTTGCATAAATATTGTTTTTTTTTAACTTATTGAACTTTTTTTTGTTTATTGTGTTATCTATGAGTACTGTGTTTAAGAAGGAACTGCAGATGCTGGAAAATCGAAGGTAGACAAAAGTGCTGGAGAAACTCAGCGGGTGCAGCAGCATCTATGGAGCGAAGAAAATAGGCAATATTCTTTGGCCGAAACGTCGCCTATTTCTTTCGCTCCATAGATGCTGCTGCACCCACTGAGTTTCTCCAGCACTTTTGTCTACCTTCTATGAGTACTGTGCTTACAGCTGCAAGTAAGAATGTAATTGTTCTGTTTTCAGTACACTTGACAATTAAACATGATTTGAGCCATGGTAGAAAGTAGCCGATTGAAGAATATGCAGATTCAGGCTGCACACAATTCAAGATAAATGGCTGCATAGGCCAAATATTGTCTTATGGTTTGCATAACAAGTTCACAAGTGTAGGAAGGAACTGCAGATGCTGGTTATCCACCAAAGATAAACACAAATTGCTGGAGTAACTCAGTGGGACAGGCACGATCTCTAGAGAGAAGGAATGGGTGACTTTTTGGGTCGAGGCCCTTTTGTCAACTTTTGATATGACTTTGTTTTTTTTAATTAATAACTATCAAAGGCCTTTCATAATAAGTAAATTCTAACTTTACGTATGTGGTGTAAGTATGTTAATTAAGTTTCAAATTATTTGGCCAAACGGTCCTTGCCTGTGAGCAGTCACAAAGCAACTGGAGGCAGGTGATGCATCACTCCGGCCTGTTGCTGAATGACGGGGAAAGTGAATGCCCTATTGAATGAGGTAGATGCTACTTCCCTGATTATAGACTTTATCCATCAGGAAGTTCAATTCTTGGAATCCTCAGAATCCAGAAAATGTGTGGTTCTTGTTGAACTGCACTCTGCTTTCACATGGAAGGCCTTTTCTACTACTCTTCATTAATTTTACTTGTTCCTCTGTTGAATGTCCTGATGTCTTAGTGCATTATTTTGTCTTCTAAATAACTAATTGGAGTCCCATCTCAATTGAGGTGTTACAAAATAAATGTACTGTTAGAAGATTGGTATTGTGATGTTAGTGGTTTTGGATAGTTCAGCTGCAGTGTGACGCAGCAGCAGTTGGTCATTGTGCTCACAGGAAGTGTGGCAGTCATTGTAAACAGTTGCCAAAATTCCACTGACCGCCCTTAAATTTGTCAGTTTAAATATCATAAAACAATGGTCCATTTAAAAACACACGAAGGTTTGAATTTTTTCATCAAATTTGCATTTCGGACAACATTTACTTTGTATATTTATTGTACAAATGGTGGCTCTGTAATTAGAGGTTGAATATGATTGTGAAATCTTATCTGCATTTAGTAAAGGAATTGTTGTTGTACTCTGTGTGTATATTTGTGAATATCCAATCCAAAATGAGAAAAAGAAAGCCATTTTATACTATTGTATCGATCTCCCAGTGAATACTTTATATGTATTGATGATATGATTTGTACATGGGTTAAATACGCTACTCTAAATGCCAGGGACTGTTGATGCATCCGTACACTGTGAAAAATGAAAGTAATGTAGAAACAAGGAATAGTAAGATTGAACGAGAACTTACCAGTTCGAAGGTTGATCTTTATTTCATGAGGAGTTGCGATGAGGGATTTCGTGAAGAACCCGCCAGCACGCATGCGCGACATTCTTCAAAGTAGCGGTGTGGAATCACAGAAAACAACAACAGAAATGACTTGGCATAGTAAGATTGAAGAGACTCTAATTACCAGTTGATTATGATCGAGGGTTGGGAGCGGAGGGCACGAAATCCCTCATCGCAACTCCTCATGAAATAAAGATCAACCTTCGAACTGGTAAGTTCTCCTTCAATCTTACTATTTCATTTCGGAGTCACGTGAGTGACTTCGTGAAGACTTCAAAGCTCTGCGATTCCACGCCCTGGACCACGTCCATGCTGTCACACACCACTTATGAGGATGGAGAGGAGTAATCAACTTTCCAGACTGCTTGTACTGAAAAACAAGAGCAACATTTGTTAACAACAAAAGAAAACCCCTCATTCGGGGACATCTCCACGTTCTTGACCTGCATTCAGCACGGCCTCCGCGAACTGTAGAGGAGCGGCAACAGATGTATTGTAGAACCGCTGGAAGGTGGCTTCATTCGCCATCCTACTGTGGCAAGAATATGGTCCATGGGCACCTCCATGACCCTTGCCGCCGACGTTGATGCATGCCCTGGTGGAATGGGATTTGAAGACATTAGTGTCAACACGTGACTTACCCAAGACGATCCTGAGCCACCTGGATATTGTCTGGACCGTCACTCTATGGTGAGGTTTCTCCATTCCTTCAGTTTTCTCGTCACTTTCACATAGTGACGGATATGGGCGGCTAAACATAGCCTTGCATCAGCGGGGTATTCCAGGAACTTCAGCTGCAGCCCTGTGCACCCAGGTGTATGCTGCTTGAGTAGCTCGTCTATGACGAAGACTACTTCTGCAGGGGTAGAGATCATCCTGTCGATCCGGATTTTGTGGAGTGTCTGTACCCTCTGCGCTGAAGTTAGTGCCAGTAACATCACCAGCTTCAGGGTGAGTTTGTCCAGCTCCAGGCCCTCCATGGGCGACCACGTCCTGAGCAGGGTGAGTATTTCCCCGATATCCCAGGTGATATTATAGCGTGGTCTGGGCGGATTCGAATTGAATATTCCCCGCATGAGTCTGGACACCAGCCTGTTGGATCTTACCTTAATATCGAGGTAGAATGACAGCGCACTCCTGGCGCTGTTGATGGCACTGTAGCTCAGGTGTTCATCATGGTGCAACCCCGCCAGGAATTCCAATACGTCGGTTATGGTTACAGCGTCATCAGTAATTTGGGAGCGGCCGCAGTAGGTTTCCCACTTCCGGATGAGTGAGAGGTATTGCCGCCAGGTGGACTCCCGGCATGACGCTCCGATGGCATCCATGGTTCTAGATGATAGACCATACCGCAGTAATGGCCTGTTCAGAACCTTCATGGTTATCGGCGGTCCTTGATATGTTTAGCCGGAAGTGGAGGTGCTGGGTTGAGCTGATAATGCGGCGCCCGCATTACCCATGCTGGCCGCTGGGGCCCTAGTCCTAGAAGGCCTCGGTTGTTGAGGCTGCCGAAATTGAGGCGGAGCTGGAGCATAGGTCCTTGCTGGTCTAACGGCAGGGCCTCGTGGCCTGAAAATGGCACTTCCCTGGCCTGCTGCCTGGTCGAGATATGTGACCGCATGAGTCCCACCGTCTTAGCGTGGTCATCCAGCTCCTAGACCCTCTTCGGGAGGTCTTCCCCGAACAACTGTCTGGGTGGCGGCGTAGGAGGTGCTTTGCATAACCCCCCAAATTTTGGGTTCAGCGTGGGTTTAATGACGCTCTTCCTGAAGGCGTTTATCTCATACTGTGGTACACAATAGAGCCAGAGCATCCTCCTGCTTGGTGCTCAAATCCTCCCCATCCACCGACCGCACAAACGCGGTAATCCCAGCAGTGAACAGCTTCAGGATCCGCTGGAGCTTCATCTCCTGGGTCCTGATCCTTGGGCTGATGTTGCCCCAGATTGGCGTATTGACTATGGGCACGTTGAGGGAGTTGCAGTTCGCTGGGCCTTGTATCTGTTTATGGCCTCTGATAGGACCTCCTCCTGGAGCTGATGATTGGTCAGGAAGTCCACGGTGGCAGCCAGTTTGGGGTTGAGGGGAAGTCCCATGGTCTCCGGAAAGGCAAATTTCGCCGCCACATCAAGGAGTTCTTCCGGCGGCACCTCCGATGGAACCGGTGTAGGGTCTGCAAATTCCTCCTCCTCTGGCTGCCGCAGGCTGGCTGTTGAGACTGGTGAAACCTCCCTGGGCCTTTTGACGATGGATGCCTCCTGTCGTTGGTTGTGTAAAAGGAGCTCCAATAGCCGCTCCATACGGTCAATACGCCCTTCGCCCTGAACACTCGGGCGGTCGGAGTCCTCATGCTCTGATATACTGCTGAGGCTCCTTTCATCGGCCCGCACCTCGTCGAGGTGAACCCGGTGCCGGAAGTTGTCGCTGCCAGCCGCCGCAGCAAAGCTGAGCGATTCCCGCGCGGGAGGTGTGTTCGAACGCCTTCGTTTGGCGGAGCCTAATGCCACTGCCACGGAGGGCAAACGCGGCGGGGAGTCGGCACCCAATGCCTCAGCACGGTGACCCGACGCCCGCGCGGGCTTGCCGGCTGCCCACATCGTGGACCTTGCCGATGCATGGTCTCGTCCTCCCATCCATAGGTGACTCGGCGACCGTGGTGGGAGCTCCACCCGAGTGACTCTTTCACCATTAGCTCCATCCTGGCCATGCGACCGCTGCCGCTACATACGGACAACAGGTCGACTTCCCCAGGCCCTGATGAGTCGCTGTGGCTTCTGCCAGTAGGTCACACCTCTACGAAGTGGCTGACAGGTACTCGTCAGCACCCGCTCCTGCGGGCCGAACGACTTCCGCACGGACAACCCGCCAGCCCGGTGTCTCTCGGACCTCAGCGGCCTCTCTACCTGACGAGCAGGCAGAGGAAAGGAGTCGGAACCGGTCCCCAATACCGGCTCCGTGGTCCGTGCAGGCACACCGTCACTCTCACCCCGCGGGTCTGTGACGGCGCTTGGCTGGCTTTACCCGCAGCAACGGGATCGCCTAACCGTATTCTGCTGCCACCGGTCTGCGCTCCGGCAGCCTGTTCCGGTGCAGTGCCGGTACCTCCTGCACCTGCAGGCTGTACGACTCCTGCACGGACATACCGCTAGTCCGCCGTCGTTCGGACCTAAGCGGCACCTCTGCCTGGTGGGAAGGCAGAGGGAAGGATCGGCACCGGTCCCCAATACCGGCTCCGTGGTCCGTGCAGGCACACCGTCACTCTCACCCCCAGGGGTCTGTGACGGCGCTTGGCTGGCTTTACCCGTAGCAACGGGATCGCCTAACCGTATGCTGCTGCCACCGGTCTGCGCTTCGGCAGCCTGTTCCGGTGCAGTGCCGGTACCTCCTGCTCCCGCAGGCTGTACGACTCCTGCATGGACATACCGCTAGTCCGCCGTCGTTCGGACCTAAGCGGCACCTCTGCCTGATGGGAAGGCAGAGGGAAGGATCGGTACCGGTCCCCATTACCGGCTCCGCTGTCCGTGCAGGCCTGCCGTCACCCTTAACCACACGGGTCCGTGAGGGCGCATAGCCGGCTTTACCCGTAGCAACGGGGATGCCTGGCCGTAAACTGCTGCCACCGGTCTGCGCTCCGGCAGCCTGTTCCGGTGGACACCGGTACCTCCTGCTCCTGCAGGGCTCCCCGACTTCCAGCAGATCCCTCACTGGCCCGCAATCTAGCAGGTTACCCCCGGTGGTATGTCGATGCCTCCTGCTGCAGCGGGGCATGACCTGTGCGCAGCTCTCCCCCTGCTCTGGTACCTGCATAGTAGGGGAAACAAACAAGCCGCCGAGCGGGTCACATGTTATGCACCTTAGCCCCACTGTCACTATGATTAGGTGACAGTGGTAGGGAGTCAAGGCCTACCCTGCTCCCACGCGGTGCTCCACCATTTTGTGGCCCCATGGTCAGCCGTGGTGGAGAGACGGGTCCTGGCTACGCAGGACTCCCCGACCTCCGCATTCTACTGGAATGGTGGCTGCTGATTTCCATCTGAAGTCGCACGGCCCTAGGAGACCTGCTGTGGTGCCTTCATTCTGGTCTCCATCCATCTGTAAGCAAACTCTCATACAGACGTTTAGCTATTCAAGGTTAGTCTCTTACCTGAGGGTCTTTAAGAAGTATGGTGACCAGCCTCTCATGTTTTAATAACTTCTATGTGCTGGCAGTCTCAACTTCTTGAAGAAATGCATACCCTGGAGTAGCAAGGCACTTTAATGTAGACAGGCCACAGTATCCCTGCAGCTGCAGTGTGGAGTCAGGCTGCCTTTGTATGCAAGCCTGCTCCTTCCTAAATGCCAGCAACCCGCAGAGACCCCTGCGGGCTGTGGTGTAGAGCCGGGGCTGCTGCCCATGGCAAGCACTGCAACCCCTACTCCACATGCACACCGTCAGCCCGCAGTATCACCCCCGCGGGCTGTGGTGTAGAGTCGGGGCTGCCGCTCTGCCGCTCCTAACTTTGAACGGCGAGCCTGCAAGCCCCACTCCTGCATGCACACCGTCAGCCCGCGGTGTCCCCCGCGGGCTGTGGTGGAAAGTCGGGGCTGCCGCTCTGCCGTTGAACCTTTTGACGGCGAGCCGACAAGCCCCACTCCGCTGCATGCCGCCAGCCTGCGGCGTCCCCCGCGGGCTGTAGCGCAAAGTCAGGGCTGCCGGTCTTTTGATGGCGAGCCGGCAAGCCCCACTCCTGTGCGTGCCGCCAGCCCGTGGCGTCCCCTGCGGGCTGCGGTGTGGAGTCGGGCACCCCCTCTGCCGTCCTCCGCCGGTGAGAGTGTGACCCTGGACCCTCCTGGGTCAACGGGCTTCCCGACTCCAGAGTATTGGAGCCACCGGTGACTGCCGCAGCAGTCCGATCCGAGGCGGCCTCACAAAGTTCCTGGACTCCTTCCACGTTCCTGTTAGGAGAGAAAACAGTCCCCACGACAGGAAAACACCAACTCTAGGGGGCTTAGCTTTACCTGAGTTGGCCCTCTGAAGGGCTGGTGGGGAGCCACGCTCCACCTCCAGCCGTCGGCAGCAATGCGATGCGACGATATGTCGCGCATGCGTGCTGGCGGGTTCTTCACGAAGTCACTCACGTGACTCCGAAATGAAATTGCAGATGCTTGCTAATACACTAAAGAACACAAAGTACTAAAGTAACAGCAGGTCAAGAGAACATGGGTAGGTAACGTTTCGGGTTGTGACTCTTCTCCAGAATGATTGTAGTAAAGGGAGAAAAAAGCTATAAGAATAAGGAGGAGATAGAGAAAAGAATGGCAGGTAATAGGCAGATGCAGGAGAGGAGGTTATTTTGATTGGCAGATGTTTTAAACAAAGGCCAGAGATAAAAGCAGAAGGTGTGAGACAAGATTGAAGAGTTGCAAATTGCAAAGCTAAAGAGACGAAAGTAGCAGGAGGGGGAGGGGAGAAATAAGTCAGTGGCTAAATGGGGCATGGGGGCGAAGTTCATATAATTGTATTTTGAGCTACCCAAATGGAATATGAAATGCTGTTCTTTCTGTTTGCGTGGCAATAGAGGACGACCCAGGACAGAAAGGTCAGTATGGGAATGGGAATGGGAAGAGTTAAAATGATTAGTAACTGCGAGATCCAGTTTCCTTGGCGGACCGGAAGCAATGTTCAGCAAAACAATTGCCAAGTCTATGCTTGGTTTTGCCCAAGTACAGATGGCCACATCAGGAACACCAGATGTAGTAGATAAGGTTTGAGGAGGTGCACATGAATCTCTGTTTCACCTGGAAGGACTGTTGGGGTCCCTGGATGGAGGCGAGGGAGGAGCTAAGTAACAAAAGTAATGCCTAATTTTCAAGGCATGCTCTGTGAAACGTAGGAATCCAGATGGGCTGAATGTTCATAATGTTAAATGTATTGGCCTACTCCGTTCACTACAAACCCCATGGAGCTCAGCAATAGGGCCCATAATTCGTAGCTTGAATCTTGTGCCATGTCAATCTAATGCAATTTCCCATTGACTGAAGAAGGGTTTCGGCCCGAAATGTTGCCTATTTCCTTCGCTCCATAAATGCTGCTGCACCCGCTGAGTTTCTCCAGCATTTTTGTGTACCCCCATTTGTTTAAGGATACAAATGGGAGTGTAAGTTTAATTTTAAAAAATATTTCACATTAATTTAAGTCTTCAATTATTTGTGTATTTACAGCCATAGAGGCTGACTAGTCCACACTGAGTCCACACTGAAAATTAGCCACCCAGTAACATTAATCCTACATTAATTCTGTATTTTATTATCTCCACATTCTTATGATCTTTCCCCGGATTCTACGACGCACCTTCAAAAGCAATTTAGAGTGACCAATTAACCCACCAACTCCCATCCCATTCCTCCAGTAATAATTCATGTAACCTATTTTCTCCACATTCATATCACTCCCAATTGATTCTCTGGAGAACATGGACGGGTGACATTTTGGGTCGGGACCATTCTTCAGCCCCAGCCTGAGGAATAGACCCGACTCAAAACATCAGCTATCCATGTTCTCCAGAGATGATGCATGACCTATTGAGTTACTCAGCACTTTAGGTACTTATGTGTAAACCAGCACCGGCAATTTCTTGTTTCTACCCAATGGGTAGAATTCTACCACTTTCCTTTCCTTTTCAATTTTGTTATTTTGAAATATCTCCACAAGTTGAAGACATTTAAAACTATGGTTACTTTTATAGCAGGCAATATACTGTTCCCGCATGTGGCCATTGTCAAAGGCTTTTGGAGATCGTTCATGGACGAAACCTCCACATTCTACATCATGAGGTCAGGTTGCACCAAGGCCATGCCTTGGGGTCCTGGACTGTAGAACACTCACAAGATAAATCCATCACCATCTGCTCCAAGTAACTATTCAGGACAGAATACCCAAGTCAGCAAATCTGCAGTAATTTTGTTCAATGGTATGATTGCACTTATGTGTGCTACTAATTACCGCCATGGGGCAACGGTATTCTAACATCTGAAAGACTGTATGTGAGATTTTTCTGACTAGTTAGCAATATATTTTGGCAGTTGCATACATTACTATTAAATGCATTTTAACCTTTATTAAATATGTGTTTAGCTGTTCTATAATTTAGGGAACACTGAGGGGTTATTTAAATGAGAGTTTGAGAAGATCAGGTTCATTGTGTCACTTCTTGTGTCATTCAAGAGCTTGCTGCCAGCCACAGGCTTAGTCTTTTTGATGTCAACTTACCTTTCTACCTATCATTGGACCCAAGGTAAGTTCAATGCTTTTGTGCATATCAATAGTGTGTGCAGGTGATAAAGTCTGTCCAGCAAGTACTAGGCTATTGAGTTCATGTGGCCAAGTGTACTGGTAAATGCAACAGTTCGTAAGGTAACTTTAAGACCATTAGCAGTGTCCACTCAGGCTTCTGAAAACCACAATGCAGAGATGCGGCCGTCTTTCTATTTGTTGGCTGCATGCAAAATGATAGGAAATTATATGGAATTCAGTGAATTTATTTGTATTTCCTTTTAAATCACATTTTGTTCCAGACCTTCTGGGTATTTTTCTTCTATTTAACAGTAAGTGAACAATGGAGGTAGGTTGTGACAGCATCAGAAATGTGTAATTCTGTCAGCATCAGAAATGTGTAATTCCCAACACAATGCGACTTGCCAATCTAGTTTTCCAGTGGAATGGGGCATTAGTTGGAAATAAGCCAAAGCCTCGCAAAACGGTGCAAAATGACTTATATGTGCAATAATTATGCATTAAAAACATATATGCAAATATGTCCTGCTTCTACATTCCTTGCTTTGTGCCTTTCCAAAACAGGTTTTTGATGCTTAAAGATGACTGCTCAAATTACCCTGTTTTAAATAAGTAAGTAAGTAAGTAAGTATGTTTATTGGCCAAGTATTCACACACAAGGAATTTGCCTTGGTGCAATAGAAGAGAGACTCAACTATATTTTCCATTTCCTGATTCGTATAATTAAGCTTTATCAAATATCATCCTTTTAATTCTCTTTGTCCGTTCTTATGCCTCCATATCCCTCGTTTAAATCACGGCGATTTGTATTTTTCAAATACTATGTAGTATTTTTAACCAAAGTAGTATTCTCATCCCTAAAGTTATTGAAATTAAGTTTCTAATTACATACCCATTTTATTCTTCTCTTTCGTTGGCGTCCACCATAATGCTGATTATCTGTTTTCAATTCAGAGCCACTTCTAAATTTAGAAATCAGGTATTCATTTCAAAGTTCAAATCATTGATATAATTTATGAACAATAGTGGTTACAATGCTAACTCTTGTGAGAATCCATTTACAATTTTTGATTTAATTCTTTGCATGAGTGAGTGATTAGAGGAAGAATATTACGAGAGTAAGATGATATCTTCCATGAGGTTGCAGGAGCTGTCTAGATTAATTCTCATGTTTACTCTCAGTGACTTTATACTTCCGGTTGTCCAGCATGTCCTAGAATGGAAAAGGTTGAGATTTATATCCCATCCTCCAGACTAGGTCCAATCTTTATTTGCTACCTTCTGTAGTGTTGCGACTTTAGAACCCATTTATAATTATCTCTCATGCAGCCTCTGTGTTCAGATGTTTACTACACTTTTGGAGGGGTATTCAGATGAATTCCCCACACAAATTTAGAGTGATGATGGGTTACGTTGGAAGGTTCAATTGTCATTACAATCTGTCTTAACATAGCAAATGCTTGATAAGGATTCCAAGAGTTAAATGTTTCTGGTAATTATTTAGTGCAGCAAGAAAACAGCAGCAGATTATAGTGAGCCCTTAATGGCATGTATATTTGAAGCAGCTAATTGTTCAGGAAACCCTACTGAAATCTTACTTTATCGGCTTTCGTAAGGTCAGGTCTGTTGCTCCGCATTTGCAGCCAGCTACTGGGTTCTAGAGTTATATTTATAACATCTGTTATTTCCTGCCAGATTTGTTTCATTTGTTTCACAGGATTCACTTCATTGTCAAAGAGGGCAGTTCTCCTTCCCCTCATTTCATCCAACATATTCCAGTAGAATTCCATTAAATCGGCACTGTGCACAATCATGCGTTTGTAGCTCCCATTGTGCAATGAATTTGTCGCTCATTCCCCCATTATTATACTGCAGCTGCCATGCCCCCAATAGGTTTGTGCGTTGTGACTATAGGGGCTGTCCCACTGCGGCGACCTAATCCGCGAGTTAAGAAGAGTGTCTTCGACCTTCAAGCTCGAAGGCACTCGCCTAAAATACCTCAAGCTGGATCGACCGTCAGCGTTGAAACCGCGAGCTGGATCGACCGACTGCACACATACAAACACATCGCAAAGGCGGGGGCCAGGTAAAGCGGGGGAACACTGTCTGAAATTCAGACCCGCCATGAAGAGGAAGGTAAAAGACGACTGCATAGTGTACAGTAAATCCTTTAGAGAGCGCAGAGGGGGGTGGAGGAAGAAAAGGGGGGGGAGAAGGAGTGGAGACACTTTTAAGAAGTATAAAAGTTTAGCGGGCATTTTACCTACCGATAGGTTTTCCTTGGTCCTGAAAACTCCAATGAGCCAATCAAAATGCCCGGTCAATGAAGGAGATTGCCTACGGCTGCCCTCGACTGCCTGTAACTAAATAGCGACCCCACTCCACTGCATTACGAGTTAAAAAGAACCATGCTGACCAGATTTTACTCACGGAAAATTTTTCAAAATGCTGCAAATTTTTCCGCGACCTAGCTGAAGCGGCGAGTATTCGGGAACTTCCCTCAAGCATGAAGGAGAGTTCCAGTGACCTCATAGGACCTCTTAGGACCATGTGTGGACCATGCTGCGAGTTTGAGTCGAAGGCAAACTCGTCTAAACTCGCAGATTAGGTCGCCGCAGTGGGACAGCCCCTTTAGTGGATACCATTCTTCCTCAACGTGTCAGGCTCTTTTTGTTAGTCAGGAGAAACCTATTTAGTAGGAACCATAGGGGCAACCTTTTCACTTTTGTAAAGAGACTCTTCTTGAAGAAGGGTCTCATCCAGAAACATCACCCATTCCTTCTCTCCAGAAATGCTGCCTATCTCACTGAGTTACTTCCAGCATTTTGTGTTTATCTCAGAGTTTATGGATCACTGGATGGTGGGAAAGGAAGAGGCTTAAGTGCTGACAAGATTGATTCCTTCAAATCTCCTCACTCTATTCCCCAAATGTACAGCACCTCCACAAAAAAACTCAATCGTTCATAAGACAAGACCTGCTGCTGAGTGTCACTAATTACCCATACTCTTCGAAACGTAAGTAAATAAAAACCCAAAGAATCATCTCCAACAGTTTTCCGGCTACTGACACAAGACTCACTGGCCTATAATTTCCTGGATTATCTGTACTTCCCTTCTTAAACAAAGGAACATTATTAGCTACTCCATAGTCCTCCCAATCCTCACCAATAGCTAGAGAGTGAGCTTTGTTTATTGTTACGTGTACCGAGGTGCTGTGGAAAGCTTTGTTGTGTGCTAACCCGTCAGCAGAAAGACTATACTTGATTCCAATCGAGCTATCCTCAATGTACACATAAATGATAAAGGGAGTAATGTGAATAACGTTTAAAGTCCAGAAAAATCAGACCAAAGATAGTCCGAGGATCTCCAGAAAGATTGATACTAGCTCAAGACTTCTCTCCAGTTGTTGGTCAAATGGTTCTGTTGCCTGATAACAGCTGGGAAGAAACTGTCCCTTAATCTGGACGTGTGCTTTTTCACACTTCTATACCTCTTACCTGATGGAAGAGGGGAAAGAGGAGTGGCTGGGGTATGACTTGACTTTGATTATGCTGGTGGCCTTGCCGAGGCAGCGTGTGGTGTAAATTGAGTCAATGAAAGGAAGGTTGCCTTGTGAGATGGTCTTGTGAACTGGTACAAAGGTCTTCATCAAGGCCCCTGCAATCTCCTTTCTTGACCCTGTCAATAACCTGGGATAGATCCCATTAGGCCCTGGTGATTTATCCACTTTAATGCTCTTCAAGAGCCCCAACACCACTTCCTTGATATCAAACCTAGCATATTAATATTCCTCATACTGATCTCACTACCCTCCATGTCTTTCCCTTGGTGAAGGAAATGCAACGTATTCACCTATATTTTCTGGCTCAGCATAAATTCTTCCTTTATCGAAGAGCGGTCGTATCTTCTCCCTGATTACCCTCTGGTTTTTAATGTACATATAAAAAGCTGGGATTTTCTTTAATTTTCGCCAATCATGGCCTTTTGGCCCTTCTAATTGTCCTCTTGCTTTATATTCGTCAAACCCCCTGTCTGTTGTAATCTTTCTAACCCTTACACACGCTTCAGTTTCCTTTTTGACCAAATTTACAAATGTTTTGGTCATCCGAGGTTCCCTTAGTTCACTATCCTTCCTCCTGAGTGGAACATAACGGTGCTAATTTGTATTTGATACCAAGAGCACAAAAAACTCCTCCACCATAGACTGGAGCTAAAAGGAAATGAAAACAACATGCAAAGCGACTTAAATAGAAACACCAACAAAACAAACAAAATATATGCTAACGTAGACAAATTTTATGCAGGTTTCTGAACCGCAGGAGTATTTCCTGATGCATGTTCCTTTGTTAACCAACATCCAACATTTGCATTGGAAATCCTAAGCTGAAGTGTGTAACTATCAAAATTACTTAAATCATCAAATGCATTTTTGACTTAAAAATCCATTTTCAGAATGCTATTCTAAAGTCAGTCTGCATCATTTACATATACTCTACTGGATGCTAGATTGAGAACTAACATTAATTGTTCATTTATATTGTATTTCTTAGGCATATCTAGCTTTTCTGATTGAAAGTCGAAGGCGTGTTTGTGCACAGTATCAAATCATTGTCTGTACACAGAGCCTGAGACAGATGTGTGCCTTTGCTGACAAGCAAAGAAATAGTATTAGGCCTTAGCAGAGATGAGCTACAGAGTGACCAGATAAATATATCTTGGCATACCAGTCAAAGTGTAAGAAATTGGCTGCTCGTACACTATTTCACAGAGCAAACAAGATTAAATTGCTGAATTATTTTCTGAGTTGTTGAGTGAAATGGATCAATGAAAGTACTAAAATATTGCACATTCAGCTTCAACATATGCATTTACAAATCTGTGCAATGTGGAAGTCGCTTACAGTCATAGAAGCTATGCATATTTCAGTGTCTATTAATTAGGAATGATAACCAACCCAACCTAGTTATGTTCTTGCCTCTTTGGTTTCTTGTGGTCAACTTGTTGGTTTTGGTGATGGGGTAGTTTAGTGAGCATTATGAGCTATCAGTTAATGGAGTACTTAGCTCTGGTTGTCCCACAAACTGAGCACAAATATAAATGTTATGTTTTTTTAAAACAATGTGATGACTATTGACCTATGATTAGGTTGTAAACTGGACTGTTGATATGAGCACGTTATCCACCATATCTCATTCACCATTACATACTCAAAGAGAAAATGGGTCCGGAAATAATGGAGGTGCTTGCCATAATCTTTCAGTCGCCTCGAGACATGAGAGATGTACTAGAGGTTTGAAATGTGGCAAATATGACCCCCCTGTGAAAGGACGTTAGGGTATTATGAGAAACACCAGAATGCCCAATTGAACATCACTGAACTGTAAAATATATCTACTGGGGAACACAGATTTGAGGTTTTGGCAAGAGTTGGAGGGTGATGTAAAGAATTTGTTTTTATGAAGTGAGTGGTTATGTCCTACAAATTATTGCCTGTCTATTATGCTGATAGAAGAGAAGATCAATGATTTCAAAAGGAAATTGTATAACTTGAAATTGATTAGCAAGGGTGCTAAAGGTTGTGGGGAGAAGGCAGGAGAATGGGGTAGTGAAAGAAAAGTAAATCAGCCTTGATCGAATGGCAGAGTAGACTCGATGGACCAAATGGTCTAATTCTGCTCCTATGTCATATGATCTAAATAAATAAACTTACAAGATGATGGGGATAGAGCAAGTAAATGGGACTATCTGGACATTTCTGAGAGAGTTAGCATGGAGTTGATAGGCCAAAGTATATCATGAGTATAAGAATAAATTGGTCTTAGCTACAGTAAACAAGAAAAAAAAAACTTCAAATGCTCAAAATCTAAAATACAAACACAAAATGCTGGAAACGCTCAACAGGTTAGGCAGCACTTACGCATGGAAAAACAGAGTTAATGTTTCAGGTCTAACACATTTTGTAAAAACTGATAGGGGTTTCAGATTTGAAACATTAACTGTCAGTCTTAACTATACGTTACTCTGATCCATCTACATATGACTAACACATGCCAAATTACCAAACCAGAAAAGTTTAAAAACAAGAATAGACTTTGATAATCACAATCCAGCTGAAAAGGTTTCTTGTAAAATGGTGAATTGGTATACATCTTGGAAAAGCTATATCACAACCAGGTCAAGCAACAGACTATTATCATTATTTACATAAAAATACACATTTAGGCAGTATATAGGGTAGCATCTTGGAACCAGTTAGTGAAGGATTTTTAAATGAAGACATGCAAATTTTTGGCATTGACTGTTGTTCTATGTATTGTGGGTGAGAATGAAATCATGAGACATTTCCTGTTGGTTTGGACTTTTAGACTGTTGTTTCTGACTGAATGAGTTGGGGCTAGAGAACCATGGGTTAGACTATCAATTATGGGAGTACTTGGCTCAGTCTATAGCCTGCATTGTCCCACATACTGAGCACAAATATCAATGACGTGTTTTTTAAACAATTGGATGACTATTTACATGATTTGCTAGTAAGCTGAAGTATTGATTTTAAAAGTGTGCAGATTTACAGTTTCAGAAAACATGATGTTAATGGAAATTAAAGGAAACACAATTATCAAATAACTCGGGGAGAAATCTCCAAACTTGCTTTAAAATGTTTTAGCTAACATGTCATTTCTTCTTGGAGCACTTTGTGATGGCATAGTGACACAGCACCAGAGTCCCGGGTTCTTTACGGAGTTTGTACGTTCTCCCCGTGACCATGTCGCTTTTTTCCGTGTGCTCCGGTTTCCTCTCACGGTCCAAAGACATACAGGTTTTCAGTTCAGTTTGTAGGTTAACTGGCTTTGGTAAAAATTGTAGAAGGGTCTGTTTCCATGCTGTATCTCTAAACTAAGGTAAACATATGGAAAAGCTGATGTGATGAGATCTCTCGTTCAATCTCATCTCATTCTCACAAAATAAAATGTGTATTCACGTTAGAAAATGTGAATGTAATGTTGGGTTGAAGCCCTGCAGCAGAACCCTGTGGTTCCAGGTGGAGCTAGTGGGATTCAACCCTCAAATAGCAGCAATTCTGGGACTTCTAGATTATTCTTGTTGAGATTTCCCAGCATTTACAGCATTTACAGGGAAAAAGTCCTCTTTAAGTCTTTGGGGTAATGACCATAGCTGAGGATTCAAGATCTTACTGATTTCATGGTGGGTTTTAGAAGGCAAAGTGATTATGTTATATTTAAAAATAAATTATAATCATTTTTATTTTTTCAGGTTCATTTTTTAAGAGGTTTTAAAATTTCTCTTCATGACAGAAATGTGTAAAAACAACTAGCAAAGCATTCAGGGGCACTTTGAAGAAGGGTTTTGGGAATGGAAAATGCTTCAGCCCAGCAAGTTAAGGCTTTCTCTTATACAGACCAGGAAAGTACAGATAAATGACCCGCTGAGTTACTCCTGCATTTCATGTCTATCTTTGATATAAATCAGCATCAGCAGTTACTTTTATTACATAAAGTACAGATACAGTTGACACAGACATCGGTTCCAATTAGCAGAATTCAGTCCAAGATTTGTTATTCAATTATTTCACATTTTTTCTCAAAAAAAATTAAGATGAAAAAGATTACACAAAAACAGTTAGGAGTACTGCAATAACTAAACTAGTATGGATGGGATTCTGATAGTTCTTTTATGAGCAATGTTCAAATAGTTAACCCAGATAATCTGAATAAAAATCCTATACTTTGACACACATTTGCATGGTTTGGCAAGGGAGAAATAGAATCAATGTAATAAGATTTAACAAGGCAGAATAGTGAGAACTATAAGCCAGTTGTCTGACTTTGGTTGTTGGTAAGATTTTAGAGGCCAATATAAAGGGTGAGGTTATGGAGTGCTTAGAAGTTCAGCATAAAATAGGCCAAAGTCAGCATGGCTTTGTGAAGGTAAGGTCTTGCTTCAGAAATTTTCAGGAATTCTTTGGAGAAGTAAATAGCAGGACAGACAAAGGAGAGTCAGTAGATGTTGTTTACTTAGATTTTCCGAAAGCCTTTGATAAGGTGCCACACGTTAGGCTGCTTAGGAAGATAGAGCCCAAGGTATCAAAGGACAGATACTAGCATGGATAGCAGGTTGGCTAGATGGCAGAAGACAAAGAGTGGCAATAAAGGGGGCTTCTTCTGGTTGGCTGCCAGTGACTAGTGGAGTTCCGCAAGCGTCGGTGCTGGGGCCGCTACTCTTAACGTTGTATATTAATGATTTGGACGAGGGGATTGGAGTCGTTGTGGCAATGTTTGTGGCTGATACGATAAATAGGTGGAGGGGCAGGAAGTGTAGAGAAAGCAAGGACTCTGCAGAAGGACTTGGACAGGTTGGGAGAGTGGGCAGAGAAGTAGCAGATTGAATATAGTGTAGCAAAGCGTGGAGTCATGCATTTTTGTAGTAGGAATAAAGGCATAGATTATTTTCCAAATTGGGAGAGGATTCAGAAATTGGAGGTGCAAAGGGACTTTGGAGGGCTGATGCAGGAGTCTCAAAAGGTTCACTTGCAAGTTGAAATGGTACTAAGGAGCAAATACAATGTGAGGAATTATTATGAGAGGGCAACAATATATAAACAGGGATGTAATGCTGGGGCTTTATAAGGCACTGGTCAAACCATATTTGGAGTATTGCGAGCAATATTGGGTCTCATATTTGAGGAAGGATGTGCTGGCATTGGAGAGGATGCAGAGCTGAAAATCAGTACTACTGAATTGTGAATCCATTTTGGAAATGTGAATTTATAATTCTTGATTTTGATTCAATCATATCTCTATACTTATAAAACTCTGATCTTTGATGTGGATGTGTGTGTGTGTGTGTGTGTTTATTTGTTTGTGTGTTGTCGTATCGAAAAAAACGTCACAGTAATGGTAAAATCTTTACATATTCCGGTAGAGATTTTTCCCATGGAGTTCAAAGCGCCTTATACCCCTCTCCCCCCCTCTATCCGCCTCTCTCCCCCCCTCTCTCCCCCCACTCTCTCCCCCCTCTTGTCCCCCCCTCCTACCCCCCCTCTCTCTCCCCCCCTGCTCTCCACCCATCTCTCCCACATCTCCCTCTGTCCCTCTCTTTCTGTCACTGCCCCCTCCCTCTCTGCCTCTCTGTCTCTGTCCCTCTCTTTCTGTCCCTGCCCCCCCCTGCCCTCTCTCTGAACCCCCACCTCCCTCACCCTCTCTAGATGCGCCTGCAAGTTGGGGGCTATGCGTGAGCGGATAGGGAGGGGATGGGGTAATAGGAGCGAATGAATAATATAATATCATATCAAGGGGGGTGGTTAGTGTGTATGTGCGGGGGGTGGTTAACGTGTGTGTATGTGGGGGTGATGGTTAGTGTGTGTGTGATGCTACAGGCCTCCACAAATGCTGCCCGACCCACTGAGTTCCTCCAGCTGTATGCTGTTTAGTTGAATCAGCATAGCTATTTAACCAAACTAACAGTGAACAGATAAATGTAATTTGTGATGAACCGAATACTCTTGTTTTTTTCCTGTAAACATTTTGAATACTAAATGAGGAAATTTAAATTACAGGTATAGCTGATGGCAAAAATATCAAAGCTGCCCTTCCCCCCCTGCCATTGTCATCTAGGTGGTAAGAACTGGGCTGGATATAAAGAAGCAGCTTTTGAAAAGCATAATACTGAACCGTACTGAGGCAATGCAGCACTGTGGCACTGAGCAGTTTACTTCCGTAGAAAATATAGGAAGTTATTGTCCATTAAAACTAATTGAATTATTTTAATTCGATAATTCTGTTGTCAAACAAGTTAAGCAGTAATTCCAATATTCATTGAGACTACATCTGTAATATGAAAAATATTGAACCATGATTACATTTTTAAAGACATTTTTCTTACAAACAAAACCTAATGTTTCATTCTTAAAAGTGGTGTAAATGCCTAATTTAATTGCTTGAACTGGTGTTTTCATTTGTCTTTTGAAGCTTATATCCTATAACTGTTTAGTTCATTGTTTACTACTTCCCACTTGTCCTAAAAAGGCATTAACCATGCTGTCAAGGGGTCTTTGAGGGTATTTTACTCAATCCAATTATGAGTGATATTTTTGTGCATCAGATGAAAATGAGGAAACACAGCAATAATCTACTTATCCCAGCAACTGTAGTAAGATTAATAAACCCACTTGTTAAAATAATAACAGAAAACAACCCGACAAATATATTTGTTGAAAATGGAACCTACCTCAAGGGGCCCCTTGACGACAGCACATCCTCTGTGCAGCAGCATTCTCACAAGATTGAAGCTGGTTCTGCAGCAGAGTAAAGTAACCCAGTCATTGAGAATGTGCTGAAAATTTCTGTGTCGCATGTCCGATACTCCAGAGATGACTGAAGCCATATGCTACACGAGCATTATCAGGACACTTTGCTGTTGAATGAAAGCCTTTTCTATTATTGCGCCTCTACAAAATACAGAGTTTGGAGAACACAGACTTCAAGCAGATGATCCCGTTTACAATGACAGAACAGTGATGACAACTGTTGGCGAACAAGATTCGAGGAAAAGGAACCTGGACGGTAGGGGAGAGGTTCTTAGATGACATTCAGCGCTGGAGCATTCCTCTTCACCTTCTTTTGTGACAGCCTATTGTTCTTTGTTATCTGCTGTTATGCCAAATTTGCACAAGCTGTGTGGATTAAAGAGATCAACAGTTTAATTGTTTTCAAGCATAGAAGCTCACATTGCTTTAATAAAAAAACATATATATTTTAAAATATTACCATCATAATTTAAAAAATCTAAATGAGAGAACAATCACATAAATATTTGTGATGGCAGCTAAGTATCACCTCGGGGCTGGGAGCAGGAAGCACCCGGTACCTTGCTGCAAATGTGGATGACTGAATCCCTGTCCTTTTAATAGTAATAAAAAGTTTATTTAGTTTGAGTACATTAAGATTCTTATATCAATATCATTATCCTTGAAGGAATAAACTTGATGAAGAAGTATTTCAAAGCTGAAATGAATCCACTGGGTCAGAAAGTTGAACGATTTGAAGAAATAATACAAAGAAAAAGAAAGTAAACCACACACTGTTTCCTTCTGTCGGAACTAAGAGTCTGCGACATTGCTGCCTCTGTTTTCATCTGGAAATTTTACACAATGCTGGGTGACGGAATATTTTCATTGCTGGATTGTTTCTCCATGCCTTTTTCTTTGTACTGGATCTCAAGTATGATTTTGATTGCCTTCGTCCACTAGAAGCAGGAGATTAAATATCTCTTTCAATTGTTGAACTTCACCAAATAGTCATCCACTGCTACCACAATAACAGCAGTAATGCTTCAAACTCTGATGTGGTTCTAAATTGCTCCTCTTCAAAGAAAAACAATCCACTGACAAGCAGATTTGCAAAAAAATGATCCCTCATATGGTCACGATTAATAGAGAGGATCTATTAGATTGCTACCAGAAGTTTATTGTGCATTAAGGTATTTGCACAGTTTCAATTTAACGAATTGGGAGGAATCCCTGCAAAGGAAGATTCATGGAAATGATGCATGTGAATAATTTTCCCTTCAGGAGGCATTCATGGATATGGTAAGTTGTCTTTTTAAAGTTCAATTCCCAGAAAATAAAACTGATCAAATGTTGTGAAAGTATACTTACCACAATTAATACCCTACATGCATTTCCTTTTTAAAAGGTTTTGAGATATCCAAGTAGGACACAAAAACATTTTAAAAGACTATATACTACTCAGTAGTTGTGAAGTTCTGCACACTACAGGACACCCATAGATGTATGCATAAATGATGTATGATGGCTTTACTTCAATATTTTCTGTAGGAAAATGGACTTAACACAAATTATAAAATCTGAAACATTATAATGCAGTGGCAGGACAGTGCTGTATCCCTTATTCCAAACACTTCAAAAAAATGTTTATAATCCTAATTGTTCAATTAGACCTCTTGTTGGTAATGCAGTTTAATAAAAATATAAGGTCTTCAGAAAAGGTTCAGCAGAGCAATTGTTTGAAGCTGCAGAAGGAACCATGCTAGGCTGATGTTAAAACTGCTAAGTAAAATTGACGAAGGATTCCTACAGTATAAAATGAGGTAGTTTGCACACTTATTTTTCCAAATATAATAAAATAATATATTTCTCATTTGCTTTGATCTATGAAATTCTTTGTAATCCTTACATTTAGTTTATGTGCTGTGCAATCATTAAGTTGACCTTGATGTTTTAGTTTGTACATAGAAAGTGCTAAATTTTTGTTGACAGTGCAGGGAGAATGGTTCTACCTAATGGTATATGGTACCTAGTCAAATTTGGACTTGCACGCTTTTTAAACCAGTTTGTAAACGATGCATCACTCATTTATCTTAATTGCTCACTAGTTTTCATATACATCACCAAATTACAAACTCTATATTTGGTAAATGAGTTAGGAAAATGACTACCGGTGAAGATATTAATGATGTATTATTGAAAAATGACGGGAAAATAAACATGCTGTTTTATCAATTAGATTGATTTTACTAATGCAGTTCTAAATAATAATTACAATTTTAACACATGCTTTTCTTTACAATCCTGTTAGTTCATGGATAATTCTTGTGCCAGCCTTGAGTGCTTTTCAGATTGTTGAACTGAATAAACATTACTAGCTATAATTGTTATCAGTGAAGTTGGTGCTTCAACTGCAGATTAAGTTAATTTACTCATTTC
The DNA here is from genome assembly GCA_963514005.1 of Raja brachyura. Next base: position 65,854,809 of record OY740781.1, on the reverse strand, counting down.
CCAATCTCAATAAATGACTCAATCTTAATTTCTAATTATTAGTTGTACAGAGGTTATACACAAATTGAAAGAAATATTGAATAATAAGATTAATTGTAATTGATTTTGATGACTTTACATAAAATGAATTGAAGAAAAAGAATAACATGTTTGCATTGTTAGGTGGATTTAATTGTAAATCACCTGAAATTCTGTGCCTGTGGCCAATAGACCAAGTAATATCGTCTCTGCAGGCGAAATCTGCATGTATCCTATCAGTGAAAACACTTTCTTTTAATGCACATTAATTACCCAGGTTTTCAGCCAGGATTACATTCATTTGTTCTGCTGCTGCTCATGTAGCTCTTTATAGACTTTATTTTCAGTTTATTATTGGATTATTTTCAAGATTAACATGTCGATCTAAATAGCTCAATAATAATTTTACATTTTCCTGTTTGTAAGAATGCATTGTTACTGTAATTGTTATTTTAATTCATTGTTTGCAATAAGGCATATTCGCTAGATTAAAAAAACCCTTGGTAGTATTTCAACATACAGCACAGCACAGTACAGTACAGAACTCTGTTCCTTCCCACTAATTTACTTGATGGTTTTTATGTCGTACATTTGTGGTGAAATATCCCAAAGGACATTATTTTTCTTAATTGAATGTGATTTAAGAATAGAGGGATGGGGAAGGTAGGAGAAGAAATTGTGTTGAAACTTGTCTCTTGTGTATAAGGAAATGAGTGAAGAATATTATTTACGGTAGCAGGTGCAATTTAAATGGTGGTAGTTGATGGTTTTATTGTGCTTATTTCCTTCTTCCCCAACACAAATCAGGCTCAGAATGTGCTCTGCATGAAATGCAGTGCTGTCTGATAAAATCAGTTTTCACTCCATAAAATAAGAAATCTAGTGTAGATGAGGATTGGAGTGGAAGGGGAGGGTGGGAGAATCCAGCTGAAATTTAACATGTTCGAATGTTCCTGTTTTTTTTAATCTACAAATGAGAATCATTTTTTACATCACTTATCATTGCTGCTGCAGAGAATAAGACAGTCTGGGATGGATTCAGAGCCAGCTGCCAGAGGTGAAAGGGCAATGTGCCAACCCACTGCACCATTCAGTATCCATTAGGATCAGTAGTCTCAACTTGAGTTCTTTTGAGATACCCACTGTTTATTAATGAAACAGGAGATGATTATTCAAATATCAAATTAATGTAAAGAAACAAAATATCATCAAGCCATGTTTTACTTTTTGCCCTACATTTCCAGAATATTGCTGGTAACCCGATGTTGGGTTAGAAAATCCAATCCGAGTAGCATGAGAAAATAGTCAAAATTTCGACTAAATTGCAAAGATCTGCAACATGCATTTAAAAACGGCATTACTTTGTATCTGACAGCACAGGGTTTGATATCTTACCATAAGATAGCCCTGGAAGGTAAACATTTGAAGATGTTTTCTGTACTTGTGAGTGTGCTGGACATTGTTAGGTACTGGGCAAATGTATTTAAACCTCAAGACAAATAGTTTGGCTGCGAAAAGTCCTTAAAATATGTGGACAACAATAGTAAGATTAAATGAGAACTTACCAGTTTGAAGTTTGATCTTTATTTTATGAGGAGTTACGATGAGGGATTACGTGAAGACCCCGCCAGCACGCATGCGCGACATTCTTCAAAGCAGTGGTGTGAAATCACAGATGGCAACGTAGACTAACCTAGTAAGATAAGAGAGAACTTCCATACCAGTTGATCTTTATAATAGAGGGCTGGGAGCGGAGGGCACGTAATTCCTCATCGTAACTCCTCATAAAATAAAGATCAAACTTCAAACTGGTAAGTTCTCATTTAATCTTACTATTTTACTTCGGAGTCACGTGAGTGACTACGTGAAGATTTCAAAGCTCTGTGATTTCATGCCCTGGAAACTCCATGCTCACACACCGCTATGCTGGGATAAGAGGATGAACGTAATTCAGACATACACCGGCGGAAAAATAAAATAGGTATTTATTCATACCAAACACAAAAATATATATCCCATGAAGGGTAAATTATTTGGCAGAGCTCAAAATTCTCCCTGCATAAGAGTCAGTGGAGGCCACGGGTTTATTATAAAAGCGATGAAACGTCCTCTCATTACTCCAACCCGCTGTGGCCAGGATGTGGTCCAATGGTACCTCCATCATCCTAGCCGCCGACGTGGATGCCGCCCTGGTGGAGTGAGATTTAAATATATTAGTGTCTATCCCCGCCGCATCCAGAACCACCCTTATCCATCTAGAAATGGTTTGCACCGTGACTTTGTGGTGAGGCTTTTTGTGGCTTATGAGCAAAGCTTTCTCCGTGCCCCTGAGATTTTTTGTGACTGAGATGTATCGTGATAATAAAGTGACAATGCAAAGTCGAGTATCTGCCGGGTAGGCTAGAAACGCTAAAGTATGTCCAGACGTTCCGGGTCGATCTTGTTTTAACAGCCCCTGCACATAAAAGGTGATTTTGTCATTGGATATGGACATGGTATCCAGATTTAATTTGTGCAGGGACTGGACCCGTTGTGCCGTGACAAGTGCCATGATCATTACCACCTTGTAGGTAAACTTGTCCAGGGTAAGTCCTGAGTTAGGTGTCCATCCTCGCAGCATAGTTAATACTATGCCGATATCCCATGTGTGGTTGTATCTGGGCCTGGGGGGATTGGAATTGTATATTCCTCTCATTAATTTTGATACTAATGGATGTGATCCAATGCCCAATTGGTCACTCCCCTTGCCCAGGTAGGTCGATAGGGCACTCCTGGCACAGTTAATGGCACTATAGCTCAGTCCTTTGTCATGGTGAAGGGTTGCCAAGAATTCCAGAACTTCTGTAATGGTTGCTGATTCGTAGGTAGTGTTGGTTGCAGAGCAGAATTTTTCCCATTTCCTGATGTAGGTCAGGTACTGCTTACGGGTGGACTCCCTGCACGATGCTGAGATGGTATCCATGGTTCTGCTGGTGAGTCCGTACCCCAAAAGTGGCCGTTTCAGAACCTGCAAATCAACAGGTCCATGCGGTCATGACATGGGTGTTGTTCTCCTGTGACGGGATGTACAAGCAGGTTAGGTCGTTTATTGACCCTAATACAAGGTTCTGTGGCCATCTTCTGTACCATTGGGAACCATGGTTGGGTAGGCCAGTCGGGCACAACCAAAATACCCGATGTGGAGTCTTGTCTGATTTCTGCAAGACCCGACTGATGAGGCAGAAGGGGGGAAATGCATAACAGAACAAGTCCCCCCAGTGTAGCGTGAAAGCATCCATTGCTACTGCCCCTGGGTCTGGTTCCCAAGCAACATATGTTGGCAGTTGGTGATTTAATCTGGACGCAAAAAGGTTGATATCTGGTGTCCCATAACATTCTACAATATCTGTGAACACTTTTCGATCCAACATCCATTCTATGTTGTCGTTAAATTTGCGTGACCTGGTGTCTGCCACTGTATTTAGTTTACCTGGGAGGTAAGTGGCTGAAATCCAAATTTCTCTTTGCAGACACCAGTGCCAGATATTGTTAGCCAATTCATCACACGATATCGACTTTATTCCACCCATGTGGTTAATGTAAGCCACCACCGTGGTATTGTCAATTTGTAACCTAACATGTATTTTGTGCATGTCTGAGCAGTATGCCCTAAGGCCATGAAATGCTCCCAGCATTTCTGAATGGTTAATCCCCAGTGTGTTGAATTGGGTTAGTTCTAGTGCATTCCATCTCCCCCCACAACTAGTGGTGGTATTAGTTGCTCCCCAACCTTGGGCACTGGCATCAGTTTGTAAGATGATCGAGGGATTGATGATAATGATGGGTTTTGAACAATTTTGAGCATTCTCCATCCACCAATTTAATTCGGTTTTTGCCTTTTCTGGCAATTTCATAGGCCTGTCGAAATGGCCTGCATGTCTTTTAAGAGCTATAATTCTAGCTCTTTGTAGGTTTTGATAATGTAATGGTCCGAATTGTGCTGCGGGAAAAGCAGCCACTATCTTCCCAATTACCCTGGCCACCTGCCGTATGGATGGATCCCTGATGCCAGTAAGGCTCCTGCAAGCCTCTATCAAGTCCACCGCTTTATTTGGTGGTAAAGTGATAGACATTTGCACCGAGTCAATGGTAAACCCCAAGTAATCCATGGTGGTTGAGGGTTTCAGTTTTGATTTATCTGGATGTATGATGAATCCCAGCTTTTGGAAAAGATGTTTTGTGGCTAAAACTGCCAATGTAGCCATTTCCAAATTCTCCCCAACAATGAGGATATCATCAAGATAGGCCATTACAGTGTGATTCTGTTTTCTTAGGTAGGCCAAAGCTGGTTTCAACATTTTGGTAAACAGTCTGGGTGCTGATGATAACCCATTGGGCAAGGCTTTGTATTGCCATAGTTGTTCCATCCAGATAAATTTTAGGTATTTCCTATGATCCTTGTGTATTGGTACTGAATAGTATGCATCTTTGAGGTCAATGCATGCCATATAGTACCCATAGGCTATTAATTGCCTAGCTGTGTCAAAGGTATCCATTTTGAAATGAACATACTAAACAGAAGTATTTAGTTCGGTCAGATCTATAATTATGCGGCACCCGCCATCGCTTTTATTTTTGGTAAATATATTGGATACGAACTCCTGAGGCTCTCTGGCGGTTTTCTCAATTACTCCTTTTTCAATTAGCCTCAACAGTTCAGCATGCCCTGCCGTTCTTTCTTTTTGTGAAAGTATAAACTTCCGGCTAGGTGAATGCTGATCCGGGGTAGGGAGTTCGTAAATAAATTCAATTTTGTAGCCCTGAATACTTCCGAGTATGTAAGGATCAGAGGTAAGTGTGCGCCAAACTTCATAACACAAGTGCAACCGGCCCCCCACATTTTGTGAATTTAGGCAAGGAATGTTCCTGGGGAAGCCAGACCCACCTACCTCCATGGTTATTGTCGGTGTTGTGGCCTCTGTCCTTGCTTCTTCTGTTGACTTGACACGGTGTAGGGGTGGCACATTTTCCAAGAAGGCCGGGCTGGGCCATGGCCTAAAAAAGACCGCTGTGCAGGTGGACCGGCCTTCAAGCTTTCACCACCGGCAGGTCTGTGATAAAATCGCTGGCCGGTGGGTGTGTAGGGGTGCTGCCGTTGTGGGTAATGAGGTTTAAATGAACCGGGTACCTTGATGAGGCCTAAGGCCTTGGCCTCCTCGTCCAGGTCTTTCACCTGTTTGGGAAGGTTGTCCCCAAACAGTAGGTTCGGTGGTTGAACGTTCCCTGGTTTGCACAACCCCGCAAATTTGGGGTTGAGTGCCGGTTTTATGATGCTCTTCCTGAAGTTATTAATCTCATATTGTGTGTTGCACAATAGAGCCAGGGCATCTTGTAATTCCTCCGGTAACTCAATTCCCACTGCAGTTCTGGCCACTGCCATAATTCCGGCGGTCAATAGCTTCTGGATCTTCTGCAGTTTGACTTCTTGCCCTCTAATCATGGGGCTCATGTTCCCCCAAATGGGGTTGTTCACCGTAGGAACATTTAGGGAGTTGCAATTCTCCGGAGCTAAATATTTTTCGGCTGTGGTGAGAATAGCCTGCTCCTGGAGCTGGTTTGTAGTCATATAATTTATGCTAGCTGCCAGCTTTGGATGGATAGGTAGGCCTTTCTGAGAAGGCACTGCATGTTTGTTGACCATCTCCAGCAACTCTTCCTGCACCCCAGACACTGTAGGTTCTTCAGCCAACTCCCCCTCTTCGGGGTCAGCCCAGTTCTGACCCCCAATGCTCCTCTGCGAAGAGGGCGAGACATTAGGCAGTCCGTGATAGGAGCCTGCCGCGGGCCTGCGAAGAGGCCCACTGTGACTCTGCCCCTGCAAAAGCAGGTCACGCTGGAGCATTTGCTCCATCATCCGCTCCATGCGGGAAAGACGACCTCCGTCGCTTTCAACGAACGGGGTGTCCTCGGGTCCGGACTCAGCTGAGTCAGCGGCCCCGGCCGACTTTCTGGTAGAATTGCCGCCCGACCGCGGTGTACCAGACGCTCTTCTGGGCGAAAAGTCGGGAGCTGCAGGTTGTACCTGTAGCTCGGGAGAACCAGCCCGCTGCTGGCTACTCTCCATGGCGGCAGCTCTAGCCGCTGCTCGTTTAGATTTCCTTGATTCCATTCTTCCGTCGACGCTCACCCTCCGGTGAGACTTACCTTGCCTAAGTTTTTTAAAACTTACGCTGGAGGAGCCCCGCTCCTCCCGACTGCCGCTTCCGCATGCGTACGACGATATGTCGCGCATGCGTGCTGGCGGGGTCTTCACGTAGTCACTCACGTGACTCCGAAGTAAAATTACATTTTAAAGAACTAAAACTCAACCAGGCAATGAGAAACTTTATTTCAAGAGCATTAAAAATGCACATGCCTTATCAGGAGCAAAAGGGAGTGATCCTAGGGTTTACCTTTGATACGAGTTGTAATTTCTCCGCTGTGCAGTAGATGGGGTTGCCAATAAAGTAAGATAACCCTGCCATTTCAACATTTAAATAATTGAAATCTTTGAATTATTTTGTAGCCAACAACAAAAAGTCTGATATCTTACCATAAGATATCCCTGGGAGTTGTTAATTATTTAAATTTTGAAATTACAGGATCAAGTGACATTAAATCTCACATCCGAGATGTCTCCTTTCTTTAGTAAATGTTGTCGCCCCTCCCCCCCCCCCCCGCTGACAAAGATGGAACCCTCGCCCACATCTACCCTGTGTCCTGTAGTTCTACTGTCACCCTCCCCCCCCCCCCCCCCCCCCCCCAGAAGGAGCAAGGATAGGAGTCCTCTGGTCCTCACCAGCCTTCGCATCCAGCACATCATTGTCTGACATACCCACCACCTCCAATGTGATTCCACCACTGGTCACATTTACCCATTCCCACCCCTTTCCACCTTTCACAAAGACCGCTGCCTCTGAAACTCCTTCGTCCACTCATCCCTCCCCACTCAAACCACCTCCTCCCCAGGTACTTTCACCTGCAACCCTAGGAGATGTAACACATGTCCCTGCTGCTCCTCCCTCACCACCATCCAGGGACCCCAGCAGTCCTTCTGGGTGAGATAGAGGTTTACTTGCACCTCCTTTAACTTCATTGACTGCTTACAGTGTTCCCAATTTGGCCTCCTGTTCATCAGCATAGACAAGTGACCAACAACCGTTTTGCAGAACACTTTCACCAGGTCTGCCAAGGCTAACTGGATTTCCTGGTTGCTACCCATTTTAACTCCTCTCCCCATTCCCATGCTGACCTTTTTGCCCTAGGCCTCCTCCATTGCCAGAGTGAGTTCACACACAAACAGGAGGAACAGCACCTCATATTCTGGCTTTTGTTCAACAAACTGCCTATTGAAGAAACCAGTAATCAGTATCCAGTCTAGTCCCTCCTCTCTTCCAGCTATCTCCCCCCCCCCCCCCTGCACAATCAGACTGAAGCAGGGCCCTGACCAAAATGTCACCTATCCATGTTCTCCAGAGATGCTTCCTGACCCGTTGAGTTACTCCAGCACTTTGTGTCATTTTTGTATTTAACCAGCATCTGCAGTTTCTTATTCCTATAGTAAATTTCCAGGCATTGATGCAATATGTCCCAAGAAAGTTGCAAATCTTTGAGGCAATCTTTCTACTAAAATTTAAAAAATATCTGAATTATTGCTTAAAACAACAAAATGCTCACTTATACCATTTAATGTTTGTTTTTTTTGTCTAGGAATTAGAAAACCATGAATCAGAATACCTTTGTAACTCAAAATAAATATTTAAACAGCTGTCCATTGAATATGCAGTCATCACATCTGCATCCATTAGTCTTACTTATAAATCTGGTATACCTTGTATCCAGCTTTTATATGTTTGCAGGGTTATTTGAATAATTCTAGATAAATTGAACTGGAAATGTAGTATCTCTCAGGTCACGCAATTAGCAGCATGTTGTTTTATAGCAATTCAAGGTTATTCTTTGTTGTTTGGCTGCCAAGCTTACTCATACAATCAGTGACATTGAAAAGTATTGAAAAACACACACATGGCTACTTTCAACTGAAGAAAACTTGAAAACCTGCAACACTTGTTACATTTGCTTGATACACAGCTTATTCTTCAATAATGGCTTGTGAATCCTGTCATGCGGCATGGTGCACTTGCACTACACTTGCTACAAGCATCAAGTGGACACTGAATAGTTCTTGAAAGATGGCAAAGTCTATGTGTATGATGAGCTGTTGGAACATATACAGTGGTGTCCAAAGCTGTACATGTTGCTATCGGTGGCATACAGAGCGCACTGGATGTTAGTGTAGAAGCAGCTCTTTGCAACAAACATGAGGCCTGTGTCAGTAAGGCTTAAAAGGGTCCTGCTTGGCTAGAAACACGCAGTAGAATCTAATATTTGGAACCAACTATATAGAGGGTTATCTTTAAATTATCTACCTGCACTTGGCTGTGAATTTCCTCCAGGCCCCTCACCATTGGACTACAACCACTATCATTGGACAACAACCACTATCATCTTAGTAAATACTTACCTCCCTATTGCCATAAACCTTGACAAGGTAGAAAATGCAATTTCGTTCAAACCAGGCTGTTTGAATGACAATAACAGGCATTCTATTCAATTCTAAGGTTCTCCTGACCCCTACTCAACAGCTGACCGTGAACCCCCACTTCGCCACCAATATACTGACCTGAGTCTTGAAATTCTGATCCATCATTCCAAGTGAAGATCTAACCATTGGCCTCACTCCACCCTCCTGCCCTCAACCCTGGGATGGACACAAAATGCTGGTGTAACTCAGCGGGTCTTGCAGCATCTCTGGAGAAAAGGAGTAGGTGTTGTTTCGGGTTAAGACCCTTCCTCAGACTCAATCCTGGGCTTCATTCCAGTGCAAGTTGGTTTCGTTTGGTTTGTTATTATTGCCACATGTACTGAGATACAGTGGAAAAACATTGTTTTGCATGCTTCACAAGCAAATTATTATCTGATGATCTGCAGCCTTGTTCTGTTATTCTGAAGTCAGTGGAATAAAGACCTACTTGTTTACAAAGTGTTTGGGGTCTGTTCTATTGCAGATAGTATCTTCACCTTGTGCTGAATAGAGTTTTGCACTGGCAATATTTTCTATTTAGCACAAACCTCAAAAAATGTCTTAATTTACATTAAAAAATTTCTTAATTTACATCAAAAATACTTAGCAGGTCAGACAGCATCGAGTAAAGAGAAGCAGAATTAATGTTCTGGATTAGGGGTTCGTCATCCGTTATGGAAGGAAGAATGAAAAGGAAATCATATAAATGGAGCGAAACTACAAAATGTGCAAACAATCTCGTGGTACCAGTACATGAAACACAATACACACAAAAGGTAATTAGGAAAGCTTGGAGGTGTTGCCTTCATTGCAAAGGATATTAACATTTTTATACAACATCACAGTGCATTGGTAACATTACATCTGGGATTGCGTGTACACTTTTGATCACCATATTTAATATATATTTAAGAAAGGATTTAATTGCTTGGAAGGCAATGGAGACAAGGTTGACTAGGTCGATTCCTGCTAGAAATGTTTGCCTCTGAAAATAGTTAAGCAAGTTCGACCTTTACCCAGTAGAGATTAGAAGGTGAACAAAGAAATTTAATACAGTGCAATGTTCTCGCAAACCCTATTATGGAGTGCATTTTATTCTTTTTTAAGATTGTATTACAGAGACTTTATCCTTCATTGATCCATTGTAATTCATTGCATGTTATTTTGAAAATTCTAGAACGGGCATTTCTAATTGTGAATGCACAATTACACAGTTATTTTTCACTTACATTAAGTAATGATCTGGATGTTTGGTGAGATATCGGGACATCTGAATTTCCACGTGGGAGATTGCTGCTGATAGGACAAATGCCTGGAGAATCCAATGGCAAAATGCAACCTTCAGCTGATTTCCCAGTACTTGTTCTGGATTATTTGCCTATGAAACCTATGGGAATAAAGGGGACTTTTTCTGGGTGGCTACCAGTGATTAGAAGTGTTCTACAGGGGTTGGTGCTGGTGCCGCTAGTCTTCACGTTATATATCAATGATTTGGATGAGGAAATTTAAGGCTTTGTGCCAAGTTTCGGGATCATACGATGATATATGGAGGGGCAGATGGTCTAGAGAAAGCAAGGGGTCTGCAGAAGGACTTGGATAGGTTGGGAGAGTGGGCAAAGAAGTGGCAGATTGAATATAGCATAGTAAAGTGTGGAGTCATTCATCTTGGTAGTAGGAATAAAGGCGTGGAATATTTTCTAAATGGAAAGAGGATTCAGAAATCGGAGGTGCAAAGCGACCTGGGCGTGCTGGTGCAGGATTCCCAAAAAGTTAATTTGCAAGTTGAATCAGTAGTAGGGAAGGAAAATGCAATGTTAGCATTTATTCCCAGAGGACTAGAATATAAAAGCAGGGATGTAATGCCGAGGCTGTAGAAGGCACTGGTATGGCTGTATTTCAAATATTGTGAACAGTTTGGGGCCCCATATCTGAGGAAGCATATCCTGGTGTTAGAGAGGGTCCAGAAGAGGTTTCTGAGAATGACCCTGAGTGTAGCGGCAGATTTTCATATCTTTCAGGTAATTAGCACCCTAGCCGCTAAATGGATGAGTATGGTTGAAGGGGGTGGCTTCGAAACGTATGCAAGCTCACCCATAGAGACCTTCAGAACCTCTTCACAGATAGATCTTTGAAAACAGTCTTTAGATGAATAAATGCTTTATTGTTGATAGAAAACGGTAAAATACATCCAAACTTCTTCTGACGTTACTGCAATCTTCATCGACTCCAGCTTATTACTTTAAACATTAGAAAATTCCTCGTGTCTCTGTTACACTGGAATGATCTCCTTAGATCTCGCATGGACCCCGCATGGTCGAAGAGTTAAACTTCCCCATCGTCTCTCCAAACTAATCTACAAACTAAACTTCTGCGCAAGCATTGAAGCTCCAAACACGCCCAAAATCATGTCATAAATACCACCCACAATATAACGGGCAGTCTTTTATTTAAAGGCACATGCCATCATCAATGACATGCAAAACAGGCCAAATGGCCACTACACTGAGGATGATTGGGTTAACGTAAGATGAGTATCACATGGGCATGTACTGATTGGAGGTTAGAATAATGAATGGCCTGGATAGAGTGAATGTTTCGACTAGTAGAATCGTCTAGGACCAGAGGGCATAGCCACAAAATAAAAGGACCTACCTTTAGAAAGGTGATGAGGAATTTATTTTGTCGGAGGATGGTGAATCTATGGAATTCATTGCCACAGATGGCTGTGGAGGCCAAGGCATTGGGTATTTTTAAGGCAGAGATTGACCTAGTCTTGATTCATAAGGATGTCAAGGGTTATAGGGAGAAGGCAAGAAAATTGGGGTTGAGAGGGAAAGATAGATCAACCATGACTAAATGGTGGAGTAGACTTGATGGGCCAAAAGACGTCATGCATCTCCCATGACATGAATATGAAATGAGATGAGACTCGTTGCTCCAGGGAATATAATTTTGATGGTTACAAACTAGAGCTACACTTGTATTCCAGGTGCAATGTTTAACAAAAGAGTTTTACTTCGGATTACTATACCTGTTATGTTTAAGAAAGAACTGCAGATGGTGGATTAAATCGAAGGTAGACACAAAATGCTGGCGTAACTCAGCGGGACAGGTAGCATCTCTGGAGAGAAGGAATGAGCGACGTTTTGGGTTGAGAACCTTCTTCAGACTGATGTCAGGGGAGGGGGCGAGACAAAGATAGAATGTAGGCGGAGACAGTAAGACTGGTGGGAGAACTAGGAAGGGGGAGGGGATGGAGAGAGAGAGCCCAAGGGCTATCTGAAGTTAGAGAAGTCAATGTTCATACCACTGGGGTGTAAACTACCCAAGCGAAATATGAGGTGCAGTTCCTCCAATTTGTGCAGGGCCTCACTCTGACAATGAAGGCGGCCCAGGACAGAAAGGCCAGATTGGGAATGGGAGGGGGAGTTGAAGTGCTGAGCAACCGGGAGAACAGGTAGGTTAAGACGGACTGAGTGGAGGTGTTCAATGAACAGCACTTCAACTCCCCCTTTGCATTGGTGGCCTGTTTCCATGCTGTATCTCTAAACTAAAAATACTGGATAACATAGCAAGGAGAGATTTGGCACCAGCCAATAAACAGAAAAATACTGAAAAACATTCAGAAGATCAGGCAGTATTTGGAAGATGTAACAATGATCTTTTCAGGTCAGAAACCATTTCAGGATTTCGTCAGAACTGTGGGAGAAAAAATGATGTAGTTAGCAGAGCCAGTGGGGGAAAGCAATGGCTGGAACAACAAAGTGAAATAATGTTGCCGTTAAAGGCACCTGAGCTCTTTTGTCCATGTAACATGTTGCTAATGAGGCAAATTCTGTGAACATTTTAATCGTCTTGCTTACTGGGACGTGGTCAGCAGGTCAGACGATATAAATAAGAAAAAAAGAGAGAGATGGCAGGCAAAAATGGCAAGTCATGATACAAATAGAAAGTCAAGAATCAGTTTCTAAAGTTGTAGAATTCGGTTCATGGAACTGAATGGCCTCCACCTATTTATTTTTAAATAGCTCCTTCAAGTGAAGATCTCTTGGTGACTTCTATTAGTTGAATTTCAAACAATCTTGATAATAAAGTAAAAACTGGATTTAACTGATGTTTTTCTTCTGTATCCTCCACTACATTAATGCATGAGTAATGGTGAGGATGTTATTCATTCTTGCAAGGTGACTTTCTCTGCTCTTGTGACTTAACTCAATACATATGACTGAGCATAGTATTCCTGGAGAGCTAGTGAAGTGTTATGTGGAATGTGTTAATGAGTGTTCTCTGTGTTCTTTGCACCACACCTGTGCAGGAAGTTGAGGCAACTGAGGCTGAGAGACTACCAGAGACAAAACAAATCATAATGATGAATAAAATTGATTATTCGTACTGCACGGACCACAGACAGGAAATGCTCTCTCGATTGCTGAGCTCAGAAATGTATTTATTTGCCTAAAAACAGGTGAATAAAGATTGTAACAGAAATGTACATTGCTGTCAGATTTATTAGGTTAACGGTATCTGGAAAATATGGCTTCCTTTTTTTCCAGCATTTTTGAGTGTGCTCAAAATATTTTTTGAGTATTTGTGATGAAACAATAATGAAATACTTTTGAAGTATTCAATCAGCCCCTCATCATAGGCTAACAGTTAATTTCCAAATGAAATCAAGAGTTGCAGGTAAATGTTTAAATACTCTTGTAAATCATAATCTGGCCCCTGCAATAATAATTTTGTTAATTTGTGTTATAATTCCCTCACAATAACATTTCAAGTATAATGGCTTTAAAATAACTAAGAATAAATGTGTAAGTGATATTTCTGCTTCTGCATTGTCCCCCCTGTATGATTCAGTTTCTACTTTACATTCTGTAAAGTGAGTAAAAAGTTACTTTATGCCTCTTTGCTGTGTGAGAAAATTCTATCTGATTGGCTGATCAGCTTCCTATGACGTCATTGTAGGTGAACGATATAGATCCCCTGTGCAAGATTAAATGACAAATTGGAATAGAGGAAACGGCTGCCATAATTTCCAGTTTGTTTTTATGTGCAACATTATTTTGTGGTTAATGGCAACTGCCTTCTCTTTGTTGCTGATCACAACTCTAGGTCATTGTATTTTTGACCATATCTATGATATGTGCAGATTATCACACTAAAGAATTGGTAACGCAATGGAAATCTTATGATATCTGCAAAGATAATGGCAACTGAGATGAAGATAGACACAAAATGCTGGAGTAACTTAGTGGGACTGGCAGCATCTATGGATAGAAGGTATTGGTGAGTTTTCAAGTTGAGACCCTTCTTCAGACTGAGGTCTCATAGAAACATAGAAACATAGAAATTAGGTGCAGGAGTAGGCCATTCGGCCCTTCGAGCCTGCACCGCCATTCAATATGATCATGGCTGATCATCCAACTCAGTATCCCGTACCTGCCTTCTCTCCATACCCTCTGATCCCCTTAGCCACAAGGGCCACATCTAACTCCCTCTTAAATACAGCCAATGAACTGGCCTCAACTACCCTCTGTGGCAGAGAGTTCCAGAGACCCACCACTCTCTGTGTGAAAAAATTCCTTCTCATCTCGGTCCTAAAGGATTTCCCCCTTATCCTTAAGCTGTGACCCCTTGTCCTGGACCTCCCCAACATCGGGAACAATCTTCCTGCATCTAGCCTGTCCAACCCCTTAAGAATTTTGTAAGTTTCTATAAGATCCCCTCTCAATCTCCTAAATTCTAGAGAGTATAAACCGAGTCTATGCAGTCTTTGTTCATAAGACAGTCCTGACATCCCAGGAATCAGTCTGGTGAACCTTCTCTGCACTCCTTCTATGGCAATAATGTCCTTCCTCAGATTTGGAGACCAGAACTGTATACAATACTCCAGGTGTGGCCTCACCAAGACCCTATACAACTGAAGTAGAACCTCCCTGCTCCTATACTCAAATCCTTTTGCTTGTCTCGACACAAGATGTCACCCATTCCTTCTATCCAGAGATGCTGCCTGTCCTGCTGAGTTACTACAGCATTTTGTGTTTATTGGCAGTGTAACCCAACATCTGCAGTTCCTTCCCACAACAAACTGAAATGATCTACGCACAAATAACCGTCTCTGTGATGACCATCTCTTGCTTGCGACGCTTAAGAGATTGTAATTATTCTGAATGATCCCAATGCGCGTCGAGAAAATTCTTCGTTATTTTAGAAGCCATTTTTTGTGCACTGCGCCGCAGTGTAATAGAATATGGTTTCAACTAAACCTAGTTAGGCACTTTATTTTCCAAAAAAAAAAAGCATTTGACAAGGAGATTATTTACAACTTGAGCAGTAACCTATCACCATGTCATTGGAGAGCCAACCAGATGATAAATAAATCTCCCCCAGTTGCACAATGTGCAAGCAATCCACCCCAGCAGACTACCACCGGTGTAGTAAAATTGATAGTTACCCAAACTTGGAGAAAAATACTTCATTTCATTAAAGGCCTCAAATTTTACATGGGGAATCTATGTCAAACCAGGGGAATTTTGTCATTTCAAAACAATTCAGGTGGTGGTTGAGGTGGAAGTGGTGGACACAGAAAAACCCTACTCTAAAAATAATTCAAAATTCAGTGAATAATTGAACTAGCTGGTTTCATGTCCTCCTGACATTGTTTTCAGTACAAAAATAAGAACAGAGCTTGAATCATCAAAACATTGTGCTGTTAACTTGTCATTCCAGTGCTTAGAAACTGAAAAATAAAATCAACAGCACACTGTGTAGGACAGGATAATTGTGAGGGAAGCAGTTGAAATGTCTTTTTAATAACATTGACAGGCATGCTTTACTTTTTTTAAGATATGTCATAGAGTCATAGAGTGATACAGTGATACAGTGTGGAAACAGGCCCTTCAGCCCAACATGCCCACACGTCCCAGCTACACTAGTTCCACCTGTCTGCACTTGGTCCATATCCCTCCAAACCTGTCCTATTCATGTACCTGTCTAACTGTCATCATAAATGTGGGGATAGTCCCAGCCTCAATTACCTCCACAGTAGCTTGTTCCATACACCCACCACCCTTTGTGTGAAAAAGTTACCCCTCAGATTCCTATTAAATCTTTTCCCTTCATCTTGAACCTATGTATTTAGTGGGCGATTTATCACAGAACAAAAAAAAATGGGAGGAACTCAATGGGTCACGCAGCAGCTGTGGAGGAAATGGACAAATAACATTTCAGGTCAGAACTTTTCTTCAAACTCATGGAGTAGGGAGGAAAATTGGTGGGGGTGGGTATAGCCTGGCAAGTATTAGCTGGATAGATGAGGGGAAAAGGGGTGGGGGGAGGCCTGAGTGACAGATGGGTGGAGTAAATGACAAAGGCAAGAGATGAAAAGCAGACATAAGGGTGTTAGCTGAGGAAAGAAGAGGAGCGAAATGTAAAGCCTGTTGGAAGGGTATGGGTGGAATGGGACAGGGATAATAGGGAGAATAAAGGAAATATGGAAGATGGGCAGAGTGACCAGTCATCATTCATACATCATCGTTGAAAACATTAGCGATGCAGTGGTGCTGGTTTCCAAAGGGAATAGTGATGGATGCACCACACATCTCTGTACTCCAGTTCCTGCGGACTTCCGCCACTGGAAATATAAGATTTTGGTGTGTGTGCTTTATCATCATTCCTTACAATGCTGTGTACGGCAGTGATCGTTCTACTGAAGTGTGGATAGCCGTTGGCTCTCTAGAAGCTCAGGTTAGTAGGAAATTGTGACCAGTAGTGACCAAGGTAGTAGAAAATTGTGGGGAAATTGTATGCGCACTGGGGTAGAAACAGGAGAAAAGGGGGTGGGGGGGGGGGGGGGTAAGGGAGGGATTTGACTTGAAATTGGAAAATGTAATGTTCATTTGTAAGCTATCCAAATGGAATATGAAGTGTTTCACTTTCATTTTGCGTGTCCCTTCACTTTGGCAATGGAGGAAGCCGCCTTCTTGAATATGGCATGTACAGCCTAAAGTTGTCGGACAACTTGTTCTATTTGATCTTATTTGATTGTGCACGGCAGGTTGATTGCATTCGTCGACACAGGGCGGTCTACGTGAAGGTTGCAATCTCTCACCCCATGGAGGAAGCCAAAGACAAAGGTCGCAATTGTAGTGGGAAGGGGAATTATAATGGCTAGCTCCTTACTCCATCGGTCGTTACCTGAAGTGTTTTACTCAGGGCCGCAACCTCAAGTGTATTAGACAATAGACAATAGACAATAGACAATAGGTGCAGGAGTAGGTCATTCGGCCCTTCAAGCGAGCACCGCCATTCAATGTGATCATAGCTAAGCATCCCCAATCAGTACCCCATTCCTGCCTTCTCCCCATATCCCCTGACTCCGCTATTTTTAAGAGCTCCATCTAGCTCTTGAAAGTAATCTTACCATTTCCTCCACAGGAACTTCCTGACCCATTGAGTTCTAGCCTTTCATTTTTTAGGTCAAGATTCCATCACCTGCAGTGTTTTATCTCTCCAGTTTATCACAGAATATTTATTATAGCCATTAAATAATATTTGCTTATTGCATGCTAGCAATTGTCATTGAGCGGATGCTATTCTCAGCCACCTTAAGGTATGGACATAATTGACACCACGCTATAGAAAGATATCTTGTGGAAATAAAGCCTTCCAATTTCCTTAATTCCTGACTATCAATGTTTCAGGAAAGCTAGATAAATCCAAACTGATTGTGTAGATTGGTTAGGTATGCTGAAAAATGACAAAAATAAAGTGTGTGGTAAGGTATCTAAGGTGGGGAAAGGGGGTTGGGAAATGCACAATGTAATCTGTATCCTTTCAACTCAAACAGCATTTCCATTAAATCTGTTGTGTCACATAATCAACAAGGATCCCATAACCCAGGATTGGGACAATATTTCGTATGTTACATATTGAAGCCTTTTTGATACATTGAAACATTAACTGTCAGCGATGATAACATTAAGGTTTCACTGAAAACCATTTTTGTGGTGCAAACACTTTAATGTGAGATCTTAAAAAGGGTTATTTGTGTAAAGTTAAAATTAGATGTTCCCATTTCGGTGTAATTGAGAGATTTTGCTGTTAACCCTGGAGATAGAATGCACTGCACAGTAAATTGGCAGCCACAACAGTGCATACAGGGTTGGGGAAATTTAATTGAAGGACTTTAACATACAAATTATAGCCAATAGTCATAGACTCATAAAGTACAGCCCTTTTGTTCATCAACTTTCAAACTCCATTTACACTAATCCAATATAATTAATCCCATTTTATTCTCCTCGCATACTCATCAATTCCCCCTGATTTGACCATTCAACTGCACACTCGTGACAATTTGCAGCTAACAATTAATGTAGCAAACTGCGTGTTTTTGGCATGTGGGAGGAAAGTTTTCTCGGTAGAAACCTAGAAAGCTATAGGTAGAAAGCAGCACCAGAGGCCAGGATTGAACCCGGGTTACTGGAGCTGTGAAGCAGTGTCCCAATAGTGTCATTCGATGTCAATTGTCTGCTGTAATGTTCATACACCATCCTCCTGCTCTACACAGGACCTGAGAACTCGTAACATTCTGGCTTTTTGGGAAATGATGTTTGTAGTGTAGCCATCACAAATTTTCATCAGGTGAACCTTCACGTGCAGTGATTCTCTTAATCATGTTTATTTTATTATGTGACTTTTTTTCACCAGCTCGAAAATAATTAGATGTTAGCAGTTTCAGCGGTACAGATTCATAACATGTAGTTCTCTATCTTTCCGTGCGTTCTGTCGTCATTTTAATTTTCATGAACCATATAATATGAGTTAGGTGTCAATCATGTGAGTTATGCGCCAATCCTTTTTCAAGGTTTCTGGGTGCCGACATTCTTGATCGTAAGGGCTCCCATACTCGAAGTGGAAGATCAGTCATGATCAGGTTCAGAGTCACAGGCGGCCACTCCTCCTAATTTTTCTGCTCTTATGTTTATGCAATCTAAGATTCAATGTGCTATTTCATGCAGAATAAACTTTTATCACAGCTTAAGGTGATTCAGAATAAAATGCTTTATAGGATTTATTTCTAAGAGACACTTTAGATATTTTTCCACATGATTGTAGTGAACTATGTTCACAAGGTCTACCAGCAGGATTGCAAGATTGAACCCATTGTCATTTATCACTGATATCTGTTCCACTCAGGAAAAGTAAGACCACTGCTGTTGCAGGCTGTACTTTAAGGGCCTGTCCCACTTAGGCGATTATTTTGGCGACTGTCAGTCATAACAGGTTGCTGAAAAAGTGGCGACTGGACCCTCCCCCCACGACAATGTCTATGACAAGCTACGACAACCTATCACCTAGTCGACGTCAAGCTACAGCAAGCTACCGACAACCGGCGACCCATTAGAACGTCCACCTACGACCACACCTGTAACAACCTATGACCACACAGGCGACAACCTATGACAACCGAAGTCAACCTAGTCCACCCGTGACAAGCTCCAACAAGCAACTACCCTGTCGGCGACAACTGGACAACTGAAAACAATTCAGTCGCCGGTACCTGTCTCCAGTTGTCGTAGGTTTACGTAGATAGTCGCCAATGGAATTCACCGAAGTCAGCACCTGCTGACAACCAATGTCACCTGGCAACAACCTGCATCATTGTGGCACCAACCTATGACAGCACATACGACAGGAGGAGACAAGCTACGTCAAGCCCACAGTCGCCAAAAAGTTTTCAATATTTCAAAATTCAGCGGCGACCAGAAAAACGTTACAACTCTTTAGGCGACTTGAGGAGATTACTCACGACCATACAGGCATCACCCCACAACCATGTGGCGACAGCCTAGTCACCAGTCATCACCAAACAAATCACCTAAGTGGGACAGGGGCTTTAGGCTTCTCTTAGAGATGCTCTATATATTGGAGATATATTTGACTCTTTGGAGTCAAATATTCTAGAAATACTGAACACGTTAGGCAGTTTCTCGGGAGAGAGAAACCATTAATAATTCAGGTCAATTACCTTTCATTTATCAGAATCCTGTACCCACCCCGGCTGTACATCTTACTATTGGTACAGTTGCTTTTCTGCATCAGGAACAACAGCCCTTCTCTTGATTATTCTCTGAATAAGTCCTTTGTTTGCTTGCCCACTGACTGTGCTCTTGTGGCCTGTTTGCTTAAGAAGTTGGTTGCATAAATCTCTGAGCTTCTCTGCTCTGTGTAAGTGCAGAATTAACAAAAAAAAACTGTGTTCCTTCATTGCAATCAATTTCAGTGTCCCATTAGTTTGTGGATGGCAAATTGCTTGGTCTGAGATTGCAACTAAAAAAAGAGAAATTTGGAGATTAATGATCAGAAAAGTAGTTTTGTGCAAGGCACTGGCTGAAATTAATATATTGCAAAGGAACTAACTGAAACTGATCATGCATTGCCATATTAGAACATGCATTTTATAGGGTAATTATATTTTGGCACAAAAACAAAAGATGCTGGAAATGCTCAGCAGGTTAGGTTGCATTTGTAAGAAGTGAAACAAAGTCAACATTTTAGGCTAGAGACTGGCAGAACTTGAAAGGAGACCAAATGAAACCTGTTAGTAGTAGAAACAAGTAACTGCAGATGCTGGGCTACAAAACCAGCAGATGGGCAGCATGGTGGCCCAGTGATAGAGTTGCTGCTTTACAGCGCCATAGACCCGGGTTCAATCCTGACTGCAGATGCTTATCTGTATGGAGTTTGTACGTTCTCCCCATGACCTGCGTGGGTTTCCTCTGAGCTCTTGGTATAAAAAAATGTAAATTATCCAGAGTGTAGGATTGTGTCAATGTGTGGGGATCGCTGGTTGGTGCAGACTCGGTGGGTCAAAGGACCTATTTCCACGCTGTTTCTCTAAACTAAACTAAAAAGGACACAAACTGCAGAAGTAACTCATTGGATCAGATATAATTTCTGGAGAACATGGAGCAGTGACCCTTCTTCTGACTGAGTTAACCATCTGCCTATCAACCCCCCCGCCTGCATCCACCTGCCCCATTTTGTCCTGATTCACCCCATTCCCAAACTGAAACATCACCTATCCATGTTCTCGAGAGATGCTGTCTGACCTGCTCAGTTACTCCAGCACTTAGTGTCTTTTTTGGAAATATAAAGAGATGCCTCTTCATGGTTAATTTCATTTTGGCTATCCTTTACCATTTGCTTGATTCATTGTATTAAGTAGAACAAATTGTTCATAGCTGTCACAAAGTTCCTCTGATATCAAAAGTATTTCTCCCTTTAGTAATAAACCAATGCCTTTGTACACACACAGATAACAATGTTCACTTTTTTTGTTTGCAACTTAAAACTAAAGTTGATGTCTATACTTCAACTCAAATCAGTCAACCGTAGTAACAACTGCAACATTTTGTCATATTATTGATCATACTTTAGAAGTCAAATATCACAAAATCATAGAATATTACAGCAGAGATATTGACAGCTCAGCCCATTAAAAATGTTGCATTCACTAAATTGCTTTTTATGGTCCAATATATTCCTTTTGAAGTAACCCATTGTATGTTTGAAATAAATTGTGGACTCTTTTTTTAAATTGTGGTTTGCAATTGAGAATTTCTAATTGTTACCTTCCGCTGTGTGAAAATATATTTCACTATAATCACCTCTTGAGCTCTTTTCAGCTCACCTTAAATCATGGTCTTGTTTAATATCTCATGTTGTTAGTGGCATTAAAATATCGTTTTCAGAGGAACCAGTTTTAAGTTAAGAGTGCAGTCTACTGTCACAATTGAATTCAACTGGACCAATCAATGAAGATGCGGCTTTGTACTTAATTGCTTCTTTAGTTATCCTATGCTAAATATTGCTAGGACAATTAGCCAATAATGTAAGGTGATCTTTGTTGTTTCCAAACCATTGCTATATGTAATTATTTGTGAATATCAGATAATCCAGATATGGATATATTTTCTACAGAACATTGTCATGGGTTTTATTTCCATATAACGTAGGTGAGCACACCAATAAATAATATTATCATCATATTTTGATAATTATCTGAAAATAACTTAAATATGTAATCAATCACCAAAGTGACTGCACAACCATTGAAGTTATTTTTTTGGTCTGCTTCCATTTATATATATAGAGTTTATGTAGTTTTAGAGTGATATTACAATTGATATTTATACATTGAATGGCTTTATTTAAAAACTATAACAGTTTTGAAAAAGACAAAAAGAAAAAGGTACACTTGACCATATGGCCACTTAAATCTGTTGCGCCATTCAGCAAGTTCTTCCCATACTGTCCTTTCCTTCAATACCACTTTCTTCTTCAGCGCTCAGATCTCTTCATTCATTTAATGAATGAATGAGTAAATAAGTTTATTGGCCAAGTATTCACATACAAGGAATTTGGCTTGGTGCTCCGCCCGCAAGTGACACCAACATACAGTGACGGTTAGGAATGACACATAAAACATTCAACAGTAATAATAAAACATATTGATTATATTAATATTAATTAAACATGTGAATTAAATAAAATATCAGAGCAAAAGGAGGCTACAGATTTTTGGTTATTGAGTAGAGCTACTACTCATGGAAATAAGCTGTTTTTATGTGTGGCTGTGGCAGCTTTGACAGTCCTGAGTCGTCTTCCACAGGGATGTGATTCAAAGAGTTTGTGGCCAGAGAGATGTGGTGAGAGATGATCTTACCCGCTCGTTTCCTGGCCCTTGTAGTGTACAGTTCATCAATGGAGGGAAGGTTGATGCCAATAACCTTTTCAGCTGATCGGACGATTCGCTGCAGCCTCCAGATGTCGTGCTTGGTGACTGAGCCAAACCAGACTATGATGGAGAAGGTGAGGACAGTATAGAATTGGACCATCATTGCCTGTGGCAGATTGTGCTTCCTCATCTGCCACAGGAAGTACATCCTCTGTTAGGCCCTTTTGACTGAGGAGTCGATGGTAGCCCCCCATTTAAGGTCCTTGGAGATGATGGTTCTCAGGAACTTAAGAAACTCCACAGATGGGACTGCGGAGTTGTTGATGGTGAGTGGGGTGAGGGGAGAGGGAGCTCTCATAAAGTTTACTATCAATTCCACTGTCTTAAGAGCATTGAACTCTAGGTTGTTGCGATGGCACCAGACCACCAGCTGTGTCACTTCCTGTCTGTAGGCAGTTTCTTCCCCATCCTGGATCAGTCCAATCAGTGTTGTGTCGTCCGCAAACTTGAGAAGCTTGACAGAGGAGTCAGTGGAGGTGCAGTCGTTGGTGTAGAGAGAGTAGAGGAGTGGAGAGAGTACGCAGCCTTGCGGTGCTCCTATGCTGAGGGTTTGCGGGTCCGAGATGTGCTTTCCCAGCCTCACATGCTGCTTCCTGTGTGTCAGGAAGTTGGGGATCCACCGACAGAGGGGTTTCAGGCACAGCCAACTAGGAAAGTTTAGAGTGTAGTAGCTCTGGCACAATGGTGTTGAATGCAGAGCTAAAATCAACAAACAAAATCCTTGCATGGGTCCCCTGGCGGTCTAGGTGCTGGAGGATGAAATGCAGGCCCAGGTTGATTGCATCATCCACAGATCTATTGGCCCGATATGCAAACTGCAGAGTGTCCAGTGGGGGGGGGGGGGGGTCATGATATTTTTCAGCTTGGCCAGCACAGCCTTTGAAGGGTCTTCATGACTACAGAGGTCAGTGCGACAAGCCTGTAGTCATTAAGACCAGTAATTCTTGTCTTTTTGGGTACATGGACAATAGTGGATACTTTGAAGCAGGCAGGGACAGTACATGTTTGCAGGGACTGGTTAGTATCCAAGAATCAATCAATTTTAGTTACAAATAAAATAAATGACTGAGCTTTCATGACACGACAGGGAAGATAATTGGCCTGATTCACCACCTTCTGGGTGAAGAGGTTTCTCTTCACCTTAGCCTTTAGTGCTTTGCTCCTTACTTTGAGTTTGTGGGTCCCAGTTTCCAGATTCCTCAACTAGGGAAAATTCCCTTTCTGCATTTACCCGTTCAAGCCCCATGTTAATATTGTATGTTTCAACGTGTGCTATTAGAGGATGATATCATTTAAATCAATCAGAACAGTTTGGCTGGCACAGTGGCTCAGTTGGTAGATCCTGACCTTGGATGCTGCCTGTGGGGAGTTTCCTTGTTTTCAATGTGACTGTGTGGGTATCCTCCAGGTGCTCCAGGTTCCTCCTGCATTCTAAAGGCTCTGACCCACTTACGTGTCCTTGGCATGGGCATCGTGTGGCCGCACGGGGCCGGTCCCACTGAGAAGCGCAGAGAGGTATGGAGTTGTGCGCGGTATCGTGTGGCGTCCGAAATTTTGGAGTGAACAAAATCTTTGCGCGCCACCGGCCTGTCGCGTAACTGACGGCCAAAGTGGGACAGGCCCAAGACCCTGGCGCGATGCAACGTCTCACCTCCAACAGCAGCAAAAGCAGGCAAATGATCGCTGAGCTCGGCCCGGAGCTCACGACCGTTGCCGTCCTGATCCGCCCCCACTTCTACTCCCAGAGCGGGGCCAAGAAAATTGAAGATAGACACAAAATGCAGGAGTAACTCAGCAGGACCGGCAGCATCTCTGGAGAGAAGGAATGGGTGACGTTTCGGGTCAAGACCCTTCTTTCAGACTGAAGAAGAGTCTCGACCCGAAACCTCACCCATTCCTTCGCTCCAGAGATGCTGCTGGTCCCGCTGAGTTACTCCAGCATTTTGTGTCCGTCTTCAAATGACGTCACGCGCTCCAGATGGCTGTACGGGTGCATGAAGACTCACGCGACCTTCGCGGGACCGTCACGCCCCTCAACGCGACCACGAGGTTGCATAATTAGCGTGCCAAGGACACGTATAGGGGACAGGGGCTTAAAGATTTGCAGCTTCATGGGTTAATTGTGGGCTAATTGACCTTTATAAATTGTCCCTAGCATGAATGAGGAAGTGGATAACATAACTTGTGTGAACGGGTATCAATATTTGGCGAGGACAGATGAGCTGAAGGTTCTATTTACATGTTGTATCATGAAATTAAACTCATAATACACATTGTAGTTGATGATATTTCTGTCCACACATTGAGTGGTCCCTAACATTACAGGTTAAAATATTCAAGTTTTGTAAATAAAATGCTGTGTAGTGATAGTTTGTTTAGTGATAGTGTTTAGTGATCTATGGAGATATGTGAATGGGGTACCTGCAGTGTCTCAAGGAGATGTTAATTTCATGGAGATAAAACAAAATAAATCTATAGATAAGTTGTGCTACAGCTTTGCAATCTGTAGTAATGTTCATATTTTGCAAATTGAGTTTGATTGTAGTAGTTTGATTGTCTGCATTGTTGGCAATTTCCTTTAATTTACTTTTTTTTTAATTGAAAAGAGTAATCACATTTATAGTGACTTTTATGTAGTGCTGCAATCAGCTGGCTGCAGGGTAATTTGTACCTGTATCTTTTAATGAAGTCAATCTTACAGAAAAAGCTGAGTATGAATTGACATGAACAATATGAGTCAGCAGATGTTTTTACTGTTTTCAAATTGAATCTTTGATATTCTGTAACAGACTACTTCATAAATTTGCATTATGCAATAACATCTCAGCTGACTACCCCCCCCCCCCCCACCTTCACCACCTACCCACCAACCCCTACCCTCATTGTTAATTATATGTAGGCAAAGTGTTAGTTAACTTCAGCTTTATTAGTTCTGTAATAAAGATCTACAGTTAACATGGGTGCAGATGCTGTTCTCAATTCTGTTTTTGTTTAAACGGTGTTTGTGTCACAGGAGTTGCTTATTTGCTTAATGTTTCATCTAGCAGCTGGTCAGAGCACATGGAAATAGTGCACGGTAGAAGAATTGAGGCATGCTTCATAATATTTGCTGTGTATGAATGCAGACAATGTGAAGCTTTGCTTTACAAGTGAATAATGTTTCCCTATATTGAATAAACAAATGTAGTTTTTTCCCATCCTGACAAGAATAATCTCATGAGGAATAATAATTTGTGAATAAAACTCAGGATGTGCCATTAGACAATTCAACAAAAGATGATTTCAGGGAATTTGGAAATATGTGTAGGGTCAGTTTCCTTTGCTTTGAAAACAGACTTCCTTTCCTTCTGAAGAAATGGGATTACTCGGGTATTCAATTTCATCCTTCTTTGGTGCAGTAAATGTTTTTTATATAATGCTCACACTCAGTTAAACCCCCCACAACATAAAAGTGGCCAAAGAATAATTGAACCCAGTGTTCTGGTGTTTTGCACTCAGAATTAAGCTCAAAACCAGTAATGGAGAAATTTATATGGTTCACAACAGGAGCTGTATTTAAAGCTCCCATGTTCTGCAATTTGGGAAGATCTGCAGACTGTAAACAACCTCTCCCTCTGGTATTCTTGGAGTTACTGTGTAACAAAGGAGACACATGTGCATTGCTACCCCCACATGTGATCATCTGCCAAGGTGGAATTCCATTTCACTAATGGCCCCATTCTTCTGCAAGGTGTTGGTTTATCATTGAAGCAACTCATAACGTTGATATCCATAGCATGAAAAGCCTGGGAAAAGTAATGATTTATCATACATTGATAATTGAGGATGGGGCAGGTGTCTGGACAGAGAACGTTGAAACGATGTCTTATTCACAACCTCAGCACAACGGGTCCCAGGTTTATTCGTGAGTTAACAATAAAGTTCACAGGATACACCTAAAAGCTCAAATTTATGCCAATAGGAGCGGAAGCATGCACCATGTGATTTGTGATCTAATTAGATGGACTGGAGCCAGAAAAAAGGTCTGATGCAATGAGGTGAATTGCATCTGGCTTTGGCGAGACCAATTTTCCATTGAACTCAATTTCACCTATCAATGTTGCTAATGCAATTTAATCCAGATCAAATTACTTTTATGTACCACTGGTGATTAAAAAAACAGGTGCTAATGGATCCAGTTTTTAGGTTTGATGGTTACATTTGAGTCAAAGACCAATAAGACAAAGAAAATAGATATGTTTTCAGCTTGGATCATAATGTAACTGTTGGCACAAAGGCAAATGAAGGATTGACTCCATGCCTAAAGCAGTGGTATCAGAGCTAACATTCCCATTATGTGTTGGGAGATGGCTTGTCAAGATAAGAATTAGCAAGGCTGTGTTACAATGGGCATCATTTTGTTTTTCTTTGCTCGAGATGGGACAAGTCATTATAACACCAAAAGCGGGCTACAGGGTGTTAAAGGAGCAACATTAAAACATAAAATGGAATATGATAGACATTGTAGGAAGAGGTAAAAGCCATTTACTAATCCACATCTTCTATTATTGACATGGGCATGATGCAAGCCAACTGTACAGTACGAATAAATTGCAAAGCTGATTAACCCTGGAAAGCAAAATCACCTCAAAACGTTAGTACAGAGACACAATTTGGAGTTTATTTACAATAAATTTACTGGAGTTGCATAAAGTGGATGACTCAGTAGAATGTTTGTGTCCAGGTTACGCTTTGGTATTGATCGATAGCATA
Organism: Raja brachyura; assembly: GCA_963514005.1. The sequence continues at coordinate 65,827,633 of OY740781.1, read as the reverse complement.
GTTTGAAATCATTAGCTTAGTCTGGAGCCATAGCAAATTCTCCGACTTAGGAATAAATGTTTATGATTAGGAAATGTTCCATTTAAATTGCTCTTTCAAGCATTCCCATATATATTACATCAAAGTATAATTTTAGACAACATAAAATATGACTTGTTTTTAAGTTTTTGGAGGGGAATTGAGGGTCACTGGCAATGCCAGGATTTATTGCCTATTCCCTATGATCAGCAAGTGTCCAAATCCACTCAAGAATGTAGACCTTTTCGTTATTTGGTTTGCAATTACTTTATTTCTGAAAACATATAACTTGTCAGAGCCATTGCTAAATATCATACATCATTCATGGTCAAAATATATTATCTGGTCCTTTTCAAAGTGAAACTAGGAAGTTTGGCTCCATGTGGTTTTCATGAGAAAATAGAACAGTTCTGTGAATACAATGTCATATAGGCTTAAAGTATGGCATCCATTGAACCAAAGTATAATTTTAGACAACCTAAAATATGTCGTAAATCTTTCTCATCCATGTACCGGGGAGTTGCCGCTTGAGCCTCTGCGGCAACAGGAGCCTCGGCGGCAACAGGAGCCTCGGCGGCAACGGGAACCTTGGTGGCAGCAGGAACCTTGGTGGTGGTGGGAACCTTGGCAGCAATGGGAACCTTGGCGGCAGCGGGAACCTCGGCTGCGGTGGGAGCCTTGGTGTCAGCAGGAGCCCCAGCGGCAATGGGATCCTCAGTGGTGGTGGAACATGAGGGGGAGAGTGGGGACGACAATGGGGACCCGGCGTGGGGGGACCACCATGAGGGTCGGTGGTAGAACAAAGGGAGACCCGGCGTGGGGGGAGGGGGGGAATGCACTCTAGTTTAGAATCCTCTGCCCAAGGGATAAGTCTGTGTTTGTTTGTTTGTTCATTTGTTCCGGTAAAGGCGCTGTTCACAGGCAGCCAGACAACAGTTGTTTTTCTTTTTCTTTTTTTTTCACTTTTAATGTCAAGTTTCTGTGTACCTTGTTGTGTGTTGTGACTACTGACCAATTTCCCTCCGGGGATGAATAATGGTTTATCATATCGTATCGTATTTCCACTACTGGCTTGTAAAGGTTTTTATGTATTAATTCACTGTTTTGGCCATCACTGGCCAAGCCAGTTCCTAACACTGATCTATTTTTTATGCTTTGTTATTTTGTGATTTTGGCATTATTGACAAGGCATTTATTGTTGAACTCCAGTTGCCCCATAGTACTGCTAATAAGCCACCTTATGGAATTGTGCAGTCCAGCTTAATTGTGTTGGATTGAATTGCATCCTGAACCATGTTCGGGGACAATTGAGTATCAATAGCACTACTGTAGATCGACGGTCATTTTTAGGGCTATCAAGCATCGATATGAAGGTTATTGGTGCTGAGCCTTATGATCATCTAGAAATTTCATATTCCCCATTACTGTTTCTGGTGTTTCATTCTAAACCATTTAATCCTTCGTCACCAATTTAAACCAATAACTGTCTAACCCATACAGTATTTTTCCATTTTGTGTTTTTAAAGGCCTCCCTAATTCTAAATGCCATTATGAATTGAATGTTACTGTCTTGTAGATTTGCCTGCTAGTTCTGCGAAATTCTGCTCAAGAAGCTGTGAGCTGCTGCTGACCTTTTAAGGAGAAGATTTGAGAAGGCTCACTGTTCTGAGTCTTGAACAATTACACCACCTCATCATGAGCAGTAGCAATGTGGGCTGGCTTAGCATTAGGCAGCAGCAGGAGCACGAGTGGTGTGATACTGTTGTGTTGATGAATGCTCTTGTCCTGAAAGACCACGAGGGATTCATGCTCCATGAAGCCACTGGCATCACGCTGGAGGTTAAGGAATGATTTTTGTAAACTACCAGAGAACAAATTGTTGAATAAAGTGAATCCTTGAATGCAATTTGAATACTCTAATCCAATACCCATAATGACAACAGCCAGAATTAGATGGGACATGTAGGAAAATCTTGGGAAGCACACATTTGATATGTTGCATCATCTCTCCAAGAACCATGGATTTGAAAGGCCATTGAAGGGATTCCCATAATTTATTTTTGCACCACCTTTCATTGGTGCTTGCCACTCAAAAGCTTCGTGCTTTTCATCATGCATTCAATTAATGTTACCCTCAGTGCTACATGCCATAATTATTAAAATAAACAGGCACTGTAAACTTGTATGCTGGCTGCATCAGTTGCAACAGGTAAAAGATAACAACGCATTTCAATACCCACACTTATTGTTGAAAGCTTTTTGATTTTAGCTCTCTTTGAATTTCCACAGACTTATAATGTTCATACATCAAGCAACCCCTCCACCTATTTGGAATTTTGAAATGTCATGGTTTGAGCAGATAGGCTACAGGAGTTCTAGATCACACAAAAAAGCACTCCAAGAATGGCAATCATTAAAAATGATTGAAAATAAAAAATGCAGATACTGATAAATCTGAGCAATTCCAATCAAAGGAAAACCAAGTTTCCTTCTCCAATCTTTGTTGACTTTCTTAATTTCAGCCCAGCAAATGGTGGAGGTGTTGAAACCGGGAGTTTTATTGAGAAATACTGCATGGAAACAGGCCCATTCACCCACCGGGTCCATGCTGACACTTGATCACCTGCTCACATTTTTTCTATTTTATCCCACACGCCCATCCATTTCCTGAATACAAAGGGCAATTTACAGAGGTCAATTAACCTATAAATCCGCCCATCTTTGGGATGTGGGAGGAAACTGGAGCATGCAAACTCCACATGGACAGGACCCAAGGTCAGATTTGAACCCGGGCCTCTGGCACTGTGAGGCAGCTACTCTACCAGCTGGACCACTGTGTGCTGTAAACACATATGTGAAATGTTGAAACTCTGTAATTACCACTGGAACCATTGTCTAGATTTACCTTCACAATAGTGGGGAGAAGTGGGATGAGGCTTAGCACATATATTTTGTTCCTGAAGTAATCGCTTAAAGATGTGGTTGTGCCTTGAACGTCATGTTAAACATCATGTGCTTTAATATGTGCTAATGATTGGTGCTATTAAGGTTTGATGCAATGTTTCAGTACCTATTCACAGTATTAAAAGTAAATGTCCACAGTAGATTTATTGCTTAAAATATAGTCATCTCAATGTTTCAAAACAGCGGTTGTTAAAACAGCTGTTACTGCCTCTAGAGTTAACTCAGATTTCCTACAAGATGCCGGAAATGGATTATTACAATATCAGGAAGTGAAATTGATAAAGGAACCATAGATTACATTACCTGGTATACGTAAAATCATGTTTGTAAAACTGACAACATGAAGGGCCATTCACATCAAAACAGAAAAGAAAATAACTATTTTGTTCTAAATTTATAATGTGCATAATTGAAATAAAACACCAGAAAATTGACCTGTACTTGTTTTAAGTGTTGAGTAATCAAATATTAGAAAGCATGTTTAACTGTTTGATCAAGGTTCTATTAAACTCTTGGAAAGTAATTAGCTGAGAAAATTACATTGGAGTAATTTGTGCCTTTTAAAAACATCTGAAAGTTCCAATTTCGATACAATTACACATTTCCATTTAAAATAGCTTAACTACAATTTCATTCACATTTCTGAGATAATGGTGCAAAGATACTGCACGAAATGCTTTCAATACAACTTTTCCTCAATTTTCCTGCAGCAAATCCTCAAAATAACCATATAACCATATAACAATTACAGCACGGAAACAGGCCTTCTTGGCCCGTCCAGACCATTTATTTTCCCCTAGTCCTATCTACCTGCACTCAGACCATACCCCTCCATTCCCTTCCCGTCCATATACCTATCCACTTTACTTTTAAATGTTAAAATCGATCCTGCCTCCACCACTTCTGCAGGAAGATCATTCCACATAGCCACCACTCTCTGAGTAAAGAAGTTCCCCCTTCATGTTACCCCTAAACTTCTGTCCCTTAATTCTCACGTCATGCCCTCTTGTTTGAATCTTTCCTACTCTCAATGGGAAAAGCATATCCACGTCAACTCTGTCTATCCCTTTCATCATTTTAAAGACGAATCAAGTCCCCCCCTTAACCTTCTGCGCTCCAAAGAATAAAGACCTAACTTGTTCAACCTTTCTCTGTAACTTAGTTGCTGGAACTCAGGCAACATTCTAGTAAATCTCCTCTGTGCTCTCTATTTTGTTGACATCCTTCCTATAATTCCTATAATTAGGCGACCAAAATTGTACACCATACTCCAGAATTGGTCTCACCAATGCCTTGTACAATTTTAACATTACTTCCCTACTCCTATATTCAATGCTCTGATTTATAAAGGCCAGCACACCAAAAGCTTTCTTTACCACCCTATCTACATGCGATTCCACCTTCAGGGAACTATGCACAGTTATTCCTAGATCCCTCTGTTCCACAGCATTCCTCAATTCCCTACCATTTACCATGTACGTCCTATTTTGATTTGTCCTGCCAAGATGTAGCACCTCACACTTATCAGCATTAAACTCCATCTGCCATCTTTCAGCCCACTCTTCCAAATGGCCCAAATCTCTCTGTAGACTTTGAAAATCTACTTAATTATCCACAGCATCTTAGTATCATCTGCATACTTACTTATCCAATTTTCCACCCCATCATCTAGATCATTGATGTACATGACAAACAACAGTTGACCCAACACAGATCCCTGAGGCACCCCACTAGTCACCGGCTTCCACCCTGACAAACAGCCATCCACCATTACTCTTTGGCATCTCCCATTCAGCCACTGTTGAATCCATCTTGCTACTCCGCCATTAACACCCAAAGATTGAACCTTCTTAACCAACCTTCCATAGGGAACCTTGTCAAAGGCCTTACTGAAATCCATATAGACAACATCTAATTCTTTACCCTCATCAATTTCCCTAGTAACCTCTTCAAAAAATTCAAGAAGGTTTGTCAAACATGACTTTCCAGGCACAAATCCATGTTGACTGTTCTTGATCAGACCCTGTTTAACCAGATGCTTATATATATTATCTCTAAGTATCCTTTCCATTAAGTTGCCCACCACTGACGTCAAACTAACAGATCTATAATTGCTAGGTTTATTCTTTGAACCCTTTTTAAACAATGGAACAACATGAGCAGTACGCCAATCCTCCGGATTCTAATGACATTTGAAATATTTCTGTCATAGCCCCTGCTATTTCTACACTACCTTCCCTCAATGTCCTAGGGAATATCCTGTCAGGACCTGGAGACTGATCCACTTTTATATTTTTCAAAAGTGTCAGTACTTCCTCCTCTTTGAATCTCATAGTATCCATAGCGACTCTACTTTTTTCCCTTACCTCACAGAGTTCAATACCCTTCTCCTTGGTGAATACCGAAGAAAATAAATTGTTTAATATCTCCCCCATGAGCTTGTTATCAAAGAGAGTTATCTGGGCTGGGAAGAACTGTGGAGTTAAACAGAGAGAGGAGATCAGGACCTTGCATCACATCCAAGATGAGAGACCATGGAATCTCTGTGGTCCATAAATATGTCGGGTTGGTGTTGCCAGTCCCCAACATTTGCCATACTTGCTGTGCCAGACATGGTGCTGGTCCAAGCGCCATATTGCAGGACTGAGGGGGACAAGTTGTCCAAAACCAACTCTCCCCGGCAGCTTCTTCGCAATGGGTCATGGGACAATTCATTGTGGGCCAGCACCAGTACTAGGTTGTTGGCACTGCATTAGGCAGCCTGAGCTGGTGTCCTTTTTAAAGTACGGAGGAAAATGTACGAATTCACAAGTTATAGGAGTCTTCTTCGAGTCTGTTGCATTCTCAGATGTCGTTCTGCCTGTATCTGGCGCAGGTCACAGCTGGTCGGATCGGTTCAGCCAGGTGCTGGGGGCTGCACTGGGGGGCGTCGTCACACTCCAGTAGGCGGGACATTGTCTGTACAGCTACACAGCTGCATGTGACTTCTGCCTGGTAGTTCCATGCTTTCATAAGTGCTTTGCACCTCCCCTGCTCCACTCGTAATCTGTTGAGGGTCTTCCAGGTTGGCCATGGGAGGTCGTGCCCACTGGAGAGGCCACTCTCCATCCAGTCATGGGCTACATGTGTTGAGCTGGTTCCATTCATCTTTCCAGATGTTGGTCCTTCCTGTTTCTTTGGTTGTCTGGAGAGGTGGGACTGTCTGCAAGAAACTGGCTCTGGATTTCAGTCAGGGTGGAGGTGCTGTGTGTCCGTGCAGGGGGTGCCTGGTATCGATCTCCTGTGCTCTCCGCTCGTCTTGGGCGACGATGGATAGTCTGATATGGGGGGGGGTGTCAATACCAGCTGGGGCATAGAGGCACGGGACTGGCGTTGTCTTTATGCATCCCGTGATAATGCGGCAGGTGTCGTTGAGGGCTGTGTCAACCAGTTTGGTGTGGTGGGAGCGGCTCCAGCTTGAGCACGCGTATTCAGCTGTGGAGAAGCACAGGGCTAGGGCAGTTGCACGGATGGTTGGTGGATCAGCGCCTCACTTTGAGTTTACCAGTTTGCGCAGGATGTTGTTGCGAGTGTTGACCTTGGCTTTGGTGTTCTGAAGGTGGGTTTTGAAAGAGTGTCCTGTCGAGTGTGACTCCGAGGTACACGGGGTGGAAGTGGTTGGAGAGTTTGGGGCCATCCCATGAGACGCTCAGTTGTTTTCCTGCATCTCAATTTTTAAGATGGAAGCTGCATAGTTGGGTTTTTGATGGGTTGGATTTCAGGTGGTTGTTATTGTAGTAGGTTGTCATCTCTTGGAGGGCGCTTTCCAGGACAGACTCTATCTTCTGGAAGTTCTCCTGTTGGGTGGTGATGCAGAGGCCATCAGCATAGATGAAGCGGCGGCATTGTGGGGGAAGTGGTTGGTTGATGGTGTAGATGTTGAAGAGGAGGGGGGCCAGTACGCTGCCTTGTGGTAGGCCATTCGTTTGGGTTTTCGATTTGCTCTTCTTGTCGTTTAGTTGAACGAAGAAGCGCCTGTTGTTGAGAAGGCTTTTGATGACTTGGCACAGGTCGAGGTCACCAGTCATGTCAAAAAGATTCCTGATCATGGTGCGGTGCTGGACAGTTTTGTAGGCAGCGGTGAGGTCTATGGAAGCTGCTCCGGAGATGAGTTTACACTCAAAACCGTCCTCAATGTGTTGGGTGAGGTTCAGTAGTTGCCCGGCACAGGAGCAGCCAGGGCGGAAGCCAGCTTGATCTTTAGTAAGCTTGGAGTCGATAAGCTGCATAAGGCGTTGGAGTAGTAGCCTCTCCTAGAGCTTGTAGGTGATGCAGAGGAGGGAAATGGGTCTGTAGCTCTTTGGGGATGATGGGTCCTTTCCAGGTTTGGGAATTGCGACAGTTATGGACCAGTTATAGGAGTAGAATTAGGCCATTCGACCCATCGAGTCTACTCTGCCATTCAATCATGGCTGATCTCTGCCTCCTAATCCCATTTTTCCGACTTCTCCCCATAACCCTTGACACCTGTTCTAATCAAGAATTTGTATATCTCTGCCTTATAAATATCGACTGACGTGGCCTCCACAGCCCTCTGTGCAAATGAGTTCCACAGAATAACTACCCTCTGTCTAAAGGTGTTCCTCCTCACCTCCTTTCTAAAAGAGCAACCTTTAATTCTGAGGCTATAACCTCTGGTCCTAGACTCTCCCACCAATGGAAACATCCTTTCCACATCCACCTATGAATGTTGAAAATAGAAGACAAACAACTCAATGCAAATTTTCTGGAGGTATGTGTTTTTACAATTCTGTACGTGCCTGATGGGGTGAGACTTATCCTTGATTATGTTGGTGGCCATGCTGAGCAGCATGAAGTCTAGATGAAGTCAGTGGAAGGGCGATTGGTTTGTGTGATGGTCTCGGCTGCGTCCACGAATCTAATAACTAACTTATCACAGAAAATAAATAAAGAACGCTGAATTTCCCGGGTTGATTATAAACAAGTAGCCTAATTGCAGAATTAACCTTAAACTTAAAAAATGTTGGTGAATCTCAAGTGATTTGCACTCTATATGACTAGACCTGAAATTAAATGAAATGCTGAATACTTCCAACTAATTACATCATATTCATAAATTAAATTTGGATTTGTGTGCATTCTAGTTTTTTTAAGTGCCTATTTTGCCCTTCTGCCATTCAGTTTTCCATTTCACTGACTATCTTCACAGACTGAATTACAGTTCAAAACAACAGTATTTCCCAGAGTGAATGAAAAATTGCTTCTTGCTATGCAGGCACTGGCAGATCTGCTAAGTGATTGCAGTAAAAGCATATCACAGAAGATCTGGTCCCTTAATGTTAACAAATTAATATTAAAAATAATATTAAAAACAACTTTTTGATAAAGCCAATTCATGTAAAATAGATCAGCAATTGCATTACTTCTGCAACTACACTTTGGAAGTACATCATTCTGATAATGTGTCATGTGACATCCTAAATGAATGTGAAAATGGCTGCAAGAAAGCAAGCTGTTTTTAAATTGTTTCAAAATTGTGGACTTTTCACTGAATATGGTTTAGTCTTCTCTTTATATAAATAAACACATTTATGTCCAATTTGAAGTGCTTTCACTTCAATTTATATTGGATGCTATGGTGATAAGAGTTTTGAAAATTTTAATGAACACCACCTTTGATTAATTATTCAAAACTGCATTGTAAGAACAGACATCTTTTGAATAGGTCTGCCAAAAGTGCCTACATATACTCCCAAAGTCTTGGATCAATAAACTATTAGCAATTACCTTCTGCAGCTGGCAGTAATGAAAGAATTGAATGTAATGGTCTGTCCATTTGTGCGAGGAGCAGCAGATGCCTTAGATCAGCATTTTGCTGATCAAAGGCACTCCTATGAATGTGAAGCATTCAACCATTTCTTCTTCAACACCATCAATGTATACCAGTGTATGCGGACCTCTTTGCTTCCTGAAGTCGATCACTATCTTTTGGTGACATTGAGAGAAAGGTTATTGTCTTGACACCAGGTTATGAGTTACTCAATCTTCATCCTGTACGCTGTCTTATTATCATTTGATATCCGGCCATATACGGCGGTGCCGTCAGCGAATTTGTAAATTGAGTTGGATTTGTATTTGGCAGCACAGTTGTGGGTGTATAAGGAATAAAGAAGGGGGCTAAGAACGAATCCTAGCAGAGCACCAGTGTTGAGGATTTCCATAGGGGATGATTTGTCACCTATCCTTACTGATTGCGGTCAGGAAGCTAATATGCAGAAGATATATAAAATTTTAACAAAGCAATGAAAATTTAGCAGATGTAATACATTTACGTTGACATTATTTAACAAGATGTAAATTTGTTTGACATAATGCATGCGTTTGAGTTCATTGTTAGATAATCAAATTAATTGAACACAGAATCCGCAGTATTGTCACAGTTGAGGTGCTTCCACAAGCTGTGATTCAAGCAGTTTGTGTAGACCCATTACTCAGTCTACCTCAAGGTACCATTTAGCCATTTTTGAGACGGAATTGCGCTGACAGCCTCACTGATGATATTGTTGCAATTTGTACATGAGTGATTTTAATTGTGAAAGGTCATTCTATTTCCGTTTTTCAATGTCTCCCCTAAATTGGTAGAGTGCTTACCTGTAAATTTTGGCCTTTTCTCAATTCCATCATTAGTTGGCCTTCATGACAAATTGTGGATATGGTAATGTCATTGTTCTGTTACTGGACTGACAAGTCAAAAGCCTAAAGTAATGATCAGATATGCAGGTTCAAGTCATGGCTGATGTGGAAGTTAAATAGCGATAACGAAATGGATCCATGCCATTTATCTCAATTACTTCTCACAGAGAGTTTCACAATCTGGTTAAAGAGGTTTCTCATGAATTCCCTGTAGGATTTATTAATGACTATCTTATACTAACAGCCATCATTTCTGGTCTCCTCTGCAAATACAGAACTAAATTTCATTTTATTTTCTGCCCATTTTATGGTTATTAACCTACATCACTGGCGTGAATGATTTGTGGCTATAAAATCATGAATTTCTCTATTCCTCCACTCCTTTTAGATTCAGAATTTGCAGGAAGAATGCAATACATTCTCCCTCTTTACATGTAAATGCTAGAACTTATTACTCAAGAACACTGCAAGAATGTCCTCACTAGAAGATCTGGGACAAATCTGGGACAAAGTGATGCAAGAAGGGGCTCACTATCTTTTTAAGCACTACCTTAACAAGAATGGACTGTGGACCAAGAATGGACCTTAGGAATGGACAATAAATGTTGGCCATTTGTACCCCAAAAATTGGCAAAAACATGGGTCTTTTTCACACAATAACAGTTGGTCTGATATGTAAATTGGTCTGACTCTTGACATTATGAGCTTATTTAATATCAAACCATTTGCTGCAAGTTCAGCCCAACTACCTTTTTGTAATGCGTAGGAAGGAACTGCAGATGCTGGTTTAAACCAAAGATAGCCACAAAAAGCTGGAGTAACTCAGCGGGACAGGCAGCATCTCTGGAATAAATGAACGGATGATTTTTTGGCTCGAGTCTGAAGAAGGGTCTCGACCCAAAATGCCATCCATTTCTTCTCTCCAGAGATGCTGCCTATCCCGTTGAGTTACTTCAGCTTTTTGTGTCTACCTTTTTGTAATAATTTCTTGAAATTACATGCTAATGTTCTATCTCCGTGTACACAGCATTCAAATCAGAAAAAGCATTTCTGAATCCATACTAGTTTTAGCTTTGCTGTATCACATGGATCTTCAGAGGTTCACGATCTTCCTATATTTCATCAACTCCATTGCCACCAACCTCATTGGCACGTCTAAAATGCACTTTTTTTTCAACATAGCGTCATACAGCATGAAAACAGGCCCATTGGCCCAACTTGCCCACCACGACCAACATATCCCATCTACACGAGTCCCACCTGCCCTCATTTGGCCGGTATGCCTCTAAACCTATCCTATGCACGTATCCATATATTCCGTTATAGATGAGGCTCTCACTGAGGTCTCCTCAATATCCCGCAGCTCAGCTCTTGCTCCCCCTCCCCCCATTAGTAACAAGGACAGAGTCCCCTTGTCCTCACCTTCCACCCCATAAGCCATCGCATACAGCATATAATCCTCCAACACTTTCGCCACCTCCAATGGGATCCCACTACTGGCCACATCTTCCCATCTTTACCCCTTTCTGCTTTCCGCAGAGCCTGTTGCCTCCGCAACTTCCCAACCAAACCAACCCCTCCCCAGGCACTTTCCCCTGCAACCACAGGAGATGCAACACATGTCCCTTTACTTCCCCCCTCGACTCCATCCAAGGACCCCAACAGTCTTTTCAGATGAGGCAGAGGTTCACTTGCACCTCCTCCAAACTCATCTACTGTATCCGCTGTTCCAGGTGTCAACTTCTCTACATCGGCGAGACCAAGCGCAAGGTCGCCGATTGTTTCGCTGAACACCTCCGCTCAGTCCTCCTTAACCTACCTGATCTCCAGGTTGCTCAGCACTTTAACTCCCTCTCGCATTCCCAATCTGACCTTTTTGTCCTGGTCTCCTCCATTGTCAGAGTGGAGGAACAGCACCTCATATTTTGCTTGGGTAGCTTACACCCCAGCAGTATGAACATTGACTTCTCTAACTTCTAGTAGGCCTTTCTTTCCCTCTCTCTGCATCCCCTCTCCTTCAAAGTTCTCCCACCAGTCTTACTGTCTCCGACTACATTCTATCTCTGTCCCGCCCACTCCCCTGACTTCTGTCTGAAGAAGGGTCTCAACCTAAAACATCACCCATTCCTTCTCTCCAGAGATGCTGCCTGTCCCGCTGAGTTACTCCAGCATTTTCTGTCTATCCATGTATCTGTCTAAATGTTTCTTAAACATTACAATACTACCTGCTCCAACTACCTCCTCTGACAGTTCAATAATTTGTGGATATTGTTCCTTGTGCTGCTATACAGTATATGGAAGTGTGATGTGTTATATAATTACTTGGTTTTCAATCTCTAGTGGATTTTGGTACGATTGGCTTTTTTTTAATGTATTTTAAGAATAGTTTCAAGTCACAATATTGCCTTAATTGAATTGAACAGCATTCATTTTTCTGATGCTTTGTGATCTAAAAGTATATTAACCAGAGTGAGTGGTGTTCACACTAATTTCTGGGTGAAACAGAAACCTTTGTAAAATTGGAACATGCTGGCATGGGTGGCCGCTTTGTGGCATTAGAGATGTGTGTAAACATTCCATCGTCAACATCACACCCGAGATGCCCTTGGACATCCAGTGCCAGGAAAGTGACTGCCTCATGACCAGTTACACACAAAAAAAGAGCACCAGCTCAGAAAACTGCTAATTAGAAGTTCTCTATTCTAATTTTACTACTGTGATCACAACAGCTGATTGATATATTGTAAATTAGTTTAATTACTCTATAATCATTTTTCCAGGTCCTTTATTAGCAATGTTACACAATTTTGAGATTTAAAAAATCAAGTCTGCAATTTATCCCATCAGATAAAGCATAAAAAGAAGTTTAATTTGACACCCAATTCACTTTCATATCTTCAGTATTAAAACAATTATGGACATTTTTATAGTCGGAAATTAGCATCTTGTTCCCTATTGCTTTGCCTTTGACTTAACTCAAAAGCTGTGATCAAGGACAGTCAAAAGCCCATAACTTTCTTAAAAATTAAGAGAACTGAATGAAATTTTCAGTTATTATAGATTGAAGCATTCTGAAACAAATATGAAACAATCTTACTTGGATGACCTGAAATTAAAGCATATAATTAGTTAGTTACCCAATTGGAGCTAATTACAAAATTCAATTACTAGATCTAAACATCTATCAATTTCTTAAGAAAAGATTAACATTTTTAAAAAGCCTAATTGTCCAAATAACATTCACACAAGAATTAATAATATAACATGATATTTAAATCTCATTTTCATGAATGTATAGGCCAAATTGAATTCCCGTAAATTAATTGCCATTTAAATCATCTTGCGAGTGGGTTTTTGTGGAACGCGATCATTTGGAACGTTGTGGTTGCGGTGAATTTAAACCCCATATCGGCAGGAAAAATACTGCCGGTATATTTTCGAAGTAACCTTTTCGCAACATGAAATTTTGATTAAAGGCATGCTAAGAAGCACGTTTTTATGTAAAAATAAACTGTGTACCTTGTTTTGTCCCCTACGTGAGATCCGTCCCATTGTCGGCGTTCACGGCTTTAGGAGATTATTTTTAAATTACTCATGCTAATAAATGATCCAGTGTAGTTTAAAAATAACTCCATAAAACAAATGTCGGAGCGATTTCTCTTCAGCAAGTAAACCCCCTGAGATTAATCAATTTGAATAGTCTGGAGCAAACGGCATTTTAAACCCGCCCCCCTCTCAAAGGTGCCAAAGTCGCGCATACGGGCAGTGGCAGAACTGCAGCGCCGCTAAAGGTAAGTTTTGTAACATACCTACCTTTATCGGCAGTGTTTAATTTTATATATCTCAGTGAGGCATTCTTGAGATCGCCAGTTCAATGATCATCCTGCACCAGGCCACTCTTGGCGGTGATGCATCAGTAGGCAGATGGCCTAAAGGGCCTGTCCCACCAGCATGCAACTCGATGCGATTAGCGCGACCTAACGTGGTCGCTTGAGCCGTCCGGCGTCGCGGGGCCGATCCCACTTCGATCGCCGGAGCCGTGCGGAATTGTGCGGAGTTCGTCCCGAGTTCGTCCCGACGCCGCGCGGGGCTCCGAAAAACCGACAATGTCCAAAAATCCCGCGCGGCAACGGCTTGTCGGCTCGCAGTCGCCGCGACATTTACACACCGCCCGGACATCATGCCTCCGTTAAACTATTGGTAAGTGCCTCCGTGACCCTCTATGTGTGTGGCTCCGTGGCCCTGTATGTGTGTGTGTCTCGGTGCCCCTCTCTGTGTGCCCCTCTAAGTCCTGGCGAACTTACCTTGGACTTGCTTCAAGTTCGCCTCGCTTTGCGCCGCGTTGCGCCACTCACCCAACCTCCGCGCGGCCCCTGCTGCCGGTTTAGTTGCGCTTGCCGCATGCAGGCGCATGCTGGTGGGACCGGCCCTGTACAGGGGATCACCCGACCTCCGCGCGGCCCCCGCTGCCAGTTTGATCGCGTTCATCGCATATAGTTGCGTGCTGGTGGGACAGGCCCTTTATGCACGAATGATTTCAATGCTCCCATCCCTTGCATTACCCTTTACATCCATGGTCCAGCTGATCTGTGGATACCATGGGGATGGGTCCTTTAAGGTTTAATGACCTTCCCTGTGCACAGCAAGGCAACATTGCAGTAGTGTCCTCACTGCAGCTCATTCCAGGAAACATACGGCTTTCATAATAGGAATAATGGCAGCATGATTTCAATAGGCCTTACGAGCTCATTTGAACATTTTCAGGGTGAGTTTAACACAACAACATTTTAGCCTAGTTAAATAAAATCAATTCAAATTCTAAGCATTTTGTTTTAATTACATGAAGTTACTGGATGTCTGTATCCCACGATGGCAATGTATATGGTGAGCATACTGCTCTTGTTAGAGACAGTCTTCATTCTGAGTCCCTTTCTCTGGTTGTTGAGGTGAGTGAAAAACGTCAAAAATAATAAGCACATTTCCACTAAAATACTCAGCTGAAGGGTATGCATATTTTACTTGACAGTAGCAGCAATAATTTGATGATAACTTTCAAATCAGAACCTTCCATTCTTTAATGTGTCAGATTTATTCACTGCTGACACAGGTACTGCCAATGTGTGTTGAGTTTCAGCAGCTTGTATGAAATCACTTTGACTATTTGCAGATATCCAAACCTTTTTATTTGTTGTAGATTTCAGATTTATACTAACTAATTTATCTCAGAAAATAAATAAAGAACGCTGAATTCCCCGGGTTGATAATAAACAAGTAGCCTAATTGCAGAATTAACCTGAAACTTAAAAAAATGTGGGTGAATCTCAAGTGATTTGCACTCTAAATGCCTAGACCTGAAATTAAATCAAATGCTGAATACTTCCAACTAATTACATCCTCTTCTTAAATGAAATTTGGATTTGTATGTATACTAGTTTTTTTTTTAAGTGCTTCTTTTGCCCCTCTGTCATTCAGTTTTCCATTCCTCCCCTGCCCTTTCACTGACTATCTTCACAGACTGAATTACAGTTCAAAACAACATTTCCAAGAGTTAATGAAAAATTGCTTCTTGCTATGCAGGCACTGGCAGAAATGTTTGCAGTAAAAGCATATCACAGAAGATCTGGTCCCTTAACGTTAACAAAATAATATTTAAAATAATATTTAAAATAACTTTTTTGATAAAGCCAATTCATGTAAAATGGATCAGGAATGTCATTACTTCTGCGACTACATTTTGTAAGTACTTTGTTCTGATAAAGTGTCATGTGACATCCTAAATGGATGTGCAAATGGCTGCAAGAAAGCAAGCAGTTTTTAGATTGTTTCAAAATTGTGGACATTTTAACTGTATATGGTTTAGTCTCTTTATTTAAATACATTTAAATGTATGTCCAATTTGAAGTGCTTTCACTTATTTAGATGATCAATTTATATTGGATGCTATGGTGATAGAGTTTTGAAAGATTTAATGAACACCACCTTTGATAAATTATTCAAAACTGCATTGTAAGAACAGACATCTTTTCAATAGGTCTGCCAAAAGTGCCTACATATACTCCCAAAGTCTTGGATCAATAAAATATTAGCAATTACCTTCTGCAGCTGGCAGTAATGAAAGTATTGAATGTAATGGTCTGACCATTTGTGTGAGGAGCAGCAGATGCCTTAAGATTGTTAAGGGTTTGGACACGCTGGAGGCAGGAAACATGTTCCCGATGTTGGGGGAGTCCAGAACCAGGGGCCACAGTTTAAGAATAAGGAGTAAGCCATTTAGAACGGAGACGAGGAAACAATTTTTCTCACACAGAGTGCACAGTCTGTGGAATTCTCTGCCTCAGAGGGTGGTGGAGCAGGTTCTCTGGATGCTTTCAAGAGAGAGTTAGATAGGGCTCTTAAAAATAGTGGAGTCAAGGGATATGGGGAGAAGGCAGGAACGGGGTAATGATTGAGGATGCTCAGGCATGATCACATTGAATGGCTCGAAGGGCCGAATGGCCTATTCCTGCACCTGTTGTTTATTGTCCATTGCCTTAGATCAGCATTTTGTGTATTATTGACATAGTTATATTGTATTGCCTCTACCATTGTCACTTGCTCTATTATGCCATTCATTGGATCCAGCAGATGTTCATTCAACACACTTTGCTTGTTGTGAAGGAGCACGCTGAAAAACTACTTGTTTTTTTAATGTGAATCACACATAAGATTGTTACTATACAAAACAACTGAAATTTGCTTGCTAAAAATATTAGTTGGCCTGTAGTTGGGAGATTAAGTAGACTGAGGTTGCTTTCCATACAATACAGAGTCTATGTGGACGGCACAGTGATGCAGCAGTGGAGATGCTGACTTGCAGTGCTAGACACCCAGGCTCCTCCCCGACTATGCTGTCTGTACAGCGTTTGTATGTTCTGCCTGTGATCGCATGAGTTTTCTCCGGGTGTTCCAGTTTCCTCCCATATTCCAAAGATGTGCAGGCTTGTAGATTAATTGGCTTCTGTAATATTATCCCTAGTGTGTAGGATAGAACTAGTATACAAGTAATCTTTGGTTCGGAAGGCCGAGGGGCCTGTTTCATGCTATATTTCTGAACCAAACTACTGTATTTCCCAGCAATGAAGATGCTATTTTTTACCCAAAAATAAGGCACCAAAATTTACCTGCGTCTTGGAGGCCGAAGGTTAGGTTGTTAACCAAGAAAGATAGACTTGGTTATCCCACAGTACAGCAACATCAAGAACGATGCTGCTGTACTGAGGGATAGCCAATTCTATCCCTCATTGCTGGCGGCTGATGGGAAATGGCTGTAAAGTGGGAAGCGGCTGTAAAAGGACAGCGCCGCTGGGGAGGGAGAGTTCCTTTCACAGTGTGTTGGGAGTCTGGCCCGGGGAGGGAAGTAGCTTGGGCGGCTGCGAGCGGCCGCCGGTACACGGACAGTGGAACTGGCTGCCACGTCAGCGCCTTCTGCCGACCCGCCTGCCAGTCAGCCACAGTGTCCTTCGGCACAGGTGCAACAGTTGGAGGTGGTCGCTTGCGGGTAGCTACTGGGCGGAAGGCTGGCTGCTCTGTCCCGGGCTCCCTCTCCCGCTCCCTCTTCCTCTCCCTCTCCCTCTCCCTTCATATGAAGAAAGGCTGGATAGACTTGGCTTGTACTCGCTAGAATTTAGAAGATTGATGGGGAATCTTATAGAAACTTACAACATTTTTAAGTGGTTGGACAGGCTAGATGCAGGAAGATTGTTCCTGATGTTGGGGAAGTCCAGAACAAGGGGTCACAGTTTAAGGATAAGGGGGAAGTCTTTTAGAACCGAGATGAGAAAAACATTTTTCACACAGAGATTGGTGAATCTCTGGAATTGTCTGCCACAGAAGGTAGTTGAGGCCAGTTCATTGGCTATATTTAAGAGCGAGTTAGATGTGGCCCTTGTGGTTAAGGGGATCAGGGGGTAAGGAGAGAAGCCAGGTACAGGATACAGAGTTGGATGATCAGCCATGGTCATATTGAATGGCGGTGCAGGCTAGAAGGGCCAAATGGCCTACTCCTGCACCTACTTTCTATGTTTCCCTCTCTCTCTCTCTCTCTCTCTCTCTGTCTCTCTCTGTCTCTCTCTGTCTCTCTCTGTCTCTCTGTCTCTCTCTGTCTCTCTCTGTCTCTGTCTCTCTCTGTCTCTGTCTCTCTCTGTCTGTCTCTCTCTGTCTCTCTCTCTGTCTCTGTCTCTCTCTCTCTGTCTCTGTCTCTCTCTCTCTCTCTCTCTCTGTCTCTGTCTGTCCCGGGGCAGGCGACCTGGGAACTGCAGCTAGTCCCGGGGACACGAGGAATTTGGGAACTGCAGCCAGTCCCGGGACACGCAGGCGATTTTGCTGTCCCCTGGACTATACCAAACCCTTGATCATCTCCCGTCATCTTTTTTCAAAATTTAACAACTTAAATTGGGGGTGCATCTTAGACACAGGTGCGTCTTCATTGCCGGGAAATACGGCATTCTAAATTTAATTGAGGTGTCAAATTGGCCAGGTTGAACATGGAGGACATTTTTTGCTGAGAGATCAATAACTAGATGGCTTTTAGGTCAGTTATTAGGTTAAATGGGTGTATGGAACTCACTAACTGAGAGGACGGTGGAGACACAAACCCTCATCATATTTTAAAGACATGTGCATGGGCAATTGAAGACCCAGAAACTATGAAATAAGAACTGGGAATTGGGAGTAGCTTCAATATTTACATTTTGTCTGGCATGGATACAGTGGTTCAAATGGTCTTAATCTCTGTATAAATCTCCACAATCCTATAAAAATATAAAGTGGATGGGTTTCAGAATGTGACATATAGAAAATGATAAGGAAAACGTTATCATATTAAAGCTCTCCATCCTGGCATCCTAACTGCAATCATATAAAGTTTAAAAAAAATTAGGACTATCTGAGAACATGAAAGTCACTTTGTGAAAGTAAGCTCGAGTTAAGTTAACAAAGTGATAGTTTTAATTGATTAACAAATGCATACTGAACCAACAATATTTTGTAATGGTTTGAAATCTCACCACATTGGGAAAATTACACTCAGTTAGTCAGTGAACTAACTCATTAAAATCTGGAATTATAATAATGTTAACTGCAATGGTGATTATAAAGCTAATGGATTTTTGCATGAACCCATCTGCTTCACTAATCTCCTTTAGAAAAGGAAATCTGCTGTTGTTTTGCAGCCAGACCTGCATGTACTCCAAACTTACAGCAATGTGGCTGCATGTTAACTGCCCTCTGAAATAGCCAAGCAAATGCCTCAAGGGCAAACCTCGATAATGCACCCACATCTTATGAGTGAATAACAAAAGTATTTTATTTCCACTTCAACAGCCACCTGCATTTAGTGTTTTGACCTAACCTATTTTTTAAAATGTTCTGAGTCTTAGGTTATTTCAGTCATTAACTTTTTGTGGTTGATAAAGAGCCTGAATAAGTCACTTCATTAATGCAAGTTAAAGTGCCAATCCACAAATGTGTTCATAATTAACTAATGGTATTGAGAACGTTCTTGAATGTTCCAGTAGCATCAGAACTACATTGTGAGTTGATCGTAGCCCCGAAAGAATGGTTGGTTTCCGACTGGAAGTTGTAGTCGGGTTACATGAAAGAGATGGTTGTATTGCAGGTTGGGCCTTTATAGTCCTGATAAAAACAAAGCAGTGGTTGCAAGCAACTGTGGTGGTGCAGGGCAGCATGGGTTATGAAATTGAGGCAATTGGTGAATGGAATGACTGCCCACTTCCAAATGAAATGATCCCAGGAATGATTGGGTTAACGTATGATGAGCGTTTGATGGCACATGGCCTGGAGTTTAGAAGGATGAAGGGATATCTTATTGAAACTTACCGGATAGTGAATGGCATGGATAGAGTGGATACAGAGAGGAGGATTCCATTAGTGGGAGAGTCTTGTACCAGAAGGCATAGCCTCAGAATAAAAGGACGCAAGTTTTGAAAGGAGACAAGGAGACATTTATTTAGTCAGAAGGTGGTGAATCTGTGGAATTTATTGCCACAGACAGCTGTGGTGGCCAAGTAATTTGGTATTTTTAAGGCAGCGATTGACAGATTCTTGATTAGTAAAGGTGTCAGGGGTTACAGGCTGTGGGCCGAGCATCAAAAATGTGTCTAGAAATCAACTTTCGTGACCCATGTCTCAGAACTACATTAAAGTTTGCACAGATTTAGATAAAATATAATTGAGAAGGAAGTCATAACTGATCAGTGCAAAAGTTGCACATTAATTAATTAAACTAATTAGAAAATAAGATTGAAAAAGTAAGCACCATCTAGTGTCCAATGGCCGTATTATACCATGGGGAGCCTATTTCCGTGTTAGAAACATAGAAAATAGGTGCAGGAGTAGGCCATTCGGCTTTTCGAGCCAGCACCGCCATTCAATATGATGATGGCTGATCATTCAACTCAGTATCCTGTACCTACCTTCTCTCCATACCCCCTGATCCCTTTAGTCACAAGGGCCACATCTAACTCCCTTAAATATAGCCAATGAACTGGCCTCAACTACCTTCTGCGGCAGAGAATTCCAAAGACTCACCACTCTCTGTGTGAATTTTTATTTCTCATCTCGGTCCTAAAAGATTTCCCCCTTATCCTTAAACTGTGACCCGTTGTTCTGGACTTCCCCAACATCGGGAACAATCTTCCTGCATCTAGCTTGTCCAACCCCTTAAGAATTTTGTAAGTTTCTATAAGATCCCCCCTCAATCTTCTAAATTCTAGTAAGTACAAGCCGAGTCTATCCAGTCTTTCCTCATATGAAAGTCCTGACATCCCAGGAATCAGTCTGGTGAACCTTCTCTGTACCTCCTCTATGGCAAGAATGTCTTTCCTCAGATTTGGAGACCAAAACTGTACGCAATACTCCAGGTGTGGTCTCACCAAAACCCTGTACAACAGCTGTAGAACCTCCCTGCTCCTATACTCAAATCCTTTTGCTATGAATGCTAACATACCATTCGCTTTCTTCACTCTATTTGCAGTCTATTTAAACCATATGTTATTATACCATCTAAAAAAATATATATATATGACTTTTGAATATGACTGTAATCATATATAATTATGTATAAATATATTATATAAAAATAATATTAATATAATTGTGTGTGTGTGTTTTTTGAATGAGACTGCCGCTGAGGTCCGGCTCCTGAACCAGCCTAATTAATGGGTGAAGGCAGTTCTTCTGGGATCCGCCGTTTACTGAACCCCACTGACTGCCAGTGTGCCAGTCATGGTCATAGTGGGAATGGGGCAGTGCCAGGCAGGCTGGGGGAAGGCTAAGGCATCTTCCACTGCGAGGAAAATGCCTAACCCTGTACTAACTCGCCCCCCTTCCCGAGCTGCCCACGGCTGGAGCTGGAGCCGCTTTGGGCTGTGGGCTCCGTATGTGTGGATGCTCAGCGAGTCCACCTTCTGGATCGTCGTGGTGATGATGGTGGGGAGCAGCACTGCCTTGCACACCGCCCGGGCTGCCTTCAGCACCCCCATAGCGCTGGCTCCGTCAGTCCGCCCGCAAGCTTGCTGCAACACCAGGCTACCGACAGCCTGACCGATCCCTTCGCTGCACTCACCGGCCGACCGACAGCCCGATCAACCCATCGCAGCAATCACCGTCCTACCGACAGCCCGACCGACCTCTCACAGCATCCACCGGCCTACCGACAGCCCGATCGACCCATCGCAGCAATCACCATCCTACCAACTGCCCGACCGACCCTTCATAGCACTCACTGGCCTTCCGACCACTCTCACCATCCACTGGTGGACCGACAGTCCGACCGATCCTTCACATCATCCATCGGCCGACCGACAAGCCCTACCGACAAGCCCGACCATCTGACCCTGACCCTAACCCTAACCCTAATCCTAACCCTAATCCTACATTTGTTATTTATCATTTTTATTTAACAGTTCACATCATAACTTTATAAAGATAAATCAATTGAAAAACAAAATGATCAGCAAGGTTAGCATTACCTTTATTCCTCGGAAACCTTGTTATTGCTATTGATGTAATGAGGAGGCAACCATGATCCCAGGGTCCTTGCTGCCTAGCGACCATAAAACAAAGCACGGGATTGGTCAATTCGTCCGACCTCAATGTCAAATGTGCATTGATTGGACAATTACTACTCGGAAAATTGAAGCTTTTTCTCATATTTAAACAAAATGTGCAGGTTTTGGTCTTGACGAGTTTCAGGTATGATTTATATAATATTTTTACACAATATGTTAACATTTCAGGTAGTTCCGTGAGTTGGGTCACGAACCTGAACGAAAAAGCTCCTCGGCCCACAGCCTATTATGGGGAAAGGGAAGGAGAATGGGGTTGAGAGGGAAAGAGAGATCAGCCATGATTGAATGGCAGAGTTGACTCCATGGGACAAATGGCAGAATTCTGCTCCTACGACTTGGACATTTATGAAATATGGCATCATTAATGTCAGTTGGTGACACTCAATCTGAGCTTTATTCCACTGTTATTTAATCTCAATTCCTTCTGCTTCTCATCAATTTGCTGCCCTTCAGTGATATCTGAAATCTGTATCTGTATACATATCTGTATCTGTGCTGATAGCATCCAGCACCACATCACCACCACATTTCTCAGCACCCCCTCCATTGTCCCCAATACATTAGAGGATGAGCAGTAATTTCCTCCAATTAAATATAGGATAACCCAAGCCACAACATTTTTGTCCCTGTCATAAATACTACCCAACCCTTTGGCAACTATCTGAGGATGATGAAGAAGACTTACTGAACATTCAGCCAGCAACCACAGTTCTATTATCTTTAAAACAGATCCGGATAAGGGCAGGTCTGGTCCACAAGTTAATGTTCTGAATTGGTGCAAGGCCAACTTTGATGGTATTAGTCAGGAACTTGCATAAAGTTGATTAAAATATGTTGTTAGTGGTCAATGAAGATGGTGAGAGTTCAAAGCATGAATGACATCTAAGCTGGATGGCATTTCCACCTTAATGACAGCCTTCCTATGGCAGGGTGACCAAAAGTGAAACCAATACTCCAAATGCAGCATAAACAGTGCCTTGTATAAATGTAATATAACATCCAAACTTCTACACTCTTCTTCTGGAGAACATCCTATAATAATGTCTTCTGCCTAGCTGATAATCTCGTGCTGTGCTAGAGTATTGAATAAGATGTCTGTGTTCAGAGTCTGATATTGGCCTCACAAATCATCTGGCCTGTTCATCAGAACCAATTGGGTACTTCCGTCCTTAAAGATGGGGATGTTGCACTAGGAGATTATGTTAATATTGGATTACACATGCTGCCAATTCATGTGAAGGATTTAGAAGGGATAGCACTGATGGTGTCACTGGCCTGTTAACAATAGTCCAAGTTTCAGAAGTGTTGTAGAAACATAGAAAATAGTTGCAAGAGTAGGCCATTGGGCCCTTCAGGTCAGCACTGCCATTCAATATGATCATGGCTGATCTTCCAAAATCAGTACCCCATTCCTGCTATATCTAACTCTCTCCTGAAAACATCCACTGAATTTGCCTCCACTGCCTTCTGCGGCAGAGAATTCCACAGATTAACTGGGATTCAGGAGCACTGGGATCATTTCTGTTCTGTAGATCCAGAACATGTAATTTTGATCTAAAAGCACATTTTTTCTCAGGTGGCCAAAGGATGAGCTGGCACATTAAAGATAACGGTGATGAAATTCACCAAACTCTGCCTACATCGATAGGTGGCAAGAATGTGAATTGATCATTGATATTCCGCTTCATTGCATGAATAGAGTACCTTTTGCCTATTTATCCTTGTTCTATTTCCTTGGTTACCTTTGAAGTAATGTTCTGGATTTATCTTATCAAAATGTATCTTACATACCTTTTCATGTCTCCTCATAAATTGGACTTTGCAAACCTAAATGACCCATTTTATTCCTTCCTCATAATTCATTTTCTGAGTCTAACAGTCAGACTGAATCTTCCTTGCAATGATTCTCGCACATCTTTATGATTCTCGCACATCTTTAAGATTTTTTCTGCTTGTTACCAGCTAGTAGTTCTAAGAAAGTAATGAACAGAAAAGTTTGACAAAAACTCAATCAAGTCCTCTCGGTGTGATTTGATCCAAGTGCTTTACTGTTTTAGCATTAAGAAAATGTATGTGTTGCCACTGCTATTAGGTCTCCAGGAATGCTTGCGCTCTCTTTGAAGTCAGCTAAAGTGGAAGAATTACGCATCTTTGTGATGATAATTTTAAAACGTAAACAAAATTTGAAAAGTAATAGAATTACAGCTTAGGGTATTACAGAATAGGACTTCAGTGACTGATTGATATCTTTGTATCTTTCCTTGGCATCTTGGGGTTAATGATGTTGAAAGCTATAAGTAGTTAATCGTGCTCAATTTATGAAATCTCTTAAATTCCTTTCTAATTGCATAATGTAGAAATGATGTAAGAGCTGGTAGCACGATTAATAATAAAGATAAAATGAGGCATTAAGCCATAAGACTGTACTTCCATGTGAAATAACTAGGTTCCAGAATTCATTGAAGTTCATTTACTATTTCAGTGCTGGAGAAATTTTTTTATTTTAGGAATTCAACTATTCTAACATCTATTTTAATAATATCTATTTTCAAAGGTGCATTTTAAATTGCATAAAGTGGAAGAAAGTGCTTAACTTTAAATGCTTTTCTACATTATAACAACGGTATATACTTCACTGCTAATATATTGCTAATTTTAGTGAATAACGTGGGTAAATACCTTACAGTATTTTTGTTAACCTTTGACATGCATACTTATTCAGACACGAGAGGATCTCTTATTATTGATTGGCATACAGGTGCCATGCTAATCCTTAGTGACAAGACCCTGCTTCATAGCAGGCTCCTCCTGCCTGACATAATGCCATTCTGTTGATGAACCAGAACAAGTCTTGCTCACAACACGGCTTCAAAGGATGTTGATAACCAGTTGAAACATGCCACTGGACTGAGCGAGCCGTCAAACTTATCAAATACGATGAGTGCTACTGATGCCCTTGACATTCAGCAATATTGAACAGCAATTTCTAAAAAGAATTACACAAGCACTTTTTTTAAACAAAATTTAAAACATAAAATTCATTAATGCATTAAATACCAGTGATAGCATTAATACAAAATGAATTAACTCCAAGATATACAAATTATCATATACATTGGTTCATAAATAGTCATAATCATAAAGCACAGAAATGGGGCCTTTGACCCACTGCATCGGTGCCGACCTTTTGCACATCTATACTAATCCCATTACCCCACATCAAGTCTACTTGCTTCTTGGCCCGGCCTATTTGTGTCTGTTTGAATGTCTCTTAAACATAGTGATTGTATCTGACTCCACCAACTCCTCTGGCAGTGAGTTCTGGATATCAACCATTCTGAGTACAATAAAAAATAACTTGTTCTTAATATCCAATTTAAAACAGCTTCCTCTCACCTTATACTTATGCCCACTTGTTATTGATTTTCCTATCATAGAGAAAATGAAGGGGTCTTTATACTTTTGCTTTGCTTCTTATAATTTTGGAAATTTCCATCAGGTCACCTCTCACTCCAAACCCCCCACCCCCCAAACATCCTTCATTCCAAGGAGAACAACCCCTGCCTATCCAATTTCTCCCTCTAATAGAAACATAGAAACATAGAAATTAGGTGCCCTTCGAGCCTGCACCGCCATTCAATATGATCATGGCTGATCATCCAACTCAGTATCCCGTACCTGCCTTCTCTCCAAACCCTCTGATCCCCTTAGCCACAAGGGCCACATCTGACTCCCTCTTAAATATAGCCAATGAACTGGCCCCAACTACGCTCTGTGGCACAGAGTTCCAGAGACCCACCACTCTCTGTGTGAAAAAAGTCCTTCTCATCTCGGTCCTAAAGGATTTCCCCCTTATCCTTAAGCTGTGACCCCTTGTCCTGGACCTCGCCAACATTGGGAACAATCTTCCTGCATCTAGCCTGTCCAACCCCTTAAGAATTTTGTAAGTTTCTATAAGATCCCCTCTCAATCTCCTAAATTCTAGAGAGTATAAACCGAGTAATGAAAGTCTTCCAATCCAGACAACTTCATGTGCAGGAAAGAACTATAGATGCCGGTTTAAATCGAAGGTAGATCACAAAATGCTGGAGTAACTCAGTGGGACAGGCAACATCTCTGGAGAGGAGGAATGGTGACTTGAGTCTGAAGATGGGTCTCGACCCGAAATGTCACCCATTTCTTCTCTCCAGAGATGCTGCCTATCCCGCAGAGTTCCTCCAGCATTTTGTGATCAACATCCTCTTCATTCTCTCCAGTATGACTATGTTCTTTCTATGCAAAAAATAAATCGCTGGAAGAACTCAGTGTGCCAGGCAGCATTTGTGGAGGCAAAATAGATGTGAACATGTTTCGGGTCGAGACTGTATCAGGACTGAGGAGGGTGGGGTGGTGATGGGGGGGGCGGGAAGAGGAAAGATGGCCAGTGTATAAAAGAGTGGTGTTTGGGTGGGGGAGTGGGAGATGAGCTGTTTGGTGTTAGATAGAACCAGGAGAGGAGGGGAATCCTTCCCCTCATCCTTCGTATAGTGTGGTAACCAGAACTGCACATAATGCTCCAAGTGCGGTCTAACCAGTGTTTTCTAAAGTTACCTTCCCTATTGAAGCCACTCCTCTGTATCAGAATGAATGGATTCATTGTTTCTGCATGAAGTTGGGCCTCATGTAGATTCACACGGCACATTTTCCTCGCCTCTGCTGCAGAGTTGCAGAAAGTTCAATATCAGAGTTCAATTGGGAAAATGCTGGCCAAGCCTGCACAGCTAGCTTCTGACTTCCTGACCACTACAGGAGAACTGCCAGAATTTCCCCAACAAATTCTGGCCATTATGTCGGTATAACCATTGCCATTTTCTAAAAGGAGAAACATTTAACCTATTGCTTCATCAACTTGCTTTCAATGTTCAACCAGTTCCCACTGGACTTTCTAAAAGCATTTGATAAGGTCCCACATTGGAGATTAGTGGGCAAAATTAGAGCACATGGTAATGGGGGTAGAGTGCTGACATGGATAGAAATGGTTGGCAGACAGGAAACAAAGCGTAGGGATTAACGGGTTCCTTTCAGAATGGCAGGCAGTGACTAGTGGGGTACCGCAAGGCTCAGTGCTGGGACCGCAGCTATTTACAATATACATCAATGATTTGGATGAAGGGACTCAAAGTAACATTAGCAAATTTGCAGATTCCACAAAGCTGGGTGGCAGTGTGAACTGTGAGGAGGATGCTATGAGAGTGCAGGGTGACTTTGACAGGTTGGGGGAGTGGGCAGATGCATGATAGATGAAGTCTATGAAAGTAAGCATGCACGTACAGCAGGCAGTGAAGAAAGATAATGGCATGTTGGCCATCATAACAAGAGGAATCAAATATAACCATATAATAACCGTATAACAATTACAGCACGGAAACAGGCCTTCTTGGCCCTTCCAGTTCGTGCCGACCATTTATTTTCCCCTAGTCCCATCTACCTGCACTCAGACCATACCCCTCCATTCCCTTCCCGTCCATATACCTATCCACTTTACTTTTAAATGTTAAAATCGATCCTGCCTCCACCACTTCTGCTGGAACATCATTCCACACAGCCACCACTCTCTGAGTAAAGAAGTTCCCCCTCATGTTACCCCTAAACTTCTGTCCCTTAATTCACATGTCATGCCCTCTTGTTTGAATCTTCCCTACCCTCAATGGGAAAAGCTTATCCACGACAACTCTGTCTATCCCTTTTATCATTTTAAAGACCTCAATCAAGTCCCCCCTTAACCTTCTGCGCTCCATAGAATAAAGACCTAACTTGTTCAACCTTTCTCTGTAACTTAGTTGCTGGAACTCAGGCAACATTCTAGTAAATCTCCTCTGTGCTCTCTATTTTGTTGACATCCTTCCTATAATTAGGCGACCAAAATTATACACCATACTCCAGAATTGGTCTCGCCAATGCCTTGTACAATTTTAACATTACTTCTCTACTCCTATATTCAATGCTCTGATTTATAAAGGCCAGCACACCAAAAGCTTTCTTTACCACCCTATCTACATGCGATTCCACCTTCAGGGAACTATGCACAGTTATTCCTAGATCCCTCTGTTCCACAGCATTCCTCAATTCCCTACCATTTACCATGTACGTCCTATTTTGATTTGTCCTGCCAAGATGTAGCACCTCACACTTATCAGCATTAAACTCCATCTGCCATCTTTCAGCCCACTCTTCCAAATGGCCCAAATCTCTCTGTAGACTTTGAAAATCTACTTCATTATCCACAACACCACCTACCTTAGTATCATCTGCATACTTACTTATCCAATTTTCCACCCCATCATCCAGATCATTGATGTACATGACAAACAACAGTGGACCCAACACAGACCCCTGAGGCACCCCACTGGTCACCGGCTTCCAACCTGACAAACAGCCATCCACCATTACTCTCTGGCATCTCCCATTCAGCCACTGTTGAATCCATCTTGCTACTCCACCATTAACACCCAAAGAATGAACCTTCTTAACCAACCTTCCATGGGGAACCTTGTCAAAGGCCTTACTGAAATTCATATAGACAACATCCACTGCTTTACCCTCATCAATTTCCCTAGTAACCTCTTCAAAAAATTCAAGAAGGTTTGTCAAACATGACCTTCCAGGCACAAATCCATGTTGACTGTTCTTGATCAGACCCTGTTTATCCAGATGCTTATATATATTATCTCTAAGTATCCTTTCCATATGATAAACAGGTCTATAATTGCTAGGTTTATTCTTTGAACCCTTTTTAAACAATGGAACAACATGCGCAGTATGCCAATCCTCCGGCACTATTCCCGTTTCTAATGACATGTGAAATATTTCTGTCATAGCCTCTGCTATTTCTACACTAACTTCCCTCAATGTCCTATGGAATATCCTGTCAGGACCTGGAGACTTATCCACTTTTATATTTTTCAAAAATGTTAGTACTTCCTCCTCTTTGAATCTCATAGTTTCCATAGCTACGCTACTTTTTTCCCTTGCCTCACAGAGTTCAATATCCTTCTCCTTGGTGAATACCGCAGAAAAGAAATTGTTCAATATATAAGAGCAAACAGGTCCTTCTGCAGTTGTACAGGGTCCTAGTGAGACCACACCTGGAGTATTGTGTGCAGTTTTGGTCCCCTAATTTGAGGAAGGACATTCTTGCTATTGAGGGAGTGCAGCGTAGGTTTACTAGGTTAATTCTCGGGATGGCGGGACTGTCATATGCTGAGAGAATGGAGCAGCTGGGCTTGTACACTCTGGAGTTTAGAAGGATGAGAGGGGATCTCATTGAAACATATAAGATTGTTAAGGGTTTGGACACGCTAGAGGCAGGAAACATGTTCCCGATGTTGGGGGAGTCCAGACCCATGGGCCACGGTTTAGGAATAAGGAGTAAGCCATTTAGAACGGAGACGAGGAAACACTTTGTCTTACAGAGAGCGGTGAGTGTGGAATTCTCTGTCTCAGAGGGCGGTGGAGGCAGGTTCTCTGGATGCTTTCAAGAGAGAGCTAATGGGGCTCTTAAAAATAGCGGAGTCGGGGGATATGGGGAGAGGGGAGGAACGGGGTACTGATTGGGGATGATCAGCCATGATCACATTGAATGGCGGTGCTGGCTCGAAGGGCTGAATGGCCTACTCCTGCACCTATTGTGTATTGTGTATTGTCTATTGTCTATTGTCTATTGCCATCACTACACGTCAGCGATCTACGTCAGGAGCAAAATGCTAGAATTTGTAAACAAAGTTGGCACACGTTTATCAATATATATTAAGTAGCATTAGGATAGGAATAGACAGCAAGTACAAAGCTTAATGCAAAAAAAAAACACACACAATGAAAGTGCTTGAGTAACTCATCAGGTCTGGCAACATTCCTGGAGAATATGGATTGGTGACGTTTTGGGTCGGGACCCTTCATTTAATGCAGTATGCTTTGGGGAATATTGAAGACAATTATTTCTGTATTGTCCCTCCAAAGCAATAGAGTGCATTATAAACTGTGACACACAGATAAAGAATCTTATTTTAGCTGAGATTTTTTTTTCCCCACAGAGCACTCTGATGGTTTTACCATGACCTGGAACTGTCCTTCCTGGTTAATTGAACACTTCTACCATGTGCACCATATGATTTTTCACAGAATACACAGTGGAAAGATACATATGTCACTCTGTTGGTAATTAAAGCACTGAAACATATAAGCTATACTTCCTTACAGTTGCAAAATGGCATTCACTGTTCTGTAAGCAAGGCTGGCCTGAGAGCTGGCCAGCACCTGAAAAGGAGAGGTATACAGCTGCTATATGATGGATCAAAGAACATGCTGCTCATGTATCCGGTCCAAGGACATTCAAAAGCAGCATTGCCTGAGGAAAAGGATTTCCTTTCCATAATCGCATTAGTGTGGTGCATGAAAGAAAGCAAGTGATTCCAGGTCAGAGGTCATGGTGATTCACAAAGCAACAGTAATTCTTTAGAATAACAATATCCCCTGCAACATAGTGAGTGTAACTTGATGAACACCTTTGACAGGGAGGAGAGTATCCCATTTCCTTCCAGCCAAAGAGCATTTTCTATTGTAGAACACTGATATAAATGTTTCTCTCTGATCGAATTTCAGGCCTTTGTATCAGCTGTTTTCTGCAACACCCACATAGTGAAGTTACAAATACAACTAGTCTGAAGAAGGGTCTCGAACCGAAAAGTCGCCCATTTCTTCTCTCCAGAAATGCTGCCTGTCCCGCTGAGTTAGTCTAGCTTTTTATGTCCATCTTGGGTTTAAACCAACATCTGCAGTTCCTTCCTATACAAATATCTCCCTCTGGTGGTTTAGTTTAGTTTAGTTTAATTCAGTTTAATTTAAGCGTGGAAATAGGCCCTTCGGCCCACCGGGTCCGCGCTGACCAGCGATCCCCACACATTAACACTATCCTACACACACCAGGGACAATTTTTACATTTACCAAGCCAACTAACCTACAAACCTGTAGGAGGAAACGGAAGATCTCGGAGAAAACCCATGCAGGTCAAGGGGAGAACGTGCAAACTCCGTACAGACAGCACCCGCAGTCGGAATCGAACCTGGGTCTCCAGCGCAGCAAGCATTGTAAGGCAGCAACTCTACTACTGTGCCACGGTGCTGCCCAAAAGACAGTTGTGACGCCTGTTTGATGTTAACATTGAGGTTGTTCGCAATCAATTGTGAAAGAGGAAATCCTGGTGCATTACTCTTTTGCCAATGTCAGAGAGGAAAGAGTATGGACTTTCTTTTGAAACAAGCAATTCCCTTAACAGCTCAAAACAATCTAAATTTCAACTGTTTAAAAAAAAAATCAGCAAGTCAAGAACAGTGAAAAAATTATGAAAGAAAAAAGTTTGTAGAGAGTTGAATTCACGCACGCTTTGATAGGGAGAATAGTAAGATTGAACGAGAACTTACCAGTTCGAAGGTTGATCTTTATTTTATGAGGAGTCGAAGTGAGGGATTTCGTGAAGAGCCCGCCGGCGCTCATGCTCGACATACTTCAAAGTAGCGGCGTGGAATCACAGAAACCAACAAAAGAAATGACTTCGCATAGTATGATTGAATTGACTAAGATTACCAGATGAAGGTGATTGAGGGTTGGGCGAGGAGGGCACGAAATCCCTCACTTCGACTCCTCATAAAATAAAGATCAACCTTCGAACTGGTAAGTTCTCGTTCAATCTTACTATTTCATTTCGGAGTCACGTGAGTGACTTCGTGAAGAATTCAAAGCTTCTGTGATTACACACCCTGGACCACGTCCATGCTGACACACCACTACCAGGGATGGATGGGAGGAACAAACTTGCTCAATAGTTCATACTGCAAAACAAGAGCATATTTATTAATAACAAATCAAAACCCCTCATGCGGGGACATCTCCACGTTCTTGACCTGCATTCAGCACGGCTTCTGCGAACTGTAGAGGAGCAGCAACAGGCTTGTTATAAAAACGCTGGAACACAGCTTCATTCGCCCATCCTTCTGTGGCGAGAATTTGGTCCATGGGCACCTCCATGACCCTCGCCGCTGACGTCGATGCAGCCCTGGTGGAATGAGACTTGAACACATTAATGTCGATACCTGACTTACCCAAGACGACTCGAAGCCACCTGGATATCGTCTGGACTGTCACTCGATGATGAGGTCTCTTATGAGTGACAAGCAGGTATCTCTCCATTCCTCTGATGCGTGCCGTCACTTTGACATAGTGGCGGATATGTGAGACTAAACATAGCCTAGCATCTGCGGGGTATGCCAGGAACTTCAGCTGCAGCCCTGTGCACCCAGGTCTATGCTGCTTTAGTAGCTCGTCAACGAAAAAGACTACTTCTGTAGGGGTAGCTGTCATTCTGTCGACACGCAGTTTGTGTAGTGTCTGTACCCTCTGAGCTGAAGTCAGCGCTAGTAACATCACCAGCTTCATGGTGAGTTGGTCCAGTTGGAGCCCTTCCATGGGAGACCACGTCCTGAGCAGGGTTAATACGTCCCTGACATCCCAGGTGATATTATAGCGTGGTGTAGGCGGATTCATATTGAATATACCCCGCATGAGTCTGGACACTAGCCTGTTGGATCCTACCCCAATCTTGAGGTAGAATGATAGCGCACTTCTGGCGCTGTTGATGGCACTGTAACTTAAGTGTTCATCATGGTGCAACCCCGCGAGGAATTCCAGGACGTCGGTTATTGTCACGTCATCGTACGTGATGCGAGAGCGGCTGCAGTAGGCTTCCCACTTCTTAATATGCGAGCGGTATCTTCGCCTTGTGGACTCTCGACACGACGCCCCGATGGTATCCATGGTCCGAGCCGAGAGGCCGTATTGGACTAACGGCCTGTTCAGAACCTGCAAGCCAACAAATTTAAATAGCCATGGCAGGGATGTGGCTCCCCTGAGACAGGGTGAGTAACCAATTGTGGGCAACCCTTCAAAAGGACCCAAGGTTCGTTGAGCATGTCAAAGACCACCGGATACCAAGGCTGTGTGGGCCAGTCGGGTATAATAAGGATGCCCTTGGCAGCATCTGCCTGAATCTTTCGCAATACCCGACTGATGAGGCAAAACGGAGGGAAGGCATAGAAAAACCAATTCCCCCAGTCCAGCGAGAATGCATCTAGCGCTATTGCCCCAGGATCTGGTTCCCATGAAACGTAGGCTGGTACCTGATGGTTCAACCGTGACGCAAAAAGGTCAATGTCCGGTTTACCAAATTTGGCTGTGACTTTAGAAAAAATCTCAGGATGCAACATCCATTCAATGTTGTCATTAAATTTGCGTGACCTGGTGTCCGCCACAGTATTAAGCTCACCTGGCAAATAGGTAGCTGAAATCCAAATGTCTCTTTGAATACACCAGAGCCAAATTGAGTTAGCCAATTTGTCACACGAAACTGACCTGGTACCACCCATATGGTTTAAATATGCCACAGCTGTGGTGTTGTCTATTTGGAGACGGACGTGTGCTCCAACAAGCTTGGAACAATATGCACGAAGTCCGTGGAATGCTGCCAGCAACTCCAAATAGTTAATCCCTTGAGTCAACAACATCGATGCCTCAAGGGTGTCCCATCTACCCCCACAACTAGAGGAATTATCAGTAGCTCCCCAGCCATTGGAGCTTGCATCAGTCTGTAAATATACCACCGGATTAGCCTCCCTGACAGGCTTAAATGAGTTGCTAATGTGACACACCCACCATTGCAACTCAGTTATCGCTTCGGACGGCAGCTGCATAGATCGATCGTAATGACCAGCGTTCCGTTTTAACGCAGTAATTTTAGCTCTTTGCAAATTCTGATAATGCAAAGGTCCATATCGTGCTGCCGGAAACAAAGCCACTAGCTTGCCAATTACTGTGGCTGTATGCCGAATCGATGGTATATTGGTGCCAATTAAATCTCTGCACACCTTAGTGACTTCCTCAATTTTGTTAATTGGTATAGTTATCCTCATGCTCATTGAGTTCACCGTGAACCCTAGGTAATTAATTACCTGGGCAGGGCAGAACTTCGATTTCTCTGGATGGACAATGAATCCTAATTGTTGAAATATATTGACAGCAGCTGCAACACCCTGTTCAGCCAATTGCAGGGTGTGGCCCACAATAAAGACATCATCTAAATAGGCCATAACTATATGATGTCGTTGTCTCAAATAAGCCATGATTGGCTTCACCAATTTAGTGAACAATCTAGGGGCTGTAGTAAGCCCATTAGGCAAAGCCTTATACTGCCAAAGTTGCCCCATCCAGATAAATTTCAAAAACCTTCTATCATCTTTCTGGATGGATACTGAATAATATGCATCCCTCAAATCAATGCATGCCATAAAGCAGCCATGAGAAATCAATGATTTGGCTGTTTCAAACGTATCCATTTTAAAATGAGTATATGTTACAAACGTATTCAAACGGGTTAGATCAATAATGACACGACAGCCTCCATCCTTCTTAGGTCTAGTAAATATGTTCGAAACAAATTCAATTGGCTCATGCACTGTTTTCTCAATCACACCCTTCTGTTCCAAACTTAAAATTTCCTTGTAACCTGCTGCCTGTTCTGCAGCAGACAATTTGAACGTACGACCAGGCATGTGCTGGGATGGAGGAATGTCGCCATTAATAAACTCAATTTTATGCCCCCGAATATTCCGCAACACATACTCATCACCAGTAAAATTACCCCATGCATCCAAAAACAACCGTAAACGACCACCAACATGGGAAGTTAAACAGAGAGAAAAAAGAGAACCAGACCCCCTCACCTCCGTGGTTACCGGCGGTCCTTGACACGTGTGGGTGGCCGTGGAGGTGCTGGGTTGGCTTGAGGGCGCGGCGTCTTCGATTTCCACAAAGGTCTCTGCCGACCCTGTCCTAAAAAAGACCCTTGGTGCTGGTTCTGGTGCTGTTGTCGTTGTGGAGCTAGAGGGCGAGTCCTCGTCGAGGCACCGGCCGACGCTCGTGAGCGAATGTATGGAGCTTTTGAGCCTGACGGTGTGGGGGCACTCTGAGAGCGCATGATCCCCACCGTTTTGGCTTGTTCGTCAAGCTCTTTGACTCTCTTCGAGAGGTCCTCACCAAAGAGCTGACGGGGCGGCGGCGGCAGCGGTGGTTTGCACAATCCTGCAAACTTCGGGTTGAGTGCTGGGCGGATGCTGTTTTTGCGAAACCCGTTGATTTCGTGCTGGGTCGCGCACAATAAGGCCAGAGCATCTTCCTGGTCCAAATTCAGTTCGTCCCCGTCCACCGACCGCGCAAAGGTGGTAATACCGGCCGTGAGGAGTTTCAGGATCCGCTGCAATTTTAGCTCCTGTTGACGGATAGCCGCACTGATGTTGCCCCATATTGGCGTATTGACCACAGGCACGTTGAGGGAGTTTCAGTTTGATGGAGCCTTGTGCCGGCTCATAGCCTGGATGAGGACTTCTTCCTGCAGCACCTGATTATTAAGAAAGTCCACTGTGGCTGCCAGCTTTGTATTTAGAGGAAGACCAGCCGTATGTGGGGCCGCGAATTTGGTCGCCACATCCAAGAGTTCTTCCGCTGGCACCTCCAACGGAGTTGATACGGGATCCACCAGAACCTCCTCTTCCTGCTGCTCCAGGCTGATAGTAGATGTTGGTGAAGACGCCCTGTGCCTGTTGCTGCCCTGCTGTTGTTGACGTTGAAGCAGGAGCTCCAGCAGCCGCTCCATACGGTCAATACGCCCTTCACCCTGAACACTCAGGTGGTCGGAGTCCTCCGGCTCTGAAAAGAAAACCGGGCTCCTGTCATCGGCCCGCACCTCGTCGAGGCCCTGCCGGTGCCGGTAGTTGTCGCTAACAGCCGCCGAGGCGAAACTGCGCGATTCCTGCGCGGGCGTGTTCAATCGCCTCCGTTTAGCGAGAGCTGAAGCCGCTGCCACTAAGGGCACTTGCGGCGAGGTGTCGGCACCAGCCGAAGCATGGCTGCCTGGGGCCCGCGCAGTCTTGCCGGCTGCCCACATCGTGGACGTTGCCGACGCATGGTCTCGCCCACCCATCCATGGGGGGCTCGGCGACCGTGACGAGACCCGACTCGACCGACCCGTCCCGGCGTCGAGAGTCGGGGTGTGCCGGCTGGACCTCACAGCCGCCCCGGGTCTCGCCCTGGAACCTGACCGCTCCTCCGCGATAGGCAATGCCTTAGCCCTAACAGGGTTAGGCTTCTGGGCTCCTGCCATCCCCCTTCTCGGAGGGCTGAGTGGAACAGACCGTGCAACGGCACGTGCCCTGCTCGAGGTCGCCAGCGAGCCCGCTGACGACCTGACTGCCATGGCAGGGTCCCCCTGCTCTGGCGGCACACCACACTCCTCCTGGTCGAACTCCTCCGAGCTGTGGTGTGCTGGCGGACCTGGACCTGTAATCACAGGGCTTACCCACATCTCCGCCTGAGTCCCGGCCTGCGCTGCAGGTATTGCCGATGGTAAAGGCCCCAGAACTGTTGACCGGCGAACTCGTCCTGACGTCCTCCGGCCCTTCGAACTCCCATCCATGTCCTTGCTGCAAGACATAATCAGACAACAAGGACCACCAACTAAAGGTAGAATACTCACCTCCGTGGCCCCTTATGAAGGGCTGGCGAGGAGCGCGCTCCACCGCCAGCCGTCGCAGCAACGCGTTACGACGATATGTCGAGCATGCGCGCCGGCGGGCTCTTCACGAAGTCACTCACGTGACTCCGAAATGAAATACTGATGTGCCTTCCCAAGCCCCCATTCGCTGTGATGGTATTACAGTCTCAGTCACAGAGGTCGACATCAGGAAATCCTTCAGAGGGATGAACCCTCGAAAAGCGCCTGGACCTGATGGTATACCCGGTCGTGTTCTAAAAACCTGTGCGAACCAACTGGCTGGAGTTTTTACGGACATTTTCAACCTCTCACTGCTGAGGTCTGAGGTCCCCACCTGCTTTAAAAGGGCATCAATTATACCAGTGCCCAAGAAGAGTAAGGTGACGTGCCTCAATGACTATCGACCAGTGGCACTAACGCCTGTGGTGATGAAGTGCTTTGAGAGGTTGATCATGGAACAAATCAACTCCTACCTTGACAAAAACCTGGACCCACTGCAGTTCGCTTACCGCCACAACAGATCTACGATGGATGCGATCTCCCTGGCCCTCCACTCCGCTCTGGACCACTTGGACAACAAAAACTCATGTCAGGCTGTTATTCATTGATTACAGCTCGGCATTTAACACAATCATCCCCTCCAAGCTGGTTACCAAACTCGCAGAACTGGGTCTCTGCGCATCCCTCTGCAATTGGATCCTCGACTTCCTCATTCACAGATCACAGTCTGTTCATATTGGTGGAAATGTGTCAGCCTCGATAACAATCAGCACGGGAGCACCTCAGGGCTGCGTGCTCAGCCCCCGCTGTACTCACTCTATACTCATGACTGTGTAGCCGGTCATAGCGCGAACTCCATCATCAAGTTCACTGATGACACCACTGATGTGGGACGTATCACTGATGGGGATGAGTCAGAGTATAGGAGAGAGATCGAGCAACTGTCCATATGGTGCCAGCACAATAACCTGGCCCTCAACACCAGCAAAACCAAGGAACTGATTGTGGACTTTGGAAGGAGTAGGATGGGGACCCACAGTCCCGTTTATATCAACGGGTCGATGGTTGAAAGGGTTAACAGCTTCAAATTCCTGGGCGTGCACATCTCTGAAGATCTTTCCTGGTCCGAGAACACTAATGCAATTATCAAGAAAGCACATCAGCGCCTCTACTTCCGGAGAAGATTACGGAGAGTCGGTTTGTCAGGAAGACTCTCTCTAGCTTCTACAGGTGCACAGTAGAGAGCATGCTGACTGGTTGCATCGTGGCTTGGTTCGGCAACTTGAGCGCCCTGGAGAGGAAAAGACTACAAAAAGTAGTAAACACTGCCCAGTCCATCATCGGCTCTGATCTTCCTACCATCGAGGGGATTTATCGCAGTGGCTGCCTCAAACAGGCTGGCAGTATCATCAAAGCCCCACACCATCCTGGCCACACACTCATCTCCCTGCTACCTTCAGGTAGAAGGTACAGGAGCCTGAAGACTGCAACGACCAGGTTCAGGAATAGCTACTTCCCCACAGCCATCAGGCTATTAAACCTGGCTCGGACAAAACTCTGATCATTAATAACCCGTTATCTATTATTTGCATTTCATCAGTTTATTTATTCATGTGTGTATATATTTATATATGGTATATGAACACACAGATCTGTTTTGTATAAATGCCTTCTATGTTCTGTGTGCTGAAGCAAAGCAAGAATTTCACATGACAATAAATTCACTTGAATTTGAACGAACTTGAATTTAATTGAGGAACTTAGATACAGAACAGAACTTAGGTCAGCAATTACTTGAACAAACAATGGAAAAGCCTTAGATAGAAATAGTGATATGATTCTCTTGAGCAGTAAATGGTTTCATCACAGCGCAGAATGTAACTGTGTGTAAACAGAAAGTTAATTGTCTAAAGATGAGAAATTGAAGAACATTGTATAATTTTCCATCTGGCATGCCATTGTCAACTCTCCAAACATATCGATAGCAGGGTATATATTCTATACTGTCATCGCTGCCTTTACTTGGCATCAAGTAAAAAAATCTGTAAGAAATGCTCATTTCCTGAGTATAACATTTTTCTGCTCTGATGCATCAAACAAATGCTGTTGAGTTGGTGTGAAGCAATAGAGGAAGAGTTAACTGTGGCCAGACTGTATTGAGCCAACTCATAGCCCTCCTTATGCTGCTGCAGTGTCTTAAAATGTTGGCCTAGCACCAGTTCTCCAGGGCAACTAGACACAGCCAATTAATTTACCTTGTCAGTGACTCCAAATTCATCAACTATTTGAATTTAAATAGCACTTTCAACATAGTAAGACATCCCACCGTGCTTCACAGGTAAACAAACAAATGTTGATATTGAGCCACATGTGGAAATGTTAAAGTGGATCACCTATTGTCAGGTCGAAGAAGTAGATTTTGCAACGGTTCTGGAAGAAAGGAAGAGAGGCAGAGCGTTCAGGACCTGAGCAGTTAATGGCATGGCTGATAGTGATGCAGCAATTTAAATTTGAGGATGATTTCAGGGTTAGGTTAACTGGCCACTGTACAATTTAGGGGGAGTTGATGAGAATGTGGGGAGAATAAAAACTAAATGTACAAATGGGCAGTTGATGCTCATTGCAGACTCAATAGGAAGAAGAGACTGTTTGTCCATTTCCATGTTGTGGGTCTCAATGGTAATCCGGCAACCAAACTTGGATGAGCACGGATATTTTGGAGGGGTCCAGAACTGGAGCAGTTGGAGAAGGTAAGGAAGGGCAAAGCCACTTCAAGGCTTGTCGGGAATGAGAAAAGGGAGGTAGAGTTTTAAATAAGTTTGGAGAATAGATGAAGGAGTCTGGCCATTAAAAAAAACCCAGTAACACAAGATAAGAAATTGGCTGAGAGTGCCTTTCTCACATGCCCTCTCACTTTTCTCCCCACTCCGCACCAGCTTTCTTTCCCTCTCTGAAATCTCTTTTCTCATTTATACATTCTCCTACCCACTTGCTTGTCGTATTTTCACTTTCTCTGATTGTCCCTCGCTTCACTTTAATTCCAATCATCTGTACATCGTACTCATTTACTCGCTCATCTTAACATTTTTTTACTTTATAGAAGTAAAAAAATAAAATATAGCATGTATAGCAAGGAGGAAATTATTATTTTCTTTAATTCCTCGCACCCAAACATAATGATATTTGTTTAAATGATACTTCTATTTACAGTTTTGCACTGACCTTACGAAAGTGTTGTTTCTTGGTCAAATACATCCTGAAATATTGCAAGACAATGTATAAACATCAGCATTTTCTGTGCGAAGAAGACAGTGTCCATTGAGATTCATTGTGAATCCTGGCTTTAATGAGTGCACTATTGATGCTTGTGTGGTAAATGATGAAGATTTATCAGACAATGTGAGAGCTTTACATTGCTCTGCGGTAAATGTTGAACAGGTTGACAGCCAACATTTTGTGCATGTGAACTTATATTAGCTTACTATTTCCTTCCTATCTTTTCCTGTGTCCTTGTGGTATTGTCTGTTTGACTGCCAGTCCCTCCACTGATGTTGCTCTCTAGTCTTCTAGATCAGTTTTTATTTTCTTTACATTTACTTTGCTTGCCACTATTATTAACCAGATATGAATGGACCCTATGCTATTGCAACCTTTCCAATATTGGAATTCATTATTGTTCACATGAAATACCTCAGGGTATTATCATGCCCATTCAGCAATAATAAGCAAAATTGATCTTTACCCAAGTTATATGGGAAAGAGAGATTAAATTCCTGGAAACTATTCTCACATTTGTAAAGGCTTTTAAAAGCTTTGCTCCATTTTCATTCACCATCTTTTCAAAGTACTCAGTACTTGTGCTTTAAGGCTCATAGTCATACAGCATGGAAACAGGTCCTTCCCCATGCTGACCAAAGTGCCCCACCCACCTGCCTGTCCATGGCCAATATCCCTTTAAACCTTTTGTATCCATGTACCTGCCCAAATAATTTTTACATGTTGTTATAGTGTCTGCCTTAACTACCTCTTCTGACAGCTTGTTCCAAATACCCACCACCCTCAGTGAAAATGTTGGTCCTCAGGTTCATATTAAATGTTTACTCTCTCATTTAAATCCATGTCCTCTGGTTCTTGATTCCCCTACTCTGGGTAAAAGACTCTGTGCATTCACCCTGTCTATTCCCCTTATGATCTTATACACCTCTGTAAGTTGACTCCTCATCCTCCTGTGCTCCAAGGCATATCGTCATAGCCTGCCCTACCTCACTACAAGTCAGGTCCTCATGTCATGGCAAAATCCCGTAAATCTTCCCAGCACTCTCTCCAGCTTAGGTTTACTGTTCTTCCTTGGTCTCATTAGGATTGCAGTTTTCATTCATAATTTGCAAAGCCCGGACCTGGAATATTGCAGGAGTACAGCCTGCCGGGAACTCACCGATATTAAGTTTGCTTTATGGCTCTCACTCCATTTCAGTGTGATAGGACACCCTTGAATTCCCTTGGGTCAAGTTGTTTGATTTCACAATGAGAATCATTGCAGCCCCTTTCAGCAACAAAAGTGAAGATTATCGTCAACTTTCTGATCTTGATCTTCCCTTGAATTATTAATTCCCTTGAATTCTTTCAAGTAGACATTGCTTTTCGTTATTGATTTTATATCTCTTTTATGAATATTCTATTTTGCACGTGTTGGATACAAGCAAATGTACTTCAGAGGGCAATGTAGTACTTGCTTGCAACTAATCATTCCCAATACTAACTTAGCAATACTTTGATCACCCCAGTTGCTAATGACGCTTTACTGATGGATTGGTTTATTATTGTCACATGTATCAAGGTGCAGTGTAAAGCTTTTCATTGCGTGTAATCCAATTAAATCAGATCATACCACACATGATTAGAATCAAGCTATACACAAGTACAGCAGGTAGAGCAAAGAGCATAATACCAGGGTGAATAATATTGTTTACAGCATTGTAGCATTACAGTTCCAAGGAAAATATTCAATGTCCGGAATGAGGTAGGTTGGAAGATCGGAACTGCATGCTAGCTTGTGGGAGGACTGTTCAGAAGTCTGATAGCACAGGGGAAGAAACTGTTCCTGAATCTGGTGGTACGTACTTTCAAACTTTTGAATCCTCAACCTTACAAAAGAGGACAGAAGGGGGATTGACTGTGATGTGAAAGGTCCTTGATTTTGTTGGCTGCTTTCATAATGGGCCTGTCCCACTTAGGTGATTATTTAGGTGACTGCAGGAGACTATGCTGTCGCCACATGTTCGCGGGTGGTTGCCGGGGAGTTGCCTTCATGGTCATGAGGAGTTCCCATATTCTCGGAACTAGTCGCGACCTTATTATGGTCGCCGTGAATTGTTGAAAAATTAGCGGCGACCAGAACTAAGCCGCCATGGAGAGTAGTGAGAATTCTCGTGCCGTAGGTGAGTCGCCAGGAGGTCCGAGTGGGCTGCCAGAAGGTTCTCATAGATTGTAGCCGGTGCTGACCGATGAATTTATTTGGCTCATTGGGGGAAAAATAGGTAAGCAGTAGTTTTCAGAACTAAAGATAACCGACTGGTATTATAATGTCCGCCGAGCTTCACAGCCGTGTATTTCTGGCTCCTTAAATGTTGCCTCAACTCCTTCTCCCCCCACTCCCCCCTCTCCTCCCTGTTTAAAGGACCTATGTGACCTTTCTCGTACACTGTGCTTTCACCGTCTTAATTACAGCGCCATCCTTCCTATTCATCGTGGTGTGTGGAGGTATCACATTGGCTTTGCACTGTGTGAATTTCACTCAGACTGCGCTCCCCCCGCTTGCCCTGTCCCCCGCCTGCATAACGGGCTGGCAAAGGAAGCGATGTGTATGTGTGTGTTCCACTCTGACAGTCGCCGTTCCAATCACTGGTTTTTCAGGCGACTGCCAGTGACTTGACAGTCACCGGCAGTCACCTGAGAAATTGCCTAAGTTGGACAGGCCCATTAGGCAGCATAAAGTGGAGACAGAGTCAATGGGGAGTCTGGTCTGTGTGATTGGGTTACTTCCACAACTCTCTATATCTTGTGGACTTGGGCAGAGTTGTTCCAAAAGCAGTGATGCAACCTGATAGTATGCTTTCCAGAGTACATCTGTAAATGTTCATAAGAGTTATTGAGACATAGAAACATAGGCATAGAAATTAGGTGCAGGAGTAGGCCATTCGGCCCTTCGAGCCTGCACCGCCATTCAGTATCCCTCAGGATCTTCCAACTCAGACATGCCAAACCTCTTTGGTCTCCTGAGGAAGTAGAGGCATTGTCGTGCCTTTTTGGCTATCATTCCGATGTGTTTGGGCCAGGACAGATTATTGGTGATAATTAAGCCTAGGAACTTGAAGCTCTCAGCCAATTTCACCTTGGCACCATTGATGCTGGTTGGGGTATGCAATCCATCACCCATCCTGAAGTTAATAACTAAATCCTTTGACTTGCTGACATTAAGGCACACCACTAGTCACAGGCCCCCAGTCCGAAAAATATCCTTCCACCATGACCCTCTGCTTCCTTCCATGAAGCCAATTTTCTATGCAGTTTGCTAGCTCTGAATCCTATGTGATCTTACCTTCCAGAGCAACTTGAAGAAACTTGTCAAATGCCTTGCTGAAATCCATAGAGATAATATCTATCTAGATATCTATCTACTGCTATACCCTCATTAACCTTTATGATTATATTTTCAAACTAAAACAGTCAGATTTGCGAGACACATCCCATGTACGAAACCGTGCTGACCATCCCTAATCAGCCCTTGTCATCTAAATGCATGTATATCTTATCCCTCAGGATATTAACTTTCTAATAATTTTCTGACCACAGACATCAGGTTCACTAGCCCATAGTTCCAAGGCTGTTCCTTGCAATCCTTCTTAAATAAAGGAACAACTTTGCCGCCCTCCAGTCTTCCTACATTCATATCCAAGTCGCCAAAATATATCATAAACAAAGAGGGCACTGGCACTAATCGCTCTGGCGCACTGGCACAGCTGGTAGAACTGCTTCCTCACAGCACAAGATATCCGGGTTTGATCCTGCCTTAGTCTGTGTCCTGTCTGTGTGGAGTTTGCACATTTTCCCTGTGACCACATCAGTTTCCTCTTGTAGCTCTGGTTTCCTCCCACATCCCAAAGACATGCAGGTTTGTAGGTTTGCCACCCTCCAGTCTTCCTACATTCATATCCAAGGAAGAGTCTCGACCCGAAACGTCGCCTATCTCCTTCGCTCCTGAGATGCTGCTGCACCCGCTGAGTTTCTCCAGCTTTTTGTGTAACCCTCGATTCTCCAGCATCTGCAGTTCCTTCTTTAACAGGTTTATAGGTTAGTTGGCCTCTGTAAATTGCCTAGAATTCGTTGGGAATGAATGCAAAAGTGGGATAACACATAACTGACATGAATGGGTGATCAATGTGGATTCAAAGGGCTTGCTTCCATGCTGTGTCTCTAAACCAGTGATCTGCAAATCTAACCATTGCTAATTCCTAAAGAAAGCTGACTGTGATACCCCAAAAATAGGCATGTTTTAAGGAAGCAAATGTATTTCGTTTATCAGCTTAATGGAATCAAATTATGGAAACTATTAGGAAACTCAGGTTGCAATTTCCTGTTACAATTTCCAATTTTCATGTTTTCTGAAAACAGGAAAAGTTAAATTCAGCTGTTAAAATTCTTATTTGATCTGTGTATTCATGGGGATGCATTTTTTACCCAAATAAAATGGCATACTTTTTGGATTTCTTCATTTTTTATTGTTTTCCAGAAATAAACTATTTTATTAAAGCATAAAATTATGGTTGGAATTTGGAATTTTCATTTTACTAGCTTTGTGGGGAAAGCATTGATTAACACATTTTATATCATTTATTGTACATTCGTATTTATAAAGTGACAGAGTCTGGTTGAAATCTTAGTTATATTGCATTTTAGCTTACTGTGAAGGTTTGTGGAAACTGATCACAACAGAGAAACAATCTTGTTAAAGAAGGAACTGCAGATGCTGGAGAATCGAGGGTTACACAAAAGGCTGGAGAAACTCAGCGGGTGCAGCAGCATCTAAGGAGCGAAGGAGATAGGCGACGTTTCGGGTCGAGACCCTTCTTCAGACAGTCTGAAGAAGGGTCTCGACCCGAAACGTCGCCTATCTCCTTCGCTCCTTAGATGCTGCTGCACCCGCTGAGTTTCTCCAGCCTTTTGTGTAACCCCAGAGAAACAATCTTGCTCAGTAATTCTGTAACAGCCCACAAAAATATCATATAGCCTTTTTCCATGGTGGAAAAATGTTCCCAATGGAGGATTTTGATATTATTCTGGAAAAATGTACCTTTAAGCACTTGCATTTATATGGTTCCTTTGGCATTTAAAAAAAAGTCCCAAGGTAAAGT
This sequence comes from Raja brachyura, assembly GCA_963514005.1. The sequence continues at coordinate 65,782,786 of OY740781.1, read as the reverse complement.
GAAAAAAAAACAGCAGCAGCCTGCACCATTAAGCGTGGGCTAGTCAATACACAATTTTTGCAAATTTATAAACTACTTGTCATGCAGAAAAAGGCAATTCAGCCCCATGGCTCCATGCTGTTATTTTTGTTCTGCGCATGCCTCCTCCCATCCTTCTACGTCTCACACATCAATGTTTCATTGTCTTTCCCTCTCCCTTAGATATCTTTCAGAGTTCCCCTACTTGAATTTGTTATTTATCTTAGTTATATCCTATGATGTAGAGCTGTATATTCCAAATATTTTCTTGATAAGAGTCTCTTCTGAATTTTTTAGTGTGGTAGTGACAATATTCAATTTCTGCTCTCATTTCTGCTAGCCTTGTCAACTAGTGAATTTTTTTTTCTTTCTTTACCCACTTAATCCCCTTCATAATCCTGAACCAATCAATCCAGTCACTGTTCAGTATTCTCATTTTTAGAGAATGGTTATTCAATCTTTTCTGATGGGCACGATATTTTAGTTTTTGTATCATTCATTTCCATCTTTTCTGTAACTCTGCAAGTACCATTATTCCTGTTTACAATAAGAAATACTGTAATATTTACCTCACCCAAAGTTTCCCTGTTTTCTCTCTTTAAGAATGAATATTAACCTAAAATAAAGAATATTTATTTAACACATTTTACACTCCTGGGATGCCTCAAAGATGATTTTCAGCTAATGACACTTTAAAGAGCGGCACTTCAGTAATGTGGGAAGAACAGCTGTTAATCTATGTACAGTGCTGTACTTTGGAATATCAAACAGATTATTATGCCAGATCTCTGGAGGAACACAAACCCACAATCCTCTGACGCAGAGGTAAGAATAGGTGAAATTGGTTCAAACTCAAATACAAAAGAATGAGAAAAGGGGAAGACACAGAGTGCAGACTATATTTCTCAACATTGTAGCACATTGTAGTGCATTGGTCCCTTAGATAAAGTTGAATGTCATCGATGGGGTAGAGGTGAATTGCACAGTACCCTCGCTTAGGGAAGGACCATTCAGAAGCCTGATAACAGTGGGCGACACAGTGGTGCAGCGATAGAGTTGCTGACTTACAGCACCTACAGTAACAGAGACCCAGGTTCGATCCTGACGACGGGTGCTTGTCTGTACGGAGCTTTACGTTCTCCCTGTGAACGCGTGGGTTTTCTCCGAGATCTCTGGTTTCCTCCCACACTCCAAAGACGTACAGGTTTGTAGATTAATCGGCTTGGTATAAATGTAAAATTGTCCCTAGTGTGTGTAGGACAGTGTTAATGTGCGAGGATCGCTGGTCAGTGCGGACTCAGTGGGCCTGTTTCCGCGCTATATAACTAAACTAAACTAAACTATACAAAGGGGGAGAGTCTGTTCCTGAGTCTGATTGTGTGCACTTTCAAGCTTCTGTATCTTCTGCCAGATGGGAGTAAGGAGAAGAATGAATAATCAGTGTGGGACTAAATCCTGCAAACCTCTTGAGAAGCACAATTTCAGTTTCAAACACCTCCAAATGAAAGATTTATTTCCCACCCAGAGACATTGAGGATACTAAAGTATCAGTTTATGGCTCTGAATCTGCTAATGTTATGTAGCTTTATCTATAAAACCAGTTGAATTCCTTTGTCTTCACCCATATAAAAACCTTAAAAGTTGATGTGAATATAACAACACACACTCATACTGCTTGTGCATTTACTAAAGAAATGAGGAAATAATTAATTCCCCTCATTTCATTGAGAAACATAATCTTGGGTGGTGCTACAATGAATTCAGAGGCTCAGTATCTGAGACAACTCAATTAATTGCCATGCTTTGCAAGAACAGATTTTTAAAATTTCTATTGCATTTCCCATGTCCCTAATTTATCATGGATGTCAATGAACTTTTCAGTGTAACACTGCAGAATCGGCATTGCAGTTCCATCAGCATCAGAAAGGTAACAGTTGCAATGGATTATGCCATGAAAGACCAGACTTTTATCCTTTTTGATTCATGAGGTTAATATTGCAATATCCCCCTCCTGCCCTGCAAAACAGTATCCAAAGAGGTAAACCTGTTGCTGAGGAGAATGGCAACAGGGGAAACCCTGTAATGTCTCTCTCTCTCCTCTCTCTAATTTACTTGCTGGTCACCCAACCACCTGCTACCTGCATTTTAGATATGACAATTTCAACAAAACTTCTATCTATGGCGCATTCCAGGTGATCCTGAGTCAGCCCAACTCCAGCTCCAGTTCCTTGATGCAGTCAGTCAGGAGCTGCAGCAGGGACACTGCAAAATACATTGACATTACTATGTGTAAGAAGGAACTGCAGATGCTGGTTTAAACCCAGGATAGACACATTGACTCTTTCCGAGCCCCCTCTCCCTCAACTTTACTAGGGATGTTCAGTCACTGTACACTTCCATCTCCCACCAGGAAGGCTTTAAAGCCCTCCATTTCTTCCTCGACCTCAGAACCTTTGAATTTCCCTCTACTAACACTCTACTACACCCAGCGGAGCTGGTCCTCACCCTCAACAACTTCTCCTTTGACTCCTCCCTCTTCCTCTAAGTCCAAGGAGTAGCTATGGGCACCCGCATGGACCACAGCTATGCCTGTCTCTTTGTAGGATACGTTGAACAATCCCTGTTCCAGGTGTACCCTGACCCAATCCCTGAATTCTATCTCCGTTACATTGATGACTACATTGGTGCTACCTCCTGCACCCATGCAGAACTCATGGACCATCAACTTAAACCACCAATTTTCATCCTGCACTCAAATGTACTCAGACCATCTCCAACACCTCCCTCCCGTTTCTTGATCTCACAGTCTCCATCACAAGAAATAGACGATTGACTAATGTCTATTACAAACCCACTGACTCCCACAACTATCTCGACTACACTTCTTCCCACCCTGCTTCCTGCAAAGACTAGCTCCTACTCCCAATTCATCTGTCTACGTCGCATCTGCATGAGGTGTAACATACTAAAACATCCGAGATGTCCAAATTCTTTAGGGAACGGGTTCCCCTCTCCCATCGTAGATGAGGCCCTCACTCGTGTTCCTCGGTACCCTGCAGCTCTGCCGTTGCTCCCCTTCCCCTAGTCGCAACAGAGACAGAGTCCCTCTGGTCCTTACTTTCCACCCCACCAGCCGTTGCATACAACACATAACCCTTCAAAATTTCCACCACCTCCAACGGGATCTCAGCACTAGCCACACTTTCCCATCTCCAGCCCATTCCGCTTTCCGCAGAGACCGTTCCCTCCGCAACTCACTGGTTAACTAATCTCTTCCCACCCAAACTACCCCCTCCCCAGGTACCTTCCCCTGCAACCACAGAAGACACAACACCTGTCGCTATACTTCCACCCTGGACTCTGTCCAGGGACCCCGACAGTTCTTTCAGGTTAAGCAGAGATTCACTTGCACCTCCTCCAACCTCATCTACTGTATCCGTTGTTCAAGGTGTGGACTCCTTTACATCGGTGAGACCAAACGCAGACTGGGTGATCGTTTCGTGGAACACCTTCGCTCAGCTCGCCTGAACCAACCTGATCTTCCGGTTGCTAGACACTTTAATTCTCCTTCCCATTGCTCCACAGGCCTTTCTGTCCTCGATCCCCTCCATTGTCAGAGTGAGGCTGAACGCAAATTGGAGGAACGACACCTCATATTTCGCTTGGGTAGCTTACAGCCCAGTGGTATGAATATTGATTTCTCTCACTTCAGGTTGCCCCGGCATTCCCTCTCTCTCTATCCCTCCCCCACCCAAGTCGCACCAGCTTCTCATTTTCACCCTACTTACAACTTACAAAGGCCTGTTTCCTTATCTCTCCACATCATTGTCTATTACTCCTTTTTCCCTTATCCCTAGCCACTCTGAAAAAGGTCTCGACCCGAAACATCATCCATTCCTTCTCTCCAGAGATGCTGCCATTCCGCTGAGTTACTCCAGCTTTTAGTGTCTATCATTGACTTTACTATGATCCATTCCAACTTGCAATATTTTCGGATCATTAATTCTCGTACCGTAGCCTCAAGATAGAACCTCCTAACCTACTCAGGAATCCATGTATCACAAAATTCAAAATGTTCATTATAAGTTCCAAACTAAACGTCTTTTATATGGTTTAGCACTTTTTTAGAGCTGTGATTGTTTGAATTTGATTTGTATGCTTGTGAAATTGATACCTTTCCACCAGTGAAGTAACTTTTACTCCTGTGTACCATTTTTATTATTTATTTATTTATCAGGATATACCCCAAACTAAATTGGCTTTGAGAGATGGTAGTGATGAGCCATCTTTATGAATGGATGCAATCATTCTAGTGAAGGTATTTGCACAGGACTATTGGCTTGGAAGTTTCAGAAATTAGATCCAGTAACTAGACAGAATGGTATGCAGGCTGGAGGGGAAAATAAGATGGTGGTATCCCATGTTTTTTGTTGCCCTTATCGTTCTTGATGGTAGAGGATGTAGTTTGGGAGGTGCTATGAGATAAACCTATAGTGCATTTTGCAGAAGGTACACATTCCAGCTACAGTGCACTTGTGGCAAAGGGAATGGATGTATAGGAGGAGATTGGGATGTCAGTCAAGTCGTGTTTTGGCCTCTCGTCTCGTTATCTTCTTGTATTCGAATTGGTCTCATCCAGACAAGTAGAGAGTTTTCTATCATGTGCCTGCCCATACCTTGCAGACTTTGGGGTTTTAGCAGGTACTTCACTCAGTAAGGATACCCAGACTTGTTCCTGAAACTATAAGTTATATGTGGCTGTCCATTTGTGCTTCAAGTCAGTGATGACCAGGGATGTTGTTGGTGGAAGACTCAGTAATTGTAATGCTATTTAACGTCAAATGTGAAGGGTTGGACTGCTCTTGCTCTAAGGATAAGGGGTAATTCCTTTAGGACCGAAATGAGGAAAACATTCTTTACACAGAGAGTGGTGAGTCTCTGGAATTCTCTGCCACAGAAGGTAGTTGAGGCCAGTTCATTGGCTATATTTAAGAGGGCGTTAGATGTGGCACTTGTGGCTAAAGGAATCAGGGGGTATGGAGAGAAGGCAGGTACGGGATACTGAGTTGGATGATCAGCCATGATTACATTGAATGGCGGTGCAGGCTCGAAGGGCCGAATGGCCTACTCCTGCACCTATTTTCTATGTTTCTATGTTTCTATGATAATTTCCTGACACTTTTGTGACATAGTCAACCTCTCAACCTGTCAGCCCATGCCTGGATGTTGTCCAGATTATGCTACATGTAAGAGTATTGTTTAGATTATTTTAGTTTAGAAATACAGCGTGGAAACAGGCCCTTTGGCCCATAGAGTCCACACCGACCAGTGATCCCTGCACACTACACTATCCTACCTGCACTGGGACCATTTACATTTATATCAATCTAATTAACCTACAAAGCTGTACGTCTTCGGAGTGTGGGAGGAACCCGAAGATCTCTGAGAAAACCCATGCAGTCACGGGGAGAACGTACAAACTCCGTACAGACAGCACCCACAGTCGGGATCGAATCCGGGTCTCCGGCGCTGTAAGGCAGCAACTCTACTGCTGCGCCACAGTGCCACCCGTTGTGAGTAGAATTGACTATTTTGAAATCATCAGCGCACATCCCCACTTCTGACCTTGTGATGGAAGGTAGGTCATTGATGAAGTGGCTGAAGGTGGATGGGACTCTGCCACAGACTTGAGGGACTCATAACTCATAACAAATGTAATTCCTGGGCATTCATATGAAACCTGCGTCATTAGTGTCATCTGCGTCATACACGGAACTCCCATCTGTGGAGTACAAAAGAAAGATTAGAAGCTTAAACGGCAGTTTCACTCGTACTGCGTATGATGTGTCTTTAGCCATTGTAAAAGCTTATAGAGATTACCACAGCTTGCTTAAATACCTCAACTCATTAATGATCGTACTCACATGTACCTAATTACGCTGGAGCAAATTTGGATTAGCCTGAAGAAAATAGTGAAAAGAAAAACAATATATATTCTCTATATATCAAAGTATTCCACTTTGTTACATAATTCAAGCAGAAATGAAATAATTTAAAGCATGCTTGAAAGGATATGTAATTGTACAGAGATTATATGGACAGCAGATCTGGTCCTATGTGATGATATCACCCTAATGTGGAACTGTGTACACTGTATATTTAATCTGCCAAAGAATCTCAGGAACTAACTTAGATATTTTCTGGTAAACAGGTGTGAGAATCATTTTAATGGGGGTGATCCCATGCCCATTGTGTGTTGCTTGAGTAGGAACAAGATTTGCACTGGCTGCTAAATATCAGGCTTACAGTATGAAGCCATTTCCAATCACGCTGATGATAAACTGCACAAGGGGTATTTTCAGTGTAGGATCAATACAGTGGGAGCTGAACTCACAATAAAATCAGTATGCAGGTCTTACATCCATGCTGCAGCTTCTAAAGTAGCTGGAAGAATTCATTATAAAACTTTCAGAAATACATCTACACATACAAAAAATCCCAAATAATGTTGTAACCTGGGTTAGAGAGTGCGTTCACAGATCTTTCACCATTGCACTAGGTCCAGCTGGATAAGACAGGTCTTCTATGCTCCTGTACTTTCCACAGGAGCATAGAAAGCTCTACAGCCTAACTATAAAGGCAGGTGGATCAAATAACTGAGATAATCAATACACAGAGTTAAAATATAATGATCTGATTACATTACCGCAAGATGTTGCATTATTGTGCAGATGTGGTAAAGGTCAATGAATATATATTTGGTTACCATATCGCGTCATTGAGCTCAGTGCAACACATACGCAATCTCCCTTGACAATTATCTCCATCAATAAAGACTCCCGTCCAACACTCACCCTCACTGTGTAACATAGAAACATAGAACAAAGTGCAGGAGTAGGCCATTCAGCCCTTCGATCCAGCACCACCATTCAATGTGATTGTGGCTGATCATCCAAAATCAGTACCCTGTTCCTGCTTTCTCCCCATATCTCTTGATTCCGTTTGCCCCAAGAGCTATATCGAACTCTCTCTTGAATGCATCCAATGAATTGGCCTCCACTCCACGGCCGAGAATTAGACTGCAAACATCATGGTACATTTTATAATTTGGATATATTGCAGACTATTGAACCCTGAAAGCCATACGACACAAATATATTGAATGACACTCACTGACACAGTTCCCTGTCAAAGCACAAGCCACCACATTTGAAGCAGCACAACTTATCCCCAATGGGAGATGCTTCAGATATCCTTACTCTCCTGGTTGAATCTTTACTCACTGTTATTGGAACATCCATGGCCATTGCTGAAGTTAAATGACTGATAGCAGTGCTGTCCTCCTTGACGCTTCTTTCACAATCCTGTTTCACTGAATACCATGTCTTCTGTTTAGAAATTTAAATGGTGGTAAGCTTGCATATTTCATCCACTGACAGACTTTCCATTGACCTCTCTCATGTTATAAATATCTTGGCATCATCCTTTATCTTTTGCAGTTTTATCTGTAAATAGTCCCAGAACATCTGAGCAAAGGCCAACATGGGTGGCAGAGTGGCACAGCTGGTAGAGTCACTGCCTCACAGCGCCAGATCCTGACCTTGTTTGCTTCCTGTGTGGAGTTTGCATGTTCTCCAAGTGATCACATGGATTTCATTTGGGTGCTCCAGTTTCCTACTATATCCCAAAGACATGCAGGTTTATATGTTAATTGGCCACTGTAAATTGTGTAGGGATTGGATGAGAAAGTGGGATAAGTGTGATGCAAAACAAGTTGGAAAATATCATCAGCGAGTTCTTGCTCTGCTGATGATTTACAGATTGCACTCAGAACTCTTAAGATGTCCTGACACAAAAAAGTTTATTGCCGAATATTTCTCCAAATTCTGTTGGTGATTCTGGTGGTTGTAGTCATATAGCCGTCAAATTGGTTGACCAGCCAACCAAGATGCTCCTTCTAAGTTAGTTCCAAATGCCCACATTTGACCCATATCCCTCTAGGCCTTTCCTATCCAAGTGTCTTTTATATGCTGTTATATTATCTACCGAAACTACCTTATCTGGAAGGTCATTGCATGTACCCCACCACCCTATGAGTAAAATATGTTGCCCCTCAGAGCACCCCTGCGCCCCAAGGAATAAATGGTCCGTTATAATGAGCGCTTACTGTACTCCAAATACAGCCTCACCAGTGTCTTTCAGCTACCAACTGTAGCATAATGTCACAACTTAATGTCCTGACTGATGAAGACCTGTGTTTCAAAAGCCTCCTTTACCACCCTATCTATCTGTGATGCCACTTTCAAAGAACTATGTGCCTGTACTCCTAGATGCTTCTGCTACACAACACATCCCATGGCCCTCCCATTCACTGTGAGGTCCTGCCCTGGTTCACTGTGATCATGTCAGAAAAAAATCTGCTCTGCTGATCTGATGTGGCCATTTTTTGTCTCCAGACACAGCAGGTTGATTGACTCTTAAATGCCTCTTTAGTTCAGGGGAATTAGGATGCGAGAATAAATTCTGGCATTTTGAATGACGTCCAAATGGCTTGAATGAACAAAGAAAACATAGAGAAGGATTAAAAAGTGATGGAATTGCACAAATGTATCATTCTGTGTTCATCACATCCTAAAAAGATGCATTCAATATATCATAGAACATAGAACAGTACAGAACATGTACAGGCCTTTTGGCCCACAAATATCTATTATAGTAACTACAACATTGTTTATCTACCTGCTTATAAACCATATCCCTCCATTCCCTGCATATCTTTTAAATGCCATTATCATATCTGCCTCAACCTCCATCCATGGGCAGTGTGTACCAGGCACTGACCACCCTCTGAGTACAAATGTTGTCCTGCACATCACCTTTACACTTTGCCCCTGAAACCTTAAAACTATGCCCCCAAGTATTTGAATATCAGAGTCCATTACTTATTGAACTAATTGGTGGGGCAGGTTGGAAAAAAGTAAGAAATGTATTTACATAGGTAAGAATATACCATTTGATTTATGAAGATCCTTCCCACTGTGGACCAGTTTTAATTGGCAAATAATTTATTTCACAAAACGGATTACGTAATATTCTATTATATTAAATACAATTATTTGTGCTATTAGAGAAGTATTTCCAAGAAAACACAGTTTATTTGCAGCAAATTTGCTGAGATCAGAATGACTCAAAATTGGCAGAATGACTAAATATCAAACCCGGATCAAGAGTCCAGAATCAGGAGTATTTGTCAAATGCATCGGGAACAAGCAATACAATTCTTACTTGCTTCATCTTTATAGGCGGATTAAAGCAACAGCACAACAAATAAATATACAATAATCAATAATGCAATAAATTATCATTTATACTAGATAACCAGACTATAATAGTGCAAGCCAAAGTTTGTAGTGAAACGTATACAAAGTCCAGAAAAGTTTATAGTCGCCCTGCCAATGTTATTGTTATCCAATCAACATTTGTGGAGCCTCAGTGCCATTTATAACTTAGTTTAAAACAAAAGTATTTGTTTCTTATCCATTTTTCTCTTCTTTCAGAAGTCGGTGCCCAAGTACAGATTATCAAATCAGGAATTAAGATTAAATAGCACTCAGGATTTTCACTGATAGTCTTGCCAATAATTTCCCCTCAACACGGTAGATGATAAAATCACTTAATTTGTTATTGTTTGTATGACCTTGGCTGCCACACTTGTTTAAATAGCCACGATGTTGAGCCTTAAAAAGCATATAATTGACTGCGATGAACATTTAGAAAGTTGAAGAAGAAACACAATTACTTTGTATTTCCCATCATATGAATTAAATAATCTTCTCGCATGGCGTGCACAACCTAAAGTTGCAGGTCAACTTGATCTATTTGATCTAATTGTTTGTGCACGATGGGTAGATTGCATTAGTCGAAACACGGTGGACTACATGAAGGTTGCAATCTCCCACCCCAATTAAATAATATAACAGTCCTTCAAACCAAGAAAAACTCCTTAGTGTAAAGAAGAAAACCCTGTAACTTCGGGTGCATTTAATTTTTTTTGATGTTTTATGAACAATTTTATTCAAAATCTGGGGAAATAATCGACTGAATTTAGAAAGGAGTGGATTTATGAAATCCTAAGTTAAATCCCTGCCGTAATTGTAAAAATCTCCATGTTTTGGCATCTGGTTTTCGAGGAGATACGTTTCAAAGGCAAAATGACATACATCCACACGCACACACACACACACACACACACACACACACACACACACACACACACTGAGTTGTAATAGATACTAGACCAAGTGCAGACCCATTGGGTCTGTTCCTCCAATGCCCGATTGCAGTGGGTGGGGGGGGGGGGGCTTGGGAGGAACGGCATGCAGCGTCACATGCACTGAACACCCCCACACATACATTAACTACCCCCCCTTGATATTATATTAATATTATTAAGTGAGGGAGGGGGGGTAGAGAGTGAGGGCAGAGAGAGAATGGGGAGAGACAGAGAGAGAGGGGCAGAGGTAGAAGGGCAAGAGACAGAGGGGAAGGGGGGGAGGTGAGGAGGAGAGGGAGGGTGGGGAGAGAGAGATGGGAGGAGAGATGGGAGGAGAGAGGGGAGGGGAGAGAGGAGGAGAAAGGGGTTTGAGAGGTGAGGGAGGGCAGAGGGCAAATTTATTTGTAATAAAATTTGGAAACCATGTATCATTTTCCTTCCACTTCACAATTATGCACCACTTTGTGTTGGTCTATCACATAAAATCCCAATAAAATACATTTACGTTTGTGGTTTTAACATGACAAAATGTGGAAAAGTTCAAGGGGTATGAATACTTTTGCAAGCCACTGTAGATATGATAGATATAGATATTTCATTGCACAATGTATAATGCTGTTTTAAAAGATGCCAAATTAGAATATTACTGCTGAATTCTGAGAATATTGTGGAAAGGTAATGTTGATAATTGTGCAAATTTCATATAAATTTATGCTGTCTGAGGCTAACATAAGAAGCAATTAAGATTTTTAACATAACTTTTATATATAACGGCGGGAGTGTCCCGGAGAGCCAGGTGGGCCCGATGCACCTGTCGCACAACCGTGCCGCCAACGACCGGGCGACACCCGAAGACCACAGACACCTGGAAGGCCCGACTCACCACCCCACAGGCCTCCCAGGGGACTGCGGTGAAGTTGGGCGGCAAGGCCTGTCTGGACTGAAGGAGCCTCGGCGGAGGCAGCGTGTGCCTCAGCGGCAACGGGAGCCTCGCTGGCAGTGGGGCCTCGTGATTGCTGAGCATGAGGGGGATCCGGTGTGGTGGGACTGCCATGAAGAACAATAGAGGACCCGGTATGAGGGACAGTTGGAGAACAAAGGGGGATCCGGTGTGGGGGATGGGGGGGGGCAGTCTAGTTTAAAATTCTCTGCCCAGGGGATAAGTCTGCATTCGTTCATTTGTTTGTTCATTTGTTCCAATGAAGGTGCTTGTCTTTCATTTTGTTTTCACTTAATTTCAAGATTTTGTGTAACTTGCGTGTTGTGACTGTCGGCAGACCAGTTTCCCTCTGGGGATGAATAAAGTTTTATCGTTATCATTATCGTTATCGTTGCACACACTAGGCTGAGTACTGCCAAAATAAAGTGTGTAGGATGCTTCTAAAATACAATGCTATTGTAAATGTGTTGGTGGCTAAATGGAATGAAAGTGGGAACTAGCCTGAAGTATAAATGTAATATCTAATATTAATTTGAAAAGCAGTTGTGTTCAGAATTTATGCATGCAAAATGGGGAATACATATAAACATTCCGCCACACAGGAGAATTCAGATCATAAAAAACACAATTTGTGCTTTGCATGTTAACGCTGCCTGGCATATCACAATGGAAACCTCACCAAAATTAGATTTTCAAATCTTTCCCAAGGCATTTATTTGGAGTAAATCTATTCATTTTGTGAATGTCATATTGCACAATCTTGAGCTCAGTCAAACTAGTTAGTGCAATGCTGGGAATAATGCAATGTATGTTCCAAACTTTCCTTTACACTATTTTATTATAAGCCTCATTTATTGGGCAATTTTAACTTCAAACTTCACTTTCAGGAGTGGCATGTTCATCCTCAGTTGGCTCTGGTTTGTTCATTGTAATTGTGCTTTGGATATTTTGTTGCATTGAAGTCAACGGAGCCAAATTTTGGGAGCAGATTGCAACATGCAGTGCAATAATTCACCATATTTGCATATTCAGCACAAACAGCTGTGAATATATTTTAACCCTATAATCCAGATTAACAATTCACTGAAATATTAGACAATAGACAATAGGTGCAGGAGTAGACCATTCGGCCCTTCAAACCAGCACCGACATTCACTGTGATCATGGCTGATCAACCACAATCTGTTCCACTTCCTGCCTTCTCCCCATATCCCTTGACTCCGCTATCTTTAAGAGCTCAATCTAACTCTCCCTTGAAAGCATCCAGAGAATTGGCCTCCATTTCCTTCTGAGGCAACTCCACAGATTCACAACTCTGGATGAAAACGTTTTTCCTCATCTCCATTCTAAATGGCCTACTCCTTATTCTTAAACTGTGGCCCCTGGTTTCTGGACTCCCCCAACATTGGGAACATGTTTCCTGCCTCTAGTGTGTCCAATCCCTTAATTATCTTATATGTTTCAATAAGATCACCTCTCATCCTTCTAAATTCCAGTGTATACAAGCCCAGTCGCTCATTCTATCAACATATGACAGTCCCGCCATCCCGATAATTAACCTCGTGAACCTACGCTGCACTCCCTCAATAGCAAGAATATCCTTCCTCAAATTTGAAGACCAAAACTGCACACAATACTCCAGGTGTGGTCTCACTAGGGCCCTGTACAACTATGGAAGGACCTCTTTGCTCCTATTTGCTGCACTGACAGAGATGACATCTTTCAGATTAAACATTAATACATTAACCATTTTCAGATAGATGAGGCAGACCATTATTCAAGCAGTAGGGGAGCTTGTGCGATGTCCCAGCAAATTGTTATTTAACATAGAAACATAGAAAATAGGTGAAGGAGGAGGCCATTCGGCCCTTCGAGCCAGCACCGCCATTCAATATGATCATGGCTGATCGTCTGCTATCAATAACCCGTGCCTGCCTTCTCCCCATATCCCTTGACTCCACTAGCCCCTAGAGCTATATCCAACTCTCTCTTAAATCCATCCAGTGATTTGGCCTCCACTGCCTGCTGTGGCAGGAAATTCCATAAATTCACAACTCTCTGGGTAAAAAAGTTTTTTCTCAGCTCAGTCTTAAATGACCTCCCCTTTATTCTAAATGACCTCCCCTTTATTTCTCAGATATCACCACCAAAAGCAGTTTGTGGGGTCGTTTGCCTTATTTTTTAAATCAAACCAAGTGTGAAAACTGTTTTCTGCTTACAAAAGACCACAGCATTGGTACTAAATTGTTATGAAGCACTTTGAATCTAAATGTGAATTCCTGTCAAGTATTTAATATTGAACCCATCATTACATATTCACAATCATATGTTCAGAGTAGATTGTCCTCCCACGTAATGGGAAGCCGTTGTGTTCAAGAGTGTAAAAGTAACATTGATAGTTGATTTTGCAGCCATTTTTTCCATGAAGTTGCTAACTGGTTTATTTATCTTGGTAACTGGACAAATCCCATGGTGCTGACAATATACAATTGTAATGTAGATGGGGCATGTTGGTCGGCATGGGCAAGTTGGGCCCGAAGAGCCTGCTTCCATATTGCATGATTCTAGAAACGATATGTCCAACTGCAGTTTTAATCACTTATATTCATGAACTATGAGTAAAGATATTGTGGTATTATTTACATGATAACTGGATTGTTTACCATTGAAGTTCTTTACTTCTGCAAAGTCCTCAACCAGTTGGGCATTACGGGGCTGGCAAAGAAGAGGGCCATTCAATCCGCAAGTGAAGCCGCAGAGAAAGCCACAAGGTGGCTTTGGATTAAGAGGGCTGATCCGTGGGCGGTTGCTGCTGGGACGCAAGTCGGGGCTTGATCAACCCCGGCTGGGTCGCCTGGGCAAGGGTGTCTGATGTTGTGAGACCCGAAACACCCGATGACCCCAGGTCACATCACTGAGGATGTGTCCCAGCGCATCTACAAGATGTATCTTTCACACGATAACATAGCAAATAAACTAAACAATAAGATTTCCATAGTATGTTATATGTGTTTACACGTAAATCTGAGCAACTGTTAAGTCTTATTTATTTGATTTGTCTGCAACACTGCAGTGAATTAGGCCTTGAAGCTTCATGGAATTGCATTGCATTACAAGAATGCTCAAAATTACATTTATTCATAAAGCAATTAATATATCCATGGAAATATTTTAGAACGTTTTTCTCAGGATATACTGCGTGATTCTTAAGCATATTAAGATCATCAATGCAAATAAATCAAAATGTAAGTGATAGTGCACAATGAAAGTTTATTTTTTGAATGTCAGTGAGATTTGAAAGAAGGTTTTCTACTGCCAAGCTTATCCGTGCCTGTCTGACCAGGAAACAGTGCCCCAGCCTCCATATCTTTTCATCATCGTGCACAGAATCAGCACTTTATTGGTGGAGGACTTTTATCTGGTGTCCATTTACTGTGACCAAGTACCCAATTTAAAAGCCATGGTAAATTAATGGATCTCCTATGGCATTTCGATGCGGCAAATGATTATTAGTCAGTTTAGTCATTATTTAATATTTGTTTGGTCAATTTTGTTCCCACTAGTGATGGTACATAGACATTGATTTTTGTAAGACATGTTTTGTTTAACTGAATGAATATGGTTTTTTTCAGTTCCAGCTATTTTTTGAATGACTGATCTAATAATTAAGGAATGTATTTAATATACAATGTGCGTTTGGTAATCCTACGTGTAAAAGTAATTACAAATACAGGAAACGGGAGCTCAAAGCCTGCTTTTTGTTATATTGTTTTTAATTGTGCATAATCAACACAGCAGCTACTTTCTTAATGATCAACACCTTTAGTCTGCATTGCAGACGTCTAATGTGCGTACATTTAATTGGCATGAGCATAAAACTCAGGATGTAAAAAGAGAGAGATGTGAAATGGTGGCTTTTTTAACTGTGAAGGTTCTGTTTATAGCTGTAAACAAGGCCACACTGAAGGATCAGTGTTTGCAACTGGTGATTATTCCACGGCCGCTGAGGGCATGAGAATGAAACCTCAGTTGGCTTGTCATTTTCCTTAATGAGAGATGATGACGCAGGCTGTCAAACTTGAGCAGACGTCACTGAGCGCAGCAGTGTTTCTGGATTTCAATAATACAAACTATGTAACTATGGAGAAAATAAGCCAGGATGTACTCCAATAAACTGTCATACCCTAGAAAATTGGGAACTCATTGAAGAACAATGGAATATTTCTGCACAAGATCATGCCAAGCTTTTCAAAAACGAATCTAAATTTAACAAAGGACATCATGCCGGTTCATTGTCATTTCAGTGTGTTTGCAGTATTGTCTTTCAAAGGCATTACATTTGAATTATTGAGTATAGATTCTTTTCAGAAAGATAATTAATGCCTATAGATACCAATGTAGATTTCCAGCAACAGTATACATAATGGTAGTTATAATTTTCAAAACCTTATATTAGGTAAACTAATGTTTTACTGTTGGTATAACAGATAATCTTTTTTCGAAATACTTGAAGTCAAAATATTATTTTGTCCTTTTCATTATATTTGGACATTGTTACCTCCCAGAGGCCTTGGGTAATAATGTAGGTTGCTGGTCCTGAGATGATGCTCCTTTTCAAGATGTTTAGAAAAAATAAGTGACATCTCCATCATTAGTAAGTCTCTGCCCTTGCAATAAGTGATTTTGCGTGCATAAAAAAGCTTATTTTATGTTTATATGTTTTTGATAGCGGGGCTCAATAGCATGAGGCTGTTTGGCCCATCATGCCTGTGCCTTGTCTTTCAAAGGGTTTTTCAAATCAACCTAAATTGCTTTTCCTGTTATCACCTGATGCTTGATTAACTACTATTAAATTTCATTCTGCCATGCAAATAACCCAGTTCAGTTCACTCCATGTAGAGTTAATATTCTTCTTTTTCCTGCTTTATTGTTTCTCTAAATGTCAAGTATTATATTAAGTATTCTTAATACACTGTTCTAGCCCGTCCAAGGCTATAATTAATTTCAGCTCATCTCCAGTCAATAAAGTGTCTGAAGAAAGATCTTGACCTAAAACGTCACCTATTCCTTTACTCCAGTGATGCTGCCTGACCTGCTGACTTTCTCCATCTTTTTGTGTCAGTCTACGTGTTTTTGAAATATGGTCACTGCTTGTCAAGTAAATTGACGCCAAAGACAATTTGTGAACAGCAAGATTTCACAAACAGAAATGCAGTAATGAGCAAATCTATCTATCTGTATACATTTAAAACTCTGTGTATATGTGTGTGTGTGTGGGAGTGTGTCATTTTGTCTTTGAAACACATTTCCTCGAAAACCAGATGCAAAAACGCAGAGATTTTTACAATTTAGGTAGGGGTTTAACTTACGATTATAGAAATCCACTCCTCTCTAAATTCAGCTGATTATTTCCCCAGATTTTGAATCCCCTCTCTTCCTCTCTCCCCCCCCTCTCTCTCTCCCCCTCTCTCTCTCCCCTCTCTCTCTCTCTCTCCCCCCCCCTCTCTCTCCTTCCCTCTCTCCCCCCCCTCTCTCCCCCCCTCTCCCTCACCCCTCTCTCTCCCCCCCTCTCTCCCCCCCTCTCCCCCCTCCCTCTCTCTCTTCCCCCCCTCCCTCTGTCTCTTGCCCTTCTGCCTCTGCCCCTCTCTCTCTGTCTCTCCCCATTCTCTCTCTGCCCTCACTTTCTACCCCCCCCCCCCCCCCTCTCTAGGTGGCCTGCGAAGTGGATAGGGCAGTTATGGGGTAAAAGGAGCAAATTAATAATATTAATATAATATCACGGGGGGTAATTAGCGTGTGTGCGGGGGGGGGTAGTTAGTGTGTGTGTAGGGGTGGTTAGTGTGTGTGACGCCGCATGTTGCCACCCCTGCCCCCTCCGCAACCGCGCATTGGTGGGGGACAGACCCAACGGGTCTGCACTTGGTCTAGTACATAACTAAACTCTGATCTTGTGCTCTTCCGGTTTGCGTGGTTTTTCTATTTGCGCAAAGACAGTATGCGATAGCACTACTATTTTTTGCCAGGTTACTCACCGTTCACTAGTGCTGCTAGTGCAATAGGTTTTGTTCCGATCGGTGGCATATTGTAAAAGTTATGGATGTTTATAAATTTGAAAAAACGCGCCTACGCAGATTCCTTTAGTCAGCGCAACAGAGATTGGTCTCTTCTCCTTTCAGTCCATGCCACGGCCGGGATGGCGATGCCCCTTCCTATCCCACCGGTGGCGGCCTGTCCCGCCTCAGTCACAAACTCCTCTCTCTCCTCCTCACAGTAACTTGTCTCTCCCCCACCACTGGCGACGACTGCAGGTGGTGGGAGGAGGTTCAGTGGGGGTTCAGTGGAGGCCCAGTGGAGGCCCTGGTCCCATCTCTCTCTCCCTCATCACTCACCCCTGCCTGCCCTCTGCGGCAATGGTGGTCCCGTCTACCCTTCCCCCCGGGTCCGTCTCCTCCGCTGCCGCCGTAAACTCACCCTTACGGCATTCTCAGAGGAGATCTTCTCCACCAGCTCATCGAAATGCGTGGTGCCCACCGTGACGAACACTGACTCTATCCCCCCCCTCCCCCTCCCTCGCGGGCTGGTGCCGGCAGCGAGCAGACAGGCAGGTATGAGGGTGGGCAGCATGGGGACGGGCCGAGCAGCAGCAGCGTGCGAGCGGGCAGGGCGGGGACGGGCCAACCAGTGGCTGAGCTGGAGTGGGCAGAGGGAGGGAGGGAGAGTGGGGTTGCAGGGTGGCCGAGCAGTTTGCGCGGAGTTTGAATAACACACACACACATGATGCAAACTGGTCCAATTGTTAAGTCAACGGGATCTAAACCACAGCTAACAATGAATGACCTGTGGAGGAAGGAACTGCAGATGCTGCTTTTTTATGGATCAAGGGAGGGGGCGACTGAGGGTAGGGGAAAGGAGAGGGAGGGAGACGTGAGGGAGGGATTGGGGGAGGGGAGGAGGTGAGGGGGAAGAAGAGTGAGTGTGAAGAGGAGAGGGAGGGAGTTCTGGGGGATGAGGGGAAATAAGCCATGCCTGCGCAGTTGAGTGCGATGTGTGAGTGGTGCAATATTCCGTTGGGGGGACCGCTGAGTGGTGGAATATTGCGTTGGGAAACGGGTTACGTTGGGGGACCAGGCCTCCCATGTGACAGGGACCCAACGGGTCCCACTTAGTCTAGTAATCATTAATAGTTGAATGATGCATCCCAAAATGTATCTGTTTAGTTGTGCCTCAGTGAAGATCTATTCATGTTTCTAAATTAACTAAAGGATGTGATTACATAGCATATAAATTGCTAGAATCATGTAATTCCTGACAGCATTTATTCCATCTACAGTCAAACTTTTAAATTAAAATAATTTGTTAATAACAAGGTCAATTATTTTTTTGGATAAAAATCTCTGATTTTATCTATCGGGATTATAAACTTCTGAATTTCTTGGATTTCTTGAATTTGCAAGAACTTCCCAGATAGGGTGTAATTTTCCAAAACATTATATTCCTGCCAAGATTATATATCAGTAATTCGGCCAGAGTGAAATGTGTTTTTCTAATCCTTTTATTTAAAGTTCTGAAAATAACTCTGCGTGAGCCAGTATTAACAGAACCACTGCAGTGGATGAAGCACCCTGCTTGGATCAAAATATATCTTCCATGATGAATGCACAACCTCATTTCTATAAATTAATTAGTGAGATGGGTCAGAATTTAAATGTTTCATAATTCATTGATTTGAGAAATTGTTCCAGTATTTCCAAACCAGTGGCTTAATCTCTGTTTTCTATTTGTTGTAATGAATAGAAATTGTTCAGTTTTCAGAAATCTGACCAGCCAAGTGTAACTGAAATAACACTTTATGACATGCTCTTCAGAAGCATATGGGCATTAAATAACAGTCAAAGACAATAATGCTATTCTAGGAAATGGAAAACCAGCACACTTCTGCATTACAGTTATTGAAGGGCTTGAGTTGGGAGAGGCTTGAGCGACTTGAACCTTTTCCCACAGGAGGTCGAGGGTGACCTCAAAGTAGGATATAAAATCATGAGAGGCATAGATAAGTTTTATGGTAAGAGTCCTTTTCCCGGGATTGGAGAGTTATGTTTTATGTTAGCTACTGCTCTATTTTCATGCCTTCTGTTTGCCTCTGTGTATTCAGCTAACTTCTCAACCAAATTGCATTTTGTTCATAAGCCTCTATTTTTTGCATAATGTAAGTTTCTAAATCATTGATCCTCCAAGCACAGGACAATTAACCTCCTAACCCAAGTTTTGGGGATGGGGGAGGAAACCGGAGCACATGGCGAAAACCCACATACTCACAGGGATGATGTGCAAACTCCGCACAGATAGAACTCAAGCTCAGGATCGAACCCAGGTCTCTAGCGCTGAGGGCCAGTAACTCTTCCAGCTGCACCACTGTGCAGCTTCTTATCAATCTTTAATTTGAATCCACCTGATTTTTCAGTGCTAGTAAAACATTCAAAAGATGATCCATAAACAAAATACTACAGATGAATTATTCAACAGGTCAGGCCGTTTCTGTGCAGGGAAGAATGTAGTTAATATTTCAGCTCAATGAATTTTCATCAGTACCAAGTATTAACCCTTATAGCATCACAGATGCTGCGTGACTTGTTAAGTGTTTCTGTTAAATCCCAATGGCCTCTAATTATCAAGCTAAATGTAACAGCAATCCTTGTGACAATTGGTAGCAGCAATCGAAGTACGGTGCCCTCCATAATGTTTGGGACAAAGACCCACATTTATTTATTTGCATCTGTACACCACAATTTGAGATTTGTAATAGAAATAAATCACATGTGGTTAAAGTGCACATTGTCAGATTTTAATAAAGGCCATTTTTATACATTTTGGTTCAACCATTGTTGAAATTATGTCATTTTTTTCTATTACAAATCTCATATTGTGGAGTACAGAGGCAAATAAATAAATGATGGGTTTTTGTCCAAAATATTATGGAGGGCATGTAAGTGTTAAGAAGCATCTGAACTGAAATGAAAATGTTTCGGTTACGAATTCCACAACTTGGTGGCAGTGCCGCTGAAGCAGAGCCACCAAAGCATGTGCAACAGTCACATTGGTGGGGGATAATGAGTTTGGTTGTACTACACACTGGCAGTCTGGTTTCGTCCCGAAACATCATCCATTCCTTCTGTCCAGAGATTCTTCCTGTTCCGCTGAGTTATTCCAGCATTTTCTGTCTATCTTCGATGTAAACCAGCACCTGCAGTTCCTTCCAACAAGAAAAAGCATGGACTTAGAAGGATTTGAAACAAAAATGAGGATGTTAACATGAGGTGTTACTGGACAAGGACATATTGTTGGTTATCGCACACTGGATCTGTTGCGAATTGGGAGGGAGATCACAATATTTGTAATTATTTCAAGATGCTGATTGGTTCAAGATGGTTCCCTAGGCAGGAAATCATTTTGATGGTCTAACCCAGAGTTGCAGAGAAATTGCAAACAGATTTGCATCAATTATTGCTCAATGTCTTAAGAGGTTAGTGAAGGGGTCTAGTTTCTAATTAGCTCTGCACAGCACTCGGCAGTCCTCCCGTGAACTGTAATATCCTGAGAACAGTGAAGTGTTATCTCTACTACCTGCCATGAGAATTCACTTTGTTATGCTGACAGCAGTCTACATCCCACCCCAGGCTGATGCTAAGTTTGCCATTGTGCAAATGCACAATGTCGCCAATAGTCTTGAAACAAAGTTCCCCCTGGTCTTGTTCGTAATAGTCATTGATTTCAGTCAGGCAACAGTCATGAGCATACTGCCAAAATACTATCAGCACATCGACTGTCCAAACAGAGGCCCAAACGGACTCAACCACTACTACACAGCCATCAAAACCAGCCGCTACAATCCCAGGCCGCACTTTGGTAAATCTGATCATGTGGCTACTCCCTGCTTACTAGCAGAAACTAAAGCAGGAGGATCAAGCTCAGAAAGTCGTGCTGTGCTAGTCAGAGGAAATGGATAATAAGTTTGCAACTGCTTTGAGTCAGAGGACTGGTCGCTATTCAAGGGGTCTGCAGCGAACCTAAATTAATATGCCACGGCTGTCACAGACTTCATCAGTAAATGTGCAGAGGACTGTGTACTAAAAAAGACGATACGTGTATTCCCCAACTGGAAAGCATGGAAGAACGAAATGGAAGAACGCATGGATGCAGATGACACAGAGCTGGGTGGCAGTGTGAACTGTGAGGAGGATGCTATGAGAATGCAGGGTGACTTGGACAGGTTGGGGGAGTGGGCAGATGCATGGCAGATGAAGTTTAATACAGATAAATGTGAGGTTATCCACTTTGGTAGCAAAAACAGGAAGGCAGATTACTATCTAAATAGTGTCAAGTTAGGAAAAGGGGAAGTACAACGGGATCTGGGGGTCCTTGTACATCAATCTATGAAAGTAAGCATGCAGGTACAGCAGGCAGTGAAGAAAGCGAATGGCATGTTGGCCTTTATAACAAGTGGAATCATATATAGGAGCAAAGAGGTCCTTCTGCAGCTGTACAGAGCCCTAGTGAGACCACACCTGGAGTATTGTGTGCACATTTGGTCCCCTAATTTGAGGGAGTGCAGCGTAGGTTTACAGGATTAATTCCCGGAATGGCGGGGCTGTCATATTCTGAGAGAGTAGAGCAGCTGGGCTTGTACACTCATGAGTTTAGAAGGATGAGTGGGTATCTCATTGAAACATATAAGATTGTTAAGGGCTTGGACACACTAAAGGCAGCATACATGTTCCCGATGTTGGGGGAGTCCAGAACCAGGGGCCACGGTTTAAGAATAAGGAGTAAGCCATTTAGAACGGAGACGATTAAACACTTTTTATCACAGAGAGTTGTGAGTCTGTGGAATTCTCTGCCTCAGAGGGAGTGCAGCCTCAAAGACAGATGTGTACAGCAATTTGTTCTTTCCACGCACTATTAAAGCATGGAATAATCTCCACCAAGCCACGGTTGCCCAGCCAGATGCAACTAAATTTAAAGTGGCACTTTCTTCCCAATAACCCTCTCTGGCTAAACCCCTCCCTTCACCACCTCCAGTTTAAATTCCAGTTGGAATATTTTGGAGGACCAAGTAACCAAGAACCAACCAAGAACCAAGAGGGTCAACACCTCTTTTCTCTGGATGCTTTCAAGAGAAAACTAGATAGGGCTCTTAAAAATAGAGGAGTCAGGGGATATGGGGAGAAGGCAGGAACGGAGTACAGATTGGGGATGATCAGCCAGGATCACATTGAATGGCGGTGCTGGCTCGAAGGGCCAAATGGCCTACTCCTGCACATATTGTCTAAAAAAACAAAAAAAAATTGCACACTACTCCCAGGTGAAATCCAAGTCTGTGGTATTCAAGTCAATCGATCCCGAGCGGTACACAAAATCTCTCTACGATCTTCACAGAGCCATTAAGCAGTCCAAGAAGAAATTCAGGACTAAGCTAGAATGTTGAGCCAAGGACACCAATGCCCAGAGTGTCATGGTGTCAGGACAATAACCATTCCATCAATGTTAGCAGGACAAAGGAGCTAGTTATAAGCTTTAGGAAACATGGTGGAGTACATACCGCAATCAGCATCAATAGTGCCAAAGTTGATGGTGTTAATATTACCAATGATTTGCCATGGACCAACCACATTGATGCAACAGCCAAGATGGCACACTGACACCTTTATTTCCTAAGGAGACTGAGGAAATTCAGCATGTCTCCAGTGAGCCTTACAAACTTCCGTAGATGCACCATGAAAAGCATACTTTGTCAGATTACATCACGGCCTGCTTTGGGAACAGCTTTGCCCAAGACCGCAAGAAATTGCAGAGACTTGTAGATGTAACCCAGTCCATCACACAGACCAGACTTCCCACTATTGACTCCATCTACACTTCATGCTGCCTCAGAAAAGCAGCCAACATAATCAAAAACTTGTCCCTCGCTGGTCATTCATCTTTCTCCCTTCTTCTCAGAAGGTATAGGACCTTGAAAGAGTGCACCACAAGACACGGAAAGAGCTTGCTCCCTTCTGTACTCAACCTTCTGAAACGTCCTCCCTTCTTCTTGGGCACGGTTCGATTCACCTCTACTCCATTGTCATTGGATTTTGTCCACGGAACTCATATGCTACAATATGCTGCAACGCCGAGAACTACATTTTGCACTATGTATCTTCCCCTTTGCACTATTTATTGTACTTGAGTTTGAACTGATTACATGCACGTATGGTATATCTGAATTGTTTGGATAGCATAAACACAAAGTGTTTCACTGTACCAATAATAAACATAAACCTAGGGAGCTAGCATTGCAATATGGAGGGATTTGTTGTATTTTTTGGTTGTGGAATGATTAGAAGGATTTGAAAGGACCGGAAGTAATATCACCTAATATGTAATAGACAGTTTGCTCTTGAGCGTAGGTGCTTGGTTGACAATACAGCCTGTCTTCCTGAGAATGGTGCTGCCACTTATGATGGCAAGAAAGTGATCGTAAAAGAATTTCAACAAAATCTGTTCAGCTGACAATGCGCTAACTCATTTAGCTATCCTGTTGTTGAATTTACAAATTAAGATAATCCCTAACTTTACTCAGTAAATAATAACTCGCATACCTTTCTCTAAAAGCTGGTTATCAGCACCCTCATGAAAAAGCTGATTTTTTAAATATGATTTGCTGCCAAATGTATTTCACATTTGTTGTGGATATGAGGAGCATGGGAGGAAAGCAACTTGTGAGTTCAAGTCAACACAGAGTGAACCATCACATACAGAAAATACTGAGAGGCTCTTGCATCAAAGCGGAATGTAGGTGTATGCAAATAAACTGTCACCGTTTTTAAGAACAGCTCAATTAATATCCTGAATACAGGCTCTGTTCTTCTTCTGAAGAGACTCAGTGAATGATGTCAGCACTATCAATGACTAAACCAGTCCCCATATAAATTGTATGGAAAGTTTGGCTTCCTTTACAACATTGCACAAAAGTTACAGATGTTAATATGCTTTTTATTTCAACATAGGGTTACACAAAAAGCTGGAGGAACTCAGCGGGTGCAGCAGCATCTAAGGAGCGAAGGAGATAGGCGACGTTTCGGGTCGAGACCCTTCTTCAGACATACATTTTCAACATACATGTGTTTATTTTATTAATACAACACTCTGAATTGTTATATGATAGTGTGTTACTGGCTGTCACATTTGAAAATTTCATGTAAGGAAACTTTCATTTTCTCAACATTGATTGGACTCCTGAGGTACTTTATGTGTGTGTACAAATTGCACTAATCTTCCTAGTAATACAGAACTCTGACCTCCGTAGGTAATTGTAATAACACAAGATAGTGAGATTCACAATCAAAACAAATGCAACCAATGTTTGCAGTGTGCAATAAAATATAATAATTATTTGCGTGGGTACTTAATGGGAAACATGTTGGTACATTCTGAGACATTTAGTTATTTTTGCAGAGATAGGATTTGTTTTAAAAATTAAATTGCATATACGTTCCAGCGTAATATGTAATATGAAATAAAATGGTGGACATGTGAACTAAACGTTGAAATGAAATCATAAAATTCTGCAAACAACCAGCTGGTCAGAGGAGTTGAAAAGAAGAAAATGACAGATTATCTTTGACAGAAGGAACAGAGGTTACGTATCCAGAATATTAATCTTGATTATTAATACTACCATATCTAAAGTTTCTGCTTTCATGCTAGAAACAAAATATTCTCTTATTTCCTGGATCTGAAGTTTTAATTTTTAATTGTCGTTAAATACTTCAGTTGAAACCCTGTTTTATTTCACTCAGAATTTTGCATATGTTCAGGTCCGTTGCATGATTCCATTGTCATAAGGTTAAATTACTTGTTTTCTTAATTTGACCACATTAACATTAATTAGGCAAACTGTTTGTGCCTGTCACACTTCCACAGACAGCTCACCACTTGACGATAATTAATTTTGGCTCATTAACCTCACCAGCAATAACATTCCAAGAAGATGTCAATGGGGGTTTAGGGCACTGTATAAATAAGGAAATTAGAAGCACATTAACAAGAGTAATACAAAAGTCATAGGGACATTATTTTACATTTAAACTGGTCAATCTATATTAGTGGGAATAATATGAAGATTAATTTATGCAGTGTATACTGGAAAATACAGTTTCGTAGAGCACTATGCTGAAGAACAAGCAAGGAACAGGTTATTTTTGATCTAGTATTGTAAAATGAGAAAAAAAGGTTAAGTAGCGATGCACACAAAGTGCTGGAGTAACTCAATGGGTCAGACAGCATCACTGGAGGACATGGGTAGCTGACGTTTCAGGTCGGGACCCTTCTTCAGACCTGATGTAGTTACAGATCCTTTAAGGATGTGTGATTCAATGTAATAGAATTTTATAAGATGGAAAGTGAACTAGATCAACCTGAAAAATGTTGTCCAAATAAAAACACTCCAGATAAATGAATGAGCTCTAATAGTTTGAGATTTCACTTTGAAAATTCTGACTGTAGACAAGCAATGGTTAGAGGCAGCAACATAATACAACAGTTGATTAAAGGTCATAATAAAACAGAGCAGGAATAAATATTGCCTTGGTTGGTCGTAGAGTTATAAGCAATAGATAATAGATGCAAGAGTAGTCCATTCTGACCTTTGAGCCAGCACCGCCATCCAACATGATCATGGCTGACCATCCCCAATCAGTAACCTGTTCCTGCCTTCTCCCCATATTATCTTTAAGAACCCTATCTAGCTCTCTCTTGAAAGTATCCAGAGAACCGGCCTCCACCACCCTCTGAGGCAGAGAATTCCACAGACTCACAACTCGAAAAAGTGCTTCTTCATCTCTGTTCCAAATGGCTTACCCCTTATTCTTGAACTGTGGATCCTGGTTCTGGGCTCCCAAAACATCGGGAACATGTTTCCTGCCTCTAGCGCGTCCAAACCCTTTTATAATCTTATATGTTTCAATAAGATTCACTTATTAAGATTGGCAGGTGCGACTAAGGGAAAAAAGTTGTTCGGCACGGACTTGAAGGGCCGAGATGGCCTGTTTCCGTGCTGTAATTGTTATATGGTTATATGGTTATAAGATCCCCTCCCATCCTGCTAAATTCCAGAGTATACAAGCCCAGCCGCTCCATTCTCTCAGCATTTGACAGCCCCGCCATCCCTGTAATTTACCTTGCTACACTCCCTCAATTGCAAGAATGTCCTTCCTCAAATTAGGGGGCCAAAACTGCACACAATACTCCAGGTATAGTCTCACTAGAGCCCTGTGCAACTGCAGAAGGATGTCTTTGTTCCTATACTCAACTCCTCTTGTTATGAAAGCCACCATGCCATTCGCTTTCTTTACTGCCCGCAGCACCTGCATGCTTACTTTCATTGACTGGTGAACAAGGACCTCCAGATCACGTTGTACTTCCCCTTTTCCCAACTGACACCATTTAGATAATAATCTGCCTTCTTGTTTTTGCTACCAAAGTGGATAACCTCACATTTATCCACATTATTCTGTAACTGCCATGCATCTACCCACTCAACCAACCTGTCCAAGTCACCCTGCATTATCATTGCATCTTCCTCACAGTTTACATTGCCACCCAGCTTTGTGTCATCTGCAATTTTTCTAATGTTACTTTGAATCCTTTCATCTAAATCATTGATGTATATTGTAAATAGCTGCGGTCCCAGCACCGAGCCTTGCGGTACCCCACTTGTCACTGCCTGCCATTCTGAAAGGGATCCGTTAATCCCTACTATTTGTCTCCTGTCTGCCAACCAATTTTCTATCCATATCAGCACTACCCCCAATACCATGTGCCCTAATTTTGCCCACTGGCTCTCACTTGTCCATTTTCCTAGTTACATCCTCAAAGAGTTCCAGAAGATTAGTCAAGCATGATTTCCCCTTCGTAATCCTGAATCTATAGAACATTGGAAAATGATCACCACTGCATCCAGAATTTCGAGAGCCACTTCTTTAAGCACCCTGGGATGCAGACCATCAGGCCCTGGGGATTTAGCAGCCTTCAGTCCCATCAGTCTACCCAACACCATTTCCTGCCTTATGTGGATTTCCTTCAGGTCCTCCATCACCCCAGATCCTCTGGCCAATAGTACATCAGGAAGATTGTTTGTGTCCTCCTTAGTGAAGACGGATCTAAAGTACCTGTTCAACTCATCTGCCATTTCCTTGTTCCCCATAATAAATTCACCTTTTTCAGTCTTCAAGGGTCCAACTCTGCTCTTAACTAATTTTTCCTCTTCACATACCTAAAGAAGCTTTTACTATCTTCCTATATATTCTTGGCTGGCTAACCTCTTCTTTTTTTCCCATATTGCCTTTTTAGTTATCTTCTGTTGCTCTTTAAACATTACCCAATCCTATTGCTTCCCGCTCATCTTTGCTATGTTGTACTTCTTCTCTTTTATTTTTATACTGTCCCTGACATCCCTTGTCAGCCACGGTCACCCCTTACTCCACTTGGTATCTTTATTCCTTTTTGGGATGAACTGATCCTGCACCTTCTGTAATATTCCCAGAAATACCTGCCATTGTTGTTCCACTGTCATCCCTGCTAGGGTGTATTTCCAGTCAACTTTGGCCAGCTCCTCCCTCATGGCTCCACAGTCCCCTTTGTGCAACTGTAACACTGACACTTCCGATTTACCCTTCTCCCTCTGAAATTGTAGATTAAAACTCACCATATTATGCCTCCAAGTGACTCCTTAACTTCAAATTCCTTTGTCAAATCCAGTTCATTACACAACACTAAATCCAGAATTTCCTTCTCCCTGGTAGGCTCCAGTACAAGCTGTTCTAAGAATCTATCACGGAGGCACTCCACAAACTCCCTTTCTTGGGGTCCAACCTGATTTTCCCAGTCTACCTGCATGTTGAAATCTCCCATAACAACCGTAGCATTACACATATATTACACTCATTTTTGGAGTGTGAGGATGTGATTCTTCTTTCGTGTGGCGTGCACAGCCTAAAGTTGTAGGACAACTTGTTCTATATGATCTTCTGTTTGTGCACATCGAGTTGATTACATTGGTCAAAACAGGGCGGACCACGTGAAGGTTGAAATCTTCCACCCGAGGATGTGATTAAAAGAACATCACATCGAGGATTCAAAGCTCTTATCTATTCACAACCTGCATCAATGTTTTGGTTGAAGGGAGTGCGATGTATCTGAGTTTCTTGATGATATAACGCTGAATGGCAATGTGAGTTGGATGGAAAACGCTGGGACAATTCAGGGTGATATGGACAGGAAAATTGAATGATCAGGGACATGGCAGATGGAACGTTAGCTGAAAAAAAACTGACATCATCCACTGAGGAAAAAATGGATTAGCGGAGTATTTTTTTCAATGTGGAAAGATTTAAATATATTTGTGTTCAGAGTCTTTAATCTGATATACAAATTATTTAAAGTTAAAATATGGGTTAAGCACGCAGTTAGCAAGGCGATTGATATTTGTCATTTATTGCAAGAGGAATGCAAGAATTAAGTTATATTACAGAAATTACAAGTTCACAAGCTATTGGGGTAGATTTAGGCCATTCGGCCAATTGAGTCCACCTCGCCATTCAATCATGGTTGACCTCTCCCTCCTAATCCCATTTTCCTGCCATCTCCCCATAACCCTTGACACCCGTTCTAATCTAGAATTTGTCTATCTCTGCCTTAAAAATATCCTCTGACTTGGCCTCCACAGCCCTCTGTGGCAATGAGTTCCCTAGATTAACTACCCATAAGCTAAATAGGTTCCTCCTCACCTCCTTTCTAAAAGAGCACCCTTTAATTCTGAGGCTATGACCAGTGGAAACATCTTTTCCACATCCACGATCTATGCCTTTCATTATTCCGTAAGTTTCAATGAAGTCCCCCCACATCCTTCTAAACTCCAGCGGGTAGAGGCCGTCAAACACTTATTCTATGAGCTATACAGAGATTCCTGGTTACGTCGTACATGGAATATTGTGTATTGATCTAATCTCTTTATCTCTGGAATGATTTATTTGTAGTGAACAGAAAGATTCATTTGTCATGAACAGAAAGGTCACCAGATAGGATGTAGAAATATGTGTTTTTGTGTGTGTGTGTGTGTTTGTGTGTGTGTCTGTCTGTGGGTCTGTATTGTCCTTTGAGGATAGAATAAGCAGACAAGGTTTATACCCTGCTGTTTGTGAAAATGAGAGGTGAGCTCACTGAAAAATTATTTCAGGTTGCAGGGTAGATGCAGTGATGTTTTTGTTGGCTGGGATGTCACAATATCAAAGAGTTGCAATTTATCTTAAGATGAGAAATAAAAATCTCTTCATCCAGAGAGAAGCGAATCTTTGTAAACGTTACCCAAGTAGGCAGCGATGGTTCAGTTGCTGAGCATATTCAAGGCAAAGAGTGATAGATATTAGAAATATAAATGGATAAAGGATTACTGCAGGAAAGTGCTCAGAGGTATAGTCTCAGTAAATTGAAGTTATTTAAACAAGGAGACAAGGGCAGATACACAGTTTTTGGTTGCTTTCTTATCATTTTCTTCTCAGACAGGTTGAAACAATGTCCACACTGATGATTGCAGCTTTGCAGCATTCTAGTCATAGCATAATGTCATGATATTATATTCAATGCATTAAGAAATCCCGAACATTTTATCTCACGTGTTCTGATATGTATTTCCATTCTTTGAAGAACCAAAAAAACAAAACATATGAGCAGACGTAGGCTTCTCAGACCTTCAATCTTGTCCCTTTCAATATGATCATGAGTCATCTGACCCAAACCTTAGCTCATTCACTGTGCCAGTTGCCCATGCTCCTGAATTCCCTAATCTTTCAGAAATGTATCTACTACCTCTTTAAATACCTTCAATCATCCAGCCTCCATAATCCTCCAGTGTAGTGAATATTAAAATAATTGTGGTAGATAAAGTCAGAATAAAGTAGATTTTCGGATGTCTCGGTTGCTGTGGCTAATCAAATCCATTCACATCACACTGCTCTCTTTCTAATTAGACTCAAGAGAAACTTAGGGTGCTCAGCTGTAGATCCCAGCTCATTGCTCTCCCATTACATTCTACCCTAATTGCTCCCTTATACACCGTGCGAGCAAGATTGGCAGTAATCATTTCCCTGTCCTGCACTTCAGATTTTTGATGAAGTTTGCAGACTAAACATGGAAAAATCAAGTTTTCTCATGCTGAAATTTTTTTTAGGCTTTGCAAGTAGCTTTCAGATAGTTTTGGAATATTGTGAGTGGATAATGATTAATGGAGAAAAGATGTAAAATAGGCCAAGATAATGTTCATGCACTTTGTTAATCGGGTAGCATAACTTAAATATATCATTGATACTAATTAACCTGGTGTTTGTTCTATTGTCGCTCAAACAAAATTACATTAACAATGGAGCAAATTGTTAAACTTATCAAAATGTTCTCAAGTTTGTTGATTGGGAATGATTCAGTTCCTACATTAAAATGACTTTCTTTGATAAAAAACTGAAACTGAGCCAAGCACAAACACTAAATGACGTTTTATGACTTTCCACAAAATACTTAAAAATAAAAAGTAATTACTTGTAAATTGTTAATCAATCAAGTAGATTTGCCACATATAAAACAGAAACAGATATTTGACATATCCATCTTACTATATCTATAGACCAGGGGGGGGGTGGATTTGTTGTGGAATCAGCTGGTATCCATCCTCCCCATAACTGGTGAGGTGATGATGGAAACTTTAACTACACTCCTCACCGTCTATCCAGATAACTGTGCATGTCTTGTATCTCTTGCTACTCATTTTATAACTTTACAAATTTAATTGGCATTTCATCACATCTTATTTTGAATGGTATCAGCTGTGGGAATTCTACTGCCTTCCCCAACCGCATCAAGCACATATTTTCTCAATATGGATAGGATTATGTAAATGTAGGTTGT
This sequence comes from Raja brachyura, assembly GCA_963514005.1. The sequence continues at coordinate 65,751,566 of OY740781.1, read as the reverse complement.
TGTTGTTTGGAAACTATTAGCTTGATTTATGTGTGGAGATGTTTGTTGTGGCTCTTTGGTAGATTCAGCAGGAAAGCTGCCACGTGGAAATGAATGTGAGTAATGCAAGTCATCCATTTGAAGTCAAGAGAGATTTCGCAATATATATATTTTCTAAAATGGACATGAGCTAAGAACTCTGGTAGAGCAAATTAATTTAATGTATAGAAATCAATAATGCACTAAAGATAAGGCTGTAGGAACATGAGTCTTTACCTCCATGGAACTGAAATACAGCGGACTGAAAGTTATGTTACAATTGTATAAAACTTGTATCTGGATTACTGCCTTCAGTCATGAGCAGGTAGCACAAGAAACATGGATTGGTGCAGAGAAAGCAATCCTCCCAGAATGATTCTGAGACAATTTCCATAAATTGGACCTATATTTCATACAGTGTTCAAACGTGATGTGATTAACTTGATTGGAAAATATGATGGAAAAGATGGTGGGAAATATGTCACCTGATTGCGAACTTTAAAACAACAAGTTTAACGGAGTTAGATTGTTTTGTAATATTTCTAAACACTTTCTAAATATTGGTCATTCCAAACCATCAAATAATTTTACTGGTTCTTAATTAATACGTAGTTGACATTTAGCTACCTATTTTGTTTGCATAATTGGGTTAAGTAATAAATGCCAGCATTATCAGAAACATCCGTGTCCCTGGATGATAAGATTGGTTTGAGCTAAGGCAGGTAAATGGATTTAAGGTACATAACAGCCATGATTTATTTGAAGAGCAGAATTGTCTTAAGGAGCAGAGTATATAACACGCAATATTTTAGTGCAGCTGCCATCATCATTTTCGATAACATTCATAAATGGGACTGAAATGCGACACACATTTAATAATTTTTGCATGTTTTCAAAATGACAAAACATCTAAGCTTAAGTCTCATTTGTTTTACAAACAAATGTTTTAAAGCAGATTTGAAAATAGAGTGATGGAGCTGAAAATGAAGCAGTTCTTCACCATTAGTAATTTCCGTAACAAGTAACTGTAATTTCAATTTCCATCAGCACCCTGGGCATGTTTAATTTACATTAATCAGTGGTATGTAGGATGTTGGCAATGCAAACCAAAAGAATCCTGTTTCCTCTGATATACAAGCAAAGAGCAGGAGTCTTAATATCTGATCAGATAATGGTGCAAACATTGCCTGTAGTTGCAATATTTTCTAGCTGTGCAGCCAGGCACACCAAGCACACCCTTTCGAAACTGAGACTAGATCCTTTGCAGACACTAAATGTAGAAAATAAACTCGGTAAGAATCAATTTAAATGCAATGTAAACTAGCCAATGCTAAAAAGTCATCTCAACTGAGAACAACGTGTTTTTTTTAGACAAACCAACATGATATTTATGCCAGTACAAATATTAAAAAGATATATGGAATTCTTGCAGGCACACAAGATTATGCGGTGCTGTCAGTGCAGCTAATCTGAATTGATGAGTATTGACGTCAATGCTCTATAACCACCCGAGGCTGTGTTGAGACTGCATGTTCTTTGTATATCTTTTAGGATTAGAAATTGTTTCAATCAGACATGACACCTATCTAATTTGCTTTGCCATTCTGATGCATTTCATGTAGGTTATTTTGTTTTTATAGTTTTATACTTTTGAATTATTATAATATTATTGTCATTTTAATTCTATTAGATTCATATTCATAATATATGGATGCAATTTTATGTTTTTGGTGTGGTGAAATATTTACATTTACCTAAGTTTCCCTAGCTAGCATAATCAATGCAGACTACTTTCTGTGGACGCTGTATTTAATGTTGTAAATGCAGGCTGTTCCACAATGTGCTTCAAAATGTTATGGTCGAGTGGCGGCTAGAAATGCCGTACATTTTCATGCTAAGAGTTATTCGAACATTAAGATTTTTTAAAATCAATTTTAAGAAATGCTCACAGTAAGGTAAGCTGCTCACAGTGTAAAGGATTAAATAAAAACATTATTGCAATGTAAAAATAATAGTAAAAATAAATTTGTTGGCATTCTGTACTGGAGAGATGAAATTGCAATATAACGTAGAGTGTGCAGAAGAGGTTTACAATAATATTGCCTGGATTATAGGATGTTAGCTACAAGAAGAAATTGAACAACTTGGATTGTTTTCTCTGGAATGTCAACGTTTGAAAGGAGGCCTGTTAGAAGTACATAACATCAGGAGAGGCATAGATAGGGTAAACAGTCCGAACCTTGTTCTCAAAGTGGAAATATCAAAGAAAAGATAACATATCTTTAAGGTGAGAAGGGAAAGTTTAAAGGAGATGTCTGGGGCTAGTTTATTTTACACAGAGAGTGTTAGTTATATGCTGCCAGGAGTGGTGATGGAGGCATTTAAGAGGCTTTTTAATAGGCACATGGATATGCAGGGAATGGGGTGATAGGGATCGTATGCAAGTAGAGGAGATTAATTTAACTTGGCATAATTTTTGAATATGGTGATTTTTATTGCTATGATAAAGTAATGGTGGATTCCATTCTTAAATTGATATAATAGGGATAACCATTCAAATTATGTGAACAACTAATATATTCTACATGCATTTGAAAGCATATGTGAAAACAAATCAATTTTTAAAGAAATTCTATTTTATTACATTTGGACTATGCCAAAACAGCAGTAAATTGTTCAGTTAAGGAGCAGGGAAATAACTTATGATCATGCTAAATTACTAAGGAAAACATCCATAGCAGATTATCTTTCGATAAGAAATATTCTGGTTTTTTAAATAATTTAATCAAAAATAATATATTATCAGAAACTGACAAAGCTTATTTTGAAGGGTAAGATGTCAAATTTAAGGGCCTGTCCCACTGTACGAGGTAATTCAAGAGTTCTCACGGTACGTAGGAGTTTGTGGATGTCACATAGCGGCTCGTATGAGTAATGATAGGTACTCTGGATATCCGGTAAACTGTGACGTTTTTTCAACACTGTGAAAAATGTCCACGATTAAAAAAATACTCGTGATGGAAAAATATGTCACTTTTTACTCGTATGAGCCCCTACGTACCCGCTACGTACATTACACAAGCTCGAATCGGGAGAACTCTTGAATTACCTCGTACAGTGGGACAGGCCCTTAACTTGGTTGTAATTTGTCAAATCAAAAGAACCTGGTCTCTGTTGCCAATTTGTACCACCTAATAGCTAAACACATAAAAAGGATGCCAAGGCTTAATTTTACTTTCAGAGCATTTAATTCAGGAAAGATTGGATATGTCACATTAATCACCATATTGGGTAAGGTGGTGGGGTCTGTAAAGTTAACACCAAGTGGAATTATGTAAAATAACCAAATTGTGATACCTGGCCATGTGTAAAGTTCATTTGAGTCCAGCCCAGCCAAATTAGTTCTTGAAATTCCAGCTAATACAAAATAATTTCCATTCATGTTGTTTCTGTTAACTAATAGATAGAACGAATGCAAGAGGAGATAGTTGAGGCAGGTACTACAACAGCATTTAAAAAACACTTAGCGAGGTACCCATGGATTGGAAAGGTTTAGAGGAATATGGGCCAAACAATGGGAAGTGGGACCAGAGTAGATGGGGTATCGTAGTTGGCATCGGCAAGTTAGGCCGAAGGGCCTGTTTCCACGCTGTATGAGTATGAATAGATAGTCCCCCATTAGATTTGAGAACCTACTCAAGACACCAAGACCCCTGTTTCCTTCTGTGAATTAATGAACAAATCAATTATTTGTGGATATGTTGATGATTGAAAGCAGAGCTTTTTTTAAAGGGATGCTTTTGGTCTTTTGAGGAATGGAACTGTTTCCGAAATCTATTGGAAAATTGTGAGACTGAAGTTAGATTTCTAACTGTGTAGGAAGGAACTGCAGATGCTGGTTTAAACCAAAGATAGGCACAAAAAGGTGGAGTAACTCAGCGGGTCAGACAACATTTTTGAAGAAAAGGGATAGGTGGCGTTTCGTATTGAGATCCTTCTTCAGGCTGAGAATCAGGAGAAAGGGAAACAAAAATGAGAACTATAGACGGTGATATTGAGAGATATAGAACAAATGAATGAAAGATGTACAAATAAGCAATGATGATAAAGGAAAGGCCATTGTTAGCTGTGGGCTAGGCGAAAACAAGTTACAAACAATGAAACTCAACAAGACGACATTGAAGCGAGTACTACTAGTCACTACCCTGGGGGCTGTCATTATACATTTATCTTGCAATGGTTTACTGTATGTGCCCTCTTTAAATCACAGTACCAAATCAAAGGCTGGTCACCAGAGGCTAACTTCTGACCATCTAGCCCTGGACTCTCGATCAAACACTGCAGACAGGAAGAAGGATATGTATGAAGTGACAATGAGGGTCATGCTGTCACCATTGCACACCAATGAGCTATGAATATCATTTTGAATCAACACCTCTGATAATTAGTCCATGGAGTGAATCCATAGCAGAGATAATCTATCAACTAATGGTTGTCTGTTGTCTGTAATATCCCAATATTGCAGGATCTGCTCTTTATATCAACTCCGTGGAGGAGAACGAAGAGGCAGCAGCAATATTGGGAGCCCCCTTCCATCTTGCGTCCCCTGATCATCTCGCTATCTGCTCGACAACAGATACAGAAAACCAATGTATGTCAAATTATTATAAACAATCTTCCAGTAAAATGAGGAAACAAAATGGTTTCCTGGATAGTGTAGTGAAGGCAAAACTTCTGATGAATACAAGATGGAGAAGTGATGAGATATGCAGTAGATGGAACATTATCCTTGGTTGCTTTTGTAAATTTGCAACATGATATTGTTGACATATCCTCCCCTTTGAATTTTAGACAGGAAGTACAATGAGCAGTTGGTACTATATCATGTGTTTAGTTTTATTGTCTGAAGATGAATTACTATGCCTGTGAGAGGTTAAAATAAACATGATTCAAATGGCTTTATCTGGTAAAAAAATAATTCAAGGGATCATAGTACAGCATACTTTTTGTAGGGCTGTGTTTGAAGCAGGTCTATACTACTTATTCATTATGTGCAATTCATAATTTAATGAAGTTGACGTCTAATGCAAGTTCCTCTTAATTCTTTCTTTTAAGCAACTCGTGTTTCAGACACAGTTATTATTAGAGTAAATAAACTCTTATTGTCCACTGTTCCATGACTTAATGTAATGCAGGAAGTGTGTTGTTTGCAGTCTATGCCAAGATAGGCTGGGTTTGACTTTTGCAACAAGTGAAGCCTTGATTTAAGGCCAGAGAAGTTACCTGGAGATAAACAGAACTATCTCTCCAAGTTACAGTGGTCTGAATTCCCCATTACATATTGGTTTGTTTCAGAGCAAGATAAACCCCATTAAATTAATGAAGAATATATATAATCTCCTAATTATTTTTAACTGAAAATTTGTAGCCATATAAACATAGTTTCATATCAGCATGCTGCTGTGAACAAGTTTAGATATAAATAAATAATGGTCTATTGTTGTGCAGGGTTACATTAGAGCTGCTGCATTATAACCTACTGTATCGCTGCTTAATATGTATATCTGGTTAGCTTCTGGATATTGGCTGAGCGTTTCACTATCTACTCTTGTAATTGTATTTTATTCCAATTAAAACAAATTTGAGGTGACTACTTGAACGTTTGGTGCTAAACTACCCCTTGGAACACCCATATTCCTTGTGATGGGTGCATAGTGCATTATTGGGTAAGAAGTGTTGGATTTGTAATCAGCAAATGGTGAAAGAATATTGAGGTATATCCAGAACAGGGTGGTGCATGAATTGGGAAACATGCAGCAGGTGCAGTTGTTCTGTCCGTCTTGCCATTGTCCACCTGCCCCAACCTCCACCACCACCAATCCCCCCACCACTGCCGCAGCCTCTCTTCCTCCGTGATCTCAGATCTGAGGATGTTGTTCAGAAAGGCCTTGGTGAGTTGCTGCGGTGCATTTCAGAAATGTTGTTTCCTGTCACAGTGTAACAGCAGTGAATGTTGGATGGCATTTTACTCACTGGGCTCCTTTCTCGTGGCTGGGGTTGAGTTTCTAGAGCATTCTTGGCCCTTTATTGAATCTCGATAAACAAAGGGTATTTTATTGCCTTTGAAGATGGTGACAATGTTTTAGAAAGTTAGTTAGTGAGTCGCTCACCGCAAGTTAACCATTTTTGTAGCTGGTCAGTCTTGTAGTATTTTATATTTATGGTACATTTTAAGTTCCGGGCAAATAATTGCTACACCCCTCCCCACAACATCTTCCCTGCACTTCAATATATTGTTGGTAACGCAGCTTATTGAGCTGGGTGAGGCTTTCCTTCTGTTCTGCAGGGAACCTCCAGCTACTTCCGACCCCTGCAATCAGTCTGAAGAAGGGTCCCGACCCAAAACGCCACCTATCCATGATCTCCGGCCCGACTCCAGCATTTTGTGTCTTTACTTGGTAAACCAGCTTCTGTAGTTCCTTGTTTCCACCTCCTAATGGCTGTTCAGCTCTTTTCAAACAAACTTTATTGTAATTTAGAAATACATTGATATATGCAGTTCCAAACGAAATTATGTTTTCTGACTTATCTATCTGTGCTTTGAAACTAGAAATGCAAGTGAAACTGCAGGTCAGTGCTTCAGTGACATATCCAGTGTCCGAGCCGCTGAAGACAGATCCCAACCTGAAACATCACCTATCTGTGTCCTACACAGATGCTGCCTGACTTGCTGAATGACCTCAGCACTTTGTGTTTTACGCAAGGTTCTAGCATTGACAGTTCCTTGTGTCTCCAGAGCACTGAAAATGCTTTCAAATGTTTGTGTGAGTGTGGCAACAGCTTTTGATAATGGTGCGTTTGTTAAGGAAGTGAACATTGGATGGGATATTAATCAACTGGGCTCCTTTCTCCTGGGAAATGGGGAATTTCCTGGGAGAATCATTGGAATCTGAGGCCCACAATGCAGGCTACCTCGTAGTCATGGGGGATTAGCTCTGTCAGTCCTCTGTATCACGGAAAGGTAGGTGCAGGTGAGCAGAGGAATTTGGCATTGCACCAGATGGTCTAGCCGATTGGCGAGGGAAGCAGATTGGAATCTCTTTATAATGGTTCTTTCCTATCACTTGTGCAGCACTATTGTAATTTGCCACTTATCAGCCCGTGGAAACTGTCCAGGCCTTACTATAAAAAACATGGACTGCTTCACCATGGAGGAATTCCAAATGGAAAGGAGCACTATGCAGCCATCTACAAGTATTCCCACTTCTGACATGATTAAGGGAAGGTCATTTGTGAAATAGCTGGAGATAATCTACACTTTGACATTGCCCAGATGGACTTCTGCAATGGTATCCTGAAATTAACCTGATAAACCTTACGGACCCACAATCATCTTTAGTGCTGGATGTGACTGCTGTCCGTGGAGTGCTTTCCCATTGACTTCAAAATTCACCACAGTTCTCTGATGCCATGCTCGGTCATCCAGTCCAGCCCTCACCGAGACATGTCCTTTGTTCCACTTGTTTCCTCCTCTCCACCCCACCCACCTTCTCTGCTACCTAGAACTAAATTATTTTGTCTCTATCCCAATTCTGACAAAGCAATTTTGAGCAGATCTAATGATGGTGGATGATATTTTTCTTGCTTAATGTGGAATAATGACATTATAGTAACCTCAAAAAATTGTCGCAAAGTTAAGATTAGTTGGCAATTCGCTAAGACATTGCTAAAATAACAAAACTAGAGGTTATTAATAGAAACCTGGTTATAGAGAACCTTCTGTAGTCAATCATTGATAGATGTATCTTATTAAGACATGGCCAATTACACTAGCTCTTTGACTTTTGAATTGACTTCCAAATGTAAATTTCTGTGATAATACAGAAATGTTCATCTGCATCAGGTGACGCGGTTGATATGCATTGAATTGCAAGTACTGGTATTTATCTTATATGTGCAGTAGAGGCAATCTAAAATTAGCAGAAAGTTAAATATTATGATTTGAATCTCTAAGCATCCACTTAGCCTGATGTGTTAACTACGTTTTCCCACTACTAGTGACCATTCACTTGACAGACCTTCACTTCAACAGAGTTTCATTTGATTTAGTTTATCTCTTAGTTTCACATGTTATAATATAAGTTAGAGAATGTATTTGGACACTTTTTTTAATAAAGGTAACATTTAATAGCTTCTTAAATCAGGGTAATGAGACATAATGTGAATGAAACAAGCTGTTTAAAAAGTGGTAAGATCTCCCTTCATATCCCTGCATTCTAACATCTGGCAAAAATGGCCATTCAATTGTGTTTAATTGTCATATATGCACTGACAATGGAACAATGAAATTCTTACTTCAAACAGCCTAACAGTTCTGTAAACACAAGTATACAAAGATATCATATCAGAGACAAAATAATTCAATAAATTAATAACCTCAATACCAGTTCAACAAAATTCGAAATTCCTGAGTGCATCCAAGACAGTTCTTAATTCATATTTAGTTAGTGTAGGAAGGAACACTTGACTAGTATGGGTGACAGAGGTTATGGGGAGAAGGCAAGAGAATGGGGTTTGGGGTTTGGAGGGAGAGCCATGATTGAATGGTGTAGTAGACTTGATGGGCCGAATTGACTAATTCTACTATTCCTTATGAGGTTATAACTGTAGATGCTGGTTTAGACCAACGGTAGATGCAATATGATGGAGTAACTCAGCAGGACAGGCAGCATCCTGGATAGAAGGAAGGGTCCCTTACAATCAGAGGCCAGTGAATTTACAATGGGAAACAAGGAAATGGCAGAACAGTTAAACGAGTACTTTGGTTCTAATCCAGGGCTGATGGTCTGCATCCCAGAGTGCTCAATGAGGTGGCCCTCGAAATAGTGCATGCATTGGTGATCATTTTCCAATGCTGTCTCGACCTGGATCAGTTTCTGTGGACTGGAGGGTAGCCAATGTAACTCCACTTCTAAGTAAGGAGGGAGAGAGAAAACAGGGAATTATAGACCAGTTAGTCTTACTTCGGTGGTGGCAAAGATGCTTGAGTCAATTATTAAAGCTGTTACAGCAGTGCATTTGGCAAGCAGTGACAGGATCAGTCAAAGTCAGCATGGATATATGAATGGGAAATCATGCTTAACTAATCATCTGGAATTTTTTGAGGATGTACCAAGTGGAATGGACAAGGGAGTGCCAGTGGATGTGGTGTATCTGGACTTTCAAAAAGCCTTTGACAAGGTCACGCACAAGACATTAGTGTGCAAAATTAGAACACATGGTATTGGGGTTTGGGTATTGACATGGATAGAGAACTGGTTGGCAGACAGGAAGCAAAGATTAGGAATTAATTGGTCCTTTTCAGAATTGCAGGTAGTGAGTAGTGGGGTGCCGCATGGCTCGGTGCTGGGACACCATTATTGACAAAATACATTAACGATTTAAACAAGGGAATTAAATGTGACATCTCCAAGTTTATGGATGACACAAGTCAATAGTCAAGAGTGTTTTATTGTCATATATCCCAGATATAACAATTAATTTCTTACTTGCTGCAGCACAACAGAATATGTAAACATAATATACTGTAAACAATATGATAAATTATATTTTTTTAAAGTTCATTGTGTATATATACACATACTCACAAATACACACACACACCCACACCCACACACACACACACACACACACACACACACACACACACTCACACACACACACACACACACACACACACACACACACACACACACACACACACACACACACACACACACACACACATACACACACGGGAGGCCTGGTCTGTCAATGCAACCTGTTCCCCAACGCAATATTCCACCACTCACCCATTCCCCCAATGCATCCCGTTGCCCCAACACAATATTCTACAAATCACTCATAGGACCCAACTGCGCAGGCGCGGATCATTTCCCCTCATCCCCCAGCACTCCCTCCCCTCCTCTTCACCCTCCCTTCTTTCCCCTCTTCTCCTCCCCTCCTCCAATCCCTCCCTCACCTCACTCCCCCTCCTTTCCCCTACCCTCAGTCACCCTCCCTCCCTCCATAACACCTCTCCGCTCCCTCCTATCCCTCTATCCCCCACCTCCCCCACTCCTCACCTCCCCCTATACCCCCATGATCGCTCCTCACCTCCCCCACTGCCCTCCTCTCCCTCTATTCCCCACTCCCCCTCCTCTCCCTCTATTCCCCCTCCTCCCCCACTTTCCCTCCTCGCCTCCCCCACTTTCTCCCCTCTCCCTCCCTACCCACTCCACTCCCTCAATCCCTCCCCCCACTCTCCCTCCTCACCTCCCCAGGATCTCGATGGTGCCGCTCCTTTCCTTCCTTGTGTGTCCGGAGCAGCAGCTCCACCGCCCTCAGAGCCATGCTCAGCGGCCCGGCCTCGAATCCTCGGCACGGCCTCACCCCAACCCCGAAGCCTGCCGCGCAGGCCTGGAGCAGCAGCAGCAGCCGCCGTCGGCCTCAGAGCCAGCCTCAGCAGCCAGGTCCTGGATCATCGGCGCGGCCTCTCACCCGCCCCCGGAGTCCAGAGCTTATTTTTTGCAGTGTTTAATAGCCTGATGGCTGTAGGGAAGAAGCTGTTCCTGAACATGGATGTTACAGATTTCAGGCTCCAGTACCTTCTGTGTAATCCAAATTAAAATTCAGTTCCTAGAATTCAAAACAGAAAATGTGAGAAACATTTAGCAGGCTCTTTCACTGTTTCTCTTTCCACAGATGCTGCCAACATTTTCTGTTTTTATTTCAGATTTATTTCTAGTATCTGGAATTTTTGATATTCTTTTTCAACTACTCCCTTGAAATTGGGCCAAGATTTTTTTGTGATGCAGACATGACACACAAGAAGCAATTTTGTACCTCCTCTGAAGTTTCCTGTCAATGTCCATTAGTAAATCGGACCAGGTTAACTTTAGGTTAACCAATTAGGTTTACCCTAACCTATTACGATTTACGCACTGCAGTTCCAATTCCCCATGCATTTTGCAACATTTGAAAATTTTGAATCATGGTAGTGGATCAAAAGGATGCAGCCTATGATCTTCATTAATAAATTAAATGTTACATTATTACATTAAGAAATAAATGTAACAAATTCAAGTTTGCAGATGACACAAACCTGGGTGGTGCTTAAGAAGGAACTGCAGATGCTGGAAAATCGATGGTAGACAAAGATGCTGGAGAAACTCAGCAGGTGAGGCAGCATCTATGGAGCGAAGGAAATAGGCAACGTTTCAGGTGATAGTATGAGCTGCGAGGAGGATGCTATGAGGCTGGGTGGGTGAGGGGGCAGATGCATGGCAGATACAGTATGATGTGGATAAATGTGAGGTTATCCCTCTTGGTGGCAAGAACAAGAAGGCAGATTATTATCTGAATGGTGTCAGATTAAGAAAAGTAGAGGTGCAACGAGACTTGGGTGTCCTTGTACATCAGTCTGAAAGTGAGCATGCAGGTACAGCAGGCAGTGAAGAAAGCAAATGGCATGTTGGCCTTCATAGCAAGAGAATTTGAGAAAAGGAGCAATAAGGTACTATTGCAGTTGTACAAGGCCTTGGTGAAAGCGCATCTGGAGTATGGTGTGCAGTTTTGCTGTTGAGGAAGTGCAGCGTAGGTTCACCAGGTTCATTCCCGGCATGACGGGACTGACATTGTTGGTGGAGTACAGAACCAGGGGCCACAGTTTAAAAATAAGGGGTAGACCATTTAGAACAGAGATGAGGAAAAACTTTTTTACTGAGAGAGTTGTGAATCTGTGAAATTCTTTGCCTCAGAAGGCAGTGGAGGCCAATTCTCTGGATGCTTTCAAGAGAGAGTTAGATAGAGCTATTAAAGATAGCAGAGTCAAGAGATATGGGGAGATGGCAGGAACTGGGTACTGATTGTGGATGATCAACCATGATCACAGTAGATGGCGGTGCTTGCTCGAAGGGCCGAATGGCCTAATCCTGCACCTATTGTCTATTGTCCAAACTTCTTCTGCGTCTTCTTCAAAGTTCCCAAGGCGAAAAGAACAAACCAAGCAGAGATTTTTTTGGTGTGATTTCCAATTTAATACAAGAAAATTCCTGAATCAATATTAGAAACATAGAAAATAGGTGCAGGAGTAGGCAATTCGGCCCTTCGAGCCATTCAATATGATCATGGCTGCTCTTCCAAAATCAGTACCCCATTCCGGCTTTTTCCCCATATCCCTTGATTCCCTTAGCCCGAAGAGCTAAATCTAACTCTCTCTTGCACATTATTTTGCACATGGTAACCCTTTTAGATTAGATTAGATTAGATTAGATTCAACTTTATTGTCATTGTGCAGAGTACAAGTACAGAGACAACAAAATGCTTTTTTCACCATACAGCCATATAAATAAAAAAAAGAATAATAAGAACACAGAACACGAGAGTCTATAACCATGTAGTAGTATCAAAGTTTCCCACTGTGTGGGAATGCACCAAAGTTCAGTCACCTCCTCTTTGATGTTCACCCATGGCCTCCTGAGTCCCCCGCAGTCGCCGCTACGGGCCGCCCGATGTTCAGGCCCTCTCACCGGGATGATGGAACTGCGACGTTGGAACGGAAGAACATCCTCAGCGGCTTGGACTCTGAATCGGCCACTTCCTACCGGAGTCCGCCACTCCCGAAGTCCACAGGCCGAGCTGGTGGGAGATTCAACGCTGGCAGCCCTCGGCAAAGGGTCCCAGGAATCTGCGATGATGGTCAGCACCGTCCGCGCTGGGAGCTCTGCAAACCGCAGCTCCGTGATGTTGATGCAGCAGGCCCAACACTCCAGAGCTTCAAACGGCAATCCCCGGTAAGGCATTGCCCGCTACACGATGTATCCAGCGCTGCGCCGCCACTGCTGAAGCTCTGGTCCGGTCCCCGGCAGGAAAGGCTGCACCAATCCAGTTGGTAGGCCGCGAGGAGGGAAGCGAGGACAAGACTCGGAGAATAGTCGCATCCTCGCCAGGAAGTGACTGGGAAACGGTTTCCCCCCTCCCCCACATAAAATACTAAAAATAATCCTCCAAAACATACTTTAAACAAACTAAAAATAAAAAAAAGATAGAAAGACAACAGATTGTAGGCAGAGGCTGCCATCATGTGGCGCCCCAAGCGGATAAACCCTTGATCAGTTAACCTCGGTCGACCCTTGATAAGTCTGTTGCTTTGTGCAATTGTTTATTTAACTAACCACATACTGATGTTGTGGCCTTCCAATGAAGCCAGCTGTAACATTGTTACAGGTTTAACTGTTTGATTTTTCGGAGCAGTGCAGCTCTGTTCTAAAATATGGTGGATTAACATTGTTAATTTTTCAACAGTTTCTTTGTCATTGTTTAAAGCATTCTTGTGCATTGCTGGCGTGGGTACTTTTAATCTTCAATATACCATACTCCAGGAAGTGATATACAATAAACATGATTTGAAAATCATTAATTGCATATAAACTAGACAACAAAATAATTTTGTCAAAAACAAAATATTGGAAATGTTAAAAACATGCAATAAAAATAGAAAATGCTGGAGATACTAGGGTCAGGCAGTATCTTTTGAGACTGAAATGGTTAACATTTCAGATCGATGAGCTTTTATTAGAAAATGATTTAAAATATTTATTACAGCACATTTCTTTTTCTTAATATTGGAAAATGAATTAACTACTGAAAATAAATTGCCATGAATAACCAAATATGTACTGGGGTTACTCAATTATGAGCATAAAGATGATTCTTGTAATTTTATGAATAATTTTCAAGCTGTGATTTGGAACACTTCTGTCATTCGTAAAATCTGAATATGAATCCAGAATAAGCCATCTGCCTCTCCCTTCAAATTTAAGCCCAGTTAGTTTGAGGAACTGCCTGATACTGGGGTGGAAATTAAAAGTTAATGTAATCAGGCTTTTGTTAAGAATTTGATTATGCTTTATTATTTATTCAGTCAGAATATTATTATAATAATGTACTCAGTTCAAAAATATGTTTTGTTTCTCAATAATAAATGTTGACATTGCATAGTACAAATGCAAAATAACAAAATTAAGTTCAAATAATTGTAAAACTGTTCTGAGAGCTTAACTGATTACAAGTGAAAACATTTCTCTTTACCCCGGATAATTTTCTGAACATGAGCCAAATGTGTGCCACCTTGCTGCCTCATTTGACCTTGAGGTAAATTTCTGATTCGGTTTAAATCAGGATTTTGTAATGTTGCCTGGCTATAGGCCACTGAAATCAATCACCATGTTTTTCCAGCTGCATAATTTGGTGTGGAAGTGCATCTCTAATTTCAACTGCTTATAATCCTTTTGCTCTGTAGTTTCATCAAAGTGTATTAGTATCTCTGAGATGTCATGTCTACACTGGAAACGTTCACTAATAATTTACTCCTTCTGGCTGTATATGGGTGTGCTACATTTCATTTCTTTTATTTTAGAGTTTTGATATTTGAAAGTTTCATTCCGTGCAATTTGCTGGCAGACAAATTTCACCTCGGACTATAACAAAATGGGTTTCTCCACTATAGCTGCTGCTGCTGCTGTGAAATTTTGCTCCTCAATTCCCTATCTCTTCTCCTTTCTGCAACAATAGATAGTACTGGTTAAAGTCGTCAGTGAGCTATTTGTCATTTCACGTCTTCCTCACACATGATTAATTTTGATGTGCCACGGGCAGGCACTGGAATGGTATATTCACAGCAATGAAGAATTAAACATTCAGAGACAACATGCACACAACCTCTTGGCAGTATCATCCACAGTTGGCTCCAAATCGTATTTTTGCCTACATCATTAATTTGAATGTTAATAGATTATTTTGAATTGTCCTGTAGACAACTTAGGACTTGGCTAAGCCAAATTTTCATTTGTTTTAATGTCTACAGTATCATAGCTTCTTTGGGTAATGTCTGTTTCAGAGTTAGGCAGACAGATTTGTTTTAAGCAAGGAGATTTCTGTATTAGACACTAAAAGCTGGAGTAACTTCAGAGGGACAGGCAGCATCAATGGAGTGATGTTTCGGGTTGAGATCCTTGTTCAGACTGAAAGTCATGGGAAGGGGAAACGAGATATAGACGATGATGTAGAGTGATATAGAACAATGAATGAAAGATATGCAAAAAAGTAACGATGATAAAAGAAACAGGCCATTGTTCGCTGTTTGTTGGGTGAGAACGAGAAGCTGGTGCAACTTGGGTGGGGAAGGGATGGAGAGAGAGGGAATTCCGGGGTTACTTGAAGTAAGAGAAATCAATATTCTTACCACTGGGGTGTAAGCTGCCCAAGCAAAATATGAGATCATTCATTCATCATCGTTGAAAACATTAGCGACGCAGTGGTGCTGGTTTCCAACGGGAACAGTTATGGATACACCACACGTCTCTGTCCTCCAGTTCCTGTGGACTTCCGTCGCTGAAAGAATAGGATTTTGGAAATATGAGATGCTGTTCCTCCAATTTGCATTTGATCTCACTCTGAGGCCGAGGACATAAAGGTCAGCGTGGGAATGGGAGGGAGAGTTAAAGTGTTTAAATCACCCGGTTGCTAAACACTTTAATTCTCCTTCCCATTCACACACTGAACTTTCCAGAGATGCTGCTAGCCCCGCTGAGTTACTCCAGCTTTTTGTGTATATCTTCGTTTAAACCAGCAAAAAGCAAAACAAATCTGCAGTTCCTTCCTACACACTAGAGATTTCTGTATTGCTCAATCTTCAGTTGAGTTTCTTCCCTTGTATCATCACCATTATTAAAGGTTCACTCTTCTTTCAACATTGTCTTCACCTCTACCCCTCACTCTCTTCCATTGAATCGTCGTTCAATTTTTCAATAGACTAAATTTCACTCTTTCTCCCCTAGTCAGCCTTCTTGTGTCTATCTTTTTGACTAAATAAACATTGGAATTTTCATCATCCTTAAATGATTCCAAATCAACCTAGTATTACCCTCTAATCCAATTACACTTACAAACACCTTTCACCTCTGTGACACTGATCTCTTTGTAATCACCAGCAAACTGGAAGTAGCTACTAAACTCTAGTGTTATTGGTGACTTCTACATTCTGAAAATCAATGAAAAGCAACCGTGACTTAACCAGAACATTTCTGTCTTATCCCTCCTTTGTTTTCAAAAAATATGTAAAGCTAAACATTTTTAATGTGTTAATCCATGTGTTTTTCTTTTTCAATTAATGCATCTTAAGCAAATGAATCCATTGAAAATAGAATTTTTTCCTTCAGTAATCATCTTACATCAGATATCAGCATTTCAAAAATTAATGCAGGTTTGATCAACAAACTTAATGGCATCATTTAACTTTAGAAATATTCTATCTGATTTTTGTATTATTTAGTAATAATTTTGATTGTTATGTGTTTTTTATCAAATTGAACTCAGGATGTCAATTCTGTTAACGATGGTTTACATTGTTTGTTTGAGAAAATATTCAGGCCAGGATACCTTGCTCATCAAGATGCCTTGAGCCTCGCTAAACTTTTCATTACTAGAAAAAGAAATGTAAAGTAAATACCACAGATGTGTCGGAAGGAACTGCAGATGCTGGTCTAAACCAAAGATAGACACAAACGGTATAACTCAGCGGCACAAGCAGCATCTCTGGAGAGAAGGAATGGGTGATGTTTCGGGTCTGAAGGAGGGTCTCGACCCGAAACATCATCCATTCCTTCTCTCCAGAGATGCCACCTGTCCCGCTGAGTTACTCCAGCTTTTTGTGTCTAAATACCGCAGTTGCAGGATATCTGAAATGAAACATTCAGCAGGCTCGTCAATACCTGTGAAATGAGATACAGGGAAACAAATCCCATTGTTATGTTGGTTGGTGCCTGACATCTTAAAGTGAAAAAATAACAGTATGATACAAAGATTGTAGTTCAATCTGAAACAGTGCAAAAAAAACTAACGTGAAGAGAACATAGCAGCACTTCCAGAATGTAGGTGTGAATTAAATGACTGGTGTCACTTAGCAGTGTGGAAGAAGCTGATAGTAGCAGCAAGAAGAAGGCATGGACCAGATAGTGGGGATCCTTGTTGCTAAATGCCAGCTTCTTAAGGAAGCACCTCTTGTAAATGTTTCTTAAGATGCAGAGGGCTGTACCCTTGATAGACTGGGCCGTCCACCACTCTCTGCAGCAAGTGCCTTGCCATGCCAAGTCATGATGCAACATAAGGATACTTTACAATATATCTGTAGAACTCTATTTGAGAATTTGGTGATATGCCAAATATTTTTAAATTTCATAGAGAAACATAGAGAAACATAGAGAAATAGGTGCAGGAGTAGGCCATTCGGCCCTTCGAGCCTGCACCGCCATTCAGTATGATCATGGCTGATCGTCAAATGCTCATGGCTGATTTCAAAGCACAAAGCCTTATTCATGGTTACGTCTCTTTGCTGGGTCCAGGAGAAGACATCTGAGATATTAACGCCCAAGAATATGAAGCTGCTAACTCTCTCTACTGCCTACCCACCAAAGAAAACTCCTGGTTTCCCCTTTCTGAAATGAACTTGGTTTTGTTTATTTAGAAATAAGGAACTGGTTTACACACTTGTTGTCCTTTTGGTTTTATTTATGTTGAGAGTGACGATGTTGTTACAGCAACACTCAACCTCCTTCTTGCGTATGGCGTGCACAGCCTAAAGTTGTAGGACAACTTGTTCTATTTGATCTTATTTGATTGTGCACACCAGGTTAATTGCATTCGTTGAAACAGGGCGGACCACGTGATGGTTGCAATCTCCCACCCCAACCACTCAACCTGGGGTTCTATCACCCTCTCCTGAATAGCAATTCATCATTATCCATGATTCAGCCAACAATCTTGATGTCATGGTGAATTTATAGATGTCGTTGGAACTGGGCTAAGCCATGCACTCATGAGTGTAATTAGTTTGGAGCAGTGGCTAGGCATGCAGCCTTGAGATGCCCCTGTGTTGATGGTCAGTAAGTAGGAATTGTTGTTGCTAATCCAGACTAATTGAAGTCTGTCGATAAGGAGGTTGAGCACTAAGTTGCAAAGCGAGATGCAGAGGGTCATTGGAAGGGTTTTGGAACTTGGTGATGAGTTTGGAGGGTAAGAGGTTGAGTAGGCTTAGACTCTATTCCATGGAGCCACAGAGACTCCTATCACAGTGGAACACTGGTAATGAGTTGATCTGATGAAATAACTAGCCAAGACTACTGAAGGATTTGTAAAAAGCTTTTGGTCCAAAAGCATGGGAGACTGGTGTACAGAAAGAATGTAGTTGATTGGCCTTAGTAAAATTTGGATTATATTTGTGAAATACTAATTGTGAAATTAACATTCAGATATGCTTTTGGTATTCAGAGTTCTTGTGAGAGGTGACATTTGTTGATTTGTTCTCACTGTCACAAGCCAACCACAGTTCTTCTGAACATTCATTCATTATAATGCCTTTTTCTGCAAGGCTTTGGGAACTATTCCAACTTCAGGGTTAATTCCTTTTATATTGTGGCAAAACAAAACAACATTTGTGCCAATATTGCAGTTACTGGGATTGTTTAACTTGGACCAGCCTAATTTATCCCTTTAAGTTAGATGAGAATGTATAATGAAATCTTTCCATAAAAAATTATCAGCAGTGGCACTCTAACATTTAAGTGCAACATTTACCATTTTTTTTTAGATTAATGAATTATTCTCTTTTCCTGCCATGCAGCAGGATATCTGGAGTCGACAGAGGATTTATTCAAGTATTCCTCCATTTCTGTTCCTTGGAAAAATGATTAGAGTACTTTCATTAGCATTTTAATTACCTCCTCTGCATTTGCTGACTATCCACTTTCTCTGCATAACCAGAATTTATCTTTGGAATGTGATCTTGTGCAAATAATGGTAATAAATTGGTTAAAAGTCTGGCAATCTAGATGCCTGAGCACAATACGAGTTTATCTCCCATAGCAATCAGAGGATTTAAATTCACTTAATTATATAATTTGTAATTTAAATAAGGGCATAAATAATGGTGGCTGGATCCAAGATAAACACAAAATTCTGGACTAACTCAGCGGGTCAGGCAGCATCTCTGGAGGAAAAGAAAAGGTAAATGTTTCAGGTCAAGACCCTTCTTCAGACTGAGTCAGGGTATATGGATCTATTGGATAATTAGAAAAGGCATGTTGTTCACTCATGCTTCAAGATAATAAACCTGTCACCCTACCCGTATATGATGCCAAGAATGCAGGAAAATAAGGAGGCCAGAAGAGGACCAAGAAGTGGTTCACCAGAGAATCAGAATGGACCAGATAGGCCAAAAGGCCTCCATTTGTATCATTATGAATAGAAAGTAAGATAGTTGGTGTGTTTTGTGTGTTCTTCCTCTGTGGAGAAGAGCAAAGTAATTGCTTATCTCTTGACTGAAGGAACCCACAATTGCCTTTGCTAACCCTTTCCTTTTCATGTAACTTTTAGAGCTCTTGAAGTTCTATTTACATTTCTTGACAGTCTGCTCTCATATTCCAACTTGTCTTTTCCTTAAATCAATTTAATGTTTCTCCACTATTTGAGTTAAAATGCTGTCAACCCTCAGGCCTCCTACTGTTTTTGGAAACTGCATTGGGCACTTCCTTTTATTTAATACCATTTTAAATTATTGTTGCGTTTTTGGACCTCGAGGCAATTTTTCATTGCAACCTTCGCATTCCCCAAATGCGACTTATTAACTGTTCAATTTCTCACTTTTAAATGTGTTTGGCAAAATTATCTACATTCGCAAACTAAATTGCAAATTTCTTTATCATTGAGTTCACCTCACTGCCATCCCCCTTTCCCACCATCACTACCTTTCTAAACATTGCTGCACGTTGAATCAGAATGTAAAAAATATAAGAATCTCATTCAACAGCAAGATGACTTGGTGTTAAAACTGCCCCTTCACATAGGCTGCCTTCTTCTACTTCTGCTACCTTGCATCGGTCTATCTGCTGTTGAATTTCCTATCCATATTTACCACCTGCTGCATTGACTAACACAAAACTTCCCCGGCCAACTTCATATTTTCTATTGAATGAAAATCAAAGAAAATTGCAAATGTTGGAGATTAAAAACAGAAATAGAAATTGTTGGAGAAGCTCCGTATGTCAAGCTGTATGTTTAAAAAAAGAAGCAAAGTTAATGGTTAAGACTAACTCAGAGCTGAAAAAGAGAAAATAAGTTAGTTTTGTGCAGTAGAGAGAATGGGGAGGGGGGGGGGGGGGGGGGATGTGGATGGGATAAAACAAGAATATTTCAAATCGGGCCAGGCCACATTTGCTGTGGTGATAAGCTGTTGACGAAGTCATTTGGTTGATAGGTTATTGAGAGGAATTTTTAAAAGGGATGCAGAAAAAAAGACTGTAGCAGCTATGAACTCTAGCATTGCCAGATGGGCAGGCAGCATGGTGGTGCAGCGATAGAGTTGCTGCCGTACAGCACCAGAGACCTGGGTCAGATTCTGACTACATGGGATTTCCCTGAGTGCTCCAGTTTCCTCCATCACTGCAAAGAAGTACAGCTTTGTAGGTTAATTAGCTTTGGTAAAGATTGTAGGCTGAAGGGCCTGTTTCTGTGCTGTATCTCTAAAAGTAAAGGTAAAAAGTGTAGACCTTTAGGAAATACACAGCAGGTCATTCCATGCCAGTGGTGCAAGAAAAAAACGGAGTTCATCTCACACATAAATAAACTCAGGCAGAACTGAATATATCTATCTATTTATATATTACTAAAATTCTCATTGCCATAGAGGGAGTGCAGCGAAGGTTCACCAGACTGATTCCTGGGATGTCAGGACTGTCTTATGAACAAAGACTGCATAGACTCGGTTTATACTCTCTAGAATTTAGGAGATTGAGAGGGGATCTTATAGAAACTTACAAGATTCTTAAGGGGTTGGACAGGCTAGATGCAGGAAGATTGTTCCCGATGTTGGGGAGGTCCAGGACAAGGGGTCACAGCTTAAGGATAAGGGGGAAATCCTTTAGGACCGAGATGAGAAGGATTTTTTTCACACAGAGAGTGGTGGGTCTCTGGAACTCTCTGCCACAGAGGGTAGTTGAGGCCAGTTCATTGGCTATATTTAAGAGGGAGTTAGATGTGGCCCTTGTGGCTAAGGGGATCAGAGGGTATGGAGAGAAGGCAGGTACGGGATACTGAGTTGGATGATCAGCCATGATCATATTGAATGGCGGTGCAGGCTCGAAGGCTCCTGCACCTAATTTCTATCTTGTTTGTTTCTATCTATCAATGCACGTGTATGTATGTGTTCCCGGAACTATGCCAAAATGGTGCACGATAGCACTAAAATTTTTGCACCACCTTACTTGCAATTGTCCTGTGGTGGTTTGTGTCAAGTGTCATTCAGATGCACAAGTAATTGACATTTAAAACTTTACAAAACCCCACTTTGTGAACAATATGCTGTGGCAGTTGTTGGCAGGTTCTGGCAGTTTGCAACTATGACATCACAATTGGGTCTCATTTACATAAGCTGCCATGAACAGTGCTCCACTCGACAATTACATCATAATGGGATCTCATTTACATAAGCTACCATGAATAGTGCTCCACTCAGTGCAATTAAATATTTGTTACACTGTTGTAAGCAGTGGGAGGGAGTGAGGGAGGGGAGGAGAAGAAATGTTATTTAAACTGTGCTGAATGTGGGAATGCGATAGGAGTGAGGTGAGGGAGGGAGTGACTGAGGGTAGGGAAAAGAAGATGGAGGGAGAGGTGAGGGAGGAAGTGGAGGAGGAGAGGGAAGAGGGAGGATGAAGAGGAGGGGAGGGAATGTATGAGCCATGCCTGCGCAGTTAGGGGCTATGGGTGAGTGGTGCAATATTGCGTTGGGGAACGGGTTGTGTTGGGGGGAATGGGTGAGTGGTGGATAGGGGTTGCAAAGGAGAAATGGATGAGTGGGGGAATATTGCTATGGGGGAACGAGGACCAATGGATCTGCGGGGTAGAGATGGGAGAGGGGTTCTGGAGGGTGGGAGGGAGTGACTGAGGGTAGGGAGTGACTGAGGGTAGAGGAAAGGAGAGGGAGTAGGGGAGGAGGAGAGGGGAGAGAAGAGGGAGGGTGAAGGGGAGGGATGAAGAAAAATGAGCCACGCCTGCACAGTTAGGGGCTATGGGTTAGTGGTGGAATATTGGGTTGGGGGAATAGGTTACATTGGGGGAACAGGTGAGTGGTGGAAATGAGTTGCGTTGGGGGTACGGGTGAGTGGTGGAAACTTGAGTTGGGGGACCAGGGCCCAATGGGTCCCACGTGGTCTAGTATGTATTACTAAAACTCTCATCTTGTCTGCGTGCATGCAAGCGTGTCTGTGATATCCTGAATTATGCCAAAATGGTACATAATAGAGCTACCATAATTGTCTTGTGGTGTGTTTTATCAACGTTTTGTTAAGATTATGTTATGTTATATTTTAAAGTTATCACATTTTTAAGTTTAAAAAACCCCACTTTGTGAAAGATTTTTCCAATCTGCACTGGCAGATACTAGCTATGACATCACAATGGGATTGTAGCCCTGCCCACAACAATGTTGCTATCCCAGTACACTGAGTCCTTTGGCAGATGCAATTGCATTTTATTTTAAAGTTTACAATGAAGGAAGGTGAAATGGAGGAGATGAGCCAGCCTAAACAGTTGGGGGCTATTTCTGAGTGGTGGAACATTGCATTGGGGGAATGGGTGAGTGGTGGAATATTGCGTTGGGGAACGTGTTGCGTTGGGGACCAGGCCACCCATGGGGGCTATTGGTGATGGGTCGAACATTGTGTGGGGGAAATGGGTTGCGTTGGGGGACCAGGCCTCCAATGTGACAGGGACCCAGTGGGTCCCACTTGGTCTAGTATATTACTAAAACACTCATCTTGTTTCTTTCTATACATGTATGTGTGTGAATGGATGTCTGCACATGTGATCCTGGAACAATGCCAAAACAGTACATGATAGCTCTACAATATTTGGACCACCTTACTCACAAATGTCCTGTGGTCTTTTGTATCAAGTTTCATTCAGATTGATGTTATAATATACAAATTATTCATATTTTTTACATTATAAAGACCCACTTTGAGAAAAAAAAATTCCTTCTGCACTGGTGCTTGCAGCTCTGATGTCACAATGGGATTGTAGCCCTGCTCGCTACAATGTTGCTATCCCAGTACCCAGTCGAGTATATTACTAAAACTCTCATCTTGTCTGCGTGCGTGCGTGTTTGTTTGCGTGCTTGTGTGTGTGGGATTCATGGCCTGAATTATGCCAAAACGGTACATGCAGGCGCTACAATTTTTGGACCACCTTACTCACCATTGTCCTGTGGTGTGTATCAAGTTTTGTTCAGATTTATGTTATATTTTACAAGTTTACATTTACGTTAGCACCATTACATCACAATGGGATCTCATTTAGCAGCAAATCTGGGATCGCTAATATTTTCTTGGGTGGAGGTTTAATTTACAAAAACATTTCTGTTTTCATTGTGAGGGGGGGTGGAATAGGGGAGAGGTTTCATTTACAAAATAAAATTGGGATTTTCCTTGTGGGGGTAGGATGGGGGGAGCTCCCCATTTCATCATGGGGGGTAGAATAGGGCAGAGGTTTCATTTACAAGAGAAACATTTTTTTCTGGTGCTGGGGTGGGATGGGGGTAGGTCCCCATTTCATTGTGAAGGGGTGGAATAGGGGAGAGCTTTCATTGACAAAACCTCCCCAGAATTTTCCATGTGGAGGGGTGGGATGGGGGATTAGGTGAGTTCCAACTCCGCCCCTCCCCCATGTCGGGATGATTGATTGCCTCCGTGGAGCACCTACACCGCCTCCAACATGATGTTTCATTTAAAAAAAACATTGTGGTTTTCATTCAGGGGTGGAGCAGGGAGGTAGATGTAGAGGAGGGGGGGGGGTAGGTAGGGGAGAGGGGTTGTGGAGGGAGGGTGTGACTGAGGGTAGGGGAAAGAAGAGGGAGGAAGAGGTGAGGGAGGGAATGAAAGAGGAGAGGAAGAGAGGGGAGAGAAGAGGGAGGGTGAAGAGTAGGGAATGATGGGGAATGGAGGAGGATAGTAGTAGGATAGGGGTAGGGATGGCGAGGCACTGTTGGGGAGGGTTGCCGCGACTCGCGTCACAACGGAGATCTCTGGCATCACAACCGGATCCCATCAGCCACACCTGCGCAGTTGGGGGCTATGGGTGAGTGGTGGAATATTGCGTTTGGGGATCACCCCTCCCTTGTTACAACTTGGTCTTGTTTCTGATTAAAAATAAACAAGTTGAGAAATGCAATTTTGTGGCTGGAAGGCTGCATTGTGATGCTAATCCTCAAGCTGACTCTGGTTCCTATTATAACAGTGCAGGATGCCTCAGGCAGGCAGGTCAGAAGAGGAGTGGAATGGAGAATTCAAATGCAGGCAACTGAAAGTGATCACCCAATCGGCATTGAAATTCGCTATTCCCCTCCCACTCAGACCTGTCTGCCTGTGGCGTTCTATGCCGATATAATGAAGCCCAACATTGGAGAGACCCAGCATTTGACAAGGTTCTGCATGGTAGGATGATCTGGGAGGTTGGATCTCATGGGATCCAGGGAAAGCTAGCTGCCTGGATAGAAAATTGACTGGATGGAAGGAAGCAGAGGGTGATGGTAGGAGGTTTGCTTTTTGGGCCGGAAGCCTGTGACTAGTGATGTGCCTCAGGAATAGGTGCTGGGTCCACTGCTGTGTGTGGTTTATATCAACAATTTCGATGAGAGATAAGTTTGCAGATGATACTAAAGTGGGTAGTATTGTAGATAACAAAGATGGTTATCAAATGTTACAGTAGGATCTTAATCAGTTGGGCAACTGAAACTAATCACCCAAATAGAGGTGTATAAGATCATGAGGGAAATAGACAGGGTAAATGCACAATCATTTACCCAGTGCCGGGGAATCAAGAACCAGGGTTCATAGCTGTATAAGGTGAGAGCCGAAAGATGTAAAATAAATGAGCTGCCAGAGGAGATAATTGAGGCAGAAACTATAACATTTCAAGTTTTAAATATAACATTTGGACGGGTACATGATTGTGAGGGATATCTTTTGAAGGATAATTCTCCTTGTACTAGCCCTCGCCGATTAGCATATCAGAATTTAATCTGTTCATGTTGGTGGTTGTCAGAGTGACACCTTAACTATTGCTCTGCCCTCATCAATCATCCTTGTCACCACTACAAAAAACTCAATCTGGTTTGTAAGACATGACCAGACCCACACAAATACAATGTTGATTAGCAATGCTTTCCCAAATGCAAGTAAAAGTTACCCCTCCGAATTTTATCCCAAATAATCCTCTACAATAGCTTCCCTACCACTGACATGAGGCCCACTGATCCATCATTTTCTTGATTATCACCATTGCCTTTTCTATATGGAATCAAGGGATATGGGAGAAAGCAGGAACGGGGTACTGATTTTGGATGATCAGCCATGATCATATTGAATGGTGGTGCTGGCTCGAAGGGCCTAATGGCCTACTCCTACACCTATTGTCTATGTTTCTGTACAAAGGAACAACAAGTAACAATTTAAAATGTTATAGCTTCTTTGAATTATCTCTTATGTTATTAACTAAAAACAAACATAAGTCTGAGTTTAAACCTACCATGTTTTTCACACTCTTATGCTTCCATTCATCATGGATTTTGGTAAATGTCACAGTGTTAGTGCAGTGCTGCACATTCAGACAGACCCCCAGCCATCGTATCATGACAGATGTCTCCATATATAACTGTACAATGTAGGGGTTGATGGTCACAGTTAACAAAGCAGTTTGGCTATGTTATTTTATTGAAAAAGAAACTTTGCAGATAGTGGTTATCTCAAGAACAGTTTAAGGGCATCATCAGTCAGAGATTTGACAGGATGGGGTAGGCAGTGCTGCAGTTACAGCAGGTCCATTAGAGAAGTCCTGTACCAGTTATTCCTCCCACTGCTTGGTGTATTACAATAATTTATAAAATTGTCAAAAAAAATCACCTTTGAAAAATGGTGTGCTTTTATTCCAAGATTTGTTAATAAATAATTATTGTAATGGTTCCTCCCACTGCTGATTTTTCTACTTTTTATAAAATTGGGGAAAAAAATATCACCTGCAAAAAAAATTGTGTCTTTTCCTAGATTTGTAAATAAGTAAATAATTACAATTTTCAATAATTTCCGACAAAGTTTAGTTTATTATTGCCACAAGTACTGAGATACAGTGAAAAGCTTTTTATTATGTGCTATCCAGTCAGCGAAAAGAGTATACATGATTATAATCAAGTCGTCCACTGTGTACAGATATAAGATAAAGGGCATAACATTTAGCCAAGATGAAGTCCAGTCAGATTAAATATAGTTCAAAAATATCCAATAAGGTAGATGCTCTCTAGTTGGTGAAAGGACAGTTCATTTGCCTGATAACAGCTGAGAAGAAACTGTTCCTGAATCTGGAGGTATGTGTTTTCAAACTTCCATACCTATGGCCGGATGGGAGAGGGGAGAAGAGGGAGTGACCAGAGTGAGACTGGGGGTAACACAAAATGCTGGAGAAACTCAGCGGGTGCAGCAGCATCTATGGAGCGAAGGAGATAGGTAACGTTTCGGGCCGAAACCCTTCTTCAGACTCTCCTTGATTATGCTGGTGGCCTTGCTCAGGCTGCGTGAAGTGTAGATGAGTCAATGGAAGGGAGGTTGGTTTGCGTGTCAGTCTGGGCTCTGTCCACGACCCTCTTCAATTTCTTATGTTTGTGGATAGAGCTGTACCCTAACTATACTGTGATGCATCCCGATCAAATGCTTTTTATGGTGCATCTTTAGAAGTTGGTATGACATGCCGAACACTCTAAACCTTCTAAGGAAGTAGAGGCATTGGTGTGCTTTCTTGGCCTTTGCTTCAAATGTGACAGTTCAAGACAAAATGCTTGTAATATTTATTTCTAAGAACTTGAAGCTTTCAATCGTCTCTACTTCAGCACCATCAATATGTGTGTGTCGCTTCGCTTCCTGAAGTTGATCACAATCTCCAATGTCTTGCTGATATTGAGAGAGAGGTTGTTGTCTTGGCACTGGGTTACAATCTCATTCTCCGTTCTATACTCTGTCTTTGTCATTATTTGATATCTGGCCCACTATGGCGGTGTCATCTGTGAATTTGTACATTACTTTGGATTGGTATTTTGCTGCACAGGCATCAGTGTATAAAGAGCATAGAAGGGGGCTGGGATTATCGTGGAGGTTGATTTGTCACCTATCCTCACTGTTTGTCATCTGTTGTTCAGGAGGTTGACCATTGAGCAGACTTGAGTTCCATGAATTTGGAGATGAGCTTGATCCCTAAAAACAACTGTTTTAATTTCAAGTCAAGATTGTTTTATTGTTATATGTCTCAAAACAGAACAAAAAAATTCTTACAGAACAGATATATAAACAAACAACAAAAAAGTTCCACACACACACACACACACACACACACACACACACACACACACACACACACACACACACACACACACACACACACACACACACACACACACACACACTACATAATATACATACAAACAACAATAGTGCAAATACTAAAACAATTTCCTCAAGTCTATGTAGTTCAGAGCTTATTTGGAGGTTGTGATGACTAATAGTAAGATTGACATTCTTCAAAGCAGCGGTGTGGAATCACAGAACCAACAACCAAAGAAATGACTTGTTATAGTAAGATTGAAGAGACTCTAGTTACCAGTTGACTTTATGATCGAGGGTTGGGAGCGGAGGGCACGAAATCCCTCATCGCAACTCCTCATAAAATAAAGATCAAACTTCAAACTGGTAAGTTCTTGTTTAATCTTACTATTTCATTTCGGAGTCACGTGAGTGACTTCGTGAAGACTTCAAAGCTCTGTGATTTCACGCCCTGGACAACGTCCACGCTATCACACACGCCACTGTAAGGATGAATAGGAGTAATCAAAATTTTCAGACTGCTTATTCTGAAAAATAATAATATTTATTGATAATAACAAAAAGAAAAAAACCCTCACTGGGGAGTAGTCGTATGTTCTCGGCCTGCATTCAGCACAGCTACTGCGAACATTCCAGGAGCGGTAATAGGTTTATTATAAAACCGCTGAAAAGTGGCTTCACTGGCCCATCCCGCTGTGGCAAGAATATGGTCCATGGGCACCTCCATGACCTTTGCCGCCGACGTTGATGCAGCCCTGGTGGAATGGAATTTAAAAACATTAGTATCAATACCTGCTTCGTTCAAAACGATCCTGAGCCATCTGGAGATTGTCTGTACCGTCACTCTATGGTGAGATTTTTTGTGGCTGATTAGCAGGTAATGCTCCATTCCCCTTAATTTCCGCGTCACTCTAATATAGTGGCGGATATGGGTGGCTAAACATAGCCTAGCATCAGCGGGGTATGCTGGAAACACCAGCTGCAGCCCTGTGAATCCAGGTCTATGCTGCTTAAGCAATTCATCAACGAAGAAAATAACCTTCTCTGGGGTAGAGATCATTCTGTCAATCTTGACATTGTGAAGAGTCTGTACCCTTTGTGCCGAAGTAAGTGCCAATAACATCACCAGCTTCAGGGTGAGTTTGTCCATTTCAAGCCCAGCCATGGGCGACCACGTCCTGAGCAGGGTCAGTACTTTCCCAATATCCCAGGTGATGTTGTAACGGGGTCTTGGCGGATTGGAATTAAATATTCCCCGCATCAGTTTGGACACCAATTTATTGGATCCTACCTCAATATTGAGGTAGGATGATAGTGCACTCCTGGCGCTATTGATGGCACTGTAGCTGAGGTGTTCGTCATGGTGTAACCCCGCAAGAAATTCCAGCACATCTGTGATTGAAACGGAGTCATATGCAATGTCCAAGCGGCCGCAGTAGGTTTCCCATTTTCTGATGTGTGATAAATATTGCCGTCTTGTGGACTCCCTGCATGATGCTCCCATGGTATCCATAGTCCTTGATGAGAGACCATACTGCAGTAATGGTCTGTTCAAATCCTGCAAGCCAATAAACTCAAATGACTATGGCAGGGATGTGGTTCCCCTGTAACAGGGTTCATCACCAATTGTGGGCAACCCTCTAAGAGGACCCATGGTTGACTGATCATACCAAGCACCACCGGATACCATGACTGAGTAGGCCAGTCGGGTATAATAAGAATGCCATTAGCAGCATCTAGCTGGATTTTCCGCAATACCCGACTGATGAGGCAAAATGGAGGAAATGCATAGAAAAACCATTTCCCCCAGTCTAGCGAGAAAGCGTCCATCGCCATTGCCCCAGGATCTGGCTCCCATGATACATATGTTGGTACCTGATGGTTCAACCGTGACACAAAAAGGTCAATATCCGGCTTACCAAATTTGGCTGTAATTTTTTCGAATATTTGGGAATTCAACATCCACTCGATGTTGTCATTCAATTTCCGTGACCTGGTGTCCGCCACTGTGTTGAGCTTACCTGGTAAATAGGTAGCTGAAATCCAAATATTCCGTTGTATGCACCAGAGCCAAATTGTATTAGCCAATTCATCACATGAAATTGACCTGGTGCCGCCCATATGATTTAGATATGCCACCGCAGTGGTGTTGTCTATTTGGAGACGGACATGAGTGTCAGTAAAGTTTGAACAATAAGCTCTAAGTCCGTGGAATGCCCCAAGCATCTCCAAATAATTTATCCCTTGTGCTAACAAAAGGGTAGATTCAAGTGAGTCCCATCTGCCCCCACAACTGGTGTTGTTGTCCGTAGCTCCCCAGCCATGGGAGCTTGCATCTGTTTGTAAGTATACCACCGGACGAGGCACAACGATGGGTTTAAATGAGTTATGGATATTGTCAATCCACCATTGTAACTCAATTTTTGCCTTAAGTGGCAGCTGCATAGGTCTATCAAAGTGTCCAGCATTCAATTTTAACGCTGAAATCTTGGATCTTTGTAAATTTTGATAATGTAAAGGTCCGAATTGAGCAGCTGGAAAGACTGCTACGATTTTCCCAATTACCTTAGCAGTTTGTCTGATTGATGGTATACTGGCGCAGACCAGGTTCTTGCATGCTTGAATGACATCCCCAACTTTGTTAGTTGGTATGGTGGCAATCATGTGATTGGAATCTATCGTGAACCCCAGATAGTCCATGGTCTGTGAAGGACAGAACTTTGATTTATTTGGATGGATAATAAATCCCATTTTTTGAAATATTTCCACAGTGGCTGAAACTGCCAATTTCGCTGATTCCAGTGTATGCCCAATAATTAGGATATCATCCAGATAAGCCATGACCATGTGATTTTTCCTCCTCAGTGTCGCTAGCACTGGCTTGAGTAATTTAGTGAACAGTCTGGGGGCTGTGGTAAGCCCATTGGGCAAAGCTTTGTATTGCCAAAGTTGATCCATCCAGGTAAATTTCAAGAACTTCCTGTGGTGTTTCTGAATGGATACTGAATAGTATGCATCTTTTAAATCAATGCATGCCATGAAGCAGCCCACAGAAATCAAAGATTTGGCTGTTTCGAACGTGTCCATTTTGAAATGGGTATATTTTACAAAGGTATTCAAATGGGTTAGATCTATAATGACCCGACATCCACCATATTTTTTGGTTTTTGTAAATATGTTAGATACAAATTCATTTGGTTCATGTGTGGTTCTTTCTATCACACCTTTCTCTTGTAGTCTCAAGATTTCAGCATAGCCTACTGCTGTTTCCTTCCTGGAAAGTGCAAATCTGCGATTCGGCATATGCTGAGGTGGAGGAATTTGGCCATTTATGAACTCAATCTCATAGCCCTGAATACTTTGTAAGATAAACTCATCTGAGGTGATGGTTTCCCATGCCTCCTTAAACTTCCGTAGTCTACCCCCAACATGTGAGGTTAGACATGCAAGTGCATGAAAAACCAGACCGCCTTACCTTCATGGTTATCGGTGGTCCCTGGGGTGTTTGGTGGGACGTGGAGGTGCTGGGTTGCGCTGATAATGTGGAAACCGCATTTTCCATGCTGGCCGTTGAGGGCCTAGCCCTAAAAAAGGCCTGGGCTGTTGAGGCTGTTGGTATAGAGGAGGCGCCGGAATGTAGGTCCTCGATGTAGGCTTGATGATGCTTTTCCTAAAAGCATTGATCTCATATTGCGTGTTGCAAAGTAGCGCCAGAGCATCCTCCTGTTCAGTGTTCAAGTCCACTCCATCCACCGACCTCGCAAACGCGGTAATCCCAGATGTAAGTAATTTCAGGATTCTTTGTAATTTTACTTCCTGAGTTCTGATGCCCGGGCTGATATTGCCCCAAATAGGCATGTTGACAATAGGCACATTGAGCGAATTGCAATTGCCCGGTGCCTTGTGTCTATCCATGGCCTTTGCAAGGACCTCCTCCTGTAGCTGATGGTTGGTGAGGAAATCTATGGTAGCAGCCAGCTTGGTATTGAGGGGTTGTCCCGATGATATGGGTAATCCAAACTTGGCTGCCACGTCCAGGAGCTCTTCCTGGGGAACCTCAGGTGCTACTGGAGCATGTACCAAGATTTCCTCTTCCTCTGGCCTCATGCTATCCATAGATGATGGGGATATGTTCATGAGTCCCCTGGAACTGTGTGTCTCCTGTCTTTGATTAAGCAGGATTTGTTCCATAATCCTCTCCATCCGATGTATGCGCCCTTCATCGTGCGTGAGTGGGCGGTCAGAGTCCTCATGCCCGAAGGAATCTCTGAGGCTCCTATCATCGGCCCGTACCTCGTCGAGGTAATATCGGTGCCGTGACGATAAGTCGCTACCAGCCGCCTCAGCGAAACTGAACGACTCCCGCGCGGATCTGCTCATACGCCTTCTTTTGGCTGAGCTAAATCCGGCTGCCTCTGAGGACATATGCGGTGAGAAGTCGGCACCCAACGCCGCAGCGTGGTGACCCGACATCCGCGCGGGCTTGCCGACTGTCCTTTTCCTGGACCCAGACGGCGTACGGTCCCGACCCGCCCCCAGCGGGGGAAGTGGTGACCGTGGCGAGACTCCACCTGTGTGACTCCTCCTGGTCCAACTAGGTGGTGAGTCTCCACTGGCCCTTCCTGGTCTACCAGTGGACTCGGGTCTCGCTGATTCACCAGGCCGCAATCTAGCGGCTCCTGGTGAAACCTCAGCCCGAAAAGGGCTAGGTTGTCGAGCTCTATCCCTGGCTCCTCCATGAGGGCTCAGGGAGAAGGGCCGTGCAGCAGCACGTGAACCCATTTTGCACGCCTCTGCCAACGATCCTGTTGGCGATAAAGAAATGGAGTCAGGGTCTACCTGCTCCGGCGCTGTACCGACTTCTTGCTCTGCGGGAACCCCGCTAGTGCTCAGCTGTGTCGGTGATTCGGGTCCTGTGACTACAGGGCTCCCCGATTTACGTGCCTTTTTCCCGGCCCGTCCAGCGGGTGCTGTAGACGGGAGCTCCGGGATAGGTGGCCGGCAACTCCTTCCGGATGTCCTGCGGCCCTTACTCCTCTTGTCCATGACCCTGTTTGGAGAGAAAAATATTCAAACAAGGAACAACCAGCTCAAGGTTGTCTATACTTACCTGAGTGGCCCTTATGAAGGGCTGGTGGTGAGCCGCGCTCCACCTCCAGCCGTCGACTGCAAATGCGAGCGACGATATGTCGCGCATGCGTGCTGGCGGGTTCTTCATGAAGTCACTCACGTGACTCCGAAATGAAATAGCCTGATGGTTGTCGAGTTGGATTGGTGTAGTTGCCCAAAACCTAGTTGGAAACTCTTCTGCAGCTTAAATACACAAGATGGTGGAAATCATTGTGGGGGTGTTTGTAACTTATCAGAGAAATATGCGTTAGTGCATCTAAAATGTTTGGGCAATATAAAAGGAATTGACATCCTTGTATCATCTTTGTGAGTATGATGCCTGGACTAGTACAAAGTATGGAACAATGAAGTGGAGGATGTGAATGAAGGATCTAAGATCTTGGCAAGGAAGTTTAGGTACTTAACGCATTAAACCAAGGGAGGTGAATTAATGGAATGTGGCATTTGAAGATGTTGTTTGATATCATAGAATCGAAAGTGAATGCTAACAACTGTGAGGGTTTCACTCACCTGACAATATGCCATCATGAGCTATTCCTACCAACGGGACTGGTGGGATCATGGGACGGTGAGGGAGGAATCTACATGTCTGATGAAGGTATAATTCTGACCATGGAGGCACAAGAGACCACAGATGCTGGAATCTGGAGTAAAAGCAAACTGCTGAAGGAACACAGCAGGTCAGCATCTGTGAAGGCATAGAGATAGTTGAAGTAAGGAAGGTGACAAGTAGAATCTGATAAGGAAGGCACGGTGGGCAGATGGAACCAGTTGGGGAGTGGGCATGTTTTCCTCTAAATCAACAAGATCAAGCATAATGTAAGTGACCGCTTTGCCGAGCACTTGCACTCGGTCCGCTATAGTTATCTTGAGTTCCCATTTGCATGCCATTTCGACTCCTCTTCACATTTCCACCTGTATGTCCTCAGACTTCTTCACTGGAATGGTGAGGCTGAAGGCAAACTGGAAGTCCAGCAGGTACAGTCCACATCTCAATTGTCCAAAAAGCCATAGTGTTTTCCATTTTCAGGTGATGCTTACCCCTCTGTTCCTTTCTCTCCCCATCCTCTCCCCAGGTTCTCAACACCCACCCCCATCCCCCCTCCCCCTCCTTCTTTCTAATAGCTTTCTCCCAGCCCCCACCACCCAGTCTCTTTCCACTTCACTTACCCGGTTCTCTCCGTCAATCACCCACAAACGTATGCCACTGGCTCCCCTATCCTCTGCCCTCGTCTGGTTCCACTTATTATCTTGACAGTTTCCAGAATCTTCAGACCTTTGTTGTCTCCCATCTATTTCTGCCACTATCCTCCCCTCTGCTATCTGCTCCATCTGCCCTTCATCCCGCAGCTTATCTGCATCCACCTATTGCTCGCCAGTACCGGCCTCACCATATCCCCTCAACTCCTCACAATGACTACCTCATCTTTGTAATATCAGTCGAAATGCAGGGTGTAGGCTATCCCTTTGCCTCTCTCATATGCTGCCTTACCTTGGAGTTGATTTTCTTGCTGCATAATTTTGAGCATCACTGACCTAAAGCCATCAGTTTAATGATGCTCCCTTGCTCGGTGATGGATGTTTAAAATATCAAAGTGAATGAACTGTTGTTGTAGTGCAAGGCAGCTTATCACAGCACAGACATGAGCAGTATTCCCGGCTTGTTATTACGCTCTTGTTGATGTCATCAGAAGGGGAGATATAATCTAACAAAAACATTTGGGCTCATGGGAATGCAGCAGCTTGTTTTCATCAGCTAATTTCTGGCTGTAAATTCCTTTGTGGCCTCAGACTGATAGGCCATTCAAATCCAACTAGTTGCGCTCTCCCTATTTATTCATTCTGAAAATAAAATAGTTTTATTCCAGGAATGTAATTTGAATTTGGAATTTATTTCATACTGTAGTGCTACTGGCTTCCACAGAGAAGCAGATAAGCTACTAATGTTTTGGTCTTGGTAGCTCCATATGGATGGTGCGTTTATGACGCTGGTCAAATCAACATGCTATTACAGAAATCAGCTGCACATAGTGGAGCTAATTAAAAACTGTAGGAAGGCAACCTACGCGGGTATTACCTAATAGGAAAATATGTTCCCCTGTAGGGACAGTAGCTTATTAACTAATTATGTTTTTGTGTGGGTTGCATGAACTGAATGATTAAAAGGATTGCTTTTAAAAGAAAAACACGTTTCTTTTTAAGTTTACAGTAACCTTGATCACTGTAATGAACATTTTTACACTTATCCAACACACATTAATATTTAGTTCCAAGTAGATAGTAAATTAATTCTTTGCAATGACTTAAAATTAAATATTTTTTAATTAAATGGATTTTGCTCAAGTTTATATGCTATCTAATTTAAATGATAAATAATTTAATAGAAATAGAACTAATAACATTCATTAATGGGAACCGACATGAACCAGGTTATTGGTATTTTCTCATAATGATTTGATCCATTAATAGATGACAGGTTTAAGTCATTTTATCTTTTAGGATTTTTTGATTCATACCTTCGTGTTCATCAGGCAGCTTTTGTTTTTCTGGACTCCAAGTGTATACCTCATTGCAAATGTATAAATGAATTCATGACTGAAATGTCATTTATTACGTTTCGTTAAAAAAAAATTGGGGTATATGTTTGTTATTAAAGTCACGGTTTATAGCAGTTGTGGGCCTTGAATTTCTTTGACTCTCCAGCAGAGTCTGAATAGATCCAGTGCAGGGAGATTGTCCTGAGAGGCATTCCCTCAACTGATCCTGCTTCAAATCAAGTCAAGTGTATTGTCCTGCACAAATACGCAATGCACAAATTATGCTCCCTTGCTTGAGACACACTAGCTGCGGACACACTAGAGGCAGGAAAGAACACACTAGAGGCAGGAAAGGACACACTAGAGGCAGGAAACATGTTCCCGATGTTGGGGGAGTCCAGAACCAGGGGTCACAGTTTGAGAATAAGGGGTAGGCCATTTAGAACGGAGACAAGGAAACGCTTTTTATCACAGAGAGTGGTGACTGTGGAATTCTCTGTCTCAGAGGGCGGTGGAGGCAGGTTCTCTGGATGCTTCCAGGAGAGCGCTAGATAGGGCTCTTAAAGATAGCGGAGTCAGGGGATATGGGGAGAAGGCAGGAACGGGGTACTGATTGGGGATGATCAGCCATGATCACATTGAATGGCGGTGGTGGCTCGAAGGGCCAAATGGACTACACCTGCACATATTGTCTATTGTCTATTATCAAATATGATGAGGTGCGGGTACAATGGAAATCTTAATTGCAACAGCATCACAAGCACATATACTCAAAATGATTTCCACAAAATGATTTAAGAATATTTACTCTTCTGGGATTATTCTTCAGTGGGAACAACTGCCATGATTCTGGCTCTGAGCGTTAGAAATAAGTGACTCGAATGGGTCCACAAAACAAGAATTTCTTAAACACATTTCTGGGGACATAAGCTTGAATTGCCTGTGCTTTAAACAAGCCCAATCTATGTAATTCCTTATCATTGGTGGCTGAAAGTAATCTAGGTAGATGCCAAGAAGACCATAACCATCTGTGCAAATATTCTATTTAAATTATGCAAGTGCACTCTCTAAAATTGAGTGTGCGCTCCTTCACCGATTATAGATTTATCCTGTAATGTTTTTACCATGTCATGGAGCTCGCTCATATGCCATGGATATCTTTTGTTCTTGTATTTGCTTCAAATGTTAAATTAGATAGCTCATTTAGAGAACTAAATGGGCTCAAATTAGGTAACATCATAGATTTTCTGATGGTCAATAGGTGCAGGAGTAGGCCATACGGCCCTTTGAGCCAGCACCGCCATTCAATGTGATCATGGCTGATCATCCACAATCAGTACCCCATTCCTGCCTTCTCCCCATATTCCCTGACTGCTATCTTCAAGAGCCCCATTTAGCTCTCTCTTGAAAGTATCCAGAGAACCAGCCTCCTCCGCCCTCTGAGACAGAGAATTCTACAGGCTCACAACTTTCTGTGTGAAAATGTATTTCCTCATCTCTTTTCAAAATGGCTTTCTCCTTATTCTGAAACTGTGGCCCCTGGTTCTGGACTCCCCCAACATCGGGAACATGATTCCAGCCTCTAGCGTGTCCAAACCCTTATTAATCTTATATGTTGCAATAATATTCCCTCTCATCCTAAATTCCAGTGTATACAAGCCCAGCCGCTCCATTCTCTCAGCATATGACAGTCCCGCCATCTTGGGAATTAACCTTGTGAATCTACGCTGCACTCCCTCAATAGCAAGGTATGGTCTCATTAGGGCCCTGTACAACTGCAGAAGGACCTGTTTGCTCCTATACTCAACTTCTCTTGTTATTAAGGCCAACATGCCGTTCGCTTTCTTCACTGCCCTCTGTACCTGCACGTTTACTTTCATTGACTGATGAACAAGGACCCCCAGATCTCATTGTACTTCCCCTTTTCCCAACTTGACAACATTTAGATAATAATCTTCCTTCCTGTTTTTGTTACCAAAGTGGGTAACCTCACATTTATCCACATTAAACTGCATCTGCCATGCATCTGCCCACCTACCCAACCTGTCCAAGTCACCCTGCATTCTCATAGCATCCTCCTCACAGTTCACACTGCCACCCAGCTTTGTGTCATCTGCAAATTTGCTAATGTTACTTGTAATCCCTACATTTATATAATTAATATATATTGTAAATAGCTGCGGTCCCAGCATCGAGCATTGGAAAATGATCAACAATTGTTTTCTTCTTCACATACCTAAAGAAGCTTTAACTATCCTCCTTTATATTCTTGATATGAGTTATTAGAATCAAAGATGATTCTCTGATGAGATGTAGTCATAGTACCATACAGCGTTGAAACGGTTACTCTCTTGTTCTCTTAAAGCCTTGAGAACAATGTAGTTGACCTCTTATATTGTACCAATTCATTGTCTTTCTCCAATTATGTTATTTTTATTGCAATCAATCTTGTAAGAAATGACACAGTCAATTTGCACCCAACTATGTCCCTTAAGTAGCAATGTGATAATGGCCAGATCATCTAGTTTGGTGATGATGGTTAAGAGATAAATAATGGCCAGAGCCTTTATAGAAGGTTACTCTTCTGCTCTTGATATAGTGCCATGGAATTATTTAGATCCATCTGAAAGCCCAGGCAAGATCTTTGTCTAGTAACAAGAAATTGCAGGTGCTGATTTACAAAAAAAGACACAAAGTTTTGGAGTAACTCAGCGGGTGAGGCATGATCAGTCTGAAAAAGAGACCCAACCTGAAACGTCACCTATCCAGAGATGGGTGCCTGTCCTGCTGAGTTACTTCAGCACTTTGTGTCAATCTAGATAGGTATGGAGAAGACTCTGACCATGTGTGCAAGCATTATTTTTAAGTGATGCAAGTGAACATTTTAAAATTGATGTGCGCTCCCTCAAGATTGCTGTTTAATGTTTCATCTGAACAACACAGCTTTAACAGTACACTGTACTCCCATTTTGGTCTTTGTTGTGAGCAAGAATCCACAATCTTCTGACCTGAAGTTGAAAGTGCCACTTGGAATGAGCTGTTTGAAATGCAGAATTGCTGAAGAGGGTAAGCGAGTGAGCAGTGAAAGAATTCCACTGTTCAAATGCAATAACGACAACTAGACAGAAAGGATGATTGTCCTTTCCTATTGCCCATAGGATCACAATTTATTCATGAGCAAACATGCTGTATGTAACACAATGGCATTCATATACTCTATCGGTGTGCTGTGACCTTTGCTCATAGCTTTTTTTGAAATCCTCTAATTCCTTGGAACGCTTTACACCAAGGGGTAATGTGTGCTTATGTGTTAAGTTCCAAAGCTGAGATTGATAGATTTTTGGACAGGACGGGAACAATGGGTTCAGGTATATAGTTGGACCAGAAGCACGGCATCAATCGTGGCCTCGGTGCACTGTAAACTGGGTTTGAGAAGCTACATGACCTGTTCATGTTCCCATTTCATACTTTTATATTGCATTTCTTGTGTAAATGTTGGTCACTGAACGTGGAATATAACTGGTCTTGAAAATGCAGTCTTAGGAGGGTTAAATTAAATTATACGGTTGAAGAAGTAGCTAATTGAAGCATTTAAAAGTAATTTTATAAAGCATGTACCTAAAGGCTTCTTGCACTAAACGTTATTCACTTATCATGTATCTATACACTGTACATGGCTCGATTGTAATCATGTATTGTCTTTCTGCTGACTGCTTAGCACGCAACCAAAGCTTTTCACTGTACCTAGGTTCACATGACGATGAACTAAACTGAACTGAGCACTGGATTCCTTCATCAGATTATAACGGAACATAAGCTTAATCAGAGATGGACAATTTAGAAGGGAAATCCAGGAGCAATTTTTCACAGAATGCATCATGGAAAATTTGGAACTTGGTCCTTCTGAAGATTGGGAGATCAAATCTTCAAACCTTTGCTGGGATGGGGCATCAAAGATGAAAGCAAGGCAAATGGAGTTGTGACAGGAATCGTTCGCAATCTGAGAGTACTGGCTGGAGAGGCTGTGCTCCCATGTTTCTAACAGATTTTCAGACTAGGTGTGAATGCCAAGGTTGAATTAAACCTGTGACAAAGTCCTCCAGCTGGTTAACTTTCATATCAGCATAAAATGGCTTCCACATGACTACATTTCTTATTAATTTATGCTGCTTTCTTTTTTGTGTCAAACTGATAAAAACTAATTTTAATGTATTGGTCAATTGTGGACTACATGTGCAGATGTAGCATTATTGCAAAAAAAAAGTTTTGAAATTTAAAAATGGTGTGCATACTTTAACATGCCACAGTAGTTTTGTCCTTTAGCACAGCTCTGTAGGTTTAGATATAAATAATAAGGGTTTTTTCACACTTCAAATTTTATAATCCTCTGCAACATCGCCCTTCAGCCTTCTTGGCCTTGGGGAAAACAATCCCTGCCTCTCCAATTTCACATTATATCTCAAGCTTTGCAGTTCAGGCAGCATTACAGTGAATAATTTCAGCACCCTTAATCTTATTCTTCCTATTGTGTTGTGACCAGAACTGCACACAATACTCTAAAGTGCAGCCTATCCAGCAATTTATACAACTGTTATGTAACTCCTTTGCGGATGAAGGCAGGCATGCCCTATCCCCTCAGCATACTATAGACTTGCAGCTCAAAGTCTTGCTTTTCTTTAATAACACTCCGCAGGGCACCATCATTAACTGTGTATGACTCGGCTTCGGTTATCTTCCTGAAATGCATCAATTCGCTCTTGGTCGATTTAAATTCCTTCTTCCATTCCTTTGCCCATTTTTCCAGTTGACCTAGATCCTTTTGTAACCTTTGATAATATCTTTCACAGTCCAATAGACCACCTGTATTGCTGTTTGGTATCACCTGCAAACTCAATAATCATGCCACTTCTTCCAAATGTTGAATATATATGATGAACAATAAAGAATCCAGCACCAATCTCTGTGACATTTCTCTGTTTGCAGTATCCAATTGGAGAAGCCACACCCAACATGCAACATGCGACTTCTCCACTGCCAATTTACTCCTTTGCTCTGGATCCCATATATTCACACCTTCTGAAACCAGCCAAGTGGACCCTGTCAAAGGCCTGCCAAAATCCATGTAGATAATGTCTATTGCTCTGCTGTCATCAATGCTGTTAGCCACCTCCTCAAATAACTCAATCAAATTTGTATATGTAATCTCTCATGAACAAAGCCACAATGACGATCGTTAATCATGCCTTGCCTTTTCAGATGCAAATATATCCTTTTTCTCGGAATTCCCTCAAGTAATGTTCCCACCATTGTTATAGTATGTGGTTAACTTGCTTGTCCTTGCAATCCTTCTGAAGTAAAGGCAAAACATTATCCATCCTTTACTCTTCCTGTACCTTACCTGTTGCTAATGAAGATGAAGCTACAATTTATTTTGTCCAGGGCCCTAACAAACATTTCCTTTGTTTTGCACAACATTGTGGACGTTGATACACCTGGCCAGGCCCCAGGAATTTATCCATCGTTGTATGTTTCATAACTGCCAATGCCTCCTCCTTCACAAAGACGATATGGTTTTCTTTCCTGAACTCACTAGTTTTCATGTTGTTAAAGGAGGAACTGCAGATGCTGGAGAATCGAGGGTGACACAAAAAGCTGTAGAAACTCAGCGGATGCAGCAGCATCTAAGGAGCGAAGGAGATAGGCGACGTTTCGGGTCGAGACCCTTCTTCAGTCTGAAGAAGGGTCTCGACCCGAAACATGACCTTTCTCCTTCACTCCTTAGATGCTGCTGCACCCGCTGAGTTTCTCCAGCTTTTTGTGTAACCCTCACTAGTTTTCATGTCCTTCTCCATGGTAAATGCAAGGAGAGGTATTCATATAAGACCTCGCTCATCTTCTGTGGCTCATCATATACATGACCAACCTGATCCTTAAGGAGAACTTTTGGTCTTAATATCTTTAGAACTTTGCTTTACCGTATGGGCCTGTACCACTTACGTGATTTTTTTCAGCAACTTGCCAGCACCCGACATAGTTGCGGCAAGTCGCCGAAAAATGTCAAAATATTGAAAATCCAGCGGCGACCAGAAAAAGGTACGACTCTTTGGGCGACTGCTCAGGACCAAACAGGCATCACCCCGCGACATGTCATGAGGAATATCTCATGTCCTGTTAATATCCTCATAATTTAATTAAGTGAACTCCTTTATTCTTTGTACTCCTCAAGGGATTTGCTTGACTCTCGCTACCTATACCTGACATATGATTTTTTTTCCTGACCTGGCCTCAAGATCCTTGTCAACCACATTCCTGCCAGACTTGGATTTTGCTCTAACAGGAACATGCTGGCTCTGAACTTTCCCCATCCCACTTGTAAAAGTCTCCCACTTATCAAATGCCTCTTCACCTGCTAACAGGCACTCCTCGTCAACCTTTGCAAGTTTCTCTCTAACTTCATTAAAATTAGTCTTACACCAATTTGGGGCTTTAACTTAAGGGAAAAGTATATTTTCTATAATTATCATGAGATTAAATATGGTCACAGGTCCCTGGTCCCAAAGTGCTCCCACACTGACACTTGGGCCACTTCTCCAGTTTCATTACCTAAGAGAAGGTCAACTGTAGTCCCCTTCTCTTGGAAGGCCATC
Source organism: Raja brachyura (assembly GCA_963514005.1). The sequence continues at coordinate 65,709,719 of OY740781.1, read as the reverse complement.
CACAATTTGCTTCAGAAAACTTTAATGAACATGCTTTATAAGTTCTGCCTCATCTAATCGCTTAGCACAATGGCAGCCCGAGTCAATATTAGGAAAGTTAAAATCACCTGACATTACAACCCTGCTATTCCAACATTGATCTGCAATTTCCCTATGTTTGCTCCTCTAATTCCCACTGATTTTTGGGGAGGCTGTAGTATAATCCCACTGTGAATGGCTCAATTATAAATCATCTATTGTCTTTCAGCGACTGGTTGGCACGCAACAAAAAGCTTTTCATTGCACCTCGGTACGTGACAATAAACTAAAACTGAACTGAACTCGGTGATCACCCCTTTCTTATTTTTAATTTCTACTTACATCACCAGTACATCATCAGCAAAAGACCAACCCCTCCCTGCCTCACCCCCTGACACAGGCTCCCATACCATTCATTGGCACAATCTTCAGGGAATTCCACAAATTATGGGAAAAGAGCTATTCTCATCCAGCAGGACATCAACATCACTTGAACTCAGGAGTGTCCTTTGTGATTGCAATTAGCAGGTTGCATTTACACATGCTGTGCAATTTACTGCACACCCGAAGTGCACAAATGGGGAAAAAAATGATTCTCCCAGTGTGTGATGGTGGAAACTCAGAAAGGTTTGCAAATGCAAAGTCATTATTGTGATTATATTCGAGTACTCTTCAGTTGAACGACCTGAATGTGAAACTGAAGTCCGTGTTCTGCATCACTGGCAGCCACAGGAGTGAAGGAGAAGCTTCTGTGCGGAAGGCAGTGATGATCAGTCTGAAGAAGGGTCTCGACCCGAAACTTCACCCATTCCTTCTCTCCAGAGATGCTGCCTGTCCCTCTGAGTTGCTCCAGCATTTTGTGTCTACCGGTGATGAACAGTTGTCTTGCAAGTAGTGCATCAGTGACCTATTGGATCACTGTGTGCTCAGGAACTGACTAATGTTGCAATGATGCCAGAAACAATTTTGAAGGAGTCAGGCATGCATTACCTGTAACTCCAAATTATGCATTGTGTGTCCTAGCATTCAGATCCATCTGTCACTGCAGGAGAAGGCATCAGCAAGTGACTGTCTTGAACCCCAGCAATCTTCCGTGTGTTTTGAATGTGATTTTTTGCTGAATGCGTACCTTGTGCATATCCGCACTTCCCTTCTTCCATTCCCTCCCGCTCCACCCCTTCCCTGGGCACTTTCCCTTGCAACCGCAAGAGATGCTACACTTGTCCCTTCACCTCCCCCATCCACTCCTTTCAGGGACCCAAGCAGTCCTTCCAAGTCCGACAGAGGTTCACCTGCACGTCCCCCAACCGCATCTACTGCATCCGTTGCTCCAGATGCCAGCTGATCTACATCGGTGAGACCAAGCGGAGGCTGGGTGATCGTTTCGCCGAACACCTCCGCTCGGTCCACAATAACCAACCCGACCTCCCAGTGGCTCAGCACTTCAACTCCCCCTCCCATTCCGTATCCAACCTCTCGGTCCTGGGCCTCCTCCACGGCCAGAGTGAGTAACACCGCAAGTTGGAGGAACAACATCTCATATTCCGCTTGGGGAGTCTGCATCCTCTGGGCTTAAACATTGAATTTTCTCAATTCTGTTAACCTTGGCTGTCTCCTCCCCTTCCCACCTCTCCCTCAGCCCTCGGGCCCTGGCATTCCTTCTCTCTCTATCTCTCCCCCACCCAAGTCGCACTAGCTTCTCATTTTCACACTACAAACAGCTTACAATGGCCTGTTTCCTTTATCATCGATACTTTTTTTCATATCTTTCATTCATTGTTCTTTATCTCTCCACATCACCGTCTATATCTCTCGTTTCCCGATCCCTGACCAGTCTGAAGAAGGGTCTCGACCCGAAACGTCGCCTATCTCCTTCACTCCTTAGATGCTGCTGCACCCGCTGAGTTTCTCCAGCTTTTTGTGTAACCCTCCACACCTTACTCCATCGGCCTATGTAGGTCTTTGGTTCTTTGCCTGCTGCTGCTGTGCCCTCTGATTTGGATGCATCGAGGGTAAATCAGTCAGTAGCAAACTCCAGAGCAAGAAAATTACGTTTAGTTTATTATTGTCACGTGTACCGAGGTACAGGGAAATGCTTTTGTGAAGTAATTCCACTCCCATGAACTCAATCCGCAGAAGTATTGGGAGAATCGGTGTTTAATGCAACTAAACAGATTAAAATGATGCGTGACGTTTCAGCTAGAGACCCAAATGTCACACATTCCTACTCTCCAGAGACGCTGCCTGTCCTGCTGAGTTATTCCAACATTTTGTGTCTTATCTTCGGTGTAACCCAACATCTGCAGTTCCTTCCTACACAGATTAAAATTATGAATTGGAAACTTTATCTTTATGTTAACAAGGATTCCTTATGTTACTACACATTGGGAAAGGTGCTTGATGATTACTTCTACCATGCCTTTCTAAACTGAGCACAGCATAATAAATCAAATGTGCATTGGCACCATTTTATGAGGCCTATGTTGCTGGCATAGGAGCCATACATTGAAACTGGCTGCATTTGTTGCATTTAGCAGCAACTCTTGCCCACTGAATCAATAATACAAGGTGAATTCTTCCAGTAGTCTTCCAAGGCAAAATTCACTGTGGCCATTGATTTTGTTGGGTGCATGTTCAATCCCAAAAGTTAGCACAGGCTTTTAGATTTCAAGTCCCAGTCATGAGTGGAGATGATGTTGCTATTTCAAAATGGGCCTGCAGAGGTCAGCATTGATTCTGGGATATTGCCATTGGCTGGAAAGTTTTAAATCGTTTAAAAAGTCTTCAGCTGAGAAATACTTAAGAGCTGGGAAATTGACATTAAATGTGTAATGGGTGATTGGCCAAATTAAAAATGTTTTGATGTATGACATCCAAGGTGGTAGTCAGAGATGGGGGAAAACAACTTGCAGCATGGTCACTGAAGAAAAGATGGACATTAAAATTTGGGAGGGATTTCAGCATAATAAGTGAGATCAGGGTTGAGCTAACAAAGGAGCTGTGGTGCAGAGCAAGACTATAAGTAGGACCTATTCATAGGAGTGTTCCTTCCCCTAGGACCTGAACTGGCAGGTCCCATCTAACTTTTGCAGAACTATGCCTCACTCATTATGGAAGCAATGAATGATCTATGCCATCAAGGACTAAGCAAGCAAAGGAATATTTCACAGAACTGATGTCCAAACATGTATCACATGATACCAAACATCACCGCATATGTCCAGTCCTTTCATTCCATAGTCATAGAGTGATAAAATGTGGAAACAGACCCTTCGGCCCAACTTGCCCACACCGGCCAACATGCCCCAGCTAAACCCGTCCCACCTGTCCGCGTTTGGTCCATATCGCTCCAAACCTGTCCTATCCATTTACCTGTCTAACTGTTTCTTAAATGTTGGGATAGTCCCAGCCTCAACTACCTCCACTGGCAACTTGTTCCATCCACCCACCACCCTTTGTGTTAAAAAATCCTCAGATTCCTATTAATTCTTTTCCCCTTCACCTTAAACCAATGTCCTCTGGTCCTCGATTCACCTACTCTGAGCAAGAGACTCCGTGCATCTACCCGATCTATTTCTCCCATGTGAGAAAGGATTCAGAAGCTTTATTGTTGCTTTCCAAACGGATGGTGAATGCCTACTTGCCTTTAGCGATTTATTTTTTTCGAACCAAATGCATTTTAGCATGTTTATGGAATTTCTAGGCCTTTATGCTTTTAATTTCCCCTCACATCTGTGTCTTCATTCCCAACACTGAAAACATTTATGCAGCGCAGTTTAGTTTAGAGATACAGCGTAGAAACAGGCCCGCCAGGTCCGCACCGACCAGCGATCCCCGCATATTAACACAATCCTACATACAACACACGAAGGACAATTTTTACATTAACCAAGCCAATTAACCTACAAACGTGTACTTCTTTGGAGTGTCGGAGGAAACCGAAGATCTCGGAGAAAACCCACGTGGTCACAGGGAGAATGTACAAACTCCGTACAGACAAGAACCTGTAGCCGGGATCGAACCCGGGTCTCTGGCGCTGCAAACGTTGTAAGGCAGCAACTCTACTGCTACTCCACCATGCCGCCCCATTCAGGAGAAGGGAGGAAGGATCCGATATTGAATTAACACAAATTGCTATATGATGTGCACCTGTCCTTAATCTTATAAAAGGATATCAAAAGTACCCATCAATATATCTGACCCAGAAACAAATGAAATCCCTTCATATTGTGAAATTTTTTTTGGAGAATTTGATGTCAGCTTATATTTTGTTCTTGTGGTCACCATAGTCCCAGATGTCCTTTTACCACAGCCTTCTCTTTACAGCTGCACCTACTGCAAATATAAAGGGAAGAATATTTGTACTAAGAAATTGCATCATGATGCACTATGTTTTGCAGGGGTGCAGGATACAATTATTGAGAAATGAAACAATCAGGAAAATTGTAAAATTACCATGGATTGTGAATTTCTTGACCTTAGCTTGGATGGGGAAGGGGAAAAGCAAAGTGGCAAATTTTATGTGGTGCACGAATGACCCACCAGGGGCCAGTCTTGTTCAAGCAGCCATTCACGGTGCCTGCGAAGCCTATCTCTGTGCGACATAAAGTGGATAGGCACAAAATCCTGGAGTAACTCAGAGGACCAGGCAGCATCTCTGGAGAATGGACAGGACAGTTTGGAGGGATATGGACCAAACACAGGCAGGTGGGACTTGTGTAGCTGGGACATGTTGGCCGGTGTGTGCAAGTTGGGCTGAAGGGTCTGTTTCCGCACTATCACTCTATGACTCTACGACTATGAAGGAATAGGTGACTTTTCGGGTCAAGACCCTTCTTCAGAAGAAGTGGACCTATGTGAGTAGCTCAAACTGGGAATCCATTCCTTTTAGACTGACCTGATCTTATTCAGAGCTCCACCCCACCATCAACAACATTTTGGGAGCACAGGAAACTGCATATGCTGGAAACCTGATCAAAACAACAAACTGCTGGAGGAACTCAGCCAGTCAGGCAGCATTTGTGGACGAACAACGTCTCTGAACAGGACCCTTCTTCAGATAATTTTTATTTTGTTTTTTTATCGCTGGAATTTTATCCTGATCTGACAATCCCACTGAACTAGAAGACACGAATCACACCCACTACGTTGCCTCCCTCCTCCACCTATTTTTTTTTTATTGAGCTCATCCCACAACCATAAACCTACCTATTCAAGAATACCGTTGGCGCCAACAAACCGCCCCCTTACCAACCAATCACCCTCCTCAACATTTTACTAACACAGTTACAGCATTCACAGTCCCCTGATTTGGGTACTTAACTAGTTGCAGGACCTACTCCACCCCTAATCAAGTACCCAGACCCAATAAGGGCAGCATGGTGGTGCAGTGGTAGAGTTGCTGCCTTACAGTGCCAGAGACCCAAGTTCCATCCTGACCTTGGGTGCTGTCTGTACAGAGTTTGTACAGAGTTTGTACGTTCTCCCTGTGACCGCGTGGGTTTTCTCCGAGTGTTCCGGTTTCCTCCCACACTCCAAAGACATGCAGGTTCATAGGTTAATTGGCTTCTTAGTATGTAGGATAGAGCCAATGTATTTTGAGATTGCTGGTCAAGATGGGCCAAAGGGCCTGTTTCCATACTGTATCTCTAAACTAAACTAAACCTCTTGTCACTCTCCACCAACCACTTGCGATCTTTAGAAGCCAATCCTGGTTCCATTCCCTCTGCTGTGGAGCCACTAAAAACTCATTCCCACCATGCTAGATACAGTTCATACATAAAGTACGTGCCTTGGCTTCCCATTAATCCCTATGAGTTTGGAACTTATGCAATAATGAATTTTGTAGTGTTGTGCTCACAAACAAATTATTTGTAGGCCGTTCACACAGCAAATGTGTAACATTCTGGCGAGTCGAGACAGTCGGGTACAGCAAAGTTCTTTATTTTTTAAACAAAAATAAAGTGATTACCCGAGACGATATTGACAGCCAAAATAAACAATACTCACCCAAACCGCGTGGAGCTCGAATGAATGGTTTTACAGAAAGCCCGTGAAAATATGCTCCCCCACTCACATGACCATGCCAGCCAATAGCGAGGGTTTGACATTACCAGAGCCACCACTAGGTGCTCCTACAACATGCAAATAAATTCTGCGCATTAATTTTTAGAGACAAGTTTGTGGATATGTTGGTTTAATATTGTCTTTGACAATAGAAAATAGGTGCAGGAGTAGGCCATTCGGCCCTTCGTGCCAGCACCGCCATCCAATGCGATCATTGCTGATCATCCCCAATCAGTACCTCGTTCCTGCCTTCTCCCCATATCCCCTGAATCCGCTATCTTTAAGAGCACTAACTAGCTCTCCCTTGAAATTATCAACAGAACCGGCCTCCAAAGCCCTCTGAGGCAGATAATTCCACAGACTCACAACTCTCTGTTAAAAAAAGTGTTTCCTCGTCTCCGTTGTAAATGGCTTACCCCTCATTCTTAAACTGTGGCCCCTGGTCCTGGACTCCCCCAACATCGGGAACATGTTTCCTGCCTCTAGCCTGTGTCCAAACCCTTAATAATCTTAAATGTTTCAATAAGATCCCCTCTCATCCTTCTAAACTCCAGAGTGTACAAGCCCAGCCGTCCCATTCTCTTAGCATATGACAGTCCCACCATCCCAGGAATTAACCTTGCAAACCTATGCTGCATTCCCTCAATAGCAAGAATGTCCTTCCTCAAATTAGGGGACCAAAACTGCACACAATACTCCAGGTGTGGTTTCACTAGGGCCCTGTACAACTGCAGAAGGACATCTTTGCTCCTATACTCGACTCCTCTTGTTATAAAGGCCAACATGCATTCGCTTTCTTCACTGCCTGCTGTACCTGCATGCTTACCTTCATAGACTGATGAACATGTACCCCCAGATCCCATTATCTTTCCCCTTTTCCAAACTTGACGCCATTTGGATAGTAGTCTGCCTTCCTGTTTTTTATACCAAAGTGGATAACCTCACATTTATCCACATTAAACTTAATCTGCCATGCATGCATCTGCCCACTCACGCAACCTGTCCAAGTCACCCTGCATTCTCATAGAATCCTCCTCACAGTTCACACTGCCACCCAGCTTTGTGTCATCTGCAAATTTGCTAATGTTACTTTGAATCCCTTCATCCAAATCATTGATGTATATTGTAAATAGCTGCGGTACTAGCACCGAGCCTTGTGGTACACCAATAGTCACTGCCTGCCATTCTGAAAGGGACCCGTTAATCCCTACTCTTTGTTTCCTGTCTGCCAACCAATTTTCTATCCAAGTCAGCACTCTACCCCCAATACCATGTGTCCTAAATTTGCCTACTAATCTCCTATGTGGGACATTATCAAATGCTTTCTGAAAGGCCAGGTAAACTACATCCACTGGCTCTCCCTTGTCCATTTTTCTAGTTGCATCCTCAAAAAATTCCAGAAGATAAGTCGAGCATGATTTCCCCTTCGTAAATCCATGCTGACTCGGACCGATCCTGTTACTGCTACTTTGGATAATATTTCTTTTGGTAAGTTTCTGGTCAATTTAGGACATTTAATTGCTGAATGAAATCATGTCTTTTAGAAATATGTTGAAAGATTTATCAGGGAATTTATGAACTTTTGAACATATGGACTTCAGTCACTGAATGAAAGAGGGTAAGCAAAATCCAGATTTGTGGAATGGCTCTTTTTCTAATGCATGAAAGTAGTTCAAACTCATTGTTGAGAACAATATTTTCCGCTGATTTTCAGGGAACCATCAATTTTGACTTAGCAAACAAGGTTTCTCCAATTGTGAAACCGTAATTTGTAAAGTCATAGGAACTTTACAAAGAATCCTCTAAAACTTAAGATCTATATTATTGTCAAACATCTGGAAGCACTACACACTTTAATTCAGGCTTGAAATTGTCCACATAAACCATCTCTTGGGATCAGTTATCTTAAGCTTATGTCAGAAAGTCTAAAAGGAAATCAAATTTGGAGCATCTTTCATTTTTTAAATTACATTATATAAGAAAAACAATGCCCTTGGACCAAACTTTAATCCATTTTTTGGAGTTAGTGTTTGGTAAATGTTGTTGCACTTTACTCATTTTGTTAAGGGTTAGCCATTGGATGTCCATAGTGCGGATGTCGGTAATCATTTCGAAACTCTTTGTGCCATTTTATTTTCAGCATTCTTTTTATTTCTAACAGTTTTTCAAGAAAGAGTAGTGACATCCTTGGTAAAGAAATTCATCAAAGCGGATAGATTTACTGGTTATACAGGTTTGCAATTGGGCTGAGGTGTGGTTGTTTAGTTTTGCAACCAATACAACTGGTAATAAATTCCAAAAGTGGCACAAATTATGTAATTGTTTTGTTGTTGAAAAGATACAAGAAGATCCAGCCATATTATTCTGCTTTTTGCAAAGGTTTAATAATGCCTTTGGAAACCAAGCATAAATGGATACCACTCATTCCTTCACAGATCAGAGATTAAAAAAAGACATGTTGAAGATAGAGGCATGGCTGAAATTCAATATATGAAAGCCAAATATTTTTTTAGAACAATTAGATTTATTATTCCTCAGCAGCTTCTGAAAGGACACAGAACCATGTATGGAACAAGAGAGGTTGGAGAGCGCTCCTTAATACTAATAGGTTTAATCCTTGATCTCCTGACCTTGTAATCCATTTCCCTGTGTCCAATTTGTTTCTTAAACCTTTCAAAGTGTTGTAATTCATTCTCCATATTTGAGTCAGACCTTCCAATCAGGCTTCCGACTCTACTACAATACTGAAAAGTGGTGACAACGTCTTTAATCCTTCACTTTTATTCTATAAATTTACTGTTAAAGCTGATTTGCCACAATCTATTGTATTGTTGTAGTTTTAAAAAATAATATCTGTAGAGTTTGCAATAACTGTGTCCATGGTGCACTGTGAGCTTTATAATGAGTATGGTTCTTTTATTGCCTTTACTGTAGGGCCTCATCCGATATGTACCCATTATGCCTAGGGCACAATAATATTGCCACAGGGAAACACTGTCAGTGCTTAGGGGTTGTACAATAGAAGTATATAAGATTCTGTAGTTATATTTAAAAACATTAATGAGATGATCTTTGCTTTAGATCAAATATGCCAAGGTTGCAAACATTTTGGTGCAGTTTTAGTTGCCAGTGAGAAGGATGTAGGTGATTGTGGTATACATTTTCTAATGGGAGCCCAATGGCCCAATGGAATTGAAGAAAATGTACACACTTTCATTCATTCCTGGGTTTCGAGCTACCTGATAATTAGAGAAATGACAAGGCAAAGATTAGTGGTGATGATGTAAATCAAAATGCAAGCTCAAGATAATGGTATGCTTCCAGAGTGGTATGCTAACTCATGTAGTGATGTGAATGAGCAATAGGTGTGTCTTATAATTTTCTGGAGAACACTGGAGGTACCAGTCTGAGTGTAGGAACCTTTTGCCAGTGACTAGGTTGACAAGAACGGAAATAGGTGTGTCCTGTTACATGGAACATAGAACAGTACAGCGCAGGAACAGACTCTTCAGCCCATAATGTCTGTGCCGAACATGAGGCCTAACTAAACTAATCCCATCTGCCTGCTCATGATTCATACTCCTCCATTCCCTGCATATCCAAGTGCCTTCCAAAAAGCCTCTTAAACAACACTCTCATATCCGCTTCCACTACCATCCCTGCCAGCAGGTTGTTGGCGGCATTGTGACATAGAGGTAGAGCTACTACCTCACAGCGCCAGAGACCTTGGTTCGATCCTGATTATGGGTGCTTGTCTGTACGGAGTTTGTACGTTCTCCCCGTGACCTGCGTGGGTTTTCTCCGAGATCTTTGGTTTCCTCCCACACTCCAAAGACGTACAGGTTTGTAGATTAATTGGCTTGGTGTAAATGTAAAATTGTCCCTAGTGTGTGTAGGATAGTGTTAATGTACGGGGATCGCTGGTCGGAGCGGACTCGGATGGGCCAAAGGGGCTGTTTCCGTGCTACATCTCTAAACTACACTAAAGTACATGAAACACACTACCTTCTGTGTAAAAAGCTTGCTAATGCATATCTCCTTTAAACTTTGCCACTTTCACCTTGCCGGCTGATGATGGAGTGGGGCTGGATGTCTATGGGGTCATCAATACAGCCACAGACGACAGGGCGGTCAAGGTATAATAGGTTACCTTTGTCTCAATCTCATTAATGACTGTTTCAGTATCATAGCAGAGGCTGATCGGAAAGAATGATTCATACATGGAACTTGAATCACAACACTTTCAATGGATTGAGCTGAGAAACAGAGGTTGGATATAGGGCAATAGATTGCAGGGTCAGGGATCAAGGATTAAACATATTAGTGTTAAGGAGAATCTGTATATATTGTTTTGTGTCCTTGCCAGGAGCGATGAAGGAATAATAAATCCCATATTTCTACTGAATAATGAAAGTCCCAGATAGTGCGTACGCGGAGAGGATATTTACAGTAATGGGAGAGTCCAGTACCAGAGGGCACAGCATCAGAATAAAAGGACATACTTTTAGAATTTAGCCACAAGGTGGTGAATCTGTGGAATTCATTTCTGCAGACATTGGGTACATTTAAAGTGGACATTGATAGGGTCTTAATAAGGAAGCATCCAATGTTATGGGGGAGAAGGCAGGCGAATATGGTAGAGAGGAAAAGATAAATCAGCCATGATCGAATGGCAGAGCAAACAAAATGTGCTGAATTACCTCATCTCTCCCGTTTTATGACCTTATGAATATATATATTTGACTCTCATATATTGTACTGTATATATTGCACTGTGGAAGAGATGTTTTTTTCCCCAAGTTCCCAGATTACAGCTACCTTAAATGGGCATGGCTGTTCATTTGGAATGAACATGAACAGTTGCCAAAATAGTCTGCATTTTTCCCTTCTGATCCCCTGCAAACCTTGTATTGACGTGCTATTAGCAAAACAAGTAAGAAAATAATACAAAATGAAAGCGTATATACTAGAATATATAAGACTAGAAGATGTATTCATAATTGGTTCCACAATCAGGACTCAATATGCAGAGAGTGTTAAAGGTTCATTTAAATGGCCTAAATGCTTATAAGTATAGTCCAACTATATCTAAGCAGCAAAGACTCCTCAGCCTTTGTACTTCTGTGAGCTTTGTTTAAAATGAGCAGTAATATACCTGTACATTGGTCAAAAAATATATTCATTTTCAAAAGTATAGATGCCAGTTTTAATGTTGCTGATTATACTGTACCTTGTGCACCATTCCTATTGGAGAGAAACAGAGGAACTTACATGGATGTATAGAACATAGTAAACCCTGATTATAATGGACCATGAACCATCTGTTATTGACGATTGTCCGCTATAACCAAATAAGGTATTATGGTGTAACTGTATGTAGTTGAAACAAAGAACTGCAGATGGTGGTTAATACACAAAGGGGCACAAAGTGCTGGAGTAATTCAGGCAGCATCTTTGGGAAAATGGATAGGCAATGTCTGGACCTTTCATCAGACTGATTCAGTTGGCTGAGTTACTCCAGCACTGTGTTATTTTGCCGTAAAACTAGGTGCCGATGTTGCTGGTTTGCACCAGCGAGCCCTTCTTCACCATTTCTTTTGGCAGTTGTTGCGGCTCACGTAGTAGCCCCGACAGGACGCGCTTTCTTCAGGCCGCCGCAACTGACAGGATGTGCTCGTTCATCGCAGGGCTTGCTCCTGTCTCATTTGTCGTTCTGTCACCTCTCTTGTTGCCTCCTCCCCCTTCTCCCTCGTAATCAGTGACATCTTCCAAAGTGAAGTATGTCGGCGACTCTGGGGGAGGAGGAGGAGTGGGCGGCAAGCAGCGGGGGCGGGGAGGGGGAGAGGCCGAGTGGCCTGCGCGATGGGGGAAAGAGGAGAGGGGGGGAAAGAGGCCAAGTGGACAAAGCAATGGCCAACAAAAAGCAGTGAGCTGGTGAGAGGGTAAGGAGCCCCACAGTGACCAAGCATATCTTGACCGTAGCAGCGGCCTGAAGAAAGCCGGGGGTTACAACATGAGCTGCAACAACAACCATATCAGATGGACTGTGCAGTGGGTGAAGCAGGACTCGCTACTTGCTGCTCCTTGCCACCAGGGAGAGGCGTTGAAAGCGGGGGCTGGGTAGGCGATCCAAGCCGAGGTGGACTGTCCACTATTACCAAAATCTGTTTTAAAGTGGTAATTAAAATGAGGGTTTACTGTGATGGGAAATTAAGCGTAAATTGACTGGCAAGTACAAGGAGGCTCTTTTGCCTTTTTGGTGTTGAAATGCTGCACTTCAGGATTCAATAAGCAATTACAGACAGTTGGCCTGTGCTTTTCATAAGAGGAAAATGTAACACTTCTGAATACATTCTAGTAAATTTATCGAATAAGAGGTTTGCTGAATACAAATTGCTTTGCACACACTGTTTCAAGACTTAAGGCTAAAGCTGGTAATTAACATCCACATGATGATAGCTGGTAAAGGCTGGGTTTTCCCCACAGGGGTCTTGTTTTAGACTAAAAATTAATCCTGGGCCACTATTAACACTTTCGCATAGCACCAGTAATTGTTTATAGCAGTAAATCACATTCACACAAACGTGTCCGTGTAAGTGGTAAAACAGCTGGGAAACTTGTAATGGTCTTTTATCAGGTCTTATTTCTAATCTTCCACTGCAGCTTCTGTGGTAAATTGACAACGCCTTCAAAAGAACAATGTATATTGCTGTTTACGCGATTTCTCCAGGCTTTGCACTGATTTTCTGCAGATGTTATAGCAAGATATCAGGAGAAACACACTTTTGAATTTTTGATGGTGTACTGTGCCAATGTAACACCGAAATGCTATTATTCCAGTGATTGATTGCTATAAATGGACTCCATTTTTTTTCTTCTCAGAATAAAAACCTGTCTTGTAAAAGTTACTAAATTAACCCTTAATGGGCCTGTCTCACTTAGACGACTCTTTAGGCGACTGCCAGGGACTAGTTTGAATGGAATTCACCTATGACACCTGGCGACAACCTACGACAGCACCTACGACAACCTATAACAGTAGAATTTGTCGCCTGTAGCCACCCAAAATTGTAAGGAATTGGAAATTGTAAGTTTCATTTTTTGACCTCTTTTGACCTCATTTTAACTTTGCTGAAATTCATGCAAAATATTCCTTCATGAAATCATGAGCAGAAATAGTTAATGATTTGAATAAAGGCAACCAGGACATATCAGTAGACTTGAATATCAACAGCCCAACAAAGCAAAGAGTACATTGAAAAACACATTTCAAGCAATACAAGTTATATCAAAGTGTAAAGAGGTCTGGGTAGCCCTTGCCCCGATTACAATGTTTTCTTTGTAATTTGTTTTATAAACCAGCATCTGCAGTTCCTTGTATCTACAATGCATTCAGAAAGTATTCAGACCCCTTCACTTTTTCCGCATTTTGTTACGTTACAGCCTTATTTTAAAATGGATTAAATTATTTTTTGTTATCATCAATCTACACACAATAACCAATAATTAAAAAAGTGAAAACAGATGTTTAGAAATGTTTGCAAAGTAATTAATAACTGAAATATCACATTTACATAAGTAGTCAGACCCTTTACTCAGTACTTTGTTGAGGCACCTTTGGCAGCGATTACAGCCTCAAGTCTTCTTGGGTGTGACGCTACAAGCTTGGCACACCTGTATTTGGGTAATTTCTCCCATTCTTCTCTGCAGATCCTCTCAAGCTCTCTCAGGTTGGATGAGGAGCGTCGATGCACAGCTATTTTCAGATCCCTCCAGAATTGTTTGATCGGGTTCTACTCCGGGGTCTGGCTGGGCCACTCAAGGACATTCACAGAGTTGTCACGAAGCCACCCTGCGTTGTCTTGGCTGTGTGCTTAGGGTCGCTGTCCTGTTGGAAGTTGAACCTCGTCCCAGTCTGAGGTCCAGAACGGTCTGGAGCAGGTTTTCATTAAGGATCTCTCTGTAATTTGTTCCGTTCATCTTTCCCTCGATCCTGACTGGTCTCCCAGTTCCTGCCGCTGAAAATCATCCCCACAGCATGATGCTGCCATCACCATAGGAATGGTATAGGCCAGGTGATGAGTGGTGCCCGGTTTCCTCCAGACGTGACGCTTGGCATTCAGGCCAAAGAGTTCAATCTTGGTTTCATCAGACTAGAGAATCGTGTTTCTCATGTCAAGTTAAGATAGTCAAGTCAAGAGAGTTTTATTGCCATATGTCCCAGACGGGACAATGAAATTCTTACTTGCTGCAGCACAACAGAATATGTGAATATGTAAACATTGTACATAACGGGGAAAAAAAGAAAAAGTTCAATAAATAACAAATATAGTGCAAATCACAAATAATAATATAGTCTTTTGCAGCTCATAGCTGATTCATTGTGTTTAATAGCCTGATGGCTGTGGGGAAGGAGCTGTTCCTGTACCTGGACGTTACAGTCTTCAGGCTCCTGTACCTTCTTCCTGATGGCAATGGTGAAATGAATGTGTGGCCAGGATGGTGTAGTTCCTTGATGATTTTGGCTGCCTTTTTGAGGCAGCGACTACGATAGATCCCTTAGACGGTGGAGAGGTCAAAGCCGGTGATGGACTGGGCAGTGGTCACAACTTTTTGTAGTCTTTTTCGCTCCTGGGCGTTCAAGTTGCCGAACCAGGCCACGATGCAACTAGTCAGAATGCTCTCTACCGTGCACCTGTAGAAGTTTAGGAGAATCCTCTTTGACATGCCGAATCTATGTAATCTTCTCAGGAAGTAGAGTAGCTGATGTGCCTTCTTTACAATTGCATCAGTGTGCTGGGTCCAGGAAAGATCTTCTGATATATGCACGCCCAGGAATTTGAAGTTATTGACCCTCTCCACCATCACCCCGTTGATATAATCAGGGTTGTGGATCCTCATCCTTCCCTACTAAAGTCCACAATCAGTTCCTTGGTCTTACTGATGTTGAGAGCCAGGTTGTTGTGCTGGCACCATTTGGTCAGTCAGTCGATCTCACTTCTATAGTCTGACTCGTTCCCATCTGTGTTTCATCCAACCACAGTGGTGTCATTGGCGAACTTGGTGATGGAGTTTGCACTATGATCTGAGAGTTCGTTAAGTGCCTTTTGGCAAACTCCAAGTGGGCTGTCATGTGCCTTTTACTGAGGAGTGACTTCCGTCTGGCCACACTAC
Source organism: Raja brachyura (assembly GCA_963514005.1). Next base: position 65,694,461 of record OY740781.1, on the reverse strand, counting down.
CATAAAGGCCTGATTGGTGGTGCTGCAGATATAGTTGTCCTTCTGGAAGGTTCTCCCATCTCCACAGAGGAACCCTGGAGTTCTGTCAGAGTGACCATCGGGTTCCCGGTCACTTCCATGACCAAGGCCCTTCTCCCCCGATTGCTCATTTTGGCTGGGCGGCCAGCTCTATGAAGAGTCCTGGTGGTTACAAAGTTCTTCCATTTAAGAATGATGGAGGCCACTGTGCTCTTCGGGACCTGCAATGCTGCAGAAATTGTTTTATACCTTTCCCAGATCTGTGTCTAGACACAACCCTGTCTCAGAGGCTACGGACAATTCTTCCATCTTCATGGCTTGGTTTTTGCTCTGACAAGCACTGTCAACTGTGGTACCTTATATGAACAGGTGTGTGCCTTTCTAAATCATGTGCAATCAATTTAATTTACCACTGGTGGACTCCGATCATGTTGCAGAAACATCTCAAGAATAATCAATGGAAACAGGATGCACCTAAGCTCAACTTTGAATGTCGTAGCAAAGGGTCTGAATACTTATGGAAATGTGATATTTCAGTTATTTATTTTTTAACTACTTTGCAAACATTTCGAAACACCTGTTTTTGCTTCTTCATTCTGGGGTATTGTATGTAGATTGATGATAAAAAAAAATGAATATAATTCATTTTAAAATAAGGCTGCAATGTAACAAAATGTGGAAAAGGTGAAGGGGTCTGAATACTTTCTGTATGCACTGTACATCTTGATTTCTTATACTGGTCTGATCGATAAACTAGTAACATGTTCAAACACCAAAGGGATTGAGGGCAGCTTTGAGGTTGACCACTGGTGTCAGAAGTCTGTCATGAGGATTGAGTTTTTAGCTTGAGATGGAGGCCTTCAAGTGGTGATCTACATTGGTAGGTTAAAACTAATCTAGTATAATATTTTAAATTATATTCAATATAATTAAGGATTATAAATATCTATATTTGGTTCTAGCACAGCAGTCAGGTGTGCCATCAGCTTCTCCATCAAACCAGGCCATGGTAATTAAATTTCCCCACTTCTGTATCAATCTCTTAACTTAGTTCTTTCAAACTACTGCCAAAACTTTGGAGGGAGATAGGTTGAACCTCCAGGAAATGCCTTTAATTCTGGATCTCTGCCAGATGACATGGAGAAGACATTGATGGGAGGTTCAGAATCGCCTCCTCTTCTGAAATCCCAGAAGAACTACAAAGTGAAAAACAAAGACAAGCTGAGGAGGTTCAGTATTTTATTCTAATTACCCGTGTCCTAGTTCCGCTCCAGCTTAGTTGCAGCATTCCCCCAACAGACCATTACTTTAACGCACATTAATCTTGATTTTCATCACCTTGATTATTATATTTATTTCTTGTAGCAACATTGACTATTGTATGTATCCATATGCATGCTTTGTATTCAGTGAGAAAGCACATATTTAGAGGATTATAATATGTACATACAGTATTGTATAACAGACCAGATAAAGAACTTCAGAACAAATCAGGAGTCAGATGTGACTGCTAACTCATGTAAATAGTGACAATGAAATCTCATTTGATTATATGTACCTTAACCTTGCATTTTAAATGCTCGGTTTACAAGAAAGCAATGTTGAATCGATGAACAATCTGCTTTAATTGCATTAATGTTTATACTCCTAAAAATAAAAATAACTGCTGCTTGATAAAATATCCATGAAATTGGTATTAGAATGGACAATGTTAGAAAATGGTCCACTATATTTAAGAGGGAGCTAGATGTGGCCCTTGTGGCTAAAGGGATTAGGGGGTATGGAGAGAAGGCAGGTACAGGATACTGAGTTGGATGATCAGCCATGATCATATTGAATGGGCAGTGCAGGCTCGAAGGACTGAATGGCCTACTCCTGCACCTATTTTCTATGATTCTATGAAAATTTCAAATCTTGTTCCAACTATATTCATTGATTTTTTTTTGAAGAGGTAATGAAATATATTGATGGGGACAATGCAGCTAATGGGAGTGACATGAATTTCCAAGGCAAGTTGGCAAATTGGTTTGATAACAGGAAAGGGAGGATGATGGTGGAACTTCACTCTTGTGATTGGAAGCCTGTGACTAGCGGTGTACTACAGGGAGTGCTGCTGGAACCCTTGCTTTTTGTTAATGCAGGATACATAATTAGTGATCTTCCAGGGAACAGATAATTGGTGGTATTGTTAATTGTGTACAATCATAGTGATCCTTGGTGTACAGGTTCCAAAGAACCCTCAATGTGGCAGCATAGATAGAAAGGTGGAGAAGCAGGTGTACAGAATGCTTTTCTTCACACAAACTGCACACAATAACAGCTATCTTTGGGAGTTCAACCATTATGTTTTTTGTAGGTATTTAATGGGAAACTGCTGCGATTGGGAAAACTAATTGGGCAATTTCACAACTGGCTTCGATTGCACATATAATTTCCTAATTCCATAATGTTTGGAACTAACTATCCGAGTGCCTTGTTTTGCCTTGTGTTTTTAGTTATATTTAATTATTTGAATGGAAGACTCCGTGATGGCATTTCTGGCACAATTCCTTTGTAGGTTTCAGTGTTAGTGCAGCTGGCTACCTAGTTTGGGGGAGGAACCTAGGGCAGGAGTCAAAGACATCGCAATGATAAGCATCCTCAAGCTGGTATCTGTTTGGTTAACTCTGTTTGTAATGAGCTGGTTATTATGATTACATTATACTTTTATTACAATGAGTGCGCGTTCAATTGAAACTAATTGTCATAGGATTTTTCTTACATAAGCAGTGGTTGATGATGAAAGTGCAGTTAGAATGAATGGCAACCCATTTTGCAATAACGTGGACATCTGTGCTGAATTGTATTAAACCATGAAGAATGTTAACACCAATGAGAAGTGACATTAGAATGTGTCAGTATGAAGATAGCAAATGCTGCTTCGGTGACCAATGGTGTAAAGCTGTTCTATAGCTCAAAGAATTTTTCCATTAATAAGAATTCCTATTTGATATAGTTTGCCATTGCTCTTTGATAGTTAGGCTGGTTTAATGGTTGTAGTATTTTGACGTTCTGTGATTATTATGGTTATGAATTATTTGCCAAAACGTTCAATTATATGTGGTAATACAGCAGTTTGCATCTGACCCATTTGTTGCCGTGCTGCTTCTACTTAAAATTCATGTGCACGCCTCTTCAATGATTTTTAGCATTTATGTAGTGCCAATTGTGCATATTTCTTTGCATGGTACATTATCATGCTGCGAATGAAGGGGAATGCATAGTGCGCAGATGAGAGTTTCTCTTAACATTATGTTCAGCACAAACATTAAGGGCGTAGTTTTTCACCTGCACGAAATTCAAAGACTTTATTTTTGGGAAGTCTGGGACTATAGAAACAGACCACCAGCCGCTGGTCACTATCTTGAATAAACCCATCCATGCTGCTCCGGCTCTCCTGCAACGGATGATGATGCAGCTGCAGCATTTTGATTTCAACATTGTTTACAAAAAAGGCAAGGACATGCACATAGCCAACAAGCTATCAAGGGCCCCATGCAAAACCAGTGAACAACAGCCTTCTGAACAGGACCAGTTCTCAGTAATGAAGATATCGTATGTTCCCACTGGTAGAACACACGGCTGCTGACGAGACTTTACAATTGCTGTCCGCAGTCATCCAGCGTGGCTGGCGGGATAAACAACACAGCACCCGCACGTGATCCGCCCATACTTCCTGGTTCGTGATGAACTGGTGTTACAGGATGGGATTATAGTCAAGGGTCACAAAGCAGTTGTCCCAGCCGTTGTTCAGGACAAGTGCCATCCACAGGGGCCACCCCGGTGCAGTGGCAACCTTACAATGGGCACAGAGCATGGTTTACTGTCCTGGTGTGAACAAGTACATACATGACAAAACTGAAGTATGCGCCAACTGCAAAAGCCTGGCGCCACACCAGTGGAAGCAGCCCTTACTGCCGCACCCGGTTCCTCCTCTACCGTAGTTACCGACATATTCGAATGGCATGGGAAACATTATCTGGTTCTCGTTGACTCGTATTCGGGCTGGTTTGACATTGATCTACTCCAAACCATCACATCTGGAGCAGTTATCCAGAAGTTGCCATGCCATTTCTCCGTGCACGGTTCCCCTGCACGCCTTCAATCCGACAACGGCAGATTCCTGAGGTTCCGCAGTCCAACGGAGTCGCAGAAAGGGACGTCGGAAGCGCAAAACCACTAATGGATCATTGTTATCTTGCTAAATCTGTCGTCTACCTAGACCTGCTCAATTTAAGGAACATTGCCAGGGATCCCATATTAGGTTCCCCAGCCCAACGACTGATGTCTCGTCAAACACGCGCTGCCCTGCCTGTACCCCAACAGCTTCTGCAGCCACAGGTCCATTTTCCGCCCGCCCGCAGTCCAGAAACAACAACAATTCAAGCATGATGCAGAAAAACGTTTTTTTGACAAGTCCAGCAAGCCACTTAAACCTCAATCCAGTGGACAGGTTGTTCGCCTCCAGACCAACAAGGGCTATGGCCATCTGGGTCACATCCACAGCCCTGCCAAAGAACCACGCTCCTACCTGGTTAGCGCGGACGGGGCCATTTACAGACGCACCCGTCAACATCTCCTTGCTGTGAAGGAACCGCATCCTGCGACTCCATATCTAGAGTTCTCGCATTTTGTATACCCTCACACAACCCGGGCCGGCTTCTCCTCAGCCAGAGACAGTGTCCTCCGCGGCCTCTCCACGGCATTCAGCGCCATGCTCGCCTATTTCACCATCTCCACCCAGCAGGTCTCCGGTGCCGTCCCTGGTCACATCCCCGGTCCCCGCTCCAGTCACTTCACCAGTGAAAGGAGAAGATACGGATTCGTACCGCACACGTGCCGGACGGGTCAGCAGGCCACCCATTAGATACGGCGATTTTGTGTAACCATCTATACTTCCCCATAAGCGTTATTAACGTTTCGGCTGCTGTATTGTTTAGCCACCATGTTTCCACGTATCTGCTTTATTTTGTTTCTACAAGGAAAGATGTAGATTGGTTATTTCCTACTAACCAATTGTAGTGCTTGTTAGTAGTAGCTCAGCCTAATATGCGATTTATATTACCAGGAGTTCGCTTATGTAATTCAGTCTGAGTAGCTGCTAGTTAATGTAATGTCCTGCAGTCCAATGCTATAAGTGGGCTTTAATAAATATGTGTTCTATCTTGACATGTGTACGACTCGACTCATTACAGACTGTTCCAATGTTCTATGTTCTATGTATTATGAGAATTAATTTCCTGATACTGTATGCCAGCTAACTGCAGCCAAGTACGTTGACAAGAGGTGATGTTTAAAGAGCATTTAGAGAAGTAGATGGATAGGAAAGGATCAGAAGGATTGTGGCAAACAGAGAAAAATATGACATCCTCAGTTATAAAATTGGTTGGCATGGACGATTTTAATCAAAGAGTTTTTTACCATCCCTTATGACTCAGACTCTAAATAAAATGTCAATGATGAAATAAACCCCCCTGTTATTTGGTACCCTGTCTTACCTCCCCTCAGAATGAAGCTTACACCTGTGACTACACCTTGAAATCACAGTGTAACTTGCAAAGCAGTCTGTACACAATGTTTGGCGAGGCAAGGAATGTGGACCTTGCAGCTTGAACATTATTTAAGGGCCCATAATGTCCCCCTACCCCCAGCTTAGAAATTAAGTGTTATTGGGAAGGTGTCCTTTGGGGGTGCTCGGAGTAATGGCCCAAAGACCTAGTTCCAGCATTGCAAGAGATTAATGACTTCACAAATAGGATCAAGGTGAGTGAATGTGGCAACAAATCCTCTGCATCAAAAGACACAACTCCCTTGCACACTACTCCAATACATCCAACATTTGTCTATCAACAGCTTCTATTGATCATCATTCCTGCTCAAAATCTGTATAGCTACTTCCCACTCACATGTCTTCCACAACTCAAAGTCAAAGGCATGTTTCATTGCCTAGACATGTCCAGCCATTGAACCATGTTAGCTTCATCCCACAGATACATTGCAATACCTTCACTAACTAACTTTAATAACTTGCCTCTATTTTTCTGGAGATGGTTGTGCAATTTAACCGACTGCAGTTATGGACTAGTGGAGAGATATTCCACTAGGTTTATAGTTTCTGTTCTCTGAAGGATCTACTAACCTCAGGAAGATTATTTTTATACTCCCACCATTTCCACTCCGATGTTACCCTTGCTGTAGCCTGTGAACCAGCCAGCCCACGCCGTGAAGCAGCCTGGAGGCCCAGAGCTGCTCAAGGTCCAGCTTTACAGCTATCCACCACCTCCTCTGCTGCAAGGGAGCCACCAAGCTGTGGTAGCACTGTGTAGAGGAAATGGGGCAGCCATAACAATACAGAAACTAGGTACATTGGTCATGTCGAAAGACCCAAAATGCTGGTGTAAACCAGTGGGACAGGCAGCATCTCTGGATAGAAGGAATGAGTGACATTTCCGGTTTAGACCCTTTTTCACTCATTCCTTCTCTCCAAAGATGCTGCCTGTCCCAACTGAGTTACTCCAGCAGTTTGTGTCTATCTTAAGTGTAAGCCAGCATCTGCAGCTCCTTCCCACACTTTAGTCATGTACACAGATGACTGGTCAACAATTGTATATCTTAGTTATTGAGTGTATAAGATTGTTTGGTAGGTTGATTTTGTTGCTTACTGTATATTAATGATTTGCATTGAAATGAAATGATCAACAACGAAATGATGGCATCTTGGGAGCTGGGTCACTTGAGGGTCATCACAAAATGATGACTATTCATAATCACGCAGGGGATGTGGATGGCACTGAAAGGTCAGCATTTAATGATTATTACCAGCAAGAATTCCTGCAATGATGTTATGTTGACAACTCTCTGATTGTAACTAAAGAACCACAGAGGAACAGGAATGAATTTTCAGCTCATACAGTGTGTGAATTTGAGATCATCTTGTGCTTCAGGTACATAAGTAATACCTGCTGTTGCTTTCCTGGCTCTTAGAGATTGAGCTTTACAGTGTGCTGCTGAAGAAACTTGTTGTTGACATCCGTTCAGCAGATGTCACAAGCAGCAGCAAATGGCTGGGTGCAGTCAGTAGTGAATGCTGAGAATGGTGGATGGGGGCACCTCTCAACGGTCCTAACTCAATTCAAGCTCCTTTAATGTCTTCATAACTCTACTTGGTACCTCTCTTGCAATCCTGACTGCCATGTGGAGATGCTGGATCTGATGTATCCCTGCTGCCAGAGTAATTAAGAGCAGCACCCGATCCATGGCAATCTCTAGTTAATAATAACCCCCAAGTTGTTGCAGAATGGGCAACGGCAATGCCATTAAATGTCAGGGAGAAATTGTCAGAATTCCTCTTGCTGGATTTAGTAATTGCTCAGCACTTGTGTAATGTGAGAGTGCCTTGGCATATATCCTTCCAAATCCAAACTTTGGTGAACTACATCTGCAAGGCAGCATAAACTGACTCATTCAACCAGCTGTCGTTCATTGGAGTTGGATTATTGTCTGAACTGTACGAAAATAAGGCGTATCCTGGCTGCCCGAACTAAAAGGGTCTCTCTTTTTTAAAAGCTCTTACATTCTACTTCCTTTATCTTTATCATCAACCCCAGCTACACCCATCTGAATACCCGGAATGTCAACTCTACAATGGTCCTAAGGCCTTGGATTCTGAGTTTAATGATACCCTTTAGGACTTTTAGCATGAGTGAAGAGCCAAGGATAGCACTTATCTCCAAGTGAGTCAGTCTGGTACAGCAGCTGTTGAATGATAGGCATGCATAGCAGACTGCCTCGAAATGACTGGATGCATGATATGAATTTTGCAGGTGCAGGGCAGTATTAACATGAAAACGCTATCTATACATTCAGGGAGTTGCAACCTTTTTTGTTGGTGGTTTCTTTAGTACCATGTCTGCCATGTCTTTCACCTACTGAACCAATGCAGGTAAAACTTAAAGCTTTAATAAAGGAGATACGACAAAGTCCTTGAATAAACAGTCCCCAGTACGAGGTAACTAAAAACTTGGAGGTGCTACATATATTAACCACTGCTGTCTCATGTGATCCATAGGTGAATTCCAGGACCATTGTGACTATCATATCTGCAGGCAAAGGCATCCAAGCATAGGCTGATGGCGGAGGGTCTGCCTCAGCTGGTGACAAATCTTATGCGGGGAAAAGACTCTGGGATCCAGGGATCCTTGTCCATCAAGAATCAGTTATTTTGGAAATCTTAGCCTTTATGAATTTTTCACCTTGGATATATATCTTCTTGGCTATAACCGATCTTCGACGCCTTCATTTGTCTCTTCACCAGGAAAGGCAAGGGGTCCTTGCTTTCAGTACATCTCTTCTTGCTCTTGATCAGCATAGAGCTACACCATTAAAACATACACATTTAACCAGAAATTACCAGCAACTATCACCTCAAATTCCACAGTCTTGACTATTCCAGACCATGCCACAGCCTTTCAAATTTTCTTCCAACTCAATTCCAAGTAAATTTGCAAGTAATTAAGGGGATGACTTTCGCAACATTGGCCTTCCCCTGTTCACCAGGGTGGTTATCCTGTATGATGTTCATAAGGTATATTCTCTGCATATAAACATATTAATATGTCAGGACAGATGTGAAATGAACCTTGCACAAAGATTGACCTTGTTATTGTGTACCTCGGGTGCATTCATAAATGCACGGTGCTACACTTTTGAATGTTACAAGTAATACAAAACTTTAAATAACCATATATGATTATTTTGTAATTGAAATTGCCTACAAATCATATATTGCATGGCACCAAGACAGTCTTTTTTTGTCTGTACTGCAAATGGTGTTTAATGACTGGTTAACTAGTTTGGACAGCTTTATTCCGATTGCTTCATTGGAGCATAAAATGTTGAACTTCAAATACAAGTGTTCCAAATCCTTATCACTATAAAACATTTATAGTTAAACATTCACATCTATTGACTTCTTTGTGAATAAGGATGTTAAATCAACTGGATGGCGTTGGATTTCTGTGTCAGAGCACACCGTTGGATGCAATTTACATTGATTTCCTCCACTGTGTATTCTGATTAATCGCTTGTACAAGTATGTTACACAGCCCTTCATTCAACATATGCTTAAGTATCAGAACTTATTGTCTTTAACAGAATGAAGCAACTACATTCACTTTTTCTTAGTGCTTATTTAACCTAAATCTTTTCATTGAGAAATAGAGAATAGCTTGATTTCGAAATAAATGCAGCAATTACTTGACAAATCAATACGGGTAACAAATAGGGACAACCGTGTAGTGTAATTTTAACACTGCGATACTGAGATACTGACCTGAAAAACTGACTTCACTTGATTTTTTCTCAATGTTCCTCATTTAACCTTATTATGATCTGATCTCACCCCTCTCCTTTTTTAAAAGTTGTTCTCTCAAAATGTTTCTGCTGTAATTGAACTATGGAATTTACCACGTGGTTGGGTAGCATTTCTCATCAGCAGTAACTTATTGCTGTCAACAGTAGATTTTGTTCACTCTGATCGATCTGTTCAGGCTCTGGAGAGGGTCCAGAGGAGGTTTACAAGAATGATCTCAGGAATGAGTAGATTAGCCTATGATGAGCGTTTGTCAGCACTGGGCCTGTTTTCGCTGGAGTTTAGAAGAATGAGGGGGGACCTCATGGAAACACACTGAATAGTGAAAGGCTTGGATATAGTGGATGTGGAGAGGATGTTTCCGCTTGTGGAAGAGTCTAGGACTGGAGGTCATTGCCTCAGAATTGAAGGATGTTCTTTTAGGAAGGAGATGAGGAGAAATTTCTGTAGTCGGAAGGTGGTGTATCTATGGAATTCTATGTCCCAGAAGGCTTGTGGGGGCCAAGACAGTGGATATTTTAAGACAGAGATAGATAGATTCCTGATTGGTACCTGTGTCAGAGGTTATGGGGAGAAGGCAGGAGAATGGGGTTAGGAGGGAGAGATAGATCAGCCATGATTGAATGGCAGAGTAGATGTGATGGGCTGAATGGCCTAATTCTACTCATTTTCCGTATGACTTTACGTCAGAGTAACAAAACTGGATAAATGAACAAATATGGGAAGAACCACAAACAATTCTTTCAGCATTTTGGTCAGCATTTGGAGAGAGGAAGATTGTGTGAATGCTTCGGATTAATTCAACCTGAAACTTTGACTGTGAAGTCCTGTCTCCACATTTATAGTGTTGTCGACAATGTGTTTTTTAACATTTTCAATTTTGATTTCCAACCTCTACAGTACTTTGCTTCTTGTACAAATATGATATGATTTGATTGTTTTATGATAGTTTTAATAGAAAATACAGCCTCTATAGTTATTTTGAAAAGCAGTTGGTGTCTCCCTATCAAGTGACTAATTTACAAATGTGATCTGCAATAGATTATGAAGTACGATTTTGATCATTTGCAATTAAAACTAATTATGCCTTTAAAGCTGTTAATTTTTAAACCAGTAATAAACAAACTAAATGTGCCGGAACACCAGGATCAATACTATGATGCGAACACTTAGCTGAAATGTCACATGGAATGTTAACCCCTTCACTTTAACCTCGTCAAGAGAATATTTGAAGTTCTGTGCCAACGATTTAAGGATGCTTAAATTTGCTTATTGAACTCGAGCATTAAATCTCTAGTTTGATTATATTTGCATTTCTGCTTGCAGCTTCAACATTTACATAAAAACCTGAGTGCATAAACCTCCTTAATTATTGAGGATCGCTAGCATGGTCATGAATTAACAATTGTTCATTAACGTTAAGGTCATAGTTAGATTTGAACTTAAATATTGAGCACGCATATAATTAGTAGTGAAGATTAATTGATGACATGAGTAAAAGGTTAAAACAATTGAAATGTAATTGCAAGCAATAAGCTATTAGAGTCATACAGCATGGAAACAGGCCCTTTGACCCAATTTGTCCATGCTGACCAAGATGCCCCATCTATAAGTTAGTCCCATTTGCCCACATTTGGTCCATTTCCCTCCAAACCTTTCCTACTCAATTGAAGTATCTTTTAAATGTTGTTATTGTACCTGCATCAACGACCTTCTCAGACAGGAGCTACACAGATGGGCCAGATTATAAAGGGAATTAGCATACAGACTTCAAACAGCAGATGTGATTCCAGTTTCCACAGTTGTCATGAGCATTGATTCAACAGAAGTCACTTGTACCTAGCACCTGTGGTAACTCTGTGCACATAATGCATGTTCAGTAGCAGGAAGACTCACTCAACAGTGTCATTGAAAGGATTGAAGCTACAAAGAAGCCAAGCGTGGTATAGCTAAAGGGTGAAGATTTGCACTAGATATGAACTAGAACTATTAAGTCCTTACTTGTTGTAGTTTACAAACACATTATAAGCAACAGCAACAGCAATGGATATACAATAAATTATCAATTATTCTAAACTCAACCATGATACCATAAGAGAAACACAAGTACATAGAGCAACTATAGTAGTGCAAAGTTCATATTGTTTGTAGACTGAAGAAGGGTCTCAACCCAAAACGTCGCCCATTCCTTCTCTCCAGAGATACTGCTTGTCCCACTGAGTTACTCCAGCATTTTGTGTCTACCTTTAATGTTAACGAGTATCTGCAGTTCTTTCCTACATGTGGGCATAATATCCGCTGTTCTCATTACTGTATTGTGTGATTGGGAAAATAAGCAGAGGGAGGCAGTCTAGTGGAAAAATGAGAAAAGGGGAAGAAGGGCTCTCAAGGAGCAATTCTCCATCCATACCACCAAGGACCACATTTTGTGATTCCTGCATTTTTACTAAGAACATCTTCACTGAAATCTGCTCAAAATTGTGCCTACAACACACTTTCCTTTTGAGACAGAGGCTTTTTTAAGCAGTGTAGGAGAGGTCGAGCTGGCATTTGTGACAATACCACAGCGGAAGTGTCCAACCAGCGAACAGTGTGTTATGGAAGAAGCTGGTAAACTATATTGATCAGAGTAATTCCAGAGACTCGTCGAAAGGGCACTTTTCAGAGTTTAGAGATACAGTGCGGATCAGGCCCTTTGGCCCACCGGGTCCGCGCCAACCAGCGATGCCCGCATATTAACACTATCCTACAGGCACTAGGGACAATTGTTACATTTACCAAGCCAATTAACCTACAAACCTGTACGTCTTTGGAGTGTGGGAGAAAACCCACACAGGCCACCGGCAGAATGGTACAAACGCCATATAGACAGCACCCGTAGTCGGGATCGAACCCGGGTCTCCGGCGCTGCATTCGCTGTAAGGCAGCATAAAGTTAGTGACAAAAAGTACTGGGAAAGGAACTAACAAACTTTTGTGGTTGGTGTCAGGGCTCACTCATGGCCCTAAGCACAAAAATCAGGGGTATCAGTATTGTCATTGGTTTTATGGCTGCTTTTATATGTGCTATATTATTTCATAATTGGGGAGATTACTTAGCCGAGAGATTTGATTCTTGTTTTGCGACAGAGCTCTGTTGTACTTCACTTGAGTGCCCATATGAGTCCCTCCAAAATAGCATGGAATTGACCAAAAATATGTTTGAAACCATTTGAGATGTTATTTCACACCCTTAACGCTTGAGAGTCCTGCAGTCGCAAATAAATCAATCTGAATTCAGAGACATTTTGGACACTGTATGAGAAATTTGGCAACTTCCAAGGATGGAGCAAAGAAGGAGTTGGTGACTAAATGAGCTTCAGTCTATCAGTCGAAGATTTATCAGTCAATTTGCTTGAACATTTTCAGGGTAATCTGCAGATCACTAAAACCACTGTATAAAGCATTTCAGTGATAGGATCAAACATTAATTTATTGACGCCTTCTGGTCAGAAGTGTGTTGGCAAAGCTCCGACTGAGGGGTTGTCAATAGCCAACTCTGCACCCTTGCCTGATGTGGGAGGTTTGATTCTACAGAACTTTGTGGAAGATGAGATGCAGTCATTTTCTTTTTTTTTGGAATTACTGACTATAAACAACTGCATGGAAATTCCAGCAAACTCCAAAGGAGACATTAGAATTACTACAATACTTTATTTAGTGACCCCAACAGCGTCATACTTAGTTGTGACCTAAGCCTCGACTGATAAAGACTGTGTGCTGTATATTTCTGCATTTGTGAATGTGCCATTTGGTTGGGTTCTCCTGAATCAGCCGGTGACAGTGGGCTGGAAGCAATGAAGATCAGACGCTGGCTCGGTCAAGGAATGGCTGGGTCAGGCCTCCTGGAGAGGGGATATATTGGGGGGGGGGGGGGGGGGGGGAAGAGGTATATTTTATGCAAGGAGGCAAGGATGGAGATAAGAATTGTAACCATTTGCAGGTCCATTGATGCTACAGGTACAACGCCTCATTGTCTTTTGAGTGCACAAAGATTGTGACGTGCAGAACAATGCGATTCAAGTACCCCTGGAAAGCTCCAAGAAACATTGTATGAGGAATTACATTTACCCAGATTTAGTCTAGCTAAGTTAGTTTGGAAATACATGGCTTTCGACCCACCGGGTCTGCGCTGACCAGTGATCCCCGCACACTAACACTATCCGACACAACATGCCAATTAGCCTACAAACCTGTACATCTTTGGAGTGTGGGAGGAAACCGGAGTACCTGGAGAAAACCCATGTGGTCTCAGGGAGAACATACAAATTCCATACAGACAGCACCCGTAGTCAGGATTAAACCCGGGTCTCTGGTGCTGTAAGGCAGCAACGCTACCTCTGCGCCACTGCGCCGCCAAAATCACCCTGTTGGGAAATTCATTCTTGATTTCTAAGGGTGTCTGATTGACCTTTCACATTTTTCTGAATTTCAGATGACCTGGAATCAGTTATTATTCTGCTTTACTCAATGTAAAATAAATTTTCAATTGCTTAACTCTGGAAAGACGATGGTGCAATTGAACTGACAGTGGCATTTCTGAACTTGGTGCTTCAACGTTTTGTGTTAACAGCTTGCAGTGTCACTTTAAGGTGGTAATTCTTGCAGTTTTTTTCTTGCTGACATCCGTGGTCATTTGAAAATCACCACCTTCAGTCAGGAAGCCTTAAGCCCAACCTGTTCTGCTCGTGAGCTATCAGTGCATTTCCTGAAAGAAAGCAGATAGCAAATACAAACAATGACACCATATAGCACATGCAAACTGGATCAGTTAGAAGGTTGAACGTGCCCCTGACTGCCAGAAATTGTGAAATTCCCTCTCTTGAATAAGTAAGAGTTTAGCAATGAAAGAAAATGGAATTATGAACAAGTGTTAAAAGGATAGATGCATAACCAAGGAAAATGGAACGGATGGTTATGTAGTTGAGATGTTAGAATGAAAAATGAGTCTGCCAACAAGCTGTGAATACTTAACATCTCCGCAGAAAGTGACCAGGTTCAGGAGCACTTACCTTCATGGGTCACCGTATGCCACCAATAATCCGATTGACATCAAACATCAGCGATGGTAATGCTTGATTTTTTTATTTGCTAATGTTCTGATTTAATTTAATATATGATTGCTAGGGTTGCATGAGGTTTGAACTGCTGCAGGTTTCCATTTCGTTCAGTGCCACAGCTGCTTCCTTTTCTGTGTAATAAATAACTTGTACGTCACACTTTACATAACTGAGATGCTGCTTGCATGAACTCTAACGTGCATTTGTGTATTAAAACAATACTGGCGCCTTTATTAATAAGTGATTGCTGATTAGTCTTAACCTGTATATGTGATCACTTTTTGTGGCAAAATGACATGTCCGGAATTGTCATAGCGATATGTTTGAAATGGTAAAAGGTATACTGGTTTGCATACCTGAAGAAAGGAATTCATTGACAAAAGCATTTTTTATTTCACAAAATGTAAATAACATAGTCACCTATTAACTCAGACTGCACTGTATGTTTTTAAAACTAGGAAATCTCTCATTTTGCCAATGACTCTGTCACAGGGTCACATTCAAGATGAAGCAGCAACAGACCAAAGTACACATGTTCAGCAAAATGCTGTACTGCTGCAAAACTTATACTTGGCGAACAGCATGCATATTATTTGACTGGCTCCATAATCTTCCCTGGTGAAGTATTCCATTCTGAGCAATTAGCTTGCATATGCTCAAATTCTTGACACAGTTTGCAGTTCATTAAAAGTCATCTGCTTTTATTGGATAAAGATTGTTACCTTTCGAAATGTTGTAGCAGCAAAGCACCTTGCTTAGGTTGAAAGTAAGCACTCTGGTAGACATTGTGTCATCCGATGAAAAGTCCTATTGAAAGCCAGTGGTGTCACAACATT
The DNA here is from genome assembly GCA_963514005.1 of Raja brachyura. The sequence continues at coordinate 65,679,100 of OY740781.1, read as the reverse complement.
AGAGGCGTCAGAGAGTGCAGATGTTGCAACCTTGAGAAAAAAAAAACTGCTGGGGGAACTCAGAGGGTCTGTGGAGGAAAATGGACTGAAGACGTTGGGTTTGGAACACTTCTTCAGTTTGGGTACATGGGCCGAGATATCGGAGGAAGTGTTTTATATGAGGTGGACAGGTACATGGATAGGAAAGATCTTGAGGAATCCGAGCCAAATACAGACATACAGTGTACACCATGATCAGCATGGATAAGTTAGGGACAGGGAATCTGCTTCCATGCTGTATGACTGACCCAGTGCTCAAGTTTTCATATGGAAAGAAAATTGATTATGTTTCTCGTGTAAATCTGGTTGAATGCTGGATTGTGTTATGTTCCTGCAGAAGTGGTGGAGGCAGGATCGATTTTAACATTTAAAAGCAAAGTGGATAGGTACATGGAAGGGAATGGAGGGGTATGGTCTAAGTGCAGGTAGATGGGACTAGTGGAAAATGAATGGTCAGCACGGACTGGAAGGGCCGAGAAGGCCTGTTTCCGTGCTGTAATTGTTATATGGTTATATGGTTAATTGGCTCCACCAAGTAATTTTTCGACATTCTTGGCTTGTTTAAAACAATGGCTGTTTAATTCAAGTAGAACACAAATTTTTACAGTCATGGTATCATTGCTAGGAGGTTGTTAGTGCCTTAAAGAGATGAACAGAGAAACAAGAAGGCAAAGGGGATAGATGTGGTTAATAGATGCTGCAGTATAGAAATTGCACTGATCTAAATTTTGTCAAAAACATTTTTCATGCACCAAGTATACAGATTTGAAGCAGACCTTGAGAATTAATTGGGAATAAAACATATTATTTCGTTTTTTAGCTCATGTTCTATGATTAGTTCATAATCAATTGTGTTTCTATTTCCCGCATTCCCTATATAACCATGTGCCTATCCACAAGTCTCTTCAATGCCATGATTGTACATGAGAGTTAAGGGACTGTCCCACTTGGCCGTCATTTGCGCCTCATTTACGCGTCATTTGTAAAATAGGTCGACGCGTCTTTACACTTGACGTCGTGCGCAAATCATGCGTCATCATGCGTCAGCACAGCCGTCTTGTGCGCATGACGTCATTAGAATACCTTGCGGCACGCGGCGACGAATGGTTACGCACGGTGACGTAACCATGTGTCACCACGTGAGACTCGGGACTCCAGCGTGTGACGCCAATGAGTCAGCGTGCGTACCCAATGCATCAGCGTGTGTACGCGGTGCATCATGCAGATGGTGTGCGAGGATTTCGTGACTCGACAAAATCCAGGAGTACCACGCTGTACCACGCACCCCGTATCCGATTCCGTGCCTTGCCATGTACAACACATGCGCACCACATGCATCACGACGCGTCAAACTATTTTACATATGACACATAAATCAGGCGCAAATGACGGGCAAGTGGGACAGGCCCTTTAGGAAGAAGACTGAAAAGCAGGAATTGTAGGGAGCAAAGATTTAGCTTTATAGACCACTGGGGTCTCTTCTGGGGTAGGGGTAACCTGCACAAAAGGGACGGGTTACTGGAGGGGGACCAACGTTCTGGCAGGCAGGTTTGCTAGGGCTACACGTTTGGGTTTAAACTAAATAGTGCGGGGGAGGGATTGACTAATTGGAAGTATAAAGATGGAGTTAAAGGGGAAGTGAGTATAGGAAAAATTACAAAAGATTCCCGAATTAATGCGAAGGAAAGTTTGAGAAGGGATAAGAGAGTAAGTTCAGGGCCAATAAGGACCGGAGTGAGAGGGGAGGTGAATACCGAAGTCTAAAAGTGTTGTATATGAATGCGCATTGTGTAAGAAATAAAGTGGATGAGCTTGAGGCTTAGTTAGAGATTGGCAAGTATGATGTTGTGGGAATTACAGATACATGGCTGCAAGAGGGCCGGGGCTGGGAACTGAATATTCACGCGTATACATCCTATCAAAAAGACTGACAGGTGGGCAGAGGGGGTGGGGAAGTTCTGTTAGTGAGGAATTAAATTTAGTCCCTTGCAAGGGGTGACATTGAAACAGGAGATGTGGAGTAGCATGGATTGAAATAAGGAATTGGAAGGGCAAACAGACCCTAATGGGACTTATCTACAGGCCCCCAAACAGTAGCCTGGATAAAGGGTGCAAGTTGAATCAAGAGTTAAAATTGGCATGTCATAAAGGTAATGCTATGGTTGTTATGGGAGATTTCAACATTTAGGTAGTAAGTAAGTAAGTATTTTTTATTTATACAGCACTTTTTAAATCAAATCACGTTGAAGCCAAAGAGCTTCAACAGAGACAGAGACTAAATTAGAACAGAGATGAAATTAGATTTCCATACATCCATATAAAATAAAAAAGAAAAAAAGACACAATACACTATAGGATTCAACATGAAACGTCCCCCCCACAGCAGAATCCACTGTGAGTGAAGGCACCAAAAAGTCCAGTCCTCCTCCTCCTCACCCGAGGTCATAGAAACATAGAAACATAGAAAAATAGGTGCAGGAGTAGGCCATTCGGCCCTTCGAGCCTGCACCGCCATTCAATGTGATCATGGCTGATCATCCAACTCAGTATCCCGTACCTGCCTTCTCTCCATACCCCCTGATCCCTTTAGCCACAAGGGCCACATCTAACGCCCTCTTAAATATAGCCAATGAACTGGCCTCAACTACCTTCTGTGGGAGAGAATTCCAGAGACACACCACTCTCTGTGTAAAGAATGTTTTCCTCATCTCGGTCCTAAAGGAATTCCCCCTTATCCTTAGACTGTGACCCCTTGTTCTGGACTCCCCCAACATCGGGAACAATCTTCCAGCATCTAGCTTGTCCAACCCCTTAAGAATTTTGTAAGTTTCTATAAGATCCATCCTCAATCTTCTAAATTCCAGCGAGTACAAGCCGAGTCTATCCAATCTTTCCTCATATGAAAGTCCTGACATCCCAGGAATCAGTCTGGTGAATCTTCTCTGTACCCCCTCTATGGCAAGGATGTCTTTCCTCAGATTTGGAGACCAAAACTGTACGCAATACTCCAGGTGTGGCCTCACCAAAACCCTGTACAACTGCAGTAGAACCTCCCTGCTCCTATACTCAAATCCTTTTGCTATGAATGCTAACATACCATTTGCTTTCTTCACTGCCTGCTGCACCTGCATGCCTACTTTCAATGACTGGTGTACCATGACACCCAGGTCTCGTTGCATCTCCCCTTTTCCTAATCTGCCACCATTCAGATAATAGTCTACCCTCATGTTTTTGCCACCAAAGTGGATAACCTCACATTTATCCACATTATACTGCATCTGCCATGCATCTGCCCATTCACTCAGCCTATCCAAATCACCCTGCAGCCTCCAAGCATCCTCCTCACACCTAACTATACCCCCCAGGTTGGTGTCATCTGCAAATTTGGAGATGTTGCATTGAATTCCCTTGTCCAAATCATTAACATATATTGTAAATAGCTGGGGTCCCAGCACTGAGCCTTGCGGTACCCCACTAGTCACTGCCTGCCATTCTGAAAAGGACCTGTTTACTCCTACCCTTTGTCTCCTGTCTGCCAGCCAGTTCTCTATCCACATCAATACTGAACCCCCAATACCGTGTGCTTTAAGTTTGTATGCTAATCTCTTATGCGGGACCTTGTCGAAAGCCTTCCGAAAGTCTAGATATAACACATCCACTGGTTCTCCCTTATCCACTCTACTAGTTACATTCTTGAAAAATTCTATCAGATTTGTCAGACATGATTTACCTTTCGTAAATCCACGCTGACTTTGTCCAATGATTTCACCGCTTTCCAAATAGGTGGGGGCCTATTTGTGGCCTCCTCAGCCAGTCCGATGTTTTCAGGCCCTCTTTGCCGGGAAGCTGGAACTCCAGCGTCCGGTGAACACTCCTCTGCGGCCTGGAAATGTCTGGAGCAGCCGCTTCCTCCTACTGCGACACCCAAAGTCCTCAGGCCGCGCTGGTTGGAGCTCCAACTCTGGTGATCTCGGATCCCAGGCTCCGCGGTTCAGGTAGACTGGGAAAATCAGGTTGGTATTGGACCCCAAGAAAGGGAGTTTGTGCAGTGCCTCCGTGATAGATTCTTAGAGCAGCTTGTACTGGAGCCTACCAGGGAGAAGGCAATTCTAGATTTAGTGCTGGATATGAACTGGATTTGATAAGGGAACTATGTTAAGGAGCCATTAGGAGGTAGTGACCATAATATGATAAGTTTGAATCTACAATTTGAGAGGGAGAAGGGTGAATCGGAGGTGTCAGTATTAGAGTTGAACAAAGGGGACTATGGAAACATGAGGGAGGAGCTGGCCAAAATTGACTGGATAGATACCCTAGCAAGGATGCCAGTGGAACAACAATGGCAGGTATTTCTGGGAATAATCCAGAAAGTGCAGGATCAGTTCATTCCAAATAGGAAGGAAGATTCCAAAGGGAATAAGGGGCAACCGTGGCTGAAAAGGGAAGTCAGGAACAGTATAAAAATAAAAGAGAAGTACTACATGGCAAAGATGAGTGGGAAGATGAGAGGATTGGGTAACGTTTAAAGAGCACCAGAAAATAACTAAAAAGGCCTACGGGGAGAAAAGATGGTGCGAAGGTAAGCTAGCCAAGAATATAAAGAAGGATAGTAAAAGCTCCTTTAGGTATGTGAAGAGAAAAAATTAGTTAAGACCAAAGTTGGACCCTAGAAGACTGAAAGGGGTGAATTTATTATGGGGAAGGAGGAGATGGCAGATGAGTTGACAGGTACTTTGGATCTGTCTTCACTAAGGAAGGCACAAACAATGATCCTGATGTACTAGTGGCCAGAGGATCTGGGGTGACGGAGAAACTGAAGGAAGTCCACATTAGGCAGGAAATGGTGTTGGATAGACTGATGGGTCTGAAGGCTGATAAATCCCCAGGGCCTGATGGTCTGCATCCCAGGGTGCTTAAAGAAGTGGCTCTCAAAATCGTGGATGCATTGGTGATCATTTTCCAATGTTCTATAGACTTAGGATCAGTTCTTGTGGATTGGAGGGTAGCTAATGTTAACCTTTAAGTCCCTTTAAGGTGGGAGAGAGAAAACAGGGAATAGACCAGTTAGCCTGACATCAGTAGTGGGGAAGATGATGGAGTCAATTATAAATAATGAAATAGCAGCACATTTGGATAGCAGTAAAAGGATCGGTCTGAGTCAGCATGGATTTATGAAGGGGAAATCATGCTTGACTAATCTTCTGGAATTTTTTGAGGATGTAACTCGGAAAATGGACAAGGGAGAGCCAGTGGATGAAGTGCACCTGGACTTTCAGAAAGCATTTGGTAAGGTTCTAGCGAATCCAAAGTTTGTGATCAAACGGTTACTTTATTAGCAAGCTAAGTTTAACATACATGTGCGTTTGGGACTCTCTACCATAAGAGCCATTGCTGCTGCTGCTGAGCGAGGGTGTTGACTTGAGCTGAGCTGCCTGATGACAAATGTAAAGGTAAGATCTGCTGATGTAGCAGGACACTCCCCTTAACCCATGACGTCACGTGACAGTCCTCGTAACTGTTGATGAGGGTTCGACCGTAAGTGGCCTGACCACTAGTTGATGCCACAAGGTCCCACATAGGAGATTAGTGGGCAAAATTAGGACACATGGTTTTGGGGGCAGAGTGTTGACATGGATAGGAAATTGGTTGGCAGACAGGAAACAAAGAGTAGGGATTAACGGGTCCCTTTCAGAATGGCGGGCAGTGACTAGTGGGGTACTGCAAGGCTCTGTGATGGGACCACAGCTATTTACAATATATATTAATGATTTAGATGAAGGGATTACAAGTAACATTAGCAAATTTGCAGATGACACAAAGCTGGGTGGCAGTGTGAACTGTGAAGAGGATGCTATGAGAATGCAGGGTGACTTGAACAGGTTGGGTAGGTGGGCAGATGCATGGCAGATGCAGTTTAATGTAGATAAATGTGAGGTTATCCACTTTGGTAGCAAAAACAGGAAAGCAGATTATTACCTAAATGTCAAGTTGGGAAAAGGGGAAGTGCAATGGGATCTGGGAGTCCTTGTTCATCAGTCAATGAAAGTAAGCATGCAGGTACAGAAGGCAGTGAAGAAAGCGAATGGCATGTTAGCATTCATAACATGAGGTGTTGAGTATAGGAGCAAAGATGTCCATCTGCAGTTGTACCGGGCCCTAGTGAGACCACACCTGGAGTATTGTATGCAGTTTTGATCTCCAAATTTGAGGAAGGACATTCGTGCTATTGAGGGAGTGCTGCGTAGGTTCACAAGGTTAATTCCCAGGATTGGCTGAGAGGGGATCTTATTGAAACATATAAGATTATTAAGGGTTTGGACACACTAGAGGCAGGAAACATGTTCCCGATGTTGGGGAGGGTCTAGAACCAGGGGCCACAGTTCAAGAATAAGGGGTAAGCCATTTAGAACGGAGATGGGGAAGCACTTTTTCACACAGAGAGTTGTGAGTCTGTGGAATTCTCTGCCTTAGAAGGCGATGGAGGCCGGTTCTCTGGATACTTTCAAGAGAGAGCTAAATAGGGCTCTTAAAGATAGTGGAGTCAGGTGACATGTGAAGAAGGCAGGAACGGGGTACTGATTGGGGATGATCAGCCATGATCACATAGAATAGCGGTGCTGGCTCGAAAGGCCAAACGGCCTACTCCTGCACCTATTGTCTATGACTCTACCACCAACCCAGGCAACATGTTCCAGCCACTCACTACCCTCTGTGTAAAAACTTGCCCGCCCATCTCCTCTAAGTGTTACCTTGTTACCTTAAACTATACCCTGATATTTAATATTTCCATCGTGGGAAAAAGATTCCGACTGTCGACTCTATCTATACCTCGAATAATTTCATAGACTTCTAATAGGTCTCCCCTCGACCTCCAGCATTCCAGAGAAAACAATCTAAGTGTGTCCAAGTCCCCCTGTTGCTAATACCTCCTAATCCAGGCATCATTCTGGTAAACCACCACTGCCCCCGATCCAAAGCCTCCCTGTATTGAGATCGCCAGAACTGCACAAAATACTCCAACTATGGCCTAACTAAAGTCCTATAAAGCAAAGATCCTATAGCAAGCAAGATAGATCACTCGATGATAAAGAAGTAGTACTGTCATGGGCAGATTCATGGGTAATATTTGGCCCCATTTCCGTAACTGGCTTCCGTCTCAGCACCATTAGCAGAGCAAAGATACTAGTACGGAGATGGAAACCGGTTACGGAAACATCCTTGTAAAAGTAAAAGTTCTTTGTTAAAAATCTTCTTCTCATTTTCAGAATTATAATTTATTAACACAAACTGTTCCCCCGCAACGTTCATTACACTGTGGGTTACACAAAAAGCTGGAGAAACTCAGCGGGTGCAGCAGCATCTAAGGAGCGAAGGAGATAGGCGACATTTCGGGTCGAGACCCTTCTTCAGACTGGTCAGGGATCAGGGAAACGAGAGATATAGACAGTGATGTGGAGAGAAAAAGAACAATGAATGAAAGATATGCAAAAAAGTATTGATGATAAAGGAAACTGTTTGCAGTGTGAAAATGAGAAGCTAGTGCGACTTGGGTGGGGGGGGGGGTGGGGGGGAGAAGGAATGTCAGGGCCCGAGGGCTGAGGGAGAGGTGGGGAGGGGGAGGGGGCAGTCTGGGTTAACAGAATTGAGAAAATTCAATGTTTAAGCCCAGGGGATGCAGACTCCCCAAGCGGAATATGAGGTGCTGTTCCTCCAACTTGCGGTGTTGCTCACTCTGGCCGTGGAGGAGGCCCAGGACCGAGAGGTCGGATACGGAATGGGAGGGGGAGTTGAAGTGCTGAGCCACCGGGAGATCGGGTTGGTTATTGCGGACCAAGCGGAGGTGTTCGGCGAAACAATCGCCCAGCCTCCGCTTGGTCTCACCGATGTAGATCAGCTGGCATCTGGAGCAACGGATGCAGTAGATGAGATTGGAGGAGGTGCAGGTGAACCTCTGTCGGACTTGGAATGACTGCTTGGGTCCCTGAAAGGAGTGGATGGGGGAGGTGAAGGGACAAGTGTAGCATCTCTTGCGGTTGCAAGGGAAAGTGCCCGGGGAAGGGGTGGAGCGGGAGGGAAGGGAAGAATTGACAAGGGACATTACACTGTGAGTCGGGTCGGGTCGGGTCGGGTCGGGTTACTGAAATGGATGAAAAAAAGGGCCACGTTCTGCTCTGTTGCGTACTACATGTCAGCCCATTGCATTTAGAAGGAGTGGTCTAGCTTGCTCCGCTATAGGATCTTTGCTATAGAGCTGCTGGCTGAATCATGTGGTGACCAAGTTCCAACCCCTTCTTACACAAATCCCATTAAGTCAGGTTGAGAATAAATTATTTTTTTTTAATTGAAACTGAAAGTTTAAAAAATGTATAATTAAATTTACAACTGCTCAGTTGGCAAAAATGTTTAAATGATTTTTTAGGAAACAAGAATAAAACGGTTAGAGACATCAGTCAGACCTTAGGCTTACCAAAATCAACTGTTTGTAATATCATTAAGAAGAAAGAGCACTTTAACCACATGATTTTTTCTACTTCAAATCTCAAATTGTGCAGTGGCAAATACATAAATGGTGGGTCTTTGTCCCAAACATTATGGAGGGCACTGTATATAGAAGTTGATAACAGTCATTAGAAGCATACCAAACTTCCATCGTCTTCTGAGCAAGTACAAGCATCGGTATGCTTTCTTGGCCATAGCATCAATGTAGTTGGACCAGTTCAAATTGTTGGTGATATTTATGCGCAGATACCTGAAGCTTTTGACCATCTCCACTTCAGCACTGTTGATGCAGATGGAGCATGTATTGCACCGTGTTTCTTGAAGTCAATGACTAGCTCTTTCATCTTGCTGACATTGAAGGTGAGGTTGTTGTATTGATACCATGTTACTAAGCTCTTTAACTCCATGTTATTAAGCTCCCCATACTCCAACTTGTCATTGTTCAAGATCTGGCCCACTGAGGTGGTGTCATCTGCAAATTTGTCAATGCAGTGCTCTTAATTTATTTTATTAGAAGCAATTGTACAAGGATAAGACGACCGCCTTAGCAGTTATACAATTATTGTACAGCTTCATTTTTAAGCTTATAACCCAAATTAAACAAAAAGGAAAAAAAAGGACAACAATCAAGAAGAAAGAAAAGAATGAAGAAAAAAAAAGTAAAATACAAAAGAGCAAGAAAAAGATCCCTAAGCTACCAAAGAAGTGCAGGAGAAAATGGAGTGTCAATGGAGTTAAAAGTGAATTTGGCTGCACAGTTGTGATTATATAGAGAGTATAGTAAGGGGCTAAATTTGGAAACAGTGTTCATAAATTATTCAATTATAGCGAGTTAACATTCTTTCAACTGCTTCTACAGTTCCTGTGACACCACAAAAAAGTTAGTTGCATTTGCACTTAGCACACAATCCAAATCACTACCTAAATGGAATCTGTTTAACTTCCTTCCACTTATTGGAGGCAATTGTTTACGCAGAAAACAGATAGGGAGAAGCTGTAGTTAGTTTTAGTTTAGAGATACAGCGCAGTAACAGGGCCCTCGGCCTACCGAGTCCACACCGACCAACAATCCACGCACATTAACACAAGCCTACACACACTAGGTACAATTTACACTTAAATCAGTTAAAATCATTGTTTGATGGTCTGCATGGACAACTGAAGGGACTGTTTCTGTGTTGTATCTCTCTTTGAATCTATGACTCTAAAATAACAAATGACGTTGGAAGGAATCCTTTTGAGAATATGGATAGATGACGTTTCAGAAGAATCCTGACCCGAAACATCACCTATCAAATATTCTCCAGAGATGCTGCCTGACCTGTTGACTTTACTCCAGCACTTTGTCCCAGATTTTCATGTTAGATTTCTGTGATAATGAGTTATTTGCTTTATTCTTAATCATTTGGCCAGCCCATTCCATGACGTAAGCAGGCATTCCAAGTCTTTGGCTCTGCAGAAGCTAGTCTTCACACAAGTTCTGAGAAGTATTTGTTTATATGGAGAGGCACTTCCTCCACTAAGATAGTAAAACAATGTTTTTCTGCTTCATTATTTATCACAGGAGTGTGGTTGAGAACTGTAATTAGCAGCAAAATGCCACTTCTGCTTCTCCCTCACAGATGAAAGCTACATAAAGCTCATTGATACATTCTGATTATTATAATCGCACAATCATAAATATTAGCAGCACAGGAGGAGGCTAATTTGACAAATCATATCCATGCCAACTGAAAATTAAGTTGGGCTTTATTCCATTTCCCAAATCTAGGGCTCTAGCTTTGTGAATTACAAGGCTAATCAAGTGGATATGCAGGTACAGTATTTTTAAGATGTGGTCAGAGATTTTGCTAATGTTGCTAAAACAGTCTTTCTGATAGTGAGTTCTGGGCACCCAGTACACATTGAGTGAAGCATTCTTTCCCCCAATTCCCTGTCTAATCTTTCTACCAATGAATGTGCACCAATATCCACAAGTTATTGATTCCTATGTTCAGGGAAGTTGTTCCGCCTCAATTTAATGCCTCTTGATATCCTTTGTTCAAATGAAAATTACGGTGGTCGAGTGAGTCTCTCCTCAATGCTATAATTCTCCAGCCTTGGCAACATCCTCATAAACCTCATCCACATACTCTCAAATCCTGTCTCGTCCTTTCTGCAGTGTGGTAACCTCAAATGTACACATAATTCAGGCCATGGCATGTCAAGTGTTTCGTGCAGTTCAAGCATGACTTTCCTGCTCGTGTTGTGTACAATGAAGGCAAATGTCCAGTATTGCATTTTAATTACCCTACACGTGCTGCTACCCTCAAGGACATGTGGACGTGCACCACAAAAATCAATGCTCTTCTGCAGTTACTCATTGATCATAGTCACACAGCACAGAAACAGTCCCTTTGACCTAACTTGTCCATGCTGACCAAGATGGCCCATCTACGCTGGTCCCATTTATCTGCATTTGGCCCACATCCCTTTTGACCTTTCCTATGCATGTACCTGGCAGTGTTTTGTAAATACTGTTATAGTATGTGCCTCAGCTAACTCCTCTGGAAGCTCTTTCAGTATACCCATCACACTATGAGGGAAAATATTGTTCCTCAAATTTCTGTTAACTCTTGCTCCTCTCATCTTAAACCTACATCCTCTAGGATTTGATTTCCCTACCCAGGATAAAAGACTCTGTAGATTCACCCTATCTATTCCCCTCATGATTTTATACACCTCTATAAAGTCACCCCTCGACCTCCTGCGCTCCAAGGAATAAAGTCCAAGCTTCCCCAGCATCTCCCCATAGCTCAAGTGCTTAAGATCCAGCGACATTCCGTAAATAGTCTTTGCATTGTTTCTAGCTAAATTACATCCTTCCTACAGCAATGTGACCAATACTGAACACAATATTCCCAATGTAGCCTCGCCAACATGTTGTATAACTGTAACATAACATCACAACTTCTGCACTCAGTACCAAAAGCCTTCTTTACCACTCAGTCTACCCACGATGCCCTTTTCAGCCATTTTACGTCATTTTAACTTTATCAGACACGATCTGAAGGGCCTGTCCCACTTTGGCGTCATTTGCGCGACGCACAGATGGCACCTGAAGTTTTTGTACATATCAAAATCCTGGGGAACTGTGCGTCATTGCCTACATCACCATGAACCATGCGCGCGTAATGCGCACCACCCAAGTGTAATGCGTCGTGTCGTGCATCGTGACGCGTAAATGAAGTTGGTAAATTACGCGCAAATGATGCCCAAGATGCCCAGGCCCTTGACTGTTCTTTTTTAACGCACCCTCAATTCATATATCCAACAAGTTAAAGACTACTGATATCAGAATGACGGGTTGGCGTGGATGTAGAGTATCCCTTTCTTCTTATTTAAACAGCAGGACCACATTAGGAACCTTACAAGCCTCCGGCACCACAGCTGTAACCACAAGCTCATTCTAGTGAGTAAATGTCTTTAATTTTGCCAAATCCATTCATCCTGTCTGACCTCCAATGAATTTAAAATAACAGCTCGGCTGAACATTGGTTGAATGTGGAAGCATGCAAGCAATTTAGCAGATTAAAATCCAGAGGTTTGGACTTGAGGAATTAGTTCAATCCCTTGTGAAGCAAAGATTTTAATCCAAATGATTTATATCAATTTAGAATTAAAAGATTTTGTCGATAATCAAAGAGGAAACTGCTAGAAAGTTGTGAAGCTATGCTCTCCTCCAGGATAAGTAATATTCTACAATAAGAGCAAAGTAGCTACCAGACTAAAAATGCGGAGAAGATGCAAGAGACTGCTGATGATGGAATTTTGAGCAAAAGAAAAACAAACTGCAGGAGAAACTCGCTGGTTAGGCAGCATCTACGGAGGGAATTGGTAGAGAATATTTTGGGTCTGGGGCCCTTCTTCAAAACTGGAGCTAGTAGGAAGAAGTTAGGGGAAGGGTTGCGGCAAGAGGTGGTGATTAATAGGTGGATCCATGTAATGTTGGATTGATTGGCAAATTAGTTGTCAAGTTGGGGAAAGAAAGGCGCAGGTACTGAAAGGCTTGAGATGACAAGTCAACAAGACAGAAGGCGGCAGCTGGTGGAATTTGACAAGAAAGGATGGTGACGAGTGACATGCAGAACTAAAGGGAGGAACTGTGTAAAGATGGGAATGGGGAAGTGGGAGTCAGGATTAAGGGACCTGTAAGGGGTGTGTTGCGGGTTGAAGTAGGAGGTGGAGGATAGGAAAGGAACGGTGTGATGAGAGTGGGGGGGGGAGGGGGGGGGGGGAGCAGAATGAAACGTGTGCATGAGAGGACAGGGGTATATCAGAAGGAAAAAGAAGGGGATAGGGTGTTTCTTGAAATTGGAGAATTCAATATTCATCCATTGGGTTATAGGATACCCAAAATGAGATGCTGTTCTTCCATTTTGCGTGTGGCCCCATAATGGCAGTGGAGGGGGCTGAGGATACAGAGGTGGGCATGAGAAGGGAAAGTATTTAAAGAGGCTTGCATCCAACTACTCCAATAGCCTTGGTGATCAGAGCACAGGTATTTGGCGGAGCAGTCGCCTAGTCTATGGTCAGTCTGACTGATGTAGATGAGGCCACATTGAGAGCACAGAATGCAATAGACAATTTTGGAGGAGGTGCATGTATTCAGGCCCCTGAAAGGCTATGTTGAACACTCCTTATTCCAAACGTATGCTGGCACCACTCCTCAACTCGTTCTCCACTATATCAACGGCTGCATTGGTGCTACCTCAATCTTATCAACTTCCCCACCAACTTCCACCCTGCCCTCAAATTCACTTTTTTGTCTCTTTCTCGATCTCTGTCTGCATCTCAAGAGACAGACTATCCGCACACATCTGGTACAAACACACTGACACCAAGGGCGACCTAGACTATACCTTTCGCACCCTCTCTCTTTCTCATAATTTCTTCCTCTCCGCTGAAGCCACTCTTAAGATAAGACTTTCCACTCTAGGCCAATCTTGGTTCATTTTCTTCGGTAAACATGGCCCTCCTGCTGCCGTAAATGGAGACTTCCCTCGTGCCTCCTCTGTTCCCGCAGTTCTTCTGTATGACACTGATTGCCTCTATGATCCTCTTTCCCATCTGCGCACAATCCTCCCTCTGGGTCTACATTTCTCCTTCAGATTCCCCCTTCTGCAGTCTTTTGTCTTCTCCACTTGTCAACTGTAGGCCGTGTGATCATCTCCATCCGTCTCTCCCCCACCTGACTCATCTGCAAACCTCTCCTTACCAGGATATACATAAAATCCACCTAATCTTACCAGGTGTTGTCGCACCCCTTCCCCTCACCTCTTTCTGTCAGCTCTCTCCCTTCTATTCCAGTTTTGAAGAAGAGTTCTTCTGACCCAAAACATTGTCTGTCCATTTCCCTCCACTGAGACTGCCTGATCCGTTGAGTTCCTCCAGCAGAATTTAGAGGCCTGGATGAATAATGCAGAGAACGAAGTTCAAAGCCCAACATGACAGCTGTAGAATTTAAATTCAGTTAAAAAAAATAATTAGTCAGTATTAACGATGACCACAGGATTGTCATGCTTTTGATCCAGTGATGTGCTTCATTTGAGGAAATCTACTCAATACAGAGCTCCAGATTCATCGGTGAATTTGACACTCAACTGCAGTTAGTGATGCACAATCCATGCACATTTCTAACAAGGTGCACATCTGGCGAAAGGAATTAAAAACAGTGTCCTTCATAACCTCCTGTCTTGTATGACTTTATTTATAATTTGCTGGATCGCTTATACTATTTTGTATCACTCGGCATGTTTTCTCCCATTTCAAGATGCATTTGCTCTTTAATGCTTCCAACGTACCTACTGCTAGCACCACAATACATTGGATAGGTATCACGAACATGGTTTCCACAATGTCCTCCATGTCTACTGGCAGGATAAGTAATCTGACACCCGTATCTTCTCCCATAGACCCTCATGACACGCAAATGTTCCTAAGGGCAGCAAATGTTCCTCACATGTTCATCACCTCACACTTAATATTTTATTTTGACGTTCTTCCAGCAAGAGGACAGGTAATTCTAGGATTCAAGGATTTTCTCAAATCCTCCTTGGAATAAATGTAATATCTTCAATCATTGATGGGTATCCCTCATCCTTGACCACCCAAAATAGATAAGGAATGACAGGGATGAGAACCTTGGCAGCACAAGAGGCATGTTGGCAGAGCTGCGATCTCATAGTTCTAGAGATCCTGACCTCGCGTGCTGTCTGTGTGGAGTTTTCATGTTCTTCCAGTAATCACATTGGTTTCCTCCCTGTGTTTTGGCATCTGGCAAAGATGTGCAAGTTTTTTGAGTAAATTGGCCGCTGTAAATTGCCCCCAGTGTAGTGCGTGAATGTGAAAGTGGAATAACACAGAACTAGTCTGATCGGGTATTTGATGGTCTGTGTGGACTCCGTGGGCCAAAGGGACCTGTTTCCATGCCTTATCTCTAAACTAAATTAAACTAAAAGAGACTTAAGGGCCTGGCCAGGGGACCTAATGTGCGAGTTTAGACGAGTTTGCGCTCGACTCAAACTAGGAGGTCTATGTAACTCTCCTTCATGCTCGAGAGAAGTTTCCGCATACTCAAGGCCTCAGTTTGGTCAAGGTGTATTTTTTAGCATGCTGAAAATTGTCCGCGAGTAAAAATTGGTCAGCATGGAAAAAATCGATACTTTTTTTACTCGTAGGTTTAGTCGAAGTAGGTCGTAGTAGGTCGGCATGTTATTCGTAGGCAATCGAAGGTAATCGAAGGTAGTCGTAGATAGTGTTAGTATAGTCGTAGGTAGTCAAAGGTGGTCATCTTCACTCTCCACTATTCGGTGTCCAATTTTCCTGAAGCTAGTCTTCAACATAGTCGAAGGAGGTCAAAGGAGATTGAAGGAGGTCTTCTGCATACTCGAAGGAGGTCTTCTACATATTCGTAGGGGGTTCTCTACATAGTCGAAGGAAGTCATAGGAGGTGTTCTACTTCGGCGATCAACAAGACCATGGCACTTTTAAACTGTCCTAAACTCTTCTAAACTCGCAAATTAGGTCCCTGCAGTGGATCAGGCCCTTTAGAGCCAGAGTCACAGAGTGATACAGTGTGCAAACAGGCCCTTCGGCCCAACATGTCCACCCCGACCAACATATCCCAGCTACACTAGTCCCACCTGCCAGCACTTGGTCCATAGCCCTCCAAACGTTGGGATAGTCCCAGGTTCAACTACCTCATCTGGCAGCTTGTTCCATAAACCCACCATGCTTTGTGTGAAAAAGTTACCCCTCAGATTCCTATTAAATCTTTTTTCCTTCACCTTGAACATATATCCTCTGGTCCTAGATTCCCCTACTCTGGGCATGAGACACTGTGCATCTACCCAATTTATTCCTCTCATGATTTTGAACACCTCTACATACTTTGTAGTCATTCATTGGGAGCACACAGTTCCAACATACAGTGCATTCAGAAAGTATTCAGACCTCTTCACTTTTTCCACATTTTGTTACGTTACTGCCTTATTCTAAAATTGAATAAATTCATTTTTTTATCATGATTCTACACACAATACCCCAAAATAAAAAAGCAAAAACAGGTGTTAAAAATGTTTGCAAAGTAATTAAAAAGAAATAACTGAAATATCACCTTTATATAAGTATTCAGACCCTTTACTCAGTACTTTGTTGAGGCACCTTTGGCAGCGATTACAGCCTCAATCGTCTTGGGAATGACGCTACAAACTTGGCACACCTGTATTTGGGTAATTTCTCCCATTCTTCTCTGCAGATCCTCTCAAGCTCTGGTTGGATGGGGAGCGTCGATGCACAGCTATTTTCAGATCCCTCCAGAGATATTTGATGGGTTTCAAGTCTGGCCTCTGGCTGGGCCACTCAACGACATTCACAGACTTGCCACAAAGCCACTCCTGCATTGTCTTGGCTGTGTGCTTAGAGTCGTTGTCCTGTTGGAAGGTGAACCTCTGCCCCAGTCTGAGGTCCAGAACGCTCTGGAGCAGGTTTTCATCAAGGATCTCTCTGTACTTTGCTCCGTTCATCTTTCTCTTGATTCTGACTAATCTCCCAGTTACAGACGTTGTAAAACATCCCCACAGCATGATCCCCACCTACTTCACCGTAGGTATGGCATTGGCCAGGTGATGAGCGGTGCCTGGTTTCCTCCAGACGTGACGCTTGACATTCAAGCCAAAGAGTTCAATCTTGGTTTCATCAGAGTAGAGCATCTTGTTTAGGTGCCTTTTGGCAAACTCCAAGCGGGCTGTCATGTGCCTTTTACTGAGGAGTGTCTTCTGTCTGGCCACTCTACCATAAAGGCCTGTTTGGTGGAATGCTGCAGATATAGTTGTCCGTCTGGAAGGTTTTCCCATCTCCACATAGGAACTCTGGAGCTATGTCAGAGTGACCATCTTATCACCTCCCTGACCAAGACCCTCTCCCCCGATCTCCCCCGATTGCTCAGTTTGGCTGGGCGGCCAGCACTATGGAGACCTGATGGTTCCAAAGTTCTTCCATTTAAGAATGACAATGCTGCAGAAATTGTTTTATACCCTTGCCCAGATCTGTGTCTCAACACAATCCTGTCTTGGAGGTTTACGGACAATTCCTTCATCTTCATGGCTTGGTTTTTGCTCTGACATGCACTGTCAACTGTGGGACCTTATATAGACAGGTGTGTGCCTTTTCAAATCATGTTCAATCAGTTTAATTTACCACTGGTGGACTCCAAACAAGTTGTGGAAACATCTCATGGATAATCAATGGAAACAGGATGAATCTTAGCTCAATTTTGAGTGTCATAGCAAAGGGTCTGAATACTTATGTAAATGTGATATTTCAGTTATTTATTTTTAATTACTTTGCAAAAAATTTTAAACACCTGTTTTTGCTTCTTCATTCTGGGGTTTTGTGTGTAGATTGATGATAAAAAACATTGAATTTAATCCATTTTAAAATAAGGCTGTAACGTAACAAAATGTGGAAAAGTGAAGGGGTCTGAATACTTTCTGAATGCACTGTAAATGACAAAAGATGTCACCACGTTCCAAATTATTTTCCCAACTGATGGTTGTCTGTCCCTCTGTTGCAGACACTGTGAGTTCCTCATGGGCCTCATTATTCACTTCAGAACCAGAGAATTGTTGAGGGCACAAATCATGCACAGTGCTGAGGGACTGCTGAAGAAGAAAAAGTAGCAGGATCATGTGATTAGTTTTGATATATTCAATTTTTGATTGCCCTAGTAAAACATTAGCATTGATACAATGAACCTAATGGCCTTGCTATGTAATGTACATTGTTTGGTTTTGAGATTAAATGTAAATGATTGGCACCGATTGCATTTCCTAATTGACAAATATTGGAGAAATATGCAAGTTGTGTGACTTATGTATTCCTTGTGCCATCCTTTCTCGATTGTTTAATGTGAAACCCCAGCTTGAGGTAAAGATCCTACTTTGGACTGGTTTGAAAACTGAGTTGCAACAAGAAACTGAGCAAAGACATGATACAAATGGTGGAGAGCGCCATATTAGTTGATGATATGATGTGAATATTGATTTAACGAATCATTGGTCATCTGAGATAAGTACAGTACACAGCAACAGTTGGAGCTTTAATATGAAGAGTGACTGCTATGCAACACACCTGAGTGTAGGATGAATAGCTGTGATATTTGTCACGCTTATTAATGAATATCTAAGGAAAGGTTTTCAAATGTATGTTCTTTTTATTAATGATAAGGTTCAGCGCTGAAAGACCTACAAAGAGGGAGTGTTAAAGAAGGAACTGCAGATGCTGGAGAATCGAGGGTTACACAAAAAGCTGGAGAAACTCAGCGGGTGCAGCAGCATCTAAGGAGCGAAGGAGATAGGCGACATTTCGGGTCGAGACCCTTCTTCAGAGCATAGGTTGTACTTTAGTTACTTTAGAGATACAGCAAGAAAACAGGTCCTTCAGCCCACGCTGACCAGCGTTCACCGCACAGTAACTTTTTCCTCCATATGCTGGGGACAATTTACAATTTTATCACAAGCCAATTCACCTACAAACCTGTACGTCTTTGGAGTGTGGGAGGAAACCAGAGCATCCGGAGAAAACCCACGCAGGTCACGGGAAGAATGTACAAACTCCATACAGGCAGCACCCGTAGTCATGATCGACCCTGGGTCACTGGAGCTGTGAGGCAGCAATGCTACCGCTGTGCCACCATGCCACCCACATTTGTAGTCAACTGTATTATTTGTACAGAACCCAATATCTATTGCACAAATTTGCTTTTGAAATCAATGTCTAGTGAAATCTTTTGTGTAACTATCTATTTGAATTTTTTTAATTTAACCCTATGCATATTATTTTTACACACTTTCTGACTTCAACAATACTTCAGCATCATTTCGATATCTTGCTCAGGGACTATGGTTGCAAACTGTGAACCAGGTGACATTGGCTGTTAACATAGGAAATACAGCTTAGGTTGATTACAAAGAGAGGGGTCAAATTCCCGATGATAGGAAGTGATTATAGACAGTGGAAGCAGTGAATGTTACATGGAATGAAAAGAAATGTCTATTTTATCCAACTGATGATTCAAAAATTTGAAAACGATTGTTGAGGTGAAATTTCAACTGGCAATCGAGCATTAAAATCTAATGTGGCACATTGTACCAAACAATATTATTTTAAGTAGAAACAAGGAACTGCAGATGCTGATTTACAAATCAGGTCACGACCCTTCTTCGGACTCTACATTCTGGGATGGTACCCTTCTTTCGACTTATTTTAATACACTTACTTCTTGACGGTTGAGGTACCATGCACATCCGAAAATTATGTTAACTGGAGACTATGGTGTTAAATAAATAAATGTAATAGCTTGTGGCAGGACAAATGTAGTTAATGAGAGTAATTGTCAAAGTGTGCAAGTGAGGCTTGATAAAACGTAAATTTCAACAGACCCCTCTTTGCTTATCAAATATGCATAATAAAACCTTTCAAATCCCAAATGTCAACTATACTCAGCATCATCCAAAAACATTTCTTGGATGAGGAGTCTAATGGTTCAGTAGAACTGCTTCTGGTTTCTCATGTTTAATGTTAAGGTAGAGTAGGTTTCTCTCAGCTTCTGAACATAAGGCAGCATATTCCACCTGATTTATAGTTTAGAAACATTTAAAAGATAACTTATTATTAATAACTAAATAAAACATGAAATGTTTATCTTTCTTGTTAAATTGGAAGTTACTTTTTTTTAAATTTTGAATTAATTTCAGCTTATTCTTGTGTCCTTTGAATAATAAAAATGGAAGCTGTAGAGTTGCTCTGGACCAGTTTATTCTCCAAACTTTGCTTCACTGGCCGTTTCATTGTCAGTCTATCTGAAAACACCTACTCAAATTCTGTGCATGTAGTACATGCTAGGATCATACATTCATGAAAAATTTTATGTTTAATGGTGTACTTCATGACTGAATATATTCTGGACACTCCCTCCAAAATAAAGCCCGCATAGAAGTAAACTTTGTATTAGAGAACCAGAATTTTTGTGTTTGTTTCAATGTTTAGAAGATTAGATCAATGGTCGGCAACCATGTTCTGCATAGGGGCCGGGATGCATGTCTGTGAGCGGATGGCGGGCCACATCTATCACGTGTACACATGGGTCCTGCCCTGGATGTCAGGCATCAAATCACGTATTCACAGAAGGTAGACAAAAATGCAGATGAAACTCAGCGGGTGAGGCAGCCTCATGCAATCCTTGCATGTCTCACCCGCTGAGTTTCTCCAGCATTTTTGTCTCCCTTCGATCTTTCCAACACCTGCAGTTCTTTCTCAAAAGTGTTCACAGAAGGTACACGGCCATGCTGGCGGCTTTGCGCAGGATGTGGTGCAGCCAGAGCCCGGCCACGCTCGGGGCGGGCGCTCGGTGGGCCAGATGATTTTGGGTTACGGGCCACATTCGGCCTGGGGGCCGTAGGTTGCCAACTCCTAGATTAGAGAGTTCAGTAGTTCATCTTCTTTACGACATTTTCTAAATAGGCTTAAAATTCTATGTAATACCTATAGTATATCTCCTATTGTTTCTCAGCAACTTATATAACCATTACAGAAGAAATGTTGGCTTTTAATCTTTCACATGGTGCTGTGCTTTGAATTTATCTCAACGGACACATTAATTTTATCATTATTGCCTTCTAAATGGATGTGGAGTTTAGCAACTTCAGATAATCAGCAATTCTCTGATTCTCAGCCACTTTACATTCATTTTCTTGACATCTTAAAACTTTGTTATATCCAACTTTTTCCAATTCAAATAAGAAGTTAATGACGTGAAAAGTTAACTCATTTTCTGTCCAGCATATGCTATCTGATCTTTACATATTTACAGCTTCCCTCTTTCCTTTACAAATTTCCTTTATTTCCTCCAGATAGGGGTACTGCATTTAGTTTAATGAAGTACTGTTGTCCAATGGACGGGACAGGTACAAGTGTGTCTGTGCAATTAAAGTTAATATTATATTACTTAGTGTTTACTTTGTTCACACTCTTGACTATAATCTGAAGGGTCTCGACCTGAAACGTCGCCTATCTCCTTCGCTCCTTAGATGCTGCTGCACCCGCTGAGTTTCTCCAGCCTTTTGTGTACCCTTGACTATAATCATCTCATTAGCAATTTGTTTAGTATCATTAGTGATTAGCCTGCAAAAGGGTAATTGAATGATATATCCATTGTACTGTGGTTCGTCTAGATGGACTCTAATAATCAAATCAATCAAATTGTAGTTTTGAGGAGGAGTGAAAGAGCTGAGCTAACAATTTGGTTTCCTCGGTGATTTTTCCATCACGTCATTAGATCCAACATGCTGCAGGATCTTGATTAGAAACTATAGCAGTACCCAGATAATTAGCACTTCAGTGAACAGCACCTTCAGTTGATAAGTGAGATGGAAAGATTGTATTTTGGTCCAACTGGCGTTTTTAATCAAATAACCATTCATCATTAATTTTTTTTTCACATCAATGAAACAGCAGAAATTTGATGCAAAATACTGTGCATTATGGAATGCAGACGTATCACGAATAAAATGTTAATTGTCTGTTTAAAGCACAATTTCTTTGTGAATTCTCACTGTTATAGTTAACATTCTCACTGAAGCTTTGTCTCGTTCAATCAAGTACTTCACAAATGTTGGTAGCTGATAGAAGTCAGTCACTTTAGTAAGGAAGGCAAACGCATTTATTTCAAGAGGGCTAGAATACAAAACAGGGATGTAATGCTGAGGCTCTATAACGCTCTCGTCAGGCTGCATTTGACGTAGTGTGAGCAATTTTGGTCTCCATATCTGAGGAAGGATTTGCTGGCACTGGAGTGGGTCCAGAGGAGGTTTACAAGAATGATCCCAGAAATGTGTGGGTTAACATATGATGAGTGTTTGACAGCACTGGGCCTGTATCTCACTGGGGTTTGGAATAATGAGGGGGGAACCTCATTGAAACATACCGAACAGTTAAAGGCTTGGATAGAATGGATGTGGAGAGGATGCTTCCATTAGTGGGAGAATCTAGGACTAGAGGTCATAGCCTCAGCATTAAAGGACGTTCCTTTACGATGGAGATGAAGAGGAATTTCTTTAGTCAAAGGCTGGTGAATCTGTGGAAGCCTGTGAAAGCCAAGTCACTGGATATTTTAAGGCAGAGATAGATTCTTGATCAGGAGTATCAGGAGTTATGGGGAGAAGGCAGGAGAATGGGGTTAGGAGAAAGAGGTAGATCAGCCAAGATTGAATGGCGGAGCAGACTTGAGGGGCCGAATGGCCAAATTCTGCACCTAACACTTATGACCTATTTTAGTAGATGTACAATTATACTTACATGTTGAACATAGTGGAGCATTTTGAAACAGATGTTTTAAAGATATAATAGTTAATCTCTAAAACATATTTATAGTAATAAATATCTGAAAATACATACTCACTTTAAAATATATGTTTCTATTTAGATACACGGTATGATTTCACAAACTGATTCAATATTCAATGAAAAAAATATTTTTTAATAATGATTTCTTTTTTTATAGGTAAGTACAGCAAGCTCTTATCTTATTGGCATGAACTCCAGGGACATGGATTATACCAAGGTACAATTGTAATATTTGTATTAGTATTGGCCTTGCTCTTATCTCTAGTTAATAAAAGACTTTCTGATTAGGTCATCCATTGTAACTTTCTGCAGTCAATATTGAATAGAATCAATCCTTCAGCTGGACTAGTGTAACAGACACACCACCGAGAAATTCATTTGTGATCTTTCGCATGAAGAAATATTATAAATTAAAATTATATTTTCTATTGCATTTTAACTATTGACTACAATGGAATTGAAGGTCAGAACTGATATAGAATGTGCATCCATGAGTATGTAACATGTTTAACAGTACCAATTGGGGATGCATTTCTAGGCAATCAAATATTTTATTATTTTATTATCTAAACTGAAATGATTGGCACATTGGCCTTTATTAATCAGGGTAAGGAGTATAGAAGTTGGGATATTCTGTTACAATTATAAAATATGTTGGTGAGGCTGCCTTTGGAGAATTGTGTTTAGTTTTGGTCATCCTCCTGCAGGAAGGATTTGTTAAACTGGAAAGACTGCAGAGAAGATTTTCAAGGATGTAGCCAAGACTTGCACAATAGGAGAGGATGAGCAACCTTGGATTTTATTCATTGGAGTGCTGGAGGCTGAGGAGTGATCTTATAGACGTGTTTACCAAGAATAGGGGAATAAAAAACCAGAGGACATAGGTTAAGGTGAGATGGGTAAAATATAAAAGGAATTTGTGGGGCAATATTTTCACAAAGTGGGTAGTGGGTATATGCCAGAGGAGGTGGTTGAGGCAGGTACTATAACATTTAAAAAACATTTGGACAGGTACTTGGATAATAAATGTTTAGATGGATATAGGCTGAATGTGGGCAGGTGGTTCTAGCATAAATGGGGCACTTTGGTTGGCATAACAAGTTGGGCTGAAAGGCCTGTTTCCATGCTGTATGGCTGTATAACCAGAAATTATTTTAAAATGTAATGTTTTATAATATATTGTCGAAAATGGAAAAGAAATATGGAGATTATTAATATGTTTTGTTTCTAGTAGAGCCAGAACGTTTAGTATTCACCAAAGCATATTTTCATAATTGCCTCTGTTTATCAAAAGTTGCAAAGCTATGCCATATCCCCTTCTCCATTTTTGATGAAGTATATGGAATTGTGCACCTCACACTGATAGTTAAAGAATTATTAAGGTAGGATCATCCTCGTCATATAGAATCGTCGTCCAAAGTTCAAACAAGCTTTACCATTAGGTCAGAAGAGAGTTGGTCTCTCTGGGTCTCTGCAACTTTGGTTTGGGATGCAAAGTTCTGACAGTGACTTGTTCACGGCATCTGAGGTTCAAACAACAGAGCATCCCAATGGCTGGGCCAAACGTCATGAATTTGATGTTTAAATTCTCCGATAATAAAATAAATTATAAAATAAAAGTAAACGTTTAAAAGATAAGAAAAGGGTATTTAGACATGCATAAAACATTTTAAAAATATTTTAAATTTTGTTAAATCCATTTAAAATAAAATATTTACTGCTTTCTTCCTTATTTGCAAGCCTGGAATCTAGGCCAGGTCTGACCAGTTACCTAATTGAAAAGGCAGTTTCCCAACATAACATTGAGGTACCTGCATTAAATTCTGCTATTGGGCTTTATATGAGGTTCATCTGTGGCAGACAAGGCATCACTAAGCTGTCAATATAACAGACTTCCACATTAAACACCAGCATGTGTGTGTAATGTTGTCAATTAAATGAATGTTTGGGGACTGAAAGTGTTGTTTTGGCAAGCAATGTCAAAATGATGTTGACATTGACAATGTTGGAAAACTGACAGAAGGCCTGATGGTAAATATGGTGAGGGTGAATGGTTTATATTGACGACACCACATTGGAACATTGCACATTATTTTGATGTAGTTCAGCCTCTATCACATTTCCTATTTGTGGCAGTAACCATAGTTTGCAAAGTGAGTCAATGCATAAATAACCCTGCATGCGGTTTTAGTCAACTTGAGGCACTCTTCCTAATGTTTGTGTAAAAAATTCTTACTTGATTTTCACCGGGAAGAGTGCCAGCTGCGTGTATGTTTTAATGATAATTCTTCCATTAGAAAAATGCAAAATATTTGATCAGCTTTCCTGCAATTGCTGAAAATACTTACAACTGTAATTGACTGAACAAATTCTGCAGTGCAGTTTCTGTATTTTTCTCTAAAATAATTGAACATAAATAGTAAGATTAAACGAGAACTTACCTGTTCGAAGTTTGATCTTTATTTTATGAGGAGTTACGATGAGGGATTACGTGAAGAAGCCCCGCCTGGCGCTGGATCGGCATACTTCAAAGCAGCGGCATGAAAAACACAGAACCAATAGCCGAAGTAAAAATGGTAAGGCTCAAAATAGACTAGAACTACCAGATGATCGTTTACATTATGAGGGTTGGGAGTGGAGGGCACGTAATCCCTCATCGTAACTCCTCATAAAATAAAGATCAAACTTCGAACAGGTAAGTTCTCGTTTAATCTTACTATTTTACTTCGGAGTCACGTGAGTGACTACGTGAAGATTTTAAAGCTCTGTGTTTTTTATGTCGTAAATTCATTTCATATGACTCTCTGTTTAGTCAAAACAGTAGTGAGTAAATAGTATTTTAAGACATTGTTACAATTTATGTAATAAGTCCTTTAATCATAAAAAGAACAACTTTTTTAATAATAACCCCTCTATCGCAGGGGAAAATTACAAAATAAATTGATAAATGATGTCAATGGTAAATCGATAATATAAATCGATAATATAAAACAAACCAAGCATTTAAAGAGAACCCAGTACTGCGTGTGCAAATCCTGGCACCGTGACAACAGGTTTATTGTAGAACTTTGAAAAAGTTTCTTGTCTAGACCACCCTGCGGCCTCTAAAATTTGATCGAGTGGTACGTCCTGTACCTTCGCCGCGGACGTAGCTGCCGCCCTAGTGGAGTGAGATTTAAACACATCAATGTATTCCTGCTAGACCCAAAACCTGTTTTAACCATCTAGAAATAGTTTGAACTGAAACTTTTGTATGTGGCTTTTTGTGTGTTATCAATAACGCTTTCTCAGAACCTCTGAGATTTTTGGTTACCTCAATGTATTGAGTTAAATGCTTAACTACACACAATGTTTCATCAATAGGATATGCTTTAAACATTACCTTCATTCCAGTTCTCCCTGGTCTGCTTTGTTTGATCAAGTCATAAACATAAAACACAATGTTATCTGTAGTCACATGCATGCAATCCAACCGTAACAATTGCAAAGTTTGCACTCTTTGAGCTGATACCAACGCCATTAACATAACCACCTTGAATGTTAATTTCTGCAAAGACATTGAATTAATTGGAGTCCATTGTTTAAGCAAAGTGAGAACAATGCTAACATCCCAAATTTCTGTACATCTGGGCTTGGGAGGATTTTTATTGAAAATTCCTTTCATGAATCGGGATACTAATGGGTGAGACCCAACTGAATCCCGATCCGAAATTTGTCCTAAATAGGATGACAATGCACTACGAGCACAATTAATGGCACTATAACTCAAATGCTCATCAACGTGTAACCCAGCAAGGAACTCCAATACATTTGAAATGTTTGCAGTATGATAAGATATCTTTGACTGTGTACAAAAAGCTTCCCATTTCCTTATATGCGACATTTATTGTTTTTTAGTGCTAGTCCTCCAAGCTGCATCTATAACATCCATGGTCCTGTCCGACAGTTCAAACTCTTGCAACGGTCTGGTCAGAACCTGCAGATTAACAAATTCATATGATCATGCAATGGATGAATTTCTTTTGTTACTGGTTGTGTCAACAGATTGTCGCAACTGGGAATTGTCATACATGGTTCAATAATCATTTTTAGCATCAATGGGAACCATGACTGCGTGGGCCAATTTGGCACCACCAAAATGCCTTTGGCAGCGTCTTGCGCTATTTTCTTGAGACATTGCCCAATGAGACAGAATGGGGGAAAAGCATAAAAGAACGTATTCCCCCAGTGTAGCGAGAAAGCATCCACCGCTACTGCCCCTGGATCGTGTTCCCAAGACACGTATTTGGGCAATTGGTGATTCAATCTAGATGCAAACAGATCAATGTCCGGTACTCCATACCGACTGACAATATTTTAAAAAATTTGTGGATTTAACATCCATTCTGTATTGTCTTTAAATATTCGTGATCTTTTGTCTGCCACAACATTGTCTCTCCCCGGGAGATAAATAGCTGAAAGCCAAATATTTTTTGCCATACACCATTGCCACATCTGGTTTACCAGATGATCACATGATATTGATCTGACAACACCCATGTGATTGATATATGCCACAGCTGTGGTATTATCTATTTGTACTTGGACATGCAAATCTTTTAATGAAGAGCAATAAGTTTTTAATCCATAAAATGCTCCCAGTAGCTCCAAATAATTAATACCATATGTTTGGAGCAATAAATCCTCTTGGACAGCCCATCTGCCTCCACAGCTGGTCTCATTATCCGTAGCCCCCCATCCGAGAGAACTTGCGTCAGTTTGCAAAAACACTACTGGCTGATGAACTAAAATGTTCTTAGCAGCTTGTGGAACATTCTCAATCCACCAATGTAATTCTGATAATCCTTAGGCAATTGCATTGGCCTATCAAAATGGCCTGCTCGCTGAATAAGCGCTTGAGTTTTTGCCCTTTGAAGATTTTGGTAATGTAGACGACCAAACTCTACTGCTGGAAATGCTGCTACCAATTTACCAATAACCTTGGCAATCTCTCGGATGGAGGGATAAGGTTTGTTAATCAGGTTCTGACACACATTTGTCAAATCTAACACCTTATCCATTGGTAAAGTTACCAACATGGTAACTGAGTTAATCACAAACCCCAGATATTCAATGGTTTGGGATGGCTGTAACTTAGATTTTGTTGGATGGATCAGGAATCCCAACTTCTCAAACAAGCTTGTAGTTGCTGAGACTGATCTTTCAGCTGACTCCTGATTAGCATTGACAATTAAAATGTCATCTAGATAAGCCATAACGATGTGTTTTTGTGCCCTTAGCAGTGCAAGTGCTGGCTTCAACAATTTAGTGAACAATCTAGGTGCTGAACTTAATCCATTAGGTAAAGCTTTGTATTGCCACAGCTGTCCCATCCATTTAAACTTTAAATACCTGCGAAAACTATGATGAATTAGGACCGAATAATATGCATCCTTCAAATTTATTGTAGCCATATAACAACCTGTCGATACCAACTGCATTGCAGTGTAGAATGTGTCCATTTTAAAATGTTTATACTGGACAAATGAATTCAAAAGTGTGAGATCTAAAATGATTCTACAACCCCCATCTTTCTTTGGTCTGGGGAAAATATTTGATACAAATTGTTGTGGATCCTCTCCTGTTTTCTCAATAACTCCTTTTTTACTCAAATTCTTAACCTCTTTGTCAATTTGAATTTTCTCAAGATCTGAGAACATCAAAGAATGATTAGGCTTATTCTGTCCCAATGGATCCATACCTTCTTCAAAATCAATGGTAGATCCTAGCACAGTATCTAATACAACACGATCAGCTGTTATATTGTCCCATTCAAATCTCCTGCGCCCACATTATCGATGACATTGATATAATTGATGACATCAATATAATTGTATTGTGGTGTGTACTCCGGGCCGCAATCACCACTTTCAGGGTCTGTCTCAGAAAGCCCTGGTGCTCCTGAAACTTGTTCAAAGGAGACTTCCTCCAGTCCAATCCCAGGCACTGGAGTTTCAAATTCCCAATTCAAACTGGCACCATATTCATGATATGGAACCCCCTCAGGGGTTGCCTGGGAATATTCTGGGTTCTTAGACCCTTGGTTGATAATAGTTTGGAGCATTTTCTCCATTTGGTCCATTCTGAGCCATAAGGCTTTTCTATCTGGACCTTCTGAATCAGATTCATCAGAACCCACAGGCCTTTCAGATTTTCTTTTACATTTTTTAGGCACTGGGTTTTCCTCCAAAGTTTCTGTTTGTGGAGCAATGAAAGCCTCACTAACGGGTATTTCAACGGCCACCGATATCGGAACCGGCTCCGCAATAATCTCTTGTCCCGACTCCTCACCCCGGGACGCACGTTTTACCCGCTGTTTTTTGGCTTTCTCCATTTTGTTTACTAACTCCTCCTGGTTTACCCACCAGGCACAGAGTTCTGGAACCCGCCCTAGAACCGAAAACTCTCTTACCTGCGGGCCGGTTCCTTACCGCTGTGTGGAGCTGCGCTCTGCAGCTCTTTCTCTGCCGACAGCGACGACGTAATGCCGATCCAGCGCCAGGCGGGGCTTCTTCATGTAGTCACTCACGTGACTCCGAAGCAAAATGTGGGGTATTCCACTTAGTTTGTCAGTGTTCACTGGGTTTGAAGGAGGTGGTGTTGGGTCTCTTAAAAGCATTGAGGTGGATACATCCCTGGAACCTAGTGGGATCTATCCCAGGTTATAGCATGAGAGGAGGTTGCAGAGGCCTTGATGAAAATCTTTATGTCCTCTCTAGTCCCAGGCAATATCCACAAGGACTGTAGAGTAGCCAAAGTTGTTTCTTTGATTAAGAAGGGAACTAGAGATAGTCCCAAAAATTATAAAACAGCGAGTTTCATATCAGGGGCAAGGAAGCTTTGGAGAGGATTCTTCGAGATAGATGGTTGAATATAGGCAGAATGGCATTATTTGGAGCAAGCCAAGTCTTACGATCGTGATTAAGTTTTTAAAGGAGGTAATTGGTGAGAGTAGGGCAGTTGATATTGTCCACACGGATATTAGTAAGGCATTAAATAAAGTCCCCCATGGTAGGCTAATTTAGAACATTAAGATACAACAGTAAGCATGCAGGTACAGCAGCCAGTGAAGAAGGTGAATGGCATGTTGGCCTTCATAACAAGAGGAGTTGAATATAGGAGCAAATAGGTCATTCTGCAGTTGTACAGAGCCCTAGTGAGGCCACACCTGGAGTGTTGTGTGCAGTTTTGGTCTCCAAATTTGAGGAAGGACATTCCTGCTATTGAGGGAGTGCAGCTTAGGTTCACCAGGTTAATTTCCGGGATGGCGGGAATGTCATATGTTGATAGGATGGAGCTGCTGGGCTTGTATACGCTGGAATTTAGAAGGATGAGAGGGGATCTTATTGAAACATATAGGATTATTCAGGGTTTGGGCATGCTAGAGGACAGGAACAATGTTCCCGATGTTGGGGGAGTCCAGACCCATGGGCCACGGTTTAGGAATAAGGATATTGGGGGAGTCAAGAACTAGGGGCCACAGTTTAAGAATAAGGGTAGAGCCATTTAGAACAGAGATGAGGAAAATATTTTTCACACAGAGAGTTGTGAGTGTGAAATTCTCTGCCTCAGAAGGCGGTGGAGGCCGGCTCTCTGGATGTTTTCAAGGGAGAGTTGGATAGAGCTCTTAAAGATAGTGGAGTCAGGGGATATGGGGAGAAGGCAGGAGCGTGGAGAAGGCAGGAACGGGGTTCTGATTATGGACGATCAGACATGATCACATTGAATAGCGGTGCTGGCTCAAAGGGCCAAATGGCCTACTCCTGCACCTATTGTCTATTGTCTATTAACCATATAATCATATAACAATTACAAAACGGAAACAGGCCATCTCAGCCTTTCAAGTCTGTCCCGAACAACTTTTTTCCCTTAGTCCCACCTGCCTGCACTCGTACCATAACCCTCCATACCCTTCTCATCCATATGCCTATCCAATTTATTTTTAAATTATACCAACGAACCTGCCACCACCACTTCCAATGGAAGCTCATTCCACACCGCTACCACTCTCGGAGTAAAGAAGTTCCCCCTCATGTTACCCCTAAACTTCTGTCCCTTAATTCTAAAGTCATGTCCTCTTGTTTGAATCTTCCCTATTCTCAAAGGGAAAAGCTTGTCCACATCAACTCTGTCTATCCCTGTCATCATTTTAAAGACCTCTATCAAGTCCCCCCTTAACCTTCTGCGCTCCAGAGAATAAAGACCTAACTTATTCAACCTATCTCTGAAACTTAGCTGTTGAAACCCAGGCAACATTCTAGTAAATCTCCTCTGTACCCTCTCTATTTTGTTGACATCCTTCCTATAATTGGGCGACCAAAATTGTACACCATACTCCAGATTTGGTCTCACCAATGCCTTGTACAATTTTAACGTTACATCCCAGCTTCTATACTCAATGCTCTGATTTATAAAGGCTAGCATACCAAAAGCTTTCTTAACCACCCTATCTATATGAGATTCTACCTTCAAGGAACTATGCACGGTTATTCCCAGATCCCTCTGTTCAACTACATTCTTCAATTCCCTACCATTTACCATGTACGTCCTATTTTGATTTGTCCTGCCAAGGTGTAGCACCTCACATTTATCAGCATTAAACTCCATCTGCCATCTTTCAGCCCATTTTTCCAACTGGCTTAAATCACTCTGTAGACTTTGGAAATCCTCTTCATTATCCACAACACCCCCTATCTTGGTATCATCTGCATACTTACTAATCCAATTTACCACCCCTTCATCCAGATCATTGATGTACATGACAAACAACAAAGGACCCAACACAGGTCCCTGAGGCACCCCACTAGTCACCTGCCTCCAACCCGACAAACAGCCATCCACCATTACCCTCTGGCGTCTCCCATTCAGCCACTATTGAATCTATCTTGCTATTCCTGCATTTAGACCCAACAGTTGAACCTTCTTTACCAACGTTCCATGAGGAACCTTGTCAAAGGCCTTACTGAAGTCCATATAGACAACATCCACTGCTTTACCCTCGTCAATTTCCCTAGTAACCTCTTCAAAAAATTCATGAAGATTAGTCAAACATGACCTTCCAGGCATAAATCCATGTTGACTGTTCCTAATTAGACCCTGTTTATCCAGATGCTTATATATATTATCTCTAAGTATCTTTTCCATTAATTTGCCCACCACTGAAGTCAAACTAACCGGTCTATAATTGCTAGGTTTACTCTTAGAACCCTTTTTAAACAATGGAACAACATGCGCAGTACGCCAATCCTCAGGGACTATTCCCGTTTCTAATGACATTTGAAATATTTCTGTCATAGCCCCGGCTATTTCTACATTAACTACCCTCAATGTCCCAGGGAATATCCTGTCCGGACCTGGAGGCATATCCACTTCTATATTTTTCAAAACTCTCAGTACTTCTTTTACTTTGAAACTCATCGTATCCATAGCTACTCTACTAGTTTCCCTTACCTCACATAATTCAATATCCTTCCCCTTGGTGAATACCGAAGAAAAGAAATTGTTCAATATCTCCCCCATCTCTTTTGGCTCTACAGTTAGCTGTCCACTCGGTCTCTCCAATGGACCAATTTTATCCCTTGTTATCCTTTTGCTATTAATATAGCTGTAGAAACCCTTTGGATTTCCTTTCACCTTACTTGCCAAAGCAACCTCATATCTTTTAGCTTTTCTAATTTCTTTCTTTAGATTCTTATTACATTCCTTATACTCCTCAAGCACCTCATTTACTTCATGCTGCCTATAATTATTGGAGATCTCCCTCTTTTTCCAAACAAGATGTCCAATTTCCCTTGAAAACCAGGGCTCTTTCCAATTTTTACTGGTTCCTTTCAACCAAACAGGAACATAAGGATTCTGTACTCTTAAAATTTCCCCTTTAAATGTCCTCCATTTCTCTTCTACATCTTTCCCATAAAACAAAATGTCCCAGTTCACTCCTTTTAAATCATCTCGCATCTCGTTAAAGTTAGCCTTTCTCCAATCAAAAATCTCAACCCTAGGCCCAGTTTTGTCCTTCTCCATAATTATATTGAAACTAATGGTATTGTGATCACTGGACCCAAAGTACTCCCCAACGCATACCTCCACCACCTGTCCCGTCTCATTTCCTAACAGGAGGTCCAGCACTGCCCCTCCTCTAGTAGGCACCTCTATGTATTGCTGCAAAAAACTATCCTGCACACATTTTACAAACTCCAAACCATCCAGCCCATTTACAGAATGTGTTTCCCAGTCTATGTGTGGAAAGTTGAAATCTCCCACAATCACTACCTTGTGCTTACTACTAATATCTTCTATCTCTTTACATATTTGCTCTTCCAATTATCGTTCCCCATTTGTCGGTCTATAATATACCCCTATAAGTGTTGCTACACCTTTCCCACTTCTCAGTTCCACCCAAATAGCCTCCCTAGATGAGCCCTCCAATCTATCCTGCCAAAGCAATGCTGTAATATCTTTCCTGACTAGCAATGCAACACCTCCACCTCTTGCCCCTCCAATTCTATCACACCTGAAGCAACAAAATCCTGGAATATTTAGTTTCCAATCACAGCCCTCCTGCAACCATGTTTCACTGATCGCCACAACATCATACTTCCAGGTGTCTATCCAGACTCTAAGCTCATCCACCTTTCTTACAATTCTCCTAGCATTAAAATATGCACATTTAAGAAACCCCCCCCATCTCTTATTCTCTGTTTATTTCCTTTTCCTTCATTCTCCTCTTGTGTCCGAGTGCTTCCCTTTTTTGCTTCCTGCCTCCCATTCTGTCTACTAGCTTTTGCTATTTGCATCCCTCGCCCCAACCATTCTAGTTTAAAGTCTCCCCAGTGGCCTTTGCAAATTTGCTCGCCAGGATATTGGTCCCCCTCGGGTTCAAGTGCAGCCCATCCTTTCTGTACAGGTCCCACCTACCCCAAAAGAAGTCCCAATGATCCAGAAACTTGAATCCCTGCACTCTGCACCAGTCTTTCAGCCAAGCATTTATTGGGATCTTGATAGTTTGGATTCAGAAACGCGTTACCCATAGAAGGCAGAGTTAACAGTGAAAGAGTTTTATTATGGCAGCAGGTCTGCGGCCAGTGTTACTCTGCGGGAATCTATGCTGGGACCTCTGTTTGTGATACATATAAGTGACCTAGATGGAAATGTAGATGGGTTGGTTCATAATTTTACAAATGACACTAATAATTATTGGGGTGCAGACAGTGAAGAAGACTATCAAAGATTAAAGGATACAGCGAGATATAGATCAGTTACAGACCAGGGCAGAGAAATGTCAGATGGATTTTAAGATGCTAAAGCAAGTGTTCAAGGCAAGACTTTAAGGCAAGTGTTCGGTGTTCCACTTTGGGAGGTCAAATGGAAGGGGAAAGTGTACAGTTAACGCCAGAAGCCTTAACAAGCAGTGTACCTGGAGTGTCCCAGCAAGCAGGCCTGGGTCTCCACCACGGACTAAAGCCCCACCATGGACCGATGACGGAGGACCCACTGGTAGGCCTGGCTCACCCACCACAGGCTCCAAATTGGCTACGAGTCAATGGGAACCACACCACCGAGAGCAAAGAGGGACCGTGAACAGGGTGTAGCGTCGAGAGCGAGGTGGCCCGAAGATAGCAATGGGAGGACCCAGCGGGCGGCCACTGAGAACAGTTAGCCCCGTCGGAGTTGGTGGCGCCAAGAATGATGGGGGACCGGGCACCAAGAACAAACGGAGTGAAGAGGAAAGGCGAGGAAGGGGGTGGGGGATGTTGAGGCCTGCCACCCTGCCGCAATAGATAGGACTGTTCAGTATTTTGTGACATTGTTGGCGCCAGACACATCGCGACACTAGTGTACTGCTTAGGTTGTATGGAAAGCAAAGCATTTCACTGTGTCTCGATCATTCATTTGCAGCTCTCAGTCTGGAAAGACCATGCTTCTGAGCCACGGTGAGGTCTCCACGGTCCATGCACGCGTTGGCCACGTCTTCTGTGGCTGGACCAGCCCAATTTTCGAGTGACAGTCTTTGCCGCAATGGGAACAGATAAAGGAGGCCGTTGGGGTTGTAGAAGCATGTTTCTTGCCGTTGGCCCTCCTTTCCGCAGCAGGCACGTTCCTGCCCACATCCGCCCTACTAATGCCTTCCTGGACAATCTCACGTCCTGTGGAGTGATCCTCTGCTGCAGCCTCCCAGTTGTCAGTATTAATGCCACAAGCCTTCATATCCTGCTTGCAGGCTTCTTTGAAGCGGAGAGCAGGCCACACAGTCACAAGCTGGCCATACAAGATGTCCTTTGGCATGCGGCCATCCTCCATTCGTAGAACGTGGCCAAGCCATTGGAGGCATCGCTGATTCAGCAGAGAGTCTGAGGGATTACAGTGAGCTGCAGGATGTTGCTGTAGGGGATGCGGCCCTGCCAGGAGATACTGAAAATCCGTTCAAGGCATCGCACATGAAAGATGCTCAGACAGCGTTCCTGGTGCATGTATGTAGTCCATGTCTTGCTGCTGTACAGGAGAGTGCTGAGGACGCATCCCTGGAACGCACGTATTTTGGGTTTTTTCAGTCAGGAGTTTGTTCTTCCACATCCTTTTAGCCAGCCTGGTCTCAGGGGCTGCCGCTTTCCCGACTCACTTAGTGATATCCAGTGTCCACACACAGGTTGGTGGGACTGTAGATCCGAGTTAGGTGAAATCCTCAACCACTTCCCACGTGTGGTCACAGATGTTAATGCAATATGAATGGCTACCATCCTGCGCACTGACATTGGTCTTTTCCAGGCTGATTGATCCAAACTCTCTGCAGGTGTAGGCAAAGTTGTCAATGAGCCTCTGCAGACCCTCCTCTGTGTTGGATACAAGTGGTGCATCATCGGTGAAGAGCACTTCTCTGACCTCCGTCACCTTTGTTTTAGCACGCACGCAAGCCAGGTTCACGACCGTTCCCCTGGATGCACATGCTCAGCCAGCACTTGAAGCCTGTTGAGAACCACCCGTGCAAAGACCTTCCCACAGTATTCAGCAGTGAGATGTAATTATGTAATTATTACAGTTGCTGCAGTCCCCCTTCTTGCCGTGTGTTAAGATGGTCGCAATACGCATCTGGTGGTGTGTGTTTTCACAGCTGTTCCCAAACCAAGCTGTGATGCATCCTGATACAATGCTTTCTATGGTACACACCGATTCAGCCAGTAGTCATTTGCGCACTTCCTGGCAGTATGTTGTGCAGCGCCCCATGATGTTCTGAGCGCAGATAGGGTCTGCTCACATGGATTGATCTTGTAAGAAAGTAGGGCAGTGCGCTTGGCTTCGATGACTGGCAACATCTCCTGGAGAAATGGCCTATTCTATATTCTACAATATGATTTCATGATTTTTCTGATTGATTTAGAGCCACTCTGTAAATTGGCCACATTTTTTGTGATGAAATTTCTTACATTTAATTCAATATTTATATAAATCTCATACCCTCTATGAGAAACTATTTATACGTTCCAAAGCTTTAAGTACTTTCTGGATTCTGGATCATAATTACAACTGACCTATCTATTTTTTCAAGGGGTATGCATAAGCTACAAATGGTTTAATTCAGTCCTTCTGCCTTCCATATAAGCACTAGCATTTACTAGAATCTTCAAATCCCTTTATGCTGTAACGTTAGATAATTTACCTCCATTTATAGACTGTTCTTTTGTTCTCCTTGCAAAGTGAGCAACCTCACATTATTTGCCACCATATTTCCCAGTCTTCTCCTCTCAATCTGCCAATTCACCTGTTTTTATACTTTATACAAATTTGGTTGCCCTACATGACAAAGGTATTAATGAACATGTTAACAATTGCAATCCCAACAATGATCCCTGTGGCTCTTCACCAGTCACTGATCTCATTCTAAAAATGCTGCCCTCATCACTACTTACAGCTTCCCTGCAGTTAGCCAATCCATGTCAATATTTTACTTCCAACATCATGGGCTCTGGTGAATGAACCTATCTTTATGACACCTTGTCAAATGCTTTCTGGAAGCCCAAATCCATCTGTTGGTTCCCATCTTTCCAGTCTGATTGAGCCTGATTCAGAAATCTCTAATAGATTCCAATTTTCCGTTTCTGAAGCCATGCTAACACTCCTTGATCATGATTTTCCAAATATGCTGTGATTAATTTTGCAACATTTATCCAACAATAAATGTTAGACCAATACGTCTACAATTAGCCAGTTTTGGCTTCCCGTTTTGAATCGGGGTGTTACATGGAGAGTTTTCCAATCATCTAGTAGTTCACCTGAATCTCCGCTTATGTGTTTTAGTTTTAGAGATACAGCGTGGAAACAGGCCCTTCAGCCCACCGAGTCCACGCCAACCAGTGATCACCCATAGACTAGTTATATCCAACATACGCGGGACAAATATACAGAAGCCAAATAACCTACAACTTGCATGTGTTTGGAATGTGGGAGGAAACCGGAGCACCCGGAGAAAACCCACGCAGTCACAGGGAGAATGTGCAAACTCCACACAGACAACACCCATACTCAGGATCGAATCTGGGTCTCTGGTGCTTTTGTCCCAGTAGTTTGCCGAATACCAACTCGAAATTGATGGTATTTAATTCCTTCACAGGATTGTTCATTATTAATGGTACATTTGTGGCATTTGTGGAGGGGGGCGCTGTCCTGTACGGTTGCCAGTCCTGCAGCTGTCCGCTTTTTTCACTTTTCTTTATTTTTAGTACGTTAAAAGTGTTAGTTGGGGGTCTAATCTTTTTATGTGTGGGGGATGGGGGGGGGGGAGGGGGAGAGGGAAACTGCTTTCTCAAGTCCCTACCTAGTCGGAGAGGCGGATTTCCTCGAGCAGCAACTTCGACCCGTCCTTGTGGCCTACCAGTGGGTTCTGGAGTGACGTTTACCTGAGGGGACCTGGCCAGAACCTCGGCTTCGGAGGTGGCGCAGCGCTATCGCGGAGCGGGCGATGCCTTGCCTGGGTCGCCGCGTTGGAACTCCGGTATGCTGCGACTGCCGATAAAACCACCGCGGAGCCGCGGGTCTGTGGAGCGGTCAGCAGCGGGCGGCGGCATTGAACTTTACATTTGTGGAGCCTGAGATTGCCAGTGTGTGGAGCTCCATCCAGCACGGCCTGTTGGCTTGGAAGCCGCGGTCTCCGGTAAGGAGGCGGCTGTTCCTGGCACCCCAAACCTCTGAGAGGGTCTACCGACGCCGGAGTACCTTCACCCGGTGAGAAAAGCCGGGAACATCGGGCCTCCGTAGCGGCGATTGTGGAGGCCACAATAGGCCTGACTACTTTGGGTGGACATGGGGATGGGGACTGGACTTTGTGCCTTCCCCCACAGTGAGAACCATTGTGGGGGGATGTTTTTATGTTTAATGTTAAATTTCTTTAATGCTATGTTGTATTTTTATTAGTGTGCTGCAATGGCATCTGAATTTCCCCTGAATAAGGGGATAAATAAAGTATTTGTTATGTTATGTTATGTTATGTTATGAAGATTGATACAAAAACTCATTTAACTCCTCTGCCATTTTTCAGTTCATCAGAGAAGACTTCTGGACTTCTCAATAATGACAATCTCTTTTGATTTAAAACCTGCTCAAGAAGACTTGCTTTACGGCTTGCTTGGTGCACGATCATGCAGCTCAGGCGCAGTTTATTGACAGACGTGGGTCTTTCATCTGTGTCATCATCGCTCTTGTTGGTGCCGGTTTTCACCAACCTCATTCTCTACTAGTCACAGTTCACTTGGACATCTCTCTATTTATATACATATAAGAACATTTGTTAATATAACAACATATAAGAACATTTGCTAATTTGCCCTCAGGCTTTATTTTCACTCTATTTATCATAATTTTGTTTCCCCATAATCTTGGAAGAAACATGTTGGCAAGAATAGAGGATTAGTTAACAGGTAAGAAGTTGCATGAAGAGAATAGGATGCCATCTTCGCCCTCCCTTGCTGGATCCTCAATTTATCCCATTTTCAGCAACACTATTTTCAGATATGGGTGTTTTCTTTTTTAACCTAATACCCTCGGTAACCCCATGGTTAGTCATCGTTGGTTTATTGGTCCCTCAGAATCTTTCCTCCTTACTGGAATATACTTTTGCTGAGAGTCAAGAATTGTCTCTTACAATGTCCGCCACTCCTTGCTTACCCTCCTTCCCGTTAATGTATCTGTTATTTCCACTTTATCCTCATTCCATTGTAATTCCTTTGATATGGGTTAAGTTGTTTCTGTCGCAAGTTTCTTGTTTTCAACACAACACAAAATATTGTGATCAGCACTTCCTGAAGGTTCATTTACACTGAGAACATTTATTCAACTTGCTTTGTAACCCATTGCAAGATCCAATTAATTTGTTCTCGTTGTTACAGTTGGCAACTTGATTAACCAATTCTGCAGGTTTTAAATGGGTCCATTATTTGTTGTTCTACAGTCTTATTGACAGTGCTGTTTGGTTTATGGGAGGGGGTAATGTTTAGTTTAAACACATTTCTTTTTCTTATTTCCCTTGCTCTTTTTAATCTTTACCCAAAAGGACTCAATATCTTATAATCTTAGATCACCTCTCACACAATGCTTATTTCAATTTTTATGTCATGCTATCACAGAAATGTTTCCTAAAAATCAAATATCCCTAAATATTAGCTTAGTAGCTTTGATCGCCTGCCAATTATGCTCCATAATTGCTATCAGATCTTACCCTCATCATTTCCATTTGTTACAATGTTACACCTGCTTTTTATCATTAGGCAATCGGTGAATAATTATGCCTTCAGACCCAAAACATCACTTATCCATGTTCTCCATGGATGCTGCATGATCCGCTGAGTTACATCAGCACTTTGTGTCTTATTTTGTATGTTAGCATCTGTGACTGCTTGTTTCTCTATGTTTATAAAAGGTCTGTTCCAGCCCACCCAGCTCTCAGCCCATGAATAGGAGCTCCATTCAGGTTCCCTACCTTATCTCTCAATTGCCCTTCAACCATTTGCCCTTCAACCATTTGCCCGCCCACTGAGCGTGCTCCCGAATGCTACACCTGATTCTTGATCGATGCTGTATTTGAGGTTACAACCCTATCAAAGCCCCAACATTTTCCCTGACCTTCAGACTGAGCCCAATCCTGGATGAGGTGAAAACCCCAGTTGCACGACATTATTCCAGGGTACCCATTACCTGATGAATTTTGCTCTGACATCGTGGCATTCTGCATAATTACCCACCAGTCAGTTTCTAAATCAGCATGTTTTGGTTGCTCCTTGATGATGCTCAAGGTCCTTCCCTTGTAGGGTTTGCACACATGTGAGTGAGCCTGAACCTTGCCATCACTTGGGGTGTGCAGAGAAAAGGATGGATTTGTTTTTGATTGTTAAGTAAAATGGATGCAGGAGAATTATTACTTTTTCTCACAAAATGTATTAATTACATATGTTATCTTAGAGGTAGCTGCTGGCTATTGAACACAAATCTTGACATTTTCAGTGTTGTGGTTACAGACAAATCTATCTCAGAATGTGTCTAAAAAGATATCCAAGACAATATCAATTTATATGTGCAAAATTATATTGATAATAAATATATTTTATTGTTTTTGTATTCCTAATCCATGTCACTTAACCGCAGAAGTAGGAGTTGAAGTTGTCCATTTAATCCCACGTGTGCTTTACAATTTACTAAAATCAAAGCTAATTTGTATCGGTGCCAATTTCCCGTGCTAACCCTAAAGGGAATATCTTTGAGAGGGTGAGGCCAGGGTTGCCATAGGGATAAGCCACTAATTAAGTAACCTGGTTGACGGGTTATGAGATTTGGTGAAAAGAGAGGTCAATTAAGACAATATCTGGGTTGTTGGAGAAAAAAACTCGAGAAGAAATGGAAAAGGTGTGATATGATGGGATCAGGGGGTATGGAGAGAAGGCAGGTACAGGATACTGAGTTGGATGATCAGCCATGATCATATTGAATGGCGGTGCAGGCTCGAAGGGCCTAATGGCCTACTCCTGCACCTATATTCTATGATTTTATGATTCTATGAGCTGCTAAGCATGTCAGTTCCGACCAAAGGACAGGGACAGGAAAAATTAACCAATAGTACAGGTGAATATTACTTATGACACAATTGGCCTGTTCTGATGCCAGCAGAGAGAGCAAATTACTTGGTTACTGAAAAACAATGAAAACAAAAGTACAACATTGTTGGTTGCATTAAGGAATCAAGTGTCTTACTTGATCAATGAGGGGTGGAGAGCAGTGGTGAAGGAAGACGAGAGGTGTAAGGTGGCAGGCTGGCAGTGTAGCAGCGTGGGTGGAGCTTAGATAGGTTCAGCTTCATTGATTGAAAGGCAATAATTATTTTGGTCCACTGCTGGCACAGGCACTTGGATTGGTGGAAGTCTGCTTCAGTCTAGTTTCAGTTTCAGTTTAGTTTATTGTCATGTGTACCTTGGTACAGTGAAAAGTTTTTGTTGCGTGCTATCTAGTCAGCACAAAGACAATATGAAATTACAATCGAGCCATTTACAGTGTATTCTCTAGGTCTGCGTCTCAACTAAAGGCCCTGTCTCACGGTGCGAGTTCACCCACGAGTGACCTCAAGTGAAAGAAAAAAAACAGACTCGTTTTGCACGAGATTCAAAGTTATTGATCAAGTGTTTACCCGAGTTCCCACGGGTATGTCATTTATGCGATGTTCCAAGGTGCTCTCCCGAGTTACCAAGTTCCTCTCCCGTTACACTTGGGCCAACCGTGAGTTTTAATAAAGCAACAATGTTAAAGAAAACATCTCCATCCTGCGGCTTTGAGTTAAAGATAGAAATCAGCGCGGCCGCATCTATTTATATGACCTACAAAGGGAAAATGCGCACCGTCCAGTGCCAGAGCAATTATACTTATGATTTGTTTGAAACACACATCATGTAGTTAGAAGACCAGTGGCGAAGGTTTGTTATATTTGGAGGGGCAAGCAAAATATAATGATGATAGGTCTGAGGTGTTGCACTTTAGGAGGGCTGAAAAATTAGGACATGTGCAATGAGTGGTAGCAACATTGAGAATATCGTATCAACAAGGAACGTTGTTGCACAAGTGAAAAAAAATCGCTTGAAGGCAACATCGCCACTGGATAAAAGATAGACACAACGTGCCGGAGTAACTCCGTGGGTCAGGCAGCATTTGTGGAGAAAACGGGTGGGTGTCGTTTCGTTAGACGGGTCCCGATCCGAAACATCTCTCCAGAAATACTGCCTGATCCACGGAGTTCCTCGGGCACTTTGTGTCTATCTTTGGTATAAACCAGCATCTGCAGTTATTTGTTTCTACTTAGCACAGCTAGATGTGGTGGTTAGGAAGATGGTGATACAAAAAGCTGCAACTGTTGTCATCTTGGGAAAAACACAAAGCACTGGAGGAACTCAGGGGGTCAGGCAGCTTCCGTGGAGGGAATGGAGGGGGACGTTTCCTATTGGGACCCTTCTTCAGACCGATGTTGAAGAATGGTCATTCTGAAGAAAGGTCAAAATCAAAGTCAAAAGTCAAAGTCAAAAGAGGTTATTGTCATGTGTCCCTGACAGGACAATGAAAATCTTTCTTTGCATAGCACAACAGAACATAGTAGGCATTGACTACAATTATATGCGTAAATACACACGTGAATTAATAAATTAATAAAGTGCAAATAACAGATGGAGGGATATTAATGTTCAGAGTTCTGAGCCAAGTTTAATAGCCTGATGGCTGTGGGAAAGTAGCTATTCCTAAACCGGGTTGTTGCAGTCTTCAGGCTCCTGAATCTTCTACCTGAAGGTAGCAGGGAGATGAGTGTGTGGCCAGGATGGTGTGGGTCTTTGATGATGCTGCCAGCCTTTTTGAGGCAGCGACTGCGATAAATCCCCTCGATGGAAGGAAGGTCAGAGCCGATGATAGACTGGGCAGTGTTTACTACTTTTTGGAGTCTTTTCCTCTCCAGGGCACTCAAATTGCCGAACCAAGCCACGATGCAACCGGTCAGCAAGCTCTCTACTGTGCACCTGTAGAAATTAGAGGGAGTCCTCCTTGACAGACCAACTCTCTGTAATCTTCTCAGGAAGTAGAGGCGCTGATGAGTTTTCTTAATAATTGCATCTGTGTTCTCGGACCTGGAAAGATCTTCACAGATGTGCACGCCCAGGAATTTGAAGCTC
Organism: Raja brachyura; assembly: GCA_963514005.1. Next base: position 65,636,396 of record OY740781.1, on the reverse strand, counting down.
TTGACCCTTTCAACCATCGACCCGTTGACATAAACACGGCCTGAAATGTCGCACTCCATTGCCTGACCCACTGAGCTCTTATCCACAAAGCACTTGATGAGAGCTCAAGGTGGGTTGGAACGTGTACGGAATCCTTGCTTTCATTAACCAAGGCTTAGAAGAGTCTATTGAATGCAAGAACTTTAGAGAGAGTCCGGGCATCAGAAGCAGGTGAGTTTGACGGGAGCGTGGGAGCCGCACACAGTGAGTGGAAAAGCGTTCGGGAAGCCGAACCCAGAGTGAGAGAACGAGTACGGGAATTGGTACCAACAGGAATAGGTTGAAGGCATGAAGAGAAGATGGAGACAGAGACACTCACTTTCACCAAGGACAGTAATTCTGCTGTAACACGATCGTTGCTTTGCGAAGTAAAGTCGTTTTTTTAATAGAAAATCATAGCAATAGGGAAAAGTTGTTTCACGCTTGCAGTAATCAAGTTATTTTCCTGTGGTCTTTTGAATAACTATAAGTTTATTTATGTTATTGCAAGCTAAAATACTAAAGGTAGTGTGTTACATTGTTTAATAGAGTTTCGTTGTTCAAATATCAAAGGAAGAGATTATTTGTCAATTTCTATGGTCGTTAAACCCATAGTTGGGCTCCGGTGATCGGGTTGATCATGAGATCATGGTGTCTCGTCACTGCTGGAAGGCTAAATGGAAGCATTTTTGTCTGCTTGCTAATTTCCAAACTAACTGTAGTTCCCAACCTGAAGGGCCCGTTTCTGTGCAGTATGAAGCAATAATGAAACCAGAACAGTACAGAAGAGCCAGAGTGTGTAGGAAGCACAGGCAGAACAGGGGCAGAGGGACAGGAGCAGACGCTGTATGTGTGGGGAACTAGTGGTACTTCCCCAACTCTACATCTCTTCGTCTTACCACACAGACCAAACTCCCCACCATTGACTACAAGTGCATTTCATGCTGCTTCGGGAAAGCAGGCAACTTAACTAAAGACCTTTTCTACCCGCTCCCATCGGAAGAAGAAACAGGAGCTTAAAAGCGCGCATCAGTAGAATCAGGAATGCATAAGTTGGGGGACCGTCCGATTCTCCTCTACCTCATTGTGGCCATTGGACTTTGTCTTTGGAATTCAGCGCTAAAATATTGAGAACGACAAGATCTGCGTTTCTGTTCCGATCTATGTACTTGAATTTAGTTTACTTCTATTTATGTATACTATTATCTGATTTGACTGGATAGCATGCAAAACATAAATTTCCACATGAAAGTAATAAATCTAAACCTAATGTTGTTTGTATCGGGTAGTTGTGCATCGTCGTGGCGAGTTTGGTGGAGACATCTTTCTGAAAGCAATGAATGCTGAGGACAAACCTTAACAACCTGAATACGGACTTCCAGAAGGGTCTTGACAAAGTCGCAATATGTGGTGTAAAATGAATATTGAAAGCATGTACATGATGTCAACAAAATATTAGACAATCTTGGTAAATGCTTGTGGGAAAGTGAATAGTGTGTGTGTGTGTCCCACCTCTCGGATCACAGTCACAGTCATCGGTAGCCACAGTCACCCGTAAATAAACCCACTACATCCAATATGTGACTTTTTATGATCATGGATGACAATCCATTTAACCTCAGTGCAAATTAAAATTATGGTTCCTGCTCCCACCTTCTGCTGTCACTTTCAATGCTGCTACTATTGGAGTCTGGCCTCGGGTAACTATCTTCCCATCTGGGAAATGACAAGTTTCCATTGACGGTGCCACGGTAGACTCACGAATCACTAAGGTAAATGGACGGGCCACTACGTTATTACAACGAGTTTAAATGTTCCAATTTTTTACTTGAACAGTAAATTTGACTCGTGGAAAATATCAAACGTTTGATTTTTTTCATGAGTTCACAAGTTTCACGGGTACCTGCCGTTAGCACCTCGAGTCGCTAAGTTGCTCGCGCGAGTTCCGACGTTCCCGCTACGTTGATTCTACGGGATTACCGCGAGTGAAAACTCGGGGTACCTCGTGGGACAACTCGCACCGTGAGACAGGGGTTTAACTCTTGGTCACCAACATCCATAGTCAGCTGAGACTTAGAGGTAATCAGATCAGAACTGGATAAGACCCCTCTCACCTTGTAGCATCTCATTTGGAAATTGTTAGATATGTAGGCTAAGTTGTGTCATCCCTTGGTTTTTAATAATGGGTTAGTTGTGAAGAAAGCAGCGATGTGCTTTTGTCCAGAAATAAAGGAATTTCGGGAAATGAGAGGAAAATGAGAATTTTACATTATCTCATTTAAATGTGATAGGGGCCACACTTGTTGGACCATTCAGAATATTGATATTCCATTATTGTTATTAAAATCTCTGACTTAGGATTGATTACCAGATTACCAGTGGATTACCAGACTGATTCCTGGGATGTCAGGACTTTCATATGAGGAAAGATTGGATAGACTCGGCTTGTACTCGCTGGAATTTAGAAGATTGAGGGGGGATCTTATAGAAACTTACAAAATTCTTAAGGGGTTGGACAAGCTAGATGCTGGAAGATTGTTCCCGATGTTGGGGGAGTCCAGAACAAGGGGTCACAGTCTAAGGATAAGGGGGAATTCCTTTAGGACCGAAATGAGGAAAACATTCTTTACACAGAGAGTGGTGAGTCTCTGGAATTCTCTGCCACAGAAGGTAGTTGAGACCAGTTCATTGGCTATATTTAAGAGGGCGTTAGATGTGGCACTTGTGGCTAAAGGGATCAGGGGGTATGGAGAGAAGGCAGGTACGGGATACTGAGTTGGATGATCAGCCATGATCACATTGAATGGCGGTGCAGGCTCGAAGGGCCGAATGGCCTACTCCTGCACCTATTTTCTATGTTTCTATGTTTCTAGGATCTTGAATCAATAGTTGGACTGTACTACCTATACTAGCCAGCAGAGGGTAATACCACCTTTTCAAAGTTTAGGACCTGCTTAAAATTGGCAGTATCAATCTGCAAGCAGTTAACAAATCACATTAGCTGCACATGTGAACAATATATGGTTAGCTAAATTAATATCGATATTATGAGAATTATTTAAAATTTAAATTACCTTACTAGACTACTTTACTAGACTTATTAGACTAATTACTTTACTAGAATGTTGCCTGGGTTCCAGCAACTAATTTACAGAGAAAGGTTGAACAAGTTAGGTCTTATTCTTTGGAGCGCAGAAGGTTAAGGGGGGACTTGATTGAGGTTGTTAAAATGATGAAAGGGATAGACAGAGTTGACGTGGATAAGCTTTTCCCATTGAGGGTAGGGAAGATTCAAACAAGAGGCCATGACATGAGAATTAAGGGACAGAAGTTTAGGGGTAACATGAGGGGGAACTTCTTTACTCAGAGAGTGGTGGCTTTGTGGAATGAGCTTCCAGCAGAAGTGGTGGAGGCAGGATCAATTTTAACATTTAAAAGTAAAGTGGATAGGTATATGGACGGGAAGGGAATGGAGGGGTATGGTCTGAGTGCAGGTAGATGGGATTAGGGGAAAATAAATGGTCGGCACGGACTGGAAGGGCCAAGAGGGCCTGTTTCCGTGCTGTACTTGTTATATGGTTATTTGTTATGTGGTTACTGTAATTATTTTCTACATTGTCACTGTGCCTTCAAAAATTAACAACACAATTGAGGCTGCTCTACATCTGTGGTGCGCTGCACTTTGAAAGAACTATCCAATTTGTCACACACACAGCAAGTTGCCTCTCTGGCGATCTGTTGTTCTTTATAAAATCAATATTGAATGTGCTTTTGCTAACCTTCCACACAGTCATATCAGAACAAACTGCATTTTTTTATTCATTTCTTTATTTGCCAAATATTTAAGACTTTATGCTGTTATGTGATGTATTAAAAGACAAAGTTTAAATGTTACGTTGTGCAATATTCACTATTGGTAATAAACTTCTACAACTACATCCATTAAAGCCAACTTAGTTAAATGGAGGCCGATTAGGAAAAGGGGAGATGCAGCGCGACCTGGGTGTCATGGTACACCAGTCATTGAAAGTAGGCATGCAGGTACAGCAGGCAGTGAAGAAAGCCAATGGTATGTTAGCTTTCATAGCAAAAGGATTTGAGTATAGGAGCAGGGAGGTTCTACTTCAGTTAATTAGGGTCTTGGTGAGGCCACACCTGGAGTATTGCGTAGTTCTGGTCTCCAAATCTGAGGAAGGACATTATTGCCATAGAGGGAGTGCAGCGAAGGTTCACCAGACTGATTCCTGGGATGTCAGGACTGTCTTATGAACAAAGACTGCATAGACTCGGTTTATACTCTCTAGAATTTAGGAGATTGAGAGGGGATCTTATAGAAACTTACAAAATTCTTAAGGGGTTGGACAGGCTAGATGCAGGAAGTTTGTTCCCGATCTTGGGGAGGTCCAGGACAAGGCATCAGAGCTTAAGGATAAGGGGGAAATCCTTTAGGACCGAGATGAGAAGGAATTTTTTCACACAGAGAGTGGTGGGTCTCTGGAACTCTCTGCCACAGAGGGTAGTTGAGGCCAGTTCATTGGTTATATTTAAGAGGGAGTTAGATGTGGCCCTTGTGGCTAAGGGGATCAGAGGGTATGGAGAGAAGGCAGGTACGGGATACTGAGTTGGATGATCAGCCATGATCATATTGAATGGCAGTGCAGGCTCGAAGAGCCGAATGACCTACTCCTGCACCTAATTTCTATGTTTCTAAATGCTATTTGCCGTGAGGGTCTTATTAAATATCCCAAATATTTACAGATAGCTTTTTTTTTGCCCAAGTTAATTTTCCACACCTTTACACTGACTGACCTTTTGTTGCAAAAATATGCCCCCTCACCATCCCCATCTGTTTGTTCTGAACAGGGACATGGTATTTTCAGTTCTCCACTCTTATTCAATTCAGCGACAAAGCATGTATCCTGTCCTGGACAAGAACTAACCTATTTTTGCCCAGCCAGTTTTTGTCTATGTTGATCAAATCCATTTTCCCTACGCCCTTCTCTTTTCCTGTGACCTTCTCTCAAAACAAGCCATGATTTAAAAGTCAACCAATGATTATTATGATGTGTGTGAAGAAGGGTCCAGATCTGAAATGTCACCCATCTTTTTTCCCAAAGATGCTGCCTGAGCCGCTGAGTTACTGCAGCACTTTGTGTCTAACTGGTACAAACCAGCATGTGAAGTTCTTTGTTTCTCTAAGGATTATTTCCTGTTGTTGTATATAGCACACGGACCCAGTACAGGAACCTTGTGCCCCATCTTATTTTTAGCGGGTTCTACTATCTTTCAACCAATGTCAGCTTCCAAACAATCATTTTCTACAATGCTTTGATGGGATTATGAATGATTTTGTCCTTCACTTTCCTGCTGGGAAACTCATTCCATTAGTTCCAACATTGTTTGCTGTACCCTCTGTCTTTGAGTTACAATAGTTTTATAGGTTTGCTATCAATCGCTTCAATCTTTCCTTAAAAATGTTGTTCATATTTTCAGTTATATAGTTGGCTCACAAAGAAACTTATTATTGAAACTAATAAATTTCTGAAGTTTTTGTCATTGTCTGGTTTTCAGGTCATGTGAATCTGTTACAGGAAATGCCAAAGCAAATCCTGAACAATCTTTCTTACAGATCTCACAAATCCAGATTATGGAGAACTAATTATTATACAGAAACAACTCTCTGTATACAATTAGTAGCAAACAATCTGCTGGGGATCTCAGCAAGTTGACCAGCATCAGTGAAAGGAAAGGAATGGTCGACATTTTGGGTTGCTAATGGACACATAATATTCCATATTATTGTAGTTCTCGGCCCAATAGTGCTCCATCCTGTGCTGCCAGATTTCATCTTAGATGTGATGTACAAAGAGGCACAGATTTTTAAAATAGAAATAGAACTTGGATTTATATCAAAAACAAAGTGGCAGAGGACCTCAGATGGTCAGACAGCACTGTGGGGTGGGGTGAGGCAAAGCCTGGCAAGTGATAGGTAAAAACAAGGAACTGCTGATGGTGGTTTACAAAAAAAGATACAGAGTGCTGGAGTAACTCAGAGGTCAGGCTGCATCTTTGGAGAGCATAGATAGGTGACACTTTGGGTTGGGTCTGAAGAAGATCCGAAACCCCACCTATCCATGTTCTCAAATGCTAGGTAGATACAGGTGAGGGAAGGTGGTTGGCAGATGGATGAAGTAAGTGACAAAGGCTAAAGGGGTAAAGGAACCAATAGGGTGTCAGATAAGGAATAGAGGAGAAGTGAAATGTAAAGCCAGAGAGAGGGGTGTGGGTAGAAGGGGTCAGGGGAAGGGGGGAGGGGGGTGGGTTGGGGGGGGGGGATGGATATGGGACTTAGGAGTGGGAGATGAGCATAGGGAGGAGGCAGAAGGAGCTGGGTGACTGCAGTTGTTAGATATAGTGCAGGAAATGTATTGATACCGTTGCGATGTAAGCTACCCAGTTGGAACTCAGCCATTGCCTTTGATGTCATCTTGTCCCAATCAGCTTACAATGCTGCTCTCTTGCATTTACTTACAAAATTCTTAAGGGGTTGGACAAACTAGATGCTGGAAGATTGTTCCCGATGTTGGGGGAGTCCAGAACAAGGGATCACAGTCTAAGGATAACGGGGAATTCCTTTAGGACCGAGATGAGGAAAACATTCTTTACACAGAGAGTGGTGAGTCTCTGGAATTCTCTGCCACAGAAGGTAGTTGAGGCCAGTTCATTGGCTATATTTAAGAGGGTGTTAGATGTGGCACTTGTGGCTAAAGGGATCAGGGGGTATGGAGAGAAGGCAGGTACGGGATACTGAGTTGGATGATCAGCCATGATCACATTGAATGGCGGTGCAGGCTCGAAGGGCCGAATGGCCTACTCCTGCACCTATTTTTCTATGTTTCTATGTTTCTATTTACATGAGGCCTTTCATGTCCTTATGGTGGTTTCATTGCCATTTAAGTAATTTTAAAATGTAGTCACTATTGCAATGAAAACAGTGAGGAGTCAAAACTAGACAAGAGCTTCAATCTGGACAAACCTTAGCTGGATTAATTTGAAGCTCCTGGTGAAAAAGTAGATTCATGACACCGAGATAACAGAGGGATGGACAGACACAAGATTTTTAGTTATTCCGGATGCCAATTGTGTACATTCGGAAACTTACTGAACTACAATTATGTTAGAGCAGCATGATCAAAAATCAAAAGGATTTCTTTTTTGCGTGTATTTGAGGTAGTTATCTCTAATTAACAACATGTTTTGAAGTTAAAAATCTATCTACGTCAGCAGGGGCTAGCAATGTTAGCGGTTAAAAAATAACTGGTATTTAATCATAAAAGGAAATGGTGTCCAAATTTGATATTCTGTATAATTAAGTTTAATTTTAGATAAAACACTGTTGTTTGAATTCTGGTGATTTGTATCAGGAAGATAAATGTTCTGATTGCGAGTATAATTGCTGAAAGTTAAAAGTTCTTAATGACGTATATTCCAAATTAACTTGATCAAATTATATTTCCTGTTTGGATGCAGTAAGGGAATTTTATTTGTTGCAGTTAATTAGTCACATCCTCACTAAATTACCAAAAATGGACTGATCCAATCTGGACAATTACTACCTCAGTAGCTTATTCCCAATCGTCAGCTGTTGGCATTGTGCGATCAGGGACATTTACTCACCCAATGTTAACCAATGTCTAGTCTGGGATCTGCCAGGGATTCTTGGCACAAATCCTAAACTAGTCATTGGTCCAAACATATTCAAAATAGCTGAATTCCATGGATGAAATGGGGGAGACTTTTATGGCAGTAATTGACGAATTGCAGATTGAAGGAGGCCTAGCAAAATTAATATTAGTTGGAATCTGAGAAAAATCTCACCAACGTCATTCCTAGATCATGGATAATGGTTGTTGATGTTAGAGCCAATATTCTTAGACCAATAGATTCTTGCAGTCAAAGTTCTGAGCCCATTTGTCTTCAACTGTTTGGTAGAACAGTACAGCACAACAAAGAACATGATGCCAAATTAAGTTGATCTCATCTGGCTGTACATGATTCATTTCCCTCTATCTTTGCATTTCAATGTGTCTATCTGAAAGACTCTTAAATTCCACCATTGTATCTGCTTCCACTGCCATCCCTGGCAATGCGTTCCAGGCCCCCACCACTGTATAAAAAAAAACTTGCCCCACACATCTCCATTAAACTTTCTCCCTCTCACCCTATGCCCTCTAGTATTGGCCATTTCCATTCTGGATAAAAGGTTCTGGCTTTCTACGCTATCTATGTCTCCCATAAGTTTATATGCTTCTCTTCAGTCTCATCACAACCTCCAACGATCTAGAGTAAGCAACCCAAGATTATCCAACCTCCCCTTGTCACTGAAACCCTCCAATCCAAGCAGCATTCTGATAAACCACCTTTGCATCCTCTCCAAAGCCCCCACATCCTTCCTGTAATGAGGTGACCAGAACTGCATTCAATACTCCAAATGTGGCCTAACCAAAGTCCAAAACTCTACATTTCATTACTATTGACACGTCCTCAATGACAACAATTTTCATTTCTTTGGCACGTTTATGTTTCAAAATATTATGAGGCACCACACGACAAACATAAGTTTGACATAGAGAAACGGATGGAGCATTACATCCAATTTGAGCTACTGTGCTTTTAGACATTTGTGAACTTCTTAGAGAAGTGCAGAAAGAAATTATTAGATTGGTTCCCACAATAGATTTCATATATTAAGAGAGATAAGAAAATCTCTCCTGACCAGTGATGGTTGTGGGAGATTTGATGGAGGTGTACAAAATTTTGACTGGTTCATATAGGGTAAAATGAGTGAAACAGCTCCCATTAAGCGAGGGAATATTCCCAAAAGAAGGTGGTAAAACATTTTTGATGCAGATTGTAGTTTGGATCTGGAAAGCAGTGAGTGTAAGTGTGGTAGATATTTGAAGGTAATCCAATGGAGAAAGAGCAGGGGAACAGAATTTGATTGCACAACTGGTCAACTGAAACGTGGGTCAAATGGTTTCTTTCTGTGCAATAACGAAGCTTTGATTTAGTAAGTTTTAAGAAGTGTCAAAAAAGGAGATGAGAGTTAATGAGGCAGAAGTTTCAGGAGGAATTCCCTGAAGATTAGCATTTTAGCAGTGGTCAACATTATCATGGAAACATAGAAACATAGAAGTGTTAAAGAAGGAACTGCAGATGCTGGAGAATCGAGGGTTACACAAAAAGCTGGAGAAACTCAGCGGGTGCAGCAGCATCTAAGGAGCGAAGGAGATAGGCGACGTTTCGGGTCGAGACCCTTCTTCAGACTGGTCAGGGATCAGGGAAACGAGAGCTTTTTAATTGGGAATAGGGGATGGAGTCCTTACAGGAAGCAGGGTGGGAGGAAGAGTAGTCCAGGTAGCTGTGGGAGTCAGTTGGTTTGTAGTGGATGTCAGTCAGGAGTGTATCACCTGCAATAGAGATGGTGAGGTCAAGGAATGGTAGGGAAACTCTCGCACCCGCTGAGTTTCTCCAGCTTTTTGTGTAAACCTAGAAACATAGAAAATAGGTGCAGGAGTAGGCCATTCGGCCATTCGGCCCTTTGAGCCTGCACCACCATTCAATATGATCATGGCTGATCATCCAACTCAGTATCCCGTACCTCCATACCCCCTGATCCCCTTAGTCACAAGGGCCACATCTAACTCCCTCTTAAATATAGCCAATGAACTGGCAGAGAAGTCCAGAGATTCACCATTCTCTGTGTGAAAAATGTTTTTCTCATCTCTGTCCTAAATGACTTCCCCCTTATCCTTAAACTGTGACCCCTTGTTCTGGACTTCCCCAACATCGGAAACAATCTTCCTGCATCTAGATTGTCCAACCCCTTAAGAATTTTGTAAGTTTCTATGAGATCCCCCCTCAATCGTCTAAATTCTAGCGAGAACAATCTGAGTCTATCCAGTCTTTCTTCATATTAAAGTCCTGACATCCCAGGAATCAGTCTGGTGAACCTTCCCTGTACTCCCTCTATGGCAAGAATGTCTTTCCTCAGATTAGGAGACCAAAACTGTACGCAACTAAAGGGCCTGTCCCACCTTGGCGATTTGTTTGGAATCTACTGGTGACTAGGATGTCGCCACATGGTCATCAGCATGTTGCCTGTCTGATCTCCTCAGTCGCTCAAAGAGTCGGAGAGTCTTTCTGGTCGCCGCAGAATTTTGAAATGTTCAAAAGTTTTCGTCGACCATTGTCTTGACGCCAATGGGGATAGCCTGATGTAGGTGGTGTCGGCAGGATGATGGAGGATGTCGCCAGGATGATGTAGGTAGTTGCTGACATCAGTGAATTACAATTGTATGTTAAAGTTATATTATAGATCATTTAAATTTGTTAATATTTTTTATTAGAAGTAAATACATATTGATACATATTAAGACAATTTAAAATGTAAGAGAAAAAGAGAAACAAAATAATTTACTATTCATCACATACATTCTTAATATTTATAAAATTTACAGTCATTCTTGTTTATACTTCTACATATTTTTTTATTATTTTTAATAAAGGGGGAAATTAATAGAAAGAAATAATAAAAGAAATTAAAATAATAATAAAAATAGAAAATCAATAATATGAGTGGAGTTTTAAACATTCTATTCTACATTGGAGATATATCAGTGATCTATTATATATAATTCTTCATCCATTCCCCTTCCAGGTTTCAGTCAGGCCCTCGAACCGAGCCCATTTGTCCCTTTAGATAATCAATAAATGGAGACCATGTTCCTCTAAACTGATCTATCCTGTCCGAGAGGACAAGTCTTAATCTTTCCAAATGAAGTGTCTCCGATTAAACTATAATCGATAAAAAATCGTTGTTTTGTTGTTAGTGATTGATCAGTTTCTAATATACCTAATATAATTTAATTAGATATTAGATCATTTAAATTTTATTATAATATTTTTGTATGCACTGTTGTATGTCGTTGGCGGTACCAATTTTTCAACACCCTGCAACGACTATGACTGTCGCGGCAGTCGCCTACAAAATTGCCTGAGTGGGACAGGCACGTAAATCTCCAACAAAAAAATTTAACCGCCTCCCTTTTTACATTCATCACATACCTGGTCTTTATCTGCCAGACTGTCACAGTTGATCAGTAACTCATGTCGACCAGCGACATTAACATTGTGACTACAAAAGCAGATAAGAGGCCGTTATGTGGACAGTGGATTACTTCGTGAGTTGATAAATCCTTTTCACAATCCATTGTGAACAAGCAAAAAGCAAATACTCTGTTTGTCCAGATGAGTGTTTACTGCGATCTATAAAATATAGCTCACTTAGTCTAGTTCCCTGTCCACTACCTGCGCAACTGGTGACAACCGCTGCTTGTATCATCAACATCCTCTGAGACATTCTCTTGGGACTCAGCGTAACTTGCACATTCTCCTTTTGTGGGCCTTGAGAAGACTTGAGAAGTGGCCACTGTGGAACCCACAGTCTCGGGCACAGGTGGGACAGGGGAAAGCAAATAGGTGAGAGATGGAAGGTGATGACTATGTGGATTTCTGAACCCCGAGGCTCAACAGGCATAATCGTCATCACTCATTATCCCCATGAGAATAGCAGATAGCAGCATGGATGAGCTTATTATTTACGTCAATACATCTTTCCTTTAATTGAGAGGATCAGTGGAGCATCTGTCTCAAATTGTTGTGGAATCACATCAAAGGGCCTTCACATCAAAGGCAGGGTCACAACTGAAGAACAATTGGAATGTATACTCCAGCGAGTCCCGACCGCCGCTGCTTGAGAGGTCCATGTCCGTTCTTGTTTCTCAGTGGTGCAGGCTCTTGGGTGCTGGGGTGCAGATGTTCTTGAGAGTGATGGAGAATCTGCTCAGGCTGTGTTTACCAGCTCGTATCCACCCATCGGCTGTTCTTTAGCTACAGTCAGTCTACAACCTGTTATTGCACTATTATTGTTCTGTTTCATAAAAATGCACACACGCACGTATATATATATATATCTACTTTTAAAACTCTGTGTGTGTGAGGATGTGTGTGTTATTTTGCGGGTGAAACGTATCTCCTCGAAAACCGGACGCAAAAACGCGGAGATTTGTACCATTTCAGTAGGGATTTTATTTGTGAGTTCAGAAATCCACTTTTATTTCCCCAGATTTTGCATTAAATTGATCACAAAACACTATTTTTAAAATCTAAACGGCACTCACCAGCTGCCGACATCACAATGCCCACATGCCAACCAATCCAGGCCCACCTGCGTCCAGCCCCGCGCCCAGCACAAGTACGCTTGCGCAAGGCCTCCTGCAGCTGGACTCCCACGCCCACCCCCGCTCACTCCAGCCCCGCTCACTCCAACCCCTCCCTCCCCCCCATTCTCAAAATGCTCTGCAGATTGGGAGGTCACCGGAGGTCATTGCCGGTCACCGGCTTCAACATGGCGGCGGCAGTTATTGTCCTCTGGGAAACCTGTAATTCCTCCGTTGATCGCAGGGACATGGGGAATCATCACTCGAGGGCTGCCGAGCCTCACCACGTCGCCCGAGGTCGGCCGCGTCAGAGCCTCACACTCACTGAGTTCTAGTCCACCCTCTCCCTCTCTCTCCCCATCCTCTCACCATCCTCCTTCCCTCTCCCCCCTCCCTCCCGCTGCAAACTCAACCTGCTTCTAGTCCCGCCTCTCACAAATCCTTTGATAAAAACCTTGCGAACCTCCTCCCCCCTCTCTCTCTCCCCTCCTCTCTCTCTCGCTCCCCCCTCCTCTCTCTGTCTCTCCCCCACCCTCTCTCTCTCTCTCTCTCTCTCTCCCTCTCTCTCTCCCCCACCTCTCCCTCTCTCTCCCATCCCACCTCTCCCTCTCTCTCCCATCCATGTTCCCCCCTCCATGTCCCCCCCTCTCTGTTCCCCCCCTCCCTGTTCCCCCTCCCTGTCCCCCGTCCCTGTTCCCCCCTCCCTCTCTCCCCTCCTCCCCCACCCTGCCCCTCCCTCTCCCTCTCCCCCCTCTCCCTCTCTCCCCTCTCCCTCTCTCCCCCTCCCTCTCTCCCCCTCCCTCTCTCCCCCCTTCCTCTCTTCCCCCCTCTCTCTCTGCCCCCCTTCTCTCTCCCCCCTTTCTCTCTCTGCCCTCACTCTCTACCCCTCCCCCTCCCTCTCCAGACATGCCTGCGAGTTGGGGGCTATGCGTCAGTAGATAGCATCATGGCCGACAGCCCAAGAATCCATTCGGCCCACAATGTCCTTACTAGCCCTCTGGAAACCAGTCCCTTCAACCCACAACACCCATATTAGCTCTCCAGAAATCTCCCCCCACTGGCCACCAATGTTGGAATTGGTGGAGAGGTGGAATATTGCGTTGGGGACCTGCCCTCCAGAGCTCGGTGATCATGTTGCTGCACATCTCTGCTCAGCCTGTCGTAACCTACCTGCTCTCCCGGCTGCTCAGCACTTCTACTCCCCCTCTCATTCACAATCTAACCTCTCTGTCCTAGGCCTACTGCATTGTTAGAGTGAGGCCCAGTGCAAATTGTCTGGAACAGCACCTCATATTTCACTTGAGTAGTTTACACCCCAGCAGTATGAACATTGACTAATAGTAAGATTAAATGAGAACTTACCAGTTTGAAGTTTGATCTTTATTTTATGAGGAGTTATGGTGAGCAATTACGTGAAGAAGCCCTGCCATTGCGCATGCGCGTCAATCTTCAAAGCAGTGGCATGAAATCACAGTAACTACAGTCAAAGTGATATAGTAAGACTCAGAAGATTAGAACTACTAGATGATCTTTGCGATTATTAGGGCCGGGAGCGGACCTAAATCGCACGTAATCGCTCAGCGTAACTCCTCATAAAATAAAGATCAAACTTCAAACTGGTAAGTTCTCGTTTAACCTTACTATTTTACTTTGGAGTCACGTGAGTGATTCTGTGAAGATTTCAAAGCTCTGTGATTTCATGCCATAGATCCAGTTCCATACGACACACTGCTTCGGTTGACACAGGATAAACAATAATGTATTGAACATTGTTTGAATTATACAAATTAATGTCAATAAAAAAAGAAGCAATAACAACCCCTTTCTCCTAGGGGGAATTTACAAACAGGACCCAAAATAACATGCCCAAATCCTTCTGTCGTGAGGATAGGTTTGTTATAAAACCATTGAAAATCCCTTCACTAGAACATCTTGCGGCCCCAAGGATTTGGACTAAAAATGGCATCCAGTGCCCTCACTGCGGTGTTGATACCACCCTGGTGGAGTGAAATTTAAACACACTATTTAAAAATAGTGTCTGCTACAGCAGAATCCAAACCTGCTTCAGCCACCTCGAAATGATCTAACCCGACACCTTTCTATGAGATTTTGTGACTGATGAGCATCGTTGTTTTGAAGCCTCTAAGACTCGTGGTGACCTCAATATTGATGCAGGTGCGTAACTACAATAGTCGGCGGTCAATGGTGTATGCTCTAAAGCTCATTTTTGTCCTGGACGTCCCTGGCTTGTTTTGTGTAATTAGATCATATACATAAATCGTAATATTATTTACAGAAAATGCATGCTGCCCAGTCGTAACTTTTGCGATGTCTGGACCCCGTTGCGCTGAAACGAGCGCCATGAGCATGACCAGTTTAAGTGTTAGTTTTTTGGAAACAGAGATGTAATCGGAGCCTGTTGACGAAGCAGTGTGAGAACTATGCTCATATCCCAGATTCACGTACATCTAGGTCTAGGAGGGTTCGTGTTAAATACCTCTCATGAATCAGGACACCAATGGATGAGATCCGACAGAATGTTATCCCGACCCCTGCCATAGATAGGAGGACAATGCACTCCTTGCACTATTAATGGCATTATAACTCCATTGCTCGTCAAAGTGTAACGTAACAAAAACCTCCAATACATCAGATATGCCTGCAGTGTGATATACATTTGACTGTAAGCAGCGCATCTCCCATTTTCATATATGAGATACTTATTGTTATTTAGTATTACCCCTCCAGGCCGTAGTTATCACATCCACGGTTCGCCTCAATAGTCCGAGCCCCTGGAAAGGTCTCGTCAGAATCTGCAATCAACAAATTAACACGATCATGGAAAGGGTGACTCTTTGCTGTCACAGGGTGAAGCAACAAGTTGCTGTATTTGGGGATAACCATGAACGGCTGTGTCATTAGTCTCAGAACCAATGGTAATCATGGTTGTGTGGCCCAATCGGGACTACCAAACGCTTGAGGTGGAGCCCTGCTCAATTTTGGTGAGACGTTGACTGATAAGGCAGAATGGGGAAGCGTAGAAGAGCATACGTCCCCAATGTAGCGGGAATACATCCATCGCTCCTGCCCCTGGATCCGGTTCATATGAAACGTATTTAGGTAACCGATGATTTAATCTGGATGCAACAGATCTATGTCTGGCAATCCATACTGGGTGACCATCTTTAAAAATGTTTTGGATTCAACATCAATTCTATGTTGTCTTTAAATTTACGTGGCCGGGTGTCTGCCACCACATTATCTCTACCTAGTAGGTAGATTGCTAAGACCCAGATGTTCCTAGTAATACAGCAGTGCCAGATGGGGTTTAGCCAGATTATCACATGATAATGACTTAATTCCGCCCATGTAATTAAGATACACAATTGCTGTGTGATTGTCAATCTGGAGCTGAACATGTAAATCATGCATTTGTTGAACAGTACGCTTTTTTGGGGCATAGAATGCCCCCAACGATTCCAAATATTTTATCCCATGCATCTGTAGGATTAATGCCTCTTGCATACTCCATTTGCTGTTGCGGCTGGAATTTTGTTATCAATGGCTCCCCATCCTGAACACTCACCTCAGCTTGTAAAGCAGCTGAAGGTTGTGTGCTCAGAATGTTACTAGAGCAACGTGAGACATTTGTTATCCACCTTTGCAACTCGTTGATAGCTTGGGCTGTCCACTGCTTCGGTCTATCAAAATGACCTGCATGTTTTTGAGTGCCTGTTCCTTGCCCATTGTATATTCTGATAGTGGAGAGGCCCAAATTGCTCTCCAGGGAAGTCTATTAATTTACCAATAACATTAGCCACTCGTTGGAAGGAGGGTTGCTGTTCTTCGACCAGACTGCTGCAGGCCTATTTCTAAACTTTTGGCCATGGGCAGAGTCACTGATATGTTGGTTGAATCAATGACCCAATAGTCAATGATTCTGAGATGACATCAATTTGGATGTGGCCGAGTGAATGCCCAACCTCTCGAACATATGTTTGATATTTGAAACAGAATTCAGCTGCCTTCTGAGTGTTGCCTCTGATCAGAACATCATGCAAGTAGGCCATCACAAGTGATTCTGAGCCCGGAGTAGTCCCCATACTGTTTCCCACAATTTTGTAAACAAGCTAGGGCTGGGTTTACCCATTTTGGCAAAGTTTTAACTGCCACCGCAGTCGCATTCAACTAACTTCCAATATCTATGGTATTGTAATGAATTGGTACTGAATAATATGCATCCTTCAGATCCATACTTGCCATACAACATCCTCTGGAAAGCAGTTGTTTAGCAGTACTGAACATTTCCATTTGAAAGTGTTTATACTGGACATAGGAGTTTCAGTCGGGCCATGTCTTAGAATGGCTCGACATCCAACATCCTTCTTTTGCTTGGGTAATTCAAAACTAACTGAATTTGAAACCCCTAAAACTGTCTATGATAAACCCCTATGTTATTCAGTACCCTTCATTGTAGAACAATTGCAAACTACCCCTACTGGTGACTGGTCTCTAGGATATGTCCTGGACCAAATAATTGATATTGTTTCCTACTACCATGCAAAGGTGGGGGTGTAGATACATCCTGGTAATCACTGAGAGGTTTAGCAAATGACTTGAAGCTTTTCCCACCAGGGCTGAAAACTAAAACCAATGGCTAATGTACTGCCCATCACACACAGTATTGCATCTGACCAAGGCAATGCCCAGGTCATGCAGACTTTCCTGTCTGGGAATATACCAGAAATTCCATATAGCCTAGCTACCACAGTCGAATGGTATCATTGAAAGAACTAATAAAACCATGAAAACCATGATTTAGAAAACTGTTCAATAGAACCATTCCAAATGGAATACTTTCCTTGCCTTTTGATCTTGTGCAGAAAAAGAGTATCAAGCTTGACTGCGTTCACCCCTCATGTTTTGATGACATGACAGCCTAGGAGATGACAGGACAGCCTAGGAGAGGCTCCAGGGGAATATCCAGGGGAAGTCCAGCTGCTCATACCGCCATGGTAGTTGGATTATTTTGCCTCCTAATTTGCTGGGGATGTCCAATGGCATAATAATGGGAGCTCGCCCCTCACCATTGTTTGTGACCCATCTGAATGGGTATGGTTGACTAGGTGGCATCATGCACAGTTTTCGCCTCGTCATCTGAGTTATTGACTTACTTTGCCAGAACCTCACCAAACAACAAGTTTGGTGGCTATGTCGGATGGTCTGCACAGTGCTGAAAATTTCAGATTGAAGTTGGCTTGATGGCGTTTTCCGTCAGGCAGTTTGATCTTAAAGTGGGTGTTACACAGCAGGCTAACATGTCCGCTGTCAGTTTGATAGTGGTGCCCCAAACTATACATGATCTGATTCATTTTAAGGCTTTCAGGAGCCTGGTTCATGCAATCGCATGGTTGCACCCATTTGCCCCCAGATGCTCTGGTTTACAGTGGGCTCGCTGAGTGATGCACAGTTTACCGGTGTCTCATATCGTTGGGTATTTCATCCATTGTTAATTCTTGGAACTAGTGAGAGGTCATGTAATTAATGGTTCTGGCCAAATGTTTTGCCTTACCAGTTCCTGCTGCATGACGAATTTACATGCCACGTCCGGCAACCGGGAGCTAAGCTCTTGGCTTTGGGACATGCTTCTGTGCTACACCTCCAATTTCAGGGGTAGTATCATACAGCCCTGGCTCTCCCTGCTCATGCATAAGGGAGGTATCATGCAGCCCTAACATGGCGCTGCTCCATTTCTTCACCAGTTCCAGCCGGTATGGTGAATTTACCTGCCACATCCGGCACACCTGGAGCGAAGCTCGTGTGCTTTGGTGTATGCTCTTCTGCAGTAACACCAACTTCAGGGTCAGACTCTTGCTGCCCTGGCTCTCCCGCCTCATGCCCAAGGGAGGTATTATGCAGCCCATGACATGGCGCTGCTGGTATGGGTCCCCATGCAGACTCGTAGGCATCTGGCTCTTGCACTATACGGACCTCTGGTAGAGGTTGCTACTGAGAGCTGCTGGGGAACCCTGGGGTATACCCCTGACTGGAACACCTCATGGTTGTAGCATTTCCTTTAGGAGGTGTTCCATCTCATCCAGACATCCCCTAACCTTATTGTTGGTAGGAGGGGAGTCTTTCTGGCCTGACTCCTCCGAGTTGATAGGCCTGGATAATTTACTCTTGCCTTTCCTCCTGACAGGAGTGGCCACAGTGTTTCTGAGGCACCGGAGTTGCTGCCGCTGGCTGTACTGCCGGCGGCACTGGAGCCGGCATCTCTGGAGCCGGTGTCTCCCGCTGACCGCGGTCCTGCGGGCAGGTTTTTACTTTTATAGGAGGCACCCTCGCCTTACTTTCTCGTAAATTTTTCCCTTTTAGGAAGTGTCCTTGCTGGTTCCTACAACCAGCCTTACGGGACCTAAGCAAACCGCAGCAAGTTTAAAATACTTACCTGCGGGTGTTTTACTTACCGCTGGTGGAGCTGCGCTCGCCAACCTGTCGGTGCGCCAATGTGTCTGACATAATGATGCGCATGCGTACTGGCGGGGCGTCTTCACGGAATCACTCATGTGACTCCGAAGTAAAATTGCAGATAGCCCTTGCTTTCTCCCTCCTTCTCCATCTTCCCAGTTCTCCTTCTAGTCCTAATGTCTCCGCCCACTTTTTACTCTGACAACAGATATAATATACATACTGTCATAGAGCATGGAAACAGGCCTTTCACCTTGACTTCACCATGCCAACCAAGATGCACAATTATGCTGGACCAATTTGTTAACATTTGATGCATATCCCTCTAAACCATGTACCTGTCCTAATGTATTTAACGTTGCTATAGTACCTGCCTCAACCACTTCCTAACCTTGGATGTTCATCAAATTATATTATTTAATACACTGATAAATCTGTAATTCCCAGGAAAATAGATAGACACAAAAAGCTTGAACTCAGCGGTACAGGCAGCATCTCTGGAGAGAAGGAATTCTCTCCAGAAATTATGCCTGTCCCGTTGAATTACTCCAGCTTTCTGTGTCTATCTTTGGTTTCTATATTTGGCTATACATACCTGAAACAAAGCTTCTGCACCAAATGAATAAATATACTGATTGCTGTAACAACTGTATTTGTTCAAAATGTGAATGAATCAAGATTGAATAAAATGTGCAGATCCACACAGGATTTATTTTTAATTTGCCAGCCAATTGTTAGTTCATATGTACTCTGAAGCAAATTCCACATGATGCCACAACCAAGTCTGCCATCTAATAATGCTGTCCATTAAGTTCTGTTCCAGGTACACACCCTTGCTGCTTGCTATTGATTAGGGTATTATCAGAAATATTGCTCTGGAGCACTCATTTGTGTGTTTTAGAATATTTGCCTTTGCTACGATTTTGTTATATACAATCCAGTTCCCTCTAAGATAGGTTCATAGTGTGACGTAAACAAGCACTTCAGGCCACTGCATCTGCACCATCAAGCACGCTTCCTATACTAAAACTGTCCATATAGTGCTATCAACTTCCATAAGTACTCCCACTGATTCTCCTGCCACCTATTTACAACAGGGCAATTTACAGTGACCGTTTAACCTCAAACCCAGAACATCTTTGATATGTGGGAGAAAACAAGCACATGGGCGAAACCCATGTGGCTACGGGGAGAATTTACAGACTCATGCCCCCCAGTGGCAGAATCAAACCTGGATCTCTGGAGCTAAAAGGCAATTGCATCAACTGCGTTAATTTTGATTTGATTTTAGATATACACATTTTAAGTAGCATAGTTAGAGAAAATTACTGTAGAACAATGCTTCATTCATGGATAATAGATTTAAAGATATTACCTTTGATGAAACATGCGACCATGCCAGCTGATAATGTCGTTTTACCCACTATTTAATTAACTGGAAATCTCATTAAATAATACCGTCATCTTTCATTCAATATTTTTTAATTCTCTCTCTCTTTGTCTTTCTCTCCACCACCCTTCTCATTCCCCCTCCCCCTCTTTCCCCCTTCTCTGCCTCTCTCTATCTGTCACTCTCTCATTCGATCTCTCTCTTTAACACACACACACACACACATCACAAAATAATATGTTGCCAATATTCTTTACAAGAACGTAGAGGATTTTCAGTCCGTAGTTTGATATTTCCTTTATTAGTAGTGAGGGACCACAGTGTTCAGAAATGTTTCCTTTCAACATTCTGAAACCATTAAGCCTCAAACTTGCATAATTTCCTTCATGACATTTTAGTTTGCTACGAGGAAATCATTCAAGTCTTAACGTATTCACTCCTTAGCATTGCCTGTTTTGTTTAATATATCACATATCCTTGTTTTAATTCTTGATGACTGTCTGTAATCCTACTGATCTCCACCCTGAAACATTTAAAATATATGGGGGGTTTTTGTACGATCATTAGAATATATATCTTCTTGCAAAAAATTAAACTCACTGACACCCAAGATGGAGCGTGGAATTTTAGTGTAGAATGCTCAGCATACTTCTCTGAAGCATTTTTCTACAATATATCTGCCGATGCTTTAATCTATTTATGTTAAACAGGAAACTTTGGTAATTTAGTCATATTTAGTATTTAGTAAACATAGCTTCTTTGCCGATTTTCCAAATTTGTATACGTTTTATTTTAAGAGCACAGCTTCCTGCTGGGATGTGGTTTCACAGCATTTGGCAAACTCCATTACCTTATCCTCGTAGGCGTGTCTGGGATCCAATATCTTATTTGGGATATTCTATGTGAGGATATAGAGAGTAAAGCCTTGTGTGACGGAAATAATTGCAGATGCTGGTTTAAATCGAAGGTAGACACAAAATATTGGAGTAACTCAGCGGGACAGGCAACATCTCTGGAGAGAAGGAATGGGTGACATTTCTGGTCGAGACCCTTCTTCAGACTAATGTCAGGGGAGTGGGTAGGACAGATAGAATGTAGTCGGAGACAGTAAGACTGGTGGGAGAACTGGGAAGGGGAGGGAATGGGGAGAGAGAGGGAAAGCAAGGGCTATTTGAAGTTAGAGATGTCAATGTTCATACCGCTGGGGTGTAAGGTACACAAGCAAAATATGAGGTGCTGTTCCTCCAATTTGCGCTGGGCCTCACTCTGACAACGGAGGAGGCCCAGGCCAGAAAGGTCAGATTGGGAATGGGAGGGGGTGTTGAAGTGCCGAGCAACTGGGAGATCAGGTAGGTTAAGGCGGACTGAGCGGAGGTGTTCAGCGAAATGATTGTTCACGCCGATGTACGGAAGTTGACACCTGGAACAACGGATACAGTAGATGAGGTTGGAGGAGGTGCAAGTGGACGTCTGCCTCACCTGAAAAGACTGTTGCTATCCTTGGATGGAGTCGAGGGGGGAAGGTAAAGGGACAGGTGTTGCATCTCCTGCGATTGCAGAATAAACCACCCCTTCCCCAGAAAAATCTTCAATTACTTCTACTTTCCAGGCCCCCACTCCCTCATCTTTACCATGGATGTCCAGTCACTCTACACTTTTAACCCCCCTCCAGGAAGGTTTTAATGCCCTCCGTTTCTTCCTCGACCGCAGAACCAGCCAATTTCCGTCTGCCAATACTCTCCTCCACCTAACAGAGCAGTCCTCACCCTCAACAACTTCTCCTTTGACTCCTCCAACATCCTCCAAATCCAAGGGTTACACAAAAAGCTGGAGAAACTCAGCGGGTGCAGCAGCATCTAAGGAGTGAAGGAGATAGGCGACGTTTCGGGTCGAGACCCTTCTTCAGACTGGTCAGGGATCAGGGAAACGAGAGATATAAACAGTGATGTGGAGAGATAAGGAACAATGAGTGAAAGATATGCAAAAAAGTATTGGTGATAAAGGAAGCAGGCCATTGTAAGCTGTTTGTGGTGTGAAAATGAGAAGCTAGTGCGACTGGGGGGGGGGGGGGGGGGAGATGGAGAAGGAATGTCAGGGCCAGAGGGCTGAGGGAGAGGTGGGGGGGAGGCAGTCTGGGTTAACAGAATTGAGAAAATTCAATGTTCAAGCCCAGAGGATGCAGACTCCCCAAGCGGAATATGAGGTGCTGTTCCTCCAACTTGCGGTGTTGATCACTCTGGCCGTGGAGGAGGCCCAGGACCGAGAGGTCGGATACGCAGTGGGAGGGGGAGTTGAAGTGCTGAGCCACCGGGAGGTCGGGTTGGTTATTGCGGACCGAGCGGAGGTGTTCGGCGAAACGATCGCCCAGCCTCCGCTTGGTCTCACCGATGTAGATCAGCTGGCATCTGGAGCAACGGATGCAGTAGATGAGGTTGGAGGAGGTGCAGGTGAACCTCAGTAGGACTTGGAATGACTGCTTGGGTCCCTGAAAGGAGTGGATGGGGGAGGTGAAGGGACAAGTGTAGCATCTCTTGCGGTTGCAAGGGAAAGTGCCCGGGGAAGGAGTGGAGCGGGAGGGAAGGGAAGAATTGACGAGGGAGTTGTGGAGGGAGCGGTCTTTGCGGAAGGCAGACAGGGGGGGAGATGGGAAGATGTGGCGAGTGGAGGGGTCACGTTGGAGGTGACGAAACTGGCGGAGGACTATCTGTTGTATGCGCTGGCTGGTGGGGTGAAAGGTGAGGACCAGGGGGACTCGGCCCTTGTTGTGAGTGGGGGAATGGGGAGAGAGGGCAGTGTTGCGGGGTATGGAGGAGACCCTGGTGCGAGCCTCATCTATAGTGGGGGAGGGGAAACCCCGTTCTCTGAAGAACGAGGACATTTGCGATGACCTGGTGTGGAACACGTCATCCTGGGAGCAGATGCGGCGTAGACGGAGGAATTGGGAATAGGGGATGGAGTCCTTACAGGAAGCAGGGTGGGAGGAAGAGTAGTCCAGGTAGCTGTGGGAGTCAGTTGGTTTGTAGTGGATGTCAGTCAGGAGTGTATCACCTGCAATAGAGATGGTGAGGTCAAGGAATGGTAGGGAACTTTGGATCCTCCAAATCCAAGGTGTAGCTATGGGTACATGCATAGGTCCTAGCTATGCCTGCCTCTTTGTAGGATGTCGAACAATCACTGTTGCAGGCGAACACTGGCGCTGTCCCCAAACTCTACCTCCGCTACATTAACAGAGGGAGAACTAGGAGGAATGAAGACAGTGACTTAAGTCTTTTGCCTTCCACCACAGTGAGGAGGTGCCTGGCGAACTCATTGTGGTGGATTGTTAAAGAAGGAACTGCAGATGCTGGAGAATCGAGGGTTACACAAAAAGCTGGAGAAACTCTGAGGAAAGACATCCTTGCCATAGAGGGGGTACAGAGAAGATTCACCAGACTGATTCCTGGGATGTCAGGACTTTCATATGAGGAAAGATTGGATAGACTCGGTTTGTACTCGATGGAATTTAGAAGATTGAGGGGGGATCTTATAGAAACCTACAAAATTCTTAAGGGGTTGGACAAGCTAGATGCTGGAAGATTGTTCCCGATGTTGGGGGAGTCCAGAACAAGGGGTCACAGTCTAAGGATAAGGGGGAATTCCTTTAGGACCGAAATGAGGAAAACATTCTTTACACAGAGAGTGGTGAGTCTCTGGAATTCTCTGCCACAGAAGGTAGTTGAGGCCAGTTCATTGGCTATATTTAAGAGGGCGTTAGATGTGGCACTTGTGGCTAAAGGGATCAGGGGGTATGGAGAGAAGGCAGGTACGGGATACTGAGTTGGATGATCAGCCATGATCACATTGAATGGCGGTGCAGGCTCGAAGGGCCGAATGGCCTACTCCTGCACCTATTTTCTATGTTTCTATGTTTCTAAACTCAGCGGGTGCAGCAGCATCTAAGGAGCGAAGGAGATAGGCGACGTTTCGGGTCGAGACCCTTCTTCAGACTGGTCAGGGATCAGGGAAACGTGAGATATAAACAGTGATGTGGAGAGATAAGGAACAATGAGTGAAAGATATGCAAAAAAGTATTGGTGACAAAGGAAGCAGGCCATTGTAAGCTGTTTGTGGTGTGAAAATGAGAAGCTAGTGCGACTGGGGAGGGGGGGGGGGGAGATGGAGAAGGAATGTCAGGGCCAGAGGGCTGAGGGAGAGCTTTTTGCATATCTTTCACTCATTGTTCCTTATCTCTCCACATCACTGTTTATATCTCTCGTTTCCCTGATCCCTGACCAGTCTGAAGAAGGGTCTCGACCCGAAACGTCGCCTATCTCCTTCGCTCCTTAGATGATGCTGCACCCGCTGAGTTTCTCCAGCTTTTTGTGTAACCCTCATTGTGGTGGATGTTGGATATGTGTTTATTGTGTGTTTTGTGTTTTTTGTCATATGTTATGATTGTATAGTAACAATTTCGTTCAGACCGAAAGGTCTGAATGGCAATAAAGGAATCTAATCTAATCTAATCTAATTAACGACTACATCGGTGCTGCCTCCAGCACCCATGTAGAACTCACTGACTTCATCAACTTCACCACTAATTTCCATCCTGCACTCAAGTTCGCTTGAACCATCCCCGACATCTCCCTACCATTTCTGAATCATACCATCACAGGAGGCAGATTATAGACCGACATCTACTACAAACCCACTGACTCCCATAGCTATTTAGACTACACTTCTTCCCACCCTGCTTCCTGTAAAGACTCTATCCCCTACTCCCAATTCCTCCGTCTATGCCGTATCTGCGTCCAGGATGAGGTTTTCCATACTAGATCATCGGAGAGGTCCTCATTCTTTAGGAAATGGGGTTCCCCTCTTCCATTATAGATAAGGCTCTCACTTGGGTCTCTCCGATATCCCGCAGCTCCGCTCTTGCTCCTCCTCCCCCCCCATTCACAACCAGGACAGAGTCCCACATCCTCACCTTCCACCCCATCAGCCGTCGCATACAACATATAATCCTCCAATACTTTCACCACCTCCAACGGGATCCCACTACTGGTCACATCATCCCATCGCCACCCCTTTCTGCTTTCCGCAGAGACCGTTCCCTCCGCAACTCCCTGGTCAACTCGTCCCTCCCCACTGAAAACCACCCCCTTCCCAGGTACTTTCCCTTGCAACTACAGGAGATGCAACACCTGTCCTTTAACCTCCCCCCTCGACTCCATCCAAGGACACCGACAGTCTTTTCAGGTGAGACAGAGGTTAACTTGCTCCTCCTCCAACCTCATCTACTGTATCTGCTGTTTCAGGTGTAAACTTCTGTACATCGGCGAGACCAAGCGCTGGCGTGGCGATCGTTTCGCTGAACACCTCTGCATTCAAACGAGAGTTAGATAGAGCTCTTAGGATTAGCGGAACCAAGGGATATGGGGAGAAGGCAGGAGTGGGGTACTGATTGTGGATGATTTGCCATGATCACATTGAATGGTGGTGCTGGGTCGAATGGCCTACTCCTGCATCTACTGCCTATGTATCTATGTATCTACCTCCGCCCAGTCCGCCTTAGTCTCCCTGATCTCCCGGTTCCCAATCTGACCTTTCTGTCCTGGGCTTCCTCCATTATCATAGTGAGGCCAAGCGCAAATTGGAGGAACAGCACCTCATATTTCGCATGGTTAGCTTGCACAGCAGCAGTATGTACATTGACTACTCTAATTTCAAATGGGCCTTGCTTTCCCTCTTTCTCCATTCCCTCCCCCTCCCCAGTTTTCCCTCCAGCCTCACTGTCTCCAACTACATTTTATCTCTATCCCGCCCACTCCCCTGACATTAGTCTGAAGAAGGGTCTTGACGCAAAACGTCACCGATTCCTTCTCTCCAGAGATGCTGCCTGTCCCGCTGAGTTACTCCAGCATTTTGTATCTACCAAAGATTAAAGCCTTGTTTTGTTGCCCTTCAACAATATAAAAACATACTTAACAGCTGATGTTGTTGAAAATCAATTTAGGTGTAAGAGACTTGTCCTGTTTCGGTTCTTAAGAATATGTTCAGAATATACACTGTTAGGATTGTAGCAAATTCCTTCCGCTGAAGGAGTCTGTGGTCTTTTGTGTTAAATGGTGAAACCGTAATCGTTGGTTAAAATCTAGACTTCAGTGTAGTTCCCGTCAAGGCAAAATGATATGATTGTTCTCTCAGAGCAGTAGGAATTCTTACAAAGAGAGGTTTATTTCAAATACTGGCCCTTTTTACAAAACTTGCCCAGAAGCTTTTTGAAATCTAAGTTGAATAACAGATCTGTCCTGCAAACGGTTTCAATTTATTAAGAAGTATTTTAAAATCATTTTGACATTCAGGAAGAAAAGAAAGTTCTAATCAAGTGTGACCTGGCCTCTTTAACTCTCACTATCAATTCAATCGTTGAGTTGTAGGTGAACAGACATGATTTACTTTTTCAATGTAAAAAAATATTTGTCACTGTTGTATGATCCAGATTATGAGGATTACTTTAGCATTGATAGCAGCAGGATAAATATTATTTGGCTTATTTAGGTTCCCTTTTGGTTTCAGGGAATAATATATTTTATGTCAAAACTTAAAAATGGGGATGAATGTAAACTGTACGCAAGCTATATGTCATATTTTCCATATTCTCCAATGAAGTACGGTATATGTATGCTGCACATTTGGTTCAAGCAATGGTATTTTTGGTATTGTTGTGCATGAAAGATCATATAATGCAACATCCTTGCCATAATACACACTAAAGTGCACCTGAAGTCATCACATTTTGTCACCAGTTTGTACACGGTGGAATCACACAAATGCTTATATTTGGAATTGTTGTCGCCTTGAGTCATAATACACTTTTCAAACATTATCATTGATGCTGAATGTCCAAACCTAATACATTTTTCTTAACGTCAGTTACTTAAAAGAAACAACATCTCCTCCTATAGGTCAGTCATATTTATAATACAGCTCAGTGGCCCTTTTGTTTCCATTTGTCATAGTAGTTTTTGACATGCTGGTGATATCAGTCTTACATTTACAGTGTGTCAGCGACAAGAAAAATATCCACAAGACAAGATGTGTACGTATTCTTTACCAATCTTGCAGTGCTGCACAGTTCAGCAAACAGAGGCTGTACCATAACTACATGTCTTCAAAGCGCACCTCAATTTTCACACAACTTCACCACATGAAAATGGTGTTTTCATGGTCACACGACTGAAATGCAAACAGTGAAATTCTTTTCATACAGACAGTCCAGTAGAGTATTGCCATATTTAAGTACATCCCCGATTAGCAAATTGTACAGAAAAAGTCTATTAATCCCGCATGTAAGAACCCGCATCCATGTTTTGGTGCCATTTTCAAAGTCCAGTCCACGCTTTAGATATTGTGAGTGGTGCCAGTTTCAGGCAAGCCCCAGGCTGCAGAGGGCCTCCAGCCTTCTTTTGGACGTGTGGATCGACCAGTGAACATCTTGCCTCTCCTTGCCTGTTCACCTTTGTTCCCGAGGGTTGTCTCCCACAGCCAACCTCAAGTGCACAATAGACCATCTTGAAATATTTTGAGAGCTATCTGTTAGTACACAAAAATATTGTTAAGAACATTGGCACTGCAATGACTGTGGGTTAACTATTGTAGATTGTCATTTTGATTGAAAGGTATTATAATATCTATGATAATTATGATGTTCTCTCAGCCATATTGCATGGTTCAGAATCTGATGTTACAGAAAGTACCACAGTGCTTCTACTAATGTTCCTTATCAAGAATCTGTGTACAAAATCACGAGAGGAATAGATCGGATAGACGCACAGATTATCTTACCAAGAACCAAAGGACAGAGATTTAAGGTGAAGGGGAGGAAATTTAATAGGAACCTTAGGGCTATCTTTTTTACACAAAGGGTGGTGGGTTTATGGAACGAGCTGCAAGAGGAGGTAGTTGAGGCAGGTGCTATCGCAATGTTTAGGAAACATTTAGATAGGTACATGGATAGGACAGGTTTAGAGGGATGTGGGCCAAATGCATATAGGTGGCACCAGTGTTGATGGGACATGTTGGCCGGTGTGGGTAAGTAGGCCTGAAGGGCCAGTTTCCACAATGGAAGATTCTGTGACATGTTAAGACAAAGATTATCAAAGCTATCTTCACATTTTTCCTTATTTGTGAACATGGATGAATCAAAACATCCAAAGCATCCATAACATACAGAAGAGTGCCTTAGTCAATGCGGTTAATCAAAAAGCAGTAAGGTAAAATATGGAGGCAGAATCCACTACCAACACACAATGAACACTTTGAATTTACCTTTGAATTTACTGCAGCTTCTGAGGAGCTGGGTGAAAGGAATTGGAAGGAGTTAAACATTAGGCTGTGGAAGATGGAATTCAAGAGAGCTAAAAAAATCTGGAACTGGGGAGTGCTGAATTACATTAAAAATTGGGAGGATTTTGGGGAGGTCGTAGCACTTTGTTTGAACTCCAGAAGCTGGATTAAAGTTTTCTCAGTTGTCAGTGGAGGGAATGATTGAAATAACTTAAGGTTTATTCTGTCAATGTGCATCCACAGCCCAGACTGTAAGACAATGTTAGCAGTTCAATCATTCATCGTTCTTTTGTAGTACCTGCATTTACTCTGGCAAGGTTTCACAATACATTAATGTACAATCCACCATTTCAGCCAGTCAGGTGCATTGAACTCATGTTTGCATTATCTTGATGTCTGGCGGCAGAAACTGTCGGTCATCACATGATGTTGCACTGACTGGCTGAGCTCTTGGAAGATCTCAACGTACTCCCATTTTATTTTCTCTTATTTATAAAAAATATATTTCCAAAGGAAGGACATTCTTGCTATTGAGGGAGTGCAGCATAGGTTTACAAGGTTAATTCCCGGGATGGCGGGACCGTCATATGCTGAGAGAATGGAGCAGCTGGGCTTGTACATTCTCGAGTTTAGAAGGATGACAAAGGATAAAGGATATTTATTGTCACATACACCAATTGGTGTAGTGAAATTTGTCTTGAAATTTGTCTTGAAATTTGATGAGAGGGGATCTCATTGAAACATATAAGATTGTTAAAGGCTTGGACAAACTAGAGGCAGGAAACATGTTCCCGATATTGCGGGAGTCCAAAACAGGGGCCACAGTTTAAGAATAAGGAGTAAGCCATTTAGAACGGAGACGAGGAAACATTTTTTCTCACAGAGAATGGTGAGTCTGTGGAATTCTCTGCCTCAGAGGGCGGTGGAGGCCGGTTCTCTGGATGCTTTCAAGAGAGAGCTAGATAGGACTCTTAAAAAAATAGCGGAGTCAGGGGATATGGGGAGAAGGGAGGAACGGGGTACTGATCGGGGATGATCAGCGATGATCACATTGAATGGCGGTGCTGGCTCAAAGGGCCTAATGGCCTACTCCTGCACCTATTGTCTGTTGTCTATTGTCAAACAACATATCTATGTAGTTTGTAGTTTGTTTGGTTGTTTGTTTGTTTTTTTGCACAAAGTCCACGAGCATTGCCACTTTCATTTGACTGCACATCTCGTATGTGTATGTAACGAATAAACCTGACTTGACTATGGAGAAGAAATGACCTTAATTGCTGAAGATACTGCAGGATCAGATGTCACAGGAAAGAATGAATAATGTTAGCAGTAGAAGGGTTCATTTTCTGGCTTTCAAATTGGACCTCCGTTATTGAAAATTTGGAATGTATCTCCATTATTTTCCATCCATTTAAAGTACATGAAACTATCCCTTTTGCTGTACCACCAGGCAAAATCCCCACTTGGAGCACTGTCAGAAGTTAACTTTTAAAATGTAATAGAATAATTCGAACTGTCGGACTTATTAGTCATTGAGCCATAGAACTGCACATCACAGGCCCTTTGGCCCTGCTTAACCATGCCAACCAAGTAGGCGTATTCTGTTTGTATCAATTACTTCCATTTGGCCCATCAGGGAATCATGCCGGTGTACTCCCGGATATGTCTATTTTGCAACACTCTCCAGGAATCTACCATTTACTCTGTAAGCACTGACCTGATTTGAGAATATTCTCTTTAGCCCTGTCAACCAGGTCTGAGAATGTACTTTGTCAGACCATGGGAATTTATCAACCGAATGCAGTTTAAAAAAGCCTATACCTCCTCTTTGGTAACTTGTATATGGCCAATGACATGACAACACCCTTGCCTCAATTCCTTAGCTTCCTTGATATTCTCAGTAAAAATGGCTGAGAAGTATTCATATGATATCTCCTATCATTTTAGTTTAGTTTAGAGATACAGATCCTTCAGCCCACCAAGTCCACACCGACCAGCAATCCCTGCATATTAACACTATCCTACACACACTAGGGACAATTTACACTTATATCAAGCCAATTAATCTGAAAATCTGTACATCTTTAGGCAAATTTATTTTGGGGAACAAGGAAATGGTAGATGAGTTGAACAGGTACTTGGGATCTGTCTTCACTAAGGAGGACACAAACAATCTTCCTGATATAGTAGTGGCCAGAGGATCTGGGGTGACGGAGGAACTGAAGGAAATCCACATTAGGCAGGAAATGATGTTGGATAGACTGATGGGATTGAAGGCAGATAAATCCCCAGGGCCTGACGATCTGCATCCCAGGGTACTTAAGGAAGTGGCTCTAGAAATTGTGGATGCATTGGTGGTAATTTTCCAATGATCTATAGACTCAGGATCAGTTCCTGTGGATTGGAGGGTAGCTAATGTTATCCCACTTTTTAAGAAAGGCGGGAGAGAGAAAACAGGAAATTATAGACAAGTTAGCCTGACATTGGTGGTGGGGAACCAGTGGGGTACTGCAAGGTTCGGTGCTGGGACCACAGCTATTTACAATATACATCAATGATTTGGATGAAGGGATTCAAAGTAACATTAGCAAATTTACAGATGACTCAGAGCTGGGTGGCAGTGTGAACTGTGAGGAGGATGCTATGAGAATGCAGGGTGACTTGGACAGGTTTGGGTAGTGGGCAGATGCATGGCAGATAAAGTTTAATGCGGATAAATGTGAGGTTATCCACTTTGGTAGCAAAAACGGGAAGGCAGATTACTATCTAAATGGCGTCACGTTGGGAAAAGGGGAAGTACAACGTGATCTGGGGGGCCTTGTACATCAGTCTATGAAAGTAAGCATGCAGGTACAGCAGGCAGTGAAGAAAGTGAATGGCATGTTGGCATTTATAACAAGAGGAATCAAATATAGGAGCAAAGAGGTCCTTCTGCAGTTGTACAGATCCCTAGTGAGACCACACCTGGAGTATTGTGTACAGTTTTGGTCCCCTAATTTGAGGAAGGACGTTCTTGCTATTGAGGGAGTGCAGCGTAGGTTTACAAGGTTAATTCCCGGGGTGGCGGGACTGCCATATGCTGAGAGAATGGAGCAGCTGGGCTTGTATACTCTGGAGTTCAGAAGGATGAGAGGAAATCTCATTGAAACATATAAGATTGTTAAGGGCTTGGACACACTAGAGGCAGGAAACATGTTCCCGATGTTGGAGGAGTCCAGGCCAAGGGGCCACAGTTTAAGAATAAGGAGTAAGCCATTGAGAACGGAGACAAGGAAACACTTTTTCTCACAGAGAGTGGTGAGTCTGTGGAATTCTCAGTCTCAAAGGGCGATGGAGGCAGGTTCTCTGGAGAGCTAGATGGGTTCTCTGGAGAGCTAGCTAGAGAGAGCTAGATAAGGCTCTTAAAAATAATGGAGTCAGGGGATATGGGGAGAAGGCAGGAATGGGGTACTGATTGGGGAAGATCAGCCATGATCACATTGAATGGCGGTGCTGGCTCGAAGGGCCGAATGGCCTACCCCTGCACCTATTGTCTATTGTCTATCAAAAAATCTATGATGTTATCTAATTTGAGCCCATTTAGTTCTCTAAATGAGCTATATAATTTAACATTTGAAGCAAATACAAGAACAAAAGATATCCATGGCATATGAGGGAGCTCTCTGACATGGTAAAAACATTCCAGGATAAATCTATAATCGGTGAAGGAGCGCACACTCACCTATTGTCTATTGTCTATTCTCTTATAGATTAATCTATTTTAGAAATCCGGACCAGCATCCGATCTTCCCTACAATAAGCATGTCCTCTATAAACTTCATGACAAAATACCCTTTAGATCTGAGTCGGGCAACATTGACTTTAGAATCTTTGTAAATAGCATAGGGCTAGTCAACCCCTTAGGTAGAGCCTAAAATGTCCACAACTGGCCTTGTCAGATAAACCTCAGACATATCCTGTGAATCTCGTGCATTGATATGGAAATGTATGCATCTTCGAGATTGATCGATGCCTAAAGCAATCCTCTGCAATCAGCTATTTTGCTGAATGAAAATTATCCATCTTAAAATGGTTATTCCAAGCACAGACTAGCCAAAAACTAGAATGATTTGGCATCCTCCACTTTTCTTCAACCTTGAGAAGATATTAGAAATATACCCCTCTTGTTCATGGGCAGACTGCTCATCCTTTTGTGAAATGTCTCTATTTCAACTTGGTTAGCCATAGTTTCCTCTTTAGACCGTATGTACGGATATCTTGGCTTCTCTTGCCGTGGAGGAAATTAATCAGCCAGAAACTGAATCTTATAACCATTTATGATTTATAAAATGGAAAGATCGGAGGTTATCTGTCCCCACCTGTTGTTGTACCGTCTCAACCTATCTCCGACTTGAATATCGTCAGCATATCTCATGCGACTGATGGAATAATATTCGCATACCTCAACGGCCTCCACCTCATTGTCGCTTTGCTGTCCATGACGAGACAGGCTGTGGCTGCAGATGTGATCAAGGCAGTTTCTAAGAAAGCACTTGCTATAAAAACCACCAAGGCTGCCAATTAAATAATAGACAAAAGGTGATTATCACCCCCCGCCACCAAGTTCCAGCAACCCCTGAGACTGGCACCACCAAAAATGGCCTTAGGTGGATGATCAATAGTGTCTACTGTCCCTGGACTTTGCTCTGTTCCCTTGGCTTAGGCATCGTGGCCAGCTAGGGAACGATACTGAGTATGTGGAGTGCGCTGCCTCCATGGTGAGCACTAAAACCTGCGAATAAAAAGACCTCTGGCTTGGTTTTAATTGTGTAGGCCTGGTGCTCCAACCAGCCTCAGTGTAGCGGTATCTGCCACTCGTTTGGTAGGGATGATATGCATGCAGGTGCCGTAATCCTTCTTTCAGAATCTTCTGAACTCGCTGGAGTTTAAAGCCTTTTGACTTTGCTTTACCCTTCAGATTGCCCCAAATGGTGGCATTAACCTACGGACCTCCAGTGTCTGGCAGAAATCAGGACTAGCATACTATCCAGCAGTCCTGCATGATCTTCTCAATCAACTGATGAGAAGTCAAATAACCAATGCTACTTGCCAGTTCTTCCTCTAACGGTTCTCCTATCCCTGAAGGGAAGGCAAATTTAGTCACAAGTGCCAGCACCCGCTGAGTTTCTCCAGCTTTTTAGGTAGCCCTCGATTCTCCAGCATCTGCAGTTCCTTCTTTAACACATCATTCATGGAACACATGTGAAAGAAAAAAATGTCTTGCTTATGCATATAAATCATGTAAACAAATGAAATGTTATATATTTTAGTGTGCATGGCGACATATGAATGAACTGTAGTTATATATATCAGCACATTTTACTAATGAGGTACATTCTTTGGATAAAAAGTAAAGGTAAAAGAGAGGCTAGGGAAGAATAGATTCCCTTGAAAATCAGAATTTTGTGTCAAACCGCAGGAGATGGCGCACGGTGGCAGTGCGGTAGAGTTGCTGCCTTACAGCGCCCGCATTCGATCTCAACTATGGATGCTGTCGATATGGAATTTGTACATTCTCCCCGTGACCACGTGGGTTTTCTCCGAGATCTTGGGTTTCCTCCCACACTCCAAAGACAAGGCGGGACTGTAGTATGCTGAGAGAATGGAGCAGCTGAGCTTGTATACTCTGGAGTTTAGAAGGATGAAAGAGAATCTTATTGAAATATAAGATTTTATATTGAAGTCTCGTGAAGAGACTGTGTGAAGAACCCGCCAGTCCGTATGCGTGTCAATACGTCGTCACATGGCGCGGGATTCGGAGCCATTTGAAAATGCTGAAGAATTTTCGTCTGAAGAAAGGTCTCGACCAGAAACGCCGCCTATCTCCTTTGCTCCTTAGATGCTGCACCCGCTGCGTTTCTCCAGCTTTTTGTGTTCCATGAATGATATGTCCAAGAGGCTTTTACACTGGTTGCAGTCCTTCAATGTGCAGATAAGTGCCGTACACTATGGCCTTTTCCCAGAGGTAATTTGTGCTGCTGCATCTATCCTCACTGCATTCCTCGGCACATAGTCCTGGACCATGAAATCAATTGCCACATTTCAGATGGAGTAGATCATCACCAAGCTGATAATCTTTCA
Organism: Raja brachyura; assembly: GCA_963514005.1. Next base: position 65,601,791 of record OY740781.1, on the reverse strand, counting down.
CGAGTTGTTGATGCCTGTCTCTGTGTCTGGAAACGCCTGCAATACACATAGTGAAGCAGCTATCCAAAAACGAACCTCACCTATGAGCACTGCAACTCTGACCAAACCTTCACGGCTGACGCACATTCCAAAAGGAGATGAATGAAGGTCTTATCATTCATCAGACAGGAAATTCCTTTCCTGCAAAGAGGTGTCTGTTGACATTTGTCGCACTGTAGTGTTTGAAGTTGGTGGTTAGCCATGTGGCTGACGCACTACAGATGATGTGATAGAGGATGTGGCCTGAGATAGTTCGTCATGACTTCACAGAAGTTAGAGTCCAGTTGTGTGCAAACCTAAATGATGTCTGTGAGGGTAATCTGGCATGTTTTTTTTCACCAAACCTTGTGGATAAGTGAATTCTGTTCTGTAAGGGCTGGAGTAAGAATTACAATCTCTATCCTGTCACAGTGACCACCATCTGTGAAACTGCTACTCCCACCCAAGACCTTCCTCTCCCCCACCTTGCCTTGCAGAATACATGTTGGGAAAGAGTTGCAGTCATTGAAGCTAAGCCTGACTTTACCATTACCAGATGTAGAAAGCTACACAAAGGTCACTTGTAACTCCTTTGTTCCTTTCTTCCCCCCCCCCCCCCCCCCCACCCCCACACACCCTCACATCAGTCCGAAGAAGGGTTTCAACCTGAAATGTTGCCTATTTCCTTCGCTCCATAGATGCTGCCTCACCCACTGAGTTTCTCCAGTGTTTTTGTCTACCTTCGATTTACCAGCATCTCCAGTTCCTTCTTAAACAATCACTTGTAACTAATTTGGAAACTTGGCCGAGACCAATTGTAGCATGCTTTTTGCTAGACTGTTATCAACTACTTTGAACTTTGTATTGTCATAGTTCAAATGGCTTTACATCACATTAGAGATTGCAGATGTTGTGTAAAACAACATGGACTATTCTTGGAGTTAGGAGAGAGGGCAGAGTAGTGGCAGATGAAATTCAGTATAGCAAAGTGTGGAGTCATACATTTTGGTAATCAGAAGAAAGGCGTAGATTGTTTTCTAAATGGAGAATCCAGAAATCAGAGGTGCAAAGGGACTTGGAAGTGCTGGTGCAAGACTCCCAAAAAGTTAATTTGCAAGTAGAATCAGTAATAAGGAAGGCAATTCAATGCTAGCATTTATATCAAGAGGCCTGGAATACAAAAACAGAGATGTAATGCTGAGGCTCTATAACGTACAGGTCAGGCCACATTTGGAGTATTGTGAGCAAATTTGGGCCCCATATCTGAGGAAGGTTAGCTGGCTCTGGAGAGGGTCCAGAGGAGGTTTACAAGAATGATTCCAGGAATGAGTGCATTAACTTATGATGAGCGTATGACAGCACTGGACCTCTGCTCGCTGGAATTTAGAAGGTTGAGGGGGGACCTCATTGAAATTTACAGAATAATGAAAGGCATAGATAGACTGGATGTGGAAAGGATGTTTCCACTGGTGGGATAGTCTAGGTCCAGAGCTCATAGTCTCAGAATTAAAGGGCGTTCTTTTAGAAAGGAGGTGAGGAGGAACTTCTTTAGTCAGAGGGCAATTAACCTGTGGAACTCATTGTCACTGAGGGCTATGGAGGCCGGAAAATGGGGTTAGGAAGCAGAGATTAGCCTCTCTGATCTCTGCCTCCTAATCTGGCCGAGTAGACTCGATGGGCCGAATGGCCTAATTCTAATCTTATAACTTGTGAATTTATGAACCTATCATCTTGTGAATAGTCTCATCAATTTGTGAACAAATGCACTGGCCTAGTTTCCTTGAAATCTATATAAACATTAGTGGCTAAAACGTTATCCTTTATTCAGAATGCTTGTAAAGGTTTACGTTTCAGAATGCTTGTAAAAATGTATATGTTTCTGTGCTTTAGCATTTGTGGTCAGCAGCTAGGTTTGTGATTTAAATCCCAGTAAGCATGAAATTCGTCTGTTCAACCCGTTCTAGTAAATAATCAGCTCTGTCATAGTGCAACACTGCTTATTATGCCTGTACTACAAAAATAAAAAAAACATTTGAAATAGTCCATGGATCAAAAGTAACTGAGTTGCAAATCAAACAATTTCCACCAACATGCATGATTTATTATGCGGAATGAAAAAGTGGGGGGGAAAAAAACAAATGAACCTTTATGGATGTTGTGTAATCATGGCACGTGGACGTAGATGATTAAGTCCTTTCAGACAAGTTGTAGGTCATGTTAACTGACGTCAATCAGCAGTTGCAATATGATTGGAAATTACACTTGGATAGAATTCCCGAGAAGCTCTCAGCTTTCCTTATTTTGTGAAAGAATCAACTTATGAAAGAAAATTCTAGTTCACATTTCCTTTTTTTTTGTTGTGTACCTAAAGCAATGATATATTAGAGGAATTTCATAATCGGGTATAGATTATGAAAAGGGACAGGCGTTCCTCTGGTAATAAGATAACAGTCTAAGAGTATTTAACCCAGATCTTGTGTGGTGCAAGACTTGGCGGCAAGGAAATCTGTTTGTGTTCTGCTCTCAACTGCTGAATATCTTACCATATTACAGAAAATGGCAGTCAGATATTCTGCATGACTACTGCAGAATATTCACCGTGCCATCGCCCTGCTTTTGTTTTCATCAAACCTTGTCACTGGGTGTACTTTTTCAGAAGCTTATGGCATTTTGCAGTGATTCTCCAGGAGTCTTGGGCTCCTGTTTTTCTCCAAGAGGCATGAAACGAGTCCGCCTTCTGAAATCTTACAGGTAGTCATGCATCTCATTATCTTGATGTTATTAAGATAGTCATTACAAGGTAGGATTCTATAACTCAGCAAAAATACTTAATTATTATACAGTATTATTATTTAGTTTGAAATCATCACTCAGAAACATTTTCAGTTATTGTTTACAAAATCTTACTGAAATAAATGTAACTATATTCAAAATTAAAGTGTATTAATATTTCTGTGCATGTATTGTTACAAAGTCTTTATGTGGTGCCTCGTCTATAATTAATTGGGGGTAATTATATCCATGGTTGTGCATTGAAGTTGGACTTTTTCAGTTATTGACACTGGTGGAGTCAGTAAAACTGCTGTCACAGCTCCAGTGAACCAGGGTCAGTCATGACCCCAATGCTATCTGTGTGGAGTTTGTACATTCTCCCTGTCACCGTGCGGGTTTTCTCTGATTTCTGCAGTTTTCTGCCCAATCTCATAGATGTATGGGTCGTTAGGTTAATTGACCACTGTGGTCAGGAAAAATTGAGGCTCTGGTCAGGGAAAAAAAGGGAAGGGAGGCATGGGCTAGGTACAGGCAGCTGGGATCAAGTGTATCACTGGAGGAGTTTAGGGGACTGAGGAGCATACTTAAGAAGGAAATCTGGAGGGAAAAACAAGGGCAAGAGATAGCTCTGGCAAAAAAAAGATTAAGCAATTAGTGCCAATTACTGATGTGACTGAGTAAGGCATTTTCATTGTATGCAGTTGCAACAAAGAACTGCAGATGATGGTTAATACAAAAAAGGACACAGAGTGCTGGGTAACTCAGCAGGCCGGGCAGCATCACTGGAGAATATGGATAGGTGATATCAGGACTGTTCTTCTGGACTGAATCAGGACTGATTCATCCTGCTGAGTGACTCCAGCACCCCGTGTTGTTTCACCTTAAAACTAGGTACTGATACTACTGGTCTGCACCAGCGAGCTCCTCCCCATCAGCTTCCCTGCCATCCACCCGATGTGGCGGCACCACGGCCCAGGCAGTCACCCACCTCCTCAATCCACCGCCAACGGCAGGACACACCCGGTCACTGCTGGGTCCCCTTCCCTCATTTTACAAATGCAAGCTGAAGCTCCCCCCCCACCCTCCTGTCTCCCCGGCCAGTGATGTGATAGAGGCGGGGGGGAGCGGGGTCTGGACCAATCGCTGATCTTTGTCGTTGACTGACAAGGTGTCAGACCAATCCTGTCCCTGGAGATGTCACGTTCGTTCGGCGGCTTTTCGACATCCGTTCTCTGTCTTGTCCATTCGGCGCTGTGCCAATTCGGCTTCGTATCCTTACGTCGTCGTGTCCTTGCGGCGTCGTGTCCGTTTGGCTTTGTTTCCTTTCGTCGCCATGTCCTTTCGGCATCGTGTCCATTCGGTATCTTGGCTTTTCAGCGTGATGTAGGTTCGGCATCTTGGCTTCGGCTACCTGGACCTCGCCTTCTCGTCCTTCGACGTCCTGTCCGCACACACGGAGGGAGGGGCAGGCCAGGCACTTAACTAACAGTCAGTGAATGAATGAGGGTGAATCAGATGGGCTGTTACAATCTGCATGATATTGAGTTTTTGTCGTTGTAGCTCCACCCTTCCAGGCACATGGAGTTTATTCCATCCCACACTTCTCAATGGCGGACAGACATTAAAGTCAGTCAAATTTATTTGTCACATGCACCAACCAAGGTACAGTAAAATGAATTTGCCATGCAGCGATACAGTTGAAAAAAAGAACACACAATACACAATAGAATTTAACACAAACAACCACCAGCATTCTTCACTGTGGTGGAAGGGAACAACATTCAGTCAGTTCTCCTCCTTTGTTCATCCGTGATCGGGGCCATGAACCCTCCGTAGTCGCTAGTACGGAAGGCCGGATGTACAGGCCCTCTCGTCAGGATGATTGAAACTCCAACGTCGGGACGGTTGAACACACTCCGTGGCTTGTAGTGCCACTTTCCTACCGCAGACAGCGGCTTCAGGATGTTATAGGCCACAGGCTGGCGGTTGGAGTTCTTCCGTGGCAAGGGATCCCAGACTCCAGAGAGTAAATAAACGCCACGCTCGCGGCTAGAAGCTCCGCAGATCACAGCCCCATGATGTAAAAGTCATCAGGCCAGTGATCGGAGCACTCCTCTCTGGCGACCCCCGGCAAGGGTTTGCACCCGCTCCACGATGGAAAAGTCCATGCTGCGCCCGCTGCTGAAGATCTGGGCCCGACTCTGGGAAAGACCGCTCCAATCCAAGCTTTTAGGCCGCGAAACGGGAGGCGGAGAAGCGACGTGGAAAATGTCGCCTATACATGAGGAAGTAACCGAAAAACAGTTTTTCCCCCTTTTCCCTCTTCCCCCCCCCCCCACCAACCCCCACATAAAACACAGAGAGAGACACTAAAACAAACACTTGGATACACTAAAAAAAAACAAAAAAGGTCAAAATAACGAACATGCTGCTAGCAGGGCAGCTGACTCGAAGCGCCCCCAACCGACCAGGGTTAGGTGGGCAGTTTCTGTTTGTCAATAACGGTGTCTTACACTTTTAAGCTGATTGGCAAGGATTTCCTGTGTGCAGTTCGCTTCACATTTCATTGTGCAAATAGCAACTTGGAGCCATAGAAACTTAGAATAACATAGCAGAGAAACAATCTCTTCAATCAGGGACTGTTCCTTCAATGGGGACAATCAGCCATGATCACAATGAATGGCGGAGCTGGCTCGAAGGGCTGAATGACCTCCTCCTGCACCTATTATCTATGTTTCTAATCCACTCATATGCACCAACTATCATGCATCCATTTATACTATTATAATAAATCCTTTTTATATTTTCCCACACATTCTCAATTCTTGCTGGATAGCACCACTCAGGGGCAAAATACACGATTAACACATCGACCTGCGTTTGTTTGTGATGTGGGAGGTAAGTGGAGCACACCGAGGAAACCTGGGGGGTCACAGAGAGAACTTCATACTGACAGCAGCCAAGGTCAGGATTGAATTCAGGTTTCTGGTGCTATGAGGCACTGTACAAAATCATGAGAGGAATAGATCGGGTAGATGCACGGAGTCTCTTGCCCAAAGTAGGTGAATCGAGGACCAGAGAACATGCGTTTAAGGTGAAGGGGAAAAGATTTAATAGGAATCTGAGGGGTGACTTTTTCACACAAAGGGTGGTGAGTATATGGAACAAGCTGCCATAAGAGGTAGTTGAGGCAGGAATTATCTCAACATTTAAGAAACAGTTAAACAGGTACATGGATAGGGCAGGTTTGGAGGGATATGGTCCAAACACTGGCAGCTGGGACTAGTGTAAGTGGGACATGTTGGCCGGTGTGGGCAGGTTGGGCTGAAGGGCCTGTTTCCACACAGTATCATTCTATGGCTCTACTAGCTCCACCACTGTGCTGCACTTATACATGTGCCGTTTCTGATTAGCAGCCAAAGAACTGTTTTATGAAAGCTTCCAAGGAGGTGCAATAGAGAGTATTTTGTTCTGGAAGCACGCATTGTATGGAGGGACTTCGGAGCATGCATATGCAAAGCAAGTAGCTGTGGTAGATATCTGGGTATGGTATAATACGGCAGCTTTCCACCCCTAGTTATCTCCTTCCACATTTACGTCTGTCATCCGGGTTTTAACGTAGCTATCACCTACCACCCAGAAAGTTTGAACAGTTCTTTGAGCTGAGTACTTGAGTAATGACTGTTATATGTACTAGCATCTTAAAAGGATATTTTTATTTAATTTGAATAGGGATCATTTTTGGTCCCTTATCTGCTATTCACTTCTCATGGAAGTCCTTAATAATTGCTGAAGCTGTAATTGTAATTCTTACATTTGCCGACGTTCTTTGGAATCCCACTGAGCACCGTAAATGTTAGCAAGAGAGAAAACAGTACAAACATATTCATAAATAGGGAACAGCGGGGGAAGAAATGTCAGGGATTCCATTTTGTCCACTTCCAACCAACATCAGTGAGGCAGGAAGAATAAGAAAGGTAGTACAGAACAAAGGAAACTTTCCAAAAGTGCAGCAGAAGGGACTGGGGGGCATGTTTGGTACAATCATTGATGGGGAAGAGCTGATAGAAGCAATGGTTAAAAAAGAAACACATTTCTGGGCTTAATTTATAACGCAAAATCCTTCCCGTTGTCGGCGCTCACGGCTTTTGAAGGTGATTTTTAAATTACTCTAGTTAATAAATAATCTAGCGTAATTTAAAAATACCTTCATGAATGAAATGTCAGAGCGATTTTTCTTCCGCAACGAAATCGCCCAACATGGATCGATTTTCCCAGTCTGCAAAAAAACGGCACTTTAAGCCCGCCTCCCTCTGAAAGGTGCCAAAGTCACACACACGGGGAGCGGCAGAACTGCAGCGCTGCTCAAGGTAAGTTTTGTAACATACGTACAGTGTAAGCTTGCTGCTATATATCAGTTGCTGGCCTAAATATTTTGGTGTTATGCAGCAATCTGAAGAGCATAATAAATATCTGTTATAGCCTCAAAAGACCATCACAGTTGAAGGAAAATTCACCTGATATTGTACAAACTTGGATTGTTAGATTCAGATAGACTGATGTATTCCAATCTGGATAGTTTCTCTGAACCATTAAAGGCTGAGGGTGGTTTTGCAGATCGTGAAGATGGTTGTGAAAGATTGCAGCAGGATCTGGATCGATTGGCCAGGTGGATGGAGGAATGGTTGATGGACCTTAATACAGAGAAGTGTGAGGTGTTGCATTTTGGAATGTCTAACAAGGGCAGGACCTACACAGTGAATGGTAGGGCTCTGGAAAGTGTTGTAGAGCAGAGGGATCTAGGAGTACAGGTGCATGGTTCCTTGAAGATCGAGTCACAGTTAGATAAGGTGGTTAAAAAGGCTTTTGGCACATTGGCCTTCATCAGTCAGAGTATTGTGTATAGGTCATGTTGCAGTTGTATAAGACATTGGTGAGACTGCATTTAGAGTATTGTGTTCAGTTCTGGGCACCATGTTATAGGAAAATATATTGTCAAGCTTTAAAGGGTTCAGAGAAGATTTACGAGGATGTTGCCAGGACTAGTTGGTGTGAAGTATAAGGAGAGGTTGAGTAGCCTGTGGCTCCATTCCTTGGAGCGCAGGAGGATGAGGGGTGATCTTATGGAGGTGTATAAGATCATGAGAGGAATAGATCGGGTAGATGTACAGAGTCTCTTGCCCAGAGTGGGGGAATCGAGGACCAGAGGACATAGGTTTAAGGGAGAAGGGGGAAAGAATTAACAGGAATCTGAGGGGTAATGTTTTCACACAAAGGGTGGTAGCTTGTTTGGAACAAGCTGCCAGAGGAGGTAGTTGAAGCAGGTTGTATGACATGTTTATGAAACATTTAGACAGGTTCATGGATAGGACAGGTTTAGAGGGATATGGACCAAGCGCAGGCAGGTGGGACTAGTGTCGCATGTTGGCCGGTGTGGGCAAGTTGGGCTGAAGGGCCCGTTTCCACACTGTATCACTCTATGATTCTACGAGGAGAGACCAAATAGAAGTGTACATAATTATGAAACACATTGATAAGATAGGCAGTCAGAATCCTTTTAACAGTGTGAAAATAGCAAAATCTGGAGGTCATAGCCATCAGGTCAGAAAGAAAGAAGTTTAAAATAAATGTGTAGGCCAAGTGTTTACACAAAAAGTGATGGATGCCTTAGGAATATGGAGCATGTGCAGACAGAATGGATTAGTTTAAGTTGGCAGCACATTCTGCACAGACATAGCGGACAAATGAAGGGCCTATTCCTGTGCTGTACTGTTCTATTGTAGGAAGGAACAGCAGATGCTGGTTTAAACTGAAGATAGACACAAAATGCTAGTGTAACTCAACTGGATAGCCAGCATCTCTGGATGGATTCCTGTATTCATGTATTCTGTATTCATGCCTTCTATATTCTGTTGTGCTGAAGCAAAGCAAGAATTTAATTGTCCTATCTGGGACACATGACAATAAACTCTCTTGAATCTTGAATCTTGGAAGGAATGGGTGACGTTTCTGATCAAGATCCTTCTTCAGACTGGTCTGAGTCTGAAGAAGGGTCTCGATACAAAACATCATCCATTTCCAGAGAGGCTGCCTGTCCTGTTGAGTTACTCCAGTATTTTGTGTCTATCTTCTGTACTGTTCTATATTTTGTGGGCTTTGACAGAGGCTTCTGCTTTGCAATGAATTTATAGGTTAAATTTCAATTTTTTGCTCAACATTATCATGGGTTTTACTGTGTTCTATAATTCAACTAATTACCACTGGAAAATAAACCATTAGCCCCTTGTCTATAAACTGGAAAATAGACTGTAGATATTAAAAATATAGCGAGGCAGAAAATATGTTCAATTTCAAAAGACTTTTTAATAATGCCCCATATAGGAGGTTGGCAGACAAATTTAGACTCCAAAAGTTGCCCATTATCTCCAAATTCTGTTTTTGTTTCAGTTTTAGTTAGTGGCGACTAGAATGTACAAGCCTGGTATATGGCCACAAGTATGGAAGATGCAATTTAATTCAGACATTACCAAAATCATAACCTTTTGGAGAAAGAATAAGAAGCGTAGATGCAAATTAAGTGGTGGATCTGTGATGGTAGCAAATATTTTGATAATTTTCAATAAAGAATTGGATAATACTTGATAAAGGAAAATATGTAGGGCAATGTTGAAAGACTAAGAAAATATGACTAATTAGATATCGCTGTCAAAGATCTGGCAGAAACATAACAACCTTTTATGTTGTAGAAAATGATAATATTGTTGTGTTCATTGTCAACATATACTTCTTTGAAAGGATGAAAGTTTCTATTTTGAAGTTCACCTTTTCCTGCCTTGTCATGAATTAAATGATAATTCAAACTGAACATTATAACTGGTTTCATGTTCATTCAACAAGTCATAATAAGCTCTCAACAAAATCTCAATTTGTTTTATTTACCGATTTTTGAGAAACAGGTCATTGGTGGGGAGGCCCCATCCTTTATTGTTTTTGAAAAACGCAGTGGTTAAGTTGCTGCTTACAGCACTTGCAGCGCCAGAGACCCGGGTTCGATCCCGACTGCAGGTGCTGTCTGGACTGTACGTTCTCCCAGTGACCTGCATGGGTTTTCTCTGAGACCTTCGGTTTCCTCCCACACTTCAAAGATGTAGAGCTTTGTAGGTTGATCCGCTTGGTATAAATATAAATTGTCCCCAGTGAGTGTAGGATATATCGTTAGTGCGCAGGGATCACTGGTCGGTGCGGTCAAGGTGGGCCGAAGGGCCTGTTTCCACCCTGTAACTAAACTACACTAAACTAAAAAGGGGTGATCAACAGCTTTCTCAAATTGTTTTCATCTTCTTGCACAGTACTGTTGAGCAGGGCACTCCGTAATTTAGCAACAATGATGAAGCAATAAATTTGCAAGTAGAAACAAGGAACTACAGATGCTGGTTAACAAAAAAAGACACCTAGTTCTGGAGTGCTTTGTGTCTATTACCTGCCGGGGTTTGTCCAGCCCCTCCTCCCTTCCAGATTTTCTCCCCCCACCCCCCCCCCCCCCCCCCTCCAACCCTCACAATCAGTCTGAAGAAGGAATCAGACCCAAATTGTCCGTGATCTCCAGAGATGCTGCCTGATACGCTGAGGGACTCCAGCATTTTGTGGGGGGTTTTACCAATATATTTCCAGTCAGGATCTGAGGGGAAATATATTGTTTCAATCAAGTCGTTCAGGGGAACATGCCGACCGTTGTCTACATATGCCCCGATAGCCCTCATTCTTCTTGATGCAAGACGTTTCAGTTTTGTTTATTGTAACATCTACAATGAAAAGCTTTGTTGTGCGCTAACCAGTCAGCGGAAAACAATATATGATTATAATCGAGTAATTCACAGTGTATAGATACATGATAAGAAAATAACATTTAGTGAAAGATAAAGCCAGTAAAGTCAAATCAAAGATAGTCCGAGCGTCACCAATGAGGTAGATAGTAGTTCAGGACTGCTCTCTAGTTGTGATAGGGTGGTTCACAACAGAAAACAGCTGGGAAGAAACTGTAAGTATGCAAAAGTTCTGGAGAAACTCAGCGGGTGTGGCAGCATCTATGGAGCGAAGGAAATAGGCAACGTTTCGGGCCGAAACCCTTCTGGAGGTGTGCATTTTCACATTTCTATACCTTTTGTCCAATGGGAGATGGGAGAAGAGGGAATGGCTACAGTACGACTCTTCCTTGATTACGCTCTTGGCCTTACCGAGACAACGTGTGGTATAAATGGATGCAATAGAAGGAAGGTTGGTTTGTGTGATGGTCTGAGCTGTGTCCATAAATCGCTGCAATTTTTTATGGTCTTGGATGGAGCTGTTCCCAAACCAAACTGTGATTCATCCCGATAAAATGTTTTCTACGGCGCATCTGAGACATTGGTGAGAGTTGTAGGGGACATGCCGAACTTCCTAAGGCTTCTAAGGAAGTAGAGACATTGGTGTGCTTTCTTGATGCCCCGAGTGAGTAGCTGCAGTGTATTTTGTAGATGGCACACAACACACCTACCATGTACCAATGGTGAAGGGGGTGTGAATCAAGCTTAGTACCAGATGCTGTTGAATATTGAATATGGTGGAAGGTGCACTCATCTAAGCAAGTGAAATGTATTCCCTTACATTTCTAACAAGCCATGCCAATAAGGAAATGGTGTTGTGTAGGAAGGAGCTGCAGATTAGTTTAGTTTAGTTTTGAGATACAGCACGGAAACAGGCCCTTCGGCCCACCCAGTCCGTGCGGATGAGCAATCCCCACACATTAACACTATCCTACACACACTAGGGACTATTGTACACTTCTACCAAGTCAATTAACCTACAAACCTGTACGTCTTTGGAGTGTGGGAGGAAACCGAAAATCTCGGAGAAAACCCACGCGGTCACAGGGAGAATGTACAGACAGCACCCGTAGTCAGGATCGAACCCGGGTCTCTGATGCTGCAAGCGCCGTAAGGCAGTAACTTTACCACTGCACCAAAAGCTGGAATAACTCTACGGGTCAGACAGCACCTTTGGAGAAAAGGAATAGGTGACATTTTGGGTCTAGACCCTTTTTCAGACAAAGTCTGGTGTCTGGTGATGGAAATGGTATTATGGTGTTAAGAGTCACTTTCTGCAAGAAACAGTCTCTGAACTGCTATGTCGCCACGTGAGTTATGACTTGTCCAGGTGAGTTTCTGGTCAATAGTGACTCCCAGAAAAATCTTCAAGGAACCATACACCTGTACTCCTAGATCCCTCTGCTCTACAACACTACCCAGAGGCCTGCCATTTACTGTGTAGGTCGTGCCCATGTCCGACGTCCCAAAATGCAACCACTCACACTTCTCTGTATTAAATTCCATGAACCATTCCTCTGCCCACCTGGCCAATTGATCCAGATCCTGCTCCATTCTTTCATAACCATCTTCACTATCTGCAAAACCACTCACTTTTGGATTATCAGCAAACTTGCTAATCTTGACCTGTAGGTTCTCATCCAAATAATTGATGTAGATGACCAACAGTAACGGGCCCAGCACCGAACCCTGAGGCACACCACTATTCACAGGCCTCCAGTCCAAGAAGCAACCTTCCACCATCACCCTCTTCTTCCTTCCATGGAGCCAATTTTCTATCCATACAGCTATCTCTCCTTGGATCCCAAGCGATCTAACCTTCCAGAGCAGCCTACCATGAGGAACCTTGTCGAATGCCTTTCTGAAATCCATGTAAGCAATATCCACAGCTCTGCCCTCATCAACCTTTTTGGTCAGGTCTTCAAAAAATCAATCAGATTTGTGAGACATGACCTCCCACATACAAAACCATACTGACTATCCCTAATCAGCTCTTGTCCATCCAAATGCCTGTACAACCTAACCCTCAGAATACTCTCTGTTAACTTTCCAACTGCAGAATATGGTTCCCAGCATTTTCCCTGCAGCCCTTCTTGAAAAGAGGCACATTTGCCACCCTCCAATCTTCCGGCACCTCTCCAGTATTTAAGGATCTTTCGATCACCAACAAAAGTATTAAGAAATATGAGATTTGTACATTTTCTTGGTAATATTACAAACTGATTACATTGTTGGAGCGAAATTATAGATTGTTAATGTTAATCTGGAAATCTGTTCCCAAAATAACTGCAGGATATTTCAGAGAGTGAGGGAAATGTTTAGATTGAAGTATTCTGGATTTAATCCCCTGTCTACTGATCTAAACCAGGTTAATAGGCTACAATCTGTTTCAGTGCCACAAGATGGAAAGATAGGAATGTTTTTTCATTATTGACCGTTGAACTTGCCTGAACCTCCCTGCCCACCATGGCCAATGGCTTTGCAGCACTTGCCGTCGAAGTTCAAATAGCGTTACTGAGATTTGGTGATTAGTCAATAACTATGGAGGTACATAGAATATAGAACAGTACAGCACAGTAATGAGCCCTTTAGCGAACATGATGCCAATTTAAACTGAACTCAGCTGCCTGCATATGATCCACATTCCTCTATTCCTTGCACCTATCTAAAAGCTTCTTAAATGGCACTATCATATGCCATGAGAGAGGAGCTGGCCAAGGCAGACTGGCCAAGGATAGAAAATTGGTTGGCAGACAGGAAGCAAAGAGTAGGAGTTTCAGAATGGCAGGCAGCGGCTAGTGGAGTGCCGCTAGGCTCGGTGTTGGGGCTGCAACTGTTTACCATATATATTAATGATTTGGAAGAGGGAATTAGGAGCAACACTAGCAAGTTTGCGAATGACACAAATCTGTGTAAACTGTGAAGAGGATGTTAGGAGGTTGCAGGGTGACCTGGACAGGTTGAGTGAGTGGGCAGATGCGTGCCAGATGCAGTATAATATAGATAAATGTGAGGTTATCCACTTTGACGGCAAAACACAAGAGGGCAGATTATTATCTCAATGGGGTTAGGTTAGGCAAGGGGGAGGTGCAGCGAGACCTAGGTGTCCTTGTACACCAGTCACTGAAAGTTGGCGTGAAGGTTACAACAGGCAGTGAAGAAAGCTGCTGGAATGTTGACTTTAATAACAAGAGGATTTCAGTATAGGAGTAAAGAGGTTCTTCTGCAGTTGTATAGGGCTCTTATAAGACCACATCTGGAGTATTGGGTACAGTTTTGGTCTCCTAATTTGAGGAAGGACATCCTTGTGATTGAGGCAGTACAGCATAGGTTCACGAGATTGATCCCTGGGATGGCGGGACTGTCATTTGAGGAAAGATTGAAAATACTAGGCTTGTATTCACTGGATTCTCCAGTGAAGGGATGAGGGGGGAACTTATAGAAACATATAAAATTATCAAAGGACTGGACAAGCTAGATGCAGGAAAAATGTTCCCAATGTTGGGCGAGTCCAGAACTAGGGGCCACAGTCTTAGAATAAAGGAGAGGCCATTTAAGACTGAGGTGAGAAAAAACTTTTTCACCCAGAGAGTTGTGAATTTGTGGAATTCCCTGCCACAGAGGGCAGTGGAGGCTAAATCACTGGATGGATTTAAGAGAGAGTTAGATAGAGCTCTAGGGGTTAGTGGAATCAAGGTATATGGGGAGAAGACAGGCACGGGTTATTGATTGGGGACGATCAGCCATGATCACAATGAATGGCGGTGCTGGCTCAAAGAGCCAAATGGGCTCCTCCTCCACCTATCACCTATTTTCTATATCTGCCTCCACTACCACTCGTGACAATGTGTTTCATGCCTCCACCACTCTCTGCTTAAAACAAAAATTATCAATACATCTAACTTAAACTTTCCCACTCTCACCTTTTTGCTGGAGTTGAACATTTCCATCCTGGGAAAAAGAATCTGACTGCCTACCCTATCTATGCCTCTCATAATGTTATATACTTCCAAGCAATCTTCCCTCACCCTCCGATGTTCCAGTGAAAATAAATACTTGTCTTTATTGTCCAAGGCATTAAGAACATGAGGCCACAGCAGGAGACCTGGTTGATGGTTAGGTAACAAAACCGGAGGAAGTAAATAATAGTTCCCGTAATCTGATTTGCAAAGATATTGTTTGGACTGGAGAATTATAGTAATGAGGATAGACTCTTTAGGTAGGGTTGTTGCCTTAATGACAGACAACCATGAGGGGAGATTTAATTGAGAAAATCAACATTTTCATGAGGCCAGAGGGAGTATTCAAAAAAGGACCTATTTCCGTAAAGTGAGATTATAGATTGGAATAATTGATTTTGATTGATTGGTCGATGGATTGGAAAGGAGTTGAGAACATGGTGGCATGAAAAGGGTGGCACAGTGGCACAGTGGTAGAGGTACTGCCTTACAGTGCCAGAGACCCGGGTTCGATCCTGACTACGGGTGCTGCCCATATGGAGTTTGTACATTCTCCCCATGGCCTGCGTGGGTTTTCTCCAGGAACTCCGCTTGCCTCTACCCACACTCCAAAGATGTACAGGTTTGTAGGATAATTGACTTGGTAAAATTATAAATTGTTGCTAGTGTGTGTAGGATAGTGTTAGTGTGCGGGGATCGCCGGTTGGTGCAGACTCAGTGCGCCAAAGGGCCTGTTTTCGCGCTGTATCTCTAAACTAAACTAAATGCATTTAATTTAACTAGTTTTTGAAACCCGGAACTCACTACCTGCAGGTTTAAAAATCACTTGGATGAGCACGAAAACCATAATCGTCTGGATCAAGAGCTGGGAAGTGGGATCAACATAAAATCCATTTTTACTGAGAAAGATGTGATGCCGCCATTTTGTGCCAGCATTTTTATGAATCAACAATAATTGGTGCTAACCTCAGAACAGTCATTTAAACCCAAACAATAATAACTTCAAATAATAGAAAATATGGAGTGAGAAATAGAGTTAAAGAAGTGTTTTTTTTTCGACACCCCTCAATAGAAATAGAATGTAGAATGTAGAACAGTACAGCACAGCACAAGAGCAGGCTCTTCGGCCCACAATGTTTGTGCCAAACACGATGCCAAGACCTTCACATAACCCATAGCCCCCTCCCCCCCACCCAAACTATGCATATCCATGTGCCTACCCAAATGTCTTTTAAATGCCACTGACTTAAGGGTCTGTCCCACTTTCACGACCTAATTCATGACCTTTTTTACTCATGGACAATTTTCATCATGTTGAAAAAATGCCTAGACCTACTTGATGCCACGAGTACCATCGACTAGCATCACGACCTACTAAGACCTCCTACGACCTACCTACAACCTACCTACGACCTTGTGATGACCATGCTGTGAGTATGAGTCAAGGACAAACTCGGCAGAGGTCGTGAATTAGGTTGTGAAAGTGGGACAGGCCCTTTATCTGGTTTGACCACCACCCCCAGCAATCCGTTCCAGGCATTCACCAACCCGTGTGTAAAAACCATATCCCGCACATCTCCTTTAAACTTTGCCTCTCTCACCTTAAACCTATGCCTCTCGTATTTTATCTTTCCATCCTGGGAGAAAAATCAAGATTGTGAATGTGGTATGTGTCAGAAAACTGTGGGCTTACAAGCTTGCCTCAGTTGAAAAAGTATTACTGTTCAAACAAGAAAAAGTACAACTTCACTGATGAATTACCAACATCAGCCAAATTTTCCAAAAGCCCAGCCACGCAGTTAGTTATCTTGTTGGAATAAGTGAAGGCCAGATAAGGATGACCACATCATCCATTGGCACAGGATATTCATCTGGACCTTTGGGTGTCACACACAAACTACAAGTGGAAGAAGGACAACTCCTTTCAACTGATGCCAAAACATTTTGCTTTGCAATTGTCTGTCTTTACTGGATTAATCACAATGAGGAATAAACATTTTTTTTGACAAGATGATGAAGCCATGTACTGCACAGTATATTATAATTTAGATGTTAGGCCCTTTCCAATTGTTTGTAAAGGAATGGCCTGATGTGATCTCTGTGCTTCGGACAAAACTCGGACAGTTATTTTTATATGTCACCCTCACTATTTCTTCACATGCTGCTTCAAGTTTTCCATGTTCATTTGACCCAATCTCAGTTTATATTAGAGAGGCAGTAGATTGATTTTAGCCTTACTTGGTCTTCAAGGAAAATTATACAATCACCTCAAGGTCACTTTAAATTTGCAGATTTAGTTTTTCTAATACTAGCAGACTTTTAATTGTTCATTAAATAAGTAAAGAGTTTTGCTGGCAAGTTAATGCTCTTCAGAAGGAAATTGGAAGCAAAAGCAAATATTTCCTTGGAAAGTGATTATGATAGAAAGAAGGTTTCTTACCTCATTGTTTTCCTTTCTTATCATCCATTTAGGATGTATCTGCAAAATGTCTACATTTCAGTTCTTTTCTAAATGATTTATTTGTGCAGGACATTCTGAATCTTATTTTCCATTACATCCCTTAACAGAAAAAATAGTTCTGACATTTTATAATGTAATATAACAATAATAAGAATAATGTAATTGACATTTGCCACCCACACAGCCAGCATTTCTCCAGGGTTCACAAACCCCCTAGCAAAACGATAGCAAGACATTTTGATGACTTTTGTGATCTTTAAGGCCCAATGTGTAATAAATATATAGTATTGTGAAGTGGAAGAGTGAAGTGTATAGCATCTTCTGCACAGATTCAGCCGTTCAGATTTTCTGGCAGAAATACTATTAAAAGTCAAACAAGTGGGATAAATGCTTGTGAAATACTCTCTGCAAACCTTGGCAAATTTCCAAAACCAACTACTAAGTCCTTTTCACTGCATGTTCTGAGCCTGTTTTCTACATGAGGTAGAACATGGAATGGTCCCCTCACCATGCAGCACCAACCATGATACCATTCTAATTAATCCCATCTACCTGCGCATGGTCCATGTGCCTCTATTTCCCGCCTATTCAGGTGCTTTACTAAATGCTCCTTAAATATTGCCATCATACCTGCTTTTACCACCTCTCCTGTGAGTGTGATCCAAGCTCCTACCATTCTCTGTTTAAAAAAATGTTTTGTAAATCTCCTTTAAGCCTCCCTTCTCTCATCTTAAACCAATTAATTTGACATTTCCACATTTGGAAAAATAGGTTCTGACCATTTACCGTGCCGATGACTCTCATAATTTGATGTACTTTTATCAGGTTACTCTTCATCCTCTGACGTTCCAGAGAAAATAATCCAGGTTTATCCAGCCTCTGCTTATTACAAATGTTCCTTAATTTAGCCAAAATCTTGGAGAACCTCATCTGCACCCTTGTACAAATTTGGACTTCACATCCTTCTCAGAGTGTGGTGACCAAAATGGCACACAATAGTCCAGTTGTATACAGCTGCAACATGACTTAACATATTTTATAATCGGTGCCTTGAATAAGGAAAGCAAGCATATTGCATGCTTTCTATCCACCCTATCCACTTGTGTACCATTTTCAGGAAACTATGATTCACATCAAGAATTCTTCTGCATGTCAATTAAGGTCCTTCCATTTACTATATATCTTCTTCTTACATTTGCTTTTGCATAATGCATCACTTCACACTTATCCATATTATATTCCATCCCGTTTCTCTTCCCGTATTTACAAGTGATAAATATCTCGCTGTATCCTTTGATAATCTTTCTCACTATCGACAACACTGTCAACTTTTGAGCTGTCTGCAAACTTACCAATGTCCACTTATATTTTCATCCCAATCATTTCCATATACTTTATATATATTACAAACAACTGAGGTCCCAGAAGGTACAAGACACTGCAGAATCTGAAGCAAAAAAGGGAAAACTGCAGGTGGAACTCAGCAGGTCAGGCGGTAGCTGTGAAGGGAAGTGGAGAGTTGACGTTTCGGGTTGAGGCTCATCATTTGGACTGAAAGAATAGAGGGGAAGTATCCAACACAGAGACATACAGGAGAGGAGACAGACAAGAAATAGTAAGCAATAGAATGATACAGGTGAGGAGTGGTTGATTGGTAGATAAGAGTAAGATGGGGGAGGGAAAGGTGCAGATAGGGTGGGAAATTGGGGGTGAAATTAGAAAATTAAATTTGTATGCCATGTGGCGGTAGATATGCCAGGTGGTGTACGGGGTACTAGTACTCTAATCTGCATTGGACCTCATCCTGGCAGTGGAGGTTGAACTAGCACTGAACCTTGCGGTGATCAGGAATTAGATGCCAACAACACCTCAAAGGGCAGTTAGTCTTGTGTACTACAATCATCAGTTTAGAAGGATGTGGGAATCTCATTGAAACCCACAAATTAATAAAAGGCCTAGTTAGAGTAGATATGTTTCCAGTAATGGGAGAGTCCAGGACCAGAGGGCAAAGACATAGAATAAAGGTACGTACCTTTAGAGTGGAGTCGAAGAAGAATTTCTTTAGCCAGAGGGTTGTGAATCTGTTGTTAATTCACTGTCACGGACGGTGATGGAAGCCAAGTAATTGGGTAATTTTAAAGCAGAGTTTATTAGGTTCTTGATTAGTAAGGGTGTCGAAGGTTATGGGGGAAAGCCAGGAGGATGGGCTTGAGAGGGAAAAATAGATCACCCATAATCAAATTGGGGAGTAGACTTGATGGACATTTAGAACTTGGGACTCTTCTGAAGAAGGGTTCCAACCCAAAATCTATCCATGTTTTCCAGGTATTCTGCCTGACCTGCTGAGTTACTCTAGCACAAAATGACACAGAGTGACGATTCAGGTTGAGACTCTTGTCAGATTGTTGGGGGAGGGGAGCTGGGAAAGCGGAGAACCAGGACGAAGCATGGCGGTAATAGGTGGACACAGGCAAAAAGGGGTTTTGATAGGAAGATGGTTGGCACAAAGGTCAGAGATAAAAGCTGAAGATGTGAGACAGGTTTGAAGAGGTGCAGATTGTGATGCCAGAGGGAGAAAGGTGTACAGGGGGGGGGGGGGGGGGGGCTGTTTAGGGAATGGGGGGGGGTAGGTAGTTGGAGGTTCCCTAACATTGGAGAATTGAATTGTTCCGACACATTGTGTCTTTTAACAGAAAATGTTTGTTACTTGCTGGAGTTGGTGTCATCCAGAGTTACAAAAGTGACAACGACCAAAAAATTAACAGGTATCATTACTCCATTGCAATGAACTCATTTTAAATCTGAGCCCCCATGTTTGGTCAAGCGTTAATAATATTTGATGGAAGTGACCCAGGAAATATATTGTTAGAAAAATAGTCAGAAATCTGTTTTAAGAGTTTGACACACATGTGTTTATTTCTGAGATATGGTTGGCACATTCATCACCAGCATGTGTTGCCCATCGCTAATTGGTGCTGGATGGAAGGGAGTTAAAAATCAACTACATTGTGTCAAGTACATTGTGTCCACTTTTTTCTTGCTTCTGCAGGAAGATAAATTCACTCAGATTTAATTTTATGTAATTTACAGTTTTGGCAATCAATTAACCATATTTATGGATCATAACGCTATTTGTAATTACAAATGCATTACAACCTATTAAAAAGCATTTTATTGGTATTTAGACAAACCTTTATTAGCATCATGAACTACATAAAGATCATTGTCTGATAATTTTGCTTCTGTTATGTTTATGTTCTGAATTCATAACATGGGTACATCATTTTGTTTTACTTTTGCTGTAAAAAGTTATACCTTTAAAGGTATTTGCCTCATTTTATTTTCCATACCCTGGTCAACAGCTGCCTCTTCTTAACTATGATGGGCTCAGGTTCAATCATTTTATCTCTTGGAATTCACTTTTAAAATTAAGAAATCAGGATGCAGAGCCAAGTCCCAAATACATGATAAGATCCTATATGAAAAAGGTCAAAGACGTGATGAAATAAATCAGAATGTACTGACTATGTATTGGCCATGTTTTCTGCCTGAACTTCAATTGAAACTTCCAATTGACTATTTCATTCATTTTTCTGTTCTTTTCCCCTTAAGAACATGATGCTTTATAACTTCCATGTCTTGCATATTGGTAGTGTTGTAGGGCACAGTACCAGAGACCTGGATTTGACCCTGCCTTGGGTGTTGTCTGTGTGGAGTTTACATGTTCTCTCTGTGACTGCGCAGGTTTCCACCCGTTTCCAGCTTCCTCCCACATCCCACAGAGACGTGTGAATTTTAGGTTGATTGGCCTCTGTAAAAATGTCCCCATATGTGTAGGAAGTGGATGCAAAAATGACATAACATAGAATAAGTGAATGGGTGATCGATGATGAACTCTTTGAGCCGAAGGACCCATTTTCATGCTGTACCTCTAAACAAGAGTGAATACTGTTCCCATATTTGAAGACCTTGTTCTACCATGCCACTCGCTCTGTTTCTCAGTGGCAGAATATGCAAGCCCCGTCTGGAGCCATTCTAAACATGCACGCAAGTTGGACTGTGCACTGAACATTGCCTGCAGAAAAACCACAGGATGCCTAAAGCCGACAGAGGTTGACGAACCATCTCAAAGACGTGATAGGGCGGCAGCAGTAGAACGCTTCAATGCGGACACAGACCCCCGTCACCACTTGCACAATCACCAACATGCCAAGAAACGCTTGAAGAGTCGGAACAGCTTCATGGAACTAGAGCCAACTGTACCAGGTACCAAAACCAAACAATAGACGGCACCAGGACATCACCTGCCTGGAAAGCCCGAAACCGCCTCCACATTGGAGTGGGATGTTGCGGACTCAACCTGAAGAAGTGGGGCTTCTCGGACAAGTGAAACAGTAGAGAGGTGCAGACAGTGCCCACCTACTGACTTGCGGCGAAGAGGCATGCACTGCGGATGATCTCCGCAGAGGCACAGATGTGGCGCTGGCTGTGGCAAAGCGATGGCAGAAGATCATCTGACACACAAGCGAGCGAACGAACCATGCCACTTTTCCCTCTCCATTAGCAATTTGCCACAATCAAAAGTTTTAGCTTCCTTGTGCATTTTTCGTTAGTTTAGTTTAGAAATGTAGCGCGGACACAGGGCCTTCGGCCCACGGAGTCCATGCCAACCAGTGATCCCCGCACACTAACAGAATCCTACACACTCTAGGAAAAATTTACAATGTTACCAAGCCAATTAACCTACAAACCTGTATGTCTTTGGAGTGTGGGAGGAAACCAGAGCTCCTGCAGAAAATCCACGCAGGGCATGAGGAGAATGTACAAGCTCTCTAACTCTGTACAGGCAGCATCTATAGTCAAGATCGAACCTGGGTCTCTGGCACTGTAAGGCAGCATCTCTACCGCAGTGCCACCCGTATCATCCCCCATTTCTTTTACAGCTAGTTAGCATCCATCTGCGAGTCATGATGGTTCTGCTTTGATGTTCTCTTTGAAGAGGGGAATGTGGTTGCATTTCCTGCTGTGGGTGCCTAGCCATATCCTTGACAGGCAGACCCACCCACAGCTTCCATAAGTGAAGTTGTCTATGGCTGTTGGATTGGGGAGTGTGTTGCTGTTGCAGTTGTCCATTTTCTGGCCTCCAGGGTCTAGAACCACATGCTGTAATGGTGCTGCATACCCACCTGGAGGTCCTTTCTCCATCTCTATGCTGTGACCGTACATGCATCAAACAGGTGATTGATAGCTTTGTGCATTATTTAATATGGCTCACATTTTTATCTCTTATTTTCCCCTTGCAGACTAACTGAAACATAACAGTCCTTCACAGAGTCAGTGCATTGACACATATCTGTTTCTGGTGGACACCGGGCTCCTGTTCACCAAATTCCAGTGCTATCTTTGCCATCTCCTTTTATTTTTACTCCTCATTCCAATGGCAGTACTTCAATCCATCTGATTTATCTCTTCAAATGTAATGGCTATTCCCTCAGGAATACACTGGTGCAAATGTTTAAGAATCTTGTTCTCTTGACTACTTTCTCAGACACGGGTATTGCTGACGCACTGTTGTTCAATGGGTTCGTAAAATTTGTGATATTAGGATGTCCACTGAAAGAGGTGACTTTGAAACATACATTGTCTTGCAACACAAATATTGTACGATAGTGCATGAGAAATGGGAACCCTGTTTAGTCAGAGGGTAGTGAATCTGTGGAATTCATTGCCACAAAAGGCTGCGGAGATCAAGTCAATGGATATTTTTAAGGCAGAGATAGATTCCTGATTAGCACAGGTGTCTGTGGTTATGGGGAGAAGGCCGGAGAATGGGGTTAAGAGGGAGAGATAGGTCAGCCATGATTGAAAGGCGGAGTAGACTCGATAGGCCAAATGGCCTAATTCTGCTCCTGTCACTTATGAACAATGGTACTATCCCTGAGTTGGTTGGGATGTTGTGGGAATGAATCACTAGTGGTAAAGAAGATGCTGTTTGTTCCATCAAGCATTCTAGGGCCTGCAAGAGCAAATATGTTACTTCATCGTGTTGGAAGGAACTGCAGATGCTGGTTTAAACCGAAGATGGACACCTCCTTGGATAAACTATTTCCCTCCTGGGATAAAGAAATCTGTATCGTATCGTAAAATGCTGGAGTAACTCAGTGGGGCAGGCCACGTCTGGAGTTAAGGCACTAGGGGACATCTAAGCCCAACATCCAACTAGGAAAATAGCGGACCTAATATCTTGAATCCAAAGGTATCCCTGTATTCCCATTAACAGATATAAACCATTTCCAGATAGTAGTCCTGCACTTTGGGCATTTCAAGGTTGTGTTAAAGACGTAAATACCAAATGCGGGTAACCTAAAACGTGGAGAGACACGGTAACATTTATTCCATTGATTTCCCAGGAAAAGGGATGTCAGGGTGGCTGCATTCTTATTTGACAATAGCATCCCGTGCACAAAAAAATCTGCACAGTTTGCAGAAGTGTGTGGTAGTAATTGCAAGCTTGGCCGTAGCGCCTTCAAGCATTGTTGTGCTATTAATAACAGTACAATATTTTGGGTGAGATATAAAGTTTCACAAAAGTTCTGACCAGCAGATATTCAGCATTTAACAGCAATGCACCAACATTGAGAGTTCGCTTCAACATTGCTTAAATTAGACACAAAGAACAAGGCTAATTTATATTGCCTGCCACTTTTGTAGCTTGAATGTTACTTGCTACTAACAGAATGTTGTCAAGGACTTGCTTTGTGCAGGCATGGACTGCTTTATTTGTTGAGGATTGAATGTTAGACTTTAGAGATACAGCGTGGAAACAGGCCCTTCAGTCCACCGAGTTTGTGCCGACCAGCGATCACCCCATACACTAACACTATCCTACATACTAGGGATAATTGTGTACAATTTACCCAAAGCAATTAACCTACAAACCTGTACATCTTTGGATGGCCAATTGGCCGCCTTTGGAATGTGGGAGGAAATGGGATTACCTGGAGAAAACCCACGTGGTCACAGGGAGAATATACAACCTCCGCACAAGCACACCCATAGTCATAATCAAAAGGCAGCAACTATTCCACTGTGCCACTGTGGGGCCACTGTCATGCAGTCATCTGTGAATATCCCCACCTCTGATCTTATGATGGAAAGAAGGTCATCTAAAAATGATTTGGCCTGCGATCCTCTTCTAAGGATCTCTGCAGCGATGTCTTGAGACTGGGAAGATGGACCTCCGACAACCATAACTATTTTCCTATGTACAAGGTATAATTCCAGCTATTGAACTGCAGGTCCATTATTTTAAGATTTACCACAATTCTATGGTGTATATCTGTTAAATTCTGTCTTGATATCAAGGCAGATATTCTCACCCCACCTCTGGAGCTCAGCCTTTATGTCGCTACTAATCTGGACTGTGATGAGGTCTGGAATTAAGTGGTTTTGGTGAAACTCAAAGTGGACATCTGTGAGGAGGTTTCAGTGAATATGTGCGACACGATAGCACTGTCGACAATGCTGTTCATTACTTTGCTAATGATTAGGCAATGATTAATTGGATTATATTTGGTCTGCTTTTTGTGTACAGAACAAACCAAAGCAATTTTCTACATTGTTTGGTCGATGCCAGAGTTGTAATTGTAATGGAATTACTAGGCTTATTAGAGGCATGGCTGGTTCAGGTGAAGATAAGGTTATAAGAACATAAATGATAGGAGTAGAATTAGGCCATTCAGCCCACCAAGTCTACACCGCCATTCGTTCATGGCTGATCCATCTCTCCCTCCATTCTCCTGCCTTCTCCCCATAGCCACTGACACCTGTACTATAGTACTGATAACTATAGTACTATTGCTGGGAGCTGATGTTGGTTCCCATAGCTTTTACCATATCTAATGCTCTTGGACATTACAAACGTGAAGTGAATTGAAAACTGCCTTCTGTAATAGTGGGTTTCTTAGAGGAAGCCAAGATAGCTCCACTCCTACTAGATATTTAAAGTACTAGTGAGACCACACCTCGAGTAAACAGATCAATTCTAGCAAAATACATTTTAGGAAGGATATTCTGGCCTAGTGGGGATAACTGCAAATTTACCGGAATTCTACGTGGATTCACATGTTAAACTGTGAGGAGAGATTAGAAGTAAATAAGGTTGTATTTCTTGGAATTTTAAAGATAGAGTGTTTATTTGATTTTTTTGGGAACAGATGGGAAAATGAAGTTAAAATTGTTTTAATGACTGTGGGGCACAAGAGACTTCAGATGCTGGACACTGGAGCAACAAGCAATCTGCTGGAGGAGCTCAGCTGGACAGTCCAGCTGAAGCGTCCCGACCTGAAATATCAAATAACCATTTTCCTCGGCAGGTGTTGCCTGACCAGTTGAGTTCCTCCAGCAGATTGTTGCTTGATGTTTGGGGTGTTTTGGACTTGGGGAAATTATTAACAAAATAAAACCAGAATTCTCAGGAGTAAAGTTAGAAAACACAAGGCAAATATGTTGGAAATTTGGATGCTCTACAAACAATAATTGATGCCTAGTTAAATGCAAAAATTTAAGTCTGCATTTATTTTACATTAAAAAATAAGGATAAGAAAATATATGGAATAAGAAATGAAGAATTGAGATTAGTTTGGAAGTCAGCCACAATCTTATTGAATAAGCCACAAAATCTTATTGTCGAATTCTCTGCCATAGAAGGCAGTGGTGCCAATTCACTGGATGTTTTCAAGAGAGAGTTAAATTTAGCTCTTGGGGCTGACAGAATCAAGGGATATGGGGCAAAAGCAGGAACTTGGTACTGATTTTGGACGATCAGCCATGTTCACATTGAATGGCGGTGCTGCCTCGAAAGGCCGAATGGCCTACACCTGCACTAATTTTTCCATGTTTTCTTTGTTTCTATGAATGAAGGATCTGAGTCAAGAGGCAAAATGACCATTGTTTGTTCCTGCACTACTTTATTCAAAGCCCTTTCTAAAATTAGAGCTGTTAAAGGAAGATCAGCTGCTTGCCTTGGTGATTCTCACAAAAGAGAATTGGGGCCTGCGTGATGAATCACAGGTCATATACTAATTAGGTTCCTCACTCCTGGGATTGCAGTATTTTCATGCTCCTTGGAAACTGCAGCACAGTTTCTGGAAGAGGTAATCCCACCTGACTAATTTTTAAAGGAGTCGCAATGTAAATAGAATGTAAGTTTGGTAGTTCTCAACATCTGCACATTTAGATTCTTAAAACAAAATTGATTAAGTGACACAAACGTGGCTCAGTATGCTTGCATCTTGAGATATTGATGGGCAACTTTTGGGCCGAAGGTTTCCATGCTACATCTCTAAGATTTTGCAAAAATTAAATTTGTATTGAAGCAGCTGGGTATTTCTTCATCGACACGCAAAAAGTCATTTGTGGATTCACTTGGGAATTTATTTGTGGGTATTGCCCATCACTGTCATATTGATAGCCCTGATTATGTTGCACTGGGCCCATTGCATTCACTTGCAGCTGAAACTCTCATACCTTATCCATATCTGGAATGATCATTTTGTCAACTGAGTCCATCCTGGAACCGAGTGGTTAGACCCTGCACTGGTGCCAGACTTGTCCAATGTTAATAGGAATAATAACAGGATGAGAGTAAATTGGAGATAAACAGGAATTAAATATAAACAATTCCTTCACCCAAAGGACAGTGAGTTTGTGGAATTCTCTGTCTTAGACAGCTGTGGAGGCTTAGCAATCAGGTTTATTAAAAATTACAATCAATAGATTTTCAATTATTGGAGGAATCAAGGGTTATGAGGATGGGCCAGTAATTTGGTGTTGAGGTAGAATATACAGCCATAATTTTATTGAATGACAGAGCAGACTTTGAGGAGCCAAATGGCACTCACCCATTCCTATTTCCTGAGTATCTAAGCTCTACATGTAAAATTGGAGGTCATGCTTCTAGCTTTCTGAAAGATATCAATGTGTTTGGATACTACTGAAGAACCCCATCATTAAGAAATATTTAAATAGTTTTAGAAGTTTAGAGATACCGTGCAGAAACAGGCCCTGCAGCCCACCGAGTCCATGCCAACCAGCAATCACCCCATACACTAGCACCATCCTACGCAAGGGGAACAATTTACATTTTTTTACCAAAGCCAATTAACCTACAAACCATTACATCTTTGGAGTGTGGGAAGAAACTGGAGCACCTGGAGAAAACCTACGTGGTCGCAGGGAGAATGTACAAACTCCATACAGAGAGCACCCGTAGTCAGGATTGAACTCAGGTCTCTGGCGCTGTAAGGCAGTAGCTCGACCGTTGCACCACTATACCGCCCCTGAGTTAAATGAGGAATTTAAATGTTTACATTCTTAAGATATTCTCAGAAAGAGTAAATATATAAAATCACATTAATAATTTAAAACACAACTGCAAAGATTGCAAATTAACAGAATCTTAGTAATATTATTTTCTTAACCTTATTTCCTCACAGTCGTAAAATCACCTTGAAATTAATGGGTTTGCAGATCTTGTGCTGGGTTATATTTGGTATGGAATCTGTAAATAAGCAATTTACAAACTCTGAAAGTGTTCAACACATTTTAATGATAGCACAAGGTATTACATACATCCTCAAATACTGGCTACATTCTTCTAGTGAACCGTATCCAGGAAGGGGAAGGCGTTATGATTGATGTTAACTAGGCGGGGTTAATGGTACTGAGGTAACTATGTTATTGGTTGCATGCAAAACCATCTACATCCTTCCCCTTAGAAAATTTAAAAGAAACAGACCGTTGTCACTACAACAGAACTAAACAGAATTAAACAGAATCGCCATAACGAACAGGTGGCTTGCTGATCCGGCCCGAGCGCGTACGGATGCCTCCCCCTTCCCCCGGAGGAGCAGAAAAAACAGGGGGACCCGAGACAGCAGGGGAACCAGGGAAGGGCGGTGGGGTTGGAGGAACAGGAGAGGGAGAACCGCGACCGCCAACAGGTGACCCGCGCAGAGGGGAACCGGGCGCTCGATATGGGGACCGAGGCATGCAGGGAACGCTGGCTGGGACAGGAGCCGGCTACTGGTATGAGAGCGGCGGGGCATAGGGGCCCGGGGCCTGCGGCTTCGGCTCATTAACCGCAAGCAGGTGTTGTCGGCTTCTACGGTAGATGGTTCCCTCATAGTCGACCAGATACGAACGAGGTGAGTCGGCCACCCCAACCACAGTAGCCAGACGGGAGTGACCACTGGCGGTTTGCAATCGAACAACCTGTCCAGGCAACAGAGGATCGAGTGGTCTGCACGACCGATCGTGGGAACGCCGCTGGCTGTCATGTTTCTCTTGAATGCGCCTCTGCACAGAGGCAGGCTCCAGCACCCGAGGTTTCAGCTGGCGCTGGGCAATCGGGATGGTAGATCTGGTTGTTCTGGACATCAGACGCTGAGCAGGGGACCCCATGGCCGGATCTCTGGAAACATTCCTGAGGTTCAGGAGATCCAAATACAAATCAGAGTTAGACAGTCTCGCTTGTTCCATCAGAAGCTTGGCGCTGCGGACGGCCCGTTCAGCAAGGCCGTTGCTCTGTGGGTACTCCGGGCTGCTGGTGAAATGCACAAAATTCCATTTGTCAGCAAAACTTTTGAACTCACGGCTGGTAAACTGCCTGCCATTGTCAGTCTGCAGCCTGACAGGGGACCCAAACGTGGAGAAGTGTTTCCGCAGCTTCCGGATCACCATCTCCGACGTGAGGGATGTCAGCAAATCCACCTCGAACCAGTTTGAGTACGAGTCGACCACGATAAGGTAGTGGTTACCACGCCACTTGAAGATGTCGGCAGCCAGCGAGGACCAGGCCAAGGCAGGAGCGGGCTGTTGCAGCAGGGGCTGTCGCTGCTGATGTGGAGCAAGACTGTTGCACGTGGAGCAGGCAGAAACACGGTCTCGAATATATTTGGCCATTCCAGGCCAGTAGAATTGGCACTGAGCGTGGGCGAGTGTTGCATCGACCCCGGGGTGTCCGCTGTGGGCTGCGCAGTAGTAAGAATCGAACAGGGAGGACGGGACCACCACTTTATGTCCCTTAACGATAACGCCATTCTGGAGCACCAGTTCGTCACGGACCAGGAAGAAGGGCTGTGTTTCAGGCGGTGCAGCGGAGCGCTTTGTTGGCCACCCTGATTTAATCACAGACGCAAGCCGTTGCAAAACTGGATCGGCAGTGGTGTGCTCGGCCAAAAGCTGCAGCTGCTTGGTGGGAACAAAATTGACGCCCAGTACGAGCAAGTCCTCTGTTTCGTAGGGGTGGCGAGCACAGGAGGCCCGCGGGGCGCGCGATAACGTGTCCGCGATGTGCATCTCGGTGCCTTTCTTGTAGACGATGTCGAAATCAAAGCGCTGGAGCTGCAGCATTATACGCTGCAGTCTGGCAGGGGCAGCATGAATCGGCTTGTTCAGGATTGTCACCAGTGGCTGGTGGTCGGTTTCGACTGTAAATCTGCTGCCAAACAGGAAGTCTCTGAACTTGGAGCAGGCAAACACCACCGCAAGCAGCTCCTTCTCGATCTGAGCGTACCGCTGCTCGGTGTCCGTCATGGTGCGGGAGGCATAGGAGACAGGATGTAACGATCCATCGACAGATTGGAGGCATGCCACGCCCAGGCCGAACTTAGAAGCGTCACATGTGACGGTGATGGGGCGACTCGCATCAAAAAATCGCAACGTCGGAGTGTTAATCAGTTTCGACTTGAGACAGTCAAACGCCTGCTGGTGCTGTGGGAGCCAGACCCAGGCGATATCCTTTTTTGTCAGCTGCCGCAGGGGAGCACTCAGCTCACTGAGATTTGGTACAAACTTCCCAAGGTAGTTCACCATGCCCAAGAAACGTTGTAGACCTGGCACGTCGGTGGGGGCTGCCATCTCAGAGATGGCCGCTGCCTTCAAAGGGTCGGGTTTTAGTCCGTTAGAGGTGAAAACGTGTCCAACATACGTGACTTCTGAGACACGAAACCGGCACTTCTTTGGGTTCAGCTTCAGGTTGGCCTTTCACGCCCGATCCAGGACGCGGCGGAGGTTCTGGTCATGTTCGGCAATGTCCTTCCCATAGACTAAGATGTCATCCACGATGATGGCACATGGCAGGCCCGAGAATATCTGCTCCATCGTTCGCTGGAACACCTCACTAGCGGAATTGATGCCGAATGGCATTCGCAGGAATTTGAATCTGCCGAATGGTGTGGCGAAGGTTGTCAGGTCGGAAGATGCTTTGTCCAACGGGATCTGCCAGAACGAGTTCTTAGCGTCTAGGACCGAAAAGACGGTGGCTTGCCCGACCTGAGCCGCCACGTCCTCAACAGACCGCATGGGGTAGTGTGGTCGCCTGATGGCAAGGTTTAAGTCCTTGGGGTTGATACACACACGTATTTCATTCTTGTCTTTCTTTATCGTGGCAACCATGGTGGAGACCCAATCGGTGGGCTCGCTGACCGCTTCTAGCACCCCCTTGTCGACCATGTTGTTAAGCATCGCCTCGACCCTGTCTTTCATGGCGTGGGACACCCTGTGAGGTGCGCGGACCACGGGTTGTACATTTGGGTCAATGGAAATATGGTATGTCAGTGGTAACTTTCCCAGGTCATCGTTGAACAGGTCCTGGTATTCTGCAATCGGGTTAAATGACAGTTGCACTTTGTGGACCATGTGGTCGAAGGACACCAGGCCAAGATCTTGGCACGCACGGTTTCCCAGCAGGGTAACACAGTCAGAGTTCAAAACATAAAAAATCAAGTTTCTCGTGGCCTTCTGTAGCCTGCAAGTTAAAGTGGCCCTCCCCACAGGCCTGAGAATTTCTCCACCATAGGCGTGCAGAGTAGCATTGTCAGCGACCAAGGCCTCATTAGTCCTTATCTTGTTGAAAAGATTTATTGACAAAACATTGACCTTTGCCCCAGTATCTAACTTCGCAAGGAAGGTTACATTGTTGACAGTCACAGACACGGAGGGATCAAGACGTTGGCCAGGTGCCTGGAGGAGGGTAAACACATTCGAATCCTCGGGAGAATTAATTGGATCTGCATCATAGGATTCAGCAACATCGGGCTGTGGGTTGGAACAGCTATCAGATTGTTTAAGCATGTTTAGACTGGGTCTGGAAATCTGTACCTGTCTCCCACGAGAACGGAATAAGCGGCAGGCAGAAGCGAAATGATTCAGTTTGTTACAAAAATTACAAGCCTTGCCATAGGCAGGGCACGTCGACCGTCTGTGGTGCATGTAGTTACAGTTAGGGCACCTTTTTGGGGGCACATCAGCAGGACCAGGGTTGGCACGCGGCAGAAAAGCATTGTTTCCCCTCTGAGGCAGTGCTCTACTAAATCCAGCCTGGTGAACAGACTTATCTCCCAAGTCCCGGTGATCATCTGGCAATGCAACGACCTCAGACAATCTGCAGGCATGCATGGCTTTTTCTAACGTTAGATCCGGATCCCTAAGAAGCTCACATCGCAGCTTCTGGTCACGCATGCCAGTTACTAAAATGTCTCTAGTGAGCTGGTCTGTCATGTCACCGAAACGGCACCACTGGGCGAGATAACGCAAATCGGCAATAAAACATTCAGCAGGTTCCTCCGGCAGCTGTCTCCTTGTAAAGAACCGTGCCCTCTCTAGAATGCGGTTCGAGGGCAGGTCACAAATCTCCCTGAACTTACGTAGCAGGCAAGCAGGGTCACTGGCAGATTCTGCAGGGGTAACCACCACGTTGTTGTCGTCCAGGACCGCTGGAGCATAGACGAAAGTTCTGGCTCTCTTCATGGCATCAGGTCCGACAAGGTTGAGTAGGAGGGAGGCTTTGAGGGAGTCAGGATCATTGCGGTGAGCGACGTTGACAAAGTGGGTGAAATCAATTTCAAACGTAGCCCAGCGCTCAGAAATATCAGCATCAAAGACAAGCTGCGCGGGCTTTCTGCATGAGGATGCCATGGTCAGAGAGATAAAGCATAAATCAAATAAAAGAAATAAAACCCGATAGACAGGTAGGCGCAAGTATCTTCCAGCTCCGACACCATGTAAATAAGCAATTTACAAACTCTGAAAGTGTTCAACACATTTTAATGATAGCACAAGGTATTACATACATCCTCAAATACTGGCTACATTCTTCTAGTGAACCGTATCCAGGAAGGGGAAGGCGTTATGATTGATGTTAACTAGGCGGGGTTAATGGTACTGAGGTAACTATGTTATTGGTTGCATGCAAAACCATCTACAGAATCCAAGAGCAAATTCTCCACTGCAAACACTGGGGAACTCCATCCAATTCGTATTTCATCACGTGGAGTCCTGTTGTGAGGCACAGCCAAAAACTCGCCAGTGCGGTGCAACCAGTAAATTCTGGAGTCCTGTATTTACACAGGAGTCTGAATTTGGTGGTGAGAGTAAATTCAATGCTGAACTGCCATTGATTTGCACAAATTAACATGAGCAAGTGTGCAGATGTCAGATAAAGTGTGAGAGGGACTGGAGAACCCAGATGCAAAATGAATTAACAGTTTACGAAGGAATGTCACAATCTAAACAGCTGTGAGATTTGAAATTCATAGAACAGTTGAATTTCCCCTTTGGTTACTTGTGTGACAGTATGAAGCAAGAATAATTGCAAGGAATATGGTGCTTTCAATTTGTCAATTTGGTCCTGTTCTGTCTGCAGTGAATAATTCACATTCCTCGTCATTGGTACAGATAATAAAGATTAAGTAGTGAGGGGGACAAAAAACAAAGACAAAATCAACCATTTTGTACTGTATTAACAACTAAGAATGGAATTTTGTGAGGAAATTTCAAACAAATATTGTTACTTTCTTTAAGGAAGGTATAAATTTGATTGTAGTTTAGATTATGCAAAGATATTTTTATCATGGTTGTGTCATAAACTCAGCAGCAAATAGACGTAACACCTGTTGCATAGCAAATTGCCTGACATGTGTCCTCCAGCTTTGACATCATAAGACCATTTATGGTGTAGGATCTGAGATTAAAGTGCCTTCCTGCGTAAACAATGCAACAAAGGAATTTCCTTCGAAGATTAGCGTATCAGCTCAGAGTGAAGAAATGATGCCAAGGATTTAGATTAAGATAAGGAATTTACAACTACTGTGCTGATTAATCAGTTGTGTCTGTTCCAAATTAAATTATAAAGCAACTGATACCAGGAAGAAAAGGCTTGTGTAACTTTGAGGTATGGGAATACCTTTGAGGTATACCAAGTAACCAAGTAAGGGAAGAGGGTTACACAGAAGCTGGAGAAACTCAGCGGGTGCAGCAGCATCTAAGGAGCGAAGGAGATAGGCGACGTTTCGGGTCGAGACCCTTCTTCAGGGAAGAGGTCTCCGAAGTAAGGGAAGAGGTTTTTCTTCTCAAGAATCTTGATGTAGCTGTTGATTATTGTTTGGCTGGTCTGTATCGCAAGGGCAGATTGGTAGAGGACCTTCGTTCTGTGAATGTTAAGTGTAAGTTCCATCCGCTATAAATCCTCAATGATTCAGAGCTATGCCTCTGAACATGCAAATAGGCAAATATTGTCTGTGTACCTGCCGCACTGGCTGTGGTTCAAGAGACCTTGGTTCGGGAGTAGAGACGATGTAGGTTGAATACTTTGTTAAAGAAGGAACTGCAGATGCTGGAGAAT
This sequence comes from Raja brachyura, assembly GCA_963514005.1. The sequence goes on along the minus strand of OY740781.1, from coordinate 65,568,035 downwards.
CGAGGGTTACACAAAAAGCTGGAGAAACTCAGCGGGTGCAGCAGCATCTAAGGAGCGAAGGAGATATACTACAAACTACAAACTTTTCCACTACAAACCAACTGACTCCCACAGCTACCTGGACTACTCTTCCTCCCACCCTGCTTCCTGTAAGGACTCCATCCCCTATTCCCAATTCCTCCGTCTACGCCGCATCTGCTCCCAGGATGACGTGTTTCACACCAGGTCATCGCAAATGTCCTCGTTCTTCAGAGAACGGGGTTTCCCCTCCCCCACTATAGATGAGGCTCGCACCAGGGTCTCCTCCATACCCCGCAACACTGCCCTCTCTCCCCATTCCCCCACTCACAACAAGGGCCGAGTCCCCCTGGTCCTCACCTTTCACCCCACCAGCCAGCGCATACAACAGATAGTCCTCCGCCAGTTTCGTCACCTCCAACGTGACCCCTCCACTCGCCACATCTTCCCATCTCCCCCCCTGTCTGCCTTCCGCAAAGACCGCTCCCTCCACAACTCCCTCGTCAATTCTTCCCTTCCCTCCCGCTCCACTCCTTCCCTGGGCACTTTCCCTTGCAACCGCAAGAGATGCTACACTTGTCCCTTCACCTACCCCATCCACTCCTTTCAGGGACCCAAGCAGTCATTCCAAGTCCGACAGAGGTTCACCTGCACCTCCTCCAACCTCATCTACTGCATCCGTTGCTCCAGATGCCAGCTGATCTACATCGGTGAGACCAAGCGGAGGCTGGGCGATCGTTTCACCGAACACCTCCGCTCGGTCCGCAATAACCAACCCGACCTCCCGGTGGCTCAGCACTTCAACTCCCCCTCCCACTGCGTATCCGACCTCTCGGTCCTGGGCCTCCTCCACGGCCAGAGTGATCAACACCGCAAGTTGGAGGAACAGCACCTCATATTCCGCTTGGGGAGTCTGCATCCTCTGGGCTTAAACATTGAATTTTCTCAATTCTGTTAACCCAGACTGCCTCCCCCCCCACCTCTCCCTCAGCCCTCTGGCCCTGACATTCCTTCTCCATTTCCCCCCCCCCCCCCCCAGTCGCACTAGCTTCTCATTTTCACACCACAAACAGCTTACAATGGCCTGCTTCCTTTATCACCAATACTTTTTTGCATATCTTTCACTCATTGTTCCTTATCTCTCCACATCACTGTTTATATCTCTCGTTTCCCTGATCCCTGACCAGTCTGAAGAAGGGTCTCGACCCGAAACGTCGCCTATCTCCTTCGCTCCTTAGATGCTGCTGCACCCGCTGAGTTTCTCCAGCATTTTGTGTAACCCTAGGTTGAATACTTTCTTGTCTGCCTTATTTCCCAGTGGGAAGCTTGTTGAAGGCGTGTGGCGGCATTTCAGTAAGAATGAATAAGGAAGTGTGGGGACTGTGACAGCCTTGCTTGACACTGTTCTAACACTGGAATTGGGTGTATGGAATTGGTTACGGTCATGGCTTGTACACCAGCATGTAGCAGATTCACAATGTAATGCAACCTGTACTGCTTACAATGCTTGCTCTATCATCTTCTTGATTGATGGTCAAAGGCCTTTGCAAGGTCAAAAAAAGGCCATGCACAGCAGTTGGTGCTGCTCCTTCAATTTCTCTTGGACTTGGCATGCAATGAATCTCATATCCACCGTGCCTCTAGATGAAAAACCAATGCTGGACATACTCAGTAAGTCAATCACCACCTGTAGAAAGAGAAACTGTGGATTTTCATGTCTGAGACATTTTATCAGAACCTGAAACATCAATCGTTTCTCTGTCTACAGATGCTGTTTGACCTGCCGAGATTTTACGTTATTTTCTGTTTTTATTCCAGTGTCTGTAAAATTTTGTTTGTTAGGCCTCTAGGTTAAAAAGAAGCACTCCAGCACTGTGAGAAGGTATTTCAGGAGAACCCTGACGATGACAATCAATCTCAAGAGAACTAGTAATTTGCTCTGAGAGCCTTAAGCACTGTCAAGACCATCTATGGCCTAAAAATCTAAAGGACATTTCAGGTCACCTATCTATGTTCTCCAGAGATGCTTCCTGACCCGCTGAGTTACTCCAGCATCTTGTATCCTTTTGTGAGAACCAGCATTTGCAATTCCTTGTTTCTACTGGTGATGACTTTTCCTGTATAGGCGAAAAGGAGACTCCTCTGTAACAACTACAATCTTTGAGGCTACTTTCTTGAAGTTGTCAATATTATGGGATCTTTGAGGTTTCCTGACATGTGCTTCCCTACCCTTCCCAAGCATGGGAAATGAGATTGTGAATGTGTGACTGGAGTTCTTGAACTTCAAAAGGGATTCAGCCCTTGTTGCCACTCACCTGGTTGAAGATATTTTTGATTCTGGTCAGTCAGGGCAGCATGACTGGACCAAATATTTTTTCTACCTTATGAATCAAGGGTGGTCATGTGCTGAGTAGATCTTTAAGATATCCTTTCTAGAGGACACCAAGTGCCTCTCTGTTCCTGATATGGTCACCTTCTTTCTCCACTTGGATTTTTAGGCCATATATGATCTTCACAGTGCTGAAGCCTCCCAGAGCAAATTATTAGTTCCCTTTCCATCCATTATCTGGTCGTTAAATTGGGGGGTTTCTGTTAGACCTTGGTCTACAGGCCTGAATAGCTGCTTTATTTCCTCAAGATGTGGTGGAGTTTAAAGTCCAAGAGCAACTTGGGTTTGCTCTTCATGGCTGCTGGGATTTTGTTATACCCATGTGCCAACAGATTCCATGTTTGCTGTAAGCACATTACTATTACTGATGAGTTGAAAGAATTTCAATAAAGCTCCATCTCTAAATGTTAGGCTAATAAGTTCCATGTCTGGCTTTTCCCAAATAACATGAAACCCTATAATTAGCTCTCTGTTTATAATGCCGATAATTTATCACCTGGTTTCACACTGCTCTGGATGTTTTTCGGCTGGCATTTTGGATGGACCAAGAGAAAGTAACTTATTGTGTCTGTGAATATGAAAGAAAATTAATGGCAACAGTGCATCATGAAAAAAAAACAGTATAGCTTCATGCTGAAATTTTAATTTATGCCCATTGCATTATTCAGCGGAAAGTTTTGGCCTTTTAACCTGCTCACACTGTTGCAAAATCAAATTGCAATCTATTATTTAATTAAATATTCTGATCTAATTTAATTTCATATTCTGAACTAATAATGCATCTCTTATACACTCCATGAATTCACCCTCGACATTATTACTGCTCACTTGGTGAACACAGATTAAAGTTCCCCTGATTATTGGATCACCCCTGTTATTTACAACTATAATTTTCTTCTTTATATATTCCATGCATTTTCACTATTGTTTGAAGACCTATATGTGATTCTCAGCAGTGTTTTCAGCTCCTTCCTGTGTCTTTCCTCCGTCCATAACAATTCTACTTTCTTTATTTTCAATGCTGATTCTTTTCCTCTCTGGCCTAACCCCACTCTTTAAAATCAGGACTACCACACTTCCTTTTCCATTTTACATGCAGGAGCAGGAGTAGGCCTTTTGGTTCTTTGAGCCTGCTTCACTGTTCAAAGAGATGATGCAGATCATCCATTAGCTGATTAGTAGCAAAAACAGAAAATATTGCAAACCACTAGCTTGTCATGCAACATCAGTGGAAAGAGAAATAACGCTACACTTGTCGCTTTACCCCCCCCCCCCCCCCCTGACTCCATCCAAGGAACTAAGCAGTCTTTCCAGGTGAGGCAGATGTTCACCTCCAACCTCATCTATTGCATCTGCTGCTCTAGGTGTCAACTGCTCTACATCGGTGAGACCAAGCGCAGGCTTGGCGATCGCTTTGCCCAACACCTCCGCACAGTTTGCATTAACCAACCTGATCTCCCGGTGGCTCAGCACTTCACCTCCCCCTCCCATTCCGAATCCGACCTTTCTGTCTTGGGCCTCCTCCATGGCCAGAGTGAGTTCCACTGCAAATTGGAGGAGCAGCACCTCATATTTCGCTTGGCTAGTTTACACCCCAGTGGTATGAACATTGACTTCTCCAATTTCAGGTAGACCTTGCTTTCTCAATCCTTCCCTTCCCCTTCCCAGCTCTCCCACAGCCCACTGTCTCCTCCTCTTCCCTTCTTCTGCCCCCCCTCCCCACCCCCACATCAGTCTGAAGAAGGGTCTCGACCCGAAAAATCACCTATTCCTTCGCTCCATAGATGTTGCCTCACCCGCTGAGTTTCTCCAGCATTTTTGTCCACCAAAGAGAAATAGAGGGAGGTATTTACATGGAGCAACCTGCCAAAGGAAGTCATTGAGGCAGGTATCATAACAACATTTAAAATACACTTGGATAAGTACATAGATATGAAAAGTTAATAGTGATATAGGTTAAACATGGGCAAATGGGAGAAGATAAGATGGCCATCTTGTTCAACATTGACGAGTTGGGCTGAAGGGCCTGTTACCATGCTGTATTACTGTCAATGTTCATGAAAAGTGGACATCCGTGTTATTCTGTTTGTTAATTTTAATTAACACTGGGACACGTGGTCCCTGAACCTCAGCCTCTTAGAAACTGAAATTAGCTTTGGTTTCAGTTAGTGGCCTGGATTATATCACCCTTCCTGATTCATGTCTCGAGTTTAACGAGGCACACCTCAGCAGTCCATTTGAAGTCAATCATTCAACTGGTGTCACTATTATCTTTGAGTCAGAAGACTGAGCAGCATAATCTGGACTAGTGTCAATTCAGTCTGGTATAGCTGAATTTGCCAGGAGCTCATACATAGAAAAGCATAGAGTTTTGGAGCACAAAATCAGACACAGCAGATCAAAACCAATGTTTCTACTCCACATGGACCTGATCATGCCATACTTTACCATGCTCCATCAGCCTATCCTGATACTCCTCTACTTCTCATGGATTAACCTAGCTTCAGTAGATGATCCTCTGTATGGAAGGATATTGCAACAAGGAAGGGTTCAACAGATTAGAAATATATTGTAATTGAAGTTTGAAAAATGACAGATACTGGAATATGCGTAAATAAATGCAGCATCTGTGCAAAATGATGAGTTGCTGGAAGAACACAGCATGCCAGGCAATATCAGTGGAGGAAAATGGACAGTCAACATTTCGGGACGATCCTTTCAGCTGGACTGGAAGAGGAGACGGGCAATAGCCAGAATAAAGAGATGGGGGCAGGGGTGGGCCAAGAACTGGCAAGTGATAGGTAGATACGGGTGCAGAGGAGTTGATTGGGAGATGGGGGGACGGAGGGATAGAATTGACCAGTGAGAGTCTGGGGGTTGATGGGTGGAGGCAACAAAGGACTGCAGATGATGTAACCTGATGGAACCAAATAAGAGAGATATTTCCACCTATTCTCCCCACAACTAATTCCATCTTTTCATTAACTTTATACTGGCTAAATCCTCTCTACTCATTCAGTGGATCTGAGAAAAAGCCGATTTGGGGAAAAGCAGGTGTGCCGTGATCATATTGAATGGTCTCCTTAACATCAATGTGACCAGATATAGAATGGGCTACTGTTTCACTGAGCACATTCTAAAATCTGTTGGATCTCCTGGTTGCTAACCATTTGCAGTGACTAGTGGGGTGCCGCAAGGCTCAGTGCTGGGACCCCAGCTATTTACAATATATATTAATGATTTGGACGAGGGAATTCAATGCAACATCTCCAAATTTGCAGATGACACCAAGCTGGGGGGTATAGTTAGGTGTGAGGAGGATGCTTGGAGGCTGCAGGGTGATTTGGATAGGCTGAGTGAATGGGCAGATGCATGGCAGATGCAGTATAATGTGGATAAATGTGAGGTTATCCACTTTGGTGGCAAAAACATGAGGGTAGACTATTATCTGAATGGTGGCAGATTAGGAAAAGGGGAGATGCAACAAGACCTGGGTGTCATGGTACACCAGTCATTGAAAGTAGGCATGCAGGTGCAGCAGGCAGTGAAGAAAGCAAATGGTATGTTAGCATTCATAGCGAAAGGATTTGAGTATAGGAGCAGGGAGGTTCTACTGCAGTTGTACAGGGTTTTGGTGAGGCCATACCTGGAGTATTGCGTACAGTTTTGGTCTCCAAATCTGAGGAAAGACATCCTTGCCATAGAGGGGGTACAGAGAAGATTCACCAGACTGATTCCTGGGATGTCAGGACTTTCATATGAGGAAAGATTGGATAGACTCGGCTTGTACTCGCTGGAATTTAGAAGATTGAGGGGGGATCTTATAGAAACTTACAACATTCTTAAGGGGTTGGACAAGCTAGATGCTGGAAGATTGTTCCCAATGTTGGGGGAGTCCAGAACAAGGGGTCACAGTCTAAGGATAAGGGGGGATTCCTTTAGGACCGAGATGAGGAAAACGTTTTTACACAGAGGGTGGTGAGTCTCTGGAATTCTCTGCCACAGAAGGTAGTTGAGGCCAGTTCATTGGCTATATTTAAGAGGGCATTAGATGTGGCACTTGTGGCTAAAGGGATCAGGGGGTATGGAGAGAAGGCAGGTACGGGATACTGAGTTGGATGATCAGCCATGATCACATTGAATGGCGGTGCAGGCTCGAAGGGCCGAATGGCCTACTCCTGCACCTATTTTTCTATGTTTCTATGTTTTAACTCCACTTCCCATTCTCATATTGACCTATTTGCCCTCAGTCTCCTCCATTGCTAGAGGGAGCCACATGCAAACTGGAGTAACAGCACCTCATATTCTACTTGCGTAACCGATAATTTAATGGCACATATATTGAATTCTACAATTTCAAGTATTTTTCACATGGCTGCGGCACCTCAGGATGACCTAGATCTACTGGTTTGCAGGCGACGCCAGTGTATTGGTCCGGATCATGAACAATAATGAGATGGAGTACCGGAAAGAGGTAGAGAACTTAGTTGCATGGTAACACAACACCAATTTCTCCCTTAGTATCAGCAAGATGAAGAAACTAGTTATCGACTTCAGGAAGCGTGATAGTGCACACTAGAGGCAGGAAACATGTTCCCGATGTTGGGGGAGTCCAGAACCAGGGGCCACAGTTTAAGAATAAGAAGCCATTTAGAACGGAGACGAGGAAACACTTTTTCTCACAGAGAGTGGTGAGTCTGTTGAATTCTCTGCGGGCGGTGGAGGCGGGTTCTCTGGATGCTTTTAAGAGAGGGCTAGGTAGGGCTCTTAAAAATAGCAGTCAGGGGATATAGGGAGAAGGCAGGAACGGGGTACTGATTGGGGATAATCAGCCATGAATTGAATGGCGGTGCTGGCCTGAAGGGCCGAATGGCCTACTCCTGCACCTATTGTCTGTTGTCTATTGCACATTCCCCAATCAACATCTATAGTGCCAATGTGGATATGGTTAAGAGCTTCATGGTTTTGGCATTAATGTTATGAACTATCAGGCTTGGACCAACCTCATTGATAGGACAGCCATGAAGGCATGCTAACACCTCTAATTTCTGAGGAAACTGAGGAAATTTGGCATGTCTCCAATGACTCTTACCAATCCCGAAAGATGCATCACAGAAAGCAAACTGTCAGATTGCATCAAACCTTGGTTTGGGAACAACAATGCCCAAAACCACAAAACATTTCAAGAGTGGCTGATGTAGCCCAGCCCTTCACAGAGATCAATCTTCCCACGCATGACGCCATCTACACTTCATGCTACCTTGCAACAGCAGCCAATGTAATCAAAGATGAGTCCCATCCCAGTCATTCATTTTAGAAACAAGGAACTGCAGAAGCTGGCATACAAAAAAAGACACAGAATGCTGGATTAACTCAATGGGTCACGCAGCATCTCCAGAGAACATGGATGGGTGGCAATTTGTGTCCCGACCCAAAATATCCTACATGTTCTCTGAGTTATTCCAGCATTTTGTGTCTTGTTCTGATCATTCCTTCTTTCTTCTGCTTCCATCCGGCAGAAGGTACTGCAGCTTGAAACGCACACCACCAGACCCCGGAAAGGCGGCACAGTGGTAGTGTTGCTGCCATAGAGCACCAGAGACCCGGGTATGATCCTGAATATGGGTGCTGTCTGTGTGAAGTTTGCATCTCATCCCTATGACTGTGTGGGTATCCTCTGGGTGTTCCGGTTTCGTCATACATCCGAAAGATGTGTGGGTTTGTAGGTTAATTGGCCTCTGCAACATTGCTCTTGAGTGTGAAGGGAGTGGTTGAAAATGTGGGATAGCATGGAGCTAGTTCAAATAGGTGAATGAGTTTGTACACCCCAAAGATGTACAGGTTTCTAAGTTAATTGTCTTTGGTTAAAATGGTATATTGTCCCTAGCTTGGTGGAAATACTAGTGTTTGGGGATCACTGGTCAGTGTTTTCTCAGTGGGCCAAAGGTCTGTTTTGCCGCTATATCTCTAAAGGCTGCACTCTGTATCTTCTCCTTTGCTTTATCTATTTACTTGAGTTTGCCTTGATTGTATTTCTGTTTAGTATTATCTGATTGAATAGCTTGCAAAATTAAACTTTTCACTATACCTCGGGACATTTGACAACAATAAAACCTAAACCTAAACTTGAACTTCAATTTAAATCTAAACCTTGGCGCTGAAGAAATAATGTGGACTAAACTTTGAAAAATCCCTTGGAGCTCGTGCCCTACAAGGGAATAAAAAAGTGGCTAATAAAACTCTGTATTTAAGGAAAGAGAGTGAGTACACTGAATGTTGTAGACTACGGAGTCTGAGGTCAGTTAACAGTTAAATCCTAGAATCTATTATTAAGTACATGGGAACAGAAAACATAAAATATCATGATAAGGCGCTATTTAAAAGTCAAATGTATTTGCTAGATCTAGTGAATTTTGTGAGAATATAACAACCAAAGACAGTAACTATTGTACATAGTCATAGCAAAATACAGCACGGAAAGGGGATAACCCCCATGTCTGTGCTGACCATCGAGTTCCCATCAATATTCATCCCATTTTCAAGGATGGTTGAAGTGCTTCCACCTTACTATTCTCGTCTCCAAGAATAACAGACTCAGCTTCTTTGCTCACTCCCAAAAGCTGAAACTGCCCATCCCAGGCAACATCATGACAAATCTGTTAAAGAAGGAACTGCAGATGCTGGAGAATCGAGGGTTACACAAAAAGCTGGAGAAACTCAGCGGGTGCAGCAGCATCTAAGGGGCGAAGGAGATAGGCGACGTTTCGGGTCGAGACCCTTCTTCAGACTGTCTGAAGAAGGGTCTCGACCCGAAACGTCGCCTATCTCCTTCGCCCCTTAGATGCTGCTGCACCCGCTGAGTTTCTCCAGCTTTTTGTGTAACCCCCATCATGACAAATCTGTTCGGCACTCTCTTTAGTGCAATCATATCTGTCCTATGTTTGGGTGACCAGAGCCCCATGCAGTTCTCCAGGTATGGCCCTAACCAGTGTTTTATGGTTGCTCCTGGCTCTAAAGGTTTATGCCATGGCTACTGAAGGGAAGTTTTTTTAACAGCTTATCTATTGGTACTACTGCATTAACGGATTCTTGAACATGTACACCAAGATGTATCTGTTCCTTTGTGTTTCATAAGGTCCTACAAACCATCCCACAATCCTAATATTACTAGTCCTACAAAATGCACCAATTGCCATTTTTCAGGATTAAGTTCCAAGCAATACCATTGTTCTGCTCATTTTACTAACTCATCAATATGGTTATGTAGCCATGCACCATCCACCTCTCTATCAACACCTTTTTTAAAATCTGCAAATATTGATCATATCTTCTGCATTCACATCCAGTTCATTAATGTATATGTCAAACAGTAAGGGACCTATCCCTGACCCCTGTGGTACACAATTGATAGCAAGCTTCCCATCATGAAAAGCAACCTTAGACCATAAACTGAATTATAAATAATCTGAATCATGAGTCTGAAGAAGGGTTTCGACCCAAAACGTTGCCTATTTCCTTCGCTCCATAGATGCTGCCTCACCCGCTGAGTTTCTCCAGCATTTTTGTCTACCTTCGATTTTCCAGCATCTGCAGTTCCTTCTTAAACATTGGACCATAATCATTTGCCTCATATCAACAAGTCAATTTTGGATCCAATTTCCAACTTGTCCCAGACTCCATGATTAGACTCCTATGCAGGACTTTATTAAAAAGCTTACTAAAGTCTATATAATTAATCGAACCATATTATCATTAATGCTCTTCGCACTGGTTTGTAAAGTTCAATCAAATTAGTCAGACAGGCAGTTCCCTTGACAAAACAATGCAACTTTGTGATTAATTCCTGCCTCCAAGTACAGATTAACCTTATCAGAATTCCGTTCCAATAATTTCCCTATCACTTGGGGGTGACAGTGGCAGAGCTGTTGCCTTACAGCGTCAGAAACACAGGTTCGATCTTGACCACGGATGCTGTCTGTATGGAGTTTGTCCGTTCTTCCTGTGACCATATAGGTTTTTTCTGGGTACTCTACATATTCCGCTTGGGGAGTCTGCATCCTCTGGGCTTAAACATTGAATTTTCTCAATTCTGTTAACCCAGACTGCCCCCTCCCCTCCCCACCTCTCCCTCAGCCCTCGGGCCCTGACATTCCTTCTCCATCTCCCCCCCCCCCCCCCCCCACCCCAGTCGTACTAGCTTCTCATTTTCACACCACAAACAGCTTACAATGGCCTGTCTCCTTTATCATCAATACTTTTTTGTATATCTTTCTTTCATTGTTCTTTATCTCTCCACATCACTGTTTATATCTCTCGTTTCCCTGATCCCTGACCAGTCTGAAGAAGGGTCTCGACCCGAAACGTCGCCTATCTCCTTCGCTCCTTAGATGCTGCTGCACCCGCTGAGTATCTCCAGCTTTTTGTGTAACCCTCCATTCTCCAGCATCTGCAGTTCCTTCTTTAACACTACCATATTCACTGTTCTCCTGACAACTAGAACATATCTAAATCTTAAAATGCCTTTTAATAAGCTGCCATGTAAAAAAAATGGTGGAAAATTAAGGCCTGGTGTGGTTGAGAAAAATAATGTAACATTTAGAAGGGACATCTTAAAGCACAGCAAAGTACTTCATGGGTCACTTTCAGATTAGTAGGTTAATATAATGGGGTATCACCACGTAATATAGTGTTATATAATAATAATAATAATAATATAATAATTAAGTATCACCACTAGGGTTCAATAGTGTATAATGTATATTTATGACAGATAAAGAGACTAAGTATTAATATATCCAATTTTGCTGATGATGCATTTGTTGAGGGAAAGTGAGCAGTGAAGAGGAACTTGCCATTACCTGCAGGCTACCCACATTGCTATTGGCACATGAGTAGATTTTTGCATATACTGGATGAAAACTTTTTGAACTGTAAGTTCCACATCCAAAATGGCATGGCTCAGCATGGTAGTAGGGTAGTGATTCATGGACAGATGGGAACAAGCTCCATCCGACTGCACGGAAAACCACATTCCCAGCTTTAACCACAAAGTCCTTGGCAATCTGAAATATTCAAAGCCTCATTTTAAAATTAAATGAAGAACTATAATTATTCTAAAATATGTGCAGAATGCTGGTAAATAATCCAGAATATTGTCATATACATAAATCAGAAAACGTAAATAACCTTGTACGTCCTTGCAGTCACTCCTGCCCATACAAGTGTTCCTACACAAGGTTTAAGCCAGCAAAGGTTCAACAGGCAGATTCCAAACTTGTGCTGGGGGAATTAGCAAGTTGATCCTCTGCCACTGGATTTTATGCAGAGAACAATATCAAATCACAATTGAGAAACTCCTGGTTAAATCTGGCTAATGGAGTCAGTATTTAATTATTCATCCAGGGGTTCAAACCTAGGGACACTTATATGGTAAAATGTTTAGTTTAGTTTGGAGATTAAGCGTGGAAACAGGCCCTTCAACCCACTGAGTTGGCCCTGATCAGCAATCACCCGTACGTGTGAAATGCTGGGAATACATCCAGGACTACCAATATTACTAACAATTCTGGCCTAAAAGACGTAGATGAATTAAGTGAAAGTATAAGAAATTGTAAGGTGGAGTATAATAGGAGGAAATTTGAGATACAAGAATTGGGAAAGTATTTTTAAATTGTGAGAAGCTGATCATAATGGATCTCTGGAAATATTTGGTTGTTCTTGTACATGAGAAACAAAGCTAGCACATACTTAATGCAAGCAGTAAAGACAAGGAATTTTAATTGATTGGAATAAGGAAAGATTGTCTGAAGGAGGGTTCTGAACCAAAACGTCACCTATCCATGTTCTTGTGGAATGTTGTCTGACTCACTGAGTTACACCTGCACTTTGTGTCTTTTTTTTATCACTAGCATCTACAGTTCCTTGTTTCTCCAAAGATTGGTTGGTTAGACAACACCCGAAATACTGCAAGCATTTTTTAATCTCAATTGGGAAGGAAGGATATTTTTATCTAAAGTGGCAGAGATACACAGGATTTCCAGATTATGAGAGGTTTGTCTTATGAGAAAGGATTGAATTTGTACAGATAATTTCTCCCCTTATTATTTATTTTCTTATTTAAGGTATAAAAGATAGTAACATAAGCATTGGGGTTCTGCAAGGCTCACAACTGGATTAAAGTTTATTATTTTCTGTAGTTTATATCAGTGCTTTGTACTTAAATAGAAGATTATGAATTGGAATCCTGCCGATGATAACAAATGTGCCATTAATAGTGCAAAGGAATGTTGAATGTTGTCGGCTGCACATAGATAATAAAGAAATTATAGGAGTGCAAATAGAACTCAGACCAGCAAAATGTTGGTAACGTATTCGGTGAGAGCAATGATGCAAAGGAATGAGCAATAAGTGATGGGATATTGAACAGTGTTGAGCAACAGAGGGTCTTAGCAGTGCTAATGGTGAGTAGATGGAAATTACTGGGGCATTTAAATTAATCTAAAATATAAGAAAAGGGAGGTACTGAATAAAGTACTGATTAGGTAAAAGTTGTATACAATTATGGTTACCACACTATAGGCAGGATATGATTGCACCAGGGAATGTTTGGGGTGAGCTACAAGGAGGTTAGAAGAGCAAGAGAGTATTAATTATGAAGAACACAAGTACAATAACTCATCATATATTACAGTAATCACAACTAAACATTGTCTTTGTCATATTATTAGATGCAATTAACTCAATCTCAGCAATATCTATAATGGTTACTTCTTAAGGCGCTTTATCTTTGTGTTTCTGCTTTCACACCATTTTGTCAAAATATTTAAAATAACCTTAGTGCTAAACCAAGTGAACAGAAAGGAGAAATGTAATTCGATAGGAAGATCCAAAACTAGTTTTATGGTAACTAATGCGGGAGGAGTTGAGGAAAAAAACACCAAAGTGCAGTGAGATCTGGAACTCGCAGTCTGAAAATCTTGTGGTGGCTGTGGGCTTTTAAGTACTGCTGATTGCAAAACACAGGCAGAGCCCTGCACAGAATATCAATTCTGGAAAGGTGTAAACTCTCAAGTGATGGCCGTGTCTGGTATAATGATTTTGATATATACTGATGTACAAGAAGTAAACTGAAACATTTTCTTGATCATCGGAGTTTGAGAAGAGACCTGATAGAAGTATATAAAATTATGAGTGGCATAGATAGGGTAGAGAGTCAGAAGCTTTATCTCAGGGTGGATCTCAAAGAACATAGATTTAAGGTGAGAAGAGCAGAGTTTAGATGTGTGGGACAGGTTTTTACAAAGAGATGGTGGGGGCATGGAACACACTGCCAGGAGTGGTGGTGGAGACAAATACACAAGGGCATGGATTGTACTTGGTATATTAAAGATAGCATGAACTCAATCATAAAAATCTCTACTTTAGTTATTGCTTTAATTCTCTCCATCTCTGTGCTTCAGTGTCGCACCATCTTTCACACTCCCCCTCTGACCCATTTAGACACTCGCCATTTCCTATTTTCCACCGTCCCTCCTGAAGTCATAAAGTCATCCCTCATTTTTCTTTTCTGCATTCAATTCTGCCAAGATCGTTTTCATGCAATCTTGCCACACTCAAGCTATCCTCAATTGGGCTGATATTGGAAGGTCTTTGCTGGTTGATATCTGTAAGTTACCTGCATAGCATCTTACAAGCTTTTGAATTATTTCCACATTACAACGGAGTCCTTGAGTAAAACATGCGATTCAGTCGGCACTTGATTTAGGCCATTCAGCATTACTGGAAACAGCAGAAATTTTGCAGACACTGTGCACTTACTAAAAACAGCAATCTCATCATCTCCATTTGTATCTTCTGTGCCAACCTCAATTGATCTTACCTTGATACTACATCCTTTGCTGCAACTGCACAGACAGTGATAAGCCACGAGGCCATGTTCAGATCTTGTGAGTAGCCTCTGGCTGAGTAAGGTCTACATGCTACCCCCCCGTTAAAGACACCTTCCATTACTTTCTTGAAGACTGACTCTAAATGGATAGAGCAGTAATTTACGAGAATTAATTTGTCTTTATTTTTGAGGCAGGTGCCAGTGTTGTCACTTTATTGGTAACATTTGGCTTGAAACACAGGTAGTTCGGGAGAATAAGTATTCAGCTCTGCAATTGGGATGTTATCACCACCATAAAGTCTTTGCTGTGACTAGCCTGATCCAATTGATTAGTTGTTGGGCTACAGGGCATGATCTGAAGCATGCATCTTTTGATGTTTTAGCACACAATGCCAAATTGGTCCTTCATTTTAGGTATGTAACAACCCTAGAAAATAGGAGTGAGTTTAGGCCATTGGGCTCTTCCCCCATCCCCACCATTTAACATGATCCCAGTTGATCTGTGCCAGCCACAGCTCCATTCCCCTGGTGCTTCTCCTGGTATGATCGTTGTCAATGAACTAGGGTTTGTCTTCTTGCTTCATACTAATGGGAAAGTGATATGGATGCCCAGCTATAAGGTAACAGATTGTTCTGGAATACACTTCTGCTCCACGACTGGCCCAAAATACTTTGTGGCTGCATATTTTCACACTTGCTTGATGACGTCCATTGACTGATTAGTAAACTCAGCTGCATTTTACATTTTCCAATCCCCACCCGCTCTGCTAAACACATGCAGACATACACACCTGTCCAAAACCCCTCTGCCTTTCTATCTCCCTCGCCTATTTTAAGACTTTAAAACTTACTTCGATAGTTTTATTCACCATACTGAAAAAGTATTGTGAGCATAGTTGTCAAATTCAGTTTTGCTTGTGGTCCTATGAAACACCTTGAGAATAAGGGTCTCGACCCAAAACGTCACCCATTTCGTCTATCCAGAGATGCTACCTGTGTTGCTGAGTTACTCCAGCATTTTATTTCTATCTTCGGTTTAAACCAGCATCTGCACATTGAGAATATCTTCCTACACATTGAGAATATCTTGCTACATTAAAGTTGCTGTACATGATGACTGAGACATTTCTCAACCGAACCAAAGAGTAATTCACCCAGAGTTTATTCTTCCTATAAACAAGTTTTAATGTTTTGAAAGATGAAAAGGGGAAAAATGTATTTTATACAGTTCTTCATAAAGAGGGATGTGGACCAAATGCAAGGAAATGGGACTAGCTCAGTCAACTTGGTCGGCATGGACAAGTTGGGCCAAAAGCCCTGTTTCCATACTGCATAAATCTATAACTCTTGGCATGACCTTTGGACCCCCCAGAGCAAAATACAGCCACGTGCATTCCAATATTAGAATTATGGCAAATGCCACACACAATATGCATTCAGCAAAGACCCACAAACAACAATGGAAATATGGTTAGATAACCACCAAAAATCGTTCAGTGCAATTCTATGCAGGCTATATATATATACAGCAAATCAAAATATTCTTCTTTGTGGTTTGAATTCATGCAAATTCCCTTCCCCAAATAAGGCACTTTCAGAGATTGATTTCAATGAAAACCAACGTCGAACTAAATATCCTGTACATGAGCCACACACAGATGTGCATGGGAACAGCATGTTATCAAGTTCCCATATCGTTATTTGGTGTATTCTGTCTGTAAATCAGATGTTTTCCCTTCATTTGGACCAGTTTCAGAACCAAATTGTTCAGAATAATGTTTTAACATGGTATCTTTGAAATGTTATTTGAAGCTATCAAAAATGAGACCAATTAGGCTGTAGTAATGTTTAAGAAAGAACTGCACATGCAGTCTACATTAGACTGTAGTAATATTATTTTCCATATTGATTCACTATCGAAATGCCAATATACTAACATCTTTGACTATTCTTATGGTCTATTGTATTGAATAAACGAAACTACCCATTTAAAATTCTATCAATTGTTTTTTCCATCAGTTGAAATCAGGATCCCTGCTTAAATGGAATAATGTGGATGTAGACATTGTCTTTCACCACCACATAATCCCTATCCTAATTTTATACTTTAGATTAGAATTTGGGGGAAGAGTTGAAATTATAATCTACGCAGAAGACAGCATGATCTCCGTGTCTATGTGTGCCTTGGCTAGAAGTAGAAAACTAAGGCCCTAACATCCTAGGCTGCAGGGACGTAGTTTGTCAATGACAAGACCTTTCGTGGTGCAATGAGGAGCCATTGATCCCGTCAACCTCTAAGAGCTTGATAGCTGGCCCTGCCTCCACCCCCCCCCCCCCCCCCCCCCCCCCCCAACATAGATGACTGTAAAAGCTGTGAAGGCTATTTTTTATAGTTTATAAATGTCGGAGAATCGGAGACATCTTTGGTAAAAATATCAAACTAAATTGTAAGCAATAAACTTGCTTTCACCCTTGCATCAAAACCTGTGGCCCTCCAATCGCCATTGAATCAGTGGGGGTTCCGGTTATATATTAGGTTCAACATCCAGGTCACAGTTCAGACTTTAAAATGGATCTGTTCCAAACTATTTGAAGGCAGTTCATTCATGTGAATAGTTATCATTGGTCACTTCAAAGTTAAGAATTATAAACAAGATCTCCTTCTGTACATGTTCTTAGCCCTTTAAAAATAGTCTTTATTAACCAATGAACCAGTCAATGAATTGTATATCCAAATGTCTAAAGTCCTGATGCTGCACGTATTAAGAGCCAATCTATGTATTCCTTTCACTTTACTCCAAAGTCATCCTATTTATTGTGTAAAGACCATATTTGCACAAATAAGAGTAATTGAACCATTTATCGTTTAACTGTTCATGATGTTGAATAAAAGAAGGAAAGTCCATTATATTATCAATACTAAAATGCATTTCATTATGTCTTTAATATAAAACAATTCGAAGGAGCTTTATAAAAGCCTTATTAAATAACAAAGCTTATGGGAGATATTCGGGCATATTTAAGGAATACCTTAAAGGGGGAAAGATAGAAAGTGAAGCTGATAAGGGAATTCCAAACCTTGAGAATTTGTGAAGCACGTTTCACAATCCCTTCAGGTTGATTCCATTGTACATGGCTACTTCAACCAAACTAAAGTCTTTGAACCCTGAAATGTATCAGAATACAATTAATCCTTTTGAACAAAATAATATTTTGCCTCTAGTGCTCTATGTGTTTTCGTATCGTGCCTCATAAATCTGTACGAATAATGGGCCTGACCACTTAGGTGAGTCTTTATCTCATCAGGGAGGCGGTACAGGAGCCTCAGGTCCCGCACCAGTAGGACGAAGAACAGCTTCTTCAACTACACCATCCGACTGCTGAACTCGGAGCCCAGCTGATAGATTTGTCTGTACCCTGCATTTATTTATTTTCCATACTGCTACCACTGCACTCTGTATTTGTTTTTCTATATCGCTATCACTACGAATGACGCTAAACTGCATTTTGTTGTACCTATACTTGTATTTGTGCAATGACATTAAACTTGAATTGAATTGAATTGAATTTAGGCAACTGCCAGGGACTAGTTTTAATGGAATTCACCTATGACACCTGGCGACAACCTACCAAAGCACCCACGTCAACCTACGACAGCAAAAGATTGATGCCACTGTTGCGAAACAATTTCAAAATGTTGAGAATTTTGCGGCAGTCGCTTGTAGTCGGCCAAAAAATCGCTTAAGTGGGACAGGCCCATAAACATGTGTTCTTTTAGAAGGAAAAACATGATTTGCTATTTTTTGCATAAAACAGACTTTTCACGACATAGAATTTTTCAACTGTGCACTGCATTTTGAAGAAGAATTACATTAATTTTAATGAAATCAATAATGCAGTATGGGATGATCAAGCATGATCAAGCATAATAACGGACGAGATGTACCCTGGCCACTTCCTCTTTTCCCCTCTCCCATCAGGCAAAAGGTATAGAAGTTTGAAAAGGCACACCTCCAGATTCAGGGACAGTTTCTTTTCAGCTGTTATCAGGTAACTGACAACCTCCCACAACTGGAGAACAGTCCTGAACTACTATCTATCTTATTGGTGATTCTCGGACTATCCTCGATCAGACTTTGCTGAGTTTACCTTGCACTTATTCCCTCATCATGTAAATGGCAGACCCCCTAGTCCTCACCTTTCACCCCACTAGCCGTCACATACAACAAATAGTCCTCCGTCATTTTCGCCACCTCCAATGTGACCCCACCACTCGACACATTTTCCCAACTCCCCCCCTGTCTGCTTTCCGCAAAGACCGCTCTCTCCGTAACTCCCTGGTCAATTCTTCCCTTCCGCACCACCCCCTCCCCGGACACTTTCCCTTGCAACCGCAAGAGATGCTACACTTGTCGCTTCATCTCCCCCCTCGACTCCATTCAAGGACCCAAGCAGTCGTTCCAGGTGCGACAGAGGTTCACCTGCATATCCTCCAACCTCATCTATTCCATCCGCTGCTCTGGATGTCAACTGATCTACATCGGTTGGACCAAGCGTAGGCTTGGCGATCGTTTCGCCGAACACCTCCGCTCGGTCCGCGAATCTGAGTTCCCTGTGGCTCAGCACTTCAACAGCCCCTCCCATTCCGAATCCGACCTTTCTGTCCTGGGCCTCCTCCATGGCCAGAGTGAGCACCACCGGAAATTGGAGCAGCAGCACCTCATATTCCGCTTGGGCAGTTTGCACCCTAGCGGCATAAACATTGACTTCTCTAGTTTCCGGTAGCCCTTGCTGTCTCCTCCCCTTCTCAGCTCTCCCTCAGCCCTCGGGCTCCTCCTCTTTCTTTCTCCTTTCTTCTCCCACCCCCCCCCCCCCCCCACCCCCCACACATCAGTCTGAAGAAGGGTTTCGGCCCAAAACGTTGCCTGTTTCCTTCGCTCGATAGATGCTGCTGCACCCGTTGAGTTTCTCCAGCACTTTTGTCTACCTTCGATTTTCCAGCATCTGCAGTTCCTTCTTAATCCTTTTTTATTTCAACACTATAGAGACACACAGCATGGACACAGGTCCCTTGGTCCAACTTGCACATGCTGACCAAGATGTCCCATCTATCCTAGATCCCATCTAACCTGCCTGCATTTAGCCCATTTCTCTCTAAACCTTTCCTATCCATGTACCTGTCCAAATGCAGAGCTGCCAACTCTCACGCATTGAGTGTGAGACTCACGCATTTCACCAAATTCTCACGCTCTCACGCTGATCACAGAATTTCTCACACTTGTCGTGAGAAATTCTGTGATCAACAAGAATATCAAAACTAATATCAACTACATGGGCCACGGGTGTTGGAGAGCCGGGGCGGAGGGAGGGATAGAAGCAGAAGCAGCGACGGACACAGATGCGGACGGGGAGCCGGGGCTGGCTAGTGTTTAAATGTTCTAAATGGCTTACCCCTTATTCTTAAACTGTGGCCCCTGGTTCTGGACCCCCCACATTGGGAACATGTTTCCTGCCTCCAGTGTGTCCAAACCCTTAACAATCTTATATGTTTCAATAAGATCCCCTCTCATCTTTCTAAACTCCAGAGTGTACAAGCCCAACTGCTTCATTCTCTCAGCATATGACAGTCCCGCCATCCCAGGAATTAACCTTGTAAACCTACGCTGCACTCCCTCAATAGCAAGAATGTCCTTCCTCAAATTAGGGGACCAAAACTGCACACAATACTCCAGGTGTGCTCTCACTAGGGCTCCGTACAACTGCAGAAGGACCTCTTTGCTCCTATTTTCGATTCTTGTTATAAAGGCCAACATGCCATTTGCTTTCTTCACTGCCTGCTGTACCTGAATGCTTACTTTCATAGACTGATGTACAAGGACCCCCAGATCCCATTGTACTTCCCCTTTTCCCAGCTTGACGCCATTTAGATAGTAATCTGCCTTCCTGTTTTTGCTACCAAAGTGCTACCTCACATTTATCTGCATTAAACTTCATCTGTCATGTATCTGCCCACTCCCCCAACCCGTCCAAGTCACCCTACAACCTCATAGCATCCTCCTCACAGTTCACACTGCCAGCCAGCTTTGTGTCATGCAAATTTGTTAATGTTACTTTGAATCCCTTCATACAAATCATTGATGTATATTGTAAATAGCTGCCCCAGCACCGAGCCTTGCGGCACCCTACTAGTCACTGCCTGCCATTCTGAAAGGAACCCATTAATCCCCACTCTCTGTTTCCTGTCTGCCAATCAATTTTCTATCTCTTACAATTCCTTAGTTCTATCCATACTGACTCCACATGTCTCAATGTCACCCCTTGCAAGGGACTGAATTTCATTCCTCACCAACAGAGCAACCCCACCCCCTCTGCCCACCTGTCCACTTTTCAATAGAAGGCAAACCCTTGAATATTCAGTTCCCAGCCCTGGCCCCTCTTGCAGCCATGTCTCTGTAATTCCCACAACATCATACTTGCCAATTTCTAACTGAGCCTCAAGCTCGTCCACTTATTGAACATGCCTTCAAGTCCTGGCAACATACTCATAAGTCATCTCTGCCCTCATTCCAGTTTAATGACATTGTTCCTTTAATAGGGTGACCAAAACTGATAACAATACTTATACAACTGTAACATAGCGTTCTAACATCTACAGCATACCGTGAGTGATGAAGGGCAATGTACCAAAAGTGTTATTGACCACCCTATCTACCTGTGACGCCACTTTCGGTACCTGCACTCCTTGATCTCTTTGCTCTTCAACATTCCCCAGAACCTTTTCATTCATTGGGAAGGTCCTGCCCCGCTTTGACTTCCAAAAATGCACCACCTCGAACTTATTTGCATTAAACTCCATTGACCATTCTTCAGCCCATTTGACCAGCTGATCAAAATCCTGCTGTAATTTTGAGATTCTCCCTATTTAACAAATATTCTGTAAGTCTGAAGTAGTGTTCCACCAAGAACGCCACCTGTCCATTCTTTCCAGAGATGCTGCCAAACCTGAGGAGTTAAGGTTGAGCAAGTTAGGTCATTATTCTTTGGACGCAGAAGGTTAAGGGGGGGACTTGATTGAGGTCTTTAAAATGATGAAAGGGATAGACAGAGTTGACGTGGATAAGCTTTTCCCATTGAGGGTAGGGAAGATTCAAACAAGAGGGCATGACATGAGAATTAAGGGACAGAAGTTTAGGGGTAACATGAGGGGGAACTTCTTTACTCAGAGAGTGGTGGCTGTGTGGAATGAGCTTCCAGCAGAAGTGGTGGAGGCAGGATCGATTTTAACATTTAAAAGTAAAGTGGATAGGTATATGGACAGGAAGGGAATGGAGGGGTATGGTCTGAGTGCAGGTAGATAGGACTAGGGGAAAATAAATGGTCGGCACGGACTGGAAGGGCCGAGAGGGCCTGTTTCCGTGCTGTAATTGTTATATGGTTATATGGTTACTCCAGCACTTTGTGTCACTGTGTCAGGTCGGAGGGAGTTCCCACCACCACGGGTACCATGTAATCCCGTGCTACCTGCTCCATGGTCGGACAGTTGGCAACTAAACTGTCTCCCCACCTGGTTTGCCAGATGAGAAGGGGGCTGTGGACCCCAGCAGGACCAAAAACAAGACATGTCAAAGGGCAGAGGAGCTCCTAGCGAGCCAACCGCCATCCACACTTCAGTGGAAGTTGCGATCACTGTCGTACATAGCATTGTTGGCATCGTGCCCATTGATATTTTCAACGATGATGATGATGATTTGTGTTTCCACTTCAGTTTTCCCTATTGTTTCCATCAATGTGAAAATTCACTTTTCCCCACAATTTTGTCCACCTGCCAAATGCTTGCACTGACTCTATCTCTTTTAAGACTTTGATCACAGCTCATTTTCCCACAAACTTGTGAACTACTCGTTCTATTTCGGGTGCTTCTGTTCATGAACACTGACCTCTGCTGTTGGTATTAGGCCATTGTGGTGTATATTGTGATTACTGTTTAAAGTAAATAAAACAGGAAAAGATCATGGATCATATGATGCCTATCATGCCTTGCAGATAAGCAAAAGAGCATCACTGAAATGTTTATTTTAAAATATAGTGTTATGGCAGGAAAAAACCCACAATGTTTCACCTGAAATAAGTAGAAGGTTCTTGCACTGGCAGAGTTGGGAAGCCAGCTTACAGTTGGGTTGGGAAACATGAACCAACCTCTCAAAGAAACTGCTTGAGGACTTTGTTTAATGTAACAAATGGAAGGAATTTGTTGGAAACATATTGTTTGATCCTCGAGGGAAAAAAATCAGGACCAAACTTCTTAAAAGGAAAGAGCAAGCAGACATTTTTGAGGAATTTAAATTGGAACTGGTGTTGACAGCCATTCAACTCATGAAATAGTTTGCATAACTGTCTGAAGGGCTTTTCCATCCCTTGTTAATCCTAATAAAATGTCAAATCGCCCCTCTTACGAGGGTCAAAAACTTTAGTTTCATTTAGGAATTAGCGCTATGTTTTAGTAAAGTTTATAAAATAGAAATTTGTCTTGTGTTCATACCGGCCACCAATTATGCACTTCGACCAATTTTTGGTTCTGTTGATTTCAGTAGAGATGTTTATCTAATCAAGACCAAAATAGGCTGTTAAGGGGAAAATGAACTTGTGCACACTAATATTCCAGACAAATTTCTACCATCTTTTCCTTTTTTGTTTTAGGCATTTTGGAATTGCCACAAGCAATTAATAATATATCATAACAACAACTTCCAATTGTATGGACTATTAATTTAGCAAAAGCATTCCAAAGTAAGGGTTTGGACATGCTAGAGGTAGGAAACATGTTCCCGATGTTGTGGGAGTCCAGACCCAGGGGCCGCAGTTTAAGAATAAGGAGTAAGCCATTTAGAACGGAGACGAGGAAACACTTTTTCTCACAGAGAGTGGCGAGTCTGTGGAATTCTCTGCCTCAGAGGGCGGCAGAGGCGGGTTCTCTGGATACTTTCAAGAGAGAGCTAGATAGGGCTATAAAAAATAGCGGAGTCAGGGGATATGGGGAGAAGGCAGGAACGGGGTACTTATTGGGGTTGATCAGCCTTGATCACATTGAATGGCGGTTCTGGCTCGAAGGGCCGAATGGTTTACTCCTGCACCTATTGTCTATTGTCTATTATACTATAGGAGTAGTAAATAGAACAAAAATCTGAATTTGACCATCAGAAGATTTTGTTTTGAAAGTTGGATTTTTGCAATTAAACTGCACCTTATAAAGAATATTGAAGCAAGACTAGGCAGGTTGAGTGAAATAGTTTTTATTCACAGAAACAAAACCAGACTCGTGAAAAACGCTGAGCTTACTAAACACAGCTCCTGTCACTGGGAGGAGCGCTGATAACTGGCTGAAAGCTCGCGAACGAACCCCCGTGATCACCTGACCATGCCGACCATTGACGTGGGTTCTGACCACAGCCCCAACACTAGGTGCTACTACAATATGTAGGAAGGAACTACAGATGCTGGTTTACACCATAGACACAAAATGCTGGAGTCATTCAGCATCTCTGGAGAAAAGGAATAGGTGACGTTTTGGGTAGAGACTTCTTCAGAATAAAGAATAGTTTAGCAGTTTTTCATGGATGAAAAACTGCTTTGTTTACCATAATGGTGTAACAAAGAGACAAAGTCAGGCATCAGAGGATGAATTGTCAGATTTATAACTCGCCTGCTTCAGAGCAAAATGATAGGCCTAATGTTATTGTGGGATAATTCCCTGTCATTTAACCTGTTAAAAAGATAGTATCATGCAGTCACAGGGAGAACATTCAAACTCTACACATGACCAGCTGCGCCTCATGCAGGGCAGTCAGTTACCTCACTGTATCCATGCTGTATCTCTAAAACTAAACCCTCACCTCAGGAACAGCTCTGTGACAAGATCTGGGACCGCATGGTCCTGACAAAAGTCAAACTAGGGTTTGGTGAGTCGGTCGTGGGTGAGACAGAGCTGTTTGACAGCACTGTCAACAACAGCTTCTAACATTTTTCTGATGGTTGAAAGCAGATTAATTGAACAGTGATTCGCTAAAACAGATTTATTACAACGCAGAAGGAGACTACCAGGTCCATGTTGGCTCTCAACATAGTGATCTTATCAGTCCTATTCCTCTCATTTCAGTGTAGCCTGTAACTTATTCTCAACCATATGCCCATGAAATCTACTTTACCTGCACCATAGGTTAGTTTACTGAGCAGCATGTCTCTGTGCTGTGAGAAGAAGCTAGAGCACTAATCACTATCCCATGTCAGGTTGGGGGAGTTGGCAGATGCATGGCAGATTAAGTTTAATGCGGGTAATTGTGAGGTTATCCACTTTGGGAGCAAAAGTAGGAATGCAGATTACTGGGGGTCATTGTACATCAGTCTATGAAAGTAAGCATGCAGATACAGCAGGCAGTGAAGAAAGCGAATGACATGTTGGCCTTTATAACAAGAGGAATCGAATATAGGAGCAAAAAGGTTGCAGTTGTACAGAGCCCTAGTGAGACCACACCTGGAGTAATGTGTTCAGTTTTGGTCCCCTAATTTGAGGAAGGACATTCTTACTATTGAGGGAGTGCAGCGTTGGTTTACAAGGTTAATTCCTGGGATGGCGGGGCTGTCATTTGCTGAGAGAATGGAGCAGCTGGGCTTGTACACTCTGGAGTTTAGAAGGATGAGAGGGGATCTCATTGAAACATATAAGATTATTAAGGGTTTGGACACGCTAGAGGCAGGAAACATGTTCCCGATGTTGAATGAGTCCAGAACTAGGGGCCACAGTTTAAGAATAAGGAGTAAGCCATTTAGAATAGAGATGAGGAAACAGTTTTTCTCACAGAGAGTGGTGAGTCTGTGGAATTCTCTGCCTCAGAGGGCGGTGGAGGCGGGTTCTCTGGATGCTTTCAAGAGAGAGCTGGATAGGGCTCTTAAAAATAGTCGAGTCAGGGGATATGGGGAGAAGGCAGGAACGAGGAACTGATTGGGGATGATCAGCCATGATCACATTGAATGGCGGTGCTGGCTCGAAGGGCCGAATGGCCTACTCCTGCACCTATTGTCTATTGTATATTGTCTATTGTCATGGTAGGGAGAATATGCAAGACCTTCACACACAGCATCGCAAACGGTTTCTAGAGTTGTGGAACAACAGAACGAACTGCTGCAACATTGTGCTAGGCTTGATTTGTCCTGCAGATAGATATAATAATGCATGAGTAACTCAGCCAGTCAGGTAACATCTCTGGAGAAAAGGAATAGGTGAAATTTTGGGCCGACACCCTTCTTCAGACTCTGCCTCTGGTGAGCTGCACATACCTACATAATTTTCCACATTGTCGGGAGATGACTTAACTTTAACCAAAGATCCTATAGCGAGCAAGATGGATCACTCGATGAAAAAGACATAATACGGGTCATGGGCAGATTCATGGGTAATTTTCGGCCCCATTTCCTGAACCGTCTTCCGTCTCCACACCAAAGATCCCATAGCGGAGCAATGATACTAGTGCGGAGACGGAAGCCATTTACGGAAACATCCTCGTAAAAATAAAAGTGCTTTGGTAAAAATATTCTCCTCATTTTCAGAATTATAATTTATTAACACAAACTGTTCCCCCGCAAAGTTGATTACACTGCGAGTCGGGTCAGGTTACTGAAATGGATGAAAAAAAGGTCCACGTTCGGCTCCGTTGCGTACCACATGTCAGCCCATTGCATTTAGAAGGAGTGTTCTATCTTGCTCCGCTATAGGATCTTTGACTTTAGTGGAACCACTTAGCTAGAAGCACATATAGTTCTGGAGCACAGCTCTTTAGTACTACATCTCATCATTGTCTAGTTCCATGGATTTTGCTGTGGTATATGCATTGAATATTTCTAGGAGTAAATATAGAAGAGCAGGAAGATCTATGATTTATGGCCACCAAGATAATGAAAAGATCATCACAATGGGCGAAAGGCATCATACAATTTCTCGAAAGCAAGAAATGTATTGATTGAAATAGAATCAAGATATAAAAGCCAATCTTTAGAAAACTTTAGAAAGGTCGTTAGAACATGAGAATATAAGAATAGAAGCAAGAGTAGGCCTTGTGTGAGGAAAGGATGTTAAACAATAAGCATAAATTCACTAGGTTATGCCTGATATGTTGAAATACAAGTATAAAACTAGCTTGAAAGATTGAGAGATTGGAAAACCTATGGCCATCGTTGCATGGACTCAGAAGGTCAGCATGCTAAAATCTCCAATGTGACCTTAACTGGCAGTCTACATTCTGACATTGATGCCTGACACACAGCATTTGCCACCCTTAATACTCAGGATGACAGATGTCTCATGACTAGCTGGTGCAGTGCTGGACGCAGCCATTTTATACAAATCACATTGCAGCTACTTCCTGCCTTGTTGATTATCCCGCACCTTAGACTGGCTTCAATCCACACGTGACACATGAATGGGCCAATCATCATGTGGGAGGTGACAATACGTGCAGAAGAACAGCAAGACCTCCCTCCCCTGTATTTTCTCTCACCTTGTTGTAAATGTTTATGCATATGTTCTATAATTGTCATGGGAAGAATTTCTACAGGGTCTTTGTGCTTCTCTTTCCACTCTTAATCTTTACCTTTTCTTTTCTTCTGAAGCATTCTCTCAGGATTGAGGATGATTCCAAGTACCCTGCCACTCTAAGTCTGTGATTTCTGTGGTTGTTGATATGGCCTGTATGCGACATACAGCCTCTACTACATATGTGGCTGAAGGTGCAGTTTTAACAATGGCATATGGTTCACTCTTTTGTTCTGCGATTGCTGGTCTTTTATGTGCTCCTGATGCATAAACTCCACTCTCTCTATCCCATCCAGAATGTTCCTTCTCTATTTTGACCTGACAAGTGTCAGTGAAGAAATTATTTTATTCTACGAAGCCTTGTGATGATACCTTGTGATGAGTCACCAGCAACCAGTTAATCATGTCTGTGATGGAGCATGCACTGGAGTGCTTGTTTGTGGAGTCTAGTGTTTGGCATACATCAAAGCTTGCCCATTGGAACTAAGGCCTGAATATTGTGGAAGTCGGTCTGGGAGAGGACAATCACCCTGCCAATGCATTGGACAACATTATTCAGGCAACATAGATTGTGGCTCTCTTGAGCATAGAGATGCCTGCTCTAGGTAGTCCATCAGAAACCACAAGAAACCAAGGCACAGATCATGAGATTTGTGATGGATTTCAAATCTTGATTTTTAAAACACTTTTTTTCTTCAGATAGCCAAAGGCAATTGGTGCACTGAAGATTGTGGTATATTTCATCATGGATGTTTGTTGTGAGGTGGCTCGCAAGATAGGGATGTGTCCAAGGTTTTCCACATTCTTGTTGCACCCCTTTATTGTTGGGGTACGATGGGAGAAGTATCAACTGCATCTGGACAGCCCTGAAGTCCTCAATAAAGAACCATCTCCATCCAAGAGATCCCACAGCTTCCTAATAATCATATGCACAGATTCTTGAGTGCTGTCAAAACCATGAATATCCCTACCATTGATGGACATAGGTGACATAGATAGAGTGGATGTGGAGAGAATGTTTTTAGTTGTGGGAGAGTCTAGAACCAGAGGGCACAACCTCAGAATAATAGGATGTACCTTTAGAATGTCATGAGGAGCAATTTCTTTAGCCAGAGGGTGAAGAATCTATGGAACTCATTGCAATAGACAGTTATGGAGGTCAAGTCATTGGGTATTTTTAAAGCAGAGGTTGATAGGTTCTTTAGTAAGGGTATAAAAGGTTACAGGAAGAAGACAGGAGAATGGGGTTGAGAGGGCAAATAGATTAGCCATGATTAAATGGCAAAACAGAGTCAATGGGCCAAATGGTGTAATTCCACTCCTATGTCTTGTGGTCATAAGGTGAGAATGAAGAATGGAGGAGAACTGATCAAGGAGTCAGCCAGCATCGGCTGGAAGGAGCACATTGAAGAATTTCTGAACCCTGAATATGTATTTCACACAAGTGTCCACGGCTCTATCCCACAGCAAACTATCTGGTATAGTCACACTATCATTCTGCACCAGCAACATGCTAAGCAACGTCATATGTCATATGTCACCAAAGATACAAGACCACAGGGTAAATCATTGCAAGAGCCTTCCTCAACTGCAGTATTGATTCCATCCATCAGGAGGCACAATGGAACATATGGACATATAAAGTAACAGGAGTAGTAACCATTTAGCCCTCAGGCTTGTTCTACCAATCAGCCTAACCAAGGCTGTTCTTGCACTTCAACCATTATTTAACGATGGCATGCAAGCCATGTTCTTAGCCAGGGTTCACAATACATTCACATTTGTGTGAACCAGTGTAATGTATTTCATTATTTTTTTCTCATTCACTTCAATACTGCACCTCTTCTCCAAAAACTGCGAGGGAGTGGAGTGACTTCCAAGACAAATGGAAACTGTTCAACTCGTGTCGCCTCCCTCTGGGTCACCCCACTCCAAGGTCACTCCAACCTCAGTCACTGAGCGACAGTTCACAGACAATACGTATGCGCATTTTAAGAGGCTAAGTTCCAAGCCCTACCCAGTCATCAGCATGGGAAAGGCAGCAGTTGGGAGCTTTTCATTATCTCCTGTCAAGAAGAGAGGTCCAATTTAGCATGTGATTCTATCTGCAACATAGCATTATGCTGCTTTTGATCTATTCTTAGTAAATTTCTAGATATGTCACAGTGGATCTGATTGGGCATTAATGCAATTCACTGCTCATGTTTAGTATACTAAAAAAGGGCAAAATTCAAATTAAAGACAAGGATATAATTGATGGCATCTTCTGGATTTCCACTTTCAGCTGTGCACATGCATACAATGTAATTGTTAAAGAAGGAACTGCAGATGCTGGAGAATCGAGGGTTACACAAAAGGCTGGAGAAACTCAGCAGGTGCAGCAGCATCTAAGGAGCGAAGGAGCGGTCTCGACCCGAAACGTCGCCTATCTCCATTGCTCCTTAGATGCTGCTGCACCCGCTGAGTTTCTCCAGCCTTTTGTGTACCCTGCATACAATGTAAGATGTTTTCATAGTGTACAGATGACAATGCTGAATGTTTAACCATCATTTCAACTACAACATATTTTAAATTTTGGTTAAATGTTGCTTTCAAATTCTTTTTTGAACAAATGTTGGAAAATGTCCTTACTTTGTTTGATAAATGCTGAAGGATTATAACAAACCCCTGACCAATCTTGGAGCAGGATGTGTCGTAGATCTGGAGCAAGATCACTTTTAAGTGGGTTTTTGGTGCCATCTACACTCCGGAGTATGGCGTTTGTCCTGAAAGGCCTTCTTGTTGTTGCATAAGAAATAGGGAAATCAAAGTGATATACTTGCCAGAGGCAGAATCTTCAGCCCATGGTGTGGGGGAAATTCACATTAGTGTGCACATCACAGCTCAAACCAAGTAAATGTTCAATGATCAATGTGGCATGACAGGTCATGTGGACATACTGTAGCAGACATGGTGACAGTGGTTTAGTTAAGAGTTTAGGGATACAGCTTGGAAAAATGTGTCTCAGCCCACCCAGCTCACGCCATTGATCACCCATTCACAATATTTCTGTTACAATAGACAATAGGTGCAGGAGTAGGCCATTCGGCCCTTCGAGCCAGCACCGCCATTCAATATGATCATGGCTGATCATCCCCAATCAATACCCCATTCCTGCCTTCTCCCCATATCCCCTGACTCCGCTATTTTTAAGAGCCACATCTAGCTCTCTCTTGAAAGCATCCAGAGAACCTGCCTCCACTGCCCTCTGAGGCAGAGAATTCCACAGACTCACCACTCTATATGAGAAAAAGTGTTTCCTCGTCTCCTTTCTAAATGGCTTACTCCTTATTCTTAAACTGTGGTCCCTGGTTCTGGACTCCCCCAACATCGGGAACATGTTTCCTGCCTCTAAGCCTTCTAAACTCCAGAGTGTACAAGCCCAGCTGCTCCATTCTCTCAGCATATGACAGTCCCGCCATCCCGGGAATTAACCTTGTAAACCTACGCTGCACTCCCTCAATAGCAGGAATGTCCTTCCTCAGATTAGGGGACCAAAACTGTACACAATACTCCAGGTGTGGTCTCACTAGGGCTCTGTACAACTGCAGAAGGACCTCTTTGCTCCTATATTTGATTCCTCTTGTTATAAAGGCCAACATGCCATTCGCTTTCTTCACTGCCTGCTGTACCTGCATGCTTACTTCCATAGACTGATGTACTAGAACCCCCAGATCCCGTTGTACTTCCCCTTTTCCCGACTTGCCCAGCTTTCTCATCCACTCCGTACATATTTGGAGCCGTTTTACAGAGGCTACCCTACTTAAAGGCTTATTTGTTGCGGGCAGCATGATCGAGTGAGATCCTGATAGTTGTTTATCCACTAATGGGCCTGTCCCACTTAGGCACTTATTCAGGCGACTGCCAGTGACTGTCAGAGTGGAACACACACACTCACACATCACTTCCTTCACCAGCCGACAGCGCAAGCGGGGGGAACGCTGTCTGAGTGTAATTCACACGGTGCAAAGCCAATGTGATACAGACACACACCGCGATGAACAGGAAAGTTGGCGCTGTAATTAAGAAGCTAAAAAGCACAGTGTACAGTAAGTCCTTTAAAAGAGGGGGGGAGAGGGGGAAGAAGGGGGTGAGAGGGGGGAGAAGGGGAGAGAAGGAGTGAAGACAACTTTTAAGAAGCCAGAGATACACAGCTGTGAAGCTCGGCGGACATTAACATTACTGGTCGGTTATCCTTGGTTCTGAAAACTTGCTTACGTTTTTTTTCCCAATGAGCCAATGAAATTCACCGGTCAGCACCGGCTACAACCTACGAGAACCTAAGAAAATCTTAGACCTCCTGAAAACCCATTAGGACCTCCTGGCGACACACCTACGGCATGAGAATTCTCGCTACTCTCCATGGCGGCTTCATTCTAGTCTCCGCTAATTTTTCAACATATTTAAAAATTTGCGGCGACCATAATGAGGCCGCGACTAGTTACCAGAATGTGGGAACTGCTCATGACCATGAAGGCGATTCCCCGGCAACTACCCGCGAACATGTGGCGATTGCATAGTGTCCTGCATTCGCCTAAAAAGTCGCCTGAGTGGGACAGGCCCATTAGTCATTGTCATGCAGCATGGAAACAGTCCCTTTTGCCCAACTTGCTCAGGCCGAACAAGATGCCCCATCTAAACTAGTCCTGCCTGCCCGCGTTGGCCCATATCCCTCTAAATCGTCCATCTACATGTCCAAAAGCATTTTAATTTTACATCACTGACGGTATCACTGTGGGAATTGAATGCAACATCTCCAAGTTTGCAGATGAGATGGGGGGCAATGTTAGCTGTGAGGAGGATGCTAGGAGGCTGCAAGGTGACTTGGATAGGTTGGGTGAGTGGGCAAATGCATGGCAGACGCAGTATAATGTGGATAAATGTGAGGTTATCCATTTTGGCGGCAAAAACAGGAGGGTCGACTATTATCTGAATGGTGGCCGATTAGGAAAGGGGGAGATGCAATGAGACCTGGATGTCATGGTACACCAGTCATTGAAAGTAGGCAAGCAGGTGCGGCAGGCTGTGAAGAAAGCGAATGGTATGTTGGCATTCATACCAAAAGGATTTGAGTACAAGAGCAGGGAGGTTCTACTGAGGTTGAGTTGCAGTTTTTGCCGCCAAAGGGTCTTGGTGAGGCCACACCTGGAGTATTGCATACAGTTTTGGTCTCCTAATCTGAGGAAAGACATTCTTGTCATAGAGGGAGTACAGAGAAGGTTCACCAGACTGATTCCTGGGATGGCAGGACTTCCATATGAAGAAAGACTGGATAGACTTGGCTTGTACTCGCTGGACTTTAGGAGATTGAGGGGGGATCTTATAGAGACTTACAACATTCTTAATGGGTTGGACAGGCTAGATGCAGGAAGATTGTCCCCGATGTTGGGGAACTCCAGAACAAGGGGTCACAGTTTAAGGATAAGGGGGAAGTCTTTTAGGACCGAGATGAGATAATTTTTCACACAGGGAGTGGTGAGTCTGTGGAATTATCTGCCACAGAAGGTAGTTGAGGCCAGTTCATTGGATATATTTAAGAGGGAGTTAGATGTGGTCCTTGTGGCTAAGGGGATCAGGGGGTATGGAGAGAAGGCAGTTACAGGATACTGAGTTGGATGATCAGCAATGATCATATTGAATGGCGGTGCAGGCTCGAAGGGCCGAATGGCCTACTCCTGCACCTATTTTATATGTTTCTATGATTCTATGATAAACACTAGGGACGAGACCCTCATCGTGAGAACTTTCTCCCCCGGCAATTTCAATTGAAAAAAAGCTGTCCATGGGGAAGGCAAAAATGCCCCGGAGGTGCGATAGTGACTGTCCCATCAGTGTGCATTATTGCAAACTTAATTCTGCCTCCGCGCGAAAACTTTACAGAGAGTGGCTGGCGAACAAAATTAAAAAAGTAGTGTACGTCAAGGGGTGGGGGCAGTGCGTTTGCGTTTGGGGCCGGGGATGTCCTGGTGGCATCAAAGGGAAGGTGAAAAGGGGCGGGGAGAATGAATGAGGGAATGGTGGCGTTGAGGGACGGGACGGAGAGCTCTGCCTCAAGTTGCCGGCGGAGTCGGGATGTAGCTCCCCTCCTCTTGCCCCTGGGTAGTGTGGCCGACACATGTGCGCTGCTCTCTCTCATGGGTCGAGAGAGGGCAGCGGCCGCCCTCCCCAACTCCCTCCCTCCCGCGGAAAGCACAGCCGCTGTGCAGCGCCGAGGCAGAGCAGAGCAGAGCAGACAGTGGCTGGAGGACAGAGAGGGAAGGAGGGAGGTTCGCGCTGACACTTCCGAACAGTTGAAGCTTGTGTAACTCGGGCTTGTGTGAACAAACATCTCGTGGAGGGAGAGCCAGAGCCAGAGCCACCCACCAGTCGATGCGTTCAGACCAGGGAATAAAGATGTGAAGAGGAAGGGCAGCGAGACGGCGCCGGGGTCGTGGCGGCATCCGCGCACATTCACCATGAGCCACATCGTGATGAAGCCGCGGTCGCGATCCACCAGCTCCCTGCAGATCTCCAACTACGCCGGGTAAAGTCTGTCTTGCACGCTGCTCTCCCACTTCGGTTCCCGGGCGGGCACAGGGAGGGGGGTAACTCACTCCATGCTCGGGTGCCGGGCTCTCGCCGCTTCACTCTCGGCTGTTATTAAAGCTGGCAAAAAAGTTGGTGAAGTATTTGGCACTCATCGCCCACCTCCCCTCAGCAGCTTCTTTCCAAACCATACAAACACTGTCTTCATCACTCAAGAGGAAAGATATAATCAGACGTTTTAGAGTTTGTTATGTTTCACAAGTTCCCCCTTTACCCGAAACCTACTGCAGTGGAAAGAAGTGAATGGATGGAATACGTTAACGATTGCCACATTCCTTTACTTCGGTGCGAGCTTGTTCCAATGCTCTCGGTACCAATGTTACCGAGTCAGCTTCAGCGGAAAAGTGCAATAGACTGTCCCATATAGTGAACAAACCTGAGCAGAGAGGGTGACATGTTGCACATTTCAGAAATGCCCTGGAGTGTTTTCGCATACATGAAATGTTTTATTGCACAGCCAAATAGACATAGACGCAGGAGTAGCCGATTCGGCCCTTCGAGCCAGCACCGCCATTCAAAGTGATCATGGCTGATCATCCTCAATCAGTACCCCGTTCCTGCCTTTTCCCCATATCCCCTGACTCCCGCTATCTTGAAGAGCCCTATCCAGCTCTCTTGAAAGCATCCAGAGAACCTGCTTCCACCGCCCTCTGAAGCAGAGAATTCCACACACTCACAACTCTCTGTGAGAAAAAGTGTTTCCTCGTCTCTGTTCTAAATGGCTTGCCACTTATTGTTAAATATGAGAACTATTTGGTCCTGAGCAAGTCGACATAAATAGCATTGAGGTGACTGATTTACCTTTTGATAGCTGATTGAAGGAAACTTGTCAGTGAATATAACTGAGTCCGGTGAGTTATGTCAGTGAATATAACTGAGTCATCATCCTTACGTTCCACCCCATTATCCATCACATACAACACATAATCCTCTGAAATTTCTGCCACCTCCAACGGGATCCCACCACTAGCCACATTTTATCATCTCCACCCCTTTCTGCAGAGATCGTTCCCTCCGTAACTCCCTAGTTAACATCCCTTCCCACCCAAACCACACCCTCCCCAGGTACCATCCCCAGCAAAGGCAGAAGATGCAACATGTCCCTATACCTCCTTCCTCGACTCTGTCCAGGGACCCCAGCAGTCCTTTCCGATTAGGCAGAGGCCCATTTGTACCTCCTCCAACCTCATCTACTGTATCCGTTGTTCAAGATGTGGACACTTACACATCGGTGAGACCAAATGCAGACTGGGCGATCGTTTCACGGAACATCTTTGCTCAGCCCGTGTGAACCAATCTGATCTCCCGGTTGCGGGACACTTTAATTCTCCTTCCCATTCCTACACAGACTTTTCTGTCCTCGGTCTCCTCCATTGTCAGAATGAGGCTAAACGCAAATTGGATAAACAGCATCTCATATTTCGCTTGGGCAGCTTACAGCCCAGTGGTATGAATATTGATTTCTCTCACCAGGTAGCCCCGGTATTCCCTCTCTCTCTATCCCTCCCCCACCCAAGTTGCATTAGCTTCTCATTTTCGCCCTACAAACACCTTACAATGGCCTACATTTTTGCCCTACAACAGCTTACAGAGTCTGAAGAAGGGTTTTGGCCCGAAACGTTGCCTATTTCCCTCGCTCCATAGATGCTGTTGCACCCACTGAGTTTCTCCAGCATTTTTGTCTACTTACAATAACCTGTTTCCTTTATCATTGTTACTTTTTTGCATATCTTTCATTCATTGTTCTTTATCTTTCCACATCACCGTCTATATCTCTCGTTTCCCTTATCCCTAACCAGCCTGAAGAAGGGTCTCAACCTGAAACGTCACCCATTCCTTCTCTCCAGAGATGCTGCCTGTCCTGCTGAGTTACTCCAGTTTTTTGTGTCTACCTTCGGTTTAAACCAGCATCTGCATTTCCTTCTTACACAATTCCTGCTCCTTGGTAAACTGTGATTTTTAAGCACTACTGAATTAGCTGACGGAGGAGCGAGCTAATTTACGCTCATTAGGTAAATTGTAACATGCATATGCTGTTATGCAACATGCAAAAAATAATTGCATATGTTGTTATTTTCACTGAAAACTTCTGGATGACTTAATTGCAAATTAAATATGTCCTTGACAACAAATAACATGGGCGCTATATTCTTGTCCTACAGGATAGGCACTGTCCATGTAACTGGTCTCACAGAGCAGGGTATTAATGTTACAATTAGCAGCTGTTATCTTTGATTAGAATGACTTGGATTATTAGTTTACAAATGTAATTTACATGTACAGTATCCTACACTTTGACTTTGCATGCGTTTGGGAGCAAGAGCTCTGGTACTTGCTGCAAGCCATCTTGCCAACATGCAAATGAAGGATGCAGTAAAAGAGAGGGGCGATAATTGCCTCTCTAATTACAGGAATGAGAGAGTTCAAAATAACTGATGTGTAGGAAAATACAGTTTTCCTAACAAAAGCAGCAAGATTTCATGGAATGCTTTTTCCCACCTTGCATCCTCAAGTCTTATGTCAAATTTGACCTAATTCTTAAAAATATAACCGATTCTGTTTTTTTTTTAAAACACCTCATATTCCAGTTACAGTATAAATATTAAATTCTCCAATTTTAAGTAATAACTAGACTGTTGGGCCCATTGAGTCCCTGTCACACAGGAGGCCTGATCCCTCAATGCAACCCGTTCCCCAATGCAATATTCCACCACTCACGCCTATCCCATCCCATCAAATCCACCCCTCCCTGTCCCCCTCTCCCTTCAACCCCCATCCCTACCCCCCTGCACTCCACCACCCCTCCACCCCACTCCCTCTCTCTCTTTCCCTCCTCCCTCCCTCTCTCTCCTCCTCCCTCTCCCCCTCCCTCTCTCTCCCCCTCCCTCTCTCTCCCCTTCCCTCTCTCTCCCCCTCCCTCTCTCTCCCCCTCCCTCTCTCTCCCCCTCCCTCTCTCTCCGCCTCCCTCTCTCTCCCCCTCCCTCTCTCTCCCCCTCCCTCCCACATTCCTCTCTCCCATCTCCCTCACCCCTCCCCTCCTCTCTCCCCCCCATCCCTCTCTCCCCCTCCCTCCCTCATCCCTCTCTCCCCCCTCCCTCATCCCTCTCTCCCCTCTCCCTCCCCCCATCCCTCTCTTCCCTCTCCATTCCTCCATTTCTCTCTCCCCTCTTCCTCCCCCCTCCCTCCCTCTTCCCTCTCTACCCCGTCCCTCCGTCTTCTCCCCCCCCGTGCTGCGGGGTTCCCACTCTCTGTGTAACGGTGCAGTGCGTTATGGTCACTCCCGGTGTGCGCGCCTACGGGCAGGAGCCGCTGCAACGCTGCCCGTCCCTCGTCCCCATTTCCCTAATCCTCCTCCCCTCACTCACATTCCCTGCCCCAGCATCTACCCAGGTCGTAGAGCAGTGCCAGGCCCTGGAACTCGGCCTGGTTCTCATACTCAGCCTGGCCCATGGCTGTAGGCGGCCGAAGCACTCGAGAACCTGGCCCTCGAAGGAGCCGGGCTCGCTGTGCTGGGTGTGGGGTGAGGGTGGTGGGCGGCTGAGCCACAGCTGCCCGCAGAGCAGGAAGCGGAGGCTGTGCTGCAGGATGGCGGCCCTCGAGGCGCTGGTACACCATGATCAGGCCCGAGGCTTGAGCACCACTCCAGCCCTCAGCTCGGTCGCCGCTTGGGATCCAGTCCAGGCCACGACAGCGGACGCAGCTAATCAGTGTGGCGAAGGTGCCAGGAAGGGGCGTCGCTGTCCCTTCCTGAGTGACGGGAGGAGACCAATCTGCGTGGCGGTGACTGACAGCTATCTGCGCATGAGTGTTTTTAACGATTTTTTAACCTTAATAACTTTTACAATATACCGTAGATCAGAACAAAACTTGTTGTACTCAAAGCACAGGACTGTGGTGAGTAGGGGGACAACATATTGGAGCGCTATCACATACCGTTTTTGCGCTGATAGAAAAACCGCACAAACCGGAAGAGCACAAGATCAGAATTTTAGTTTTGTATATAGACAGATTAATCTCTCACCGCCCTACATACAACTATTTTTCCCCACCATTCTGACCCAGTCACCTTTCTCCTTTCCCCTCCATACACTTATCTCTCAACCCCGAGTCCCTTTCCCGTTATTCTGCCCTGGACACTTCCACCCATATCCCTCCCTCTGGCTTCACATTCCACCCCTCTCTCCTTACCTGACACCCTTTTGTCTTTTCATCTCTACCCTTTGTCACTCACTCCACCCATCTTCCAATCAAACCCCCTTCACATGTATTGTTCTGACCCCACCCCTCTTTTCCAGCTTCCTCTCGGCTACTACAATTAGTCTGAAGTAGGGTCCCAACCCAAAATGTTGCCTGTCCATTCCCTCTATAGGTGTTGCCTGACTCGCTGAGTTCTGCCCATTTGTATTTTGCTCAAGATTCCATCATCTGCAATTCCTTGTGTTCCCTGCTTCAGAATGTATTCGCTTGCAGAACGAGGGCATTACTATCATAGTAGTCGTGCATTACCCTTCCTTAATTGGCTTGGAAAGTGGCGGTGAGCCACCTTTTGAACTCCTACAAATGATCCATTACCTGTCAATCTATTACCTTCTAAACCGTTTCCATGATTTCCAATGGGGAAAGACATTTTATTTATCAAAACACTTTTTGCCAACTGGCTTCATTTTTCAGAGGAGCAATTTTCTAGTGGTATATACAGGTGTATATTATCCACTAGTAATTTGGAACAAGATGAATAACGTGGATAAGTAGTGGGTAGAGTTCCCCGTCTGGGAGGCCCTGCCTCTCTAATATGCCCCATTATGCTTAATGTTACTCAAGAATGGACACTGCAACTAAGATTTCTTGCAATAGATGTGTGATGAGATATGTAAAACAGATGGAATGCACATTTTGTAATCAAGGAACTTATTTCATGTTGCTCCAAATTGCCTACAGGAAGCAGATGATGGTAAGCCATGGCCGTGAGGTTACTGTGATAGCTGCAACACACCATAACATCTCTATTTTGAGCTTCAACGTCAATTAACATAGAACATAGAGCAGTACAGCACAGGAACAGACCTTTTAGCACACAATGTCTGTGCAAAACATGATGCTAGGTTAATCTCCTCGGTCTTCATGTGATCGATATTACTCCATTCCCTCCCATTTCCCTCAATATTATGATGTATTAAATGGAAGCAAAGATGGGCATCAATAAAATACGGGTATTAACAGTTAAACCAATAGAGAATTTGGTCTGTTGCATATCAATTACCAACAAGCCTTTCAAAGTGGTATTTGCATGTTGGTATCCTGGTCATGTTTACCTTCCCTGCAAAGTCCACTATTTGGCAAAGTGAGTGAACTGAGTTGATGGCTAATAATCTGCAGATATCGCAGCCACTGGGCATACCAAACAAGCAATGAGATTAAATAAAGAAAGTGCTTGAGTAACTCAGCAGGTCAGGCAGCATTTCTGGAGCACATGGATAGGTGACATTGTGGGTCAGGACCCTTCTTCAGACTGAACAAAGTACCACCTATCCATGTTCTCCAGGGATGCTGCCTGTCCACTGAGTTTCTCCACCACTTTGTGTCCTTTTGTGTACACCAGCATTTGCATTTCTTTGTTGACAATGAGATAAACTATTATTGGCTATTGGCAGATTTGTGACATAACATACCATCTATTTCTTTTGAATAACTAAACATTCTTCTCTAACAAATTAATGTTTGTAATCTCTCAGTTTTATGAAAATGTGGAGAGTGGCCACATTATTGTTTGCAAAAATGTCTGGTTAGCCTGGAAAAAAAAGCTATTTTAGAATTTGTGGCTGGTATAATGTATGTTATGCTTTTCCCTGCAGTGATAAATATGTATGCATTAGCTGTTCAGAAAAAAACTGGTGACGTCTGGGTTGTACGTTATCAAAGTAGAATATGAAGATATGTGAAGAATATGTAAATATGAACTGTGGCGATACTGATCAGTTGGAGGTGAAATGAGGAGCAGCCAAAAGGGTGTAAATGGTGGAATCTGTTGAGAAAGGTAGGCAGTGAGTGAAATGTAGAATCAGAGTGAAGGATGGCAAATGTAAGAGAAAATAAAAGGGTATATAAAGGGCCAGTGAAGAAAAATTTGAGAGCTGTAAAATGGAAGGGAAAGGATCAGCATGTGGAGGAAAGGAAAGTAACTAGGGTGGCGAAGGCTGTGAGTGGAAATAAAGTTGCTTTCCAGGGGGGAGATTGGATTGGGAAGTGTAACTTAAAATTGAAGAATTTAATATTCATAGAACTGGGTTGTAAGTTACCCAAGTAGAATCTGAAGTGTTGTTCGTCCAGTTTGCATGTGGCCTCACTCTGGCAGTGGAGGAGGCCTAGGACGGACATGTCAGTACGGGAAGGGAAATTGAAATGGCTCGTAATCGGAGCTTCAGTTGGCCCTGGCGGGCTTTGCGTAAAACCACATTACCAGAAAACAAGAAGACAATCAGATGTCCAAGAGTGGAAAACCTCATTGTGTGGGCAGCTGCGGCAGAGATGGAGAAACTGCGGGAAAGGGAAGACGTCCTTGCAAGAGACGGGGTGGGAGGAGGTGTAGTCAAAGTAACTGTTGGAGTCAGTGAGCTTGTCGTTGATGATGATTTGTAGTTAATGAAGTGCCAAAGTAAAACATAATATTCACATTCAGAATTTCGGATATAACTTTACAAGTTTGTAGAAGAATTATCTCTTGTATACCAGCTTTATACTTATTTTATATTGCTTTAGGAAGTTTTTTTTAGCTACACAGTGCCCCAGACCTTGAGAGCGCTGACGTTGTTCATAATTGAAAGCAACTTAAATTATTAATGATTACACAGTTCCCAGTCAAGCCAAAAGTTATGACTGTTGATACTCCCTCTGCTCAAATTATACTCTCAATCAATAGCACACTCCTTACAAATTATAGCTAAAATATCAGATCTAATGCTACAGGGAAATGTTGATGAAGAGCTCCATTTCATTCACATCTTTGAATTAATGTTTAGGTTGCAATTTCTTGTTATAGAGCAAAGCAAGAATTTCATTGCCCTATCTGGGACATATGACAATAAACTCTCTTGACTTGTCTTGACTAGCCCAATTGTAGTCAGCTGACCAGAATGGTGCAGGATGAGTTGAATAGGTGCAGATGTGATGCAATTAATTAAGGTATTAAGTAGACATTTTATGAAATAAGATCCGGAATGAATCCTATGGAGTTGCAAGTCGCCACATTAGTTCTGATTAGATAGGATGCTGTTTTCATTTGCTTTGAAGCCCACTGTTTTACAAAAAAACCTTTATGAAATTGTATAAATATTGCCAGAGGAGGCACAAAGCATTAATAGAAATGTATGCAACTCCATTCATTCCTGCCCACAATTCTCTTCAGGGTTCTAGTCAGGCCAACTTGGACATGATGGTATAAACATTTTTCTGCTTGGATGAAGGACTGGTCACTCATCTTATTATTATTTGCGTTTCTACACTCAGCTGTGAGATTACCTTGGTTTGTGGTGGAAGTTGTAACTCCCCTCGACATCCATGGTGAATAGGATAAATGGAAAAGTGTGGTTGAGTCCAATTTATTCAATATGCTGTTTATTGATACAATTCATTTTTTGATTTGTTAGCACACACTCAATTATTTTTCTCCCTTTTGTTTGTGACCAAAAATAAATGTCAAGATAAATGATCTTCCAAAGTACATGTGCCTCTACCAACTCCACAGATATGTGAGTGGCAAATTTCTGGCATCGGGACTGAAAAGAAGATTAGTAATGTAAGAGCTTTAAGATGATGCAGTATCATTTTTTATGAGGTCTAATTACACACATTAGACACCTTAAGGGCCTGCCCCACTTTCCTGAGTTATTCACAAATTCTCACGTGTTTTCAAACTCGCAGAATGTTTGTAACGAGTCCGTAGGAGGCCGTAGGAGTCAGTGGATATATCGTAGCGGCTCATTATGCTAGCCGTAGGTACTCGGGGTTATTTTTTTACTTGTGGACATTTTGCATCAGGCTGGAAAAAGCGTGCTGACTTACCTGATGCCCCGCGTACCTACGGCTGACATGACGAGCCGCTACGATATATCCACGGACCCCTACGGACTCATTACGAACATTCTGCGAGATTAAAAACTTCGAGAATTCGTGAATAACTCGGGAGAATTTGTGACTAACTCGGGAAAGTGGGACAGGCCCTTTAGAACTGTGACCCTAGGAACTGAGTGATAGTAATTAGCGTTTTTAGAATTATAAAGAACTGGGTGTAGTATAAAGAACCATTTCACTTTGCTGGAACAGCATAATTAATGGTAGCCTGCACACAAATGTACATTTGTTATGACTTTTTTTAGATATTAAGTAGTATTATAACAACTTTTCCTGTAAACCTGGTAAGCTTAAAGGAACCATGGAAACTAGGGCCCTAGTGAATTGAAGGTAAGAGCAGGAACCAGAATCCTGGTGAATTGAATGGAGCATGGTACATTGGCCAGTGTGAGAGCAAGGGAGATGGCGAGTATCATCTAGTGCCGAACCATCGCAATTTTCAAATGGTTGGCAAACACAATCAAAGCTTTACTGTGCTTAAATCATTAATAGGGCTGCATACCTGCCGGTGTTTTATTATTGGATGGGCATTTTGATTTTTAATTATGTACTTATCATGGAATAATACCTGTTGAGGAACAGCAATATTGGCAAGAATTTATACCTTGAGTAATGCATATATAAAACCATGCTGCTCCCACAATCAGGATGATATCTGCACTGTTGCAAGGATAACTCTTGATCATGAATCTCTGACATATCAGAAATTATGTAAATAAGATATGCCGAAGAATTTAGAATCAATAGCAAAATTTAGATAGCAATTTTACTGTTTAAAAATTAATTGAAAAATGTAATTTATATAATTTGTCCAACAACGGGTAGGGTTGAAATTGATTAGTTGCCATGGGTTTCTGCAGCCATTAAAATTGTTAAATTCTTGAGTACAGGTAACCCCTGTGTCACGTCCATTCAGTTATGGAAACTCGCCTGCACAGAATTCACAAATCACTCCCCAAAAAATTGTAACCATAGACTTTGTTGTGGTTGCACTTTGTACTTCGGTTTTGTATTATTATGAGCTGGTTATCCAGTATTACTGATTTTTTTATGTATTGTATTTCTGATTATTGTATATTTTTTTGTATTTTATTGCCTGTAGAGCTGCAGCAAGTATTTCATCCATTGCTACTACATGTGACACTCTTGACTCTCTTGAGAAATTTAATAAATTACGCTCCCATGGAAAGTATGTGATGAGAAAAATAAATAAAGCGACACAATCTTGTTTTTAACTTGTGTTTCTTGGTGCATGCGCGGATGGAACTGCTTTGCATTATGAAAAACCACATTAGGCTAGTTTCCTCTGAATATAACCACCTCCCTCCTAGGTAATGTATGGGATTGCCTGTATTTTTATTAATAGTTTCACATTTCAGAGTCGTTCAGATTGACGCAGCCCGGGACTAATGCTGAACTCTGAGCATGCAGTTAGCCATGCTTCTAGTCTGACTCAGCATGGTGTTTTTATCTCTTTCTGACACTCTTATGGAGCAATGCATGTTTGTGTGTCAGGTGGTGTGAAAAAGAAACCAGTGAACTTTACTAAGCAACCTTTTAGAAAAGCCGACGAGGATAACTAGCATCTTGCCTTGCATTTTTCCATGTAGATAAAGTTGTTGATATTACTGAAGACAGTGCACTGGCCTAGAATAATGTTAAGACAAAGTGTGGCTAACCCTCCCGTTTTTTCAGAAAGTACCACAATATTTATCTTGATCAATATTTATCTTGCGAAGGAAATAGGCAACGGTTCGGGCCGAAACCCTTCTTCAGACTAATGGGTTTCGGCCTGAAACGTTGCCTATTTCCATCGCTCCATAGATGCTACTGCACCTGCTGAGTTTCTCCAGCACTTTTGTCTACCTTCGATTTTCCAGCATCTGCAGTTCCTTCTTGAACATAATATGTGAATGCTTCATTGAGCATAATTCTGACTGGTAACTACGCACTTCGTCCGAGCACATTATCGCACGCGTCATGCAAACCATCTTAAATGATCACCTAAACTGTCATTTGGCAACCTAAAAAGCTATCAAGGTTGCCCAGCTGGCAACAGGGAAAAAAAGTTAAGCGAGAGCCCTGGGTGAACACAGGTGAGGGTTTTATTTTCATTAGATGGTCAGACAAAAGGCCAGAGATGATAAAAACAGAAGGTATGAGACAAAAGGATTGAAGAGATGTGAATTGTGAACCCAGAGAAAGGAATGGAGGGGAGAAATAGGTGCAAGTCCAGGTGAAACGTAAGAGGGGGAGCGGGATGAAAGAGAGATGGGGGAGAAAGGTCTGGGTTGTTATAGGTTCTCTAAAATTAGAAAATTCAATGTCTATACCATTGGGTTGTAAGCTAACCAAGTGAAATATGAGGTGCTGTTCATCTAGTTTGCGAGTGGCCTCACTCTGGCA
Source organism: Raja brachyura (assembly GCA_963514005.1). The sequence goes on along the minus strand of OY740781.1, from coordinate 65,524,001 downwards.
ATAGAGAAGGCCAGAAGGGCCTGGATAATAAGGTGAACAATAGTGCATGAAGGTGGCATGTTCTTTCTGCAAAAGGAACGGCGCAGAGGTAAAGTTGCTGCCTTGCAACGCCAGAGACCTGGGATCGATCCTGACTACGGGTGCTGTCTGTGTGTCATTTGTACATTCTCCCTGTGGCAGCGTGGGTTTTCTCTGGGTGCTCCAGTTCCCTCCCATGCTCCAAAGATGTAAAAGTTTGTAGTTAAATGGCTTTAGTAAAATTGTAAATTTTACCTAGTATGTAGAATAGTGTTCGTGTGCAGGGTGAACGATGGTCGGCGTGGACTCTGTGATGGTCGGCGTTTTCTGTTTCCACACTGTATCTCTCTAAGAAGGACATGGACTCAGGTGCTAATAGCAGAGGTTATCGGAAAGGGCAGTCTGTAAAGGCAGTCCAAATTTTGGGAAGTCTTTAATACAGACAAAACTGTGCAGTTGGTCTTACTGCTTCTACAGGGGAAGTAAAACAAAGGAAAGCAGCTCGGGCAATCTCCACAGTGCAATTGTGAGCAGCAAATTGTAAAATGTGGCAGGGATCAACAGCAGGTTGGACTAGTCCTAGCAGGGGCGGTAATCCTGGGGGGTCCAGGGGGGGGACGTCTCCCCCCCTCCCCTGTTTTGAGAGGTGGAGGACGAACCCCCCCCCCCCCCCCCCCCCCCCATTTTTTGGAATCCGGATTTTAAAACTCGGTGAAATCTCCGCTTTCCACGAGGCAGTGAGGGTGGGCCTGCTGATCGAGGGCGCCGATTGGACGAGAGAGACGTTGATCAGCAGGCAATGTGGGTGGGACATGATGATTCAGCGTGGTCATTGGAGGAGGGAGTTGTCGGTCAGAGGCGCAAGTAGGGGGGGGTGGGACTGAGGGTAGAGCGCGGTGATTGGAGGAGGTAGACGTGCCAAAACACTCTCGGCAGCCCTGGACAGACCTGCGCCTCATCCGCAGCCAGGATCGATCCTGGCTCTCCGGCGCCGCAATGGCTGCCGATCCACCATTGGACCATCCCCGTCCCCACTCGAGTTCTCCCCCGAGGGTGGCCAGAGACGCCGGGAGTCAGACAGGAGCTGCTCCCCCAGGCCCACAGCCAGCGCAGAGAAGCAGTGCTAAACCCCGCTCAACTCTGCCTGTCCCACCAGGTTAACCTACAGCCCTGCCTGGACTAGCGGGAAATATGGCCCAGGTTTACAGCCAGCGCGGAGAAGCAGCACTGGTGTCCCGTCAGTCCAGGGGCTGTAGGTTAACCCGGCGAGACAGGCAGAGTTGAACTGCATTTAGCGCTGGATTGAGCCTCCGACACCTCGCGTGTGAGTGTGCGCATGCGTGCGCGGCCCCCCGTCTCCCGGTCCCCTCCATATTTTCCTGGCGATTTCCGTGCCTGAGTCCCAGGAAGGTAAAGAGCAACCACAACCTTGACCTCCACGAATAAAGCTGCCAAGTCACATTTGAGGCTCTATTTGACAGCACAGAAAGTAATTGATCTTAACAAGAAAGTTGTGGATCTTAACAAGAGTATTGGCCTCTTGCGTAGCACAGTTTCAGGGGTATTGCTGTTAGTAAAGGTTGATTGTTCTGAAAATAAGAATTGTCGATTTTCAGACAAAGGGCGTTACAAATTACATTGGAGATGGCTTTTCATGTTGCATTACTGGTGATCTCTTCAGAAAAAAAATGCAAGGCTAATGCAAATTCTGTCATAAAGTGTATGGGCGCAGTATTGGTCTGGTCTCAGTTTAATCAGTTTTTCAATTGAATGCCACTTTTTCAACTTATGGCACTCATTTCTCCTCAAGTTAATTATAATAAGGAAATCCATTTGACCCTTCTTAATTCTACCTCAATTCCACACATCTGTTGTGTATCAAATGGTCAGAATGTGCACATTAAATGCTGTGCCTATTTGCATCTGGCATTGAATGAAAGGGAAACTGCTCTGAGAATGGCTCGGGAATTTTTTCAACTGGAGCAACTCTACTGGCTGTTAGATAAGGAGAGAAACCATGTGTAGTTCAAATCAGCTGATTAATATTTAAATCTCAGAAATTGATTTTTCTTTGGTTATCTTTGTTTGGAGAAGAGATACATTTCACATCTTATTAATTAAAAAAGGTCTCCGCTTTTCAGGCTTTGCTCCTTGGTCTCAATATGTCACCAATTATCCCTTTTATTTTATTTCTTCATGTTCACTTTACTATAATCAATGTTGTTCTGAATTCCTTTTTTATCGTTCAATTTATTGACACATTTAGTTCAAGCTTCGTTGTTTTCTGTTTATGTCTATTTACCTTTTGAGCAATATATTATGAAGCATGATTGACATTCTCATTTGTGTCAACATCCACAGTTTAACCCCAATATTTTATCTGAAAGTATGGTGTTTCAAACTTTTAAAGCGCATGCCTTGTTCTTAATTTTGGCCTGTTCTCCAAACCAGGTTAAATGGTACCATTTTATTACTGCTATGAATCATGTCCATATCTCCATTTCTGAAAATTACCTGTATTGTGTCACTTCCTGCCTACAGACAGGAAGTGACACAGCTAGCGTCCTGGCGCCATTGCAATAACTTGGAGCTCAATCCTCTTAAGACAGTGGAATTGATTGTAGACTTTAGGAGAACTCCCCCTCCCTCCCTACTCCCTCCCTCCTCCCACACCATCAACAACACCACAGTTACGTCTGTGGAGTCATTTAAGTTTCTTGGAACCATCATTTCCAGGGACCTTAAATGGGAGGCCACCATCGATTTCACAGTCAAAAAGGCCCAACAGAGGATATACTTCCTGCGGCAGCTGAGAAAACACAATCTGCCACAGGCAATGATGGTCCAGTTTTATACAATCATCATATAGTCTGCCCTCACCTTCTCCATCATGGTCTGGTTTGGCTCAGCCACCAAGCACGACATCCGGAGGCTGCAGCGCATCGTTCGATCAGCCAAGAAGGTTGTTGGCTGCAAACTTCCCCCCATCGACAAATTGTACACTGCAAGGGCCAGGAAAGGGCGGGTAAGATAATCTCTGACTCCGGAGTGTCAAAGCCGTCACAGCCAGACATAACAGCTACCTTTTTTCCACGAGCAGTAACTCTACTCAACAGCCAAAAGTCTGTAGCCTACATTTGCTCTGGAATTTTATTTCATTCTTCACATGTTTAAATTATAATTATTTATTTTTAATTGTCTGCTGTATATCGTGTTGTTACTTACCAAAGCACCAAGGCAAATTCTTGGACGTATACGTACTTGGCGAATAAAATGTATTCAAATTCAAATTCAAATTATTATTTGCTAACCAAGGTTTATATAGCTGTGCTTACAAATTAGTTCAACACCATGTCCTTTAATTCTGATGATAAAATATTAGTTAGATTTAATTACATAAAATATAGAAAAGGACACGAGAGCAGGCCCTTCAGCCCATAATGTCTGTGCTGTCTATAATGTCATGATGCCAAGACGGAGAAATATGAGGTGTTGCAAGTCTAACATAGACAGTACCTAGACAGTGAATGGTAGGGCTCTGGTGGGGACCTGCAGAGGGATCTAAGAGTGCAGGTACATGGTTCCTTGAAGGTAGGGTTACAGGTAGATACGGTTATCAAAAAGGCTTTTGGCACATTGGTCTTCATCAGTCAGAGTATTGAGTATAGATGTTGGGAGGTCATGTTGCAGTTATATAAGATGTTGGCTAGGCCACATTTAGAGTATTGTGTTCATTTCTGGGCACTATGTTATAGGAAAGATGGTGTTAAGTTGTAAAGGGTGCAGAGAAGATTTACAAGGATGTTGCCAGAACATGAGGGTCTGAGCTATAGGGAGAGGTTAAGTAGGCCGGGACTATTCCTTGAAGCACAGGAGGCTGAGGGATGATCATATTGAGGTGTATAAAATCATGATAGGAATAGATCAGGTAGATGCACAGAGTCTCTTGCCCAGAGTAGGTGAATCAAGGACCAAAGACATAGTAAGGTGAATGAAAAAAGATTTAATAGGAATCTTTTAATAGAAAAATGTTTTCATACAAAGGGTGGTGGGTGTATGAAACAAGAACAGGAGGATCAGGGGTGCTCCTAAGGTGTAGGGGGGAAAGGTTTTATTGGATTCTGAGGGGTAACTGTTTCATGCAAAAGGTGGGTGTATGGAACGAACTGCCGGAGGAGGTAGTAGAGGCAGGAAATATCGCAACGTTTAAGAAGCAAGTAGACAGGTACATGGATAGGACAGCTTTAGAAGGATATGGGTCAAATGCAGTTAATTGGGAATAGTGTAGATGGGACATGTTGGTTGGTGTGGGCAAGTTGGGCAGAAGGGACCTATTTCCACGCTGTATGACTCCGTGACTCAAAGACCATCGCAAATCTACCTGCACATACCCCATATGCCATATCCCTCTGTTCTCTGCATATCCATATGTATATCAGTCTTTCAACAATTTTGAATTTTCCCATTGGAATATCTATCCCTCAATTTTTTAAATAGTTTTAAAGCATTATGCTGAACTATTCAATAAACGTTCTTAAAAAACTTTGTAACATTTTTGCATCTAACTTTGTTAGTAATTTAACAACAACCTGGCACTTACTGAATTGAAAAGGAACTAGTTTATAGCATATTTTTCTTTCATAACAACTATTTTGATTACATCATAGGTTAAAAAAAAAACAGGTCTTGTACAATGGCATGTATTGGTGTGTATATGTGTATATCTAATACGTGAAATCCAAATTTTCTTGATGAGTAAGAATTGCTATTGCCTTCAGGCTTTTCACAGGGTTAATCGTAGAAATATTTTTGCTTGTAGCTGTAATTGAAGATCAATTGATAATACAAACAATGGCGGAAGGAACTGCAAATGCTGGTTTATACGGAAGACAGACACAACAAGCTTGAGTAACTCAGCTGCATTTACATGACACTCTGTTCAAGTGTGTGAGGGTTATACTTGACTCTAGATTGGTCAATGAAACTCACAATAAATTAGAATGGTATCAATGTTGGGCTGTATGCAAGTCCTAGTCTGTTGAAAGTAAGGCTAGTTAGTAGTTTCAAGTTTGCAAATTGGCTAATGTGTGATGAAACAGAAGGCAGCTAGATTGTATTCTTGAGTTGGCTGAAATACTTCACGTTTCTCGGTACTCCTTTCATTTAAACCACATTTCCAATTGCTTTCAAAAATAAGGACTTGGCCTGTAAGAATTTGTCTTGTTTTATCTTGTCACTTATTCCATCTCTCCCTCATAGTTCTGCCCAAATAAATTCCACACAAGACCCCCCTGGGTCACAAGCACTTGCATTATGGACAACCTTTACATACAAACAAGCATTTGAGAAGCCACCAGTATGGATGAGGAAGGTTAGCCAGCTACTGTGGGGCTAAATGCATCCTCTGCCTTGTAGAAATGGGGATTTCCATTTACCTTCCTTCCCCATCATCCAAGCTGCAATCATCAGGGGTCAATAGACAATAGGTGCCAGAGTAGGCCATTTGGCCCTTTGGTCCAGCAGAGCTGGCAGCTTCATTGCTGAAGGTTTAATGTAGTTCCACGCTCAATTCAATATCCAAGTTATTTATTTTTACAGATATTGTGAACTTGCTACAGTCTTTAAAGGTCCCAGTGACAGGTGGAAATGGATGTTTGAGGCTCTCTGGTGCACATGTAGCATCTGAACCCAAGATAAAAAGTAGAGAGATCTATAAAAGTCATTCAGGTTTTGGTACAAAGAATGGTTGTCCTGGCTGCCCAGATTGAATTTGATAGCAAGATAAAGTATTGGTTAATGTTCTAGTAGGTGTAAGTGAATTTTTTTTGTCACTAGTTTAGGTTTATTATTTTGAGATATAGTTAGTTATTTATTATTTCTAAGATGTTGTGAAAAGCTTTGTTTTGCATGCTATCAAAACAGATTATATAAACCATACTTACTCAACCTAGTCAAACTCAAGTACAATAGATAGAGGGAAAGGAAGATACAGAGTGCAGAATATAGTTCTCAGCATTGTAGCTCGTCAGTTCCATGAGTAACATCCAATGTTCACAATGGGATAGAGGTGAATCGGATAGTACCCTAACTTATTAAAGGACTTTTCAGAAACCTGATATGGGGGATGAAGCAGCTGTTCCTGCGTCAAGAGGCACCACTTTCAATCTTTTGTACATCCTGTTAGACGAGACCAGGGGGAAAAAGGAATAATTGGGGTGGGATAAGTTGATTATGTCAGCTGCTTTTCCAAGGTTGTGTGATGTGTAGATGGAGTCAATGGTTGGAAGTTTGGACTTTGTGATAGTCCTGATCTGCAACTTCTTGGGTACTTGGGCAGAGCTGTTCCAAACTGAGCTGTGATGCAATCTGACATTTTGGCGGATGAGACGAGAGTCGATTGTTCAAACGAGTTTATTAACAAAACAAGTAAACTGACGAAGTATCTCAACACAACCAATAAACAGATCCAGCCACGACGGTGGTCCAGAGCGACTGAAGGGACATCACCCAGAAAGTGCTCGAACACAACTCCTCCCCATGTCCGAGGCACCCGACTGTAGGGTTTGATTACCTGCGGGTCCAGCAGGTGCTGCTACAAGCCCCCCCCCCCCCCCCCCCCCCCCCCAGAACCCGAGGTACGGAACTGAGCAAGGAACCGGAGAGACGTCTGGAACGTGTAGTTCAAGAAGGCGGGGCGGGCACAACAGGCGGGACCAGGAAAACAGGGCCAGGAAGGCGTGAGGACAGCGAAAGTGGGGCGGTCGTAACAAGTGGGGCCGGCGGAACAAAACCGGAAGCAGGCGAAGAAACTACAGTAACAGGTGGTGATGAAACAGTTGTATTCAGTACGGGCGAAACAGCCGGTGGACGACGCCTATGTCGCGGTGGAGCAACGACCACCGGGCTGCCCACATCCACATGGGCGGGCTTAAGACGGCTGATGGAGACGAACCCCTCCCGACTACCCACGTCCAACGTGAATGTGGCGACTCAGGCTCGCAGCACCCGGAAAGGCCCTTCATTGACCCACGGCAATTGCAAGCGGTGAGCGGGTCCCTGCGGATGAAAACATAGGCACACAGTTGTAACACCGCGGGCACATGCACCGCAGACGGCCCATGCCTGGAAGTGGGAACGGGAGCTGCACGTACCTGTTCACGAAGGCCAGCCAACAACACCAGGGCTGAAACATCCTGTCCGCGTGCGGCAGGCAGGAAATCTCCAGGCACCCGCAAGGCTGAACCATACACAAGCTCAGCTGAGGGAGCAGCTAAATCCTCTTTAGGGGTTGTATGGATACCCAGTAGGACACAGGGCAGCTGGTCCACCCAGCCCGGACCCGTAAGCCGGGCCTTCAGCGCCGACTAAAGGTTTCGATGGAACCTTTCGACCAGCCCATTAGCCTGCGGGTGATAGGCGGTAGTATGGTGTAACCGGGTGCCGTAGAGCTGTGCCAGGGCCGACCACAAAGAAGAGGTGAACTCGGCACCCTGGTCCATGGTGATGTCAGAGGGCACCCTGAACCGGGCGATCCAGTGGGCTGCCATAGCCCGCCCAAGCCTCGGCGGAGGTATCAGAAAGATGGATCGTCTCCTGCCATCGCGTGAAACGGTCCACGATGGTGAGGAGGTGCGTGGTGCCTCGGGACTCTGGAGAGGAAAAGACTACAAAAAGTAGTAAACACTGCCCAATCCATCATTGGCTCTGACCTTCCTTCCATCAAGGGGATTTATCACAGTCGCTGCCTCAAAAAGGCTGGCAGCATCATCAAGGACCCACACCACCCTGGCCACACACTCATCTCCCTGCTACCTTCGGGTAGAAGGTACAGGAGCCTGAAGACTGCAACAACCCGGTTTAGGAATAGCTGCTTCCCCACAGCCATCAGGCTATTAAACCTGGCTCGGAACTCTGAACATTAATTTCCCTCCATCTGTTATTTGCACTTTATTAATTTATTAATACATGGGTGTATTTATGTATAGAACTGGACAAGCTAGATGCAGGAAAAATGTTCCCAAAATGGGTGTCCAGAACCAGGGGCCACAGTCTTAGAATAAAGGGGAGGCCATTTAAGACTGAGGCAAGAAAAAAAAAATTTACCCAGAGAGTTGTGAATTTATGGAATTCCCTGCCACATAGGGCAGTGGAGGCCAAATCTCTGGATCAATTTAAGAGAGAGTTGGATAGAGCTCTTGGGGCTAGTGGAGTCAAGGAATATGGGGAGAAGGCAGGCCCAGGTTATTGATAGTGGATGATCAGCCATGATCACAATGAATAGCGGTGGTGGCTCGAAGGGCCGAATGGCCTCCTTCTGCCCCTATTTGCGATGTTTCTATGAACTGCTCCAGAACTGCCCCGACAGCAGCATCCGAGACATCGACGGTGAGCGCTGTGGGGCCGGACGCACACGGGTGCACCAGCATGGTGGCATCAGCCAACACTGCCTTCGCACCCTCAAACGCCACATCCACCTCTGCCCGCCAGGCACCGGAACAGGGGGCACATGACGGCAGCAGCCGCCGTCACGAAACAGTGATAAACATTCACCATGCCGACGAACTCATGTAACCCCTTGACGGTGAGCGGCCGGGGAAACTGCCGGATGGCCTCCACTTTCGCCAGGAGAGGGGTAACACCCTGCGGGGTAACCTGGTGTCCCAAGAATGAAATGGAACTCAGGCCAAACTGTACTCATTCAGGCAAACTCAGGCAAATCATGCACATTTCTTCTGGAGTTGCCCAAAAATAGAACCATTTAGGGACAGAGTCAATTCAGAATTAACAGAGGTATTAGGACATACAGTCTGCAAGAAGTGTTCCATTTTATACCTAGGTAATATAAATACAGTGGGTCTGAAGGAAGATCATTACTTGGTTAAAATGCTACTCACAGCTGGCAGAAAGGCCATTACAAGAAACTGGCTTGGAGCGGACACACCCAGACTTAGACAATGGTTAGACATAGTACAGGAAATATTTGTCATGGAGAAAATGACATATTCTCTAAGAGTGAAAGAAGATGAGTTTAATAGAAAATGGGAAAAATGGATTAGGTATAGAAATAAAGACATAAACACTATAATTTTATAGACAATAATGTAAGTTATTGGAAAATGTTTTAATATGAAAATAGTTCTGTATACTGCATCATTAATTGTAAACTGAACCCCCCGCTGCACTGTTGTACGTTTCACTGTAATGTTGTATGTGTCGTTGCTATATTTGTGTTTTATTTGTGTATACATAAAAGCAATAAAAACTAAAGTGTAAAAAAAAGGAACTCAGGCCAAACTGACACTTCATGGGGTTAATTATAACATCAATCTGAACGAAACTTGCTGAAAACACACCACAAGACAATTGTGAGTAAGGTGGTGCAAAAATTGTGGCACTGACATGTACCGTTTTGGCATAGGATCTTACTTACTCACTCACTCACTCACAACAGACATCCAAACAAACAAGATGAGAGTTTTAGTAATATACTATAGATTATGTGCCCACTAATCCCTTTGTTCCTTGCTGTCAGTGTAAAAGAATGGTGAATGCAATAAAAGCTTTTATAGCCTTTGTTTCAGATATCTGTACAGTTCTTTAAGTGATGATAGCTTTATCTCATTAACCACCAGAATGATTAAGGTTAAAAAAGCAGTGACTGAGACATTTAATCATCTGGTGTTTTTTTACGTAAGTGCAACATGTCTGCATTTATGTAAAATTTTGATCCTGATCTCAGCATTATAACATGCCTTCCAGTACTTGTAATATTGAATTACAGATAGATGGAGCACACAGATGGGATGTCAATGAGGTGATACTCCTTTGCCACATTAGACTGTTAAAGGAATCTAATACACTACCCGAGTCACACACCGGAAATTCAATCCCAGCAATAAGAGAAATCCTACACCCATCTTTAAAATGATCCCTGATTACTTCCAGGTTTGACAATTGTGTTGGTAGAAAGCGTTGTTGAGTACATTGTGATTAAACTATGAAGTGACCAGTAATACAATGGTTTTATTTTTCAATACATTTGAACAAATATTCTTTAGTCAGGGTTCCATTCAGCAACCACCACAAATGGAAGGAGAATATAAAAATTATATATAAACAGTGCACGTTCTTGGTTTGAAAGCATGACTGACTTGCAGAATTGGCCCAAGGTGTGGGCAGAAATCTGGGCAGGAGGGGGCAGCACAGAGCTGCATCTGTTCCAGTGACCCAGAATCATTCCAGTGCTCTCTGGGTGGGGTTTGCACAATCTACCCATGACTGCATTGTTTTGCTCTTAAGTGCTCTAGCTTCCTTCATCATCCGAAAACTGCATACATTCATAAGGAGCAGAATTTGGCCATTCGGCCAAATAAATCTACCCTGCCATTTGATCATGGTTTATCTATGTTTCCCTCACAACCCCATTCTCTTGGCTTCTCCCTGTAACATTTGGTGCACTTGCTAATCAAGAACCGATCAATCTCCACTTAAAAAATGGCCAATGACCCCACGGCTGTCTGTGATAATGAATTCCACAGATTTACCACCCTCTGACTAAAGACGTTCCTTCTCTTCTCCATTCCAAAGGCATGTCCTTTTTTTCTGAGGCAATCGTGGACATCATGGATTTGGTCATGATGGTCGTTGTGGATTTGGTGGCTGAAGGGCAAGTTTCCTTATTGACTCATGTCTTCTGTGAGCAATTCTCCTGTCACCCAGGAACATGGAAACCATTGCAACCATTACAGAAGCAAAAAACGGAGTGGTTACTGAAATCAGCCAACTGAGTGTTGTTATGAAGAAGACAATTATAGTTGAGCTCACGTGAGCATAAATGGGAATAAACTGTAATGAATATCTGGTCACTGAGTGAATGGGTACAGTTGGAAGATAGACAAAAGAACATAGGTAAAATAAAGCAGGGGTGCAAAATACACACCTCATTCTCTTCCCACATCTGCAGCCTGACCTGCTAAGTAGTTCCAGCATCTGCAGTTTTATTTTAATTTTAATTTTATTCAGTTTTTGGTAATCAATAGCAAAATCGCTTATGGATTAATTGTGCATGGATCCTACCTTACACAGGTTTCTTAAATTTATTTCCCATCATTGTGCTGTAATGTGAAAACCAGTGCATTTTTGTAATAGTTTAAATGCTCAAGCTATTGCATGAGGTGAATGCACAAATTTCAGGTATGTTCAGTGCTGGGATATATTGGAGTGAGGCTATTTGCATTAAACCTTTAATGCATACATTGTGGCACTTCTATGTCTGCAAGAATACTGACATTCAAATTTTACCATGTAACATGTATTGAACATTTCCAGCATTGATTGATTTTCTAACTATCTTTGAGCTGCTATACTTTAGCAAAGGGAAATTCAGTTTGGTTTTGATGTCAGGTATTCGAGTTGATTTCCTACAACCACCTGACAGACTCGGCATTTACTAGGAAAGTGCAGTTTTCAATATTGCATTGAATAGTTTGATCAGATTTGTGACCATCACGTAATCATAGGGATTGGTAATTAAAATGGATTTGAGGAACAACATTTTAAAAGGGACTGCTTATTACTGAAATACTACATCGGAGTACAAAGACTTTAATTTGACAACATTACTATTTTGTAAATGGAGATGATGACCAATCGTGCAAAGAAAATTAGTGGCATGCAGAGTAAGAACACAGGTTATCGCCAGATGCCAAACTAACGGGATTTCCAAGTCCAGGCTGTCCCCGACCTACGTAATAGACGACTTGCGTAAACCTGCACTTGCGTAAGCAATTCGTAGCTCTCACTGCTTTACTTCCGAATTGCGTGTCTTCGGTAGCAGTAATGTAAGTCGGAGAGCATCTGTAGTCGGAAAGCAGATTATCAGAACGTTATTGTTTGATGCCACGTGTCTAAAGCTTGAGACAACTTTAGTCTCCACCCTATTACAGACATTCTTTTTGTTTTCTCTACCCCACCCTGCTTTTTTTTACACTTTAAAACACACTTTTTTTTTGCTCTACTCCTGTTCTGAGAATAGGTCATTGAATAATTTGCTCTTATTCATAGAAAGCTTACAGTTTGCAGCACTTTGTGTTTTTTTCAGAGAAAGTTAAATTGAGTTTGCATGCCAATCTATAAAGAACTGCTCAATGAACTGCTGTTGACGAATAGCATCATCATCTTTGCATAATTACTCTATCTTGCCACATTATTTACTGGTTACAAGAATTGAAAAATTTACTGATTTTTCAGTGGCTTGCTATTTATTTCCCAATTGATTTTTACTTGGCAAAAAACATTGCTAAATTAAACTATTTATTATGAATCTGAGACTTAAAGATTTTTTTGCTGTCATCAACAAAGAAACAAAAGAAAGCAAATGCTTTCAAAGGTATTGACTTTTAATGAAGGATTTAATTACTTTGTTTTGAATGAATGCGATTGGTAAGTGTCAATTAGTGACGACTCCATTATAGAAATTCTGCCTCAACTTGTTCACAAATTGAAAAATCCGAGGCAGTTTGTGGAATGTCCTTTTAAGTACTATTTAGTTTGCAACATTTCCAAAATTGAGACAAGATTTCAGTGAGTTTTAAACTGAAAAAAACATTTTTATAAGGATGACAAATGGAGCTTTGAGCAAAAACAGATGGCACATTAGTACAGAAAGTGAAGCACAATTCACCAGCACTGACACAGCCTGACAGCGATAGATTGGCTTTAACTCCATGATATAATGTTGAATACTTAACTTTTTCTTTGAGTGTAGTCTGGAGCATGTATCCTACAATGCAGTATTCATACTCAATTTGCTTGGTAATCATTAGGAATGGAAATACGTTTGTGTAACTAATTAAGACTGGATTAAGAATCAATAGATTTGATTACAAATAATGATTTTTATGGTTGTATATATTTTTTGCTCACTACTATTGCTATTATATTCCCCTGTGTTCATTTGTGTCCAGAATACATTTATGTGATTTTTTAATATTTTTTTATCGTTTAATTTTTGCCACAACATGAAGTTCTGGTCCATTCAGTCCTTCTCAGACTAAATTTCTATCCACTAGGTCTCTAAATTATAAAATCTTCCCTAATTATCCTTGCATAAAATCTAAGCTCCTCAAATGTATCTCTATTAAGCAATGATTCATTAATTTTTTTTAAATGTTTACAACAATTTTGGGGAGTTCCAGAAAGGTTTTTTGGAAATGCCGAAATTTCATCAACATGTCAAGTGTCCTACTAGAGGGGAGAACACGCTGGATCATGTCTATTCCAATATCAAGCACGCGTATAGAGCCATTCCCCTCCCCCAACTCGGCCAGTCAGATCATCTCTCCGTCCTGCTCTCCCCAGCCTACACCCCCCTCAGACGCAGTGCTAGGCCCACCATAAAGACTGTTACAACCTGGCCTGAAAATGCTTTCTCCAAACTCCAGGACTGCTCAGTTATTAAAGATGGGATAGCAGCGCATTTGGAAAGTGGTGAAATCATTGGACAAAGTCAGCATGGATTTACGAAAGGTAAATCATGTCTGACAAATCTGATAGAATTTTTCGAGGATGTAACTAGTAGAGTGGATAAGGGAGAACCAGTGGATGTGTTATATCTAGACTTTCAGAAGGCTTTCGACAAGGTCACGCATAAGAGATTAGCATACAAACTTAAAGCACACGGTATTGCGGGTTCAGTATTGATGTGGATAGAGAACTGGCTAGCAGACAGGAGGCAAAGGGTAGGAGTAAACGGGTCCTTTTCAGAATGGCAGGCAGTGACTAGTGGGGTGCCGCAAGGCTCAGTGCTGGGACCCCAGCTATTTACAATATATATTAATGATTTGGACGAGGGAATTCAATGCAACATCTCCAAATTTGCAGATGATACCAAGCTGGGGGGTATAGTTAGGTGTGAGGAGGATGCTTGGAGGCTGCAGGGTGATTTGGATAGGCTGAGTGAATGGGCAGATGCATGGCAGATGCAGTACAATGTGGATAAATGTGAGGTTATCCACTTTGGTGGCAAAAACATGAGGGTAGACTATTATCTGAATGGTGGCAGATTAGGTAAGGGGGAGATGCAACGAGACCTGGGTGTCATGGTACACCAGTCATTGAAAGTAGGCATGCAGGTGCAGCAGGCAGTGAAGAAAGCAAATGGTATGTTAGCATTCATAGCGAAAGGATTTGAGTTTAGGAGCAGGGAGGTTCTACTGCAGTTGTACAGGGTTTTGGTGAGGCCACACCTGGAGTACTGCGTACAGTTTTGGTCTCCAAATCTGAGGAAAGACATCCTTGCCATAGAGGGGGTACAGAGAAGATTCACCAGACTGATTCCTGGGATGTCAGGACTTTCATATGAGGAAAGATTGGATAGACTCGGTTTGTACTCGATGGAATTTAGAAGATTGAGGGGGGATCTTATAGAAACCTACAAAATTCTTAAGGGGTTGGACAAGCTAGATGCTGGGAGATTGTTCCCGATGTTGGGGGAGTCCAGAACAAGGGGTCACAGTCTAAGGATAAGGGGGAATTCCTTTAGGACCGAAATGAGGAAAACATTCTTTACACAGAGAGTGGTGAGTCTCTGGAATTCTCTGCCACAGAAGGTAGTTGAGGCCAGTTCATTGGCTATATTTAAGAGGGCGTTAGATGTGGCACTTGTGGCTAAAGGGATCAGGGGGTATGGAGAGAAGGCAGGTACGGGATACTGAGTTGGATGATCAGCCATGATCACATTGAATGGCGGTGCAGGCTCGAAGGGCCGAATGGCCTACTCCTGCACCTATTTTCTATGTTTCTATGTTTCTATGCTTCACACAGACCAACTGGGACATATTCGAACACCAGGATCTGGAAACATTCACAGGAACGGTACTGGACTATATCAAGTTCTGCATCGGAAACGTGACTGTGGACAAAAACATTCGGGTTTTCCCAAACTAGAAACCCTGGATGTCCAGCCAGGTCCGCACACTCCTCAGAGCCCGCGATGATGTCTTCAGGTCAGGTGACAGAGCTCTGTACAGGGCTGCTCGAGCCGATCTGAAAAGGGGAATTAAAAAAGCCAAGGTGGACTATAAGAGGAGCATAGAGGCCCACCTTTCCAGCAATAACACACGGGAGGTATGGCGGGGCATACGAGACATCACAAACTACAGAGGCTGTGCCACAACGACAGAAGACCTGAGTGTGCCGCTGGCAGAGAAGCTAAATTGCTTCTTTTCCCGCTTTGAAACATCACAACAGCAGCACTCATGTGCTACTGCCCTGCTCCCACCCTTACCTGGCTCCTGCACTACTCCACTCACTGTAAGGGAGCACGATGTCAGACGGGTGCTCCTGGCAGTGAACCCCAAGAAGGCTGCCGGCTCAGATGGAGTACCTGGTAAGGTGCTCAAAGCGTGTGCCCACCAGCTCACCATCATCTTCACCAGAATCTTCAATCTCTCCCTGGACCAGGCAGTTATCCCATCCTGCCTAAAATCAGCCACAATCGTCCCAGTGCCGAAGAAGTCTCCCATCACCAGCCTAAACGATTACCATCCCGTGGCCCTCACTCCGGTAATCATGAAGTGCTTCGAGAGATTGGTCCTCCAGCACATCAAGGACTATCTCCCTCCAGACTTCGACCACCACCAGTTCGCCTATCGCCCAAACAGGTCCACAGAAGACGCCATCACCGTAGCTCTCCACTCTGCGCTGAGCCACCTGGAGCAGGGGCAGAGCTATGTTCGGATGCTCTTTGTGGATTACAGCTCAGCTTTCAACACTATCATTCCGGACATTCTCATCGACAAACTGGTCACTCTCGGCCTCCCCACTCTCACATGTGCCTGGATAAAGGACTTCCTCACCAACCGGCCCCAGACTGTGAGACTCGGCCCCCACCTCTCCTCCACTCGCATGTTGAGTACCGGCTCCCCGCAGGGCTGTGTGCTAAGCCCCCTCCTATACTGTCTCTACACCCACGACTGTAGTCCGGCCCACAACAACAACCGAATCGTCAAGTTTGCTGAAGACACTACAGTAGTCGGACTCATCTCAAGGGGAGATGAGGCAGCCTACAGAGAGGAAGTCCTGAAGTTGACAGCCTGGTGCTCAGAAAACAACCTGGCTCTGAACACCAAGAAAACCAAAGAGCTCATTGTCGACTTCAGGAAGCACAGCACTGACTTGGCCCCCTTATACATCAACGGCGAGTGTGTGGAGAGGGTCCACACCTTCCGGTTTCTCGGCGTCCTCATCTCCGCTGACATCTCCTGGACAGACAACATCACAGCGGTCATCAAGAAGGCTCAGCAGCGGCTGCACTTCCTGAGGGTCCTCAGGAAGCACAACCTGGACTCCAACCTGCTGCTGACCTTCTACCGCTCGTCCATTGAGAGCCTGTTGACATACTGCATTACAGCATGGTACGGCAGCTGCACCATGGCAGACAGGGAGAGG
The DNA here is from genome assembly GCA_963514005.1 of Raja brachyura. The sequence goes on along the minus strand of OY740781.1, from coordinate 65,507,534 downwards.
CTTCAGAGGGTAGTCAGGGCAGCACAGAAGATCATCGGCTGCCCTCTCCCCTCTCTGATGGACATTTACACCTCCCGCTGCCTCAGCAGGGCGAAGAACATTATCAAGGACAGCTCCCATCCTGCATTTGGCCTGTTCAACCTGCTACCCTCAGGGAGGCGCTATAGGTGCATCAGCACAAGGACAAATAGACTCAAGAACAGTTTCTTCCCAAAATCCATCATCTCCCTGAACTCACTCATGCACTGACTTCACAGCCTAACCCCCGGACTTTAATCTATCCACCTACTGTAATTTGTACTGTAACTGTAACCCATACTGGATATAGGAATCCTATTATCCATTCTATTTATCCATTGTCTTTTTATAGATATGTATATAGCGCTGCAGAAACTGTGCACCTTATCCCCCCCCCCCACTTTTTGTCTTGTTTTTGCACTGAGTAGGAGCAGTTTTTAATCTCACTGTACATGTGTATAGTGACAATAAAAGGCATTCTGATTCTGAGATTAAAGTAGCTGAACAGGAATTGAGTAAAACGCGAGAGCCGACAGAACGGATTAACTCTTAATCTGGATCAAAACAGGAAACATGTAAAATGGAACTGCAGATGCTGGTTTAAACCGAAGATAAATACAAAATGCTGGAGTTACTCAGTGGGACAGGCTGCATCTCTAAAGAGAAGGAATGGGTGACGTTTCAGTTCGAGACAACTGTCAATAGGTCAGGCAGGGTAGGCACAAAATGCTGAAGTAACGCATCTCTTTGTTTCCAAGAGATACAAAGTTAATGTTTCAGGTCAAAGACCCTTGGCCATGATGAGGAAAGAGAGAAAAGGTTGGATTTGAAGTTGCATGAAGATGGTGGAGAGATGGATGAAAGAAAGGAAATACTGCATTTGTGATAGATTCAGGCCGAGTTTGCTGGAAATAAGATGTTAATGGGACAGCTGTAGGTTATCAAAGAAGTGTGAAGTGTTAGGTAGACACAAAATACTGGGGTAACTCAGCGGGACAGGCAGCAGTGTGAAGTGTTACTAATTGCAGGTCGGTGTGTGCTCATGGAGAGTTGAAAAAAAAATGAAGAAAGGAGGAGAAGATGTGTCAATTAGTGAAACCTTTTTGCAGCTGGTGGTAATTACAAAGGATGATCCATTGAATATGAAGAATGATGATGGGGTGGAAGATGAGGACTAGATGATATCTACGCTTAATCTGGAATGTTGTGCTTGATTGTACACATTCAGTCTTTATTGCCAGCATCACTAGAGTATCACCAGTAAAGGTCATAAGGTCATAAGTGATAGGAGTAGAATTAGGCCATTTGACCCATAAAGTCTACTCCGCCATTCAATCATGGCTGATCTATCGCTCCCTCCTAACCCCATTCTCGTGCATTCTCCCCATAACCTCGGACACCTGTACTAATCAAGACTTTGTGTGTTGTATAAAGAATGGACGGGAACTTTGTGAAGCAAGGGAAAATATCATACAGCACATGAACAGGTCCTTTCAGCTTACTATGTCTGTGCCGACCACGATGCCGGGTTACACTAATGTCCTTTACCTGTACGTGATGCATATCCCTCCATTCCCTGCAAAGCTTCTAAAATCATGGTACTTAATTTGTCACGAGTACCGAAGTACAGTTTTTATATAGTTCAGTATGTACCACTATAACTATAAGCACTTACATGCATAGTGATATTATTAGATAAGCATCTCGGTAAAGCAGTAGTACAATGAGACATTATACAATAGGCAATAGGTGCAGGAGTAGGCCATTCGGCCCTTCGAGCGAGCACCGCCATTCACTGTGATCTAGGCTGACCATTTTGGCGCCATTTTCAAGTCCCAGGTGTTGAGAGAGCAGGGATCTTGACCTGACCATGAGGTATGTTGTCCTGGCAGTATTGCAGTGCCATCCTGGCCAAGCATAATCGTATCCTCATCTCTGCTCGATCTCTGTACGCCACATCCGGTCCACGTGCTCGGCCTCTTGGGGCGGCGCCCAGTCCAGCCGAGCCCCAGGCAGCTGCAGGGCCTCCAGCGACCCATTCCCCTGTCGAGGCCGTGCAGTCCCTCCCGCAGTTGGTCTGCTTTCCATCCCTCCAGGTGGATTCCTGTGGGTCCTCGATCCAGGGTGGGAGCGTCGGGCATTCGGGATGAGCCTGGCCCTCCTCTGCCCATAGGTGGGCTGGGCCTACCGGGCGGGTTCCGACTGCAACGCGGGTCCACATCCGTGGAGGGCAAGTCGGGCCAACCGGGTGGGTCCCCGGTCTCTAGCGACGAGCCGAGATGCCACTTCGTATCTGCCTCCACCACTACCCCTGGGAGTGCGTTCCTGAGACTCTCTGTGTGGGGTTGGCGGGTAGACCCTGCCCCCACACAATGTTTAAACTTTAAACTTTCCCCCTCAAATTTAAATCTGTACTCTCTCGTATTCGACATTTCCACCCTGGGGATAAAGGTTCTGGCTGTCTACCCTGTCTATGCCTCTTAATGTTGTGTACTTCTATGAACCTCCAAAAGTGCCACACAAAGCAATCCAAGTTTGTCCAACCTTTTTATAGCCACAACCTTCTAATCCAGGAGTAACTCAGCGGGTCAGGCAGCATCTCTGGATAAGAATGGGTGACATTTCAGATCAGAACCATTCTTCAGACCAAAGAAGGGTTCCAACCCGAAATGTCACCCATCCTTTTTTATCCAGAGATGCTGACTGACCCGCTGAATTACGCCAGCAATTTGTGTCTATCTTCGGTATAAATCAGCACCTGTAGTTCATTCCCAGACACCTCCTAATCCAGTCAGCGTTCTGGTAAACCTCATCTGCACTGTCTGCAAACCCTTCCCATCCTTACTGTAACAAGGTGACCAGATCTGCAATACTCTAAATGCGGCCCAACCAAAATCCTATAATGTTGCAGCATGATTACCTGACTCTGATATTCAAGAGGCAGTGTGGGTCCTGAGGGGAAGAAGTGTGTTGGCGTTCACTGACTTTTCTGGGTAATGGATCACAAAATTCCGAGTTTCACCCATGTCATATGGTCACGCGGGGTCACCTCAGAGTGCAAAGGAATTTCCTGCCACATGCAACACATTGGTAGAATGCTTGAAGCATATGGACAGTTCCTATTTAGTGAGAAAAGTTATTCAGGTTCCAGGAAAGTGAACTTGGAGAGGAAGTAAAAACATATCCAAAGTGCAATGCATCACAGTATGTACAGTTTAAGCTGCTCTGACATTAAGAAATGGTCAGTTTATTATCTTCAAATTCTCTGCAGTCCGGCCACAATTGCATTGTCTGTAACTATTCCTGTGATGTTCTACTAGCATGAAAACAGGCTCATTGATTAGTAATTTAGCAGCATTGTTCTATCAAACAATTGTACATTTAATTTGTAGGTCAACTGTCTCAGTTATACAAAGTGGTATGTAATATCAAGAACAGAGTGTGAAATAAGCCAATCTAACGACTCTGCAAGGTTATAATTTAAGGTCATGTACTCTTGCTGTGTAAATTTGTGCAATGATTAGATCACTTGAACCGATGATTTGCAAATGTTCCCTCTCGTTGCGAGAGTCCCCATGTATTGCTAAAGAAAGCACCAATTCTGTATCACGTTGAATTTTGATGCTACTGTCAAAATAACACAAGAGGCTACACATGCTCAGACATTAGCTTTCCAAAATCTGCTTTGCTGTTGAGCTCGCCATTTAAATGTATCAAATGGCGTTTAGCTGCTGCATTCAGCTCCATCGAGTTATCTGATCACTACCACACTGTAATTTGTGGGAGCTTGCGTATACTTGTTTTCCACATGACAGCAATAGTTAACCTTTGTACGATTAGTTAAACTTTGTTGGGCCAGTAGGTAGAAAACATTTGTTCTTTTGGATGTTGAAAGTAAAACCCATTTGCTTGAGTGAAGATGCACAATCAGCAGCATCTGAGCTCCGCAGCAGGGGTGAACTTGGTTGCTGAGTTGAAAGAGTCGTGATTTGAATGGATTCTCTTTGGTCCTGAGGATTAATTATACTCTCAGCTAGAAGCTTTTTGGAGCTGAGGTGCAGCACTGCATGAGAAGGATTAACAGAAGATTAAAGTCACGAGGAATACCTGGAAAAGGGTTAGGGAACAGAGAGTCGTCTGTGCGTAGAGCCAGAGCTGGTAGTTGAGTGCTCTGATTAGCACTCCTGGGCTATATTCATGATGTAGGAGGGCATTGTATCAGGAAATACAGGTGGGGATAGTAAAATTCTCAAACTAATTACAATTGGAAATAAGTTATTAGACATCATAGCACACTTAAAATGTGAATAAATCCACTGACCCTCAGGTGATGTATCCCAGGCTGTTATGGGATACCATGGAGGAGATTGGTGGGGCTCCGGTGAAAAATTTGAAATCTTTTGGCTACAGTTGGCACTTGACAGGAATACTGCAATTGCAATACCTGTATTGTAAATGGGCAACACAAATAAGCCAGTGAATCAAACACTAGTATTAGGAAAGTTAGAAGAAAAAGTTTTGAGTCGAGATTAATCTACGCTTGGAAGGGCTAGGATTAATCATGAACAGTCAGCATGGCATTACCATTGGAATAAAAAACTTTGAAGAGATAACAATGTACAGATGCGGCAATATAGTGGATATAGTCTACATGTTTTTAAAAAGTCCCTTTAAAAAGTCTGACAAAACCCCTCATTGGAAACTGGTTGCAAAAACATTGAGACATCAAGCTACACAGCGTAGAAACAGGCCAGTTGGCCCAACTGAACCATGCCAATCTTGATGTCTATCCAAGCTATTCTCATTTACCTGCATTTGGACCATATGCTTCTGAACCTTTTTCTATCTGTGTACCGCCCAACGTCAAGGAGGAAAATTGAATTCAAACTAAGCTTGGTGATGGGAGGCAGAGTGTGGTGGAGAGTTGTTTTTACAATTGGAAGTCTGTGATCTGTGAAGATCTTTGATTTGATCCTGAATATTTGCTCTATATATCACACACACATATAAACATACATACCTAAACACATATATATATACGCACATGTGTGTGAATGTGCGTGCAACTATAGTCAAGACATTCAGTATAGGAGTTGGGTCATCATATTACAGTTGCACGCACATACACATATGTGTTCGTGTATGTATAGGTTTACGATGTATGTTTATATGTGTGTGTGAAAACACACATATGTATACATACACACAATTTGGAAATGAATGTCATAAGTGATACGAGCAGAATTAGGCCATTTGGCCCATCAAGTCTACTCCGCCATTCAAACAAGGCTGATCTATATCTCCCCCCACCCCATTCTCCTGCCTTCCCCCCCGTGACCCTTGACACCCGTACTAGTCAAGAATCTATCTATCTCTGCCTTAAAAATATCCATTGATTTACCTCCACAGCCTTCTGTGGGAATGAAGTATTGGTACTTATTTTGTGGATGACACAGTTGATTGTGAACAGGTTAAACCCCTGTCCCACGGTGCGAGTTGGCCCACGAGTGACCCCGAGTTTTCACTCGTGGTGATCACGTAGCGGGAACGTCGGAACTCGCACGAGCAACTTATCGACCCGTGGCGCTAACGGCAGGTACTTCAGACTTTTCCAGAGATCCCGCTGAGTTTACTCCAGTAGTTGGTGTCTATCCCGGTGGCGGGGAGCCGGGCTTGGCCGACCCGCCGCCTCTATTTGCCGGTCAGTCTGGTGATCATCGCCCTCCGCCCAGGATGCAACGGAGTTTTGCACCCGGTGAGTTGTCCAGCGCTCACGGTGGACGAAGGAGGACAGCAACAGGCCAGGTAAATGAATAGCAGCACATAAATGAGTCAACCTTTAGCATTTCTTGGTTTTATGTTTTAATTTACAAGCCGCTTCACGCGAGGCAAGTTCTATTTTCAGTCCAAAGAAGGGTCTCGACCCGAAACGTCACCCATTCAACGATAGACACAAAAAAGCTGGAGTAACTCAGCGGGACATGCAGCATCTCTGGAGAGAAAGATTGGGTGATGTTTAGATCCAAATCCTGGAGAAATTCAGCAGGTTGAGACCCTTCTGTCATCCATCCCGTCGCTCCACAGATGCTGCTGCACCCGCTGAGTTTCTCCAGAATTTTGTGTACCCTCGATTTTCCTGCATCTGCAGTTCCTTCTTTAACACTGCTGGCGTAATTCAGCAGGTCGAGATCCTTCTTCAGAAGACAAGCCCTTATCCGAAATGTCACCTATCCACGTTCTCCAGAGATGTTACCTGGCCCGCGTTGTTACTCCAGCTTGTTGCGTCTGCCTTCCGTCTAAAGCCTTGGGATAATCGCCGACGTGAAGACGGTGCGAAGCCCCCACGCCCGGTGCAATGGGCAGGGAGCTGGAGAGGGGAGGGAAGGGGACACACACATTGCCGGGAAGCAGAGGGGTGGGGGTGGGGTTGGTGACAGCCAGGGCCAACAGTGAGATGGAGAAATACAGAAACACCGACGTGCAAAGGAGACCTACAATAGCACATGATATCTCTCGCGTTATGGCAGGAGACTGTCGCCTGCCCGCTGTTTCTGCCCCTGAAGCCTTGTGATCGTTGCCCTTTGTGTTGGCGTGGAGGGTGAGGGGGGGTATTGTGCTGTTTGATCGCCCCCTGCTATCATAGGGACAGGGAGACACAGCGGCTTATGAGACTGGTGGGCAATCACTACCTAAGTGTCTGCCTGCAGTCAGCACACCTCTCCTACACATGTCTCCCGTACTAAGACCATCCCACAGAGAATGATCCGAGCACCCAAGAGCCTTGTCTGTCACTCCACCCCCAACCACCCTCCACCTCAACTTACGCCCGGGCAACAAAGCAGCTCAAGAGGCGAACCCTGAGCTCCGTCTCCCAACAATCTGATGTGCAACTGATGTGAAAGAACGGCTGCAGCCGGCCGGCCGGAACCCGGCATGGACTTCTCACACCCTCCCACACTTACCTTCATTCACAGTTGGCTCAAGAGTAACGGGAGAGGAACTTGTTAACTCGGGAGAGGAAGTTGGAACATCGCAGCAATCACATACCCGTGGGAACTCGGTTAAACACTTGATCATAAACTTGAAATCTCGTACACAACCACGAGTCTCTTTTTTTTCTTTCACATGGGGTCACTCGTGGGATGACTCGCACCGTGAGACAGGGCCTAGGTTCACATTGTGAACAATAGACCTAGGTTACAGACCCACGTGGGTTAATTGGTAATGCAGCAGATGAAAATGTATACTGTTAAGTGTGCAGTGAGACATTTTGAAAGGATTGGCACAATAGGACATGCATTGAATAGGGCTATTGAGGGATGTTGATGTATACGCTCAAGGATCCCTGAATATAGAAATATAGTAAAATAAGATGGTTAATAAGGCCCTGATTAGTCATTCAGTATAGGAAAACATGGAAACATAGAAAATAGGTGCAGGAGGAGGCCTTTCGGCCCTTCGAGCCAGCAACGCCATTCATTGCGATCATGGCTGATCGTCCCCAATCAATAACCCGTGCCTGCTTTCTCCCCATAATCCCTTGATTCCACTAGCCCCTAGAGCTTTATCTAACTCTCTCTGAAATCCATCCAGTGATTTGACCTCCACTGCCCTCTGTGGCAGGGAATTCCACAAATTCACAACTCTCTGGGTGAAAAAGTGTTTTCTCACCTCAGTCTTAAATGGCCTCCCCTTTATTATAAGACTGTGGGCCCTGGTTCTGGACTCACCCAACATTGGGAACATTTTTCCTGCATCTAGCTTGTCCAGTCCTTTTATAATTTTATATGTTTCTATAAGATCCCCCCGCATCCTTCTAAACTCCAGTGAATACAAGCCTAGTCTTTTCAATCTTTCCTCATATGACAGTCCCGCCATCACAGGGATCAAGCTCGTGAACCTATGCTGCACTGCCTCAATCACAAGGATGTCCTTCCACAAATTAGGAGACTAAAACTGTATGCAATACTCCAGATGTGGTCTTACCAGAGCTCTATACAGTTGGGCCAAAGCAGTGAGTAGGCTGCATTTGGGAGCAGTTTTGGTCACCACATTTAGGAAGAACATGATTAAGATAGAGAGGGCATTGAAAAGATTCACAAGGATGTTGTCCAGATTGGAGATCTTAAATTGTCAGTGAGGTTAGATATGATACATCTGTTTTCCCTGGAACAAAGGAGACTGAGAGGTGGCATGATGGAGGTATGTGGAATTATGAGAGGCATAGATACAGTAGGTAGCCAGAGTTTGTTACCCTTGGTGTTGGGGAAGGGGGGGGGGGGGGCAGAGGAGGAGCAGCAAAACCAGTGGGAGGAGGCTTAAAGGAGATTTAGATGATGCCTTTCTACTTGGTATCTGGAATGAGCTGCCAGAGCAGGTGGTGTAGGCAGGAGCAGTAACAACATTTAAGACACATCTGGACAGCTATTTGATTGGTCATGGCATAAGGGCATGTGGAATTAATGCAGACCAGTGTGTTTAGTATAACAAAGGCTGATGGTCAGCAGAGATGTGGTAGGTTGAAGGGCCTGTTTCTATGATGTACAACTTTATGTTTCTAAGTATGTACATGAGCACTTGAATTTTCAAGGACTAAAAGCTGTGGGCTTAGTGCAGATGGGTACTTGATAGTTAAAATTGGCATGCTGAACCAAAGGACCCGTTTCTGTACTGTGCATCTCTTCACACAATGAAGTGTGTCTATCACACAATGAAGTGTCAATGAAATACAAAGTTTGGTTCTGCTGCAGAACCATACATGTTTAACAGAGTGACATGTTAATTTGTGCAAACTTGCCGGCTTTGAAATATAATACTTCGAAAAGAGTGGAATGTCATTCTTCAAATGTTTAATTGTTAAGAATTTATTTTTTAACTGTAATACTGTATTTAAAATGTTTTATTTTTCATCTGAATAGAAACATAGAAATTAGGTGCAGGAGTAGGCCATTCGGCCCTTCGAGCCTGCACCGCCATTCAATATGATCATGGCTGATATCCAACTCAGTATCCTGTACCTGCCTTCTCTCCATACCCTCTGATCCCCTTAGCCACAAGGGCCACATCTAACTCCCTCTTAAATATAGCCAATGAACTGGCCTCAACTACCCTCTGTGGCAGAGAGTTCCAGAGACCTACTACTCTCCGTGAAAAAATTCCTTCTCATCTCGGTCCTAAAGGATTTTCCCCTTATCCTTAAGCTGTGACCCCTTGTCCTGGAACTCCCCAACATCGGGAATAATCTTCCTGCATCTAGCCTGTCCAACCCCTTAAGAATCTTGTAAGTTTCTATAAGATCCCCTCTCAATCTCCTAAATTCCAGAGAATATAAACCGAGTCTATGCAGTCTTTGTTCATAAGACAGTCCTGACATCCCAGGAATCAGTCTGGTGAACCTTCGCTGCACTCCCTCTATGGCAATAATGTCCTTCCTCAGATTTGGAGACCAGAACTGTACGCAATACTCCAGGTGTGGCCTCACCAATACCCTATACAACTGAAGTAGAACCTCCCTGCTCCAATACTCAAATCCTTTTGCTATGAAAGCTAACATACCATTGGCTTTCTTCACTGCCTGCGGTACCTGCATGCCTACTTTCAATGACTGGTGTACCATGACACCCAGGTCGTGCTGCATCTCCCCTTTTCCTAATCGGCCTCCATTTAGATAATAGTCTGTTTTCCTATTTTTGCCACCAAAGTGGATAACCTCACATTTATCCACATTATACTGCATCTGCCAAACATTTGCCCACTCACCCAGCCTATCCAAGTCACCTTGCAGTCCCCTAGCATTCTCCTCACAGCTAACACTGCCCCCCAGCTTAGTGTCATCCGCAAACTTGGAGGTGTTGCCTTCAATTCCCTCATCCAGATCATTTATGTACATTGTAAATAGCTGGGGTCCCAGCACTGAGCCTTGCGGTACCCCACTATTCACTGCCTGCCATTGTGAAAACGACCCGTTTACTCCTACTCTTTGCTTCCTGTTTGCCAGCCAGTTCTCTATCCACATCAATACTGAACCCCCCAATGCCATATGCTTTAAGTTTATATACTAATCTCTTATGTGGGACCTTGTCGAAAGCCTTCTGGAAGTCCAGATACACCACATCCACTGGTTCTCCCCCATCCACGCTACTAGTTACATCCTCGAAAAATTCCACAAGATTCGTCAGACATGATTTACCTTTCGTAAATGCATGCTGACTTTGTCCAATGATTTCACCACTTTCCAAATGTGCTGCTATCCCATCTTTAATAACTGACTCCAGCAGTTTCCCCACTATCGATGTTAGACTAACTGGTCTGTAATTTCCCGTTTTCTCTCTCCCCCCCTTCTTAAAAAGAGGGGTTACGTTTGCTACCCGCCAATCCTCAGGAACTACTCCAGAATCTAAAGAGTTTTGAAAGATTATCACTAGTGCATCCACTATTTCCGGAGCTACTTCCTTAAGTACTCTGGGATGCAGCCTATCTGGCCCTGGGGATTTATCGGCCTTTAATCCATTCAATTTACCCAACACCACTTCCTGACTAACCTGGATTTCACTCAAGTACTCCTTTGACCCGCGGTCCCCTGCAATTTCCGGCAGATTATTTATGTCTTCCTTAGTGAAGACGGAACCAAAGTAGTTATTCAATTGGTCCGCCATATCCTTGTTCCCCATGATCAACTCACCTGTTTCTGACTGCAAGGGACCTACATTTGTTTTAACTAATCTATTTCTCTTCACATATCTATAAAAACTTTTGCAGTCAGTTTTTATGTTCCCTGCCAGTTTTCTTTCATAATCTATTTTTCCTTTCCTAATCAAGCCCTTTGTCCTTCTCTGCTGGTCTCTGAATTTCTCCCAGTCCTCTGGTATGCTGCTTTTTCTGGCTACTTTGTAGCATCATCCTTTGCTTTGATACTATCCCTGATTTCCCTTGTTATCCACGGATGCACTACCTTCCCTGATCAATTTTTGTAGCTCATCCATGCAGTCTTTAAATGTCTTCCATTGATTATCCACCGTCAACCCTTTTAGAATTGATTGCCAGTCAATCTTGGCCAATTCACGTCTCATACCCGCAAAGGTACCTTTCCTTAAGTTCAGAACCATTGTTTCTGAATTAACAATGTCACTCCATCCTAATGAAGAACTCGACCATATTATGGTCACTCTTGCCCAAGGGGGCACGCACAATAAGACTGCTAACTAACCCTTCCTCATTACTCAATACCCAGTCTAAAATAGCCTGCTCTCTCGTTGGTTCCTCTACATGTTGATTTAGATAACTATCCCTCATACTTTCCAAAAAATCCTCTTCCTCAGCGCCCCTGCCAATTTGATTCACCCAATCTATATGTAGATTGAAGTCACCCATTATAACTGTTTTGCCTTTGTCGCACGCATTTCTAATTTCCTGTTTTATACCATCACTACTTCACTACTACTGTTAGGTGGCCTGTACACAATTCCCACTAGCGTTTTCTGCCCCTTAGTGTTTCGCAGCTCTACCCATACCGATTCCACATGCTCCAAGCTAATGTCCTTCCTTTCCATTGCGTTAATCTCCTCTCTAACCAGCAACGCTACCCCACCTCCTTTTCCTTTCTCTCTATCCCTCCTGAATATTGAATATCCCTGGATGTTCAGCTCCCAGCCTTGGTCACCCTGGAGCCATGTCTCCGTGATCCCAACTATATCATACTCATTAATAGCTATCTGCACGTTCAACTCATCCACCTTATTACGAATACTCCTTGCATTGAGACACAAAGCCTTCAGGCTTGTTTTTACAACGCTCTTACCCCTTATACAATTTTGTTGAGAAGTAGCCCTTTTTGATTTTTGCCCTGGTTTTGTCTGCCTGCCACTTTTACTTTTCACCTTGCTCCCTATTGCTTCCACCCTCGTTTTACACCCACCTGCCTCTCTGCTCTTGTACCCATCTTTCTCTGTTCTTTACCAGTGCATTTGTTCTTCTCTTTCTGCATCTAATTTGACAATAGACCTATTTAATTTGCATGCCTTTCTCAGTGTGTGCTGTTAATTGAATAATTCTTCAATCTGATTTGACAATTGCTCATCCCTTTCACTCACACCCCAGATGTCTGATCGACCTTCATGCGTCACATATCAGCTCCAATTTACAACATCCTGCTGTGAGTTAACTTCCTCCGTAAGTGGTCCAGGTGTTGCTTATAGTCAGAAAATCCTACGTTTACTAGCTGACTTCTACCAGCAATTTCTCAACTGTGTTCCTCTACTGGATATTACACAGTATCCAGAGCTGAATTGAAATTTGCAGATTCTCCCTTCTGAGTAGCCTGTTTTCAGTAATGCAATCCTGATCTGTGTATACCTCATGCAGGAAACAGGTGCTGCTTTCCAGATGTTTGATGAGATTCTGTGGCTCATGCAATTAATAGTCCATAAGCTCATAAATTTAAGGTTATAAATTGAATTGTACAATAACCTCCACAATGAGACAAAGACCCATCATTTATTTATTTGCCTCTGTGACAACAATTTGAGATAAGTAATAGAAGAAAAAAATCACATGTGGTTAAAGATTTATACATTTTGGTTTCACTTGGGGTGGCAGCCTACCCGGGGGTAGCGATAGCGGACGGGCCTTCAGCACAGAGACCGGCCCTGTTGCTCCGAAAGGTAGGGGAAAAAAAGAGGAGGGCAATAGTAATTGGGGACTCTATTGTTAGGGGGTCGGATAGGCGATTCTGTGGACGCAGTCGGGAGACCAGGATGGTGGTCTGCCTCCCTGGTGCCAAGTTCTCGGACGTGTCTCAACGTGTCCAAGATATCCTCAAATCAGAGGGAGAGGAGCCTGAGGTCGTGGTACATATAGGTACCAATGACATAGGTAAAAAAAGGGAAGAGGTCCTGAAGGGAGGATTTAAGGACTTAGGAGGAGAGTTGAGGAAAAGGTCCAAAAAGGTAACAATCTCAGGATTACTGCCTGTGCCATGCGACAGTGAGAGTAGAAATGGAGCAAGGTGGAGGATAAATGCGTGGCTGAAAGACTGGTGCAGAGGGCAGGGATTCAAGTTTCTGGATCATTGGGACTTCTTTTGGGGAAGGTGGGACCTGTACAGAAAGGATTGGTTGCACTTGAACCCGAGGGGGACCAATATCCTGGCGGAAAAATTTGCAAAGGCCGCTGGGGAGACTTTAAACTAGAATGGTTGGGGCGAGGGATGCAAATAGCAAAAGCTAGTAGACAGAATGGGAGGCAGGATGCAGAAAAGGGAAGCACTCGGACACAAGAGGAGAAAGAAAAAAAGGAAATAAACAGAGAATAAGAGATGGGGGGGGTTTCTTAAATGTGCATATTTTAATGCTAGGAGCATTGTAAGAAAGGTGGATGAGCTTAGAGTCTGGATAGACACCTGGAAGTATGATGTTGTGGCGATCAGTGAAACATGGTTGCAGAAGGGCTGTGATTGGAAACTAAATATTCCAGGATTTTGTTGCTTCAGGTGTGATAGAATTGGAGGGGCAAGAGGTGGAGGTGTTGCATTGCTAGTCAGGGAAGATATTACACAGTGCTTTGGCAGGATAGATTGGAGGGGTCATCTAGGGAGGCTATTTGGGTGGAACTGAGAAGTGGGAAAGGTGTAGCAACACTTACAGGGGTATATTATGGACCGCCAAATGGGGAACGAGAATTGGAAGAGCAAATATGTAAGGAGATAGCAGATATTAGTAGTAAGCACAAGGTAGTGATTGTGGGAGATTTCAACTTTCCACACATAGACTGGGAAACACATTCTGTAAATGGGCTGGATGGTTTGGAGTTTGTAAAATGTGTGCAGGATAGTTTTTTGCAGCAATACATAGAGGTGCCTACTAGAGGAGGGGCAGTGCTGGACCTCCTGTTAGGAAATGAGACGGGACAGGTGGCGGAGGTATGCGTTGGGGAGCACTTCGGGTCCAGTGATCACAATACCATTAGTTTCAATATAATTATGGAGAAGGACAGAACTGGGCCTAGGGTTAAGATTTTTGATTGTAGAAAGGCTAACTTTAACGAGATGCGAGATGATTTAAAAGGAGTGAACTGGAACATTTTGTTTTATGGGAAAGATGTAGAAGAGAAATGGAGGACATTTAAAGGGGAAATTTTAAGAGTACAGAATCTTTATGTTCCTGTTCGGTTGAAAGGAACCGGTAAAAATTGGAATGAGCACTGGTTTTCAAGGGAAATTGGACATCTTGTTCGGAAAAAGAGGGAGATCTACAATAATTATAGGCAGCATGAAGTAAATGAGGTGCTTGAGGAGTATAAGGAATGTAAAAAGAATCTTAAGAAAGAAATTAGAAAAGCCAAAAGAAGATATGAGGTTGCTTTGGCAAGTAAGGTGAAAGTAAATCCAAAGAGGTTTCTACAGCTATATTAATAGCAAAAGGATAACAAGGGATAAAATTCGTCCATTGGAGAAATTGAGTGGACAGCTATCTGCAGAGCCAAAAGAGATGGGGGGAGATATTGAACAATTTATTTTCTTCGGTATTCACCAAGGAGAAGGATATTGAATTATGTGAGGTAAGGGAAACGAGTAGAGTAGCTATGGATACTATGAGTTTCAAAGTAAAAGTAGTACTGACACTTTTGAAAAATATAAAAGTGGATAAGTCTCCAGGTCCTGACAGGATAGTCCCTAGGACATTGAGGGTAGTTAATGTAGAAATAGCTGGGGCTATGACAGAAATATTTCAAATGGCATTAGAAACGGGAATAGTCCCCGAGGATTGGCGTACTGCGCATGATGTTCCATTGTTTAAAAAGGGTTCTAAGAGTAAACCTAGCAATTATAGACCGGTTAGTTTGACTTCAGTGGTGGGCAAATTAATGGAAAAGATACTTAGAGATAATATATATAAGCATCTGGATAAACAGGGTCTAATTAGGAACAGTCAACATGGATTTATGCCTGGAAGGTCATGTTTGACTAATCTTCTTGAATTTTTTGAAGAGGTTACTAGGGAAATTGACGAGGGTAAAGCAGTGGATGTTGTCTATATGGACTTTAGTAAGGCCTTTGACAAGGTTCCTCATGGAAGGTTGGTTAAGAAGGTTCAACTGTTGGGTATAAATGCAGGAATGGCAAGATGGATTCAACAGTGGCTGAATGAGAGAAGCCAGAGGGTAATGGTGGATGTCTGTTTGTCGGGTTGGAGGCAGGTGACTAGTGGGGTGCCTCAGGGATCTGTGTTGGGTCCTTTGTTGTTTGTCATATACATCAATGATCTGGATGAAGGGGTGGTAAATTGGATTAGTAAGTATGCAGATGATACCAAGATAGGGGGTGTTGTGGATAATGAAGAGGATTTCCAAAGTCTACAGAGTGATTTAGGCCAGTTGGAAAAATGGGTTGAAAGATGGCAGATGGAGTTTAATGCTGATAAATGTGAGGTGCTACACCTTGGCAGGACAAATCAAAATAGGACGTACATGGTAAATGGTAGGGAATTGAAGAATACAGTTGAACAGAGGGATCTGGGAATAACCGTGCATACTTCCTTGAAGGTGGAATCTCATATAGATAGGGTGGTAAAGAAAGCTTTTGGTATGCTAGCCTTTATAAATCAGAGCATTGAGTATAGAAGCTGGGATGTAATGTTAAAATTGTACAAGGCATTGGTGAGACCAAATCTGGAGTATGGTGTACAATTTTGGTCGCCCAATTATAAGAAGGATGTCAACAAAATAGAGAGGGTACAGAGGAGATTTACTAGAATGTTGCCTGGGTTTCAACAGCTAAGTTACAGAGATAGTTTGAATAAATTAGGTCTTTATTCTCTGGAGTGCAGAAGGTTAAGGGGGGACATGATAGAGGTCTTTAAAATGATGAGAGGGATAGACAGAGTTGATGTGGACAAGCTTTTCCCTTTGAGAATAGGGAAGATTCAAACGAGAGGACATGACTTTAGAATTAAGGGACAGAAGTTTAGGGGTAACATGAGGGGGAACTTCTTTACTCAGAGAGTGGTAGTTGTGTGGAATGAGCTTCCAGTGGAAGTGGTGGCGGCAGGTTTGTTGGTATCATTTAAAAATAAATTGGATAGGCATATGGATGAGAAGGGTATGGAAGGTTATGGTATGAGTGCAGGCTGGCGGGACTAAGGGAAAAAAGTTGTTCGGCACGGACTTGAAGGGCCGAGATGGCCTGTTTCCATGCTGTAATTGTTATATGGTTACCATGTTGAAATTACAACCGTGTTAAGACATAGTCCCCCTATTTCAGGGCACCATAATGTTGGGGACACATTTTTTCACAGGTGTTTGTAATTGCTCAGGTGTATTTAAATGCCTCCTTAATGCAGGTTTAAGAGAGCTCTCAGCACCTTGTCTTTCCTCCTGTCTTTCCATCACCTTTGGAAACTTTTATTGCTGTTCATCAACATGAGGACCAAAGTTGTGTCAATGAAAGTCAAAGGAGCCATTATGAGACTGAGAAACAAGAATAAAAATGTTAGAGACATCAACCAAACCTTAGGCTTACCAAATCTAAGAAGAGAGCACTGGTGAGCTTACTAATCGTAAAGGGACTGGCAGGCCAAGGAAGACCTCCACAGCTGATGACGGAAGAATTCTCTCTATAATAAAGAAAAATCCCCAAACACCTTTCCGACAGGTCAGAAACACTCTTCAGGAGTCAGGTGTGTATTTGTCAATGACCACTGTCTGCAGAAGACTCCATGAACAGAAATACAGATGCAAACCACTGGTTAGCCGCAAAAATAGGATGGCCACGTTACACTTTGCCAAGAAGTACTTAAAAGAGCAATCACAGTTCTGGAAAAAAGGTCTTGTGGACAGATGAGACAAATATTAACATATCAGAGTGATGGCAAGAGCAAAGTATGGAGGAGATAAGGAACTGCCCATGATCCAAAGCATACCATCTCATCTGTTAAACACGGTGGTGGGTGTGTTATGGCCTGGTCATGTATGGCTGTTGAAGGTACTGGCTCACTTATCTTCATTGATGATACAACTGCTGATGGTAGTCGCATAATGAATTCTAAAGTGTATAGACACATCCTATCTGCTCAGGTTCAAACAAATGCCTCAAAACTCATTTGCCAGCAGTTCATTCTACAGCAAGACAATGATCCCAAACATACTGCTGAAGCAACAAAGGAGTTTTTCAAAGCTAAAAACTGGTAAATTCTGTGGCCAAGTCAATCACCCAATTGAGCATGTCTTTTGTATGCTGAAGAGAAAACTGAAGAGGACTAGCCCCCCAAAACAAGCTAAAGATGGCTGCAATACAGGCCTGGCAGAGCATCACCAGAGAAGACACCCACCAACTGGTGATGTCCATGAATTGCAGACTTCAAGCAGTCATTGCATGCAAAGGATATACGACAAAATACTAAACATGACTACTTTCATTTACATGACATTGCTGTGTCCCAAACATTATGGTGCCCTCAAATGGGGGCCTATGTATAAGCACTGCTGTAATTTTTACATGTTGAAACCAAAATGTATAAAAATGGCCTTTATTTAATTCTGACAGTGCACTTTTACTGCATGTGATTATTTCTATTGCAAATATCAAATTGTGGAGTATTGAAACAAATAAATAAATGATGGGTCTTTGCCCCAAGCATAATGGAGGGCACTCTACACACGCACACAAACCCAGGGCTGCCAACATTGGGTGAGAGTGAGAAATTGCAAGGGAGTGCAGCAACCGAGGAGGGGAGGGTGTTGGAGGGGGGTCCCCCCCCCTCCCATGGTAAGAAGCTTTTGCCTTTTTCAGTTTGAAATTGTGGAATCCGGTGCAACATTTATGCTTCAAATTGGATTAGGTATGAATAAGGTTAGGCTAAATTACATTCCTAATAACATTCCTCAGTAGAGCCAGGCTCTGATGAACAGGTGCAAGACATGAATGAACTTAGTATATTCATGTCTGGAAAACAGATTATAATTCATGCTGTTATGCATATATAGAGAAACAAAAACACAGAAACAAGGCAAGAGGAGTCAGACTTCCATCACTGACCTGCACAAATAAATCATTTAACCTTACCCTTTGACTACAGAAACAAGAGGAAAATAATGCCACATATTCAACCGTATATGGTTCAATGAAATTAAGATATATACGGAAAACATATACATGGAAACAGGCCCTTCGGCCCACCAAGTCGACACCGACCCCAATCTATCATACACCAGTTGTATCCTACACGCCAGGGACAATTTACAGAAGCCAATTAACCTACAACCTGCACTTTCAGATGTGGGAGAAACCGGAATTTCCACAGAAAACCATGTGGTCAGAAAGAGAATTTACAAATACTGTACAGACAGCACCCGTAGTCAGGATCAAATCTGGGTCTGTGGTGCTGCAAGGCAGCAACTCTACCGATGCGCCACCGTGCCACCCCATTAATTTTTTTCTCTGTAATATTTATTATGGTTACACGTCAATAAAGATGAACCCATGATTCTGATTTCTGCCCTTAGTTGGATAACACACATCTCCAGTCATTGTGTTTTATTGCTGGTTTTCAACCTCTTCAGTCTGAAGGTCTTGACCCGAAACATTACCTATTCTTTCTCTCCAGAGATGCTGCCTGTCCTGCTGAGTTATTCCAGCTTTTAGTATCTATCTTCAGTTTAAACCACCATCTGCAGTTCCTTCTTACACTCTTTATTAAGCAAAACAGGTCCTATTCTCATAATATTACTCACCTCAACTAAATATCTTCTTCACCTCCGTTGCTGCAGAGAATACAATTCCAGTTATCAAATCTTTCTTCAGAGTGAAACAAAAATTCCAGCCCTGCCATAATGTTCATAACTCACCCCTGGATCCACTCCAGAATAATTGCACCCTTTCTAAAGTGTGTCATAGTATTACAGCAGGGAAACAGGCCCTTCATCCCAACTTGTTCATGCAGATCAAGATGCCCCATCTAAACTTTCCCTCTCTCCCCCCTCCCCGGGAATGCGGATTGGCCCAGGTGCTCTGTGTCCAGCTGCAGTCCAGGGGAGGTGAGGGAGAGTGACATAGGTGCTGCCTCACCCGCTGAGTTTCTCCAGCATGTTTGTCTACATTGCCATTTTAAATAGTGTGCGATGGGCTTAAGCCAATTAAATTGCACGTTCTTTACGGGGAACCCTCCGACAAAAAAACGATTCCCATTGGTGAGTGTGGAGGAGTGTGACTTTATTTATTTATTCATACATTTAAAAAAAATTGAGCGTGAGAACTTCTGTCATCAGCATGAGAGCATGAGAATTTCCTCAAATGCGTTACTCGCGCTCAATGCATACAAATATCCATATGTAATATACATACATACATCTATTTTAATATTTTTGGGGAGTTATTTTTAAAATGTAATATGTTTTTATTTTTTAATTCTTTATTTTACTCTTAATAGCTTTTTAAAATGCATTGGAATGTGCAGCTCATTCTGGTGCATTTAAAAAACGTTGCAACGTTTGATAAGACAGCAAAGCTGGAGACGTATTTATTTTCTGTCAATAGCTCCCAGAGGAAATCTCACAAGATCTAGATATGTAAACTGATCTTACTCTGCCATAAATGTGCTGAAGCAAAGTCGTCATTGGAGCGTGACGGGGACACCACTCAGCAAAGGTGCTCGGTTGTTTTTGTGGAATACTGTTTCTGTGGGTTTAACAGTTCAGCGGCTATTGGGTTTCATCAAGTTCTGATGGACGTATAATTTCATAATTGTTACCTTCAGTTGCACTCCTGGCAAGATATTTACTCAGTTTATTTTTTGAATTATTGATGAGAGGAGCTCTAATTACATGTTCCCTACTCCCAGAAAGCAAAAAAATAAAATGCTGCCTTTCTGTTCTTGCTTGAGGCCAATTTCCATTTATACCCATGCAGATCACAATGGTCTGAATCAGCAAATACAATTCTTTAAGATTTATTGTGTTACCTGTGCCACAATAATTAAATTCCTTATGTATATATTTTTCTTTCTTTCAGTTTTGACGTGGATAATGGCACAACATCAGGTCGGAGTCCCTTCGATCCAATGACGAGTCCAGGCTCAGGACTCGTTCTACAAGCCAACTTTACACATGGTCAACGGCGGGAATCTTTCCTGTACCGGTCAGACAGTGACTATGACCTCTCCCCCAAGTCTATATCAAGGAACTCCTCCATCGCTAGTGACATGTAAGTAAAATACACTTCTTTAATGACTACGTAATGGAAATTACCATTTCCTATGTTGCAGAAGAACCAAAATATGTATGTATTCTATTTTCTTTAAAATTGACAAATCAGGGTGTACCTTTCACAGGTGAAACTTTCCACTAATGGATTTGGAAATTACAGAGGCACAGGAGACTGCAGATGCAGCAATCTTGAGCAAAGTATCACATGCTGGAGGAATGCCATGAGTCGGGGCAGCAACTCTGGAGGGAAAGGACCGGCAATGTTTTTGGTCGGGACTGTTCTCATCCTGGTGGAGTAGGGGGGAGAAAGTTGTAATGACAGAAATACGGATGGAAAATGTCTGGCCAGTGATAAGTGGGTACAGGTGAGGGAGCTAATTGTCAGATGAGTGGAGATAGTGGCAAAGGCTAGAAGTGAATAGGAGACAAACCCTTTTCTGCAAACCATCTGCAAACCGCTAACCCTCTCCTATTAATTGCCAGTCATTATCCCACTTCTACATCTCTTTTCCAGCTTTCTCAGTTTGAAGAAGGATCCCAACCAGAAATGTTGCCTGTCCATTTCCCTCCATAGATGCTTCGTGACCAACTGTGTTCCTCCAGCACTTTGTTTTATGGCCTGTGATACTAATGAACAAGCACAAACACTTTTGACTATAATTAATCTTTCTGCTTTTCTAGAAGGATACAAGCATGGTAATTGTAAGAACAATAAACTACTAAACCAAATCATTTTGCATTTTATGTAAAAGGAAAATAATGCTGAATATCAGAACTTTTGGAAAAACTCATCAATGGAGAGAGAGAGAAACCTGGATGGCTAACCATGGAATTTCATAAACCTGGATGGCTAACCATCCATGTTGCACTCCAGATGCCGCCTGACCTACTGAGTATACTCCAGCATGCTATTTTTACTTGACTTTTACGAATTGGGTTGGAAGCCAAGATGGACCTAAGAATCTGCTAAACTTTGATGATTCAAAATAACATCACTTTTTTATTACTAAAAACAGCAATAAATATATGATTATTATAACATAATTACTATTCTTTTAAATTCTAAATTAGAAGGAAATAATGCTCTAATGCAAAAATATAGAAAAAATGAGACAGCAAACTGAGACTATTGGTTAGATTATCAAATTGTTTATTAATATTTCCACATACCACTTATTTCATTTCAGGAATTTATTTTGCCTTGTCTTGATCCAAGGTATTAGCCATGTTAATTATAACTAATAAGTACTCTATTTGATATCTGGCAATAGGCAAGTGGAATTTTCTACAAATGCATTAAGTATTCATCCCCAGAGCACTTCTCTAATTCAGGTTGCTGTCTATGCACTTGAAAATTAGATTAATTGTGCAAACTGACTTGTTGCTGTCACATGATGTCAAACAGATTTCAACATATTAAAAGGAAAATAATCTGTAGTGGTCCAAATTATTCATTTTTTAGCCAGCACAGCCCTAATTTAATTTAGTTGAGAGAGTTCGAAGAGACAGCATGTAAACAAGCCTTTGGCCCACAATGTCCATCATTACCATCAATCACCGATTCACACAACCTCTATGTATCCCACTTTCGCATCCAGTCCTTACACGTAAGGGGCAATTTACAGAGGCCAATTAATCTATAAACCTGCACGTCTTTGACATCTGGGAGGAAACCAGAGCTGCTATATGAAACCCACGTGGTCATGGGGAGTAAATGCATACTCCACACAATCAGCACCTGAGTTTAGGATAGAACCTGGGTCTCTGGTGCTGTGCGTCGTTACCTCTCTGGCCAAAACCTGTAGCATTGATCTATGGACTTTAATTTATATCCCACTCCTACAACTGGAGAATCCAGGTTTGAGTTATTAAATAAATCTGGCCATGTATCAACAGTTTGGGGAGTTTGGACAGGTAACATTTCACTAATGTCTTTAAGTGAAGAAATCTACAATCCTGAATAGATTCAATATATATATGTGATACCACGCTCACTCATTTGATAAATTTAGTTTAGTTTAAAGATACAGCGTGGAAATGAGGCCCTTCGGCCCACCGAGTCCATGTCGAACCAGCGATCCCCGCACACTATAACACCATCCAACACACACTAGGGACAATTTACAATTGTACCAAGCCAATTAACCTACAAACCTATACATTTTTGAAGTTTGGGAGGAAATTGGAGCTCCCTGGAGAAAACCCAAGCAGGTCACAGAGAGAAGGTACGAACTCCGTGCAGATAGCACCCATAGTCAGGATCAAACCTGGGTCTCTGGCGCTGGAAGACAGCAGCTCTACCACTGCGCCACTGTGCCACTATTACATTCTTAACTGATGCTTTATTCAGACTAATTGGATAGGCAAATAATGCCTGCCTTGCGAACAAAACGAGGAAATTATTTATATTCCCACCAAGGTTAGTAATCCTCCTTTTTCGAACTGAAATGGGAAGGAGCTGCAGGGAACATTGAATTTCAATCTTTGATAACTAATCAATTTGCTAAGAAAAGATCTAAACCAACTAGAATTATGTTTGACAATGCTTCTACATGTGAAGAGGAAAATAAAAATTAAATCATTCATAAATTATAAAAAAACATATACCGTGTCCCAGGAATTAATAATCTGAAAGATGTCAAATACGTACAATATACTTACTCTTTGCAGTTAGATTTAACGTAATGGACTTGTTTAAAAGGGAGTAGCTTTAAATACATTTGGAATCTCAGCCAATATAAAGGGTCATAGAACTATACAGCACTGAAACAGGCCCATTGGCCCTACTCATAAATGCCGATCAAGACGCCCATCTAAGCTAGTCCCATTTGCACACATTTTTCTCTAAACATTTCCTATCCATGTAGAGGAAAGAACTGCAGATGCTGGTTTTATCAAAGGTAGACACAAAATGCTGGAGTAAGCACGCTGTATGACTCACACAAGTAGTTGATGCAGTACAATAACAACATTTAAAAGACAAAATATGCGGGTTAGGCTGCATCTCTGGCGAGAAGGAATGGGTGATGTTTTAGGTTGAGACCCTTCTTCAGACTATCCATGCACCTGTCCAAATATATTTTAAATTTTTTGATTGTTCTGCATCAACTACTTGCATGAGTCATACAGCATAGAAACAGGCCCATTGGCCCAACTTGCCCATGCCGACAAACATGCTCCGTCTACTCCTGTTACATTTGGCCCATATCATTCTAAACCTATCCTATCCACATACCTGTCCAAATGTGTTTAAAACGTTGTGATAGTACCTCCCTTAACTCCCTCCTCTGGCAGCATGTGCCATATAACTACCACCCTTTGTGTTTAAAAAGAATAGAAACGTAGAAATTAGGTGCAGGAGTAGGCCATTCGGCCCTTCGAGCCTGCACCACCATTCAATATGATCATGGCTGATCATCCATCTCAGTATCCCGTACCTGCCTTCTCTCCATACCCTCTGATCCCCTTAGCCACAAGGGCCACATCTAACTCCCTCTTAAATATAGCCAAGAACTGGCCTCAACTACCCTCTGTGGCAGAGAGTTCCAGAGACCCACCACTCTCTGTGTGAAAAAATTCCTTCTCATCTCGGTCCTAAAGGATTTCCCCCTTATCCTTAAGCTGTGACCCCTTGTCCTGGACCTCCCCAATATCGGTAACAATCTTCCTGCATCTAGCCTGTCCAACCCCTTAAGAATTTTGTAAGTTTCTATAAGATCCCCTCTCAATCTCCTAAAATTCTAGAGAGTATAAACCGAGTCTATGCAGTCTTTCTTCATAAGACAGTCCTGACATCCCAGGAATCAGTCTGGTGAACCTTCTCTGCACTTCCTCTATGGCAATAATGTCCTTCCTCAGATTTGGAGACCAGAACTGCACGCAATACTCCAGGTGTGGCCTCACCAAGACCCTATACAACTGAAGTAGAACCTCCCTGTTCCTATACTCAAATCATTTTGCTATGAAAGCTAACATACCATTCGCTTTCTTCACTGCCTGCTGTACCTGCATGCCTACTTTCAATGACTGGTGTACCATGACACCCAGGTCGCGCTGCATCTCCCCTTTTCCTAATCGGCCTCCATTTAGATAATAGTCTGTTTTCCTATTTTTGCCACCAAAGTGGATAACCTCATATTTATCCACATTATACTGCATCTGCCAAACATTTGCCCACTCACCCAGCCTATCCAAGTCACCTTGCAGTCTCCTAGCATCCTCCTCACAGCTAACACTGCCCCCCAGCTTAGTGTCATCCGCAAACTTGGAGATATTGCCTTCAATTCCCTCATCCAGATCATTTATGTATATTGTAAATAGCTGGGGTCCCAGCACTGAGCCTTGCGGTACCCCACTAGTCACTGCCTGCCATTGTGAAAACGACCCGTTTACTTCTACTCTTTGCTTCCTGTTTGCCAGCCAGTTCTCTATCCACATCAATACTGAACCTCCAATGCCATATGCTTTAAGTTTATATACCAATCTCTTATGTGGGACCTTGTCTGGAAGTCCAGATACACCACATCCACTGGTTCTCCCCTATCCACACTACTAGTTACATACTCGAAAAATTCCACAAGATTCGTCAGACATGATTTACCTTTCGTAAATCCATGCTGACTTTGTCCAATGATTTCACCACTTTCCAAATGTGCTGCTATCCCATCTTTAATAACTGACTCTAGCAGTTTCCCCACTACCGATGTTAGACTAACTGGTCTGTAATTCCCCGTTTTCTCTCTCCCCCCCTTCTTAAAAAGAGGGGTTACGTTTGCTACCCGCCAATCCTCAGGAACTACTCCAGAATCTAAAGAGTTTTGAAAGATTATCACTAATGCATCCACTATTTCCGGAGCTACTTCCTTAAGTACTCTGGCCCTGGGGATTTATCGGCCTTTAATCCATTCAATTTACCCAACACCACTTCCCGACTAACCTGGATTTCACTCAAGTACTCCTTTGACCCGCGGTCCCCTGCTATTTCCGGCAGATTATTTATGTCTTCCTTAGTGAAGACGGAACCAAAGTAGTTATTCAATTGGTCCGCCATATCCTTGTTCCCCATGATCAACTCACCTGTTTCTGACTGCAAGGGACCTACATTTGTTTTAACTAATCTCTTTCTCTTCACATATCTATAAAAACTTTTGCAGTCAGTTTTTATGTTCCCTGCCAGTTTTCTTTCATAATCTATTTTTCCTTTCCTAATCAAGCCCTTTGTCCTTTGTCCTTCTCTGCTGAATCAAGCCCTTTGTCCTTCTCTGCTGTTGCCCCGACAGGAATGTGTTGCCCCGACAAGATTCAGCACGGTAGGTTGCTCTGGAAGGTTAGATCACTTGGGATCCTAGGAGAGATAGCTGAATGGCAAGATTAGCAAGTTTGCTGATAATACAAAAGTGGGTGGTTTTGCGAATAGTGAAGATGGTTGTGAAAAATTGCAACATGATCGATTGGCCAGGTAGGCTGAGGAATGGTTGATGGAAATGTAATGCAGAGAAATGTGAGGTGTTGCCTTTTGGGAAGTCTAACAGGCAGGATTTACACCGTGAATGGTTGGGCTCTGGAGTGTGTTGAAGAGCAGAGGGATCTAGGAGTACAGGTGCTGGTTCCTTGAAGGTCGAGTCGCAGATACATAAGTTGGTCAAAAAGGGTTTTGGCCTTTTGACCTTCATCAGGCAGAGTATTGAGTATAGAAGTTGGGAGGTCATATTGCCGTTGCATAAGCCATCGGTGAGGCCGTATTGAGAGTATCGTGTTCAGTTCTGGGCACCGTGTTATAGGAAACATGTTGTCAAGCTCGAACGGGTACAAAGAAGATTTATGAGGATGTTGCCAGGACTAGAGGGTCTGAGCTATAGATAGAGGTTGACTAGGCTGGGAATATATTCCTTGGAGCGCAGAAGGATGAGGGGTGATCTTATAGAGGTGTATAAAATCATGAGAGAAATAGATGCACAGAGTCTATTACCCAGAGTAGGTGAATTGAGGACCATAGGAACTAGGTTTAAGGTGAAGGGGAAAAGATTTAATAGGAATCTGAGGGATAACGTTTTCACACAAAGGGTGGTGGGTGTATGGAACAAGCGACAGAGGAGGTAGTTGAAGCTGGGACTATCCCAACGTTTAAGAAACGGACAGGTACATGGGTGGGACAGGATTGGAGGGATATGGAACAAATGCAGGCAGATGGAACTAGTGTAGCTGGGACATGTTGGCCCGTGTGGGCGTTGGGCCAAAGGGCCTGTATTCATATGTATCACTTTATGACCCTCAATACCTATTAAATCGTTCCTCCCTCACTTTAAACCCACGTCCTATGGTTATTGATTCTCCTATCCTGGGTAAAAGACTGTGCATTTACCCTGTTTATTTCTCTCATGATCTTGTACACCTCTATAAGATTATTACCCCTTATCATCCTGCACTCCAATAAATAGAGTCCTAGCCTGATTAACCTCTACTTATAGCTCAGGTTCTCGAGTCCTGGAAAAAAATCAGTTTCTTCTTTTACAGATGCTGTTCTGGCAATTTCTGTTTTATTTCAGATTTTTGGCATTTGCAGTTTTTTGATTTTCATTGGTTGAAGAAACACGTTTTTCCAAGCATTGCAAAGCTCCTTGCACAAATGTCAATAATTATGCAAAAATAGAAGTCAGAAATAATCTTTACTAACATGGGAGATTAAAGCAATTAAGAATGAACTGCATTCTAGTCAAAGTGCACGCTGTTAAATCCTTTATAATTAAGTTGGAGACAACAAAAATGTTTGAAAGATCACATTATCGTTTAAAATATGTGACAATTAACAACTTCTGATGAATGACTAATATGTGTTGTATATTTTTCATGATACATATTGGTTTAGTTTCAATATCAGAAAAACGCAGTACTCTACTTGTGGGGATATTAAAAACATATATTTCTGCCAGAATCTGGCAAAGTTCCTAAAGTCTAATATTCAGTCCTTTGAAACAAAAGGGCAAATTGTAAAAACAAATTATCCTTTTATTTCTGTGAGGCGGCAAGCATTTTTTTCATTTGCTGAACATTTTGTTAATTGATCATAGTGAGAAATCACCATCAATATAGACACTATAGCAAATTATACTTCAAAATACTTTTGCAACTACACTGTAACACAATCAGCCTTAAACTAATGTTTTAGTATATTGAACCTGTAAAATGCTATTTTTCACACATACATTCACAGCAAACATTCACACGCACTTTCTGGTCATTAAAATGCAGGCAATGTATTGAGTAGAGACTAGGCACTTCTGGCGAAAAGTATGATTGCAGCTCACATTAGACAGTGCTTGTGTGCCAATAGACACCACACCAAACATGAGAGTATAACCATAAAACCATATAACAATTACAGCACGGAAACAGGCCTTCTCGGTCCTTCCAGTCCGTGCCGACCATTTATTTTCCCCTAGTCCCATCTACCTGCACTCAGACCATACCCCTCCATTCCCTTCCCATCCATATACCTATCCACCTTACTTTTAAATGTTAAAATCGATCCTGCCTCCACCACTTCTGCTGGAAGATCATTCCACACAGGAATATCACCAGCTTCCTCTGCATTTTCTTTGTAATGTTTTCTATTTTTTAAATGTTGTACCCTCTGCAAGAAAAGCTATCAAAATCTTTAATGTGCGTTTTACTTATGTTCTTTTTTTTCCGTCTCTGACACCAGGATGTGGATGTACCCATTTGTCACTGAGTTTATTGATATTTTTATGGAAAATATTTACATAACCAATCAGCACTTGATTCCAATTTTTCAGCCAATTGAAATTTTGATTTACAGTCTCAAATGATGAATTTAAACAGCAGTACACCATGCAAATCAGGAAGACATCTTGGTGGGCATTGATGAATTTGGCCAAATGGGCAATTTCCATTTTAAATTTGTGAAGAGGACATAGCTACACCTCAAATTGTGTGCACAAGTTGTAGTGCTCTCTTAATCCCACTTCATTACAATAAAGATGGAGTATGCTCACAATCGTATCAGTATAATCACAGTACTTAATAACTAAAGCATAACATTTAATTTCAAATATGTGGTTAGTGCAACTACTTGAGTTTTTGTATTCAATGGTTGTATTGAATTATAAAGCATTGAACTTTATAATTGTTCCCACCTCCACAATTTCCTCTAGAAGTTCATACTGCATATGAGCACAATCCTCTGTGTGAAAAATCGTCCACTCAGGTCTCTCTTAAATCTTTGCCTGTCACCTTAAACCTGAGCCTTCTTGTATTTGCCTCTCCCAACGTGGGGCAAAGACTTTATCCATGTCCCAAGTGATTTTATAAACCTCAGAAAGGTCACTTTGCAGCCTCCCACGCTTCAAGGAAAACTGGTAACTCCTTATAACTCAAGCCCAACAACATCCTTGTGAATCTTTAATGCACTACTATAATCACATCTTTGTATAGTGTGGCGACCAGAACCAGTAGTATTCCAGGTGCTGTCTTGCCAACATCCAATCCAGCTGTAACATGACCTACTAACTCTTCTACTGGATTCAATTCAATTCAATTCAAGTTTAATGTCATTGCACAAATACAAGTATAGGTACAACGAAATGCAGTTTAGCGTCGTTCTTAGGATGACGCTAATGTCATATTGATGATAGTGATAGTGATAGTGATGGTAGTGATGATACATGGATGCCCCATGTATGAAGACAAACATACTATCAACATACCATAAGAATGTAGCGCTTGTTCTACTTTATTCTAATTATGTTTTGTAATTTTCTCCACATATATTTTTGATTTCACAGGAACGTCGTGATAGAAATGTTTTCGTACCAGTAATTTGTCTCTATAGTATTTATTATATTATTGCCATATTTTGATACAATTATTATATTGGGAGAACAACTTGATTACTGTTGAATTACTTATACTTTTCTTTCCTTATGTCATTTAGATTCCCCACTGGTAAAGATTATTATTTTAAATGTGAGGTTTCTTGATATTTGGTTTAATTTCCCCATCTCCTTAACACTCATTTCCAAAATGTTATATATTAATGTTATTCAACGGTATATTCAATGGTATTCAATGGCATTAATGATATATGTTGACCAACATGGAATAATTGATTAAGTTAATGCAAAATAGATTGTTCTGCATAACATGATTTAATTTCACATATCGTAGCTTATGAATGTATTTTGGCTTTTCTGATGTTTAAAAAAGCGAGTACTGAATATCTTATTGTCAAGAAGGAATAGATAAAATAACAGTGAGTTGATAATGAATGTTAACCTTGTAGCAATGTAATACAGTTTGAACAAATGTAATTGTCTTCTATTTGCTTATATGCAATCTTATAATGCATCAGGGGGCCCCAATGTCCTGCAGCAGATAGTCCACGAGTCTGGCCTGTGGGTTTGACACCCTTGTAAGTGACCTATCGATGGATATCTGCCTGTTTTAGTCCTTTTGTTCGGTTCGTGTGTGCCTGCGAGATATCTTGCCTCTTGTGATGGACCCTTTTTCTGCACGTAACATGGTTGTTTCCAATTAGACCTGTGCCCCAGCAATTAAAGCTGCAAAATGTTGAAACCACTGCAGAAGAAAGGACCTTTTGTCTGGTCTCTGCTCAGAATCATATCAGGTGCTTTGAAACTTATCTAACTCATAATTAATAATGTGACTATAATTGTCCCAAGATTCAAGTCTCCAAACAAAATTAATATAAAAGATTTCAAAAATAATTTGTGTTACATTTGCAGCTTTAAGTGAGTATATTCATAGCAATTTCTTTTGGTCAATATGGGTATTAATCAAAACATATTTAAAATTAAAACCATCCAGTTGTCGATTTTATTCCAATGATTCATATGGGCTATATGCATTTGATCAACAAAATTCAAACATATTTGAGGAGATTCAGTTTTCCATTTATTTCCAGTTCAGCATTTGTTTTTTTAAAACCATACATTTCGTAGCTGGAGAATTACTTTTTAACCATAGCTTTTTGTTTGCATGTACTTTGATTCTATTTGCTCCGTTAAAATGCAAAGTTATTAATTTTATAGTATGGTGAGCATTTAGGATATGTTTTTCGTGGACATACATTACTGTTTCAGTGTTGTACCATGGAGACACTGGCCACCAAGAACCGAAGTATCAGACCTAAGAATCCAATAATCTGACAGACATAGCAATTTACAGAAGCCAATTAACCTACAAACCCACACATCATTGGAATGTCGGAGGAAACCGGGGCACCCGAGGAAACCTACATGGTCACAGAGAGAATGCTCAGGCCCCACACGGACAACAGCCAAGGTCAGGATTGAACCTGGGTCTCTTGTACTAAGGCAGCAGCTCTGCATGGTTCATAAATTCATAACTGATAGCAGCAAAATTAGGCCATTTGGCCCATCAAGTCTACTCCACCATTCAATCACGGCTGATCTATCTTTCCCTCTCAACCCCATTCTCCTGCCTTCTCCTCATAACCCCCGACACCCGTACTAATCAAGAATCTATCAATCTCTGCCTTAGAAATATCAATAATGGTGAGCCACTGTGCAGCCATGGTTGACACTTGTTTAGTTGTCTGAATATCCAGAGGTCTTACCCCACTGCAGTGCTGCCAAGTGCTTCCAGCAAAGGAACTAGAACTCTCCTTGTATCCTATTTTCATGGGACATTCAACCAAGGTAAACAATTCTCACTTGTATGGATGTAGCAGAGGCACTGAATGCCAGCAGGAACTTCAGAGCCATGCCACACTGCCTCAATAAAGCCAAAGACTTAATGACATTTTAAAAATTCTTCGGCATGAAAGGTCACCCCGCCTGTCTTCTAAAAGTAGTTGACCTTCCCAGAGATTAATTGCATTTCCTGGAAAGCATGTTGATACATTTCCTAGGCGCATAACAAAGCCCTGCCAGTTCTCTGTTTGGCCTGTGGAGAGACTAATGAACAGAAGTGCACCCCCAGAGGGTGATATCCCCCAGAATTTTAAGCCCCAGCTGTGGGTGTCAAATTAGAAGCAGTTCATGTAGCGAAACAACACTAAGCAGATGTTAATATGTTAGCAGATAGACATTTATATCATCAGACTGAGGTAGCATACTTAACTATATACATTAACTTACCTCAGCTCAAATGTATATATTTTATATGTAATGGACAATATACCCTGTCTAAAATGCCAGCACCAAAACATATATATTAAATTTGATGTTTTTTTTTCCATTGTCATATTTTTGGATCTGTCAAGTTATGGATGTCACTGTTTGAAATATATAATTCCTTTTTTGCCACCAAATTTCAACATTGAATATTCCCCAGGGCTGGCAAAGTATACTGTAAGTAGGTGCAAACTAATGTTTTCTTTACTCTTCCCTAATTATATCTTTAACATTGCAGAATTTATAAAATAACGTGCATCTGTTCATATGAAACTCTTTTATCTGAAATTTCAACTGTTCTAAATGTTTAAAAGTTGTGATCAGCAAGATTTCAGAGTAGTCTCAGTAGCAATAACTCATAGTCTCAGTAGAATATTTATGACTAAGCTAATAAATTAAATATAACCTACCACCCTTGTAATCTCTGATTCAGATTGTCAGTAATTTCCCCTTTAATGTTGACTTCCACTCTTCTTTCACACAAGTTAAATTAAATCAGCAAAGAAACACCCTAAAAGGGATAAAATAAATGTATAGACAAACAGCAGCTTAAATTTCAGTTGTGCAGGCATGCTAATAGTAAGAATATGTGTATGCTATTCAGCTCCATGCCCTGTTTCGTTGCCCAATTAAATTATTATCAATTTGCATTTTAAGTTCATCTACAATCCTGGCCAAGAGAAATCTTTCAATTTCAGATCGGTTTTCAATTGTCCAAGTCTCTACTTTTTGACAAGGTGATATTCTCATGATAGGCTGATCCAGAAGATTAAGATGCGTGTGTTCCACGATGATTCGGTAATTCGGAATCGGAGCTGATTTCGCCAATAGACAATAGGTGCAGGAGTAGGCCATTCAGTCCTTCGAGCCAGCACCGCCATTCAAAGTGTTCATGGCTGATCATCCACAATCATACCCCGTTCCTGCCTTCTCCCCAAATCCCCTGACTCCGCTATCTTTAAGATCCCTATCCAGCTCTCTCTTCAAAGTATCCAGAGATCCGGCCTCTTTGTGAGAAAAGGTGTTTCCTCGTCTCCGTTCTAAATGGCTTACCCCTTATTCTTAAACTATGGCCCCAGGTTCTAGACTCCCCCAACATTGGGAACATGTTTCCTGCCTCTAGCGTGTCCAAACCCGTAACAATCTTATATGTTACCCTCTCATCCTTCTAAACTCCAGAGTGTACAAGCCCAGCTGCTCCATTCTGTCAGCATATGCCAGTCCCGCCATCCCGAGAATTAACCTTGTAAACCTACGCTGCACTCCCCCAATAGCAAGAATGTCCCTCCTCAAATTAGTGGACCAAAACTGCACACAATACTCCAGGTGTGGTCTCACTAGGGCTCTGTACAACTGCAGAAGGACTTCTTTGCTCCTATACTCGACTCCTCTTGTTATAAAGGCCAACATGCCATTCGCTTTCTTCACTGCCTGCTGTACCTGCATGCTTACTTTCATAGACTTAGACTGATGAACAAGGACCCCCAGATCCCGTTGTACTTCCCCTTTTCCCGACTTGACGCCATTTAGATAGTAATCTGCCTTCCTATTTTTGATACCAAAGCGGATAACCTCACATTTATCCACATTAAACTTAATCTGCCATGCATCTGCCCACTCCCCCAACCAAGTCACCCTGCATTCGCATAGCATCCACCTCACAGTTCACACTGCTGCCCAGCTTTGTGTCATCTGCAAATTTGCTAATGTTACTTTGAATCCCTTCATCTAAATCATTGATGTACATTGTATATAGCTGCAATCCCCCACTAGTCACTGCCTGCCATTCTGAAAGGGACCCGTTACTCCCTACTCTAATTACCCATAGAAAACACAGGTAGTGGTTGAAGGGTGTTTTTCTCTAAGTCAAAGTCAAACAAACTTTATTGTCATTTAGAAATACATCGATATCTGCAATTCCAAACGAAATTCTGTTGCATTAGGCTCCCTGTGCAACACGATAATTAACAGAAGGTTAAAATGGAAAAAAAATGGATAAAATGATATAAGGATAAAATAGACAATGGTGGCAGCCCATTACATGGCATTCAGGAAGTTGGAAGTTTGTGACCAGTGGCATTCCACATAGATCAGTGTAGAATCTCTACTGTTTATGATATATAAATAACTTGAACAAAAATATAAATGGGTTGGTTAATAGGTTTGCAAACGACACAAAACATTGTCAAATTGTGGACAGTGAAGTAGGCTGTCAAAGGTACCGCAAGTTAGATCAGTTAAACGATCAGAGCAAAGAAATGGCAGCTATCCGGATAAATGTGATGTGTTGCACTTTGAGGGGTCAAAGGTAAAGTGAAAGTATACTGTTATTGACAGGACACTTAACAGCATTAATATACAGAGAGATCTTGGGTTCATTTCAATAGCTCCTTGACAGTAGCAACACAAGTAGACGGAATGGTAAAGAAGGCATATGGTACTGTATGCTTGCCTCTATTGGTCGGGATATTGAGTGTAAGAGTCAGGAAGTTATGCTGCAGCTTTATAAAATCTTTGCTCAGGCAGCATTTGGACTATTGTATGGAGTTCTGGTTGCCCCATTACAAGAAAGATGTGGAGGCTATGGAGAGGCTGCAGAAACGGTTTAACAGGATGCTGCCTGGATGAGAGAGTATTAGCTACAAGGAGTGTTTGGATAAACTTGGATTCTTTTCTCTGCAGGATCAGAGGTTGTAGGGACACCTGATAGAAGTTTTTTTTTTAAATTATGAGAAGCATAGATGAGTAGATAGTCCAATCCTTTTTAGCAGGATGGAAATGTCAAATTCTAGAGGGGGAAAGTTTAAAGGAGATGTGCTGGACTAAAGTTTTACACAGAGAGTAGTAGGCATCTAGAATGTGTTGCCAGGGTGGTGGTTGAAACAGATACGATAGTGGTGTTGAAGAGGTTTTTAGATAAACACATGGATATGTAGGAATGGGGAGGATATGGAGCACTTGATGGCAGAAGGGTTTAGTTTAATTTGGTATTATTTTCGACATGGACATCAACAGTTGAAGGGCCTGTTGCTATACAGTACTGTTCTGTATATTTTTAAAGGTTGGTTCTAATTTCCATCAACATATGTTTGGAGGAGGTAAAAGTACATTCTGAAATTATCCTTCATTCTGGATTCTCCCAATACAAGACATTATTTTACTCTTTTTAAAACCCCTTAAAACCCTGTGAATGTTTGGCATTTGATATTGTATACTCAACGACATTCCGGCCTGTACTCTGATATCCTGGCATAGTTCTGGGGAATTATGGCTGAACATTCAACTCTACCCATTCCATCTAAATGTCCAAGGCCAAGAAAAAGAAAAAAAAGAAAAATAAATGTCGAAGGCCTTCCTAAGAAGTATCACTCAAAGCCAATGCAATATTACAAAGGTTTTCAGTTATCCAGAATTTTGTTTGAATTTTATTCAAAGTAGTTTGAATATCATTTTAAGCCTCAGTTTTGAAATTTATGATGAAGCCCACTTGAAACATTAATCAGAAAGCATAAATCTTAAATAAAACATAAATTCCTTTAAACATTTTTGAAGAGGGGATCAGAGTTCACATCTAGGTTGATGAACTGAACACTACTTCTCTGTCCACAAATGCCACCTTACCTGCGGACCATTTCCTGTATTTTTTAGTTTTGTTGCACTTTAAACCTCAATGACATTTTCAGCTCTTGTTTCAGATTATACCTGTATTGATCACCAGAAAGTGACAATGTGAAGCATTTCTGCTGTGTGCAATAACATCTAGCTCACATTGACCATAGAGCCTTTCCCCAAGAGTTTCAAAATAGTTACATACCATTCCTTCTTTGGTTGTGTTAGTGTGCTCAACACTTTAAGATGTATTCCTACTAGAGTAAAGAAGGGATTGTTTGGATTTGTAACAAAACTAGGAACTAATAAACTGTGTAATATTGCTCTAATATAGAGGAAATTATTTTTGTTAATGTTTGTCTTAATGTGGAAATCAGTTTATCTTCCTCATAATTACTCAGAAATGTACAGATGAACAAAACATGGAATATATTTCTTAGTTTTGCAGAAATGCATTGTGAATAATGGCACCTGGGCAACGCAAACACCTAAGATTTCTTAACCACCATGTAATTTTGTTGTAAATTCAAGTCACATCAGGTTGAGTTTGTTGTCATATGCACAAGCACAGTAAGGTACAGGTACGATGAAAATCTTGCTTGTAGCAGCATCATAGGAACACAGACTGACAGCACACAAAACATACATTTTAATCAATTATATATGACTTACACAGTCGAAAAGATGGTGAAAATTTAAAAAACTGCAAAAAACAAGGCATTAAGGGCTTGTCCCACTTAGGCGGCTCTTTGGACGACTGCCAGGGGCTAGTTTTAATGGAATTTACCTACGCACCTGGCAACAGCACCTACGACAACCAACGACAACACCTACGTCAACCTAAGACAACCTACGACAGCAAAGATTGTCGCCAATGTCGCCAAACAATTTTCAATGTTGAAAATTTTGCTGCAGTCACCTGTAGTTGCCCAAAAAACCGCCTAAGTGGGATAAGCCCTTTAGTTCAAACCATAATTGGAAAAAAGAACCCATGGTAGTGCAAGATGTGGTCCCTATTGTTCCATTGATAAGGTGGAGACGGAACCTGATAGCTGAAGGAAGGTAGATATTCCTGAGGGTTACACAAAAGGCTGGAGAAACTCAGCGGGTGCAGCAGCATCTAAGGAGCGAAGGAGATAGGCGACGTTTCGGGTCGAGACCCTTCTTCTTCGCTCCTTAGATGCTGCTGCACCCGCTGAGTTTCTCCAGCCTTTTGTGTAACCCTCGATTCTCCAGCATCTGCAGTTCCTTCTTTAACACGTAGATATTCCTGAACCCGGTGGTGTAGAGCTTCAGGCTTCTGTACCTCCTGTCCAATGGGAACAGTGTGAAGAAAGAATAGCCCAGATGATGTGGATTCTTGGTGATATATGCAGTCCTTTGGAGGCCACACCGTGTAGATGCATTCAGTAGTGGAGAGGGCTGCGCTCATGTTGGTGTGGGCTGAGTCCACCACTTTCAGCTGCCTCGTGCATTCCTTTGTGCTGGAATTACCATACCAGGAACTAATGCCTCCAGTCAGGGTATTCACAGTAGAATGGAGTTAGTTTAGTTTATTGTCACGTTTACCGAGGTACAGTGAAAAGTTCTCCTCTGTGAACTCCTATGTGTACCTTTTCCTGTTTAATTTTGTTTAGTTTAGAGATACAGCGTAGAAACAGGCCCTTCGGCCCACCGTCCGCACCGACCAGTGATCCCCGCACATTAACATGACCCTACACACACAAGTTACAATGTTTACATTATACCAAGCCAATTAACCTGCAAACCTGTATGTCTTTGGAGTGTGGGAAGAAACTGAAGATCTCAGAGAGAACCCTCGCGGTCACTGGGGAAACGTACAAACTCCGTACAGGCAGCACCCGTAGTCAGGATCAAAACTGGATTTCCGGTGCTGCGCCATCGCGCCACCCCATTTGTGAACCAAGTAATGGTTGTGCATTCATGGAGCAGTATTATCAGTCAGATTTCTGCTTAATTTATTGAGACACAGATGTAACTTTTAATCATCTGAATATTAAAAAGATAATCAACACCTGCACATGCCGGTGAAAGCCGTCAAAAAGCAAGTACCATTTATATTTTGTTTCTGGCATGAATTTAGAATGGACGGGAAATCTTGCTGAGCTTTGTGCTTGGAGGACAAAAATAAATTCCATGCTGATTTCATTCAACCTCTTTAATTATTGATGCAAGTCAAGGGGCACGTGCATGGGAAAATGGCAGGCTCGCCTGAATAACACTGCTCTAATGCTACAAATACATTTATTTAATGCACTCATTTTCATGTTGACTTTATAGGGATTTTGCAGTGTGGTCTTGCAAGGTTTTCTACAGCAATGTTAAAGTTGGCTTGAGAAGCAAATACTCTTGGTAATTCTTCAAAATGAATGTCTGGGCAATGAAACACTAAACATTTGTTTATTTATTGTGATTGCTCAAGAATTTGTTTATGGTGTAAGACAAATTATATTGTTATATGAAAGTGGTCACCCTTGGCTATGTGAAGGGAGCTAATGGAACAACAATAGAAATTTGCTGTTTTTGTTATCTTTGTCTGAAGACATTGACGCTGAGGTTTGAGTTCAAGTGATTGCACTAAATCAGCTACAGAAAGTCTCAAATTCATTTGCATTCACAATTTCAGGAAAATTATTCAATAGGGTAAAACAACAAGATAAATTATTAAATCGTTTTGTGTGATTACAAATTACGAAGATATAGTTGATTACTGTTCATCACCTAAATGCATTCATATCAGGTTTTTCTAAGACAAATGTAACATGGGAATGTCATTCAATACTTCTTTCCTGAGAAAATCTATCGTCTGACATTCAAGTTTTCGGAAAGATTGAACAAGGTTTCCTGAATTATGAAAATAGGTTTTTCCAAAAAGCAAACTTATTATCCAAAGTAGCACAATGCAAAATATGCTACTCAGAACAATAGTTCATATCAAGTAATTTAGTAAAAAAAACAATTAAACTAAAGGGAGATGCATATCGGACAAACTAAATGCACCGTGTAATATTAAAAGATATTGTAATCAATTTTTGGAACTTTTGACCTTTTTTTTAAACAAAAAGAATGTTCACTGTGGCATCATCTTTCAAGAAAATACTGAAACGCCAAACACAGTGTCCCATTGTAATGAGAGAACCTTTCATTAACTTATATGCTCAGAATCCAGAAAGATGAGCTTAATATTAATGCAAGAGATTTATTTCTGATGACTCTGTCCGTTTGATAGGATTAATCGTCGTCAGAGGCCCAGTTTGATTTCAAGGAGATCAGAACCAGTGCTTTCATTGATGATAGGAAAGTAAGTGAATGTAGCAGTTCCTTGGCATCAATACTAATGACTAAAACCTAAACAAACTCCGTTAAAACCAATGACTGTTTTGTTTATCTAATTGGTTGATTTGAGTTTTTTTGTCTAACCTCAGAGGAGTCTATTACCTTAATTATGTGAAGAAGCTAATGGAGCAGCAGTAGAAATTCACTCACTATTATTCCTGGATCCAAAGACAAGGTTTTAGTCCAGCTTCATCCTTCCACTCTGTCTGAAATTTCACCAATAAATGCTAACAGGAAAGAGTTAAGGCCCTGTCCCACTTTCCCGAGTTACACACAAACTCTCCCGAGTTTTCCTCTTGATTCAAACTTGCAGAATTACAGTAATAGCCATTTGTAGGTACACGGGGCTATTTTTTTTAACTTGTGGACATTTTTCTACATGTTGAAAAAACGGCCAGACTTAAGGCCCTGCCCCACTTTCCCGAGTTACTCACAAAATCTCCCGAGTTTTCCCCATGATTCAAACTCGGGGAATGTCGGGTAATGTCGGTAGCGAGCTCGTATGAGCCCGTAGCAGTCCGTAGATGTTTTGTGGCGGCTGGTAATGCTAGGCGTAGGAACTCGGGGCATCAGGTAAGTCGGGACGTTTTTTCAACATGTTGAAAAATGTCCACGAGTAAAAAAATTAGCCCCAAGTACCGACGAATGGTTGTTACGGTAATTCTCCGAGTTCGAATCAAGGGGAAAACTCGGGAGAGTTTGTGAGTAACTCGGGAAAGTGGGACAGGGCTTTTAGCCATTTTGCTACAGTAAACCCTTATTATGAGGAACCTCTTTATAACATATTTTGGTTGTAGGGGACGGACCTACCTATCTTCACTGCCAGGCCAGGCTGCCGATGCCTCCCCCAGCCCGCACCAGCTCCCCAGCCATAGAAACATAGAAAATAGGTGCAGGAGGAGGCCATTCGGCCCTTCAAGCCAGCACCACCATTCATTGTGATCATGGCTGATTGTACCCAATCAATAACCCGTGCCTGCCTTCTCCCCATATCCCTTGATTCCACTAGCCTCTTGATTCCACTAGCCTCTCTCTTAAATCCATCCAGTTATTTGGCCTCCACTGCCCCCTGTGGCAGGGAATTCCACAAATTCCCAACTCTCTGGGTGAAAATGTTTTTTCTCACGTCAGTCTTAAATGGCCCCTGTGGCCCATGGTTCTGGACTCGCCCACCAATGGGAACATTTTTTCTGCATCTAGCTTGTCCTGTCCTTTTATAACTTTATACGTTTCAAGAAGATAATCCCTCATCCTTCTAAACTCCAGTGAATACAAGACTAGTCTTTTCAATTATTCCCCATATGACAGTCCCACCATCCCAGGGATCAATCTCGTGAACCTACACTGCACTGTCTCAATCACAAGGATGTCGTTCCTCAAATTAGGAGGCCAAAACTGTACACAATATTCCAGATGTGGTCTTACCAGAGCCCTATACAACTGCAGAAGAACCTCTCTACTCCTATACTGAAATCCTTTTGTTATGAAGGCCAACATTCCATTAGCTTTCTTCACTGCCTGCTGTACCTGCACGCCAACTTTCAGTGACCGGTGTACAAGGACACCCAGGTCTCGCTGTACACCCCCCCCCCTTTATCTAACCTAACCCCATTGAGATAATAATTTGCCCCCTTGTTTTTGCCACCAAAGTGGATAACCTCACATTTATCTATATTATACTGCATCTGCTCACTCACCCAACCTGTCCAGGTCACCCTGCAACCTCCTAACATCTTCTTCACAGTTCACACTGCCACCCAGCTTGGTGTCATCCGCAAACTTGCTAGTGTTGCTCCTAATTCCCTCTTCCAAATCATTAATGTATATGGTAAACAGTTGCGGCCCCAACACCGAGCCTTGCGGTACTCCACTCGCCACTTCCTGCCATTCTGAAAAGTACGTCCTACTCTTTGCTTCCTGTCTGCCAACCAATTTTCTATCCATGTCAACACCCTACCCCCAAAACTATGTGCTCTAATTTTAGTCACCAGTCTCCTGTGCGGGACCTTATCAAAGGCTCTCTGAAAGTGTAGATACACTGCATCTACTGGCTCCCCTTCATCCATTTTACTTGTCACATCCTCAAAAAATTGCAGAAGATTAGTCCTTTCCTTTCATAAATCCATGTTGACTTGGACTTATCCTTTTACTGCTATCCAAATGCCCCATTATTACCTCTTTAATAATTGACTCCAGCATCTTACCCACCATCAAAGGCAGGCTAACTGGTCTGTAAAGGGCCTGTCCCACCAGCATGCAACTCTATGCGATTAGCGCGACCTAACGTGGTCGCTTGAGCCGTCCGGCGTCGCGGGGCCGGTCCCACTTCAATCACCGGAGCCGTGCGGAATTGTGCGGAGTTCGTCCCGACACCGCACGGGGCTCCGAAAAACTATGTCCAAAAATTCCACGCGGCAACGACTTGTCGGCTCGCAGTCGCCTCGACATTTACACACCGCCCCGACATCATGCCTCCATGACCCTATTTGTAAGTGCCTCTGTGACCCTCTATGTGTGTGGCTCCGTGGCCCTGTGTGTGTGTGTGTGTGTGTGTGTGTGCCTCGGTGCCTCTCTCTGTGTGCCCCTCTCTGTCCTGGCGAACTTACCTTAGACTTCGTTCCAAGTTCACCTCACTTTGCGCCGCGTTGCGCCACTCACCCGACCTCCGCGCGGCCCCTACTGCCGGTTTGGTTGCGCTTGCCGCATGCAGGCGCATGCTGGTGGGAACGGCCCTGTACAGGGGATCATCCGACCTCCGCGCGGCCTCCGCTTCTAGTTTGATCGCGTTCATCACATAGAGTTGCATGCTGGTGGGACAGGCCCTTCATTCCCCATTTTCTCTCTCGCTCCTTTCTTGAAAAGTGGGATAACTTTAGCTATCCTCCAATCCACAGGAACTGATCCTGAATCTATTGAACATTGAAAAATGATCACCAATGTGTCCACTATATCTGAGCCACCTCCCTGAAGACCAATGCAGACCATCAGGCCCAGGGGATTTATCATCCTTCAGTCCCATTAGCCAACCCAATACTATTTCTCGCCTAATGAAAATTTATTTCAGTTCCTCTACCCCCTTAGATCCTCTGTCCTCCAGTACTTCTGGGAGATTGTTTGTGTCTTCCTTAGAGAAGACAGATCCGAAGTACCTGTTCAACTCTTCTGCCATTTCCTTGTTCCCCATAATAATTTCACCCGTGTCTGTCTTCAAGGGACCCACATTTGACTTTGCTATTCTTTTTCTCTTAACATATCTAAAGAAGCTTTTACTATCCTTCTTTACATTCCTGGCCAGCTTCACCTCATACTTCATCTTTTCAGCCCGTATTGCCCATTTTGTTTCCTTCTGTTGTCCTACGAAAGTTTCCCAATCCTCTGGCTTCCGGCTACTCTTTGCTGTGTTATACATCTTTTCTTTTAGTTTTATTCTATCCCTAACTTCTCTTGTCAGCCACAGTTGCCTCCTACTCCCGTTAGAATCTTTCTTCCTTTTTGGAATGAAATAATCCTGCGTCTTCCGGATCATGCCCAGAAATTCCTGCTATTGCTGTTCCACCGTCATTCCTGCTACGATCCCTTTCCAATCTACCTCGGCCAGCGCTTTCTCATGCCTTCATAGTCCCCTTTGTTCAACTTCATCACTGACACTTATGATTTAACCTTCTCAAATTGCAGATTAAAACTAATCATATTATGATCACTACCTCCAAGCGCTTCCTTTACCTCGAGTTCTCTTACCAAATCTGGTTCATTGGACAACACTAAATCCAGAATTGCATTTTCTCTGGTCAGCTCCATTACAAGCTGCTCTAAGAATCCATCTCGGAGGCATTCTACAAACTCTCTTTCTTGGGGTCCTGAACCAACCTAATTTTCCCAGTCTAGCTGCATATTGAAATCCCCCATCACCACAGTGGCATTACCTTTGTTACATGCCAGTTTTAACTCCTGCTGCAACTTACACCTTACATCTGGCCTACTATTTGGGGGTCTGTAAATAACACCAATTAGTGTCTTCTTGCCGTTGCAATTCCTCAACTCAATCCACAGTGATTCTATGTCTTCCCTCGCAAGGGACTGAATTCCATCCCTTACCAGCAGAGCTACCCCCCCCCCCCCCTCCTCCTACTCCTCCTCTCCCCACCTGCCTGTCCTTTCTATAGGATGTATAACCCTGAATATTAAGTTCCCAGGCCCGATTCTCCTGCAGCCACGCCTCAGTAATTTCCACAATGTCATATCTACCAAACTCTAACTGAGCCTCAAGCTCATCTACTTTACTTCTTATACTTCGCGCATTCAAATACAATACTTTTAATTCCTTACGCATCTCACCTTTCTCATCGATCCCTATTACACTTGGCCATACTCTCCAATCCCTTTGTGAGTTCTCTTTCTGGGGTCATTAACTATCCCTTTACTCCCTTTACCTTTAACTCAGTCCTTGTCTATCCCACTTGACCCCCCCCCCCCTTATTTAGTTTAAAACCACCTGCGTCGCAGTGGCAAACCTGCCTGCCAGAATGTTGGCCCCCCCACCTGTCAAGGTGCAATCCGTCCTTTTTGTAAAGTTGTCCCTTACTCCAAAACAGATCCCAGTGGTCTAAGAATCTAAATCCCTGCCCCCTGCACCAGTTCCTCAGTCACACATTCAGGTCCTGTATCTCCCTGTTCCTGCTCTTGCCAGCATAAGGAACTGGAAGCAAACCGGAGATAACCACCCTGGAGGTCCTGCTTTTCAGCACTTTTCCAAGCTTCAGAATGTTCATCCCCTTCTTTCTGACATCGTTTGTGCCAACATGCACTATAACTTCCAGCTGTTAATCTTCACCCTTGAGGATTTTCTGCACTCTCTCTCTGACATTCCTGGATCCTGGCACCAGGGAGGCAGCACACCATCCTCAAATCCCGTCTGTTGCCACAGAAACCCCTGTCCGTACCTCTCATAATGGAGTCTCCAACTACCATCTTTGGTTTTGGCTCAACAGCATTTTTTGCTTCGCAAGCCAGTGCGCCGCACAGTGTTGATGTCTTTTGTCCCGACAGCTTCTGAGTGGGTGAACCTGTTCACAAGAGGTTCATCACCCGGGGACCTTTGCATTCCATGTTTCCATCCCTTTCTCACCATCACCCACCTTCTCTCTTCCAGTATCTTAGGTGTAACAATCTTACTGTTTTTTTTTTTTTTCCTCTGCCAAGTATCATTTATTTCCATATCCGATTTCTGTACAAGCTTTCTGGCAGTCTTCCCACAGGAAGAAAACTTGCAGAATATTCAAGGAGAAGGAGTGACTGTGAATGTAGACATGTCACCACTGGGAAGTTCGGGGTCACGTCATCTCGGGCCAGTCAGTGGAGACACTGTCATCCAGCAGCCCAGCAGCAGGAGAGGCATTCCCTGTCCCGGGAAATGCAGCCTCCTCCCTCAACAATCTTACTGTAGGACTCGTCGAGGAACAACTCAGTTTCTCGGACGAACCTGAGGTAATCCACTTGCTTCTCCAGTTCCCCAACACAGTCCTTCAGGAGCTGTACCTGGATGCACTCCCTCACTGCCGCTCCCCTTGCTTATATTGACTGATAAATTGCCTAATTTACCAATTTACAAACTAAATTCTTCAGTTTTAAACTGTTTTTCCCCTGTGACTTACCTTTCCCACAGGCTTCAGCCAATCAGTTCTTCTCCCTGCTTCTCTTTGTTGCTGCTTGTTCAAAACCCATGCAAGCTCTGGGCTTGCCACTTCCAGGCCGGCCTGCCAATGCCATCCCCAGTCCGCTCTGCCTACCAGGCCACTTCCAGGCCGGTAATAATGCCACCAGTCCGGCTTCTTGCGGACCGCGGCCATTGACATCGCTGATCCACGCCCCTCTCCCCAGCCGTGAGCAGGTTGGGATCGTCAATACACCTGGATTCTAGATCAGGTTCAAGATTCAAGAATCAAGATTCAATTTAATTGTCAT
The DNA here is from genome assembly GCA_963514005.1 of Raja brachyura. The sequence continues at coordinate 65,463,222 of OY740781.1, read as the reverse complement.
ATGTACCAATTAAGGTACAGTAAAATTTGACTTACCACACAGCCAAGTAAAAAGCAAAAATACACTCTGCTGATAAAATAAAGTTTAACATAAACATTCCAGACCAAGAGTCCAAAGAATTGCCACTACCCGACACGTCACCTATCCATGTTCTCCAGAGATGCTTCCTCGTCTGCTGAGTTACTTCAGCACTTTGTGTCCTTTTGTGTATTATCCAGCATCTGCAGTTCTTTGTTTCTGCTACAATATTGTAGCGGACAATCGGCAATATCAGACACTCCCCCCCTCCGCCCATCGCCCATTATAAGAAGGGTTTAATGTATTATGAATTTCTAACAGGAATTCTTTTTGCAATAGTTATGTGAATCCCAGCAAATATAATCATTCTGATCCTCTAAATATTTAAATGTTGTGATATCAGGTTGCTTCATTTTACAGGTCCTACATAGGTATTCTATAAAATGATATTGCATTTAATTTTAATGACTACTTTTTCATTTGTATTTTGCTCCAGACTTTCCCTCAAGTCCATGTCCCATGGGACATGGAATCACAGCAGGTGCAATTTCAGTGCCAGCTCCCAAACTTGAGCTACCTATTCTTATCTTCCTTCTGAGTTGCCTACATATGAAGTATAAAATATATTTTGTAATCGCTGTCTTATTTGTCACTCGAGATGAAGCATGCAAGTTACTGTAGCCATTTTGAATGCAGTGACCCAATCAGCTGCATAAATAATTCCATACAGTAGAATCTTTTGATAGTTTTTGCCCTCAAGCCATTGAGAAAGCACTTTGTGTCCCACTAACATGGCAACAATTGGTAAATTGCAATATGGGTTGGTGGACTGAGCAGAGAGGCACTTTGCATTATGAGATCGCTGTCTGTTGGTACCTGTTACCCCATTTCCTTATTGCACAAGCAAAATAAAATAGAACTGAAATGTTTTGACTTATGATGTCAAAATCAGTAGCCATTTTCAATGTTACCTATTTACACAGAAATATATATTCACATAATGCATGTAACAATGCTGTGCATTTGAAATGGGTGAAATATTTTAATATACTCTTTCCACCTGGGATAAACTTATTCAAATAAAATTATTGCCATAATAATGCATCTTAGTGGAAATGTATCCAATTTCTAAGTGTAAATGTGTACTGCCAGAATTGTACATCAGTGTGACATTTAGTCACTAAAACAATGTTCTAATTGCAAAAAGCTTGCGACTTTCTGAATCTTTAATCTAAATAATCTCTTCAGTATCCATCCAAATACATTGTATGTGAAATGATGGATAAATAAGAATAATTGCAACACCTTTTGGTGTTGGCTTTTATTCTAGCAGAAGGTGCATGTATGCTATGATCATCTTTGTGTGAATTTTCCTTGAAAGATTTAAACCTGTGATGCAGTCACTGCAAGATTGCAGGAACTGAATGTATTATATGGTATTGGAAGATAACTGTTCAATATATTATGTATATAATGTTTTGCTAACAAATAAGTTGTCCCCTGCTTTTCAAGTGAAAACAACCACAAACCTGAAGAGCGTTTCATCGAGAGATCAATTTTCGGAACATGCTTGCATTACCTTTAGTTTTTAATGCCACTTGTGTCAGTCATTTCTGGACAGATTTTACAAATAAATCTGACATTTCTTTTAATAAAGGCAGAATTGTTCTCCGGTTGTGTAAACATTATAATATTATTTCATAATTAAAAATACACGTGGAGTTATCAGTGGATTTAACCAGAAATAAAAGGAAAATTCAATGTGGATTTTTGGAAGCCTCACTTATTTTACCCAAATCTGAAGAGATGTGAAGTAATAATGCTTGTACATGCTTGTAATAAATGTGTGTACATCCACTTCTGCTTGCTGGAGTTTGGAAGGTTGAGGGGGGACCTCATTGAAACTTACATAATAATGAAAGGCATAGATGGAGTGGATGTGGAAAGGATGTTTCCACTGGTGGGAGAGTCTAGGACCAGAGGTCATAGCCTCAGAATTAAAGGGCGTTCTTTTAGAAAGGAGGTGAGGAGGAACTTCTTTAGGCAGTTAATTTGTGGAATTCGTTGACACAGAGACCTGCTGAGGCCAAGTCAGTGGATATTTTTAAGGCAGAGATAGACAAATTATTGATTAGAGCGGGTGTCATGCTTATGGGGGAAAGGCAGGAATATGAGGCAGAGATCAGCCATGATTGAATGGCGGAGGAGACTTGATGGGCCGAATGGCCTAATTCTACTCCTATAATTTGTGAATTTGTGATTGTGATATTGCTTCCTGCATTTAGAAGTCGGTTTAATAATTAATTTGGGCCACACTTGTTGCAAATTGTACTTATGTAGTGTACAAAGTTATAAAGGAAATTGTTATTTCTGTTCTCTCCTTTATCATAGAAAGGTGAAAGGAAGACAATAAAATCAAAGATGAGTACTTGAAGGCTTTTGATATTCAAGGGAACTTTAAGCAATGTGTGGCTACACATTCAGAAGACAGTCTTTCTCTGGAAGATTAATTCATTAAAGCATTAATATTTTTCTATCTGAAATGGCAAACTCCAAGTCCGATCTTGCACTATCAGAAAGGGTATTCTGGAAATATTAGCTGATAATTAGTGTATTGCTAAAAAGACACATTTAACTATGTTCGAGGAACAAATGTTACAACATTAACTTCACTAGAAATGGATTGCATTAATCATGTAATTCTAATCCTTCCAAAACCCAATCCATATTTCAAGGGAATAGCTTTAGAAAATCAACAGTAAAGTTTAATGCAAAAAGTTACTACAGCTTGTAAAATTTAAAGACCATTGGCTAGTCAAGTGCAACTTGTTTCGCTGATTTAAATGTTTTAAAAAAACAACAAATTTCAAATAGGTGGGTGCTATTAGTGTGTTGGCTGCCCATCTTAGTTCTTCCAGAGATTTGCCCACCTCTTAGTTCCTTCCTCTGAAGTTCATTAATAATTCACATTGATCTTCAACAGCTTAGTTTTTAGTTTTAGTTTATAGAAATACAGCCTTCGACTGACCGGGTCCACTCTGACCCATTCACATTGGTGGCATGTACTTTCTCATCCACTCCCTCCATGCTAGGGCCAATTAACCTACAAACCCACCTGTCTTTGAGATGTGGGATGAAACCAGAGCACCCAAATGAAACCCACAGTCACGGGAAGTATATGCAAACCACGCAAACAGCACCGGAGGTTGGGATCAAACCCGCCCCTTTGGAGCTGTGAGGCAGTAGTTGAGCCACTGAGCTTCACTAGTGGTCGTTTCTGAGCTAAACTCCAAATTGTAAACAATGCATTAAGTTAAAACCCACTGCTTTCCATGTTGTGGTGATGTGAACCACTGGACCAGATCATGCTCTCTGGCCTGTCCTTGCTGCCACTGAACTGGTTGGGTGTGCAAGTCTTTCCCTATTTCCCTCTGGGGATCCCCTGAACAGGTTTTGGGTGAGCAGGGCATCCAAGGCCTGCTTCTGAATTGCTGCTGACAACCTTTGGCAGCCAGTTAGCCTGCAATGGGGCTTTGATGCCTGTGGTCATCGTTGATTTTAATACTTTTATGTCAGTAAGTTGACAAAAAATAAAAACTACTAAATATTTAAAGTAAAATAGAAAGTAAATTAAAACTCATAAAAGCTTAGGAGGATAAAAGACCAGAGGGATCTAGGAGTACTCGTACATAGTCCCCTGAAAATGGCATCGCAAGTATCCAAGTGGTAGAGGTGGCTTCTGGTACTTTGGTCTTCATCAGACAGTATAGAATTTGGGATGTTATGTTACAGTTGTGCAGGACAGTTGTGACGCCGCATTTAGAATATTGTTCCAGTTGCACTTACCCTGCTATAGGAGTGATATCATTAAGGAGGAAAGAGTGCAAAGAAGATTTACAAGGATGTTGCCAGGGCTAGAGGGCTAGAGCTAAAGAGAAAGATTGGGCAGTCTAGGAATATATTCCTTGGAGTGCAAGAGGCTGAGGAGTGATCTTATGGAAGTGTATACAATCATGAGAACAGAGTTTTTTACCCAGGGTACCAGAGGGCATGGGTTAAGGTGAGACAGGCAAGATTTAATGGGAACCCGAGGGGCGATTTTTTAACTGAGGTTGGTGGGTATAAAGAACAAGCTGCCAGAGGAGTTAGTTAAAGTGGGTACTGTGACAGCATTTGAAAGTCACTTGGAGAGGTATATGGACAGGAAGAGTTAGAGTGATCGGGGCCAAACGCTGGTCAGCATGAATGAGTTGGCTGGGGGATGTTTCTGTGCTGTATGACTCTATGACACATGAATAAAAATATTAAACAAAAGAAAAATTAATTTACTCCATTGTCTCATGAAATTCATGTGGTCTTGGATCCTTTGCTAAGTCTAACCATCGTAATGCTTGTAATCTTATCTGGTATAGACTCCATGTCCAATCACAAAGTAAACCAACAGATTTTGCATTGTGAAATGAAGAAGTCCAGCTTTGAACAGCAGTAAGCAACTGCTTTTGATTTTCTTTTCAATTAACATTAGATAAGAAAGTCTGCAATTTTTGAAAGTAAGAAATGTGAGCAGAAAAAGGCGGTGCTGTCCTTTCCAAGTCTGCTTCGTATTCAATAATTTCTCAGCCGATCTATTGCTTGAATTGTACTTTGCCTACCTATCTCCCTTGATTTCCCCAACAAGGTACAGATAAACTGTTCTCCAAGCACAAATTGTAGAAGTAAAAATTGCATATTTTAAAATTTAAAAAATACATTGACAGCTTTCGGTCATGGATTGTGGAAATTGCTCACAACTCTGACACGTTGCTTCCGACCTGAAGAGGCAATTAACCTGGAATTGCATATAAGCCAAGCAGAGCACAGATGGAACATTAAATTCCTGAAAGATATTTGTGATCTTGATTTTTTTTTTTGCCCAGCATACTTCCTTCTTTTCCCTTTGCCAACCATAGTTCATTCGCTTTTTTTTTCATTGCAGCACCTTTACATGTCCAAGAATTTATTGGCCATGCACTTTCTTTGAGCGACCAGCAATGGTTCCAAGTGAAAAGAAACAGTCCAAAATAATTTTGTTTGTGATTAATACAAACTATTTTAATATTTATGCAGTTACTATAGTAATTTCATGACAAATCTCCAGAGGCAGCATTCCCTTTTTAGGGAGTTTTCAGGAGAGCTGCATTTATACATTTGGTACCTCTCATAACTCCAGTGTGGTTGGCTATATTTTCTGCTGCAAATGTTTGACTTGCAGTATACATAGCGGATTGGAACATAAACTTCAACAATATTGTTTTTGCCAGGTTGGGTTTTTGTTCAAGGTGCACTTTGCATGCATTGCTTGCCAGATTACAGAATATATTTCAGTTATTTATATTTTCAATTAATAGTCTACTGAGTTAAGTACTCATATTGCATTTGAAACAATAATACTTTTTGTGAAAAATTGCACTAATAACTGATATTTTAATCAGTTTGCATTTGAAAGGGCACAACATCAGCCATATTTGTGGGTATGGGATTTCTGTAAATGCTATACACGAGTGTGATTTGCTGGGTCACTAGCATTGAAATTATTGAAACCACAATAGCTATCACTCAAAATCACGATGCCTCTTTTGGCTCTGGCTATGTTTAGAATAATTTTTTGGGATCACATTCTTATTCACCGGAGTCATCACACATATCAATTTCCAGAGTAAGGCAGAAATATGCCTCAATAGTATCTGTGACAGGGCAAAGATGTCATGTGCAATGTGTCAGTTGGAGGCTGGTCGTCCTAGAACTTTAAGATAATGCAGTTCCAACATTCAACTCCTTACCTTTTCTGGGCATGTCTAAAATTATCTGGCTGCATGGAATGGCTTTTTTTGGCAGGCCTTTTGAAGATAATGAAGGTGTTAAAACATAAAGTGCAGTTATTCAGTTGGGATTTGATGCTAATGAAGGACGCATTACTGTTGATGAAAGTTGATATACACACAGATGATTTATGTGCAGTTAATTGTAATAATGGGTACTTCAAAACAGTGCTTACTTTTATTCTGCACAGGAGGCTATTGCCACGCGTTATTAGCAGATTGTGAAACTGAGGTGGCCCCAGCTTGAGTCTATCTTATGAGGATATAAGTGAGTCTGTGTGGTGTCGAACTGAAAATCAAGAATGTCCCTTGATAGATTCAGGTGTCATGAATGCGATATTAAGTTGAAGAGCCATCTGGAAGAAAAACATTTAAAAAGAACATCAGTAATACAGACATTTTACAGCAGAGTCTTAAGCCATTTGTTCTAAATTGTCTATACTGGTCTATGCTCTTATGAGGATTGTTCCAATCTTTCTCATCTAATAAAATTACAAAACTTTACCAAAAAAACCCAAATGTGTTTAATTAATCTACTTGTACAGTATGTGTCAACATGATTAGAATAAAACTTGAAAGGAAAATAAGAGCTCCATAGCTCCCAAATTTCCATCATGGTTTATTGATTTATCCTAGTAATGTCACATTATTCATTGCTCCAAAAAAAATCATCAAAGGCTTAAAGAACTGTTTTATTTTAAATCAGCAACACTTGTTTGTCATTTCTTAATTATTTGAAGATTCTCCAGGAACTGTCCTGGAACAAATTGTTACTTCTTGAAGTTGCAACCCAGGAGATTGTTCACCAGCATGGATATTTAATACTAAAGATAAGGGCAAATTTGTTTCCATTGCCATCCACAACCCTACAGCAAAAATATTGAATTAAATATCGCAAAAATAAAACTAGAAGTAAGGAATTACAAAAACTTTTTTATTAATGGTATAATTTTAGGCATATCTTTCTTATCCATTTTTAAAGTTGTAAGCAAATTAATTTCATTGATTTGATTAAGAGTTAAGAGAAGAAAACGTCCTCCACAAAAATGCCTGAATAAAGTAACCCGTTTATTCACCATGTTTGGTGCCTCTACAACAGTGTGTTATGTTGCGATTTCCTTTGCGGTGGGGATATTTAAAACCCCAACAATCCGGCAGCTTCTGGATTTTTCTGCCAGTCTAGCATATTTTGTAGACTTTTCGACATTATTTCTTATTAATATCTCAACATTTTTTATTAATATTTTCTTGATATTGCATAAAAATAAATTTTCCATTTAACCTGAAAAATATTAAGGGAGTACAAGAAATGGGCTAGACACAAAATGCTGGAGTAACTCAGCGGAGCAGGCAGCATCTCTGGAGAGTAGGAATTGGTGATGTTTCAGGTCTCAACCCAAAATAGCACCCATTTCTTCAAGAGGGAATGGCCCTGGTCATTAAAAAGGGGCACAGTAAACAGGGCCAAACTGAGATTAAAGGAAATTACAGTCAAATAGGCACAACAGAGGATGTATTTCCTGCTTCAGCTGAGGAAGCACAATCTGCCTCCCATCAGTCTGAAGAAGGGTTTCAGCCCGAAACGTTGCCTATCTCCCTCGCTCCTTAGATGCTGCTGCACCCGCTGAGTTTCTCCAGCCTTTTGTGTACCCTGCCACTGGCAATGATGGTCCAATTCTATATGGCCTCTGTCCTCACCTTCTCCATCATGGTCTGGTTTGGCTCAGCCACCAAGCACGACACCTGCAGGCTGCAGCGAAGGTTATTGGCTGCAACCTTCCCTCCATTGACGAACTTTACACTGCAAGGCCTAGGAAGCGAGCGAGCAAGATGATCTCTGGCCCCTCTGACCCTGGTCACAAACTCTTTGAATCACTTCCCTCTGGAAGATGACTCCGGACTGTCAAAGCTGCCACAGCCAGACATTAAAACAGCTTTTTTCCACGAGTAGTAGCTCTGCTCAATAACCAAAAATATGTAGCCTCCTTTTGCTCTGGTATTTTATGTAATTTACATGTTTAATCGATAATGTTTTATTATTAATGTTTTATGTGTCATTCCTAACTGTCACTGTATGTCATGTTGTCACTTGTGGGCGGAGCACCAAGGCAAATTCCTTGTATGTGAATACTTGGCCAATAAACTTATTCATTCATTCAGAAATCAAAACCCCAGAGATTAAGGGGAAGTGTGGGAACCAGGGGCCTAGCAGGTTAAAGGGGAAATGTGGAAACCGGCGACCAGGTGGATTAAAGGGGAAGTATGGGAGCCTGTCGGGTTAAAGGGTCAGTGAGAGAACCGGGCCCCAGTTAGTTGAGACGGAAGCAGGAATTGGGCCTAGCGAGTTTCAGAAGAGCATGGCAAGCATCACCAGATACCAAACTATCAGGGTTTCCGAATAGTCAGATAATGTATTATTACAGTTTTACTATGCTGCTCCAACACCGTTCTCAAAGTGGTTCTTAGAATCACCTTGTGTGACTGAGACAAATTTGAGGCTGTTCATTTTCTGGAGGTTGAGTTTTTAATGGAGTTTTCATACAAGCGGTTGAACATCTATTGAGGATAATAAAAGAGCATTGTTAATGGAGGTAGGTATTATGGGGTGCATTGTCATCCCAGATATCCGTGCTGTGGTTAATATCCAGAATGAACACTTGTCCGCTATGACCCCTCAGGCAAACTCATTCAGAACTTGTGACGCTGTTGCTCAGGTGCCAGGTACACTGCATTAATTTATAAATCATTCAACGTTGTTTCATGAAGAAATGAAAATATTCAAAATGAATCATTGTTCTGTGAAAATATCTTTAATTCACATTCATTTTATTCAACAGCTATAATCCATTTTGATAATGTAAAATATAACAATTAATTTATTCATATTTTGCAGTCATGGAGATGACCCAATTGTGACTCCCTTTGCACAGGTAAGTTACATCATCATTCATGCAGGTTTAATTTACTGAGCTTGTACTAATTTACAAGGCATATTTTGGACAAATATAACTTATTAGTAAGTGTTAATAATTGCAGATAATATCTTTCATATGCATTTCCTATTAAAGGGTGATAATATTTTTCATTTGAGCTTCACTTTATCTTGTGAGAACATTTCCAACATGTCAGATAATTATTTGTGAAATTAACTAATCAACGTCTTGCATTCGTATCAGCTTTTGCAAGTTAAGTTATATATTTATATATTTATTATATCATTTACGTTAGTGTTGATTGTAAACTGCGAAGTAGGTAAAGGCAATTGAAGATTTGAATACAATTTTAGAAGTGGCTTAAGGTGCTAAAGTGAGACTAATATTATGAGGATATTGCAATAGAACATCAAGTTAACTACATAGTAAGGAATGCACAATTAATTGCACAATGATCTTCTATCAATCCATTTTCTAGAAGCCACCAGATGGCACTGTTGTATCTTATTTGCATTTAAAGTGTTAGAGAAAGGCAAATAAATGACAATCATATAATAGGATAAAGATATCCTATTATATCTTTTATCAACCTTTTCTATTGACTGATAAACACAGTCTGAAGGCGATCAGAGCTTTGAGTTAAATTGGATAAATTCACCATTGGATTGTTTTTTTTTTCTCATATCATATTTTCTGTTAAAACTAGAAAGTATGCTTCATATTCTTAATTTGTAGTCCTGCGTAAATGCTGAAATTAATTTGTAGAACAGAGGCTCTTAGCAGATCACAATATGTAGTTATATTTTAAGATGTTTAAAGACACTGTTTCCTTCTTACCAACAATCATATTTTTCTCATTAGGTGCTTGCAAGTCTGCGCACTGTAAGAAACAACTTTGCCACACTAACCAACCTGCAAGATCGAGCGTCCAGTAGCAAGTGAGCCTTTTGTTTCACTAGGTGGCAGTCGTATAGCATAAGCTAATGCCAGTTTTGAATCCTGATGCCATGACGTTTTACTTGTAGAAGAAAGTTATTTCATCCATTGAGTTTCTGTTATTGTTTATATTTTTATGGTATACTAGACCAAGTGGGTCCCGTTGGGTCCCGTCCTGGTTGCATGGGGGGCTGCATCGTCACACACACACACACTAACCACCCCCTACACACACCCCCCCTTGATATTATATTATTATTTATTTGCTCCTTTTCCATTATCCACTCACGCAGAGCCACCAACTGCACATGCACAGTTAGGGAGGGAGAGGGAGGGGGGTAGAGAAGGAGGGAGAGTGGGTAGAGAGGGACAGGGTGAGGGGGGTATAGAGGGAGGCGAGGGGGAGGGGTGTAGAGATTGAGGGGTGGGGGAGGCGCACGGCGTCACGGGAGGGATGGTCCCCGAACACAATACTCCACCACTCACCCATAGGTCCCAATATTCGCCACTCCCTAGATAGGGAGGAGGGGGTAGAGAGGGAGAAGGGGGCAGAGAGGGAGCAGGGACAGAGAGGGAAGGGGGGGGCAGGGAGGGAGGGGGGCCAGGGATGGAGGTGGGCAGAGAGGGAGGTGGGCAGAGAGGGAGGTGGGGTAGAGAGGGAGGGAGTAGAGCAGAAGTGGGAGCGGGTAGAGAGGGAGGTGGGGTAGAGAGGGAGGGAGTAGAGCAGGAGTGGGAGCGGGTAGAGAGGGAGGTGGGGTAGAGAGGGAGGGAGTAGAGCAGGAGTGGGAGCGGGTAGAGAGGGAGGGGGTAGTGGGAGGGAGCAGAGAGGGAGGGGGTAGAGAGGGAGGGTGAGGACAACTTGTTCTATTTGACCTTATTTGATCATGCACGCCAGGTTGATTGCATTCGTGGAAACACGTGAGGGTTGCAATCTCCCATCCCTGTCCCATTGTGATGTCATATATAAATGAGATCCATTGTGATTGGACGTCTGTGAGATGGTACTATGACATCATCAATGGAAAGTGCTGCAAGTCTCCCACTGAAAAGCAGTTAATTAAAAAAAATAAATGATTAAGACTTAAAAAGCGTTGGAAATATAAGTTGGACTGCGACGGGAAGATGTTAATCCTGTCGAGGGAAAAAATGTGAGTAGCATGTGTGAAAATGAAAAGGCTGTGGCCAAGCGATTTGCAAGAAAATATAAATTAAGGAGATTAACAGAAAGCCAACACAACCCTGCAAACACAGAGACATTTAGAATGTTAGGAACAAAGTGAAGAGTTTTAGTATAATACTAGACCAAGTGGGACCTGGTGAATCCCGTCCCTTCAACGTGCGGTTCCGGTGGGGGGGTGGCCTGCGGTGTCACACACACACTAACCACCCCTCACATGCACACACACTAATCACCTCCCTTGATATTATATTAATATTATTAATTCGCTCCTTTTACCCCATCCCCACCCTATTCACTCATGAGAGAGGGGCAGAGAGAGAGAGGCAGAGAGAGAGAGCGGAGCAGAGAGAGAGAGGCAGAGAGAGAGAGAGAAAGGGGCAGAGAGAGAGAGAGAGGGGGGTCAGAAAGAGAGAGAGAGGGGCAGAGAGAGAGAGAGGCAGAGGGAGAGAGATAGAGTGAGAAGGGGTACCGGCTGGCTACTCTTGTCCCACCCTCTATATTTGTAACTGCTTTACAGAAGAAGCTGGTTGATTTCTTTTGGGGAAATAGGAAGCACTGGATTTCCGCGGCAGTCCTGAGTCTCCCGTTAGAGGAGGGCGGCCAGTCCTTGGTGTGCGTGCGCACCCAGGTGGCGGCTCTCCGTCTCAGGACTCTGCGGAGATACATGTATGTAGAGAACCCTCCCAGATGGCACGCTCTGGCCACGTATTTTTTTTGTCAGGGTCGTTGCCTAAGGGGGGTCTCGCGGCTCCCGGTGGCGGGTGTCAGTCGACCCGCTCTAAGGGGCTTGCCTGTTTTCTATAGGGATGTGTTAAGAGTGAGGAATTTGGTGGTGTTCAGCCAGAGTGTTGTTCCACGAGGAGAGGGGGATGTTGTGGCTGCGGGTGTGGCTGGTCCTCATCCTGTCATGGTGGTTGTCGAGGAGAGGCGCGAGCCTAGAGTGGTTCAGATAGAGCTTACCCCTGCTCCGTCAGATCTGCTCATCGGGCCTAGGCTTCGGGATATTTCTCGGCCTCCGGCTCCGCATAATCTGAGCTGCCTTTCTGAGATGACCAGCATGCCATTTTGTGATGCAAGGAGACGCGCACTGTACAGGATGCTCCTGCACATTCTGAACCACCGTGCCTTCGTCTCCCGTCCTGACTCACCATGGAGGACGGTGTTACCATCCGAAGGCGGCGGGGGGCCCCAGTGGGGGTCCTTCTATAAGGGAGTTGTACCCCTTTATATTGGGGACCTGGGGTGGAGAGTGCTGCATGGAGCGGTGGTTTGTAATAAACTTTTGAGTCGGTTCACGGGCTCGTCTGCCGCATGTATTTTCTGCGGAGAGGAGGAGACCGTATTCCATGTGTATATGGAGTGTGTGAGGTTACTGCCCCTGTACCAATATCTGAAGGGGCTGTTCCTCAAGTTCTGGCTGCATTTTAGCCCCACAATCCTGGTGTTTGGACACAAGGCGGGGAGTGGGGAGAGCCGAGTGTGGGGGGGGGACTTACCTGTCGGTTTGCTCCTTGGCCTGGCCAAGATGGCCATTCGTGGGTCCAGGCAGCGGGCTGTCGACGGTCAGGCGAGAGTCGGCTGCCTGCCCCTCTTTCGGGCCTACGTCCGTGCACGTGTGTCCCTGGAGAGGGAACACGCGGTGTTCACGGGGACTCTGGAGGCCTTCCGTCAGCGCTGGTCGCCGCGTGGGGTTGAGGCGATTATAAATGAATGTACTGCTGTACTACAATGATCTGTTCATTATAGTGTGATTTTTGATTGTGTTTTGATGTGTTGTATTTTATGATTTGTGTTGAATAAAGTTTTTGAAATGAAAAAAAAAAAAAAAAAAAAAAAGAGTGAGAAGGGGTACCGGCTGGCTACTCTTGTCCCACCCTCTATATTTGTAACTGCTTTACAGAAGAAGCTGGTTGATTTCTTTTGGGGAAATAGGAAGCACTGGATTTCCGCGGCAGTCCTGAGTCTCCCGTTAGAGGAGGGCGACCAGTCCTTGGTATGCGTGCGTACCCAGGTGGCGGCTCTCCGTCTCAGGACTCTGCGGAGATACATGTATGAAGAGAACCCTCCCAGATGGCACGCTCTGGCCACATATTTTTTCCGTCAGGGTGGTTGCCTAAGGGGGGTCTCGCGGCTCCCAATGGCGGGCATCAGTCGACCCGCTCTAAGGGGCTTGCCTGTCTTCTACAGGGATGTGCTCAGAGTGAGGAATTTGGCTGTTTTCAGCCAGAGTGTTGTTCCACGAGGAGAGGGGGATGTTGTGGCTGCGGGTGTGGCTGGTCCTCATCCTGTCATGGTGGGTGTCGAGGAGAGGCGCGAGCCTAGAGTGGTTCAGATAGAGCTTACCCCCGCTCCGTCAGATCTGCTCATCGGGCCTAGGCTCCGGGATATTTCTCGGCCTCCGGCTCCACATAATCTGAGCTGCCTTTCTGAGATGACCAGCATGCCATTTCATGAGGCGAAGAGACGCGCACTGTATAGGATGCTCCTGCATATTCTGAACCACCGTGCCTTCGTCTCCCGTCTTGACTCACCATGGAGGACGGTGTTACCATCCGAAGGCAGGGGGGGTCCCCAGTGGGGGTCCTTCTATAAGGGAGTTGTACCCCTTTATATTGGGGACCTGGGGTGGAGAGTGTTACATGGAGCGGTGGTTTGTTATAAACTTTTGAGTCGGTTCACGGGCTCGTCTGCCGCATGTATTTTCTGCGGAGAGGAGGAGACCGTGTTCCACGTGTATATGGAGTGTGAGAGGCTACTGCCCCTGTACCAATATCTGAAGGGGTTGTTCCTCAGGTTTTGGCTGCATTTTAGCCCCACAATCCTGGTGTTCGGACACAAGACAGGGAGTGGGGAGAGCCGAGTGTGGGGGGGGGACTTACCTGTCGGTTTGCTCCTCGGCCTGGCTAAGATGGCCATTCGTGGGTCCAGGCAGCGGGCGGTCGACGGTCAGGCGAGAGTCGGCTGCCTGCCCCTCTTTCGGGCCTACGTCCGTGCACGTGTGTCCCTGGAGAGGGAACACGCGGTGTCCACGGGGACTCTGGAGGCCTTCCGTAAACGCTGGTCACCGCGTGGGGATGAGACTATTATAAATAATGAATGTACTGTTGTACTACAATGATTTGTTCGTTATAGTGCGATTTTGATTATGTTTTGATGGTTTGTATTATATGATTGTATTGAATAAAGTTTTTGAAAAGAACAAAAAAAAAGAGAGAGAAGGGGGGCAGAGAGAGAGGAGGGAGGGGCAGAGAGAGAGAAGGGGGCAGAGAGAGAGGGGGGGAAAGAGAGGAGGGGGAAGAGAGGGGGAGGAAAGGGGGGAACGAGTGGGGAGGGGGAAAAGAGGAGGGAGGGAAGGGGAGGCGGAAAAGGGGGGGAAGGGAGGGGAGAAGGGTAAAGAGGGGGAGAGGCCGGGGGAGGGGAGTGGACCTGACGGGAGGAGGGGGATAGAGGAGTGGGGGAGAGGATGAGGAGGAGGGGAGAGAGGAGGAGGAGAGGGGGAGGAGGAGGAGGAAGAAGGGGGGAGAGGAAGAGGGGCGAGAGGAGGAGAGGGTTGAGGAGGAAGCGGAGTGGGGAGCGGGCAGCGGGGCTCGGATCAACCAAAGGACTGCGTGTTCAGCGGCTTCAACCCAGAGCCCGTTTTGGGGGGGGGGGGGGGGGGGGGGAGGTGAGGTGTCGTCACAGGGGAGGGCAGGTTCCCGAACGCAATGCCCCATGCTCCAGGGCCCGAGTACGGGGGGGTAGTGGGGGGGGGGGGGGGGTGACGTCACTCGCAGCGCGTGGAACATAATGCAGGCCGCGCGATGCAGACCCATTGTGATGTCATCAGCTCCTTTATTTTCAAAGATATTTCAGATTTGTGACCATTTTCATAAATAACTCAAGAAATAAAGCACTAAATTTTCAGATGAGGCAATTTCTGAATCCACTGGATAAAACTCTACAGGAATACCTAAAAATCTTTGGAGAACATGGATAGGAGACGTTTTTGGTCGGGACTCTTCTTCAGATTGATTATCTGTTCAGAGTCTGAAGAATGGATCGATCCAAGTTCAGCTATCCAAGTTCTCCCAAGATGCTGCCTGGCCCGCTGTTACTCTAATACTTTATTTCTTTTTTTGTAACCCATTTCACGACATTCGTTGATTGTTGAGAGTGGTAGACGCTCAACATCGGGGGGGAAGGGGGGGGGGGATACGTATACGTATATCTTGGCCTGGGTAACCTTCAGGACAGTTGGGCACAGGACACATCATCAGTAGTGTACCCTTGCATCACTGGGTGTTTCGGCCTTTTAACACTATACACCCTCCACAAGGGCGGCCCGCTGCAGGATGATCAGCGCGTGTCCCGTGTCAAACTGTCCCAAAGATTCACCATGATGTACTTGGGGCCCAGCATGGGTCTTTCCGCTTGAGCCAAATCCAACGGCTGCTTCTTTCAGCCGCGTCTGAGAGTGATCTTATGGTCTTCCGCAGAGCGTGACCGTGGATTCCAAGCTCCTTCAGCAGTCTGATGGTAGATGATGCAACAAATCCTTTGCATCCCACTTCAACTGGATAGACTTTGATGTTCCAGCCACGCTGCGTTGCCTCTGCTGCAAGCTCTGCGTAGCGCAGCTTCTTACGCTCATAGGCCTCCTCAACAGAGTTCTCCCATGGAACTGTGAGCTCTATGATGTAAGCAGCCTTCTGTGAAGGGGACCAGAACACCAAGTCTGGCCTGAGGTTGGTTAAAGCAATTTTGCCGCCACGTGTATCTTCCTTGCGTGAGGCTGGTCTTGCAGCCTACCATGATGTGTTTGAGGGTCGCTGGAGTTGGGCAGAGGGCACAGGTTGGATCCTCGCCGTACCACTGATGGAGGTTCTTTGGTGATGGATGCAAGTCATATGTCGCTCTGACGATGAAGCTGATCGTGCTTGATTCCATTTCCCATAGTTCTTTCCAGCTGATCTTCCTCCGCTCCACACCTTCCCACTGCATCCATTTCCCCTGTTTGGCAAGAGAGACTGCCTTTGCACTTCTTGCGGCCTCCTCCTGTCGCCGCACCTCCTCAACCACCAATGTCCTCTGTTCTGATGTTGTGGCCTTTCGCCAAGTTGGTTTACTTGTCGTAAGGCCAAAGCCTCCTCTTCCCTGCTGCACTTACCCCACGACGTCTTTGTGCCTCAGGGCTGATGAAGCTTGCTGTACGGCATCAGATGGTGCCCACTTCCGGCCAGTTACTAGGGGCGGCGCAACAGCACTGATGGTCTTGTCTCTAGAGTCCCTCAGTGTCATCTGGAGTCTTACTTTAGAACACTTGTATTCCTCTGTTAGACTAGTGAGTGGTAGTTCCAGGACCCCTTTGCCATAGAGGCCGATGTTAGTTAGACATCGTGGGACACCGAGCCATTTCTTCGCGTATGAAGTTATGGTTCGCTCCATTTTCTCCACAGTTGTTATTGGGGCTTCATAAACGGTCAGTGGCCACATTGTCCGAGGCAGGAGTCCAAACTGTAGGCACCAGAGCTTCAGTTTCCCAGGCAATAGGGTCTGATTGATGTTCTCCAGGCCGTTGACAATTTCTTGCCTTAGTTGTTGCACCTGTTCTTTGTCCTTGAGACTTGCGTTGTACCATCTGCCCAGGCTTTTTACTGGCTGCTCAGACACTGTTGGTATTGGGTCGTCACCGATGCAGAACCTTGTGTCTCTAAGCACCCCTTTAACTATGGAGATGCTACGAGATTTACTTGGTTTGATTTTCATTCGGGCCCACTTGACGTTCTCCTGCAGCTTTCCAAGTAGCCGCTTGGTGCATGCTGCAGTAGTGGTTAGTGTTGTCATGTCATCCATGTATACCCTGATGGGTGGCAGACGGAGCCCAACCCTGGTTCGTTCACCGCCCACCACCCATTTTGAGGCCCTGATGATGACTTCCATGGCCATTGTAAAGGCCAAGGACTGTGCAACCTGCCATGATGCCTACTTCCAAGCGCTGCCATGTTGTACTGAATTCAGCTGTTGTGAAGCACAGCTGCAGGTCTTGGAAATAGTTCTTGACCAGTGTGGTGATGAGCTCTGGTACATGGAAAAAGGCAAAAGATTCCCAAAGCAGTTCATGGGGAACTGAACCAAATGCATTGGCCAGATCGAGGAAGATCACATGTAGGTCTCTCTTGTCCTTCTTAGCTGCTTGGATCTGGTGCCAGATCATCCTTGTATGCTCCAAGTAGCCCGAAAATCCTGGAATTCCTGCTTTATGTACAGATGTATCAATGTACTTGTTTGTTACCAGATAGGTGGATAGCCTTTGTGATACAATGCTGAAAAAGATTTTGCCCTCGACGTTGAGGAGACATATTGGCCGGAATTGGCTGATGTCTGATGCATCCTTTTCTTTAGGTATTAGTACACCGCCGGCCCTTCGCCATGCCTTAGGTATTGTTTGCTTCATCCACACCACCCTCATGAGCTTCCATAGAAAGCGTAACACATCCGGTGCGTTCTTGTAGAGCTTGTATGGTACTCCGTTTGGCCCCGGAGCTGATGCTGCTCTTGCTCGCCGGACAGTGTTCTCTACCTCTTTCCATTTCAGAGGGCTGGTGTCCAGGTTGAATTCAGGTGGTTGAATAGGCGGGATGTCGTGTGGGATGACTAACTGCTCATGCCTTTTCGTGTCTTGGTGGGCCTTTTCCAGGTGTTCCTCCAATTCTTGTTTTGATGTTTTCAAAGTTCCACTTTTTTCCTTTGCGAAGAGGTCTTTGATGAACTTGAAAGGGTCTTTATAGAACCGTGTTCTTGTGTGTTCTTTCTTCTTGCGAAGTTTCCTCATGTTCTCTGCTTTTCGCAAGGTTGGCAATCGGCTCTTGATGTCCTCTTGGAGAAGCATGAGACCTTCTCTCTCTGCGTCAGTTGCTTTTTTCCATTGCTTTTTCAACTGTCTCCTCTCTCTGATTAGCCTCTCGATCTCCTGCTGCCTCCTGGACTTGATTGGTGTTGGTAATTTCTTTCCACCTCTCCCTTTACTCACTCCAAACCGTTCTTCTCCATAGCTGTAGATTATGTTGCCCATCCTTTCAAGCTTTTGCACTGCTGTGCCCACTTGTTGCTCCAAGATATGTATAAGGTCACTGTAGACCGTCTCCCACTCTTTCTTTTCAACAGCTTTGGGCCTTTTCACTTCAGGTTTGTGCCCTTTGATCTTTCCCTCGAATGGAGGTCTTTGTAGTTGTTGCGTGGGCTCCTCCACCGGCATTTCTGTGCTTGTATCACCCTCTTCAGTAACATGGGTGCTGATGCTCTGCGAACTTTGGTTTGTGTCCCGTCGCTGTGCTTCATTCGACTGATTTGACTGGTTGCTTCGTAAGAAGTACTGGTCAATGCGAGGCCCTTGTCTCTGCTCTCTCAAGCACTTTTTCATCCCTTGGTGGATCTTCAAGCCCATCACTGATGTTCTTTTCTCCCAACCACAGATGCACACCTGAAGTTTGTGTCCCGCAGCTGTTGTGGATGTCTCATGTGCCATGCTCTCCTTGTCCGTGGTCGTTTCCGTTCCTGGGTCTGTAACCGTGTTATCAGTCGGTGAGCCATCTTGCGCCCCCGCTCTCGCAGGCTCTAGGGGTATTTCCTTTAGTTTACTTTTTGTAGCATTTAGCGGGTGTCTCCAACTAGCTGAAACAGCGTTGGGGACTGCTATCATGGGTAGCTAGCCCATGACGGCCCCAGCGGGGTCTGTTCCCTCCTGTCAGCTGTCTCTCCAAGCTGTCACATGGACTTTCCCATGTTGTTAGCTGTCCTTTCACAGCAGTCACTGGACGAGTCCAGATTATCAGAATCAAATACACAGGACAAGGTGTTAAGAAGTCCCTTGTGCCAGTAGGTGGGGAGCATTTCACGACATTCATTGATTGTTGAGAGTGGTAGACGCTCAACATCGGGGGGGAAGGGGGGGGGGGGATACGTATATGTATATCTTGGCCTGGGTAACCTTCAGGACAGTTGGGCACAGGACACATCATCAGTAGTGTACCCTTGCATCACTGGGTGTTTCGGCCTTTTAACACTATACACCCTCCACAAGTGCGGCCCGCTGCAGGATGATCAGCCCTCAGCGCGTGTCCCATGTCAAACTGTCCCAAAGATTCACCATGATGTACTTGGGGCCCAGCATGGGTCTTTCCACTTGAGCCAAATCCAACGGCTGCTTCTTTCAGCCGCGTCTGAGAGTGATCTTATGGTCTTCCGCAGAGCCTGACCGTGGATTCCAAGCTCCTTCAGCAGTCTGATGGTAGATGATGCAACAAATCCTCTGCATCCCACCTCAACTGGATAGACTTTGGTGTTCCAGCCACGCTGCGTTGCCTCTGCTGCAAGCTCTGCGTAGCGCAGCTTCTTACGCTCATAGGCCTCCTCAACAGAGTTCTCCCATGGAACTGTGAGCTCTATGATGTAAGCAGTCTTCTGTGAAGGGGACCAGAACACCAAGTCTGGCCTGAGGTTGGTTAAAGCAATTTCAAGTGGAAAGATTAGTTGTCGGCCGATGGATTAAAAGCATAATATAATTTTTGATGACAATAAATCGCACTGGATTATCATTAAAAAACGACATAGATGCTAGTTACATCCTTCCAGCATTGAAAAGAACTGTTTATTCTGATACTCACATGACCTTTCACGCAATAAAGAATCATTAATCCGTGCTAACACACTTTACCTAGTACATGAGCTTTTATTCTGTAAAACAGACTTTTGTTTGGCATCTTGACAAATGCTTTCTAAAAAGGCATGCAGGTAGTTTATCTGCAAGTGAAATATTTTCAATGGTGAAAAACCTAGCCCTCAGATTTCCTTTACATTTCTCCCTAGTTACAAAAAGCCTTTCAACTGACAATAATAATAAACTAAACTGAACTTCTCACCTTATAACCTGTGCCCTCTAGTTCTGGACTCTCCTGCCCTGGGAAAATGTCCCTGACTATCCTATCTATGTTCCTCACGATGTTATAAATCTCAAAGGTCACCCCTCAGCTTCAGACCATTAAAGATTGTGAGATGTATAGATAGAATAGACAGAGTTTGTTCCCTTGGGTAGACATGTCAAACGCCAGAGGCACAGCTTTAAGGTGAGTGGTGGATAGTTTAAAGGAGTTGTGTGGGGCTGTAAAGAGGCTGTCCCACTTGGGCGACCTAATCCGCGGGTTCTGGCGAGTTTGCCGTCGACTCATACTCACAGCAGGGTCGACACGAGGTCGTAGGAGGTCTTTGTAACTCTCCGTCATGCTCGAGAGTACGTACTTACTTACTGCCTATTATGCCTCCTGGCATGTAGGGCAGCAACGAAGGTCCTCCACTCCTTCTTGATTCCTTCAGTTGCTGTTTCCGTAACATATTTGTTTTACGAGACAGGGTTGTTAGCCCTGTGCTCAACCCCAAACTTGGAGGACCAGTGGATCGCTCTTTGTCTCGCCTCTACCCTTCGACCTGTCCAGCATGGGAGACCCTAACAGGAGACAAATCTCCCGCTGGCATAACTCTTGGGGTTACTGAGACACACAAGATCCCCGACCACGGCAAAGTTGCAATCCAACGGGGAGATACTCGAGAGTAGTCCCCGTGTACTCGAGGCCCCAGCTAGGCCTTTATTGGGAAACCAAGTTAGACTCCTTAACAAGGACATGGCAGACCAATTGAATAACTACTTTGGTTCTGTCTTCACTAAGGAAGACATAAATAATCTGCCGGAAATAGCAGTGGAACGGGGGTCAAATAAGATGGAGGAACTGAGTGAAATCCAGGTTAGCCGGGAGGTGGTGTTAGGTAAATTGAACGGATTGAAGGCCGATAAATCCCTAAGGCCAGATAGTATGCATCCCAGAGTACTCAAGGAGGTAGCCACAGAAATAGTGGATGCATTAGTGATAATTTTTCAAAATTCCTTAGATTCTGGAGTAGTTCCTGAGGATTGGAGGATAGCTAATGTAACCATACTTTTTAAAAAAGGAGGGAGAGAGAAAGCGGGGAATTACAGACCAGTTAGTCTAACATCGGTAGTGGGGAAACTGCTAGAGTCAGTTATTAAAGATGGGATAGCAGCGCATTTGGAAAGTGGTGAAATCATTGGACAAAGTCAGCATGGATTTACGAAAGGTAAATCATGTCTGACAAATCTGATAGAATTTTTCGAGGATGTAACTAGTAGAGTGGATAAGGGAGAACCATTGGATGTGTTATATCTAGACTTTCAGAAGGCTTTCGACAAGGTCCCGCATAAGAGATTAGCATACAAACTTAAAGCACACGGTATTGGGGGTTCAGTATTGATGTGGATAGAGAACTGGCTAGCAGACAGGAGGCAAAGGGTAGGAGTAAACGGGTCCTTTTCAGAATGGCAGGCAGTGACTAGTGGGGTACGCAAGGCTCAGTGCTGGGACCCCAGCTATTTACAATATATATTAATGATTTGGACGAGGGAATTCAATGCAACATCTCCAAGTTTGCAGATGACACCAAGCTGGGTGGTATAGTTAGGTGTGAGGAGGATGCTTGGAGGCTGCAGGGTGATTTGGATAGGCTGAGTGAATGGGCAGATGCATGGCAGATGCAGTATAATGTGGATAAATGTGAGGTTATCCACTTTGGTGGCAAAAACATGAGGGTAGACTATTATCTGAATGGTGGCAGATTAGGAAAAGGGGAGATGCAACGAGATCTGGGTGTCATGGTACACCAGTCATTGAAAGTAGGCATGCAGGTGCAGCAGGCAGTGAAGAAAGCAAATGGTATGTTAGCATTCATAGCGAAAGGATTTGAGTATAGGAGCAGGGAGGTTCTACTGCAGTTGTACAGGGTTTTGGTGAGGCCACACCTGGAGTATTGTGTACAGTTTTGGTCTCCAAATCTGAGGAAAGACATCCTTGCCATAGAGGGGGTACAGAGAAGATTCACCAGACTGATTCCTGGGATGTCAGGACTTTCATATGAGGAAAGATTGGATAGACTCGGCTTGTACTCGCTGGAATTTAGAAGATTGAGGGGGGATCTTATGGAAACTTACAAAATTCTTAAGGGGTTGAACAAGCTAGATGCTGGAAGATTGTTCCCGATGTTGGGGGAGTCCAGAACAAGGGGTCACAGTCTAAGGATAAGGGGGAATTCCTTTAGGACCGAGATGAGGAAAACATTCTTTACACAGAGAGTGGTGAGTCTCTGGAATTCTCTGCCACAGAAGGTAGTTGAGGCCAGTTCATTGGCTATATTTAAGAGGGCGTTAGATGTGGCACTTGTGGCTAAAGGGATCAGGGGGTATGGAGAGAAGGCAGGTACGGGATACTGAGTTGGATGATCAGCCATGATCATATTGAATGGCGGTGCAGGCTCGAAGGGCTGAATGGCCTACTCCTGCACCTATTTTTCTATGTTTTTCTATGTTTTCTAACTTGTGCTTTATCCATAAATCTTTAATTCTGAAAATGAATTTTCGTACTGCTTCAGTTGGAAACAGGTGAAATTCAGTCTTAAATTGAGAAACATGTCTCTCCTTCCTATTGCAAACAATCCCTCGTTTGAACCGTCTACTTTATATATGGTGTTTGTTCAATGGATGAACCTGGGAATTAATACTGTGGGAGACCTCTATAAGAAGGGAACTCTCTCTTCTTTTCAAGAACTACAGGAGAAATATCACTTGAATGCCAACAATTTTTTTAGATACCTTCAAATCCAAGATTATGTGAAAACATATACACAAGAGTGTCCTCTTATGGGTCCAGATATATTAGACGATTGTTTGAATAAACATGCCGATACAAGTAAGTTGATACCTGCTGAGACCTAATTGAACAAGATCTTCCCAACTGTCTCCCCTCTCTGTTATAAATATCACTTCCAAGAAGCTACACTAACCCATTCTTTTGTATCCTGTATAAAAATACAAAATTTCTGGATGGGAATATTCAATACCATTTCTAAAACACTCAAAATTCAATTGGAGTCAGATTCAAAATTAATAATATTAGGAATATCATAGGGCGGCCCTAAGTTAACGATATTCCAAAGACGCTTCCTTGACTACGGCTTAATAACTGTGAAAAAACGTATAGTTTAATTCTGGAAAAAGATAATAGTTCCCACAGTGAAGATGTGGATCACAGAAATGACCGAAACTACATTTGGAAAAAATAAGGCTTGTTTTGTCTGACAAATTAGATCAATTTTCCAAAATATGGTCTCCTTTCATTGAATTTCTTCAACAACAGAATGGTTGAACACAAATTCAAAACTGACGCTAGGGTCAGATGAGCAGGTGTAGGGAAGGGTAGTGGGAGATATCTCTGCTTTTTTTAAAACATTTTTGTTAGTTCAGGGGTCTTCTTTCCTTTTCGTATCTTTTTGGAAATTCTTTCTTGTCTTTATCTTCTCTTCCTTTCCCTTCTTTGATTTTTTTTTTTTTCCGATTCACTTATTAGTTTATAAAAAGTTAAAACTGAAGCTGTACGAAAATTGTATAATTGTTATGTCGATTATCTTCTCCATGTACAATTGCTTCTAATAAAATAAATATTAAAAAAAATTAAAAAGAATTCTGAAAAGGACACAAAATGCTGGAGTAACTCAACAGGTCAGGCAGCGTCTCTAAATAACATGGACAGCTGACATTTCTGGAATAGGTTTATAGCTATAAGGAGAGGTTGGGTGCTATATTTGGAGCTTCAGCAGTCGTGGGGAGACCTGATAGAGATTAAATAGTAAAAGTCAGTCTTCCATACATTTTGGGTATCGCTAGTCAGGCATTAGATTGGCTGATGACTGCGATCTGAGGACCTCAAGGTATTGGAGATGATGCTTTACTGACTCTACATCTGATTGAAGTCGGGTATGGAAACTTTTCCCTTGATGACAACTGGGGAGAGAATCTGAACTAACATCTCAAGTCAATCATTGTTCAATTTTGATGAGTGGTCATTGACCTAAAATGTTAACTCAGTTTCTCTCTTCGGAGATGCTGCCTGTCCAGTTGAGTATTCCCCAAATTTTCCATATTATTTGAGTGCTGGGAAGGTTTAGAATCTGCATATTCAGAACCATAGTAACACTACACAATGCAATGAAAGATGTCCACAGTGTGAAGATAGTGGCCAATAATATATAATTCCTCCAGAACTCAGCTAGATTCCACCATGGAGGAAAGGGAGCAGGTAATAATCAACTGGAGGGTCATTGATCTAGTGCCATGTGACATCATAGAGAATTGAACGTGTATTAAGAAGAACTATAATCTCTGTGCCACCCCTTCTGGTGATGTGGGAACACATATCCACATGGAGTGATTGAGGTGCCTGAAGCATTTGTTGAAAAGTATGATTCTGTTGGTATTATAATGTCAGAATGTTGCTGAATTATTCTGTGGGACAGCTCTCCCAATGTTGGTACATCATTAGGGGTTTGTCAGGTCATAGAGTGATACAGCGTACAAACAGGCCTTTCGGCCAACATGTCCCAGCTACACTAGTCCCACCTGCCAGTGTTTGGCCCATATCCCTCCAAACCTGTCCTATCGATGTACCTCGTTTCTTAAACGTTGGGATAGTCCCTGCCTCAACTACCTCCTCTGGCAGCTCATTCCATACCCCACCACCCTTTGGGTGAAGAAGTAACCCCTTAAACAGGGGGTTGATAGGCAGATGGTTGGAACAAAGGCAAGAGATAAGAAAGGAAGGTGTGAGACAGATTTGAAGCGTTGTGGATTTTAAAACCAGAGAGAGGAAAGTAGTGGGGCTGAATGGAAGAAATGGATGGGTGGTCAGATGGAGCTCAGAGGAGGGAAGGGGAGCATGTGGGGGTGAAAGGGGGGAAGGATAGAACATCCATGTTCTCCAGAGATGCTGCCTGACCCGTTGAGTTACTCCATGTGCATTGCCTGCTGCTTATAGACACAAAAATGCTGGAGTAACTCAGCGGGACAGGCAGCATCTCTGGAGAGAAGGAATGGGTGACATTTCGGGTTGAGACCCTTCTTCAGTCTGAAGACACCTCAACCCGAAACCTCAAGCCATTCTTTCGCTCCAAAAATGCTGCCTGTCCCGCTGAGTTACTCCAGCATTGTGTGTCTATCTTCGATTTAAACCAACATCTGCAGTTCTTTCCTACACACATTGCCTGCCGCTTGCCAGCTTATGTTTTTTCCAATTGTTCAGCGTTTCATCCCATATGTTAGAATCTAATAGTTCATTATCAGCTGAAATAAAATTATTCCTCTTCGCTGATTTATCACTCTAGTTTAAACTATTAATATGTACTGCATCTCAGTGCTCTATTATTATTTTACCTTCCATCGAATTTCAGAGATTAGTCAGAGTTGTGGTGGAGGGGGTTTTGGGTGGGTGGGGAGTGCTCAATTAGTGAAAGACAAATTACAACATTATTAGGCAGAAACTTGGGATCAGGCACATCCGTTATTGTGTAAGTCAACATGTGACGTGGGAATTGTTTAGAGGTCAGCTGATTCGAATTAAATACAAGAATTCCAGTCAGGAAGAAGGACAAGGATGGCAAGGTTCAGCAACCTTTGTTGAGGAAAGATGTTGTAAATTTAGTCAAAAAGAAAAAAGAAGCATATGTAATGTTTAGGAAGCATAAATTAGACCATAAGACATAAGAGCAGAATTAGACCATTCAGCCATCTAGTCTATCCTGCTATTCAATTATGGTTGATTATTTTTTCCCTCTCAACCCCATTCTTCTGTCTTCTTCCCGTAACCTTTGAAACCATTCCTAATCAAGAACTTATCAATTTCTGCCTTAAAAATTACTGGAAACCTTTCCACGATCACTCTATCTTGGCCTTTCATTATCCCGTATGAATGAGATTCCCCTTCATCCTTCGAAGCTCCAACAAGTATTGGAGCTCCAAAGCCATTAAATGCTCCTCCAATCATCCCCATTCTTGTGAAGCTCTTCAGGACCCTTTCCAAACCCAGCACACCCTTCCTCTGAAATGAGGCCCAAACCTGCTAACAATATTCGGAATGTGAGCATTCAGCACAGAGAGTTGTGAGTCTGTGAAATTCTGTGCCTCAGACGGCGGTGGAGGCCAGTTCTCTGGATGCTTTTAAGAGAGAGTTAGATAGAGCTCTTAGGGATAGCAGAATTAAGGGATATGGAGAGAAGGCAGGAACGGGGTACTGATTGTGGATGATGAGCCATGATCACATTGAATGGCGATGCTGGCTCAAAGGGCTGAATGGTCTACTCCTGCACCTATTGTCTATTGTCTATATATTAGCCTCAACATCACATCCTTGCTTTTATCTTGTAGTCCCCTTGAAATGAATGCTAGACTGAGCCCTAATGATTATATTGAATGCAGGGAAGAATTCAAATAAGGAATCAGGTGGGCCAAAGGAGGGCATGAAATGTTAATGATTAGGATTAAGAAAAATCCCAATTTTATGCATACATTAAAAATTAGAGAGCAGTTTGACCCGAAATGTTGATTCTGTTTCTCCCGCCACATATTCTGGCTTACCTACTGCGTATTGTATTGTTTTTGTTTTAATTCAAGCTTTATTGTTAACCATTTATGCAGTGTTAACCATTGTTAACCATTTATGCTGTGATTGTATACAAAATGTTGAAAAGTGCTATATTTTAATTTAAGATATATTTTAATAGAACATTTTGCATGTTTAACCAATTATACAGTAGCTGATAATTCAGTAAAACAAAGTTGAAAAGTGAAATTTAAAATGTAAAAATATTTAAATGGAACGTTTAGCATGTTTGGCCATATTTGTATATGTAAATTGTACATATCTGTTGATAGGAGAATCCTTGGATAGAAAGGTCAAAAGCAAGATCTACCAGATGATTGACAGTGTTCTTGCACTTCAGTGAGGAACTTTGCTAGATTATCTAACTTTCTATTTTTATTTTTACTCAGGCGCTCACCAATGTGTAACCAACCACCCATGGCGAAGCCAAGTTTCACAGGTGAATTTGTTTTTAGCTGCTTATTAGTTTCCATGCAAATTATACCAAGTGACAATCTGTCCATCATTTTCATGAAGAGATCGGTAGAATGTAGTTCACTTCTGAAAGGTTCTTACTGTTACCTATTTAATTAAATGAGACTCATGACTTTTCCAGCCAAGGTAACATTTACCTGCCCTGTGTTGATAAATTATAGTGTATTTGCTAAAGGTCATCCAATATGTTGGCATATCTTGCATTCTGAAAAAGGTGGAAGACTTAAAAATAGAGGAATATCATTTCTGTGAATTATTATCACCAGAAATCTGTGAACACGTCATCCGTATCCATTGTAAACAACTTGGACAAGTTACAAGAAAACCTGAAGCTGAGAAAGAAAATAAGTAAGAAGTGAATGTTAGCAAAAGAAATGTGTTTTGAGATCTAGACAAAAGAGAATTGATAATTTTTCTTTTAAGATCAGATGTAGCTTAAATCTAGAGGTTTACAGCACAGAAGGGAGCCATTGTGTGTGGGCCTCCTCGTAGATTCAACTAGTCCCACTCTTCAAATCCATTGTATTTTGAAGTTCTACACCAATTTTATATTTCATAATCATAATTTTTGTATGCATGTAGATCCTGTGGTTTGAGGACAAAATGATTTGTGTGTCATTTGAAGTAGGCTTGTGGAACATAGAGATAAAGTCTTCATTTGTTGGTTTTTGACACTGGAAGTAACTGCAACGAGGATAAATTCTGAAGGGATTTTGTTAATGGATGCCTTTTTTAACTAAATGTTTATAGTCTGGAAGAGAAACCTGGACAGTCAGTTTAGTTGACACCTCTGATTCTTTGAGTTATTTGAGAACTTAAAAAATTATGAATATTTAGGAGGAGTTTTTTAAGTGTATTTCAGTTCATTTATATTCTATTGTTCAAGAATGTACTAGAGATTGTTATTACTTAAAAGTGTTTCACAAACCATGAAAAGAATCAGTGTGCATTAGGGCATTCTTAATTATATTACACATTTTTGTAATGTTTATTGTAATGAAGTGGTGCAAAGCTGTTACTGGAGAAGGTTTTAATTTGTAGTTTGTCCAATCTGCATATGATTTCTAAAATTATGACGTATGTTCACAAATATGCTTTTAATATGCAAGTACTAGAAGACTCTGGTTGGAAGAAACTGTACAATTTGTAAGTTCTTCTAGCTATGTTAGGAAAATGTCCAATTCTTCACACGATCATCTATATTACTAAAAGTCTGATCTTGACCACTTCCTGTTGTTCTGTATAGTGATTTTAGAAAAAACGCCGCCACTTACGGCTGTGCTTTTTGGCCATCTTACTCAGAGTCCCCCTCCGCTGCGCAGGACAAGAGGATTTTTCCCATCGATGAAAAATAAAAGAGTTATTAGTGTTTAAAAAATGTTGAGATTCTCTCTCCTGAAGGCCATGCCCCTTCTGCTGGGACTATAAAACCCAGAAGTGTTGAGTGCTTCAGTCAGTCTCTGCAAGATGGGGGAGCGAGAGGGTCACGTGTCTCAGTCTGAGCTGTGAATAACACTGAACACATGTCTACTAAACTGTGAGTGGTTTTACTCACCTGTCAGTGCCCTTAATGTGGTTTGAAAATATAGTTTGGAAATGCTAAAGCTGTGTTGCCTTTGGCTTGGAAATGCTAAAGCTGAGGTGCTTTTGGTTTGGAAATGTTAAAGCTGTGTTGCCTTTGGTTTGGAAAAGCTAAAGCTGTGTTGCTTTTCATTTGGAAATGCTAAAGCTGTGTTGCCTTTGATTTGGAAGTGCTAAAGCTTTGTTGCCTAATTAAAGTTGCCTTGCCTAATTAAAGTTGCCTTGCCTAATTAAAGTTGCTTTGCCTAATTAAAGTTGCCTTGCCTTCTATATAATTAAAAGTCTAATTTTGAACACTTCCTGATTGTGCTTTATATTGATTTTAGAAGAATCACTACCACGTACGGCTGTGATTTTTTGGCTATCTTACTCAGAGTCCCCCTCCGCTCATCAGGTGCCGAAGATTTTTCCCATCAATCAAAAATTAGAGTTAATAGTGTTTATAAAATGTTGAGATTCTCTCTCTTGTCAATCACGCCATGAAGGCCACGCCCCTTCTTGTGGGAGGGAGGGGAGGGACTATAAAACCCAGAAGTGTGGACGTGGCTCAGTCTCTGCAAGATGGAGGAGAGAGCGGTCACGACTCGCTGTCTTTAGTGGCCTTGCACCCGGCTTGAAATGGTAAGAAACTGCACTTGAATTTGGTGGCGTTGCACAATGCTTGAAGTGGTAAGAAACTGCACTTGAATTTGGCGGCCTTGTACCCTGCTTGAAATGGAATTTTAAGGAATAGCCTTGAGTCAACTGCCAGCCCACCAGCCGTAAGTGAGTGAGCTGCCAGCAGAACAGGCTTGAGTGACTGAGGCCAGCCCAAGAAACCATTCGGCCCACAATGTCCATACTAGCCCTCTGGAAACCAGTCCCTTCAGCCCACAACACCCATACTAGCGCTCCAGAAAGCCACCCCCCCATGGCCACCAATATTGGAATTGGTGGAGAGGTGGAATATTGCGTTGGGGGACCAGCCCTCCCGTGTGATATTGGTCTAGTTGTTACATAAAATTTGGGTCTAAGTCACATAACCTTGGCCAAAGGGCCAGAAAAATATGGCTGGTCAGATTTAGGAAGGGAATTTCAGAGCTTGGTGTCTTGCCAACTATACAACATCACCAAAAATTATTTAAAATAGTCTATAAATAAAATTACTGATTTTTCTATGTTTTACATTTAACGCAATATAAAGGTCTGCATCCTGCTGAAAATTGTGAAATTCAAGTTTCACTTAGTACCTCCAGTTTCATAAAAGGAAAAACAAATGGGGGGGGAGGGTTCCTTTTATTTTTTAAATCTCACTTCCATTGAAACTTGTCATTGCATTGTATCTGTTCAGCTGTCCTAATTTTCGAGTGTCAGCTGGTGGCTATTTCTGTTTGTTATTAGAGAGTCTTTGGACATCTTGATTGTATTCCCATGCACTTGGTTCATTATATGAATTCTTAGCTGATAGGTGGAGAAAATTAACTTCAGAAAAACCTTTTCCTATTCTGAGTTGTCCATTTGGCAAACCCTGGGTGGAGTTGTGAATCCTTTCTAGGCATTGAATGTATAAAAGGATGTTGAGCAGAAGAATTCAGGACAGTTTTCCCCCTGTTCTTTCTGCAGCAAGATAGAAACTCTCAAACCTCTGTGTAACGAGCCTCTGAGATTGCCGCCTCATGAATTTTCCATTTGTTTTGGTCGAGAAGAAAAATCTTATAAACTCAAAATCGAGGAAAAACTTAACAAGATCAAAAGATACATGGGAAGAATTTCAGTGACATTCTCTTTCTCTAACTTAATTTGTAATATTTGGGTGTCTTGAGCAAAATTCTCATTATTCAGCATCATTTTTCACATCCGCATCAGTTCGTTTTTCACTATACATGTTGAAGTCTTCTGCAGGTCAGTAGCCAGGGGAGGGGAAGAGGAAAATGGGTGCATGTCCAGGTGAGACACAAGAAGGAAAGGGGAGAGAGAAGGGAAAAAGGGGGGCGAGAGAAGGGAAGGTGGGGTTGGTTAGTTACCTGAAATTGGAGAATTCCCCCCCCCCCCCTCCTGTGAACTGACAATCCCCTTCTCTTTTTTCTCCCTCCCTCCCAAATATGTATTTTACTTTTGCAAGTGTTGTCAGATCTGTTTTGAATTTCCAGCATTTGTTCTTCTAATAATGCATGATCGAGCAATAGCTAGTTGTCATGGTAATCATGGCTGATTGCAATAACATAGAAATACATTAGATGGTAGCAAAGAACACATGTTTTGCCCTGAGTACACTACCTTGCAATTACTTAACACAGTCAACTTCTAGTTTTGCCTTCAACACAACACAGTATTGATTCAGGCAGATGTCAGGAATTGAGACAAAGCTGGGGAAATGCTTGAGAAAGAGGTTGGGAGATATATTCATCATTTAGGGAGTCTCAGTCCTTGACTAAATAGTCATGATTGGTCAGAGAGGATGTGGGAAGGCTCAGATGGAAAATCAGGAGTGAGCAGTACAAAGTTCTTAAGCGATAGGAGTAGAATGAGGCTCTTTGGCCCATCAAATCTACTCCGCCATTCAATCATGACTGATCTATCTCTCCCTCCTAACTCCATTCTCATGCCTTCTCCCCATAACCTCTGACACCCATACTAATTAAGAAGTTGAGTTTATTGTCAGACACACGAGTATGGTGAGATATAGATGCAATGAAAAGTTTTGCTTGTAGCAGCATCACAAGCATGTAGACTCAGACTCATGAAGTATACGAAGAGCATGATCAGTGAGCTAAATAGGGAGAGGTAAAAAGGTCTTATTTTGCAAATTTATTTGACATATATATTTATTCTTCGGGTCACAAAGTGCTGGGGTAACTCGGCAGGTCAGGCAGCATCTCTGAAGGATGTGGATAGATGACATTTCAGGTCGGGACCCTACTTTGGGCAGAGATCATAGAGGCAGAGCAGTGAGAGAGGATCTCACACAACTCCTGTTGGAGGGCAGAGAACTTCTTCAAAGTAAGCATAACATGAGGAGATTTCGCAGTGGAGCAATCAAAATGTGAAAGCAAAGAGCTGCAGAAACTGGTTTATAAAAATGGAAATGAAGTGTTGGATTAAATCTGGTCAGGCAGTATGTCTGGAGAACATGGATAGGTCACGTTAAAGGTTTGCACCTTTCTTCCTGGGGAGAATTCCTAATTGGGGAATTGGTTCACGCTGAAATTGAACCATTTTATGCATGATGGGCATCATTTAGGCCTGAATTCAAAACAGCATTTACTTCTCTTTGCATTGCATTATAAAACACAGAACATTTTTCAGTTCTGTCCAATTGCGTTCAACCTGAAACTGGCGCCCATTTTCTCTTCCCACATATGCTGCCTTACTTGCTGAGTATTTTCTATTTTACTTTTAGATCTCCCGCATCTGCAGTTTTTTTCTTATATTTTCAAAGATATTCTACAAGTTTGATGCAGTATCCAATGAAAACTGCAAGCCAAGATGAGGGGTAGGAAAGTGAAGCTGGTAGAACTGATGTCTCATAGTGCCAGACACCCAAATTTGATCCTGGGTATGCGAAAGTGGAATAAGATAGAACTGGTGTGAATGGGTGATCAATGATCAATACACCCGTTTCCAAGCTGTATCTATAAAGAAATAGAAAATTGAATAGTGCAGCACAGGAACAGGCCTTTTGCCTACGATGTCCATGTCAAAGATGATTCCAAGTTAAACTAATCTACACGATATGCACGTGATCCATATCCCTCCATTCTCTTTCTCGCCATGTTCCTATCCTAAAACCTCTTAAATGCTCCCACCACCACCCCTGGTAATGTTTTCCCAGCATCCACCACTCGTTGTCTTAAAAAAACCTGCCCCACACATTTCCTTTAAATTTTGCCCCTTTCACCTTAAAGCTATGCCTTAGTCTTTGACATTTTCACTCTCCGGAAAAAGGTTCAGACTATCTATTTAATTATGCCTTTCATAATTTTATATACGTTTAACAGTTCTCCCCTGAGCCTTTGACATTCCAGAGAAAACAATCCAAACTTGACCTCGCCATATAGCTCATACCCTCTATTGCAGGCAGCATTCTGTTAAACATTTCTGCATACTCATGATTCTGTACTGTATTATCCATAATTGAATTAATCAAAATGATGATAGCGAAGATGAAGATGTATTGTTGATTCACTATTTAATTTTTTTTGTGCTTTCCTTTAAATGATCGCGCTGAAACCAGCAACAGCACTGGATTGCATTGGTGCTGGGAGATCTGCAAAAAGGAAAAGAGGTTAGCTGCAGTTGTGAAAACCAGGTGGATAGGATTCATCCACAGTACCCTATGTTCATTGGCACAATTGTGTGATTTTTATAATGTAGTCCCTTTATCACCTCTTCACAAAATGAAGGCATAAGGAATGTGATACATATTTATTTTCCTGTATTAAAATGCTTTGGTCTAGAATTTTAGGACAATTAGGAGCATATGACAATTGGATTGGCACTGGAATAAACTTTGCAAGTTAAATATCAAGCCCAGTATATAAAAGTACTTTTCAAAATGCTTTATAGAAATTTAATCAGACAAACTCAAACGTTGAGGTGAAGAAAATATTCCCAGATGTGAAGTGAACTTGATCAAGTGAGCAGCTTTAAGTAAAGTCTTAGAGAGAGGAGTAGATGTTTAGGAGAAGATTGATGCTGCTTTTGGAAGAATGCACAATTACCATTTTGGAGCATAGGATGAGTGAGAGCAGAAATTCAAACTTCTTAGAGCCATGTAGAGATGGAGAATATTTCAAAGATACGGAATTAGGTTATTGAACATGGAAGGAACTGTTGTAAGTTTAAGTGATTTGAACATAAAAATGCTAATTAAATATTTCTGTTTAACGAGATATAATCTTGTGCATATTAATAAATTCAAGTGGAATTCTCGCTGGAATTTAGAAGATTGAGGGGGGATCTTATAGAAACTTACAAAATTCTTAAGGAGTTGGACAAGCTAGATGCTGAAAGATTGTTCCCGATGTTGGGGGAGTCCAGAACAAGGGGTCACAGTCTAAGGATAAGGGGGAATTCCTTTAGGACCGAAATGAGGAAAACATTCTTTACACAGAGAGTCGTGAGTCTCTGGAATTCTCTGCCACAGAGGCCAGTTCATTGGCTATATTTAAGAGGGCGTTAGATGTGGCACTTGTGGCTAAAGGGATCAGGGGGTATGGAGAGAAGGCAGGTACGGGATACTGAGTTGGATGATCAGCCATGATCACATTGAATGGCGGTGCAGGCTCGAAGGGCCGAATGGCCTACTCCTGCACCTATTTTCTATGTTTCTATGTAAGTGCAATGAAGCAAAAGCCCTTTGTTACAGTTACGTGGATGTTTGCTGAAATACTAATCTATACTTGCAAACTAGTGTTCCATACGTGCAAAGCAGCTTAGTTGTTTTGCAGCTACAGTATTTTTTCAAACCTTGATCACCAATTACTGCTTTTGTGTTGTCCGCTATAATTCTACATTTTTGCATGACCTGGTTCAGTGTTTCGGTACCGTTGATGTTTCTAGTTATGCAAACACATTTCAAATTTGGTAAGAATTCCTGGTCCATCAGCACACAACTGAATCAGAGTTCTTCAATCAGTTTAAGGAATCGATGTTCAGTGTGGTTGGTAGCAACCTTTTCTCAAGTTAAAACATGCCATTGAGTCTCTCCCTCAGTTAAAGTCATAGTCATAGAGTGATACAGTGTGGAAACAGGCCCTTCGGCTTAACTTGCCCACACCGGCCAACATGTCCCAGCTACACTAATTCCACCTGCCAACATTTGGTCCATATCCCTCCAAACCAGTCCTATTCATGTACATGTCTAACTGTTTCTTAAATGTTGGGATAGTCCCTGTGTGAACTACCTCCTCTGGCAGCTTGTTCCATACACCCACCGCACTTGGTGTGAAAAAGTACTAAATCCTTTTCCCTTGACCTCAAACTTATGTTCTCTGGTCCTCGATTCACCTACTCTGGGCAAGAGACTCTGTACATCTCACTGATCTATTGCTCTCATGATTTTATATAACTCTATAAGATCACCCCTCATCCTCCTGTGCTCCAAGGAATATATTCTCAGCCTAGTAAACCTCTATCTATAGCTCAGACCCTCTAGTCCTGGCAACATCCTCATAAATCTTCTCTGTACCCTTTCCAGCTTGACAACATGTTTCCTATAACACGGTACTCAGAACTGAACACGATACTCTCAATACGGCCTCACCAACGTCTTATACAACTGCAATATGATTTCCCAACCTCTATTCTCAGTATTCTGGCTGATGAAGGCCAATGTGCCAAAATTCTTTTTGACCATCCGATCTACCTGCGACTCCACCTTCAAGGAACTATGCACCTGCACTCCTAGATCCCTCTGCTCTACAACACTCCCGAGAGCCCTGCCATTCACTGTGTAAGTCCTGCCTATGTTAGACATCCCAAAATGCAATACCTTTTAGTGGATACAGAAACGACGACCAATAAGGGTTTTTATTACGCACTCGCTGCTTGGCAAACAGGTCTCTGCAAACATGTCTGATCACAACGTGGTCAGCAAAACAACTGTGGCAAAACCGCGCGAATACAGCAGCCCCTCCCGAGTCACGTGACCGCAGCTTCGGAATGCCGGGTTCGATAACTGCATGCGACAGCAGGCGCCGCTACAACCTCACATTTTTCTGCATTAAATTCCATCAACCATATCTCAGCCCACCTGGCCAATCGTTGGCCAAAGTTTTCTGCTGTTTTCAATTTCTTCTCATATTCCAGTTCGATAAAGGGTGGTTGTGACTTATTGATGGTATGAAATGACATTAAGTGATGATAAAATGTCACAGCATACAGTTCCTGATTTTAGACAATTAGTTGAAATTGAGTGGGGTGTAAAATCAATAACTAATCTACCTCCCAAGCCCAATAAGGCAACTTAATCCCTAAAATTTGCACAATGAAGAAACTACTGCCTAAGACCGGGAGAGATATGAAATGCGTCTGTGAGTTTGCTTTAAAGCAAAGGTAAGATTATTGTCTATTAAACAATTTGTTGACAAGCAATAGCTAGGCTTCCTTGTTTTTCAAAGATAGCCTTCTCATTTGTGCTATCAGATATATGAATTTCTTCCAGTTCAGATGGAAGAAATGAAAATAAACGACACAAGACTTTCTTGAAGTATAAATTGTGTTGCAGCAGCAAATTGCACTTACATAGAAAACATCTTTAACGTAGAAAAAAGCTTCCAAGAAACACAGGAGCATTACAGAATGCACGGCAGTTAGTCAGCCTGGCTCTCTCAGCCCTTCTTGAACCCATTACTGCCACCACCAAAAAGGATAAAGACCTACTCTAACTTGGAAATATACCACAATTTCTTTTGACAATTGGTTCAAATACTAGAAGACTGCAGCACTGTGAGGGGTGCACACTGCCACCTTGAGGGCAGTTTGTAATGTGCAATTAATACTCAACTTGCCAGTGATGCTAGATCCCTAAAATGAATGAATAAAACCCAACATTTAACACCGAGCAGCTACATAAAGTGATGTAATTGTAACTGGGCAAATGATTGGTCCTAAGAAGGAACTTGAAGGGATGTAAAGAAGGGGAGATGTTGAAGAAAGGGTAAACTAAGGGTGGCTGTGATGGAATGATTACATTTAGCATGAATTGGAGGTCAGAAATTGAGGAAAAATAGATATCTCAGTGGTTGACAAAGTGCTGGCGGTGCTTGACAGTTGGGGAAAGGAGCAATGAAAATAGCAGGTTACAGTTTTAAAGTTAAGGCATTACTCGGGTGGCATGATGGCGCAGCGGTAGAGTTGCAACAAAATGCAGCACCGGAGACCCGGGTTTGATCCCGACTACGGGTACTGTCTGTACGGAGTTTGTACGTTCTCCCCGTGACCTGCGTGGGTTTTCTACGAGATCTTCGGTTTCCTCCCACACTCCAAAGATGTACAGGTATGTAGGTTAATTGGCCTGGTAAATGTAAAAATTGTCCCTAGTGGGTGTAGGATAGTGTTATTGTACGGGGATCGCTGGTCGGCGCGGACTCAGTGGGCCGAGTATCCCCGCTGTATCTGTAAACTAAACTAAACCATGGTAGATTAGTGAGCTGAGTAACGATGGGTGAATGAGACTTGATGAGAATTGTGGTATAGAAACATAGAACATAGAAAATAGGTGCAGGAGTAGGCCATTCAGTCCTTCACAGCCATTCAATATGGTCATGGCTGATCATCCAACTCAGTATCCTGTACCTGCCTTCTCTCCATACCCCCTGATCCCTTTAGCCGCAAGGGCCACATCTAATTCCCTCTTAAATATAGCCACTGAACTGGCCTCAACTACCTTCTGTGGCAGAGAATTCCAGAGATTCACCACTCTCTGTTGGTCCTAAAGGAATTCACCCTTATCCTTAGACTGTGACCCCTTGTTCTGTTAAGAATTTTGTAAGTTTCTATAAGATCCCCCCTCAGTCTTCTGAATTCTAGCAAGTACAAGCCAAGTCTATCCAGTCTTTCCTCATATGAAAGTCCTGACATCCCAGGAATCAGTCTGGTGAACCTTCTCTGTACCCCCTTTATGGCAAGAATGTCTTTCCTCAGATTTGGAGACCAAAACTGTACGCAATACTCCAGATGTGGTCTCACCAAAACCCTGTACAACTGCAGTAGAACCTCCCTGCTCCTATACTCAAATCCTTTCGCTATGAATACTAACATACCATTTGCTTTCTTCACTGCCTGCTGCACCTGCATGCCTACTTTCATTGATTGGTGTACCATAACACCCAGGTCTCGTTGCATCTCCCCTTTTCCTAATTTGCCACCATTCAGATAATAGTCTATCCTCCTGTTTTTGCCACCAAAGTGGATAACCTCATATTTATCCACATTATACTGCATCTGCCATGCATTTGCACACTCACCCAGCGTATCCAAGTCACCTTGCAGCCTCCTAGCATCCTCCTCACAGCTAACACTGCCCCCCAGCTTCGTGTCATCCGCAAACTTGGAGATGTTGCATTCAATTCCCTCGTCCAAATCATGAATATATATTGTAAATAGCTTGGGTCACATCACTGAGTCTTGTGGTACCCACTAGTCACTGCCTGCCATTCTGAGAAGGACCCGTTTACTCCCACCCTTTGCTTCCTGTCTGCCAGCCAGTTCTCTATCCACATCAATACTGAACCCCCAATACCGTGTGCTTTCAGTTTGTATACTAATCTCTTATGTGGGACCTTGTCGAAAGCCTTCTGAAAGTCTAGATATAACACATCCACTGGTTCTCCCTTATCCATTCTACTGGTTACATCCTCGAAAAATTCTATAAGATTCGTCAGACATGATTTACCTTTCGTAAATCCATGCTGACTTTGTCCAATGATTTCACCACTTTCCAAATGTACTGCTATCCCATCTTTAATAACTGACTCTAGTATGGGAGCACTTTTGAATGACCTCCCATGTTACAGTGGGCAGAATGGGTAAGGCCACTGATTTTTTTGTGTTGCTGGTCCTGGTTATGAAGATCTTTGCAGAAGGAAAACAAAGGTTTTTATATCCTCCTCAGTAATGACAATAGACAATAGGTGCAGGAGTAGGCCATTCGGCCCTTTGAGCCAGCACCGCCATTCAATGTGATCATGGCTGATCATCCCCAATCAGTACCCTGTTCCTGCCTTCTCCCCATATCCCCTGACTCCGCTATCTTTAAGAGCCCTATCTAGGTCTATCTTGAAAGTACCCAGAGAACCGGCCTCCACCACCCTCTGAGGCAGAGAATTCCACACTCACAA
This sequence comes from Raja brachyura, assembly GCA_963514005.1. Next base: position 65,424,894 of record OY740781.1, on the reverse strand, counting down.
CTCTCTGTGTGTGCAGATCAATGTACATGAACATCATTTGCCCTTTGTGTAATCAAGAGAAACTCTCTGAAATGAAAAAGCCGTGACTTTCTTAAGTGAAAAAATACTTAGGGCCACCTATTGTCGCAATTTTAGCCTAACCCCCACAGCAGGATTTGGTGGTTGTGTGAAAAATTATTGACACCGAGTCAAAATACTGGTAATTTCTCTTTAACAGAAATGTGAAGGTGCATTCATAATGCAATGTACAGTGGTTCAAGAAGAGCGTTAGTAATGAAGTTAAGAATTACATTCACCACCCTCTTCTCAAAGGCAACGAGGGATGAACAATAAACTGGCATTGCGACTGATGACTATTTCCAGAGAATTAAAATAAAGTGAAAGCTACGTCAATGGATCCATTAGTACAGTGTGCTAGAGCTGTAAATAAGACAAACCAAACAAGGAGTCAGATGAAGAGCAGCAGTTTGCAGATGGTTTATACAGAACATTAGCCCTGCCCCTCCTGAGATCCTGTTTTGGTTGCTATACAACAGAAGATATGTTTTGGCATTGGAAGGGATGCAGCATAAGGTATCTAATTGGATAGCTGGAATTAGTTATGAGGTTATGCAAATAGTAAATATTTACACATGATATAAATGTACCCATATAGTATTAGAAACAATAAATTGTCCTACGATCTGAATTATTGCACCTGTGAATAATTCCATTGCCCTTGAACTACATTGGAGCACAATTTGAAATCCAAGCAGAATGTTAATGCAATTTGCTGAAACTCTAAATAAGCAATAACACTCAGTTTCATTGAAATATGACCTAAAGTGTACACGTCTCCCATACCACACTACTCAGTGTCTACACCTGTTCCTTCATCTCAGTTTCTAATTTCATAAACTCATGCATTACAATCACATAAAGTTGGAATTACAGACCTAATGAGCTTCCTCCTCAACTCCCACAGTGGTGCACAGAAAACACAAACCTCGCCGACCCTTTTCTTCTTTCCTCTTTTCTATTTCATCTGCCTCTCTCCTTTCTCTCTCTTCATTCTATTCTCTATTTACAGAATCCTTACTTCCTATTGCTTCATTTACCTCCTACTTTTTACTCTTGTTTGAACTTGTAGTGACAAAAATATTGTTTCAGGTTTGTAATCCTTCATAAGAACTCCGTACTTAGACTTGAAACATTAACTGTTTCTCTTTCTGTGGATGCTGCCTGACCTGCTGAGATTTTCCAACATTAGCTGTTTTTGTTTTCCAGCCTCTGCAGTTTTAGTTGATTTTCATTAGTTCTGACTGGTAGTTTGCAGTGACCGATAAATGTGGCCACAGCGATCTTGCGTGTCAAAGAGATTAATTTGTATTAAATACATTCAGAAGGAAATATGTGCGCAGCCTAGGAGAAGGCGCGGTGAGTGAACAGTGCCTACCTTCCTGTTAAAGAATATGCATTTCTGTGGAGCAGTTTACCTGGTTGTGCAGTTACAAAAGATTATTGGTAAATGCAAATGATATGTGGATATTTGAATATATACTAATATAGTATAATTACATCATAATTACCTGTCCATTCACATTATCTGTGCCCCTCGTGTATGTATACACCTCTATAATATAACACCTTGGACTCCTATGCTCCAAAGAATAAAGACCTAACTTAACTGCCCAACCCTACAGCTCAAGTCCTGGCAATATTCATGTAAGTGATCTTTGCATTCTTTCCAGCTTAATGTTGTCTTTCCTCGAGCAAGGTGATCAAAACTGAACACAATATTCCAAGTGTACAACTGTAACATACAGTGCCCTCCATAATGTTTGGGACAAAGACCCATCATTTATTTATTTGCCTCTGTACTCCACAATTTGAGATGTGTAATAGAAAAAAAATCACATGTGGTTCAAGTGCACATTGTCAGATTTTATTAAAGGGTATTTTTATACATTTTTGTTTCACCATGTAGAAATTACAGCAGTGCTTATACATAGTCTCCCCATTTCAGGGCACCATAATGTTTGGGACACATAGCTTCACAGGTGTTGGTAATTGCTCAGGTGAGTATATATGCCTCCTTAATGCAGGTATAAGAGAGCTCTCAGCACCTAGTCTTTCCTCCGCCTGAAACCTTTATTGCTGTTTATCAACATGAGGACCAAAGTTGTGCCAATGAAAGTCAAAGAAGCCATTATGAGACTGAGAGACATCAGCTGAACCTTAGGCATACCAAAGTCAACTGTTGGGGATATCTTTAAGAAGAAAGAGAGCACTTACTAATCACAAAGGGCCTGGCAGGCCAAGGAAGACCTCCACAGTTGATGACAGAAGAATTCTCTCTATAATAAACAAAAATCCCCAAACACCTGCCCTACAGATCAGAAACACTCTTCAGGTGTGGATTTGTCAATGACCACTGTCTGCAGAAGACTTAATGAACAGAAATACAGAGTCATTGCGCAAAGGATATGCAACAAAATACTAAACATGACTACTTTCAGTTACATGACATTGCGGTGTCCCACACATTATGGTGCCATGAAATGGTGGGACTATGTATAAACACTGCTGTAATTTCTACATGGTGAAACCAACATTTATAAAAATGGCCTTTATTAAAATCTGATAATGTGCACTTTAACCACATGTGATTTTTTTTCTATTACAAATTTCAAATTGTGGAGTACAGAGGCAAATAAATAAATGATGGGTCTTTGTCCCAAACATTACGGAGGGCACTGTAACATCCCAATTCTTGTATGCAGTGGCATGACCAAAAGAACACAAAGTGCTGGAGTAACTCAGCGGGTCAGGCAGCATCTCTGGAGAACATGGATCAGTGACATTTCGGGTTGGGACCCTTCACATCTCATGAAATGGATGTCTTTGCCCCATTGTCAGTATATATATGACGCATAAACAGACTTAACTTGACTCTTGCCACTGCACCATTGTACCTGCTGTTCCGTGCAATGCATCATGACTGATCTTTGAACTTAATACATTTTCAACAGGACTTTGATTAGGTCTCAACTGGAGTATGTGGAAACAAAAGGACCTGTCCCACTTGGCAATTTTTTCGGAGACTGCCGGCGTCATATCAATGTCACGAAAAGATTTTGAACATTTCAAAATCCAGCGTTGACAATAGAAATGTTGCGACACTTGAAAAAGCACCGCACGTCATATGTCATCACGCCGCGTCACGTCGCAAATTTTTCGGTGACCTGATACGTCAGTCAATGATGCCGGCAGTTGCCGAAGAAATTACCATGGGACAGGCCCCAAAGAACTGCAGATTCTGGTTAATACATAAATGGATACAGAGTACTGGAGTAACTCAGCAGGTCAGGTAGGCACACCCAAGCCCTTCTCTGCCCTCCATATGTAGTATACAGTAAACCCACATTTCAACTTGAAGACCCTTCTTCAAACCAATTGTGTGGGGTGGGGCACACACCACAGGTTCTCCTCTTTTCCAGCTTTCTTCCCCCCCCCATTTGCCTTTCCAAAATACAACATCTCGCCCTTATCTGAATTCAATGCCATTTTACCAATCCTCAGCGTACTTGCCCAACTTGCCGTAATTTCTGACAACATTGTTCACTGTCTTCCTGAGTTTTAAAGTTGCGTAAAATTTAGAATTCTATATCTTAAGGCAGGAAATATAAAGCAATATCTATAGATATGTATTCAGTTAATTTATACTTTTGCACATTCAACATTAAGTTTAGCAGTGTTTAGTATAATTAAGGCAAAAAATACATGCTTAAAATCAGGCTTTTTATACAAGGGATGCTCACAAACACAAAAATGAATTACCTATTTTTCTATGTTACTATGTAAACGAACAATCATTGCCTGACCTTGTGATTGACCACTGGAAACTTAAGTAAAGAACATGCCACAGTGATTGTTAAGGCTTTCTTACATGATGTATTATTGTGGATTTTCTAATTCACAGACCTCTCTCTGTTTGGCACTCAGCTGGTGTTGCAGGCAGATATTTCTGCTTACGCTTACGCCACTAGGACTAAGATGAGGAAAACCGTTTTCACCCAGAGAGTTGTGAATCTGTAAAATTCTCTGCCACAGAAGGCAGTGGAGGCCAATTCACTGGATGTTTTCAGTTTTTAGCTCTTGGGGCTAAAGGAACCAAAGGATATGGGGAAAAAGCATGAACGGGTACTGATTTTGGATGATCAGCCATGATCATATTGAATGGCAGTGCTGGCTCGAAGGGCCGAATGGCCTACTCCTGCACGTAGTTTCTACGTTTCTGTTTGTGAAGTTATTTCTGCAAAAGGTGCTTATGGTATAGCCTAGTTGGCTAACAATAATGTATTTTATAGATGCTGTACCCTGCAGCCATTGTGCAATAGAATTGGAGGAGAGAGTGTGCCAATCAAGTCAGCTGCTTTCTTCGGAAGGATGACACAAAATGCTGGAGTAACTCAGCGGGACAGGCAGCATCTCCAGTGGGAAGGATCGGCGACATTTTGGGTCGAGATCCTTCAAAGAAGATAGATGCAAAATGCTGGAGTAACTCAGCGGAACATGGCAGCATCTCTGGAGAGAAGAAATGGATGACATTTTGGGTAAAAACTGAAATGTCACCCATTTCTTCTCTCCAGAGATGCTGGCTGTCCCGCTGAGTCACTCCATTTTGTGTCTATCTTCAGTTTAAACCAGCATCTGCAGTTCCTTCCTACACATTGTTCTGAAGAATGCTGTGCTGCTTGTATTGCTGGAACTGCGTATGTCCACAGCAAGTGGTGGATTATAACCTTACACCAACCAGCTCTCTGCAGCAAGAATACCTTGATTGTTTTACCTTGTTTTTGACATTGTATTTAAATGGAGTGTCCATCACCTTACCTTCCCTTCCTATGGGACTGTCATATTATCTCTGCAAAATTACCTGTTTAAATTAGTTCTCTGACGTCACACAGCTTCAACGCTGTTGAATCTGCCGTTTTGTACGGAGTGGTCTATTTCCACACCACTTCTCTGATATTCGTAAATGGGTTATTGCTTCACAATAACAAATATTCAACCTCATTCCTCTGCGAGGACCTCCTTGTATGTGCACATTTTGTTTCAAAATGCCCTGGCTGCCCAAGCATCTCCTGCTGTGAGTTTGAGAACAGAGCTGCACAAACCATAATGTTCTGAGTAAGAAATCATTTGCCAAAATGTCCTACGTGAAATGGCTGATTGTATTTGCTGGTTTCTGTGGAACAGTGATAACAATATAATTCTTGCTGTGGAGAGCCAGTTAATGTGAACACCACCACCAACACCACAATGCTCTCTTGACATTTAAATATATTACTGTTCTTTCATCACTGGATTTAATTGCTGGAACTGGCTATCCAATAACATTATGGTACCTTCATCAAAGCAATTGTGAAGAAAGGTCCCAACTAGAAATGCCATCTGTCCATTCCCTCCCACAGATGCTGCCTTGACCACTGAGTTCGTCCAAAACCTTGTGATTTGCTCAAAATGCAATAAATACCCGTCCTGTAAAATAAATGGTGAAACAGAGTTACGGCTAATATTAACATAGTGATCATGAAATATGAGCTGATATCTTTAACTTCATTTCTGAAGAGCAGGTACAGAGACAATTTGTAGGATTCTAAATATTCTAGTATTTCCTGTCTATATAGTCATTGCTAATCAGTGAGACTGAATTGTGGTTTGGTTGGTTATTGCCTGCTGCAAAAATGTAGCAGGTGCCATAGTCAAAGGAAGCTTTCACTGCTGAACCCGAGAGTGGGAAATAGCTGCTTCCTATTTCAATCCTTGGAAATGTTACAGTGGTATCTTTGCAATATTTTTTGGACTTTTATAAAGGCAAAAATCAATCAGAAATTGACAAACACAGACATGTTGAAACGTTCATGTTGAAATGACGTCCATCAGTTAACTCGCCTCACTCAGGAATTGAATTTACTTTGATATTCAGCATCTGATCCAACACATTTGTGCATCAGATCTGAATTAATGGTGAACACAGTTAAAATGGTGAATTAAAAAAATCAGCTGACACTTCACATCAATATGTATTAACAGTAAATGATTTCATTTAATACTTTCCGGCTAATGGTTGTATGATCTCAGCACTGTTGTTGGCTTGAAAAAAACAACGTCATGACATTTTTAATATTTTTTTTGCTCTTGGCAAAACTTTTATCATGATCCCATCACGGTTTTCTGCAAATACTCTTACGGGATTAGCAATCTGTGTACTTACAGAGTCGAATCTATTTAAGAAAATGTCTGGTTAGACTCTTTGGTTTGAGGTTTAATGTCGCAATTGAATCAGTGGGCTAAATAATCAGACCTTGATAACTGACAGAGCTGCAAGAAATATGGTGAGATCTTTCTGTTAAGTTTTGTTTTGTCTGGATCTTCAGAAACTTCAATTTAGGGCTGTTGATGAATTGACTTGGGAGCTAATAGCCTGGATTTGGACTTTGGGCAGGAACAGGATAATGTGATTGTGAATATGTAGATACAGCAAGTTACCAAAAAATCAGATTAAAGTTTGGTCTTTATTGCACGAGGAATTCAGTACAAGGGCATGCACACTATAGGGGTTGGGTAATGAATGCAACTTAGTTTTCCTTATTTGAAGAAGGAATCACTAGGCTTGGTGATGATGCAGTGAAGGGTCACTGAAGGTTAGGATATTATCTTATGAGTAAAGATAAAGTAGCACGTATTGTTGGGAAGAATGAGTTGATCTCATTGAAACATGCTGGCTGCTGAGGGTGATTGAAAGGATGAATTCTCTGAGCATTTTTCCCTTGGTCTTTGTATTGGTCTACCAGGAGGAAGCCTATTCTTGTTCTCTTTCTTTTTATTCGTTAAACTCTCAGTGAAGTCCTTGCATGTTTCATGGTCTGTAACTCCCTTGCTAACTATAACAACATGGAGACACAATGAACTGCAGATCTTGGAATCTTGAGGAAAACACAAAGTGCTGGAGTAACTGTGGATCAAGAAGCAGAGTGAAGGACAGAGATATGTGACATATTGGTCAAGACCCTTCTTTAGACTTGTATGTGAACATGTTGTACCAGGTGCTGTAAACTTATCTGTAATAAAACAGTAAATGCTGGATTTTAAGCAGAATCTGTAGAGAGACAAAAATAATTTGACCTCTAGGATCATCATTGATAGGAGCAGAATTACGCCATTCAATCATGGCTGATCTATCTTTCCATTTTAACGCCACTCTCCTGCCTTCTCCCCATAACTCTTGAAGCCCATACCAATCAAGAATCTATCTATCTTTGCCTTAAAACTATCCATTGACTTGGCCGACATAGCCTAATGCGGCAATGAATTACATAGATTCACCACCCTCTGTCTAACCAAATGTTTCCTCATCTTCTTCCTAAGGAAATGTCCTTTGATTGTTGCTAAGGTTGATATTGACCTAAAGTACTTTGTTTCAATCCCCACAGATGAATATTTCCAGCATTATCTGTTTTTATTTCGGATTTCCAGCAAACAGAGTGGCTTGCGTTAGCAAACATATCTTATAATATGAGAAGGCCAAAGTATGTGGGAAGATTATTGTCAGATTAGAATAGAAATTCTGCAATTTTGGATAATTTTATTAACTTGATTTGGAATACTTACGTATAAAAACATAAGAAACAAGAGCACTTACTTGAAGATGCTGGCCATTTCTATGTGGTCAGTTAACTGGCCAAAAGAAACCAAAGTAAAACAAATAAATGTTGAGTATTGGGTGGAGGGGTGGTTGGGAGTTGAATCTTTCTTTTGGTCAAAACTGTATTACACATACATCTTTGAGAATATTACCTCAAGATATGAAACATAATTTATATGAACATACAAACCTTTTGCTGTTTCATAAAAACTGAACACTCCGTCTGTATACAAAATCCACTACAGACAAATTATATACAGGTTCTAAAAGAAGGAAATGAAATAAATACAATTTTCAATGGACGTTTTATAGTTTTGTAGGAACTGAACAGATGGTTCTTCAGTGTTTCAGAACACGGAGTAGGAAGCTAAAAATTAGCTGGTGAATCTATTTGCTTTTTAAACGTTCTGCGGCAATTTAAATGGTGTGTCATCTGCATTTCCTCTTCCTCCATTGGCAATGTCCTGACTCAAACTTGGAATTCTACCAAGTGTTTCCTTATTAATTCATTACTAGTTCCAGAAATCTCACTAGGATTGGCATTGCTCGAGTTAAACGGATATGCGGACATTCGGGTTATGAACACTAATAGTAAGATTAAACGAGAACTTACCAGTTCGAAGGTTGATCTTTATTTTATGAGGAGTTGCGATGAGGGAACAATACAGGAGCAGCAACAGGTTTATTGTAAAACCGTTGGAAGGTGGCTTCATTCGCCCATCCCGCTGTGGCAAGAATGTGATCCATGGGCACCTCCATGACCCTTGCCGCCGATGTCGATGCAGCCCTGGTGGAATGGGATTTAAAGACATTAGTGTGAATACCTGCCTCATTCAAGACGATCCTGAGCCATCTGGAGATCGTCTGTACCGTCACTCTATGGTGAGGTTTCTTGTGGCTGATGAGTAGGTATTTCTCCATTCCCCTTAATTTCCTCGTCACTTTGATATAGTGGCGGATATGGGTGGCTAAACATAGCCTTGCATCAGCGGGGTATGCTGGAAACTTCAGCTGCAGCCCTGTGAACCCAGGTCTATGCTGCTTGAGTAATTCATCTATAAAGAAGATTCGCCAGGGGTAGAGATCATCCTGTCGATCTTGACCTTGTGGAGTGTCTGTACCCTTTGCGCTGAAGTCAGTGCCAGTAACATCACCAGCTTCAGGGTGAATTTGTCCAATTCAAGCCCTTCCATGGGCGACCATGTCCTAAGCAGGGTTAATACTTCCCCAACACCCCAAGTGATGTTGTAACGAGGTCTAGGCGGATTGGAATTAAATATTCCCCGCATGAGTTTGGACACCAGCTTGTTGGATCCTACCTCAATGTCGAGGTAGAATGATAGCGCACTCCTGGCGCTGTTGATGGCACTGTAGCTGAGGTGTTCGTCATGATGCAACCCCGCCAGGAATTCCAGCACATCGGAGATAGTAACGGAGTCGTATGCAATGTGGGGGCGGCCGCAGTAGGTTTCACATTTCCTGATATGTGTAAGATATTGCCGCCTGGTGGACTCCCGGCATGATGCTCCAATGGTATCCATAGTTCTTGATGATAGGCCATACCGCAGTAATGGCCTGTTCAGAACCTGCAAGCCAATAACTTTAGGTAACTGTGGCAGGGATGTGGTTCCCCTGAGACAGGGTTCATCACCAATTGTGGGCAACCCTCTAAGAGGACCCATGGTTGACTGATCATATCAAGGACCACCGGATACCATGGCTGTGTAGGCCAGTCGGGTATGATAAGAATGCCTTTGGCAGCATCTGACTGTATCTTCCGCAATACCCGACTGATAAGGCAAAATGGAGGAAATGCATAGAAAAACCATTTCCCCCAATCTAGCGAGAACGCGTCCATCGCCATTGCCCCAGGATCTGGCTCCCATGATACGTATGTTGGTACCTGATGGTTCAACCGTGACGCAAAAAGGTCAATATCCGGTTTACCAAATTTGGCTGTAACTTTAGCGAATATTTGGGGATTTAATATCCACTCGATGTTGTCATTGAATTTGCGTGACCTGGTGTCCGCCACTGTATTGAGCTTACCTGGTAAATAGGTAGCCGAAATCCAAATATTCCGTCGAATACACCAGAGCCAAATTGTATTTGCCAATTCATCACATGAAATAGACCTGGTACCGCCCATATGATTTAGATATGCCACCGCAGTGGTATTATCTATTTGGAGACTGACATGAGTTCCAGTAAGGTTTGAACAATAAGCTCTAAGTCCGTGAAATGCTCCTAGCATCTCCAAATAATTTATCCCTTGTGACAACAACAGGGTAGATTCAAGGGTGTCCCATCTGCCTCCACAACTAGAGTAGATGTCCGTGGCTCCCCAGCCATGGGAGCTTGCGTCTGTTTGTAAGTATACCATCGGATTGGGCAAAATGATGGGCTTAAACGAGTCATGGATATTGTCAATCCACCATTGTAACTCAATTTTTGCCTTGAGAGGCAGCTGCATAGGTCTATCGAAATGTCCAGCGTTCAATTTTAACGCTGAAATTTTGGCTCTCTGCAAATTTTGATAATGCAAAAGTCCGCATTGGGCAGCTGGAAAAACTGCTACGATTTTCCCAATTAGAAACATAGAAACATAGAAATTAGGTGCAGGAGTAGGCCATTCGGCCCTTCGAGCCTGCACCGCCATTCAATATGATCATGGCTGATCATCCAACTCAGTATCCCGTACCTGCCTTCTCTCCATACCCTCTGATCCCCTTAGCCACAAGGGCCACATCGAACTCCCTCTTAAATATAGCCAATAAACTGGCCTCAACTACCCTCTGTGGCAGAGAGTTCCAGAGACCCACCACTCTCTGTGTGAAAAAATTCCTTCTCATCTCGGTCCTAAAGGATTTCCCCCTTATCCTTAAGCTGTGACCCCTTGTCCTGGACTTCCCCAACATCGGGAACAATCTTCCTGCATATAGCCTGTCCAACCCCTTAAGAATCTTGTAAGTTTCTATAAGATCTCCTCTCAATCTCCTAAATTCTAGAGAGTATAAACCGAGTCTATGCAGTCTTTGTTCATAAGACAGTCCTGACATCCCAGGAATCAGTCTGGTGAACCTTCGCTGCACTCTATGGCAATAATGTCCTTCCTCAGATTTGGAGACCAGAACTGTACGCAATACTCCAGGTGTGGCCTCACCAAGACCCTATACAACTGAAGTAGAACCTCCCTGCTCCTATACTCAAATCCTTTTGCTATGAAAGCTAACATACCATTGGCTTTCTTCACTGCCTGCTGTACCTGCATGCCTACTTTCAATGACTGATGTACCATGACACCCAGGTCGTGCTGCATCTCCCCTTTTCCTAATCGGCCACCATTTGGATAGTAGTTGGTTTTCCTATTTTAGCCACCAAAGTGGATAACTTCACATTTATCCACATTATACTGCATCTGCCAAACATTTGCCCACTCACCCAGCCTATCGAAGTCACCTTGCATTCTCCTAGCATCCTCCTCACAGCTAACACTGTCCCCCAGCTTAGTGTCATCCACAAACTGCCTTCAATTCCCTCATCCAGATCATTTATGTATATTGTAAATAGCTGGGGTTCCAGCACTAAGCCTTGCGGTACCCCACTAGTCACTGCCTGCCATTGTGAAAACGACCCGTTAACTCCTACTCTTTGCTTCCTGTTTGCCAGCCAGTTCTCTATCCACATCAATACTGAACCCCCAATGCCATATGCTTTAAGTTTATATACTAATCGTATTGTATTTGCCAATTCATCACATGAAATAGACCTGGTACCACCCATATGATTTAGATATGCCACCGCAGTGGTATTATCTATTTGGAGACGGACAAATACTATAATACAAATACTAATTACTAAGATAATTATATATAATTACCTTAGCAGTTTGTCTAATAGATGGTATACTGGCGCAGACTAGATTCTTACATGCTTGAATGACATCCCCAACCTTGTTAGCTGGTATGGTGGCCATCATGCGATTGGAATCCACCGTGAATCCCAGATAATCCATGACCTGTGAAGGGCAGAACTTTGATTTATCTGGATGGATAATGAATCCCACTTTTTGAAAGATTTCCACGGTGGCTGAAACTGCCAGTTCCGCTGATTCCAGAGTGTTCCCAATAATTAGGATATCATCCAGATAGGCCATGACCATGTGATTTTGTCTCCTCAGTGTAGCCAATACTGGTTTGAGCAATTTAGTAAATAATCTGGGGGCTGTGGTAAGCCCATTTGGCAAAGCTTTGTATTGCCAGAGCTGATCCATCCAGGTATACTTCAAGAACTTCCTGTGGTGTTTCTGAATGGATACTGAATAGTATGCATCCTTTAAATCAATGCATGCCATAAAGCAGCCCTCAGAAATCAAAGATTTGGCTGTTTCGAACATGTCCATTTTGAAATGGGTATATTTTACAAAAGTATTCAAATGGGTCAGATCAATAATAACCCGACATCCTCCATCCTTCTTGGTTTTTGTAAATATGTTAGATACAAATTCAATTGGCTCGTGTATAGTTCTTTCTATCACGCCTTTTTCTTGTAGCCTCAAGATTTCAGCATAGCCTACTGCCGTTTCCTTGCTGGACAGTGTAAATTTATGATTTGGCATATGCTGGGGTGGAGGAATTTGACCATTGATGAATTCAATCTCATGGCCTTGAATACTTTGTAAGATAAACTCATCAGAAGTGATGGTTTCCCATGCCTCCTTAAAGAACCGTAGTCTCCCACCAACATGTGAAGTTAGACATGCAAGTGCATGAAATCCAGACCGCCTTACCTTCATGGTTATCGGCGGTCCGTGATATGTTTGGCGGGACGTGGAGGTGCTGGGTTGTGTTGATAATGCGGAGTCCGCATTTTCCATGCTGGCCGCTGGGGGCCTAGCCCAAAAAAAGGCCTGGGCTGTTGAGGTTGCTGATGTTGCGGCGGTGCTGGAGCGTAGGTCCTTGCTGGCCTAATGGCAGGGCCTTGCGGCCTGAAGAATGGTACTTTCCTGGCCGGCTGCCTGGTTGAGATATGTGATCTCATGAGACCCACCGTCTTTGCATGGTCATCCAATTCCTTGACCTGCTTCGGGAGGTCCTCCCCGAACAACTGTCTGGGTGGTGGCGTTGGGGGTGCTCTGCACAATCCCGCAAATTTGGGGTTCAATGTGGATTTTATAATGCTCTTCCTGAATGCATTGATTTCATACTGTGTATTACACAGTAGTGCCAGAGCATCCTCTTGCTCGGTGTTCAGATCCACCCCATCCACCGACCTTGCGAAAGCGGTAATCCCAGCAGTGAGCAACTTCAGGATCCTTTGCAACTTCATCTCCTGAGCTCTGATGCCTGGGCTAATATTGCCCCAAATCGGCGTATTTACGATAGGCACATTGAGGGAGTTGCAATTTCCTGGTGCCTTATGCCTATTCATGGCCTCCGCAAGGACCTGCTCTTGAAGCTGATGGTTCGTGAGGAAGTCAACGGTAGCAGCCAGTTTGGAGTTGAGGGGTTGTCCTGACGATTCTGGTAGTGCAAACTTAGTTGCCACGTCCAGGAGCTCCTCCTGAGGGACCTCAGATGTGATCGGTGCGTGGACCAAGATGTCCTCATCTTCCGGCTGTCTCATGCTTTCCGTTGATGATGGGGATATATCCATGAGTCCCCTGGAACCAAATGTTTCCCGCCTTTGGTTTTGCTGCAGGATAAGTTCCAACATCCTCTCCATCCTGTCAATTCGCCCTTCGCTATGCGAAACCGGGCGGTCGGAGTCCTCATGTCCAAAGGAACTTCTGAGGCTCCTGTCATTGGCCCGCACCTCGTCGAGGTAATCTCGGTGCCGGAAGGAAATGTCGCTACCAGCCGCCTCAGCGAAACTGAGCGATTCCCGCGCGGATCTGCTCAAACGCCTCCTTTTGGCGGAGCTCGATCCCGCTGCCTCCAAGGGCAAATGCGGTGAGAGGTTGGCACCCAACGCCGCGGCGTGGTGACCCGCGGGCTTGCCGACTGTCCTGAAACTGGACCCAGACGGCGTACGGTCCCGTCCTGCGGTCAACGGAGGACTTGGTGACCGCGGCGAGACTCCACCTGTACGACTCTTTCTGGTCCTGCTGGTTGGTGAGTCCACACTGGCCCTCTCAGGTCTGCCAGTGGACTTGAGTCTCGCCAATCCACCAGTCCGCAATCTAGCGGCCTCTGGTGATACCTCCACCCGCGAAGGGTTAGGTGGACGGGCTCTATCCCTGGCTCTTCTGCGAGGGCTCAGGGAGAAGGGCCGTGCGGCAGCACGTGAACCCTGTTTGCCCGGGTCGACCAACGATCCCGTTGGTGACAAAGAGATGGAGTCAGGGTCAACCTGCTCTGGCGCTGTACTGAAGTCCTGCTCTGCGGGTCCCTCGCTAGAGCTGAGGTGTGTCGGTGGGTCGGGTCCTGTGACAACAGGGCTCCCCGACTTCTACGCCTTTTTCCCGGCCCGACTAGCGGGTGCAGCCGTTGTGGAGGGCTCCGGGATAGGTGGCCGGCGACTCCTTGCGGACGTCCTGCGGCCCTTACTCCTTCTATCCATGTTCCTGCTGGAGAGAAAAACACTCACACAACAAGAACAACCAACTCAAGGTTGCCTATACTTACCTGAGTGGCCCTTATGAAGGGCTGGTGGTGAGCCGCGCTCCACCTCCAGCCATCGACTGCAATGCGTTGCGACGATATGTCGCGCATGCGTGCTGGCGGGTTCTTCATGAAGTCACTCACGTGACTCCAAAATGAAATTCACCATTTGGCCTGTCAAACAATGAGATCATGGATGACCTGTGTGTTACTGCGATGAGGCATTCTAGCCCACCGATGATAACTGGCTCAATGGCAATGCAGTAATGTCTGAAATGAGAAGATTGAAATAACTAGCTAGATCATGCTACTTATCATCCCATAGTCTAATAGAGAACTACTGGCTTGTTGCAATGCATAAGTGAGCTCATTCTTAACTTACGTGAGCAGCAAGTGCAGGCAGTGGGTTCAATTATGCTGATCTGAGCCATTGTGCAGTCTGTATCAAATTAGTCTGACAATGACAAAAATTGAGACGAGAATGTCATTCAATTGACTCACTTTTGACAATCATATTTCTTATTGTCACACACATCTGTCGAGGGAATGGATAGGTGATATTTCAAATTTGGACCCTTCTGTCTGAAGAAGAGTCTTGAGATGAAATGTCCCCTATCCATTCCCTCCCAGATGCTGCCTGGCCCGCTGAGTTTCTTCAGCACTTTGTGACTAACCCCAGATCCAGATCTGTATTTCCTTGTGTCTACATATTTCATATTGTCCTGCTTTCCCATTCTTCCAACATCTTCCATTCCCCTTTGCTTTAATTTTGTTTTGCCCTTGCCAATTTTGGCTCATGTATCTGTTTCTAAATTCCCAAAACTCTCAAATTCCAATAGAAATAATGAAAGGTCTGGAAACAGTGGATGTGGAGAGGACGTTTCTACTAGTGTGAGAGTCTAGGACCAGAAGTAATTGCCTCATATTTAAAGGATGTTCCTTTAGGAATGGGATGAGAAGGAATGTATTTTGACAGTGGGTGGTGAATCTGTGGAATTCCTTGCCACAGGAGGGTGTGGAGGCCGTCAGTGGATATTTTTACGGCAGATAGATTCTTGATTAGTATGGGTGTTAGGGGTTATGGGGAGAAGGCAGGAGAATGGGATTTAGAGGGAAAGATAGATCAGCTATGATTGAATGGTCACGTAGACTTGATGGGCGAATTTTATTCCTATCACTTATGAACTTATGCAATCATGAATTCTAGCGGTATATGAGATGCAAGCAGAATTTTGGCTTTGGACAGAATCGCAAACTTAATGTTCCTTTTTCAAAATATTTTCATCAGATGAAGAAATATGTAAATTTTGAGAAATATTTTTTCACACGAGAGAATGAGGATGTTATCATGATCATGTCATACATTTTGTAAGGGAAGAGGAACACCCAGAAGTGTTTGCTAACACATTGCAGCCTGTTATAAAGAAATACTAGGAGGCAGATTGGAACAGAATCATTTGGCAGGAGGCTGTCTCTGTCAATGGTTAAGAGCTCCTATAGCTAGTTACTAACATGGCCCTGTCAAGATGTGGGGAAACCAAGCATGAAAGAAGCTGGAGGCTGATTGTGTTTTCATAAGAGATAGGAGCAGAATTAGGCCTTTTGGCCCATCAAGTCTACTCCGCCATTCAATCATGGCTGATTATCTTTCCAATTCAACCCCATTCTCCTGCCTTCTCCCCTTAGCCCCTGACACTTTTTTGTGGGGATAAACTTAACAAACAGAATAGGAACAAGGTAGAAGAGCTGAAAGGCACAAGAGATGAAGCCCTAGGTAATTCCAGATCCTGCCCTTAAACAGGGCAAGGGGAAGTATGAGGGAGGCAAGGTAGAGTTATCCCTGAAAGGGAAAATAGGTGCAGGCAGCCAGTTAAGTGGGAATTGAAGGGACTGCTTTACTTTCAAGATGCTCGACCATTTGGAGTGGATTGGGTCAAGGAATAAGAAAGGACAGCAAAAGAATGAGGGAAACCATTAGTCTGAGTCTCCAAACGGAGAAAGAAGTAAGGCAGGCTGAATGTAAATATAGATGTAGGACGCAGGCAGCACAGTGGTGCTGCCTCTCAGCACCAGAGACCACGGTTTGCTCCTGAGCACAGGCGTGGTCTGTGTGGAGTTTGTACGTTCTCTCTCTAATGGGTGCTCTGGTTTCTTTCCACATCCGAAAAACATGAGGGTTTGTAGTTTAATCGGCCTCTGTAAATTGCCCTAGTGTGTAGGAAGTGGATGCAAAATGTGTAACATAGAACAAGCGTGAACAGGTGGTCAGTCGTCAGTGTGGACTCAGTAGGCCAAAGGATCACATTCCATGCTGTATCTCTGAACTAAACTAAAGCATTTTGTGTCTATCTTCGGTTTAAACCAGCATCTGCAAATCCTTCCTACACATAAAATGAAGTGTGACCACCTCTGACAGAGTAGTTATTGCATATTAATGAATCGAGTCAAGACAGAGCTGACATGAGTGGGTGAGGAAGTGAAAGAGCTGTTTGGGAATTTACAAAATCTGTGTTGGGAGGAAAGTTTAAATTAATGCTGTGTTCTGTCCAAACTGATTATATAGTTATTCTTTGGCATCTCTTGGCACATTGGACCTAGTTGCATTTCTCTTTCAAAGGTAATTTTGTACCCAAGTACTGCTTTATCCTGGTTTCTGTTTTCCCATTTCCCCATTGTCAATGCCTCAGACTTGGTGCCAATGAGCAGATGGGTAAAGCCCTATCATTCCACTAACATTATAATTCCTCAATTTGACTTGAACTGGTTTGGATCGGATAACACAAGTCATCGTTCCCAAGTCGAATAACTCAATATTCCTGTCATGGCTTTAACCACTTCCTTGTTAAAATATTAAGTAAACAAGTTAATTGTGTCAGGGTCTCATTTGAATAACTCTTCCCGCAGTTCTTTCAACACCCAACTTGTTAAAATCCCAGTGATTCCTCACGGTGTGTTCGGATACGAAGCCTGTCTATTTACAGTTATGCCTCCTGACCTATTTACATGTTGTTTTGAGTTAAATGTGTTCTCACTGATGGTTTGGTTATAGCACATGCACAAAGTACATAAAGAGAAGGCATTCAGGTAGACAAATATGTTTATTATCAGGGTTCCTTCATTATGTGTACAATGCACATAAAGAGAAGGCATTCAGGTAGACAAATATGTTTGTTATCAGGGTTCTTTCATTATGAGGACAGCATTAAGGCCCTGTCCCACTTACGCAACATGCCGCGGAGTGACGCCTGTTTGGTCGTGAGAAGTTGCCCAAAGAGTCATACCTTTTTCTGGTCACCACTGTATTTTCAACATTTTGAAAATCTTCGTGAAATATTCCGAAAAAATCGCGTAAGTGGGACAGGCCCTTTAGGCAATAGAAATCTTCTTACAATGTTCTGGCACTGGCAAAATTGGCTACATTATCTGGCCACAAGGAACAGTAGAAGGTGTTTTTTTTTAAAAGACAAAAAGTGCTGAAGTCACCCAGTGGCTCAGGCAGCAATTCTGGAAAATATAGATAAGCAACAATTTGGGTCTGGTCTGAAGAAAGGTCCTGACCCGAAACGTCACCTATCTATATTCCCCAACAATGCCGCCTGGCCTACTGAGATACTCCAGTACTTAGTGGGGTTTTGTAGCTGAATTATCTTCTGTTAAAAATTCAAGAAAAAAATTCCAAAGTTCTTGATCTCTTTCCTGTTTATTTAGTAAATCCTTCGTAAATCAAATCTTGTATTACCCCCGCAGCACCAATTTCAGTTCCAAAATGTTCACTTTTCAACCTCTACAGTTTAAGATGGCAAATTGTGCCCATCACACTTTAATGATTCAAAGTGGCATTCGATCCTATACCTTCACTACATGAAATGCTGCTTGGAAAAAAATCCTTTTGCAGCCCACAAGCCGTAGCAGTCAATTATTTAGATGACTGTGGCAATGAATGTTTATGCATCTGACTCCTGGCAGGCTGAAACTTGAAATAATCGCATCATCCTGCAGTTAATTCTCCACTGTTGCACAATGGAGGACTCTGAAACTTCGACTCAAGGGGCAGATAAGTCACTGTTGAAATTTAACGCAGGATAGTCTAGCACAGGAGTGGGGAACCTACGACCTTCTAGGCCATTAAGTGCGGCCTTTTGAATGAATCCAAATTTTGTATTCAATGAATATCCTATTATTTTTATTAATATGTTTTTGTTTGTCTTTTATTATTTTTATTTTAATCTTAAAATGAATGTATTTAAAATCCTCCAAAAGAGCTTATTTAAAATACTCCAAAAGGAAAATATATATTATTCAATTGCTTTAAATGAATCAACTGATACTACTGACTCGGCACAGGTTTTATACTTCATTCGGGCCATAACTGAATTTTTTATTTGCTATGAAGAGTTACTCACGTTGGGAACTCTTACGGGTAGAACACAAGGAATAGATTTCTTCAACAACTTTCAAGGTAAATGTCGTGAAATTGGACTGGATTCGATTAATTTAGTGAGTGTATGTACAGACGGTGCACCTTTCATGACAGGAAAACGTGAAGGGTTTATTGCACAGATAAAAAAGGTATTACCAGACCCAGATGCTTTCATTTCTTTTCATTGTATCTTACATCATCAAAATCTCTGTGCTAAATCTACTATTTCAAGTGACACTTTGCAAGAAGTTATAAGTATTGTTAACTATATTCATGCAAATGCAACATGCCATCGTCAGTTTCGTAATATGCTAAAGTTGGACAATGAGGCATTCAGTGTGGATTTGCCGTATCATTGTAAAGTGCGTTGGCTATTGCAGGGACAGGTGTTAGCAAAATGTTTATCTTTGCGAGAACAGATAGTTAAATTTCATGAAGAACAGAATCAGCAATGTGAATTATTGAAAGAAGATTTCTATAGAAATAGTGCATTTCTGTGTGATATCATGTCAAAGCAAAATGACTTGAATGTTTCTTTACAAGGTAAAATTAAATCTATATATGATGTGGCAAAAAATCCAAGCATTTCGAAAAAAGCTATCTTTTTTCAAAACCCTTCTTCTTAAAAATGAAATTTTGGATGAACATTTTCCCCAGTTAGCGAAGGTCATTGATGAGCAGGAGGATTCATGCGAATCATTTGCAGAATACGCAGCTGTTATAGACTTATTAATTAAATAATACAATTAAAGGTTCACTGACTGAGAATCATGACATCACACTCAACCTCACCTAGTTGATGTCTCCAAGGCTCCTAAAGAGTTACAGATGGAATTGATTGAGCTCTCAGAAGATGACATTTTAAAGACCTTATTTGACGCTAAGAAAGATCCGATTGAAATATGGAAAAATGCTATAGAATACCCACGTCTTCGTCAACATGCACAAAAAAATGGTTTCTTGCTTTTCAACCACTTATTGCTGCAAATCTACATTCTCCTACCTAAACCAAATCAAGACGCCCTTCAGGTCACAAATGATGGATACCCATCTAGAAGATCAGCTGAAACTGCGTACCTCCATGTTGCATCCAAATATTCAAATGCTTTTCCACAAAAAGCACACAACAAAGTCAGTAAAAGGTTAGTTAACAATTAGAATTAACAATTTTTTTTCATTTTCCTGGTTAGGACATAATAGTTAGATTTTTACAAAATAATGTACATTTTGAATTATATCTAATTGAAGTTTCTTGGATGCGGCCTTATTAGATTACAACTAACCTAATGCGGCATTCCAACATGAAAAGGTTCCCCACCCCTGGTTTTGTAGGTAAGGCAATGGGTACATTTTGAGTGATTGCAGGATCTGGAAGAACGGTGCTTGTTTGCACGTTCTTCCCCCCTTTCTTCCTTTTAACTGTTTCCCTCTACCATTATCTCTCACTTCCTTCCAATCCATCTGTGCGATCTCCTCTTAAAATCTTGTCCTCTCTTTATTACTCCTTTACGTCCCCACTGCCTCCATTCCCCTCTCTCTTCTGTCTGTTCAGAACCAGTTTTACCTGAATCTTTCTGCAGTTTTAACTCATTCTCCATCAAAGTGGACCTGCTGCTTTTGTAAGAAACCCTGCCAAGAATATAGAGTTGCAGCAGTACAAGCAACTGGGACGACTCATTTGTTTAGAATCCTGTTTAAATATATTGATCCTGAACTAACAAAGTAAAGCAGTTAGCTCACTCCCAATGCAATCCTCACAACAACAATTTATTACATTGTATTTAAAATAACATTGCAATTTCATGATCTGAAGTCAAATCTTTAAGTCATAAAATGATAAACGTAAAGTGGGATGCTCATTGAGTTTCTAACGATGCTGGTTCAGTTTGTCTGGTATGCATTCCTATCGTTACAAAATCTGTTCCAGTATTTACCGAGAACCAGCAAGGGTGGCCTCCGAGGACTGGTTTCTGATGTCGCACTAAATATGATAAGAATGCCATTGACGTCAGTAGAGTCATCATTAGTGAGAATGGCAACCAAGCTCTTGAAACCACACCATGCAATTGCAGTTTTGTTAGCAATGCAAAGCTTTGGGCGGGGAGGTGGATGGGGGGGATGGGGAGAGGGGAGGAGGGGTGGGGGAGGAAGCTGGAGAAGGCTCCAGCTGAATTCTGATTTCTCTGTGTGTATCCTGTTAAGTCTACCACAAGATTTTCATAGAGGAACTGAAACCTGGTTCATTGAAGTACAAAGGCTTTCAACGGAAATGCATTTAATTCTGGGCATGTCAGTTCTGGGCACAGAGCCAATTGTAATAGCTAAATTGAAAAAGTTAGACCCTGAACAAGGGAAGACTGAATGACCTCTCTGTGACGACAGTGGAGTAAAAGCAGGGATGGTTTGCTTTGACTCGCTGTCCATAGTACATTTATATAATACACTCTAAAGACATGACAATTAAAAAAAACAGATCAAATAAAGGTGCCTAACCTCATCACTAATGGTAGCAGTACTTAAACGGTCCCAATACTTAACATGCGTTGACATCAAAACTATAATACCATAATGCAGCATTTTCTAATTCAGGTTTTTGTTGTGTTCAAATGCTTATCTCAAATAAAAAAAGTGACCTGTGGTTGCAGTGGTGTTCATCATTCCAAATTATACCTTTAAAATGTTGCTGAATGTTCATGGAGAAAATGTCTTGCCTGAAAGGAGCTGCTGGTGCCTCAGCTCGTAAACATGTGTGGACTGTCACATTATAGGATTAGCCTCCCATTGTATAGTTTTAGAATTTCATTAATAATGAAATATTTATGTAGAATTACGAGATGCCATACAGTTACATGAGATTGGAGACACAAGAGATTGCAGAAACTGAAATGTTGAGCAAAAAGCAACGCTGGAGGAACTAACTGGACAGATGATGTTTCAAGTTAAGATGCATTTTCAGGCTGAAGAAGAGTCCTGACCCACTACATCATCAGTCACCCCTTCCACCCCAGATTCTGCCTGATATGCCGAGTTCCTCCAGTACTTTGCTTTATGTTCAATTATATGAGATTACCTAATTACAAAACGCCCGCAAAAAAAATTGTACTTTTAAAACTGAAAATAATATATAAGGTTTAGAAGTTGCAAAATGACTAATTGTAAACTAATTTTACATAAGTTTCTTATTTGGGTGTTAAAATCAGCTTTTGAACAAATGTCACATTTGCCCATTGTCGTAATTTGTTACTTTATTGGAATTCCCCTTCTATTTTGTCACAGTCAAGATATGAGAATAAACTTGCAACAATGTTCATGATGGAATGTGAGATTATTCTGCTTTAAAATAATTTATCCTTTCATATAATTTTATGAATAAAAGCAATTAAGTCAGAAAGTGCTTTTTACACTCAGCAAGTCAGGCAGCATCTGTGGAAAGAGAAACTGTTAACTTTTCAGGTCCACGGCCCTTCTTCAATAAAGCTTCTGTGTTTTAAGAAGTAAATTTAAAATTTAAAATAAAATTACATTTCTATAAGCGAGTTTGGTATTCTGACTGCACATGCCCAGGTCGTAGGTCACTGGAGATAAATATTGGAGGGTGCGGATCTGCTATGTGTTTGGTTATCAGACCTTCGTTTCAGTGAGTGCTTTATGCTTCGTGCTGCTCCATGGGGTCGGGGTCCATGGTTGGGGTCGGGCGCAGGTCTCGGGCGCCGCTGAGTCGCCGCTGGGCCAGACCCCATCCGGAGGTGTCGGGCCTGTTCGCAGCCATAATGGTGGGGGCTCGGTGCCGGAACCAACCTGGCTCTGCTCTGGCTCCCAGGGGGGCCATCCTCCGGCGGGCCAGGGCCTCTCTCCCTGTCCGGTGGCCGTCTGTTTGCCTCCTCGGTGGAGGGCATGTCATTACAAACAGTGAGTCAGTCGGAGCTGGGATAGGCAATCATTTCTACTGTAGCTGCTTGTAGGCTTCCGGCATCAAAGGCCCTGCTGGTAGAGGGTGTTGTGACTCAGACGGAGAAGTTTGGTGGTGGTGGCGGGGGCCGAGCGCCGGCCACCGGCGGGGACACACACAGCAACATCTCCACAGAAGGGTCTCGACCCAAAACATCACCCATTCCTTTTCTCCGGGGATGCTGCCCAACCAGCCGAGCCGCCGCAGGACCCCGCCGGCGCACGGCCACTGCTGGCGCCGGGGAGATTAGCCGACCGTTGGGTGGGGCGGGCGGCGTGGCTGGCCAACCTCCCCGGCAGGGGCCGATCACCGGCCATCGGCAAGGGTGCGCGCGGAGTGCTGTGGCGGCTCGGCTGGGTAGGCAGCATCTGCGGAGAAAAGGAATGGGTTCCTCGGGAGTAGGAGCGAGGCCGGGCTGGAGCAGGCGCCTTACACCCACTGCCGCCCCGCGTCAGCCGCGGGCCTGTAAGGGGGGGGGGGAGGGGCGGGGGGGGGGATGGTCCAGCGGCGAGTCAGCAGTACCCGCGGCGCCGGGGACATGGGCTCGACCCGGGCTGTGGATGGGCCTCGGGTCTGTACACGCTCTCCCCTGTCTCCCACTGGCATCTGGCCTCTCTTTCTCACTGTTACATCCTGCTACCTGGCATCCCCGTTCCTCAGATTAAATATATTTTTGCACATAAGTAATGAATAAAGGTAAGAATTCACATAGTTTATGTAGCTAGCGCTTTGTTCGCTTTTTCTTTATAGCCAGTGACGTTTGACAAATCCCATGATTCCTTGCATTTTTCGGAATACCAAACTCACCTAGTAGGATGTAAAAAAACTAACGTGGGATTTTTTTTGTAATTCGTCTCATTCATTAGTTGCTGATAATTATATTCAGTTTCAACATCAGAGTAACAATCGGAAATAGACCATAAACTATTTTTTTGCATGCTAAGAAAGACAATATATTATTACAATCGATCCGCAAAAGAACAAAAGAACTGCAGATGCTGGAAAAATCGAAGGAAGACAAAAATGCTGGAGAAACTCAGCGGTTGAGGCAGCATCTATAGAGCGAAAGAATAGGTGGCGTTTCGGGTCGAAACCTTTCTTCAGACTGATAATGATAATGATAAAGTGTATGATAAGGAAATAACGTTTAATGCAAGGTAAAGCCAGCAAAGTCTGTTCAAGGATAGTCCGAGGGTCACCAGAGGTAGATACAGTGGCTTGCAAAATAAAAAACTGAAAAGTGTGGCGTGCAAAAGTATTCTGCCCCCCTGAGTCAATACTTTGTAGAACCACCTTTCGCTGCAATTACAGCTGCAAGTCTTTTGGGGTATGTCTCTACCAGCTTTGCACATCTAGAGACTGAAATTTGTGCCCATTCTTCTTTGCAAAATAGCTCAAGCTCAGTCAGATTGGATGGAGAGCGTCGGTGAACAGCAATTTTCAAATCTTGCCAGAGATTCTCAATTGGATTAGGTCTGGACTTTGACTGGGCCATTCTAACACATGAATATGCTTTGATCTAAACCATTCCATTGTAGCTCTGGCTGTATGTTTAGGGTCATTGTCCTGCTGGAAGGTGAACCTCCGCCCCAGTCTCAAGCCTTTTGCAGACTCTAACAGGTTTTCTTCCAAGATTGCCCTGTATTTGGCTCCATCCATCTTCCCATCAACTCTGACCAGCTTCCCTGTCCCTGCTGAAGAAAAGCATTCCCACAGCATGATGCTGCCACCACCATGTTTCACAGTGGGGATGGTGTGTTCAGGGTGATGTGCAGTGTTAGTTTTCCACCACACATAGCGTTTTGCATTTAGGCCAAAAACATCAATTTTGGTCTCATCAGACCAGAGCACCTTCCTCCACATGTTTGCTGTGTCCCCCACATGGCTTGTGGCAAACTGCAAACGGGACTTCTTATGGCTTTGTTTCAACAATGGCTTTCTTCTTGCCA
Organism: Raja brachyura; assembly: GCA_963514005.1. The sequence continues at coordinate 65,400,284 of OY740781.1, read as the reverse complement.
CTCTTCCATAAAGGCCCAATTTGTGGAGTGCACGACTAATAGTTGTCCTGTGGACAGATTCTCCCACCTGAGCTGTGGATCTCTGCAGCTCCTCCAGAGTTACCATGGGCCTCTTGGCTGCTTCTCTGATCAATGCTCTCCTTGCCCGGCCTGTCAGTTTAGGTGGACGGCCATGTCTTGGTAGGTTTGCAGTTGTGCCATACTCTTTCCATTTTCGGATGATGGATTGAACAGTGCTCCATGAAATGTTCAAAGTTTGGGATATTTTTTATAACCTAACCCTGCTTTAAACTTCTCCACAACTTTATCCCTGACCTGCCTGGTGTGTTCCTTGGGCTTCATGATGCTGTTTGTTCACTAATGTTCTCTAACAAACCTCTGAGGCCTTCACAGAACAGCTGTATTTATACTGAGATTAGATTACACACAAGTGGACTCTATTTACTAATTAGGTGACTTAAGAAGGCAATTGGTTGCACTGGATTTTATTTAGGGGTATCAGAGTAAAGGGGGCTGAATACTTTTACACGCCACACTTTTCAGTTTTTTATTTGTAAAAAAATTTGAAAACCATGTATCATTTTCCTTCCACTTCACAATTATGCGCCACTTTGTGTTGGTCTATCACATAAAATCCCAATAAAATACATTTACATTTGTGGTTGTAACGTGACAAAATGTGAAAAGGTTCAAGGGGTATGAAAACTTTTGCAAGCCACTGTAGTAGTTCAGCACTGCTCTCTGGTTGTGGTAGGATGATTCAGTTGTCTGATAACAGCTGGGAAGAAGCTGCCCCTGAATCTGGTGGTGTGCATTTTCACACTTCTTTACTTTTTGCCTGATGGTGAGAGGGGTGAAGAGGGAGTGGCCAGGGTCGTCTGGTAAGGCCAGAATACTGCTGGCCTTACCGAAGTTTAAATGGATTAATTAGAAGGGAGGTTGGTTTGTGTGATGGTCTGGGCTGCATCGGCCATTCGCTGCAATTTCTTGCGGTCTTGGATGGAGCTGTTCCCCAACCAAGCTGTGATGCATTCTGATAAAATGCTTTCTCTAGTGCATGTGTGGGCAGGGTAAGGTATCAGAGGCAAAGTATGCAATAAACCTACAATATTTGATATTGTGTGGTGAATAGGAACCATCAGGGTCACAGAGCAATCTGTATTTGTCTACTTTATGTAGTCCAATGTGGGCTGATGTAAGATAAGTCCAACAAAATACTTCAGATAATGGCTTGGGATTGAATTACTTAATTGTATTATTTATTTTTGGTCTCAATAATGTTTTATTCTGTGGTGTGAAGTAAAGATTAGCCTTGGAGATTATTAAGCCATCTGTTTTATTTAGATATCTAAACATTATTAGGATTCTGTTCCTCTTCCATGTGTTTTTCTTTGTAGACATGATGTAGAATTCTCTCCATTCCTGCCCACATACATGTCCTATTCCCTGGAAATGTCGGCGTAAGAGGTCTCGAGCCATTTAGAAAAGTGCAGTGCAGTGCAAAGCTCCATTTAAATCTACTCCAACGAGTGTGCTGTAATATAACTTGGAAGATGTCTGCACAATGTTATACTTTTCAGCCAGTTATTTATATGGCTGCTATCAAAGAGATTACGAATATTGTGCCGGCAAATGTTGAATTGTGAGTTCTTTGTGCAGTTTATGCAGTGTTCAAACTAAATTTCAGGCATCACTTCTATAATTTACTGCACTAACTATTTGAGCAGGACACGGACTTGAGTGTCAAAAATGAAATTATCCCATTGTGACAGCAAGTCAAAGATTGTTAAAATTCCTCTGCCTTTATGATTGAAATGTTTTAGAATGCATTGACGCAAATGTTTATATATTGTATTACTAGATAATTGGACTAAAATTGTGAAATTGAAGGGTGTGGTGGTGCATGGGATGACGTATATCTTCTATAAAACTCAATGGACCACATTGGAAAACAAAATAATTAAGCTGATTTCTACCAAGTGCTGTACATGTTAGCAGGTCATATCCATGGAAGCCCTGCAACGCTCTTGCTGCCTTGTAATAATTCCGTTACAATGATTTCTGGTGCTTTCTTAATTTCTAAAAATAAAGATAAGAATCCCATAATTCAGCTAGATAGGAGTAGAATTAGGCCATTCGGCCCATCAAGTCTACTCCAGCATTCAATCATGGCCGATCTATCTCTCCCTCCTAACCTCATTCTCCTTCCTTCTCCCCATAACCACTGACACCTGTACTAATTAAGAATCTAGTCCATCTTGAGATAATCTAGTGGCATTGGTGAGAATGCTTCCAGGCTGGTCTCTATTTGAACATACAATTTGGAGGGGTGATAAATATCAGTATATAGCAAATTTTATTTAGGTTCTCGACCCGAAACGTCACCCATTCCTTCTCTCCAGAGATGCTGCCTGTCCCGCTGTTAATCCAGCTTTTTGTGTCTGTCTTCGGTTTAAACCAGCATCAGCAGTTTTTCTTACACATCTTACAAATTTTATTTATTGCTCTGTTTCAGTATCCATCAAATAACAATAATTAATTAAAATCAGCAAATCCAATCAACCAGCCTAAACAGTAAGATTTTATTCACATGTTTAACAAGGCATGATATTTAGTACTTTCAAGAGACAGTTCTTCCCTTCTTTAGTATGCTAATGTTACATTGCTTTAAGAATAAAAATTACAAAGCAAAATCTCTATCTTGTGGACACTGGTGTTGGATGGAGGTGGTTTATTAATGTTAAATAAGTAAAATGCTTGGCACCAGATTTCTGAAACACACACTACAAGTAGCTTCATAGGAGGACAATAGACAATAGACAATTGGTGCAGGAGTAGGCCATTCGGCCCTTCGAGCCAGCACTGCCATTCAGTGTGATCATGGCTGATCCCCAATCAGTACCCCGTTCATGCCTTCTCCCCATATCCCCTGACTCTGCTATTTTTAAGAGCCCTATCTAGCTCTCTCTTGAAAGCGTCCAGAGAACCTGCCTCCAATGCCCTCTGAGGCAGAGAATTCAACAGACTCACTACTCTCTGTGAGAAAAAGTGATTCCTCGTCTCTGTTCTAAATGGCTTACTCCTTATTCTTAAACTGTGGCCCCTGGTTCTGAACTCCCCCAACATCGGGAACATGTTTCCTGCCTCTAGCATGTCCAAGCCCTTAACAATCTTATATGTTTCAATGAGATTCCCTCTCATCCTTCTAAACTCCAGTGTACAAGCCCAGCTGTTCCATTCTCTCAGCATATGACAGTCCCGCCATCCTGGGATTAGCCTTGTAAACCTACGCTGCACTCCCTCAATAGCAAGAATGTCCTTCCTCAAATTAGGGGACCAAAACTGCACACAATACTCCAGGTGTGGTCTCACTAGGGCTCTGTACAACTGCAGAAGGACCTCTTTGCTCCTATATTCGATTCCTCTTGTTATAAATTACTAGGAGATTACTAGGATGACAGAAAAAGATTCAAGGATGTGGGAGAAGCTTTCTTGAAGTGATGTCTCTGGCCCGTAAACATGCAACTATGCACCAGCTGCACTCAAGTATGTTTAAGCAGTGCAAGGAGTGCACACCTCACAAAGCTACCCTACTTACCATCTCACAAAACTACCCTGCTTACGTCCTCATTGTGGCATCAGTAGCGACCACAGAACCCCAGAAACCTGAGTGGAAATAAGTCATCCTTGATCCTGAGGAACTGCCGATGTCGAAAGAGAAGTTGGTAATACTTTCCCAGAAAAGGACCAAAAATATTTGTCATGTGTCATCGCTATTGCAATCAGATAGCTTAAAGTTCAATAGAAAAGAATAGATGTCATAGCTGCGATCATTTTAATCAATTTGTTATTTTCCTGTAAATAGAAAGAATGGAAAGGGATTGTCGAATAGGCCAACTGATTAATTAAAGTCCCAGAAAAAGAGTCATGATAATCTTCATAGGATGTTGGATGTGGGTGTGGGCTGAAGTGAGGAAAATATCAAAGATGTGACAAGACAGTTTGTCTCCTTGCTTTTATTCCTGTCTAAAAATGTTGTAATGTCACTTTTAGATGACGTTTTCAAAATGTTCTGTTATTGGAAGTCTTTGGTTTAATTGTGCAATAGTGTCTAAAGTAAAAGTTGAGGACTTTTACAGTAAAAGGCCGATGCGCACTGTCTATAGAGTAAATATTGGCTTGGATTTTTGTGAATGAAATAGTGAACTTGAATACGGGAAATAACCTTAGAAAATATATGAACCCTCACAGTGGATGGATTTTAATGTTTGCTGAATGCGGGGTAACAATTAGAACTCTGTAAACAAAAATGACACAAGTACACATAATGGCTGTATTTGTACACGTTTTTTTGGAATGATTGTGTATTTTTTTAGGCTATTATAGAAAAGTTATTCATTTCCTTTGGTGCAGAGATAATCTAGAAGAACATTATAAAAGTTAACCAAAAATATTTTCGTCAAATGTCAGCTGCCATCAAGAGTTCTGATATTTTACATTGGCAATTATCTTTTGGTACGTAAAAACTAAAGATACAAAAACAAAAGATACAAAAGGTGCATTTCTATTGGAAACATTAACAGATTGAGATGATCTTATTTTATTCATAAATCTGCAAATTGAGGAGTTCACAATGAAAAGTCTTCTCACAGATCATATCCAGACTCTGAGAATCGGGTGCAATGCTAAAGTTGCCTCAATATTATTCTGCCCATAAAGCCACGATTAAGGTGTATCATAGAACATAGGAAAGTACACCCAAAACGTCACCCATTTTTTCTCTACAGAGATGCTGTCTGTTCTGCTGAGTTACTCCAGCATGTTGTGTGTATCTATAGGAAAGTATAGCACAGGAACAGGCCCTTCAGCCCACAATGTCTGTGCTGAACATGATGCCAAGAGAAACTAATCTCATCATCCCCCCAGACAGCACAATCCAGGCACCCAATGAAAATCTGGTCATGAACTACAATTTTTCTAGGTATCAAGTACAGCAGTGACATCTAATCTGCCTCAGTAATTGCTTAACTCATGATTTACCCTGGGTGCAATATGGTTAGCAGAAAGAAAGAAAGAACGTTGGTGTTGAATATTAGCATAAGAAAGTCATAGTGATAGGAGTAGAATTAGGCCATTCGGCCCATCGTCTACTCCGCCATTCAATCATGACTGATCTATCTATCCCTTCTAACTCCATTCTCCTGCATTCTCCCCATAATCTCTGACAGCTGTATAGAAACATAGAAATTAGGTGCAGGAGTAGGCCATTCAGCCCTTCGAGCCTGCACCGCCATTCAATATGTCATGGCTGATCATCCAACTCAGTATCCCGTACCTGCCTTCTCTCCATACCCTCTGATCCCCTTAGCCACAAGGGCCACATCTAACTCCCTCTTAAATATAGCCAATGAACTGGCCTAAATTCTCGAGAGTATAAACCGAGTCTATCCAGTCTTTCTTCATAAGACAGTCCTGACATTCCAGGAATCAGCCTGGTGAACCTTTTTCTGCACTCCCTCTATGGCAATAATGTCCTTCCTCAGATTTGGAGACCAGAACTGTACGCAATACTCCAGGTGTGGTCTCACCAAGACCCTATACAACTGAAGTAGAACCTCCCTGCTCCTATACTGAAATCCTTTTGCTATGAAAGCTAACATACCATTCGCTTTCTTCACTGCCTGCTGCACCTGCATGCCTACTTTCAATGACTGGTGTACCATGACACCCAGGTTGTGCTGCATCTCCCCTTTTCCTAATCGGCCACCATTTAGATAATGTTTAACAAGGAGTTAATATTTTACAATGAATTGAGGAACTCCCCTCACATATTGTCTTGGGAACTTTTAAATCCACCTAGGAGAACATGAAGGACTTTAGTTTAAAAGTATATCCATTATAATGCATTCTGGCTCTGCATGTAAGTAACATATTGGATTACATGCAAGAGTCTTTGGAGTGGGGTTTTATGAAAGCTATGAAATTACACTGAAAAGGACATAAGGAGACTACAAATGGAAACATCTGAGACTAAAGATGCTGGACAAATGTTTCAGGTTAGGACCCTTCAGACTGGATTTAAGTCTAGAAAGCAATAAATAGATATAGATAGGTTTAGTGGATGAGTTAATATCTGGCACAGGGAGTAACAAACAATCCATTGTAGGAATTCAGCGGGTCGAGCAGCATTAGTAAGTGGAAAGGAATGGTTGATGTTTCAGTTCAAAACCTTGCATCAGGACCGAAAGAGGAAATGGAAGATGGCCAATATAAGGATGGTGAAATGGTGAGAGAGAAGCAAGAGGTGATTGCAAGACCGAGAAGGGGTGAAGGATGATAAGCATATGGTGACAGGTTGCGGGGGGGAGGGGGGGGTGGGGAGGTAAGAAGGGTGGGGTGGATTTAGGGAGGCAGAGGCATGTAGATGATAGAATTAAGAGAAATAAAAAAAGACAGATTGAGTTAGGTGAGGGAAGGGTGAAGATAGCTGGACGGTGATTTGCAGGAACACAAAGTTTACCAGCAAACGCACAAAGTGCTGGAGGAACTCAATGGGTCAGGCAGCATCCGTGCAGAGAACAGACACACGGCTTTGGGTCGATACCTTTCTAAAACTGTAAAATTCAATTGGGTTCCATATTACCCATGCGGAGTATGCAGTGTTGGTCCTCTAGATAGCTTCTAGCCTCAACCTGGCAGTGGAGAAGACCGTGAATGGACTGGACAGTGCGGGAATTGGAAGGGAAGTAGAAATGGCATGCAGCTGGATGCTGAGGGTGGCCATTGTGGACAGAGCACAGATATTCTGCAAATCAGTTGCCCAGTCTGTGTTTGGTCTTGCAAATGTAGAGGGGGCCACATCGGAAGTACTAAATTCAGCAGACAACTCAGGATGTCCACTGTGGACAGTGAAGATGTTCAGCAATTAGTCGCCTCGTCTGCACCTACTTAATGTTTTGTTTTAGTTTTGGAGATACAGCGCAGAAACAGGCCCTTCGGCCCACCGAGTCAACACTGACCAGCGACACCCGCATATTAATACTATCCTACACACACTTACTACTCGCTTATAGAAATGTAATTTTATTTTTAATTTTCAATACTATCCTACACACAATTTTCACATACACCAAGCCAATTAACCTACAAACCTATATGTCTTTGGAGTGTGGGAGGAAACCTCTTCCTGTAACTTCTATACATCTACCTCTCGCACATTTCACCCACTGGATCTCCTCCCCTATCTTGTTCTGGTTCCATCTGCCATTCACTTCTCCCTAATGAATGAATGAATGAATGAATGAATGAATAAGTTTATTGGCCAAGTATTCACATACAAGGAATTTGCCTTGGTGCTCCGCCCGCAAGTGACAACATGACATACAGTGACAGTTAAGAATGATACATAAAACATTAAACATTAATAATAAAACATTAAACATGTGAATTAAATAAAATACCAGAGCAAAAGGAGGCTACAGATTTTTGGTTATTGAGTAGAGCCACTACTCGTGGAAAAAAGCTGTTTTTATGTCTGGCTGTGGCAGCTTTGACAATCCGAAGTCGCCTTCCAGAGGGAAGTGATTCAAAGAGTTTGTGGCCAAGGTGAGAGGGGTCAGAGATGATCTTACCTGCTCACTTCCTAGCCCATGCAGTGTACAGTTCGTCATTGGAGGGAAGGTTGCAGCCAACAACCTTCTCAGCTGATCGGACGATTCACTGCAGCGGTGACTGAGCCAAACCAGACAATGATGGAGAAGGTGAGGACAGACTCTATGATGGCCGTGTAGAATTGGACCATCATTGCCTGTGGCAGATTGTGCTTCCTCAGCTGCCGCAGGAAGTGCAGGCTCTGTTGCGTCTTTTTGACTGTGGAGTCGATGGTAGCCCCCCACTTATAGTCCTTGGAGATGATGTTTCCCAGGAACTTAAAAGACTCCACAAATGCGACTGTGGTGTTGTTGATGGTGAGGGGAGGGGGAGCTCTCCTAAAGTCTACAATCAATTCCACTGTCTTAAGAGCATCGAGCTCCAGGTTGTTGCGATGGCACCAGGACTCCAGGTGTGACACTTCCTGTCTGTAGGTAGATTCTTCCCCATCCTGGATCAGTCCAATCAGGGTTGTGTCATCCGCAAACTTGAGAAGCTTTACAGAGGTGTCTGTGGAGGTGCAGTCATTGGTGTAGAGAGGGTAGAGGAGAGAGTACGCAGTGGTGCTCCTATGCTGAGGGTTTGCGGATCCGAGGTGTGCTTTCCCAGCCTCACATGCTGCTTCCTGTCTGTCAGAAAGTTGGTAATCCACCGACAGAGGGGTTCAGGCACAGTCAACTCGGAAAGTTTTTAGTGTAGTAGCTCTGGCACAATGGTGTTGAATGCAGAGCTAAAATCAACAAACAGGATCCTCGCATAGGCCTCTTGGCGATCTAGGTGCTGGAGGATGTAGTGCAGGCCCTTATTGACTGCGTCATCCACAGATCTATTTGCCCGATATGCAAACTGCAGAGGGTCCAACAGGGGGTTTGTGATATTTTTCAGCTTGGCCAGCTCAAGCCTTTCAAGGGTCTTCATGACTACAGAGGTCAGTGCGACAGGCCTGTAGGCATTAAAACCAGTAACCCTTGCTTTTTTGGGTACAGCGGCAATAGTGGAGACTTTGAAGCTGGCAGGGACAGTACAGGTTTGCAGTGACTGGTTGCAAATGTCTGTGTAGACCGGTGCCAGTTGTTCGGCACAGAGCTAGAGAGTAGAGGGGGAAACATTGTCCGGTCCTGGAGATTTCTGGCTTTTCTGTCTATTTTTATTGTTGATGATGGAGAAGTGAAATTGTGCAGCACGGAGGGTGTGGGTAATTGGGTGTGAAGTGGTAATTGTAGAGGGGTGAGAGGGAAAGGGTCCAGTCTTTTCTGACTGGAGTCTTGTTTTAAGTATGTGTGAAGTGGTGAATAGGGAGGAGTGGTTTAAGAAGGGCCCAGTCTTTGCAGACTGGCTCCTGTCGCTACCTTCCTTACTTATCAGATTCCTGCACTGGCCGTCTTTGTGGTCCTGCTTATCATCCTCCAGCAGCTGTCTTCACTTTCACCTTCTCCTCTCTTAACTTCCCTGTGCCTTTTTAACCTCTTTTTCTCTCCTGTCTGTCTTCATCCTTTGTCCATTCCCTCTATCTCCAAACTCCACAGCACAACCCGGGACCCATTTGATTCCATATGCCCATTACCCTGGCCCATCAATCCCTACCAGGAACATCTCCTATCCATGTCCTCCAGGGATACTGCCTAACCCGCCGAGTTTCCAGCATGTGCAACTCCTGTGCAGTTCCTAATTAATCACGGCTTTGAATTGACCACATCTGTAAAGTAGCTTTCACCAATTGCATTTCATATTTAAAGAAGGGTGTGCATGCGTTGATGGCTGTTCAGTGAAGAACACTAGAATAAGACTGGAAATGTGGAAGGATGTAGAACTGAGGGGGTCACTGTTTAAAATAAGGAAAGGCTTATTTAAGTCGGATATGCAACAAAACATTTGCACTCAGTGCCATATCTTTGTGAGCCGAAGTGAGGGGGGGGGGGGGTGAAAGGATACCACGGATGGTTGTGAATGAAGTTGGGTTTACGGTCTGATCACCCATGATCTTATTGAATGGAAGAGCATGCTTGATGGGCTGAGTGGCCTCCCTCACAATGTGTATGTTATTTGTCACACAACCATTTGTCACAGATGAGAAGGCTGCTGCAGAGCCTTGGTGTGCAAGGACTGAGTGACCTTGAATCTTTGATGTGAAATAACTTGTATGGTTTTTCTTCATCTTCAGTCTCACAAGCCACTTAAAAAAATATGTGGCCAAAATTATTTTTGACGTATTCTTGCAATTATCATTTCACTCTGTAACAGTCAAAATATGAAAAGGGAACTATCAACAAGTGTAGTTAGATCAGCAATGAGGAGAAAGATAGGATTGAGCCAAATAGACAATTGATAAATGTCCCTCGGGAAGGAATGTTTTTGAATAATTTTTGTTACTGTTTTTCCTTTCTTGGATGAATTTACTGCCTGGGAGCTGAGTAAACGAAAAGATATTTTGCTTCTACTCCATTTTAGATTTTATTAATATGCTTTTAATCCATTTTGGAAATTGTTTCTACCAAAGAAAGTCTTAACTTTTTTTAATTGTAATGATCAACTTTAATGCATTTGCAAATCTGTTAGCTTTGACTATTGGAATACAATGGATTAAGTAATGTGTTGTTGCAGGAAAAGGAAGCAGCTATAGGAAGTTGAATCAGTAGTGTTTTGTTCGTCTGACGTGTTTCAACAGACTTTTTATTCTAATTATGTAAAAGAAAATTTAGATATTCAAAGTTAGTTGTCAGCTATTGAAACAAAAAGCATGCTGAGTTCCCCCAGGCTAATAATTTATCAAAAAATGCTTAAAAACTACAACATTGTTTGTGTTCATCATACTTTTTTTTAGACAGCATACAAGAAATATAATATTTAATCTTTAATTGCAACCTGCAAATATGTATGGCCTGTGTATGGACAATGACTGCAATAAAACATTAAAAACCATAATGTTCAATGTTCGGTGACCAAGTACAACAGCTGCCTCACAGCGACAGTGACCTGGGTTCAATCCTGATCTCTGGTGCTGTTTTTGTGGAGTTCATAGGTATTCCTGCATGGGTTTCCCCAGTTGCCTTGGTTTTGCCCATATCACAAGGAGATCCATATTGGTAGGTTCATTGCTACTGTACGTTACCTCTGGTGTGTAAATGAATGATAGAATGTAGAGGGGTTGATGGGACTCAATTAACAGAAAGGCCCATTTCTGTGCTTGATAAGTTTAAGAATCTATGTCATTGAAGGAAGCAGACAAGGCTTCAATAATAATTTTAGTTCAGAAATACAGCGTAGAAAGAGGCCCTTCGGCCCACAGAATCCGCGACGACCAGCGATCCTCACACACGAACACTATCCTACACACAGTAGGGATAATTTACAATTTTACCAAGCCACTTAGCAGACAAACCTGTTCATCTTTGGAGTGTGGGCGGAACCCAGCTCCCGGATAAAAACTTGCTTGGTCACAGGGAGAACGTATAAACTCCATACAGACAATACCTGCAGTCAGGGACGACGTCAGAAAATCCTTCAGGGGGTGAACCCTCGAAAAACGCCTGGACCTGATCGTATACCCGGTCGTGTTCAAAAAACCTGTGGGAACCAACTGGCTTGAGTTTTTACGGACATTTTCAACCTCTCACTTCTAAGGTCTGAGGTTCCCACCTGCTTTAAAAGGGCATCAATAATACCGGTGCCCAAGAAGAGCAAGGTGACATGCCTCAATAACTATCGACCAGTGGCACTGACGTCGGTGGTGATGAAGTGCTTTGAGATATTGATCATGGCGCAAATCAACTCCTACCTCGACAAAAATCTGGACCCACTGCAGTTCACCTACGGCCACAACGGATCAATGGTGGATGCGATCTCGCTGGCTCTCCAGTCCGTTCTGGACCACTAGGACAACAAAAACTCATATGTCAGGCTGTTATTCATTGATTACAGCTCGGCATTCAATACAATCATCCCCTCCAAGCTGGTGACCAAACTCGCAGAACTGGGTCTCTGCGCATCCCTCTGCAATTGGATCCTCGACTTCCTCATTCACAGACTGTTCGTATTCGTGGAAATGTTTCAGTTTCGATAACAATCAGCACAAGAGCACCTCAAGGCTGCGTGCTCAGCCCCCTGCTGTACTCACTCTATACTCATGACTGCGTAGCCGGTCATAGTGCGAACTCCATCATCAAGTTTGCTGACAACACCACTGGTATGGGACGTATCACTGATGGGGACGAGTCAAAGTATAGAAGTGAGATCGACCGACTGACCAAATGGTGCCAGCACAATAACCTGGCCCTTAACACCAGCAAAATGAAGGAACTAATTGTGGACTTTGGATGGGGTAGGATGGGGACCCACAGTCCCGTTTATATCAACGGGTCGATGGTGGAAAGGGTCAAGAGCTTCAAATTCCTGGGCGTGCATATCTCTGAAGATCTTTCCTGGTCCGAGAACACTGATGCAATTATAAAAAAAGCACATCAGTGCCTCTACTTCCTGAGAAGATTACGGAGAGTCGATATGTCAAGGAGGACTCTCTCTAACTTCTACAGGTGCACAGTAGAGAGCATGCTGACCGGTTGCATCGTGGCTTGGTTCGGCAACTTGTGTGCCCTGGAGCGGAAAAGACTACAAAAAGTAGTAAACACTGCCCAGTCCATCATCGGCTCTGACCTACCTTCCATCGAGTGTATCTATCGCAGTCGCTGCCTCAAAAACGCTGGCAGCATCATCTAGGACCCACACCATCCTGGCCACACACTCATCTCCCCGCTACCTTCAGGTAGAAGGTACAGGAGCCTGAAGATGGCAACGACCAGGTTCAGGAACAGCTACTTCCCCACAGCCATTAGGCTATTAAACTCGGCTCGGCCAAAACTCTGAACATTAATAGCCCATTATCTGTTTATTTGCACTTTATCAGTTTATTTATTCATGTGTGTATTATATTTATATATTATGGTATATTATATAAATGGTATAAGTATAAAAGTGGATAAGTCTCCAGGTCCTGACAGGATATTCCCTAGGACATTGAGGGAAGTTAGTGTAGAAATAGCAGGGGCTATGACAGAAATATTTCAAATGTCATTAGAAACGGGAATAGTGCGGAGGATTGGCGTACTGCGCATGTTGTTCCATTGTTTAAAAAGGGTTCAAAGAATAAACCTAGCAATTATAGACCTGTTAGTTTGACGTCAGTGGTGGGCAAATTAATGGAAAGGATACTTAGAGATAATATACATAAACATCTGGATAAACAGGGTCTGATCAAGAACAGTCAACATGGAGTTGTGCCTGGAAGGTCATGTTTGACAAACCTTCTTGAATTTTTTGAAGAGGTTACTAGGGAAATTGATGAGGGTAAAGCAGTGGATGTTGTCTATATGGATTTCAGTAAGGCCTTTGACAAGGTTCCCCATGGAAGGTTGGTTAAGAAGGTTCAATCTTTGGGTGTTAATGGCGGAGTAGCAAGATGGATTCAACAGTGGCTGAATGGGAGATGCCAGACAGTAATGGTGGATGGCTGTTTGTCAGGTTGGAAGCCGGTGAACAGTGGGGTGCCTCAGGGATCTGTGTTGGGTCCACTGTTGTTTGTCATGTACATCAATGATCTAGATGATGGGGTGGAAAATTGGATAAGTAAGTATGCAGATGACACTAAGATAGGTGGTGCTGCGGATAATGAAGTAGATTTTCAAAGTCTACAGAGAGATTTGGGCCATTTGGAAGAGTGGGCTGAAAGATGGCAGATGGAGTTTAATGCTGATAAGTGTGAGGTGCTACATCTTGGCAGGGCAAATCAAAATAGGACGTACATGGTAAATGGTAGCGAATTGAGGAATGCTGTGGAACAGACGGGTCTAGGAATAACTATGCATAGTTCCCTGAAGGTGGAATCGCATGTAGATAGGGTGGTAAATAAAGCTTTTGGTGTGCTGGCCTTTATAAATCAGAGCATTGAATATAGGAGTAGGGAAGTAATGTTAAAATTGTACAAGGCATTGGTGAGACCAATTCTGGAGTATGGTGTCCAATTTTGGTCGCCTAATTATAGGAAGGATGTCAACAAAATAGAGAGAGTACAGAGGAGATTTACTAGAATGTTGCCTGGGTTCCAGCAACTAAGTTACAGAGAAAGGTTGAACAAGTTAGGTCTTTATTCTTTGGAGCGCAGAAGGTTAAGGGGGGACTTGATTGAGGTCTTTAAAATGATGAAAGGGATAGACAGAGTTGACGTGGATAAGCTTTTCCCATTGAGGGTAGGGAAGATTCAAACAAGAGGGCATGACATGAGAATTAAGGGACAGAAGTTTAGGGGTAACATGAGGGGGAACTTCTTTACTCAGAGAGTGGTGGCTGTGTGGAATGATCTTCCAGCAGAAGTGGTGGAGACAGGATCGATTATAACATTTAAAAGTAAAGTAGATAGGTATATGGATGGGAAGGGAATGGAGGGGTATGGTCTGAGTGCAGGTAGATGCGATTAAGGGAAAATAAATGGTCGGCACGGTCTGGAAGGGCCGAGAAGGCCTGTTTCTGTGCTGTAATTGTTATATGGTTATTATATGGTTATATGGACACACTGATCTGTTCTGTATGCATGCCTGCTATGTTCTAGTGTGCTGAAACAAAGCAAGAATTTCATTGTCCTATCAGGAACGCATGACAATAAACTCTCTTGAACTCTTGAAATCCTGGTCTCTCGTGCTGTAAGGCAGCAACTCTAGTGCCGCGCCATCGTGTCATCATATCTGTGGATGACAGTCAGATAGTCCGAAGCTTTGAATATCCAATTGTTTTTTGTGGGGGGGGGGGGGGGGGGGGTGTTGTACATTGTTGTGGCAAGGTTTGTGTGTTTTTGTATCACTTATTCATTCACATGCTTCTATTTTCCTTCACAATGAATGAAAGTATGGTGACTCTTATCAGACCTGTCATTGCACCATGATTACTGTAGAGTCACAAGTTAACAAAATCTATTGTAATAAAAATCTGAATTATCATTTGAATTTTTAAATAATATAAGCCAAGATTTTCTGCTGACATTCTTTGTGGTGAATATGTATCACTTACATAGTCAAGAGTGCTTTATTGCTATCAGTCTGAAACAGCACAATTAAATTTGTTACAGCAGCACAACTGATATGTAAACACAGAACTGTTTCTTATTTACTGTTTGAACAGAGTTGTGACAATAGGAGAACGTTGTGGTTAACCCTAAATTCTCATGTATAAATGCAGTCAAATGTAACATATAGGGCAAATGTGAACTCCTGTAGATTAAATGATATTGTCATTTAGGAGTGCATAAATTGTATATATTCTTAGAAAATAACACTATAGGGCCTGTCCCACTGCGGGGACCTAATTGGCGAGTTTAGAAGAGTTTGCCCTCGACTCATACTCGCAGCATGGTCGACACGAGATCCTAGGAGGTCTTTGTAACTCCGTGTACTCGAGACCTCAGTTAGGCCATGGCATTTTTTTTAGCATGGTGAAATATGCCCACGAGTAAAAAAAGATCGCCATGGAACTCGTAGGTTTAGGCGAAGTAGGTCGTTGTAAGTCGGCATGTTATTCATAGGTAATTGAAAGCAATCAAAGGTAGTCTAAGGTAGTCATAGGTAGTCTTCAGCATGGTCGAAGGAGGTCGTCTTCACTCTCCACTATTCGGTGTCCAATTTTCCCGAAGCTAGTCGAAGTTAGTCTTCAACATAGTCGAAGGAGGTCCAAGGAGATCGAAGGAGGTCTTCAACATATTTGTAGGAGGAAGGTCGCAGGAGGTGTTCTACTTCGGCGATACAACATGACCATGACACATTTTCATACTCTCCTAAACTCTTCTACAACCGCAAATTAGGTCCCCGCAGAAAGACAGGCCCTTTAGTGTTATGTCTTTTTTGTACATGCAGCCCTGAGGTCAGTCATTGTTTTGTAATTGACCTCTGGTATCTAATCATAGCACAAAGAAAACAATGCTTACAAATTGGTTCTCATTTATAAACATTTTATCAAATTAAAAAGATGCTTAAACATCAAGGGCAACTGTCACAGTTTATTGTCACAAGGGCAATTGTCACGAGATTAAATGGTTAACATACATTTAATCCCCTAAAGGTACGGATGGGATTGTAGTAGAAACATTTGTAGTAGAGCATTTGGAATACTCAAAATGTTATTCAGTCCAAGATGTACAAGATATACTATTTTTTCATTTCTCTGGACTCATGTAGGTGAAGAATTCCTGGACAATAAAAATGACACATTGTCTTCCACGTTCTATTCTATCCGTTTCCCCCTCTCTCGCATGCCCTATCATTGGTTGACAGGCCCGGAGAGGCCAATCCCCAGCATCATTGGTAACAGGCGGGTCAAATTAGTTGACATCAGATTGTCCCACCTGAACCTCATCAGCCTACTCCTTATAAACCCAGGCAACCCAGCCAGAGGGGAGAAGAGCGGGTGAGAATGAGAGGCGGGTGAGAATGAGAGGACAAAGGAATGATGGAAGGGAGAGAAAGTGGTGAGATTTCCTGCTGGCTGGATTCCCCTGTCGCAGGTTTGAGCCACTGGGACAAAGCTGAGACCACCAGCGCCACCAGGTAATCAAGACTGGACTGCCTGGAAGAAGCAATAGACAGCAAATGCCTGTACTGAGGCTCAGAGTGAGTGGATGTGGCAAGCCTGAGATGCCAGTACTTCTTTCTGCCCACAAACAATGAAAGACTGCCCACACATGCAAATCTGAGACTGCCAGAGCCTCCTCTCAAGGCAAGGGTGAACTGCAGGAAGAAGCCTGAGATTGCCATGCCTCTTACTTTGAAGACCAGGACTGAGCTGCCAGAACCACCACGGCAGCACCACCGCTCATGTGGTCCGACAGTGAGGTTCAGCCACTACCATGTGGTCCAGGAATTTCTTACAACTGTAAATAAAATATATCATGCGAGTTCACCCAACCGCGAATGTTGGTGTCACCAATGCCGAACCCGGCGCCATCTCTGATGCCACAATATTTATTTATTTTTTAAATTGAAAATCACTTAATATGGCATGTAAGTAATGAGAATGGAAAAGCTTGGGTTTGTAGAGCTACCTTTTGCACAATATTAATACATTTGTGATATGACTATTAAAGCCTTACGTTTACACAAAATATGCTCTGGCAAATGTTGCTGCTGTTCCCCAACTTATTATGACTCAAAAGGAAGCCATTTTTCCCATGAAGTTTATTCTGACTCCCAACAGACCAATTACATATACAAAAAAAGGACTCAAAGTACTGGAGCAACTCAATGGGTCAGGCAGCATCTCTGCAGATCATGGATAGGTGACATTTCAGGTTGGGACCTTTCTTCAGACTCCCGACCTGAAACATCACCAATCCATATTCTCCAATAATGCTATCTGACACATTGAGTTACTTCAGCACTATGTGTCTTCTTTTGTAAACCAGCACCTGCAGTTTCTTATTTCTACAGACCAATTTTCCTCAAGCCTTGGAGCCTGCTGTCTCTCTCATGCCCTCCAACCCCTTTGATTCTCTTTCTAATTAACCAATTTGCAGAAGCCAATTAACCTGCCACTATTTCTTTGGGATATGGACACCAGCCTGTCTGCATCAGGCCATGGGTGAATCCCAGCCAAGCTGCTGGTGACAGCGAAGAGAAAGGTAATTCATAGCAGGTACCCAATACAGGCGCAGACAGAAAACCTGTGGTTAGCGAGCATTGATGACCCTCTTTCACTTCGCAGCAACAACATTAGCATCACCTGACTGTGCAATCTTGATCTGCACAGTCAGAAATATTTCCTTTCTCTATACATTTCCCAATTTGCAGCTTGTATAGTAACTGCCTCATGGCTCCAGCCCCCGGGGTGGAGGATTGCAACCTTCACGCGGTCCGCCCTGTTTCAACTAATGCAGTTAGCCCGGCGTGCACGATCAAATACCATCAAATAGAACAAGTTGTCCTACAGCTTTAGGCTGTGCATGCCATACGCAAGAAGAAGAAGAAGGCTCCAGCCCCCCAGGTTCAATCTTGATCTCAGTGCTGACTCTGTGTATAGTTTGCACACTCTCCCGGTAACTTGGTGGGTTTCATCCAGATGCTCCCATTTCCTCCTATATCCCGCAGAATGTGCAGGTGCAAGGTAAATTTGCCACTGCAAATTTCCAGAGTGAGGAGGAGGGGATTTGATGGAAGTGCGTGTTTCAGTGCAGTAAGACTCTGTCTGACAATGGAATATGCATCTGAGGAATACGAAAGAGCTTTTTAAAAAAAAGTTTATCATGATAAATCCATTGCAAACATTTCATTCAAATATTGACCGACCAAAGCCAATTTGTCCCGCCTATGTATAGATGTCCTTTCTTGCAAATAAATCATAATTTCTGAATTGAGCGTCCCTCTCAAATGGAATATAAAATTCCATTATTTCATGATTACCTCTCCCTATAGAGTTTCTTGCTGTGAGATTTCCAATTAACGCTACCTCGTTAAATAAGACAAGATCTAAAAGAGGCTATCCTTTGGATACTTCCATGCCATAAACAAATTCATTAAACTGCTTTTGAGAATTTGATTCCACCATAGAAACATAGAAAGGTGCAGGAGGAAGCCATTCGGGCCCTTCGAGCCAGCACCGCCATTCATTGTGATCATGGCTGATCGTCCCCAATAAATAACCCGTGCCTACCTTCTCCCCATATCCCTTGACTCCACTAGCCCCTAGAGCTCCATCTAACTCTCTCTTAAATCCTTCGAGTGATTTGGCCTCCACTGCCCTCTGTGGCAGGGAATTCCACAAATTGACATGATCAACATGAAGATTAAAATCCTGTCGGATTATTCATTACCTCTGGTGCAAACTGTTCCAATCTCTTTCATACTTTTGTTGCTGTTAAGGGGGCATTAATTATTCCCACTAGAGCATTATTTTTTAACATTTGTTATTTTTCATGTGCCAATTATACTTGTTCAATCATCTTGACAATATACACCTTTACTTTCTCCCCTTTCAACATCCATTATAGATATGAATCATCATAGAATCATTGTACATTTACAAGATGGAAGGAGGATATTTGACCCTTTACATCTCTGCTAGTCGAAAAAGAGCAGCTCAGCCCGATCCCACCTTTCAGTAGTCCTGGAGGGATATGAGGAAGCTTTGATGCTTGTTTAGAAGGTATTGGAGGGAACACAGTGCAGTGCACAGCTTCGGTTTCCATATCAGGGTTGAGATTTTTGATTGGAGAAAGGCTAACTTTGAGGGAATGCGTAATGATTTAAAAGGAGTGAATTGGGACATTTTGTTTGATGGGAAGGATGTAGAAGAGAAATGGAGGACATTTAAAGGGGAAATTGTAAGAGTACAGAATCTTTATGTTCTGTTCGGTTGAACGGAAATAGTAAAAATCGGAAAGAGCCATGGTTTTCAAGGGAAATTGGACACTTGGTTCGAAAAAAGAGAGATATCTACAATAATTATAGGAGGCATGAAGTAAATGACGTGCTAGATGAGTATAAGGAATGTAAAAAGAATCTTAAGAAAGAAATAAGAAAAGCTAAAAGAAGATATGAGGTTGCTTTGGCAAGAAAGGTGAAAGTAAATCCAAAGGGTTTCTACAGCTATATTAATAGCAAAAGGATAACGAGGGATAAAATTGGACCATTAGAGAGCCAGAATGGACAGCTATCTGCAGAGCCAAAAGAGATGGGGGAGATATTGAACAATTTCTTTACTTCGGTATTCACCAAGGAGAAGGATATTGAACTCTGTGAGGTAAGGGAAAAAAGTAGAGTAGCTATGGAAACTATGCGATTCAAAGAGGAGGACGTACTGACACTTTTGAAAAATATAAAAGTGGATAAGTCTCCAGGTCCAGACAGGATATTCCCTAAGACATTGAGGGAAGTTAGTGTAGAAATAGCAGGGGCTATGACAGAAATATTTCAGATGTCATTAGAAACGGGAATAGTGCCGGAGGATTGCCGCACTGCTCATGTTGTTCCATTGTTTAAAAAGGGTTCAAAGAATAAACCTAGCAATTATAGACCTGTTAGTTTGACGTCATTGGTGGGCAAATTAATGGAAAGGATACTTAGAGATAATATATATAAGCATCTGGATAAACAGGGTCTGATCAAGAACAGTCAACATGGATTTGTGCCTGGAAGGTCATGTTTGACAAACCTTCTTGAATTTTTTGAAGCGGTTACAAGGGAAATTGATGAGGGTAAAGCAGTGGATGTTGTCTATATGGATTTCAGTAAGGCCTTTGACAAGGTCCCCATGGAAGGTTGGTTAAGAACGTTCAATCTTTAGGTGGTTAATGGCGGAGTAGCAAGATGGATTCAACAGTGGCTGAATGGGAGATGCCAGAGAGTAATGGTGGATGGCTGTTTGTCAGGTTGGAAGCCGGTGACCAGTGGGGTGCCTCAGGGATCTGTGTTGGGTCCACTCTTGTTTGTCATGTACATCAATGATCTAGATGATGGGGTGGAAAATTGGATAAGTAAGTATGCAGATGATACTAAGATAGGGGGTGCTGTGGATAATGAAGTAGATTTTCAAAGTCTACAGAGAGATTTGGGCCATTTGGAAGAGTGGGCTGAAAGATGGCAGATGGAGTTTAATGCTGATAAGTGTGAGGTGCTACATCTTGGCAGGACAAATCAAAATAGGACGTACATGGTAAATGGTAGGGAATTGAGGAATGCTGTGGAACAGAGGGATCTGGGAATAACTGTGCATAGTTCCCTGAAGGTGTAATCGCATGTAGAAAGGGTGGTAAAGAAAGCTTTTGGTGTGCTGGCCTTTATAAATCAAGAGCATTGAATATAGGAGTAGGGAAGTAATGTTAAAATTGTACAAGGCATTGGTGAGACCAATTCTGGAGTATGGTGTCCAATTTTGGTCGCCTAATTATAGGAAGGATGTCAACAAAATAGAGAGAGTACAGAGGAGATTTACTAGAATGTTGCCTGGGTTCCAGCAACTAAGTTACAGAGAAAGGTTGAACAAGTTAGGTCTTTATTCTTTGGAGCGCAGAAGGTTAAGGGGGGACTTGATTGAGGTCTTTAAAATGATGAAAGGGATAGACAGAGTTGTCGTGGATAAGCTTTTCCCATTGAGGGTAGGGAAGATTCAAACAAGAGGGCATGACATGAGAATTAAGGGACAGAAGTTTAGGGGTAACATGAGGGGGAACTTCTTTACTCAGAGAGTGGTGGCTGTGTGGAATGATCTTCCTGCAGAAGTGGTGGAGGCAGGATCGATTTTAACATTTAAAAGTAAAGTGAATAGGTATATGGACGGGAAGGGAATGGAGGGGTATGGTCTGAGTGCAGGTAGATGGGACCAGGGGAAAATAAGTGGTCGGCACGGACTGGAAGGGCCGAGAAGGCCTGTTTCTGTGATGTAATTGTTATATGGTTATTATATGGTTATCAGTTTAGTTTATTGACCCTTGTGGCGAGGCAGTGTGAAAAGTTTTGTTGCGTGCTAACCATTCTGCGGAAAGACAATACATAATTACAATTGAGCCAAAATGGAAGGACGTGCATTGGAGGCAGTGCAGTGAAGATTCACTGGATTGATTTCTGGGATGAGGTGGTTGACACCCAAATAAAGTTGCATAGTTTGGTTTGCATAGCCAGTACTAATTCGAGTATGGAGGAATGAATTGAACCGTACAAGATTCTGAGGACCATTGACAACGTGACGCCATAAAGATGTTTCCAAGGTGGGAGATCCAGAACTATGAGGCATAGTTTTAGAAAAATGGGCTTGGCCATTTCAGACAAGAATTGAGGATAAATGTATTTTCTCAGAGGCTCGTGGATCTTTGGATTTCTCCACCCAGAGAATTGTGAAGGCAGAGTCTGTGACAACATTCAAGGATGAGATTGATAGACATTTGAACTATAAATTCAGACTTTTATAAGAAGAGACAGGGGAAAATGCTGCTGGGGCAATTTTGAATAGCTCTGACCTCACTGAATGGTGGAACAGTCTCAGGGGCCAACTGGTCTAATTGAACTCCTGTTTCTACTGTTATTAATGAAGTTGTACACGTATCGCAATGGGAATTTAAAAGGGAAGGAGATAAAGAAATAAACTTATGCACACATTTATTTATTTATTTTTTACTTTATTTTATTAGAAGTAATCTATTTACAATAATGTAAACAGCTTTACAAATCTCAACTTAATTACACATTTTTTAAATAACCCATTGACAGTTATCATCTTCTATTTTTTTGGAAATGAAGAAAAGAATAGAATAGTTTTAAATCAATAAGAAAGTGATTAAATAATAATTTGATTATATAGAAAAGAAAAAGAAAATAGAGCAAGGAAAAAAGATTATAGATTAACAAAAAGTGAAAAAATATTATATATATATATATCAATGAAAATCAACAAAATATATTGTATCTAAAACTATTACAATAATAATATCAATGAAGACATGCCTATTAATCCTAGTATAAGAATCAATTATTCTCATCAAATCCCGCTGGGTACCCGTCAGGCTGTGACGTCAAGAACAGCTACTTCTCTAGATACTGTATATATGGAGACCATATTTGTTCGCAGGTATTATATTTGTCCAATAGGACAAATCTGATTCTTTCTAATTGTAACGTCTCCAACATCTCTGCTGCCCACATTTTGATTGTGGGGGATAATGTTCCCTTCCAAAATGTCAATATGATTTTTTTCCCTATTATCAAACAGTAATCAAAGAAATTTCTTTGATTTCCTGTAAGTACCGAATTTGAATCCAAAATCCCAAGTATTATTAACTTTGGGTCTGGGTCCAATCTAATTTTTAGAACCTCAGAAATAACCTTAAAAATTTCTGTCCAGTAGTAATTCAGTTTGGGACATGTAGCAAAACTGTGTGTTAAATTTGCTTCTAAGTTCTTACATTTGTCACAAATTGAAGAGAGATTGTGAAAGATACTATTTAATTTAGTTTTTGAATAGTGTAATCTGTATAATACTTTGAATTGTATCAATGTATGTCTGGCATTTAACGAACACCGATGTATTTGCTGTAAACTTTCTTCCCAATTTTCTTTTGTTATGGATAAACCAATTTCCTTTTCCCATGCTTGCCGATATGTTTCCGTTGTTGGATTCTCCTTATCCAAGATTATGTTATATATATGGGCTATTAATTTTTCTGTATTTGGGTGTAAATTAAACAAATCATCTAATAATCCTGGTACTTTATTTTTATAATCTAGTGTGTTTGATTTTATATAATCTCTAATTTGTAAGTACCTAAACAAGTGTTGCGGAGACAATCCGTAAATATCTTGTAACTCTTGGAATAAAAGGAATTTTCCTTTTCTATAAAGGTGCTCTATCCTTTTAATTCCTAAATCATCCCAATGTCTAAACCCTCCATCCAATATAGAGGGCTTAAATAACTTATGCACACATTTAAACTCAAAGTTATTTGATCCCCAGAAAAATAGTTAGAATTAAATTATTTGGTTTAGGGTAGTGTAAAGTGAGGACTGCAACATTGTTATATTTTAAAATTATTTTTAACTTAAATGTAGGGGTTGCATTTCACTCCACTTCTCTTCCTACATTATTTTGCATCCTTTTTATCTCTGGCTTTGCCCACCCATTTGCCAAAATGTTATTAAAAAAAACCTCACCAGTATCCACCTATCAATTGCCAGGCTTTGGCCTGCCCCACCGCTCTTTTCCAGCTCCAACATCAATCAGTCTGATGATGGGACCTGGCTCAAAACATCATTCAAAAATTTTCAGAGCAGAATTAGGCCATTCAGCCCATCAAGTCTACTCCGCCATTCAGTCATGGCTGATCTGTCTTTCCCTATCAACCCCATTCGCTCCTGCCTTCTCCCCATAATCCCTGACACGTTTTGTGGGGATAAATTTAACAAACAGAATAGGAACAAGGTAGACGTAGTGAAGAGATAAAAGGCACAAGAGATGAAACCCTAGGTAATTACAGATCCTGCCCTTAAACAGGGCAAGGGGAATTATGAGGGAGGCAAGGTAGAGTTATCCCCAAAAGGAAAAATTGGGGCAGGCAGCCAGTTAAGTGGGAATAGTAAGATTGAACGAGAACTTACCAGTTCGAAGGTTGATCTTTATTTTATGAGGAGTCGAAGTGAGGGATTTCGTGAAGAGCCCGCCGGCGCGCATGCTCGACATACTTCAAAGTAGCGGCGTGGAATCACAGAAACCAACAATAGAAATGACTTTGCATAGTAAGATTGAAGTGACTAAGATTACCAGATGAAGGTGATTGAGGGTTGGGCGAGGAGGGCACGAAATCCCTCACTTCGACTCCTCATAAAATAAAGATCAACCTTCGAACTGGTAAGTTCTCGTTCAATCTTACTATTTCATTTCGGAGTCACGTGAGTGACTTCGTGAAGACTTCAAAGCTTCTGTGATTACACGCCCTGGACCACGTCCATGCTGACACACTACTACCAGGGATGGATGGGAGGAACAAACTTGCTCAATAGTTCATACTGCAAAACAAGAGCATATTTATTAATAACAAATCAAAAACCCCTCATGCGGGGACATCTCCACGTTCTGACCCTGCATTCAGCACGGCTTCTGCGAACTGTAGCGGAGCAGCAACAGGCTTGTTATAAAAACGCCGGAATACAGCTTCATTAGCCCATCCTGCTGTGGCGAGAACTTGGTCCATGGGCACCTCCATGACCCTCGCCGCTGACGTCGATGCAGCCCTGGTGGAATGAGACTTGAACACATTAGTGTCGATACCTGACTTACCCAAGACGACTCGAAGCCACCTGGATATCGTCTGGACTGTCACTCGATGATGAGGTCTCTTATGAGTGACAAGCAGGTATCTCTCCATTCCTCTGATGCGTGCCGTCACCTTGACATAGTGGCGGATATGTGAGGCTAAACATAGCCTAGCATCTGCGGGGTATGCCGGGAACTTCAGCTGCAGCCCTGTGCACCCAGGTCTATGCTGCTTTAGTAGCTCATCAATGAAAAATACTACTTCTGTAGGGGTAGATGTCATTCTGTCGACACAAAGTTTGTGTAGTGTCTGTACCCTCTGAGCTGAAGTCAGCGCTAGTAACATCACCAGCTTCATGGTGAGTTGGTCCAGTTGGAGCCCTTCCATGGGAGACCACGTCCTGAGCAGGGTTAATACGTCCCTGACATCCCAGGTGATATTATAGCGTGGTGTAGGCGGATTCATATTGAATATACCCCGCATGAGTCTGAACACTAGCCCGTTGGATCCTACCCCAATCTTGAGGTAGAATGATAGCGCACTTCTGGCGCTGTTGATGGCACTGTAACTTAAGTGTTCATCATGGTGCAACCCCGCGAGGAATTCCAGGACGTCGGTTATTGTCACGTCATCGTACGTGATGCGAGAGCGGCTGCAGTAGGCTTCCCACTTCTTAATATGCGAGCGGTATCTTCGCCTTGTGGACTCTCGACACGACGCCCCAATGGTATCCATGGTCCGAGCCGAGAGGCCGTATTGGACTAACGGCCTGTTCAGAACCTGCAAGCCAACAAATTTAAATAGCCATGGCAGGGATGTGGCTCCCCTGAGACAGGGTGAGTAACCAATTGTGGGCAACCCTTCAAAAGGACCCAAGGTTCGTTGAGCATGTCAAAGACCACCGGATACCAAGGCTGCGTGGGCCAGTCGGGTATACTAAGGATGCCCTTGGCAGCATCTGCCTGAATCTTTCGCAATACCCGACTGATGAGGCAAAACGGGGGGGAAGGCATAGAAAAACCAATTCCCCCAGTCCAGCGAGAATGCATCTAGCGCTATTGCCCCAGGATCTGGTTCCCATGAAACGTAGGCTGGTACCTGATGGTTTAACCGTGACGCAAAAAGGTCAATGTCCGGTTTACCAAATTTGGCTGTGACTTTAAAAAAAATCTCAGGATGCAACATCCATTCAATATTGTCATTAAATTTGCGTGACCTGGTGTCCGCCACAGTATTAAGTTCACCTGGCAAATAGGTAGCTGAAATCCAAATGTCTCTTTGAACACACCAGAGCCAAATTGAGTTAGCCAATTTGTCACATGAAACTGACCTGGTACCACCCATATGGTTTAAATATGCCACAGCTGTGGTGTTGTCTATTTGGAAACGAACGTGTGCTCCAACAAGCTTGGAACAATATGCACAAAGTCCGTGGAATGCTGCCAGCAACTCCAAATAGTTAATCCCTTGAGTCAACAACATCGACGACTCAAGGGTGTCCCATCTGCCCCCACAACTAGAGCAATTATCAGTAGCTCCCCAGCCATTGGAGCTTGCATCAGTCTGTAAATATACCACCGGATTAGCCTCCCTAACAGGCTTGAATGAGTTGCTAATGTGACACACCCACCATTGCAACTCAGTTATCGCTTCGGCCGGCAGCTGCATTGATCGATCATAATGACCAGCGTTCCGTTTTAACGCAGTAATTTTAGCTCTTTGCAAATTCTGATAATGCAAAGGTCCATATCGTGCTGCCGGAAACAAAGCCACTAGCTTGCCAATTACTGTGGCTGTATGCCGAATCAATGGTATATTGGTGCCAATTAAATCTCTGCACACCTGAGTGACTTCCTCAATTTTGTTAATTGGTATAGTTATCCTCATGCTCATTGAGTTCACCGTGAACCCTAGGTAATTAATTACCTGGGCAGGGCAGAACTTCGATTTCTCTGGATGGACAATGAATCCTAATTGTTGAAATATATTGACAGCAGCTGCAACACCCTGTTCGGCCAATTGCAGGGTGTGGCCCACAATAAAGACATCATCTAAATAGGCCATCACTATATGATGTCGTTGTCTCAAATAAGCCATGATTGGCTTCACCAATTTAGTGAACAATCTAGGGGCTGTAGTGAGCCCATTAGGCAAAGCCTTATACTGCCAAAGTTGCCCCATCCAGATAAATTTCAAAAACCTTCTATCATATTTCTGGATGGATACTGAATAATATGCATCCCTCAAATCAATGCATGCCATAAAGCAGCCATGAGAAATCAATGATTTGGCTGTTTCAAACGTATCCATTTTAAAATGAGTATATGTTACAAACGTATTCAAACGGGTTAGATCAATAATGACACGATAGCCTCCATCCTTCTTCGGTCTAGTAAATATGTTCGAAACAAATTCAATTGGCTCATGCACCGTTTTCTCAATCACACCCTTCTGTTCCAGACTTAAAATTTCCTTATAACCTGCTGCCTATTCTGCAGCAGACAATTTAAACGTACGACCAGGCATGTGCTGGGATGGAGGAATGTCGCCATTAATAAACTCAATTTTATGCCCCCGAATATTCCGCAACACATACTCATCACCAGTAAAATTACCCCATGCACCCAAAAACAACCGTAAACGACCACCAACATGGGAAGTTAAACAGAGAGAAAAAAGAGAACCAGACCCCCTCACCTCCGTGGTTACCGGCGGTCCTTGACACGTGTGGGTGGCCGTGGAGGTGCTGGGTTGGCTTGAGGGCGCGGCGTCTTCGATTTCCACCAAGGTCTCTGCCGACCCTGTCCTAAAAAAGACCCTTGGTGCTGGTTCTGGTGCTGTTGTCGTTGTGGAGCTAGAGGGTGAGTCCTCGTCGAGGCACTGGCCGACCCTCGTGAGCAAATGTATGGAGCTTTTGAGCCTGACGGTGTGGGGGCACTCTGAGAGCGCATGATCCCCACCGTTTTGGCTTGTTCGTCAAGCTCTTTGACTCTCTTCGAGAGGTCCTCACCAAAGAGCTGACGGGGCGGCGGTGTTTTGCACAATCCTGCAAACTTCGGGTTGAGTGCTGGGCGGAACCCGTTGATTTCGAAACCCGTTGATTTCGTGCTGGGTCGCGCACAATAGGGCCAGAGCATCTTCCTGGTCCAAATTCAGTTCGTCCCCGTCCACCGACCGCGCAAAGGCGGTAATACCGGCCGTGAGGAGTTTCAGGATCCGCTGCAATTTTAGCTCCTGTTGACGGATAGCCGCACTGATGTTGCCCCATATTGGCGTATTGACCACAGGCACGTTGAGGGAGTTGCAGTTTGATGGAGCCTTGTGAGGGCTCATAGCCTGGATGAGGACTTCTTCCTGCAGCACCTGATTATTAAGAAAGTCCACTGTGGCTACCAGCTTTGTATTTAGAGGAAGACCAGATGAATGTGGGGCCGCGAATTTGGTCGCCACATCCAAGAGTTCCTCCGCCGGCACCTCCAACGGGATCCACCAGAACCTCCTCCTCCTGCTGCTCCAGGCTGATAGTACATGTTGGTGAAGACGCCCTGTGCCTGTTGCTGCCCTGCTGTTGTTGACGTTGAAGCAGGAGCTCCAGCAGCCGCTCCATACGGTCAATACGCCCTTCACCCTGAACACTCAGGTGGTCGGAGTCCTCCGGCTCTGAAAAGAAAACCGGGCTCCTGTCATCGGCCCGCACCTCGTCAAGGCCCTGCCGGTGCCGGTAGTTGTCGCTAACAGCCGCCGAGGCGAAACTGCGCGATTCCTGCGCGGGCGTGTTCAACCGCCTCCGTTTAGCGGGAGCTGAAGCCGCTGCCACTAAGGACACTTGCGGCGTGGTGTCGGCACCAGCCGAAGCATGGCTGCCTGAAGCCCACGCAGTCTTGCCGGCTGCCCACATCGTGGACCTTGCCGACGCATGGTCTCGCCCACCCATCCATGGGGGGCTCGGCGACCGTGACGAGACCCGACTCAACCGACCCGTCCCGGCGTCGAGAGTCGGGGTGTGCCGGCTGGACCTCACAGCCGCCCCGGGTCTCGCCCTGGAACCTGACCGCTCCTCCGCGGCAGGCAATGCCTTAGCCCTGACAGGGTTAGGCTTCTGGGCTCCTGCCCTCCCCCTTCTCGGAGGGCTGAGTGGAACAGGCCGTGCAATGGCACGTGCCGTGCTCGAGGTCGCCAGCGAGCCCGCTGACGACCTGACTGCCATGGCAGGGTCCCCCTGCTCTGGCGGCACACCACACTCCTCCTCGTCGAACTCCTCCGAGCTGTGGTGTGCTGGCGGATCTGGACCTGTAAACACAGGGCTTACCCACATCTCCGCCTGAGTCCCGGCCTGCGTTGCAGGTACTGCCGATGGTAATGGCCCCGGAACTGTTGGCCGTCGAATTCGTCCAGACATCCTCCGGCCCTTGAAACTCCCATCCATGTCCTTGCTGCAAGACATAATCAGACAACAAGGACCACCAACTAAAGGTAGAATACTTACCTCCGTGGCCCCTTATGAAGGGCTGGCGAGGAGCGCGCTCCACCGCCAGCCGTCGCAGCAACGCGGTACGACGATATGTCGAGCATGCGCGCCGGCGGGCTCTTCACGAAGTCACTCACATGACTCCGAAATGAAATTGAAGGGACTGCTTTATTGGCATGATTCTCGACCATTTGGAGTGGGTTGGGTCAAGGAATAAGAAAGGACAACAGAAGAATCATGGAATTCATTAGTCTGATTCTCCAAACGTTGGAGAAGGAAATAAGCCAGACTGAAAGTAAATGTAGACTCAAAGATGTAAGGTACAGGCAGCATAGTGGAGCAGCTGGTAGAGCTGCTGCCTCACAGCTTCAGAGACCAGAGTTTGCTCCTGACCACAGGCACTGTCCTGACACCTATTGTCCATTCCCTCCACAGATACTGCCTGACTCGCTGAATTACTCCAGCACTTTGTGTTTATTTTTGTAAGTCAGCATCTGCAGTTCTTTGTGTCTTCTTAAAAGCCTACTTTTGGCTACAGCATATCAATTCCAAGTTTTCTTCCCAGCACTTCCCTGGCATAATTGAAGCTTCAGAAAGGTCAGTGAAAACGCAATCAGTCATGTGCCATATACCATCACACAGCCTGCTTCAGCACCCTTTCAAAGGGTAGTCCTGGAGAAAATTGTAAAACAGTAGATTTGTTTGGTAAACTATAAACAGAATGTACAATAAACAGTACAGAGAAATACATACTGTGCTTTATTCCTCATATCAATAACTCTTAATCATTGAAAGAGATACAGTGGACATCTTACCATTTCACAACCAGGCACAGGATATGTTTTTATGAAGAATGTGTATTTTTATGAGAAGATTTCATTTGCTGCTCAAAGCAGCCATCTACGTGAGCTATCTATCTCATTGTTTCTTCTTCAGTAGTTAGAATTGAAAATAAATATGGTCTAATCAGGACTGCTGAAGAAATTGGCATAGAGAAAAAAATGTACTTTCAAGCTAAATACATTGTACCAGACAATAAACAATGTTAATCATCATATTGTAGTTCAAGTTGTCTCTGCGAATAAGTAAATGTTTAGGACGGACTTGCATTCAAACAATCAGCTGCATTATCAGGTACATATAAAAACTGACGCAAAATCGACTTTTGAAATCCTTCAGTGGCCATGCGTAATGAGCCTTCTGCTCTGGCAGCATGTTCTTCACAATACCCCACTCACTGCATCTGCAGTGCAGCACATGCAAGGTCTTCGTATTTTTAATCTTTATCTTTATAAGATAACAGGTACCATTGTGTACTGTGAATGTACAGTAGATTTGATCGGAGTGAAGTGACGTGATGTACCAATTCATAACACGTAATATACAATCAATGAAAGTGACAAATTACCTATTATCAACAAACAATAGCAACTGCCAATTGTTTTTGCTGTACATTTACAAATATGAAAAACATGGTTATTTCACTTATTAAATTATTTTTTAATTATTATTTCACACATTTCCTTAGAGGAAATATTTAGAGGATAATTGATAAATATTCTGTGGTTTATGCCATTAATTGTTGCCACAAACAATACTCGCACAGAGGATTGAGCATTTTTGAGGAAAAAAATAATAATTTTCCTTTTGTTTTCATAATTATGCTACAGAGAGCTGTATCTACCATACATCGTCTTTAGTTTTACTTCACATGTATTTTGGTTGTATCCTCGCAGCAAGCTTCCATTGTAATTTGTTTAACAAATATAACGTTGAAGTTTAAAAAAGGGTTTCACTTCCTTTCTTACTTGTAAGTTCTTGTTTTTAAACTTTTGTCCCCTAGTATTTCAACCCTTTGCCAGGGTGAATTATTTGCCTACATCATCAAATCCTCTTCCCCATTTTGTGGCCCAGCTAGAAAACAGAACCAAAAAGTCAAAGTCAAACTTTATTGTCATTTAGAAATACATCAATATATGCAGTTCCAAACGAAATTCCGTTGCATTTGGCTCCCTGTGCAACATGATAATTAACAGAAGGATTAACATGGATAAAATGGATAAAAACGATAAATAGACAATGGTGGCAGCCCATTACATGGCATTCAGGAGTCTGATGGCTCGTGGGAAGAAGCTGTTGCAGAACCTTGATGTTCTGCTCCTTATGCTACGATATCTTTTGCCTGAGGGCAGCAGAGTGAACAGTCCGTGATGGAGATGTGTGGTGTCTTTTATAATACTGCTGGCCTTAGACATGCAACATTTGGTCGCAATATCCCCGATTGAGGGGAGAGAGGTCCCGATGATTTTTTCCGCTGTCCTCACCACTCTCTGCACGGACTTCCAGTCAGAGGCTTTACAGTCCCCAAACCAGACAGAGATACAGCTGGTTAAAATACTCTCTATGGTGCCCCTGTAGAAAGTGGTGAGGATGGGATGAAGTCAAGTCACTTCATAAATGAAGTCAAGTCACTGTGTCTAATGAGGTTGTTATTTAAATAGAAATAATTATGCATAAATATGCAGCTATAATCCACAGGGCTGTCTGTAGTGCCCTGCAATGCTGAGTGAGGCCCTCTTTTATTTGAACTTGCAGTTTCTGAATGAATGAGTACTTTGTTGTCACATTTTTTGCTTGCATACGTATCCAAGGTACGCAAATAGTCGCCACATAAAGAGCGCTTATAAAGTTACAAAGTAACCTGCGCCAGGTCCCCCTTTGTTTTTCTTCCCCCCCCCCACCCCTCCCTTATGGTGGTCCCCCCACGCCGGGTCCTCCATTGTTCTTCCCCCTCCCTCACTGCTACTGTTTCCATCAATATAAGTCCTTTGTTCGTATTCGTTCCACTTTATTGTCGGAAGTGTATATACTGTGACTAGAACGATGATAATAGTCCAGCTCTTCCTGATCCAGATCCTTTATCAAGATCCCACCAGCTTAGTTCCATTGGCAGCAAGATCTCTGGAAGCTCATTGAGGGAGAAAACTGTCTTGAAAGCTTTGATAGCCGTCAAAGTGGGGGGCTTGGTGTGGAGGTTTAGTGAGTTGCAAAGGCAGTGAGGCTTTACATATGCTTCTGCCATGCAGAGGCAATAAAAAAACCGATTAACACCCAAATGAATAACTCTTATACTTTTTAAAATAAAAATATTGCCTAAAATAATTTATAATATTACACTTTTAAAAGTCAATGCAAAGCAGTGTGTCTTTTCCTATCCTTCCTTATATCCTTCCACCCTGCAGTCCCTGAAATTAATGGGGACATCAACGGAAAGCCATACCCAAATGGAAGTCTGGGACATCTCAGCACAGCTTTGTTTTGCTGTCGGGTATTGCCATGGCACCTCGAGACGACCTTTTTTAAAGACAACCTTTAGCTTGTCCAGATATTTCATAAGATCATAAGTGATAGTGGTAGAATGAAGCCATTTGGCTCATCAAGCCTACTCCGCCATTCAATCATGGCTGATCCATCTCTCCCTCCTGACCCCATTCTCCTGCCTTCTCCCCATAACCTCTGACATCTATACTAATCAAGAATCTATCTAAATATATCCACCGATTTTGCCTCCACAGCCCTTCTGTGGCAAAGATTCCACAGATTCACCACCCTCTGATTAAGGAAATTTCTCTTCATCTTCCGAAAGAACGTCCTTTAATTCTGAGGCTACGACCTAGTACTAGACTCTCCCACTAGTGGAAACATCATCTCATCATCCATTCTATCCAAGCCTTTCTCTATTCTGTATGTTTTCATGAGGTCCCCCCTCTTTTTGAATCTTCATTTTCTGAGATTCACCATTCCTCCTTTCTAATAGTCTATAATCAACCCAAAAATAAACACTACTGTCACCTAGTATATTAAAATTATGTTCACATAGTCCAATTTCTAGGCAGAGAACATACGCTGACTTTCTGAGACAATATGTCAACACAGAGGAAAAAGAAAATACCAGTGATAGAAGACAATTTGAAAATTTGAAAATTGTGGTACACAATGAGGGAGAGCAAATTATTGAGGATAAATTTTGAGATGGGAAACCTAATTTAGTTTGATATGGTGTCGTTATGATATTCTGAAGTATTTACTTTTTAAAATTAATTCCACTTGTTAGCTTAAAGCCCAATGGTGTGAACACTGGATTTTTCAGTTACAGGTAATCCACACCCCTTGTGTTCCTTTCCCACTCCTAGTGTCCTAGTATCCTCGCTCCTTTCATTTTTTCCTAACTGTTTCCACGTATCACCCACCAGTCCATGCTTTTACTCTCCTCCCTCCCCCTGCCCCACTGACTCTACCTGCCCTTCAGCTCCACCTTACCTGGTTCCACCTATCACTTAAGATATAAACAAAATGCTGGAGCAACTCAGCGGGACAGGCAGAATCTCTTGAGAGAAGGAATGGGTGCCGTTTTGGGTCGAAACTCTCATCTATCTGTCTCACCATTCCCCTCCCCACTTGATACTAGCTCACTTCATACTCATCCCTTTCCTATCCACAGATGCTTCTTGACGTACTGGTAGAGGATAGGTTTTTCTTAGATGAGTACAGAGTGTAAGATAGTCTTGGCTAAGGGAAGGAAGAAGACCGTCTCAGCGGTGCAGAGTGTGTTAGAGGGGAAGAACCTGTTGAGCATGACGAAAGGCAGATGACATTTTGTAAAGCTGGGCACGAAAGAGGATGTAGTTGAGATGAGGATTCACATGAATGATGCTGCTGACAAGTTGTTGCCTGAACCTTTCATATATCATGCTGTAAGAAAAGGCATAAACAAACCAGCTCACTATGAAATAATGCTGGATTAAAAAATAATAGCCAAATCTTGCAAAAATATTTATTACCTGATAGGTAATAGATGTTTTTACAAGATTTGGCTATTATTTCTTTTCACATCTGGATTTGACATTAAATCATCTGGAAATGTTTATATAATGTCATCATTTTTCATGTTCATAAGTGAAAGGAGAATAACAGAATTAGGCCATTCAGTCCATTAAGTCCAACCGTACTAATCAAGAATCTATCCATCTCTGCCTTAAAAATATGCATTGACATTGCACAGCCTTAATATCATAAGTGATGGGAGTAGAATTAGGCCATTTGGCCCTTCATGTCTACTCCAACATTCAATCATGGCTGATCTATCGCTCCATCCTAACCCCAATAGACAATAGGCGCAGGAGTAGGCCATTTGGCCCTTATTTTGCCAGCACCGCCATTCAATGTGATCATGACTGATCATCCACAATCAGTACCCTGTTCCTGCCATCTCTCCCTAAGAGGTCTATCCTACCCCATTCTCCTAACTTCTCCCCATAACCTCTGATGTCTGTACCTCACCAAGAATAGTAAGATTGAACGAGAACTTACCAGTTCGAAGGTTGATCTTTATTTTATGAGGAGTCGAAGTGAGGGATTTCGTGAAGAGCCCGCCGGCGCGCATGCTCGACATACTTCAAAGTAGCGGCGTGGAATCACAGAAACCAACAAAGAAATGACTTCGCATAGTAAGATTGAAGTGACTAAGATTACCAGATGAAGGTGATTGAGGGTTGGGCGAGGAGGGCACAAAATCCCTCACTTCGACTCCTCATAAAATAAAGATCAACCTTCGAACTGGTAAGTTCTCGTTCAATCTTACTATTTCATTTCGGAGTCACGTGAGTGACTTCGTGAAGACTTCAAAGCTTCTGTGATTACACGCCCTGGACCACGTCCATGCTGACACACCACTACCAGGGATGGATGGGAGGAACAAAGTTGCTCAATAGTTCATACTGCAAAACAAGAGCAGAGTTATTAATAACAAATCAAAACCCCTCATGCGGGGACATCTCCACGTTCGTGACCTGCATTCAGCACGGCTTCTGCAAACTGTAGCGGAGCAGCAACAGGCTTGTTATAAAAAGTCTTGAACACAGCTTCATTAGCCCATCCTGCTGTGGCGAGAATTTGGTCCATGGGCACCTCCATGACCCTCGCCGTTGACGTCGATGCAGCCCTGTTGGAAAGAGACTTGAACACATTAGTGTCGATACCTGACTTACTCAAGACGACTGGAAGCCACATGGATATCGTCTGGACTGTCACTCGATGATGAGGTCTCTTATGAGTGACAAGCAGGTATCTCTCCATTCCTCTGATGCGTGCCGTCACCTTGACATAGTGGCGGATATGTGAGGCTACACATAGCCTAGCATCTGCGGGGTATGCCGGGAACTTCAGCTGCAGCCCTGTGCACCCAGGTCTATGCTGCTTTAGTAGCTCGTCAATGAAAAAGACTACTTCTGTGGGGGTAGACGTCATTCTGTCGACACGAAGTTTGTGTAGTGTCTGTACCCTCTGAGCTGAAGTCAGCGCTAGTAACATCACCAGTAAAATTACCCCATGCACCCAAAAACCACTGAAGGCGACCACCAACATGTGAAGTTAAACAGAGAGAAAAGAGAGAACCAGACCCCCTCACCTCCGTGGTTACCGGCGGTCCTTGACACGCGTGTGTGGACGTGGAGGTGCTGGGTTGGCTTGAGGGCGCGGCGTCTTCGTTTTCCACCAGGGTCTCTGCCGACCCTGTCCTAAAAAAGACCCCTGGTGCTGGGTCTGATGTTGCTGTCGTTGTGGAGCTTGAGGGTGGGTCCTCGTCGAGGTACTGGCAGACCCTCGTGATTGAATGTATGGAGACTTTGAGCCTGACGGTGTGGGGGCACTCTGAGGGCGCATGATCCCCACCGTTTTGGCTTGCTCGTCAAGCTCTTTGACTCTCTTCGAGAGGTCCTTCCCAAAGAGCTGACGGGGCGGGGGCGGCGGCGGTGGTTTGCACAATCCTGCAAACTTTGGATTGAGCGCTGGGCGGATGCTGGTTTTGCGAAACCCATTAATTTCGTGCTGGGTCGCGCACAGGAGGGCCAGGGCATCTTCCTGGTCCAAATTCAATTCGTCCCCGTCCACCGACCGCACAAAGGCGGTAATACCGGCCGTGAGGAGCTTCAGGATCCGCTGCAGTTTTACCTCCTGTTGACGGATAGCCGCACTGATGTTGCCCCATATCGGCGTATTGACCACAGGCACGTTGAGGGAGTTGCAATTGGATGGAGCCTTGTGACGGCTCAATGCCTGGATGAGGACTTCTTCCTGCTGCTCCAGGCTGATAGTAGATGTTTGTGCCTGTTGCTGCCCTGCTGTTGTTGACGTTGAAGCAGGAGCTCCAGCAGCCGCTCCATACGGTCAATACGCCCTTCACCCTGAACACTCAGGTGGTCGGAGTCCTCCGGCTCTGAAAAGAAAACCGGGCTCCTGTCATCGGCCCGCACCTCATCAAGGCCCTGCCGGTGCCGGTAGTTGTCGCTAACAGCCGCCGAGGCGAAACTGCGCGATTCCTGCGCGGGCGTGTTCAACCGCCTCCGTCTAGCGGGAGCTGAAGCCGCTGCCACTAAGGGCACTTGCGGCGAGGTGTTGGCACCAGCCGAAGCATGGCTGCCTGGGGCCCGCGCAGTCTTGCCGGCTGCCCACATCGTGGACCTTGCCGACGCATGGTCTCGCCCACCCATCCATGGGGGGCTCGGCGACCGTGACGAGACCCGACTCAACCGACCCGTCCCGGCGTCGAGAGTCGGGGTGTGCCGGCTGGACCTCACAGCCGCCCCGGGTCTCTCCCTGGAACCTGACCGCTCCTCCGTGTCAGGCAATGCCTTAGCCCTGGCAGGGTTAGGCTTCTGGGCTCCTGCCCTCCCCCTTCTCGGAGGGCTGAGTGGAACAGGCCGTGCAGCCGCACGCACCCAGCTCGAGGTCGCCAGCGAGCCCGCTGACGACCTGACTGCCATGGCAGGGTCCCCCTGCTCTGGCGGCACACCACACTCCTCCTCGTCGAACTCCTCCGAGCTGTGGTGTGCTGGCGGATCTGGACCTGTGAACACAGGGCTTACCCACATCTCCGCCTGAGTCCCGGCCTGCGATGCAGGTACTGCCGATGGTAAAGGCCCCGGAACTGTTGACCGGCGAACTCGTCCTGACGTCCTCCGGCCCTTGGAACTCCCATCCATGTCCTTGCTGCAAGACAAAACCAACAACAAGGACCACCAACTAAAGGTAGAATACTTACCTCCGTGGCCCCTTCTGAAGGGCTGGCGAGGAGCGCGCTCCACCGCCAGCCGTCGCAGCAACACGGTACGACGATATGTCGAGCATGCGCGCCGGCGGGCTCTTCACGAAGTCACTCACGTGACTCCGAAATGAAATATATCTGTCTCTGCCTTAAAAATATACACTAACTTGGCCTCCATTGGCAAAGAATTCCACAGATGCACCACCCTCAGAGTAAAGTAGATGAGGAAAGGGCCCCTCCTTATTATTCCACATCTCCTTCCTAAAAGAACGTCCTTTAATTCCTAGGTTATGGGTAATTCTTCATCAATAGTTACCCTTGCCACATTCACTCTATCCAAGCCTTTCACTATTCTGTATGTTTCAATGAGGCCCCCCTTACTGTGGCAGTGATTTTTTGTGTTTTAGGTTTATTTGACAGTGTATTGAAATAACATGATGACCATTTCTGCAACAGTTACTGTTGTTCAGGATTTACTAGTGTAAGTTACCTACTGTTACTGAAGCTGGAAAGTAGGTGTTTGTTTTTACTGTACTGTGGTCGCTGTATTTCATACAGCGTGGAGCCATGTCACTCACCAGCAGATTTTCTTTGCTGGTAGCAGTCTTGTGTGGTGAATAAACATTTTCATTTATTTTTAAGAAAACTTGCAGAAAAGTGGATTGCCAACAAACCCTTCCTCTCTCCAAAAAATCTAACCTTTTAAAGTGGGAGAATCAAATTGTGTATTTGCCCATTCTTTTTAAATCAGAATGTTGCGGAGCAAAGTACAAGTTACTTTTATACAGGTGCTTGCAAAAGGAGTTATAGTGCTAAGTTATTTTTGAAGTATCTTACCATTTGATGAAATGAAGGTCACATTACAGTCTAATTTCATTGCAATTTACCTTAATCACATTATGACGCATTTAAAAGATACCTGTTACCAAAATAAACTCCCACTTCGAGACACTGTTACGCACAAGAGAGCATAAGTGATGACAGGAATTTAGTGGTGAGCCAACAGTTGATCTGACAAGATTGCTGCTTCTTTCTGTGACTCTAACATCTAATCATGGTTACAATTTTTTTCCAGAGTACTGTCCCATCCCCTTTTTCATATTGTTAATAGATTTTAGTTTACTGAATAGCACCTGAGAACATAGTACAGAACATTTAAAGGACTTTTTATAAATTCCACCTCTCTGACCTTTTTAAGATTTTGAGTGAGCACTCGGCAATCTCTCTGGGCACCTGATTAAGCTCACTTGACACCTGACAAAGTGCAGAAGGCACCTGACCAAACTCAAGCCCTTATTTCCACATATCCAGCATGCTGCTGGAAGGCAGGTCACAAGCATATGTGTGAGATTCATGAGTTCACATGATATCGTTGGACACCAGCATTTAACTGTTCAAAGCTTTGCATGCCTGAGGCGTGTGGCTCTGATGTTGCTGGAAACCCTATCATTAAAATGACAGCTGATATGAATCTGTAATATACTCAATGCAAAATGCCTTTTCCCTGCAGTTTAACTGCTTGCGTGCCATATTCCTATTGACCAGGCAGACTTTAAATTAAGCATAGCATATTGAGTGTGATTTGTGCTTTGCAAAATAAAATAAGAACTAAATTGGCCTTGTGCAATATTTCCAAGCCAGTGTTGGTGAACTGGGTGGAATGGAAAACTGACTCTCAATATGGTAATGCTTATTTTGCTTTTTCATTTAAAATGAGATTTGTCCCCTCTCGGTCTGTATAGTCTGTAAGTCTGTAGTCTGTAATATATGGGGTAGGTGGAGGGGGGGAAAGGGGTTGCAGAATTGGTCTGCTCCAGTGGCATCCCTTGGGATGACCCCAACAGTTTGTAGGGGTGGCAGAAGTCCCCTTCTTGTGCCAAAGACAGCATAGCGAATGTGCGCCAAAATACGTGTAGATGAGTGTGTCTGGGCAGATGCATCGGGGTTCCCATGACCCATGGCAAATATTTAATAAAACTAGCAGTTGCTTTCTTCAGTGATTGAGACAATTACCCAGCCTGATCCTGTTGGCGAACTGTTGGTATCAATAGGGTGTTCAAGAAGGAACTACAGATGCTGGAAAATCGAAGGTAGACAAAAGTGCTGGAGAAACTCAGCGGGTGAGGCAGCATCTATGGAGCGAAGGAAATAGGCAACGTTTCAGGCCGAAACGTTGAAGAAGGGTTTCGGCCCGAAACTTTGCCTATTTCCTTTGCTCCATAGATGCTGCCTCAC
The DNA here is from genome assembly GCA_963514005.1 of Raja brachyura. Next base: position 65,361,062 of record OY740781.1, on the reverse strand, counting down.
CTGCTGAGCTGCTCGAACACTCTGGTATCAATAGGGTCATTAGAGATTAGAGTTCCAGAAACACTTTGTACATAAAGTTGCCGTACAGTTTTTTGTTTGTCCGGTGATCTTGTATAGAACATACGTGAATTTCTTCCCCAACAAGCCATCCTGGAATATCTGACATATGAATGTTAGGCCAACATGTGTAGCCTATATATATATATATATATATTATATGGCCTATATTTACAAGATCTGATCTAACCACTACTCTTTCAGGCAGTCTCCTGGCAATATAACATAGGACACTTGTAGATAGCACAGCATATCCTTGGGAGGCAGATGATTAGGTACCATTTCAATTTTACTTTAAGTTCATCAGCATTGTAAAGTTTAAAAATTGTTTGTGTAGATGATTGGCCTATCATTATGAAAATCAGACTTGCACCTATTTAATGCTTTTCAGCACCACCAAGATAGCCATATGAAATATATATTTGAACTATTGCTGTAACAAACACGATCAAGTTGCATTTACACAGGGCCTTTCATATTCCTTTCACCATTTCCAAAAAGTGCTTTAAAGGCCAAGAAATGGTTTTGAAATATAATAATTTATGCAATACAGGAAATATGGCAGTAAGTTCACCCTCAGCGAGTTCTCACAAACAGTCATGTGATAATGACTAGATAATCTGCTTTTAGTGGTGGTGATTGATGGCTGAATATTGGCCATGGCACCTGGCTCCCTTGCTCTTCATCGAAGTAATGGTATGAGACCTTTTGGTATCCTTGCACTCAATCAGGGCCTATGTTTAACAACACACCCCACAGGCAGCAACTCCAGCAGTGGTGCTATACTTCAACATTTTATTTTTACATCATCTCACATTTTTATGCTAAAGGCTCTGGTGAAACATTATGATTTTAAGATAATAGTGTTGCCAATTATTGATTAATAATTGCACATTGAATTTTATTGACAGAAATAACTTTCAGATTTTGCTATATTGTCAGTTATTGATCCTCTGCCATTTTCCCAGTTAGCATTTTTGATATTTTTAACACAAACATTGTCTTTCTGCTTTATGTGCTCAGATTTTACAGGAAATTGTTATAAATGGACATATGCATATCTGTTCAATATATTTATTATAATAGAATGTCGCAGTAAACTTGTTTGTTTTGTTTTCTTCTGGAGAAATGCCAGATCCTGATCCTCTATAGTAATCCATGCCGGGATTTATAGTCAGCCCGGCTCTTTGCTTGTACTGTGCACTAATGCTTCTGGTTCAAAGGAGGTGCAACTTTGTTAGTTGTGTGATGCCACATAAGAGTCCACTAACTGATTCTAGCATTAAGAAGATAAAACTAGTCATATTTTCTTAAAATGAAATGAATGATTGGATGTCCCAGTTAAAACGGAAAATAAAACAGGAAACCTTGTTTTCTTCTGTCTTATTGGAGCTGGAATGAATATTCTCTGAGTTACTGAGAGGACGTACAGGCTTCTTCATATGGTTTCATACATGCAGCTGAGCAGCTGTGGAGCAGTTACAAAATCATTTGGAATTGTCATGGAGAAAATTTCATTGGAAATGTGAAACTGTCTCAAGTACCTGGCTCAGGATAAAAGCTTCCACTTATTTTATGGAAAATATTAAGCAGGCAAAATAAGTTTGTTCACTCTGGATTTAACAGCATCAGTTGATCAAAGGATGGACAACGAGAGAATTCTTCATTCATTGTGTTCTGTTTCTGAATGACGGACCTGCTACTATGTGTTTTCCTCTCCTGCAGAAAAATCAAAATCCCAACGCTTTGGATTGAGAAGAGAAAGGGATATTTTCCTGAAGTTATATTTTGTTGAAAAACATTATGAAGGACAACTCATGTGTGAGCTCCGGTCACCCGAACATGGCTTTGTGCGACTTGGTGGACCCTTACACTATCAAAGCTAAACCTGTAAAAAGTTCAAAAGCTGAACTTCCATTCATCTGTTTGTTCACAGAGGAGGCCTACCAAAAACTTGCAACAGAGACTCTGGAGGAGCTTGACTGGTGCCTGGACCAGCTGGAGACCCTGCAAACCAGGAATTCTGTCAGTGAAATGGCCTCTAACAAGGTAGGTCGGTGATGTCATGCCTTATTGATTACCTGACCTATTTGGATAATAGTTGAGGCAGAAATAGAATCATAGAGTGATACAGTGTGGAAACAGGCCCTTCGGCCCAACTTGCCCACACCGGCCAACATGTCCAAGCTACACTAGTTCCCATCTGCCAGCATTTGGTCCATATCCCTCCAAACCTGTCCTATACATGTACCTGTCTTAACTGCTTCTTAAATATTGGGATAGCCCCTGCCTCAACTACCTCCTCTGGCAGCTTGTTCCATACACCCACCACCCTTTTGTGAAAAGGTTACACCTCAGATTCCTGTTAAATCTCTTCCCTTTCACCTTAAACCTTCTACACTGGGCAAGAATCTCTGTGCATCTACCCGATCGATTCCTCTCATGATCTTATACACCTTTATAAGATTAAATAATGTGTGCTGTGATATAACATCGAGCCTCATGAATAAAATTTAGTAAGAATGCACCGGTAAAGCAATAAAAGTTTTGCAAGTGATCAAGATCTGACTGATCGAGGGCAAGGAAGATGTTTCTATGGAAAGTTTCCTGTTTAATATCATACAGTCATATTCTGTAAACATTAGGAAAAAACAGCCTCATTAAGAATCAACACACGCATTAAGTTAGGACTCAAATAGGTGGCCCGCTCCCCACACCGAACCTCTGAGCTCAGAAGTTTTACTCTCTATTACATTGCAATCAACGGGTCAAATTAGTGTAACTGCAGGAAAATATTACATTTTTGGGTAAGAATATAGACATTTTTTTATACAAATAGTTCATTTCTTAATAATCTGAACACAGGCCTTATTTATCTACCGTCAATAATATATTTTCTGAAATATATTCTTCACTGAAAATAATATTTTAATCGGTTTTGCAGTGGTGTTATTTCCAGTCTGTTTACAGATTAAGAATTTAAATGCTTTCTGATCATTTTGTGTTTGTTTCTCTGAGACAAATTTAGAATTACAATAAGATGGTCTCATAATCGAATTCTAATGGAATACATTTGGTACAAATATTGTTGATTGTCCAACGCTGTGCAATTTGAATTTAGTACAAGCTTTCATCAGTAAGTACAATGAATGAAGCACATTGCAATTGAAAGGGTTTCCAGTCTGATGTTTTGATGGAAGTTTTGGGAGATAATTTAAGATTACCAGATTATATTGCAAATGGATGCAAAGGCTCAACCCGAAATGTCACCCGCTCCTAAATCCAGAGATGCTGCCTGTCCCGCTGAGTTGCTCTAGCATTTTGTGTCTACTTTGTGTAAACCAGCATCTGCAGTTCCTTCCTACACATTTTGTCTGCTCCAATGAGAAATCTCCTCAAGATATGCCTACTTTGAATAAGTTCTCTGATAAGGGTTCTGCAACAATCTCTCTCACTGCTCCCCCTCCTCTGCTGTCCAGTGAATCCTCCTGCTGTCCAGCTCTACGACCACAATTCTCATTTTCACACCTTCCCCTTCCTTATCTGTGTGTCTCCCTCTCCCCTGACTCTCAGTCTGAAAAGGGGTCTCGACCGGAAACATCCCCCACTCCTTCTATCCAGAGTTGCTGCCTGTCCCGCTGAGTTACTCCAGCATTTTGTGTCACTCCACCATCTGCAATTCCTTCCTACGCTATACTTATCAAGGCAGATATTTGTCCACCTCAGCCACCACTGTGAAATAGGGGACATGTTTGTAATTTAATCATCACAATATATAGGGCACTGCATGTTACGGTCTCAAAAGAAATAGGGAGAAAGACATTAGAGTCATAGAGTCAGAAACGGGACCTGGGGCCCAACTTGCCTAAGCCGTCCAAGATACCCCATCTACACTAGTCCCACCTGCCCGTGTTTAGCTCATATCCGTCTAAACCTTTCCTATCCTTGTACCTTAAATGTTGTTGTCATACCTGCCACAACTAGTTTCTCCGGCAGCTCATTCCATTTATACACCACCCTCAGTGTGGAAAAAGTAGCCCCTCAGTTTCCTATCAAATCTATCCCCTCTCACCTTAAACCTATGTCCTCGGGTTCTTGATTTCACTACTCTGGGTAAAAGACTGTAATCATCTTTTCTATTCCCCTCAGTATCTTATGGATCTCTATAAGATAATCCCTCATCATTCTGCACTCCAAGGAATAAAGTCGTAGCCTGCGCAACCTCTCCCAATAGCTTTGGCCCTCAAGTCCTGGCAACATCCTTGTAAATCTTCTCTGCATTCTTTCCAGCTTAACAACATTGTTCCTATAGCAGGGTAAACAATACTGAACACATTACTCCATATGCGGCCTCACCAATTTATTTTACAACTGCTACATAGCACCCCAACTTCTATACTCAATACCCTGACCTATGAAGGCCAATGTGTTGATAACCTCTTGTCCAGCCTATTGACCTGTGTTGCCACTTTCAAGGAACTATGTACCGGCACTCCTGGATCCCTCTGCTCCACAACCCTTCCCAGGGCTCTGACATTTACTGTGAAGGTCCTGCCCTGCACGACATGCCAAAATGCCAGATCTCACACTTGACTACATCATGTTTAAGAAGGAACTGCAGATGCTGGAAAAATTGACTGTAGATAAAAAGTGCTGGAGAAACTCAGTGGGTGAGGAAACATCTATGGAGAAAAGGAGTAGGCAACGTTTCAGCGCCACCCTTCTTCAGACTAATGTGGGGGGGGGGGGGGGTTCCCACCTGCACCTTTTCTCCTTAGATGCTGCCTCACCCGCTGAGTTTCTCCAGCATTTCTTGACTACATCATACTCCATCAACCATTCCTCAACCCACAAGCTCAACTCACCAAGATCCTGCTGTGACATTGTAATTTTTTCTAGGTTTTTGTAAGCAAAGTATAATGAAATCAAATATATATAGGAAGTGATTATAATTTGAATTCTGTTGTAAAGCAACCTTTAGCATCAATTCTAATAACATACAAGTTTTAGTGGGTTCCATCATTTGAGGGCACGGGGCCTGTACTCGATAGAGTTTAGAAGGATGAGGGGGGACCTCAATGACACTTACCGAACAGTGAAAGGCTTGGACAGAGTGGATGTGGAGAAGTTGTTTTTACTAGTGGGAGAGTCTAGGACTGGAGGTCATAGCCTCAGAATTAAACAACATTTCTTTAAGAACGAGATGAGGAAGAATTTCTTTAGTCAGAGGGTGGTGAATCTGTGGAGTTCTTTGCCACAGAAAGCTGTGGATGCCGTCAATGGATATTTTTAAGGATATTAGTATGGGTATTCTTGATTAGTATAAGTATCAAGGGTTAAGGGGAGAAGGCAGGAACATGGGTTTAGAAGAGATAGATCAGCCATGGTGGAGTAGACTTGATGAGCCGAATGGCCTAATTCTGCTCCTTTCACTTATCAAAATTTGTCAATTGTACTGTGGATATGCAAAGTTTTTTTGTTACACCATAATGGTGAGACATTTGTAAATTCTATGTAGAGCATTCTATGTAGAGCATTGTAATTATTGCAAGATGGCACATGACACTTCTAATACAGTTCTGGGATTTGACACTGCGTTTTCAAGTTATAGCTTCGATGGTAACATAAATCACCACACTATGGAAACACTATGGTAATCTTTGCACCATTCAGATTTCCATTTTTCTTCATTTTCTCGGATATAGATCAACATGTTCCCCAATCAATCATGCATTAACTTGGATTTACAATTTCTTCAGCACTGTGATGTCAAATCTTTTCTGTGCCAAGATATTTTTTCTGAAAATATAATCCTAAATTAAGAATTAATTTTAAATTCAGTACATTATGTTGGGTTGATTGGGAGAATTTGTCCAAAGATTTACTGATATACTCTAGAGTATGAAAAAACTATTATTTTCTAACCTGTGTGACAGGCTTTTATTTTATGGAGTCATGGGTAATTCCTTGGCTAAACTGTCACTATATTTAATTGTCATATGTACCGGCAATTAAAACAATGAAAGTTTTACTTGTTGCAGTTTTACAGGCCTATTACACGATATTACTCAAATAAAGATATGATTTAATGATATAATTACTCGGTAACCAGATGATAATGGTGCAAAACCAAGGTCCATAATGCAATAAAAACAATCATTAGGAGATCATGAGCAAAAACCAAAGTGCTGATGGAACTCACCAGGCCAGGCCTGACCCGTTGAAATCCCCTAGCATTTTGTTTTTTGCTCAGATTTCCAGCATCTACAGTTTCTTGCGTCTCCAGAGTAGAATTTCAGAGGTACCATTGTGGTCAGTGTTGTGCAGGAGTGTTCAAGAGCCAGATGATCATTGGGAAGACTCTGTTCTTGAACCTGGAGGTCATTGTTTCCAGGCTCCTCTACCATCTGGGAACATTCAGCAGATCAGGCAGTATCTGTGGAGAGAAAAACAGTTAATGATCATTCAGGTCAATGACCATTCATCAGTTCTAACCTGATGATGAACTCCCGCATTTTTTAAAATTCAGATTTCCAGCACTTCACCTTTTTTGTCTTTCAATGTTGGCTGGGCTTTTGGAGACTTTCATACTCATGTGAATAATACTGGTCTTACCTTGTTTTAGTATTTCAACCACCCGGCCACCCAAAAAGATATTAAAGATGCCGTCTAAATTAGGCCCCATGGTGCCTTCCGAGGTTACGTGCCAAAACTTGCGAGAGAATTGAACCCATGTTTGCTTGACCAGGAAAGCATGATATGACCTATTGATGTGTAGGAAGGAAGTGCAAGTGCTGGTTTAAACCAAAGATAGACACAAAAGGCTGGAGTAACTCAGCAGGTCAGGCAGCAACTCTGGAGAAAAGAAATAGGTGTCTGAAGAAGGGTCTGCAAATAGTTAATAGGTGTCTGAAGAAGGGTCTCTGATTGATTATTCCTTTTCTCCGGAGATGCTGCCTGACCCGCTGAGTTTCTTCAGTCTTTTGTGTCCATCCCCTATGAATTCCATACAGAGCAGCAGAACATGAAAGTTGTTGCATGCTCTAGTATTCTAATGGAAGGATCCTGATAGCATAAATCGTCAGTCTTTTTGGGAGAGGTTATCTTAAACTGTATCTGTGGGGATAAAGTGAGTACATTGCTAAACAAAAGATCAACAGTGAGGCCGAAATACACTTTTTTGCAAGAACTAATTGAGTAAGAACTAATTGCATTGGAATTTTGCAAAAGTGCTTCTGGGAACTGTGAGTTCTCATGGATATTTTCAGTTAATGTACAGTTGAGTCTTGGTGGCAACTTCTGCATTTTGGAATGCTGTTCATGGAGATGTAGGTGAAAAAGAAACTGGAAATGCAGCTTTGGTGGAAAAGTACCATTGCAGATACTAAAATTGAAATCTGAAACTATAATTCCAACAATATTTCAAATAAGAATTAAATAGGTGTTTTACTGTTTAAAACTTGAATAATTAATGGACTTGACTGAGAGGGAAAAGTCTTTGCTTTAGCATAACTTTTATCATCTCAGACTGTAGTTAAATTCAATCAGCGGCCAATTACGTTGAAGGGCTTTGAAATTAGTTAATAGTATTTAACTTCAGTGAATACTGAAAAGTTAAGCAATTATCTTAACAGTGAACAATTTTCCCAACCTTTTATTTTGCTTTGAGGAAAAAACAAACTGCTGGAGGAACTCAGCAGGTCAGGCAGCATCTATGGAAGGAAATGGACAGACGTGCACTTATTATGCATTGTTGAGTTGTACACAAAGTGACGTCAATGCGCAAAGGACATTAATAACAGTGCTCGACTCAATTGAGTCTTTCATCGGCACTTAAATTCCACCATCCTGAGCATTTATAGCATTTGCTGTTTTTATTTTAGAACTGTAATGGTGTTGAGTTGATGTCTGATACGTTTCTCAAAGCGTGATTACGTTTGAAATGGAATCTCTGAAAGATGGCTAGGAATTGATTCTTAACTGGGTCAGTCTGAAATAACATTAAAGAATAGTTAGCCGCTCCAAAGGATCTTTAAATGATTTCCAGAAGAGTTTTGACAGCTCCCCTGTCCTAATCTATTAATATGCTGATAAGCATACTGGTGAACAACTGCATTAATTACTGGATGCATTGACCACTGCCTGGTCGATAAATGGAAACAAATACAGCTCAGACAAATTAAAATAAACTTTATAAGCAAAACAGCAAAGAAAATCCTTCGCTTTTGACTGCCAACTACCATTTAATTCAGGGGAGATTTAAGATAGAACCATTCTTCGTGGAAATACGGTTCCCACTGTGCTATGCTCTTTTATCAAAGCAGTGCTAAAGTTGTAGCAGGTAATGCACACTGACTGCTGTAGCTGTCAGCACTGTAAGAATTAGTTCTGAAAAAAAATTAAGTTGCAATTCCTTGTAGAACGTTAATTTTTCAATGAGCTCTCATCATATTAAACAAAATGACCCCAAAACATACATAGATATGAATTTACATTATAAAAGAAGTGTTCACTAATTTATTGCAAGATGTTGAAGGATTGCATGGGGATAATGTTACTTTAATGAAAATACCTCTTATATATCTAACAGAACAAAAAACATGTTGCAAGACCCAAAGAGGACGATATTTTTTAAAAAAACGAATGCATAATTGTAATTAGTCTACCAAAGAAATGTATTTCCTAATGTTGTTGAAAATCTGCTTACAGTGATGTACAATGCCTGATTTTATACAAAATGCAGTTGCGATTGGTATTAGTTTATTACTAATACCGTGAGACCGTATTGTTTGCCGTCCAGGTAAATCATACCATACATGAATACAACTGAAGAAAAAGAAAAAGAAAGCAGTGCAAAATATAGTGGTACAGCAACAAAGAAAGTAGAGATTAAAAAATCATGCAAGGACCACAACATGGCAGATTGGGTTATAAGAAACCATCCTTGGCTTCTGAACAGTCCATTCAATAGTCTGATAAATGTAGGAAAAGGAGGTATTCCGAAAGCAAATTAAAATGCAGATGTTATTTTTTCTGCAGGTATTGACATTGGAGGGTTGTGGATGTAGACAACTTGTGGGTGGTGTTTTGTTCGGATAAAATATCTGCAGGATAACTGTAAAAGATAGAGAGAGGTGTATTATGGTCATGCCGTGGGACCTTAAAGCAGCCAAATTCTCTAAAGCCACTTAATTGAGCATGAACACAATGGAATTTGCAGTGCGATGTCTATATCAAATACAAATAAAAACAAAAAATGTTGGAAATACTTAGCAAATCAGGCAGCATTTGGGAAGGGAGAATCAAGAGTTAACATCTCAGATCAATAATATTTTATGACTAGAATCTGGCAGATGGTAAAACAACTTTATTTGAAAACTACTGAAACGGTAATGCAGTGTCAGTGTCTGGAAAATACATACCAATGATGATTCAGACAGCATTGTGCATTATGGGCAATGTTTCAGTAGTTCTTCGTTCCTCATCTCTTTAGTGATTTTATTCTGTACCAAATATAATTAAAGTAAGATTCTGTGCAGGCTCTGCATTGCTACAAGCAGAAGGCAATTAATGATGGTGGTTCCTACTGGGTCTTTAGGCATGAGCTGTTAGCATAGTTAATTACGTCAAAGTTCTTGTTAAATAGCTGTTTTCCGATCATTTTGACTGTTTTAGCTTTAAAACTTTGCTGAGAAAGTAATTAAAAATAAACAGTTGTGCATTCTAGGTAGGGAATTTTTATTTAAGTTCACTAAACTAAACACATTTGAAAATGTGCAAAACACAAAGTACTGGAGGAACTCAGCAGGTCAGGCAACATCTATGGAGGGATTGGACAGATCACATTTTGGGTCAGGGACTTTCTTCAGGCCGGCCCGAAATATCGTTGGGTCTGAAAAAGTGTCCTGACCCGAAAAGTTGTCTGCCTCTTTCCCATGGATGCCAACTGATCTGCTGAGTTCTGCAGTACTTTGTGTTTTGCTCAATATTCCAGCATCTGCATTTCCTTGTGTCTACATTTAAAAATGTTTTAGATATCCAGTGAGAAAAAATCTTATTTAATTCCTCACTGGAAAGATTTCAAAGATCAGAACAATCACAGGTCAGAATGATTGCCTTCACCGGAGACTATTAGTGATTACTGTAAGCACAGGATGTTCACTGTATCAAGTTCACTGTAGCAACTCATCTGAAGTTCCATCCAATAATTAATATCAAAACAAGTAAAGTTTCCGTTCATGTTTTCTTCATTCTGATTGCATTGATTCATATCTCTCGTATGAATTAATTTATTATTGGTAAATAATGTAATACATACAGTGCCCTCCATAACGTTTGGGACAAAGACCCATCATTTTTTTTATTTGCCTCTGTACTACACAATTTGAGATTTGTAATAGAAAAAAAAAATCACATGTGGTTAAAGTGCACATTGTCAGATTTTAATAAAGGCCATTTTTATATATTTTGGTTTCACATTGTAGAAATTACAGCAGTGTTTATACATAGGCCCCCCATATAAAAGGCATGTTCAATAGTAAGATTAAACGAGAACTTACCTGTTCGAAGTTTGATATTTATTTTATGAGGAGTTACGATGAGGGATTACGTGAAAAAGCCCCGCCAGGCGCATGCTCGGCATACTTCATAGCAGAGGCGTGAAAATCACAGAACCAATAGCTGAAGTAAGATAGTAAGGCTCACACAAGACTAGAACTACCAGATGATCTTTTAGATTATGAGGGTCGGGAGCGGAGGGCAACTTCGAACAGGTAAGATCTCATTTAATCTTACTATTTTACTTCGGAATCACGTGAGTGATTACGTGAAGATTTTGAAGCTCTGTGATTTTCATGCCGTAGATTCATTCCATACAGCACACTGCTTCAATTGACACAGTAGTGAGTAAATAATATTATTAAACATTGTTTGAATAATGCAATAAGTATTTTAATAATAATAAAAGAAAGAAAAGTAATACCCTTCTATCATAAGGGAAATTACAACAAAAGATATGAATCATTACATAAAAGAAAGCAAATAATCAAACAGAACCCAACACTGCATGTCCAAACTCTGGCACCGTGATAATAGGTTTATTGTAAAACTTGGAAAAGGTTTCTTCTTTACACCATCCTGCGGCCTCTGGTGGAGTGAGATTTAAACCCATCAGTGTCTATTCCAGCTAAATCCAAAACCTGTTTTAACCATCTAGAAATAGTTTGTACTGACACATTTTTGTATGGTTTCTAATGGGCAATAAGCATTGTTGTCTCACAACCTCGGAGACTCTTGGTTAGTTCAATATATTGAGTCAAATGCTTAACCACGCACAATGTTTGGTCGACAGGATATGCTCTAAAGATTACCTTGGTTCCAGACTTCTCCGGTCTGCTTTGTTTGATTAGATCATAAACAAAAATTAATGGTATCTGCAGACAAGTGCATACAATCTAAACGTCTGAAGAAGGGTCTCGACCCGAAACGTCGCCTATCTCCTTTGCTCCTTAGATGCTGCTGCACCCGCTGAGTTTCTCCAGCCTTTTGTGTACCCTCGATTCTCCAGCATCTGCAGTTCCTTCTTTAACAATCTAAACGTAACATTTGCAATGTTTGTACTCTTTGTGCTGATACTAATGCCATAAGCATTACTACTTTAAATGTTAATTTCTGAAAAGACAGTGATGTAATTGGAGCCCATTGCCGGAGCAATGTGAGAACTATACTAACATCCCAAATTTCAGTATATCTGGGTTTGGGAGGATTTCTATTAAAAATCCCTCTCATAAATCGGGATATTAATGGATGAGACGCGATAGATAGATGTTCTGAAAATAGTTGTAAATAGGAAGACAAAGCACTACGAGCACTATTAATGGCACTATAACTAAGGTGCTGATCAAAATGCAACATAGCAATGAACTCCAATACATCTGATATGTTTGCAGTATGATAAGATATATCTGACTGAATACAAAAAGCTTCCCATTTCTTTATGTGAGACATATATTGTTTCTTAGTGCTATCTCTCCAAGCTGACATTATGACATCCATGGTCCTATCCGACAGTCCAAGCCCCTGTAATGGACTGCCCCCAATAACTCCAAATAATTAATACCATATGTTTGGAGAATTAAATCCTCTTGGACAGTCCATCTACCACCACAGCTGGTGTTATTGTCCATAGCCCCCCATCCGAGAGCACTAACATCAGTTTGCAATAACACTGTAGGTTGCTGAATAACAATGTTTTTAGCAGCTTGTGCAACATTCACAATTCACCACTGTAATTCAGCCAACGCTTCCGTTGGCAACAGCATGGGTCTGTCAAAATGACCTGCACGTTCTTTTAGTGCTTGTGCTTTTGCCCATTGAAGATTTTGATAATGCAAAGGACCAAACTCAACAGCAGGAAATGCTGCTACCATCTTACCAATAACCCTAGTTACTTCTTGGATGTAGGGATAAGATTTGTCAGCAAGACAACTACACGCATTTGTAATATCCACAACTTTATCTGTTGGTAAAGTTACTGACATAACAACTGAATCAATGACAAGTCCCAAATACTCAATTGGCTGCAACAGCTGTAGCTTAGATTTCATTGGATGGATCAGAAACCCTAGCCTTTCCAACAGGCTTATAGTTGCTGAAACTGAATCTTCAGCTGATTCCTGAGTGGCATTAACAATTAAAACATCATCAAGATAAACCATGACTCTGTGATTTTGAGCCCTTAACAATGCAAGTGCTGGTTTCAATAATTTTGTAAACAGCTTGGGAGCTGAACTTAACCCATTAGGTAATGCTTTATATTGCCACAGCTGACCCATCTAATTAAACTTCAAGTATCTACGATAATGGTGATGAATTGGCACTGAATAATACACATCTTTTAAGTCTATAGTAGCCATGTAACACCCTATGGACAACAACTCCTTTGCAGTGTTGAAGGTATCCATTTTGAAATGTCTATACTGGACATATGAATTCAATTTTGTGAGATCTGGAATGGCTCTACAACCCCCATCTTTCTTTGCCCTGGGCAAAATATTTGTCACAAATTGTTACGGATGATTCTCAGTACTCTCAATTACCCCTTTTTAAAATAAATGTTTTACTTCTTTTACCTGATAATTTTCAGATGCAGAAAACACCAAAACAGGATTAGGTTTATCCTGTGCAGGTAGATCAACTCCTTCCATAAATTCTATAATAGCACCTGACACTGTATCTAATATAAACCGATCAGATGTTATACAGTACCATTCATCATAAAACAATTGCAATCTACCACCAACCGGAGGTTCTACAACAGTTTCCTCTGTGATAGAATAAAGTTTTTGCACCTCAGCAAATGATCGTGACGGTCTCCTTCTCCCAATATATGGATTAACATTGGGCTGTGATGGGTGATAATACCTTCTCACCATACCCTTGCCTCTGCTTGTTCCTGCTCCTGAATGAAACCCCCTTCTCATCCAGCCAGATTGTCTCCTTTGTCCGAATATAAAATGTTTCATGTGGTTGATAGTCTTTGCCTCTTCATCGATATCTTTAATTTGTTTAGGCAGGTTTTCTCCGAATAAATAATCTGGAGCATGAACATTGCTTGATTTACACAAACCAGCAAATCTTGGGTGCAGGATGGGCCGAATGGCGATTTTTCTCATTCAATTAATCTCAAAATAAGAGTTACAAAACAATGCCAACATGTCTTTTTGGATTTTGGACATATCATGCCCTTCCAACTGCCTCCCAAAAGCAGTAATGCCAGCTGCAATGAGCTTGAGGACCCTCTGGAATCGTATCTCCTGTCCTCGCGTTGTTGAAGTCATGGGTGTCCAAATAGCTGGATTCACCGTTGGCACCCTCAGTGATGCACAATTACCAGGTGTTTTATGGAGGTCTGCTGTCCAAATCATGACAGTCTCCTGAAGCTGGTAAGAAACCAAATAATTAATGGTGGCCGCCAGGTTTTCTTCCATGACCTCACCGCTTCCCTCTGGTGTAGCAAAGGATTGTGCTACATCTGGTACACCGGTAGAATGACTTATGTGTTGTGGTGGGTATTCAAGACTAGAAACACCACTTTCAGGGTCAGTCTCTTGCCACCCTGGTACTCCTGAGACTTGCTCAAAGGAGACTTCTTCCAGACCAAAACAAGGCTCTGGATTTTCACATTCCCATGTTGTAAAGGCACCATATTCACCATATGGAACCCCCTCTGGGGCTGCCTGGGAATATTCTGGGTCTTTAGACCCTTGATTAATAATTGATTGAAGCATTTTCTCCATTTGGTCCATCCTGATCCACAGGGCTCGTTTGCCTGGCCCTGCCTCTTCTTCATCAGATTCATCTGATATTACAGGCTTAGCAGACTTCCTTTTATTTTTCCTTTCCACTGGAGTACCCTCCGTGGCCTGTGGCTGTGGAGCGTCTAAAGGCTGAACTACGGCAGGGTCAACGGGTATTGGAACCGGCTCCGTACTAATCTGTGGTCCCGATCTTAATTGTGTTTCCACCCGGGACGCGCGCTTTCCCCGCGCAGATTTTTTCACCATGTCCATTTTTAAAAACTTTCCAAACTCCTCCTGGCTATTCAAGCCAGCATCACGGAGTTTCTACCCAGGAAGTAATTTTCTACCCACTTACCTGCGGGCTTGTTACTCACCACTGGGGGAGCTGCGATCTGCAGCCCGTTCCTACCGACATGCGTCGATGTAATGGCCGAGCATGCGCCTGGCGGGGCTTCTTCACGTAGTCACTCACGTGACTCCGAAGTAAAATTACGTTCAGATCAGTTGATTGACTTGGCCACTCAAGAACTGACCATTTTTTAGCTTTGAAAAACTTCTTTGTTGCTTTAGAGGTATGTTTGAGATAATTGTCTTGCCGTAAAATGATCCGCCAGCCAATGAGTTTTGAGGCATTTGTTTGAACTTGAGCAGATAGGATGTGTCTATACACTTCAGAATTCATTATGCTGCTACCATCAGCAGTTGTATCATCAATGAAGATAAGTGAGCCAGTACCTTCAGCAGCCATACATGCCCAGGCCATAACACCCCCACCACAGTGTTTCACAGATGAGGTGGTATGCTTTGGATCTTGGGCAGTTCCTTCTCTCCTCCATACTTTGCTCTTGCCATCACTCTGATGTAAGTTCATCTTCGTCTCATCTGTCCACAAGACCTTTTTCCAGAACTGTGGTTGCTCTTTGAAATACTTCTTGGCAAACTGAAACCCGGCCATCCTATTTTTGCGGCTAACCAGTGATTTTCATTTTGCAGTGTAGCCTCTAATTCTGTTCATGAAGTCTTCTGCGGACAGTGGTCATTGACAAATCCACACCTGACTCCTGAAGAGTGTTTCTGATCTGTCGGAAAGGTGTTTGGGGATTTTTCTTTAATATAGAGAGAACTCTTCTGTCATCAGCTGTGGAGGTCTTCCTTGGCCTGCCAGTCCCTTTGCGATTAGCAAGCTCACCAGTGCTCTCTTTCTTCTTAATGATGTTCCAAACAGTTGAATTTAATAAGCCTAAGGTTTAGCTGATGTCTCTAACAGTTTTATTCTTGTTTCTCAGTCTCATAATGGCTTATTTGACTTTCATTGGCACAACTTTGGGCCTCATGTTGATAAACAGAAATAAAAGTTTCCAAAGGTAATGGAAAGACTAGGTGCTGAGAGTTCTCTTTTACCTGCATTAAGGAGGCATTTAAACACACCTGAGCAATTACATATGCCTGTGAAGCCATGTGGCCCAAACATTATGGTGCCCTGAAATGGGGGGGATCTGGCAATGTGCACTTTAACCACATGTGATTTTTTTTCATTACAAATCTCAATTGTGGAGTACAGAGGAAAATAAATAAATGATGGGTCTTTGTCCCAAACATTATGTAGGGCACTGTAAGTAAAACACTTTAGGTATATTAAAACTTTACAAAGTGATTCATCATTTTGTAAGTTCTAGGAGCAGAATTAGGCCATTCAGCCCATCCTGTCACTCTGATTACTTATTCAGTCTAAGCATTTCTAGTTCTTACTAAGCTACTTTAAAAAAAATCAGAGCCCAAATTTAGGAATATTCAAGAAATGGAAATGCTGGCCCATGGCTTGGGGCAGAAATGGTAGAATATAAAGTAAGTGATGCATTCATCGCATCCCAATGTGGTGTTTTATGGAGATGACAAGAGTGGGAGAATTTGAGGATGTCTTGCGGAAGTGTGTCTGTCATGGATTAGGTAAAAGAAAGCATTTTAATTGTGCACAGCACTGCCTGCTTGTGTTACCCAGTCTTTCCATGAGTCATCAGAAATCATTTTCATCAACTACGCCAGCTGCTGTGCAGGCGGCTTTCCCGGTTTCTTCTGAATGATGTGACTCACCAGGCTTGGCAGTGCTGTCTGATTTATAGCAAACCTGGGTCCAGAATTTCAATGTGAAACTGTGCAGCCTGCTGTTACTTGCTCCTCGTACTGTATTCACTGCAGAGTCCCGAGATCTGCTTTCTCGTTTTTCAATTGTTCTTTGGTCTTTAATGTTCTTGGCACTTTGGGATGAGAGTTGTCAGATAAGTAATTTGTATCAGTGCATGATCAAAAATCATGAGATTTTATTTACTAATCAAAATCCCAGTTGAGTGGAACGTTTAGTGGGCCCACAAAATGGTATCAGATTATCTCAGGATAACAAAATTGCATTTCCATCCTCTAAACCTGTAATGATTGTTAACAGAATTGTAGTTAAAGTCCTCCTTGAGAATTAATTTTCAAAGTTGCAGGGGGTATGTACTAATTTAAATCTATTGACTTTTGAAGAAGCATATTAATTGCAGATATTGCACAAGGGAATGCACCCATGCATATCCTTTAGTGATTGTCCATAGATTGTGTGTTCCTGCTCCTTGCTACTACCTGCATGCAAACCTGATTGATTGGAAAATGATAACATTTTAAAATGTTTTAAGTTATCTGGCAAAGATATTTAAAACTGCTGTAATGGAGAAATACCAAATGAAAGCCAGCTATCCCTTCTATGGGAAGGGAAAATGAGGGAGAAAGGCACTTCAAGCCACTCTGGTATATTTTGTACTCTGGTAAACTGTGAGCAGTTTTGGGCCCCAGAACTGAGGAAGGATATGCAGGCATTGGAGCGGGACCAGAGGAGGTTTAAGAGAATGGAGTACTCCTGCACCTATTTTCTGTTTCTATGTAACTTACCGAATAGTGAAAGACCTAGATAGAGTGAATGTGGAGAGGATGTTTCCACTAGTGGGAGAGGCTAGATAGTCTGGAGGTCACCTGCACAAGAAGGGTAACTGCAGAATGGTCTAGTTTTATCTTGCTAGCTAGTATACTGTAATAAAAATGTGATTGAAAAGAGATGTTTTTATTAATTCTGCTTATTCCTGATAAACTCTTCCCAACTCCAGGGGGCAGTAAACACTCTGGATATTATGGTTTTCTATGAATGATGTTAGGTGAAGAATCTGGGAAATGTACACTTGTGCGATTACTTGTTTGCATTGTACGGATAACACTGATTGTGATTTCCTCAGTACTTAGCAATAACATTCCAGTTCTGAGTATCATTCATGCTTTATAAAATATTTTTTGACTGAATAATAGTTTTGATTACTTAAAGCACACCAACCTTTAAAATTAAAAATGAATTCCTAAATAGATGACAGAGTTGGCAAAAGATAGACACAAAGTGCTGGAGTAACTTGTGAGGGAGGCAGCATCTCTGGGGAAAAGGAATAGGTGGCGTTTCGGGTCAGAACCCTTCTTCAGACTGAAAGATAGAGAAGGCCAGAATAAAACAGTGCCAGCAACAGATTTGGCAACTTGGCTCAACAAGGCATTGTTGAGCCCTACCTGTATCCTGTCCACAATTTGTTCCACACCTCATCTTTTCTTTGTTCAAGAAATAATGATGTGAGACGGTTGTACTGATGACATTAACATCAAACCTGGAGCCTGGGTGTTATACATACTAGAAGATAAACACAAAAAGCTGGAGTAATTCAGCAGCATCTCTGGAGAGAAGGGATGGGTGACGTTTCGGGTCGAGACCCTTCTTGTCCCGCTGAGTTACTCCAGATTTTTGTGTTTGTCTTCGATTTAAACCAGCATTTGCAGTTCCATCCAACACATTTTGTTATACATGCAATGTTGCACAGCAGTGCTAATGGTCTTCAGTGGAATTGCACTATAGCAATCTAACTTATAGTGGACATGTTTGCAACAGAAAACTTTTTATGGGTGTAAGTGTACAAATTTCCCAATGTCTCTGGAGATCACATACAATTTTATATTAGTTGTATGTATTTAGGAAAGAGAGCCAGTCCCAGTTTAAACAGAGAAAAATCCCCTCAGTTTGTAACTTGTGCTATCTTGGTATCACATACAAAGCTATGTGCTATCACATACAAAGTGCAACAGATGCCTTTTTATGCTCCCATTTATTAAAACAAAATATGTTGCAAACACTGAGAATCAGAATTAAAAACAGAACACAGTGGAGTCACGTAATCAATGGTGCGCCAACTTATACACAATCAGAAATGGCCTCACAATTGATATTTCAGATGTAAGTTATTACTTTGGACAATGCCAGATTACTGACCGAACCGTCATTTTTTTTTCTTTTGGTTTTTCAGACATTTTCCATGATGCATCAGTATTTTCAAGTCTGTCACAAAAATATTGCTCAAGTACCTTTGAGATACGCAAAATAAAAACAGTTCTTATAAAGTGGTTTCTCACGATTGAGAATGATTTGCTTCCACTCCAGCTCTGAGGTGATTGATGAAAGCAACACATGACCATACAGAAGAAGGGTCTCGACCCAAAATGTCACCCATTGCTTCTCTCCAGAGATGCTGTCTGTCCCGCTGAGTTACTCCAACATTTTGTGTCGACCACGTGAGGGCAGATGGATGAGAGGTGAAACACCACTATTTACACTGGACTTAGTATGCTCCCAATAAACACACAAGTTTCTTAATGCCATTCCAACCCTCTCCACTTTGAGTAGTTATGAACCAGGGATTCTGAGGAGCCAGTGAGGATGTTACATCTTTTATCGGAGATGATGATAGCATCTTTTAATCTTTTCCTCTGTCCAGCCAGGAATCCCTTGCAGTGACAGAGCTCAGAATAGCATCTGTTTCAGGAATCTGGTGTTGGTTATGCAAAAGACATGGCCTGCCCAATGTAGCCAACAGAATGTAATCAGAGCCTCAGTCGTGGGATGTTGACTTGGGTAAGGATGCTGACATTGATTCACTTATCCTACCAGTGGATTTGCAAGATTATTCTAACGCAGTGTTTGTGTTATTATCAAGTGCTTTGAGGTGCCCCCTGTAAGTTCCTGACCGCATCTAGGAGGTCAGAAATCACTGTTGCCTGGCAGACTATATGTCATTTTATTGGTTTTGAGGTCTTGAGCATCATTCTTTTCCACAGATGTCTAAAGACTGTAATGGTGCGATGAAATATACTGATATTGATTCAGTTGGAGATCCATTAGTTAGATTTGTGGCCTGCATATCATCATGTACCCAATATAAAATGGAGAAATTATAAATTTGTGCTCCAGCCAAATTTCAACTGCATGCTCCATGATCCTTGTCAACTGTCAAATTAAAGACTGTGGTAAAGTCACAGAAAGACTATGCATATTGGACAGTGCTGCTTCCTGCATTTCCCTTGCCCTTGTTATGTGGTGAAGAACAGGTCCTTTGTCCCTCTAGTCTCGATGGAAGGAATCCACATCATGATTTGCTGTGAGGCTCCTTGGTGTCAGTGGGTTAATCAGCATTTTAAATGGTCATGCGTAGGTTATGCATACTTCTCTTTTCAAAACTTCTGAGTATCATTTCTTTGCTGAACAGCCGTTCAGGATCATGATTTTCTGAATGAAGGTGAAGTGTGAAATAACATTTCAAACTATTTGTTAGTGATTCATATCCTGATTTACAGCCCTAAAGTTGCACATGGGCTCAAGAGTTTCCAGCCATGAGAGTCAATATATCAATTGGCTTTCAACTGCAAAATTTGTGTCCAGTGCAATTTTGTGAGTTGTTTCTTTTTAATGGTAACTCAGATTTGAGCTGCATTCCTGTGGACTCAGTTTGAAGGTACCCTGCACGAACAAGGTATATGCTCAAAATGCAAAGGATTTCATGGATTACATGAGTCATAAAGGGCCTGTCCCACCAGCACGCAACTATATGCGATGAACGCGATCAAACCGGCAGCGGGGGCCGCGCGGAGGTCGGTTGATCCCCTGTACAGTGCCGGTCCCACCAGCATGCGCCTGCATGAGGCAAGCGCAACTAAACCGGCAGTAGGGGCCGCGCGGAGGTTGGGTGAGTGGCGCAACGCGGCGCAAAGTGAGGCGAACTTGAAGCAAGTCCAAGGTAAGTTCGCCAGGACTTAGAGGGGCACACAGAGAGGGGCACCGAGACACACACACATACAGGGCCACGGAGCCACACACATAGAGGGTCACGGAGGCACTTACAAATAGTTTCACGGAGGCACGATGTCCGGGCGGTGTGTAAATGTCGCGGCGACTGCGAGCCGACAAACCGTTGCCGTGCGGGATTTTTGGACATTGTCGGTTTTTCGGAGCCCCGCGCGGCGTCGGGACGAACTCCGCACAATTCCGCACGGCTCCGGCGATCGAAGTGGGACCGGCCCCGCGACGCCGGACGGCTCAAGCGACCACGTTAGGTCGCGCTAATCGCATCGAGTTGCATGCTGGTGGGACAGGCCCTTAAGGACATGTTAACTCTGTATACAAATAATATTTTAGCCAAAGTGATAAAACTGTACATTTCCCAGCCACCATGCTACAGGAAGGAATGAAAGTAAGAGAGAGTGCGCAGAATTTTTTACAACAATATTGCAGGGTTGTAGAATTACAATTAAGAGGGGCCACTGACTTTCGCTAAAAGCCCTTTCTTTAATGTGACAAAAAATAATGATTGATAAAACAGTCAAAAGAGTGAATATTCCACTTCCTGCTTCTTCCATGGCTACTTTTATTGCTTGTATTATCCTGAATACATGTTGGTGAGCTTCCTTAAATCACTACTGCCAGGAGGGTAACAAAGTCCAAGCACTTCCTATAGCTCAGGCCCTCAAGTTCTGACAACATCAATCTTCTCTGCACCCTTTCTAGCTTAACAACATAAGCAGAATGGCCAAAACTGACCACAATACTCCAAATGCAGCCCCACCAACGTCGTGTACAGCTGCAGCATAATTTAAGTGTCAGTAATAATTAATAGTTATTTTAGTGTTCTGAATAATAAGCCATTCCTCAATAATAAGCCATTACCCAAATGATATTAAATATTGAATCTTTAAATTTCTAGGTGACATAACCACAGAGCCATGACATCGATCGGATTGCAATATTTCAGTAATTTAGATTTCCTCTTAATACGAAAATTAATAGTGCTTTATATAAAATATAGTTGTTATGTATTTCTCTTTTTCATCAGTGTGTGTGCTTGTGCATAACATATATTCCAGTGCTGGAAATCCAAAATGAGAATAGTTTCTGATGAAGCAAAGAGCTAGTGCAGCAGCATCTTATAAAGTAAAAGCACAGTTTCATCAGATTTCTAATGGACCTGTCCCACTTAGGTAATTTCTCAGCGGACTGCCGGCAACTGTCAAGTTGCCGGCAGTCACCTGAAAAACCAGCAACTGGAATGGCGACTGTCAGAGTGGAACACACAGACAAACACATCGCTTCCTTCACCAGTCCGTTATACTGGCGGGAGACAGGGCAAGCGGGGGGAGCGTTGTCTAAAACATTTTCACGGTGCGAGGCCAAGGTGATACAGACGCACACCGTGATGAACAGGAAGGTTGCGCTGTAATTAAGACAGCTAGCACAATGTACGGTAAGGCCTTTAAAAGAGGGGAGGGGGGGGGGGAGAAGGAGTGGAGACAACTTTTAATAAGCCAGAGATACACAGCTGTGTAGCTCGGTACACATTTAACATTACCGGTCTGTTATCCTTGGTTCTGAAAATTACTGCTTACCTTTTTTTCCCCCCAATGAGCCAATGAAATTCACCAGTCAGCACCAGCTACAACCTACGAGACCCCCGAGCACCTTCGACCTCCTGGCAACCCACTAGGTCGACCTCCTGGCGACCCACCTACGGCACGAGAATTCTCGCTATGCTACGTGGCGGCTTCATTCTAGTCGCTGCTAATTTTTCAACATGGTGAAAAATTCACGGTGACCATAATGAGGCTGCATCTAGTTCCCAGAATGCGGGAACTCCTCGCGACCTTGAAGGCGACTCCCTGGCAACTACCCGTGAACAAGTGGCGACTGCATAGTCTCCTGTAGTGGGACAGGCCCATAGCAGCTGCAGTTTACAGATGCTATTGGACGTGCAGCATGCTTCTCTTTATGAAAGCCCTGTTTGGTAATTATTTACTGAAGAACATCTGTTGGTATGTTTGCAATGTCTTTACTGAGTGTTACTCGTGATACCAGTTGAACAGTACTTCCACCATAACTCCGCTGATATTTATGCCTCAAATATGATGAGCTTCTGATGATTTAGAAGCCGTACTATGAGACATCATAATTCTAAAGTTGGGCAAACATTCCTGTAACACCACGATAGACACAAAAAGCTGGAGTAACTCAGCGGGACAGGCAGCATCTCTGGAGACATTCCTTCTCTCCAGAGACGCTTCCTGTCCCGCTAAGTTACTCCAACCTTTTGTGTCTATCTTCGGTTTAAACCAGCATCTACAGTTCCTTCATACACATTCCTGTAACACTTTATTAATTTAGAGTAAATCTTTATTCATTTGATTTGGAGCGATTGGAAGAATTAAGAAGTGTACTGATCAACTGCTGATCTGACTGCGTGTAAAAATGCACTGCCGCGTTTATAAATTCTTACGTCATCCTGACAATTTCAGCTCGGCCTTTTACCTGGGTTGGAAAACATCCAGTGCTGGTCATTTGGCAGGAACTGATACTCCCAAGCAGTCACGATGTAGACATTCTAAACAGGATTTTAAAATGTCATGTCATTCCAGGCCAATCAGGAATGTCAACTACAAAGTATCTGCATGTTTCCAGTAACTGGAGAGTTACCTACTATGTTACAGTACCACACAAAACACAATCTGTTACTAGGCAACCTCAGTTCATCTGTTCAACCCATTCAGGAAATTCAATTTTTAACCCTATGGATCCTAGCAACTTACATTTATAAAATCTTAGCGATACAGTGCGTTTCTGGAATTTTCACTGCACCACACTTCAGTATCCTCCCTCTGGCTGAATTTCCAGAATGAATCTTTGATTAAGAATTTAGTATTAACCAATTTGGAATAAATATTATAAATTTAATCTTAATGAATAAACTATTGAAAAATGGACGTCTCAGATAGCAATTTCAAAGCAGTCAAGAGGTGTAGATAATTTTCTAATTTGAATGAGAAATGGGCTTTGTGATAAAATAAAGCTTTAGGAGATTGCTTTATGAGAAAATCTTTTAAATTTGCAGGATATTTCTTGTAGGTTCAGTGATGTTTTACAGTGTAGGCACTTGGACTCCATTTATATAAAAGAAAAAATAATAATTGCCATAAAATCAGAAGGTTAACAGAAGTGAACAAGTAATTTTTTTTAAAGCAAAAAAGCATTTTGGGTCCATCAAATTTTTTACTAGTCCATTTTTATCACTAACGGCTGATTTAAGCCATTTAAGGTATTGACTGCATCATTCATTTTTTTACTGGTATGTTTACTTTCACCTTTGGATGTCGATAAAACACAGCAATTAAATTCATATTTACAAAAAATATATGTTTTGGTGTACTAGCTACAATCACTGCTACAATTATAGGAAAGGCACACAGCTAGTGTCAAATCAACAAATAGTTACAGCATGAAAAGAGACTGATTGGCCCATCATCCATATTGTGTGATTGCAATCAGCTAATTCCATATCCCTGTGTGGTCCTTTCAGATAGTTATCCAGCTCCTCCTTAATGCTACACAACAGCATTGCAGGAGTTCCTGAGGGCAATGTCCTTGACCCAACCATCATCAGCTACTTCATTTGTGAGCTTCCTTCCTGATAAGGTCAGGAATGGGGCTGTTCGCTGATGATTAAAACACCTCCTCAAATAAAGCTGCCTATCCCGCATGTTGTATGATATGGACAACATTCAATGACAACATCTGCTACTAGGTGACATATAATATTCACACCACCAGTCAGTAACCATCTGGCACAAGAGTGTGTACCCTATATTGACGTTCAGCAGCATTACAATCACCATTTATTATGTCACCATTGATCAAAAACTCAACCAGCCCAGCCACATAAATACCATGGTGCAAGATCGGGTCAGTTGCTGGATATCCTGTGGTGAGTCATAGAGAGAAGCACAGAAACTGACCCTTTGGCTCACCAAGTCCACCCATTAACACTAAGTCTACATCTATCCCTTTTATTTTTATTCTTCCTGCATACCCATTAACTTCCTCCAGATTCTACCACTTGCCCTCACACTAGGGTCAATTTTTAAAATCACTTAACGTCTAAACCCACACATCTTTGCGATGTGGGCAGAAACTGGAGCACCCTGGGGAAATCCTTGCATCACAGGGGGAAAACATTCAAACTCCATTCGGACAGCATCCATGATGAGGGTGGAACCAAGGTCCCTGGCACTGCGTGGCAGCACTCTACTAGCTGTGCCAATGTGCTACCAGAAATTAACTATACCTGAGCACCCTGAGCCACCTGAGATGCTGCTTGAACAATCTGAGCACAGGGGGTATTTACCTCCCACTTGTGCAGCTGAGCCAAGTTGTATCACTTGGCTATCTGAAAAGAGTGTGTCTGGGGAAGGAAGTGAAGGGTAGATGATTGCATTTTCTGCAGCCTGAAATCAGGTGTCTTGATTGTGGAGGAGGCTGGTATGTGAAAAGCAGCATTAGAATTGAGCAGACGACCATCTTCAACAGCCTCAGCATGACTTCTGACCAGCACCTTCATAATATCTGCCTATGCTAATGGCAACAAAACTCTCCTCCAGGGTGTGTGATAGTATTGAATATTGCACTCATATTTATTATCCCCAACTTTGTTGCTGTGGGAATCTTTTATCAGGAATTTCTTCAGTCAGAGGGTGGTGAATATATGGATTTAATTGCCACAGAAGGCTGTGGAGGCCAAATCAATGGATATCTTGAAGGCAAAGATTAATAGATTCTTCTGAAGAAGGGTCTCGACCCGAAACGTCACCCATTCCTCTCTCCAGAGATGCTGCCTGTCCCGCTGAGTTACTCCAGCATTTTGTGTCTACCTTCGATTTAAACCAGCATCTGCAGTTCTTTCCTACACATTAATGGATTCATGATTGGTATGGGTGTCAGGAGTTATGGGGAGATGGCAGGAGAATGGGGTTGAGAGGGAAAGAGAGATAGATCAGCCATGATTGAATGGCAGAGTAGACTTGATGGGTTGAATGGTCTAATTCTGCTCCTATAATTTATGACCATCTCACAAAATGGTGTCTTAATTTGTTATGTAACTGCCATGTACAATAGTTGGTAGCGTGTGTATTTGTTACAAGTTGTGGCTACAAGGCTTGGAGTAAGAGTGAATGTATAAAGATTTGAGGGAGGAAATGGCTATTAGATTGGTGCCCTGTTTAATGAGATGTGGTGCATTGAACAGTGTGTGGGGCGAGTAATACAGTTGATCAGATTTATAGATCTGTTCACTACTCCTGAGTACAGGTGAACAGTCACATTTCATCCCTGCCCTTGGATCTATGCTCTTCGTATTGACCTCAACGGCCAACCTTTTGCTCTGTTCCAATCACCTGCCACCGTGCCCGCTGCCTAGAAGGTTTCATGGATCTCTCTTGGTAGCAGCCTTTCTTGTCCTCCCCATCTTGCCAATCAAGACCTCCTGTGAATACCTGGTATTTGCATGATAGATTTACTCAGCTTTAGCTAGCTTACCCGTACATGAAATTGAACTGACCACACTTGGCATGCGAGTAGCTTGTTTTGTTTCTCCATTGCCTCTTGACTCAGAATCCTAGTCAGTTCAGTTGTAAAACCGTCCAGTCCATCATAGGTACTGACCTCCCCCAGCATAAAAGGGATCGATAAAAAGCACTGCCTATAAAGGGAAGCCAGCATCAGCAATGACCCATGCCACCCTGGCCAAGCTCTCATTTCACTCCTATCAAATGGGAGAAGTTGTGGGAGTCTGAAAACTGTGATGATAAGGTTCAAGAGTAGCTTCTTCCTAAAAGCCATCAGGGTCTTGAACACCATACAACACTAACCGATGAATTGTGGACTGCCTTGAGTTGCACTGAGGATTTGGATTTTCAATCGCACCTATATTGGGGTTATTAAAGTTTTGAATTTTTGGTTATTACATTATCATTGTGTATTGTAGTACAGGCTGTTATGCTTCTGGAAGTATTGATTTTATTGTCTCCTTCTCTCTACATATGATATTAAACACTCCTGACACTAGAATATTCACTGGATGAGTGCAGGCTTGTGAAAGGGACAAACCCAGCCAAAGTGGCTGATCTTCATGAGCCCCACATCTCCCTGGCAATTTATCCACCAAATCACTGCTGGAGCCCATTATCTCACCTTTAGTTAGTTATGTAGAGATAATGAACAGGAAATGTTACATTCTAAAAATAAAAGGAGTGAATCAATTGAAATAAAAATGACAACTACTGGAAATAGGTCAGACATAGAGTGTAGTATTGAACATCATGCAGTGGGTGCTGATGTGCAGAGCACACACTCCATAACATTAATGCATCATAATAAGCTGAAATAGATTGACAACTTGCATTTATGAGCCATCCCAAGCACTCCAAAGAATTATCAAACCAATTTAGGCATTGAGCTGCGTGAGGAGGTATTGTCACAGACACCCAGAAACTTAGTGGAAAAAGATAGGTTTCAAGAGCAGTCTTTAAGGAAGAAAAGAGGGGGAGAAATTCTAAAGTTTGGGCTGATGAAAGCTTATCTGAAGGAAAGTGCACAAAGCCAGAACCTGAAATACACAGCAATCGTAAAAGTGTTAGAGATCGTGTTAAAAATCGTAAAAGAGGTACAACCAGTTGCCTTTTTCACCATTTCCTTGATGCACCGCACAGATTGTTTAGATGCGTGCGTATGTTGAATCTGCGACACAGGCCAGGGTAGGAAAAGCAAACAACATTGTGCTGGAGTAAATTAGTGGGGCAGGCAGTATATGTGGAGAGAATGTTCAGATGATGTTTTGGATCGGGACCCTTGTGGCCAAAGATCTTTGCGTCAAGGGAATCAAGGGAACTTGTGGGGTGGGGGTGGAAAAGCTGAGATGGCCAAAGATGCAAGTAGGGAATGTGAAAGTGGGGTCTGAGGTGGATAAGGTTAGCTGAATGCCATGGAATTAAATACTTTATTAACAATATTATCTTAAAGCACATCTCATTTAGTTGCAAACGTATTGGAGCTAGGATGAAAATATTCATGTGACAGGAGTAGAATGAGGCCATTTGGCCTATCAAGTCTATTCCACCATTCAATCATGGCTGTTCTATCTTTCCATCTCAACCCTATTCTCCTGCCTTCTCCCCATAACCCCTGACACCCATTATAAAATGAGGCAAGGCGACAGGATGAAAAACAAAAGATCTTCCAGGAATGCATCTACTCACTGTGGGCAACTGCCCCTGATTCACAGTTACAATTGTCAACAGCCTAACCATGCCATACAACAGACTGGAATCAAACAAATAGGGGTTGTAACCCTTAGTTGCTGTTAACACTCTGCTGCACTTATACCAGTTGAGTGGGACAATGGACATTTGCATTCCTTTGTGTTTTTCTGAGTATCCTTTGTGAATTTCAGAGTACCTGCCCAAAATCTTATTTTCTTAAATGTTTACTAGTTCTGCTTGCAGATATTTGATTTTTTGATTTAAATCAAACTATTTTATTTTATGCCTGTGCTTCATTGTAGCCGTTTGGTAATGCCCTGAAGTTTAAAATAAAATCAGCTTCTCATTTGCTCATACTGATCCGTTTACATCTCACCCAATTTTGTGCTGAACTAATCATGATGGAACATCACGTTATGTGCATGTAAGCTATGTACCTGAACCTTCCTGCCAAATTATGGTAAATTCCAGGGACATTTCCCATCATAAAGGTATGCCGTTTTTTTAATTAACTCTCATGCTCACATGATGGGAAATGCCTCCATAAATTATTATTATTGGGAGGCACAGTGATGTGGTTGGTGGAAATGCTGTCTCACAGCGGCAGAGACCAGGTTCGATCCTGACCTCAGGTGCTGTCTGTGTGGGGTTTGTACACTCTCCTTATGACCGTGTGGGTTTCCACTGTGTGCTCCGGTTTCTTTCTACACTCCAAAGTCACGCAGATTCATAAGGTAATTGACTTCTGTATATTGCCCCTGATGTACAGGGACTGGACAAGAAAGTGGGATAACATAGAACTAGTGTGAACGGGTGATCAATGGTCAACATGGACTCGGTGGGTGGACGGGCCTGTTTCCATGTGTCTTTCTAAACATCCAAACTCTAAACTTCGATTTATGTGAAGGAAAGTCCTCTCAGTTTGTGATTCAATTGTGATTTTATTTTTCTCCATTGTTGATACTTAACACAAAGCCATTTAAATGGAGCTTTGATCTCCAATTCATTTCATTTCCAATGCTCAGACTGAGTAGCTTTCAACACATTCTGCAGCTGTGGAGCTTTTGTGATGTATTGGTTTTGGCATGTTTCTCTAGCCCTTGGCTTTTATCTATTTCATCGGACATAAATTTCAAAATTTTATCAGGAACAAATGTGATCTGAACATACCCTGGCTTGGATATTCCAAATTATGACTAGTAATTCTTATCAAAATTCTTAACACAAATGTCATTCAAATGTATGAATCCTGGAAGTGCTGAATGTAAACTGAAGTGATATGCCTTCATCTTGTGCTGGAAAATAAAGTGCTGGAGGAACTCTGTGGGTCAGGCAACATCTGTGGATGGAATGGACAGATGACTCTTTGGGTCAGGCCACTTCTTCAGATTGATGGAGTAGGGAGGGGGAAGAAAGTTGAAAAAGAGAAGTGGGGTGAGCCAAGTGATAGTTGGATACACATGGTGGGGGGTGGGGGGGAGGGGTGAGAGATTGGGAGATGAGTAGAGTAAATAACAAAAGTTAGAGGTATAAAATAAATGAAAGGATGTCAGATAAGTAAAGAAGATGAGTGAGATGTACAGCTGGAGATAGGAACAGGCATTGGTCCGGTGCTGTACTGTTCTATGTTCTAAGGGTCCCAATCAAGCCCACATCTGTCCATTCCCTCCTAGTCCATCCAGTGGCTCATCCGGCACTGAGTTTTTTACTCAAGATTCAAGCATCAGCAGTCACTTGTGTCTGTCTTCATCCTATGTCCATCTCCTTCCGTGGCTCCCATTATATCCTCTTTACTTTCCTCCCCTGTTCTCAGTCTTCCACTTTCATTCCCTTTGTCCCCTTTCCTAACTACTTTTTAGCCTCGAATTACTGGCCAATCCTGTTATACCGCAACCATTAGTCTTGAGTCATCCTTTGTGAGCCATTATTAATTAGTAATAAAAAAACAATTCTACTTATGGTGATAATGGTAGTTTCTTCTTCATTCATCAGATTATATTTCGTAAAGCCACTTATCATTGCACTTTTTGATGGTTAATAGTTTTACTGCAGAAATATTGTCCGTATTTCTTCAGTATCTTCAGCAGAAAACAGTTTGATGTCTGCCTAGCTTCTGTAGTTGAAGTAGTCACAAAAGGTGGTTGGAATAAATTATGTTGCCATGGTTATTTAGTCAGCTGATATGATTGTTGGGTTCAAATCGTACAAAAGAGAGTACACTTGAACTGGTCTCTTTTTCTATGAAATCTACTGAATAATAATTTTGGACAAAATTGTTCTGGCAAGGTTGAGGAATTTACTGAGAAAATATACATTTCACAGTTGCCATCAGTCTGTGTGGTATTACGAAGTCTGCTAAATTTGAACACTGATTTTAATGACTGAAATCCTTGTACAAGTTCCAGCATTGACTCCTCTCTCACTCTGTTTGAACGCCTACTGTCACGACACAGTTTAAAAAAAGAGTTGGCGAGGTGGCATATGATTTGAATTTACTTATCACGACTTATTTCTTTACATTTAATTTTTATACAAAAAATAAGCTGTATTGGTTTGAGGACTTGGAAAATTATACACCAAGTTTTCTCCCAATGGCCACCCCAAAGGGCAAAAAAGATATTAGTTATTTAGAAGTAGATAACTTAGCTTCCCATTTGAAATTAATTCAAAGGTGTGGGGAAAGGGAGGGAATGATGGGAAGAGAGTTTGTTGTTCACTGCTGGAGAAGTTCCCCAGTATAATTGGCGGTGGAAGCCAAGGCATTGGGTATTTTTAAAGCAGAGATTTATAGGTTCTTAATTAGTAAGTATGTTCTAGGGAGAAGGCAGGAGAATGAGGGAATGAGAGGGAAAAAAAGATCAACCCTGTTCGAATGGCAGAGTAGAATCAATGGGCCAAATGGTCTAATTCTGCTCCTTAGTCTCACAATAAAGATTGCTAGACAGGAACAATTATCAGACTTAGAAAGACCAAGGTCCATCTGGTGTGCTTTTCTCATATCCTGCAGTTACCAGATGCAATGAAAATTGAGTTGTTTACTGTTCATAACAATCAGTCTTTATCAGTTAGACTACAACTGACCTAATGTGATGTGGAAAATTGTCATTTGGGGAGAACCTGGAAACTATCCAGACGTGCAAGCACGTGAAAGAGCATTGACCGGAATGGTGTTCAACCCATGTGATCTATACTTGCAGAAGGCAAAAACGTTTTGCTTAAATTGTATCTTAACTGAACATAACTCTCTCTTTATTCAAAAATTAGGATTTCCACAAGCTGGACAATTTGCCCTTTTAATAAGCAGCTGTTGAATGAAGTTTCACCAGGTCCTGACCCATATAATACAAGGTAGCATTATATATAATTACACCACTTTTATCACATAGCCAGAAGCTAGTTGTAGCAAATTCTTCTCAAATCCATAGTTATTGCTTTACTTTGCATTATTGAACAGACCAATGCTGGAGTAATCACAAATGAAATTTAAATGAAAGATTAACAATTATTTGATCAACAAAAGTAGCTAATGCACGTATTTGACAATTGGATATTTTTAAGGCAGAGATGGACAAATTATTGTTTAGAACAGGTGCCAAGGATTATGGGGAGAAGGCATGAAAATGGGATTGGGAGGTAGAGATCAGCTGTGGTTGAAGTAGACTCGATGGGCCGAATGGCCTAAGTCTACTATAACTTGTGAACTTGTTCAAAGTTCAAATTTATTTGTCACATGCACCATAATGTGCAGTGAAATGTAATTTACCATGCAGCGTTACAATTAATAAAGGACACAACACACAACATAATTCAACACAGACATCCACCACAACATTCTTCTCTGCGGTGGAAGTAAATACAGTTCAGACAGTCCTCCTCCTCCTCCTCCTCCCTTGTTCACCCGTGGTCAGGGCCCACAAAGCGATTGTGAACAATAGATAACCATGGATAAAGCAGTGCACCATTTTCTGAAGCACCTAGCTCCCATCACTTTATGAGATTTATGGTATTCTGTAACTATTTCTTGATTGACTATTCAGAATGGCAAAAAATAACTTCCGTACGGCTATGATTATTCATATTTCGTTTTAGATTATTATAAAATGTGTATTAAATAATTTAATATATACACATTTTATATACACATTGAGGAAGAATTTCATGTATCTATTGATCAAAGCATTGTTATAAATGCAAAGTCCAAACTTTCCCATAATTTAAATGCCATATGAAAAAGACTGTTGAGTAGAATAAATAGAATTGAACACAAGGTAGGAAATATAAATTCATTGTGTAATCTCTTACAGTTTTCCACCTTTCACCCATCCTGAAATTTGACAGCCTGCAGGAGTCCCTGCAGATGTAGACACTGGAGATCCTTTGTCAATTCATTAAAGAACACTTGAGCAATGCAGGAAAAAATATCTGCGTATATGATCATATTGTTATCTTACGATTTAAGCACAAAAGCTATTCCGCAGATGAGCTTCTTGGTATTAGATGTTAGTGAAATATGAAGTTTAGCATATCATTTCTACAGAGCTGAAATTGGAAAGATATTATTAAATGGAATTTAATGAAGTACTGTAGAAAACCCCGAATCCCCGAGGATATGCTCTCCGTTTGGCCAATCAGCAAGCGGTACCTAGCTTTGCTAAAAACGTACTCTTGTCTCTGTTGCTTGGAGTATGAATTCATTGGCTGTCAGCTCTGGGAAGTAGGTGGGTTCACCGAATAGTGTACAAAGCAGCTATGTGCTCAGATCCTTATTTGGTATCCGTTAGCAGACCTCCTCACATGCATTATTTATTAACTCATATTCCTAGGAGAATCTTCTTGTCCATTAAAAACACTCTCAAGCATTTCCTTTTGGGCAGGTTTTCCATTTGCTCTTGTAAACTCTAAAGCTACTATTTCAATTTGGATTTCCACAAATGGCCAAGTTTCACCAAACAGGTGACAAAGCACTGGAATTTAAAACTATATTTTCCAGATATACCTGCTGTGTCAATCATCTGATTTGCTGATTTGTACGGCTGCTTCAAACCCAAGTCTTTTGAGAACTTCAGATTTTATTTCTTTGTGGGGTTTTTTTGTGAGAACGTTTGCAAGATGCCTGAAGCTAATTATTTGCTCTCCGTTTCTTGGGGCTACATAAAGGTAAGTAAATTAAATGCTCTTTTGTCGTGATGTAGAATTTATAATTGCATTGTTATCAGAATCCAAATGGTTTACTTTGTAACTATTTAAATGTTCTGCTCTATGAATATGTGTTTCTTGTGAATGTAACTGTGGAGCGATGATCCTGTAGTTAACCTGTCTATCAGATTAGGTCTGGCTTTAAATTGCCACAGACTCTGTTCAGAGGAACAAGGTGATAATTGCACACCTAAAATACCTTTTTGTCAAATACAGTTGGATGCAGTGGATCTGTTTCTGTTTTGCTTAGAATTAATTACATTAATTAAAATGCACTTTATTTGTCTAAAATGAGTTCCTAAAAATGAAATAATACTGTAAACGAATTTCAGTCAGAACTTTGGTTTGGTCAGCACTGAATAACTTAGAACATCAATGTAAGGAAACTTCTGAGCATCTGTATTATTAATAAGAATGGAATTATCCAGCATTTAGAAGTTTTATTAATATGTCACTTATTTATTTGTGATTAATTTGATCTAAAAGTTCCTCTGAGCAATGTGAGCTGGGACTGTTAATGTCTTAGTCTACATTAATAAGGATTTAATCAAATAAACTGCAGGTAGTTATATTTAAACCTTGTGGTTCAAATAATCTTTTTCATATCTATATGTAAGACCCTATAAAATTATTAACTAAAATTTATAAAAGGGAAATAAAAATCTTTCTGTTTAAACATGTGAGTGAAATAATAATCAGATAATTCGCATTAATGTTCATCGTCATTATTTAATCAATATGTGACTCTCTTTGTCTTTTTATATACTAAAACGTGGCATTCTGCTGTGGTGACTGTCCATTTATCATATAATCACATATAAGTTCCTTGACTTGGATCTATGTAAACCAGTTTTGATTTCAATTTATTTAAATAGTGTTAGGTATTTTATGCAATAATGCTTTACAGGAAAGAATATGGGAGGAATATGAGTTTCTGCATTAAGATATATCTAAGTTAGATAATGCGATTGCTCCAAATCCCTTTCTCTACACACCACCCACTACCACCATTTTGACATTGAAGTTTGCTTGTTCAAGCTGTCTTATCTTGTCATGTGATGGCAATGTGCTCATATGTGTTATCTTGCCTCATCTGACAACTTTTGAACAGCTGCTTCTATTTTGTCCAAATGCAATCCCAGTTGAATACGAGGACACTAAAGCAGCAGATGCATTCATGTGTCCAGTTCCTTTGGCCCATATTGTAGAGTTTATGTTCTAGATTTATGTAATATATTTTCCTTTAATGATCTAGATATTTTCTTAAGAAAAATCATTTAATATGAATGCATCATCTGATATGACTTCCATTTCCTTTAATTTCCCTTAATCTTTTTCAAGAAGCTGTTCAAAAATATAGAAATTAAATTTACACAGCAAAAAAAGGAAGTATTTCTTACTCCAGTAACCTCTCAAGTTTTCTGATTTTTTGTTTTTTACCGGATTGCAGATTTCCTCCTATTGAACTCCCATGTTTAGCTTCTCAGACTCAAGATCCAGCTTTCTGTCTGAGATGATGGGGATCGGCCACCAACAATAACATAATTAGTGTATCCTGAAATGAAAGCTATTGCAAAATTTATATTATTTACCCCCCCCCCCCCCCCCCCACAAAAAAAAAGGAGAGGCATTGCACAGCATCCATACTGAAATTGCAGAAATATATTTTAGAGACGTTTCGGAGTGGCACAGTGGTGCAGCTAGTCGAGTTTTTACCCCATAGATGCAGCAACCTAGTTTCAATCCTGACCTGTGGTTGTATGGTTTACACATTCTCCCTGTGACTATGTGTGTTTCAACTGGGTGATCCAGATTCTTTCCACATTGCAAAGGCATGCAGCAAAAAAACTGTTGGAGGAACGCGGCATGTCAGGCAGCATCTGTGGAGAGTTCAATCTGTCCTGTCACCCATCCATTGCCTCCACAGATGCTGCCTGACACCATGAATTCCTGTTTTCTGTTCAAGATTCCAGTATCTGCAGTTTCATGTGGCTCCACAAAGACATGCAGGTTGGTAGTTAGCCATGGTCAAATGCCCCAAGTATGTAGGTTGGTGTTAGGATTGGTGGTGAGTTGATGAGAATGAGGGAAGTAACATGCGATGAGCATAGGATTGGAGTAAATGGGAGAGTCTAGGATTAGAGGCTATAGCCTCAGAGTTATAGGACGTTCTGTTAGGAAGGAGATGAGGAGAAATGTATTTAGTCAGAGGGTGGTGAATCTGTGGAATTATTTGCCACAGAAGGCTGTGGAGGCCAAGTCAGCAGATATTTTTAAGGCAGAGATAGATAGATTCTTGATTGGTACAGGTGTCAAAAGTTATGGGGAGAGGGCAGGAGAATTGGGTTAGGAGAGAGAGATAGATCAACCATGATTGAATGGTGTTGACTTGATGGGCCTAATGGCCTAATTCTACTCCTATTCCTCATGCCCTTATGACTAAACAGCAAGCATGGACCCAAGTTCTATTTCCGTGCCAACTGACTCTATGACATTCTGATTATATTTTGATCACCTATTTGTTGGACACTACAAGGGGTCAATGACATGCAGAGTATATATGAGTAACTTTCCCACTTGCAACCACAAGGAGCAAAGTGCAAGATGTATGCACTTCGGTGAGAATTTCCTTACTGGAATCTTTCAATACGCAGCCATAACTGTAAACTCAGAGATGTGGTCGGACCACATTGCTAATGGTTATTGCAACTGTGATGATGAATTTTAAGTATCTGACTCCTTCCAGATTGATGCCAGGTATTTCCATTATTTTGCAATTTGATATCCACCTTCCATAGGCACATGCTTCCATTTTAATAAGAATTACCTACGTTTTCTTATGACAGCCATCACCAGGTGGAGAGAACATATTCTTTTTATAGAATTGCAGGCTTCGCTTGAAATAATGTGCCAAGGGACGACATAACTTCTACTTGTGACTATACTTGTCAATTCTCTCCTATAATAGAACCAGGAGTGTTTCATCTCCCTCATTGTTCATATGTGACTGCGGGGAGCATATCACGCACATCAGAGCCAAACACTTTCGCACGATCATGTTATCTTCATTCCATGTCAGTACATTCCACCAACTAGACTAGTGGTTCTTAACCTGGGGGTCGGGACCCCCATGGGGGGGGGGGTCATTTGGGGCTTTACCGGGGGACATGAAAGGGTCATAAACAACATATCCATTTGTCGAGCCCATTTTTAGGAACCTAACAAAGGTACATACCACATACCTAAACAGTCTTTCCAGGTGAGGCAGAGGTTCACCTGCACCTCCTCCAACCTCATCTATTGCATCCGCTGCTCTAGGTGTCAACCTCTCTACATTGGTGAGACCAAGTGCAGGCTTGACGATCGCTTCGCCCAACACCTCAGCACAGTCCGCATTAACCAACCTGATCTCCCAGTGGCTCAGCACTTCAACTCCCCCTCCCGTTCTGAATCTGACCTTTCTGTTCTGGGCCTTCTCCATGGCCAGAGTGAGTCCCACTGCAAATTGGAGGAGCAGCAGTTCATATTTCGCTTGGGTAATTTACCCCCCAGTGGTAAGAACATTGGCTTCTCCAATTTCAGGTAGTCCTTGCTTTCTCCCTCCTACCCCTCCCCTTTCCAGCTCTCCCACAGCCCATTGTCTCCGCCTCTTCCTTTCTTCTCCCCCCCCCCCCCCCCACATCAGTCTGAAGAAGGGTCTCAACCCGAAACGTCACCTATTTCTTCGCTCCATAGATGCTGTCTCACCCGCTGAGATTCTCCAGCATTTTTGTCTACCTTCAATTTTTCCAGCATCTGCAGTTCTTTCTTATACATACCACATACAGTATTTTGTTTGTGTATCTGCGTACGTATGCCAAAAAGGTTAAGAACCACTGAACTAGATGATGCAGAAATGCAAAGCAGAGTGGAGTGTAGAATGGAATCCATTGACTGTGGTGACCCAAGCACAGGCAAATTGCATGTGTGCAAAGAACCATGGCTCTACACAAGGTGTGGTAGAGCAGAGCATGATTGTACTGGAGCAGAAATTTCACCACTGTGGATGGCTCCAGAAAACCCTGCAGTTCCCTAACTGGGCTCCAAATTCATAGTGCTCTGCAAATGGAGTTGGTCACTGCTTACAAACTGAAAATAACGTGTTTTGAACTCCATCCAAAAACCTTTGTCTTGGTGAAATCTGGATTTTTTTTTGTCATGATGCTTATCTGAGTCAAGACCATTGAGTAGAGTTGCTGCCATAGAGTGCCAGAGACCCGGGATTGAACCTGACTACAGGTGCTGTCTGTACGGACTTTGTACGTACACCCTGTGATCACATGGATTTTCTCTAAGTGCTCTGGTTTCCTCCAATATGCTAAAGACATACGGGTTTGTAGGTTAATAAACTATTTTAAATTGTCCCTAATACATTGGATGCAAAACTGGGATAACATAGAGTTAATGTACAGGTGAATGTTGGTCAGCATGGTGTCTGTGGGATGAAGGGCCTGTTTCCACACTTTATCGCTCAAAGTTGAATTAAACTAAGCACAGCAGAAGGAAGAGTTTGTGACCTTGAGCACCCAGGAAGCTGGGTCATATTGCTTAATGAATACGAGTATATAAGATGGTGACTGTGTGAGATAGAGTGACGGCTAGATTTTATCATCACCATCCCTTTGCCTCCATCTCCTGGCCAGATTGCTTTTCTTGGATAAGTGAATTAAGAAAGTGACGAGGGCATTATTGTGGTGTGAAAAAGGAAAGAAAATCAGGAAAGCATATTTACACCATCTGCTATGTGTAAATTGGTTGGAGTGTGGATTATTGAAGAAGTGGGAAGTAAATTGGATGACTGGATATGACGGTACCACGAACTTCAATGTGTTTAGCCATTCTGCAGCTGTAGCTGTCTCACCAATGGTCAGCACCATCTCCTCCAAGAGTCAAAGCATGAAAGTGTGCCTGTGCTCCATCCTGCTGCCTCTGATTGTAGCACTTCACATTACATGGAAGAATAAAGTACCTCAATAAGCTGCATGATACTTAGAGGGAAGTGGGCCAAATGCAGGCACAAAGGACAAGCTTGGGTAGATATCGTGGTTTGTGTTGACGAGTTGGACCAATGGACATGTTTCAGTGCAGCATGACTATGACTCTCTGATGTAGTCGTCATTGGTGAATAACTGATAGTGTGAGCATATTGTGAGATATGGGTGTGACAAATTTGGTCCCCTAATTTGAGGAAGGACATTATTGCTATTGAGAGAGTGCAGCGTAGGTTCACAAGGTTAATTCCCGGGATGGTGGGACTGTCATATGCTGAGAGAATGGACTGGCTGAGCTTGTATACTCTGGAGTTTAGAAGGATGAGAGGGGATCTTATTGAAATGTATAAGATTATTAAGACAATCTAGAGGCAGGAAACATGTTCCCGATGTTGGGGGAGTCCAGAACCAGGGGCCACAGTTTAAGAATAAGGGGTAAGGCATTTAGGACGAAGATGAGGAAACACTTTTTCACACAGAGAGCTGTGAGTCTGTGGAATTCTCTGCCTCAGAGGGCAGTGGAGGCCGGTTCTCTGGATACTTTCAAGAGAGAGCTAGATAGAGCTATTAAAGATAGCGGAGTCTGGGGATATAGGGAGAAGGTAGGAATGGGATACTGATTGTGGATGATCAGCCATGATCACATTGAATGGCGGTGCTGGCTCATAGAAACATAGAAAATAGGTGCAGGAGGAGGCCATTCGGCCCTTCGAGCCAGCACCGCCATTCATTGTCCCCTATCAATAACCCATGCCTGCCTTCTCCCCATATCCCTTGACTCCACTAGCCCTTAGAGCTCTATCTAACTCTCTCTTAAATCCATCCAGTGACTTGGCCTCCACTACCCTCTGTGGCAGGGAATTCCATAAATTCACAACTCTCTGGGTGAAAAGATAAGATCTCCCCTCATCTTTCTAAGATCCTCGAAGGGCCAAATGGTCTACTCCTGCACCTATTGTCTATTAACAATTATACTAAATCTGCAAGATTGCAGTGAGAATGTGGATGGTATGTATGAGTCCAAATACATTGGGGTGTCTGTTACATGAATCACAGGGTCATGGAAGATTGAGAAATGTCTGATGCTGATGGTTTAGTCAGAAGGATGTGGTATTTAATGACGTACAAGTTCTTCAGACTCACCTACATCATTGCATCAAACTCCCCAAGACATCTCTTCTGACATCCCCCTTGCTGTCCCTTCCCACCGCGTTTTCAGTATGATTGCCAAGGTGCACTCGAGTTAGTCTTCCACCGTAGTTCATCTCTTTATCCTCAATTCATCTCTTTCCCCGACAGTTCATCTCTTTCCCCACAATTCATCTCCTCTCTGTCCAGTTCATCTCTTTCCCCTACCTGTTCATATCTTCCTCCAGAATTCATATGTTCTACCAAGATTCCACTACAATTGCTACCTTCCCCCTTCTCCTTCTTCCCCTGCTTCCTCCTCCACCTGTTGGGAGGACTTGCTTCCACTCCAATTTCTGGGTTCTGTGAACTGTGGCTTATGAAGCCACTGTCGGTCATGCAGACTCTTAACACAGGTGAAGTTGGAGGTGCATAATGGAACAGGTGGATAGGTAGGTTTGAGAGGTAGTGCAATCTATCTGCCTTATGCCCTTCTGACTCGAGGATCTCAACGCCATCCCTAATGCTCCTCCTTTACTCTGTGCAGCCATGGGTTTTCTAGAATCACTGGGCGTTGTTCCACATTTTACAGATGTTTAAATTGATTCCTTTGTCTACCTGATTGACCTTGCTGTGACAGTGCTCAATAGAGTTTATTTCGGCAGTCTGGTGTCAGGCTTTTTTCATGGATGTGACCTGTCTGCTGGAGAAACTGTGTGTACTTAGGCTTTTGATACTGAGAATGCTGACCTTGGACAGGACACGGTGCACCTTTCCTACCTGTGGATTTGAAGAATGTTCCAGCGGCAACATTGTTGGTAGCTCTCCTGTGTTTTAAAGTGCATGCTACTGCTGGTCCATATTTCAGAGATAGAGGCCAGGCAGAGGTCCGGTGACCATGCGCTTCCTCCTGGGTTTGATGTCCTGATCTGCAAATGCACTTTTTCTCCGATGGTCAAAGACAGTGCAGTTGCGCAGAAGACACGGGAAAATATAATCTTTGATATCTGCCTGCATTCAAAGGCAGAATTCGTAGTATGGCAACCATGCGTTACTTTCCATGGTCTCATGAGGACTTTTTCCACCAGGGGATGACATTGTGCTGTGGGGCAAGTTTGTAGAGGACCTTTATTTTGCAGTTGCTAATTGTAAGTCTCACTCTGTTACAAGCTTCATTGAACAGGTTGACAGCAGTTTGGAGCCTGGTCTCTGAATTTACGCATGTCAAAGCGACAACTGCGAACAGCATCTGAGATCAGAGTGATGTTGGCCTTGGAGTGGGGCAGACGCAGATTGAACAGTTTCCCAGTTCATCTGTATATTAGCACCACTCCAGCAGGAAGCTTGGTGGTAGTAAGGCGCAGCGCTGTGGCAAGAAAGATTCAGACAAATAATGACACAACCTTGTGAACATGTTGGCAAAGAGCAGAAGTTGTATTACATCGGCGAGCAGATGTGAGATGGGGCTGAGTTTCGGTGGGTAAATAAATCTGAGTGAGAAACGTTAGGTCAAAAAGAGGGAACTTGCAGTGATTGATGTCGCTCTCATGATTTATCTTTTGTCATATGCTGAAGTTCATGCTTCATGGTGTCTCTCAGTGGATGAATTCCACATTGCGATTTGACGACCGGCTTTCTGAAAACTGGGAGGGGGTGCCTGAAGATGACCTTGGCAATGACTTTACTTTGGCAGACAGCAGCAGGAGCCATCTCTAGTTACTCCAGTTGCTTCTGTCTACTTTCTTGAAGATGAGGTCCCGATCATGTCCTCCTCCTCTCCCCAGAGGCAGGTGATTATGTTGTGTATTTGTGACTGAAGTTACCCTGTGCCAGACGTTAAAAGCTTCAGCATGGATGTCGTCTGCTTCCGCGGCAGCATTATTTATCTATTGGTGTTTGACCTTTTTGACTTCTTCTTGGCTACCCATCCTGCTGTTGCACTGTTAACTACTTCTCATATCATTTCCTGCAATATAACCAGTAATGGGTGTGAACAGCCCCTTTGAAAGGTGTAGACTTACCTTCTGTTTTGTAGACCACTTATAACCAGTCCTAGCTTCTTGCAATATTTGCCCCATCTAATATTTTCATCCAGTCAGCAGTGTGGTTAACGTTTGTAACTTTGTCGGCGCAAAAACGTGGTGACACGTGTACTGTCTAGGTGAGGTCTGCTACACGATTTTACCGGGTTATAGAGTCAAAGAGTGATACAGTGTGGAAACAGGCACTTCGGCCCATCTTGCCCACACCGGCCAACATGTCCCAGCTACACTTGTCCCACCTGCCTGCGCTTGGTCCATATCCCTCCAAACCTGTCCTATCCATGTACCTGTCTAACTGTTTCTTAAGCGTTGGGATAGTCCCAGCCTCAACTACCTCATCTGGCAGCTTGTTCCATACACCCTTTATATGCAAAACAAAGCATTTCGCTGTACCTAGGTACACATGACAATAAAGAATCATTGGTTAACACTGGCCAGGCAGTGAAATGTTTTTAAAATGAGCATGCATCAAGAATTATCATACTCTCTCAGTGTGCATGCATTAACCGCTTTTCGAGGATCAGACAATTTGCTGGAATTTGCGCTCCAATGTTTATCAGTGAATGGAACTGTATCAAGTGGTGAAGGTGAGATTAGGGCCCATCGTCATCAAAACCTCGCCCTACTGACAAGATTCCAGGCTCATAATCCGAACCATAGACCAGGAAGAGAATAAAGGTTCTGTACTCCACAACCTGAATTATCTATCCACAAGAGCGGCTAACTAGCACAGAAAACCAAAAAATATATTATTGCCATTAATGAGCACATTGAAAATATTGCAAAGGAACAACTTAGATCAAAGAAAGAATTTTTGAGATACTTGCCACAGTAACCTGTGCTCCCAATGGCACAGAATATTCAGCATTATTCAATTACACAAATGCCTCTGAAATGTGAACATTAAAACAATTGGCAAGAAATTGCCATAAAGTATGTAAAGAACATGGATTATAGGAATCTCATGTTGTTGAGTATCTCTGCTTTTGCAGGAGGTGCATCCAGATAAAGTGTACCAAATTTTTGTTAGCCAGCACATTGATAAAATAATGTTTTAATTTAAAAACACCACTGCAAGCTGAGGTTGATTAATATATTTCTTGTTTCTTTGTTGTAGTTCAAGAGGATGCTCAATCGTGAGCTTATTCACCTCTCTGAGATGAGCCGTTCGGGCAATCAGGTCTCTGAGTTTATATCCAGTACATTTTTAGGTGAGTAACAGACAAAACTTTGTTTATCCTGATAAATGACCACTGTGAATTTCTATGAGGATAAAATCTGGTGTTCAACAATTAAACCAATTTGTACCAAATTGTACCATTTATATCCAAATTGTACCAAAATATTCAAGTATAGTTTTGTCCTCTCAATGGGAGTGTGTTATTTCAATAAATACTTTCTTTTTTACATCTTGCTGTTAATTGTAAAGATTTGATTTTTTGTCTCAGAAACATGGAAAAAGCCTTCCATGAGTGTCTGTTTTTGTGTGAACGTTACAGACGTAGGTTGACGTAGCAAACAGAAAATTCTATTAATTTAATTATTATGTTCCGATTTGCCCTTATTACAGCACTTGTTTTCAAAATGCTGCCTGCCCTGTAAGATTCAAGTGGGATATGAACAATTAGAGATAATGGAACCCATTCAACATCATCAGTAGAACCACAACCTTTTGTGCTCTTTGTTAATCAATAACATTAATCCCACTGTCCTGCTTTATCTTCAGAGCCCCAAGCAGTGAACCTCAGGGGTTTTTTTCCATCATGTAATACACTACCAGAAGTATTTGTTTTGTTTGCTGCCATTGCATTCTGAATAAACTGTTTTACTTCAGAATTGCTTTCAATGCCTTAATATTGTGAGAAGTTTGTTGACAGAAATGATTTATACAATTATTCATGATAAAAGCTGTAAATAATAGAACAATTGTGATATTCTCCCCAAACTATGGTAAGATTACTTACGTTTATAGACATGCATATTGTTTGAAATTCTCAAGAAACTATACACTATCAAATGCAATTAATCCATTTTCTTCCAGATTCCCATAATCAGCTTCAGTGAACAGTAAGTGTGGTGCAGACGCCCCATTTGCAGCAATAATATATTTGTGTTAATCAGTTCTTCTTGGCTACAGTGTAGTGTATGATAAAAGGGATGACAACTTTGATATGGTGGAGGCTAATTGAATGTGAATTAACCTTGTTTCAATTCAAGAGCTCCATTCTACAAATATGACTGCTTCAGAAAATCATCTCAGCTTTCAACAAAATGTCAACGTTCAATTTCATCTCCATTGTAATCTTTGCTGCCAACTAATCCTCCTGTTTGTGCTAATCTTGAAAAAACGTGTAAGAAAAAAACCAAAAGCACGGTGCATGGATAATAATGTTTAGCGAAGGATAAAAATATTTGGATGTTAGATTAATGAATTGAGTTGATTGATGGAAAGTTTATTGATCTACAGAGTAGACCTTACATCCTAGAGATGCATTATGTCTCAGCACTTTAACATTTTTTTGTCATAATCTTTAATGTAAGAAAAAATCTGCAGAAATAAATAGAAAGTAAGTATTACTTGTTAAACA
The DNA here is from genome assembly GCA_963514005.1 of Raja brachyura. The sequence continues at coordinate 65,317,254 of OY740781.1, read as the reverse complement.
TGGAGCAATTTAGTAATCTTTGCAAATCCATTTCTTCTAATAATTTCCCAATTATGTAGCAAATGCACTCTTAATATGGAAGTCAATAGACAATAGACAATAGGTGCAGGAGTAGGCCATTTGGCCCTTCGAGCCAGCACTGCCATTCAATATGATCATGGCTGATCATCCCCAATCAGTACCCTGTTCCTGCCTTTTCCCCATATCCCCTGACTCCGCTATTTTTAAGAGCCCTATCTAGCTCTCTCTTGAAAGCATCCAGAGAACCTGCCTCCACCGCCCTCTGAGGCAGAGAATTCTGCAGACTCACCACTCTCTGTGATAAAAAGTGTTTCCTCTTCTCTGTTCTAAATGGCTTACTCCTTATTCTTAAACTGTGGCCCCTGGTTCTGGACGCCCCCAACATTGGGAAGTCAGTCTTGGAATATTTTTTTTAATCTGTCAGAATGCAAAATGCTGAATAGAATATGAAGTTTCAGATTGATTTAATTGAAGAATATATATTGGCATTCCCATGTAATACAGTGAGAGATTGAAAAATCTGAACATTGTACATAACCATTTCTCTGAGCTACCAGGTGGCATTCCACTGCTCATTGATTGTCATAAAAATTGTTTTTACAATATAAACCCTTGCTGCTCAGAGGTGTTCAGAAACAAATAATTGCAGAGGTAATGGATTACTCTTTTCTTGGTAGAGTATTTTCCGTGCAATTTTTAATTTTGAGATCAAAATGTGATCTTTTAAAATAAATTGCTACTCTTTCAATGCAACATCCTGTTGCTTGAAATGGCACATTGGGCTGTTGATTTATAAACTGTTTTACTCTGGAAAGCAATTTTACATGTTTTTATCTTAGTTAATAACTGAATGCTTGGGAGATTTTTTAAAGTTATTTCTAACAAAGCCCACAACACTGACCTGAAGATATAATATCATTATGAATGCTGATGTGAATTGCCTCAGGATTACCTGTCAGAAAATATGGGTCTTTTTGTTTATTGATAGAGAGTATAATGCATTGTGTGAATATTCACACCAGGCAGTTTAGTTAGTCAGTGTGCAGCTGGGATCAGATGCAAATCTAAAGCCTCCAATAGCAGATATGTTTACTATCCACCCTGAATACCACACACTGATTTCCAGCTGAGAAGCCACATGGGAAATTCTGCTCCAATGTTCCTGCAGATCCCTTGGAAACCTCCCAATAAGTAGTGTACTGTGTGAGGGCATCACCAAACAATTTATTCTCCTTTTCAACAGTGGAAATCGCCTATGTGACCTAATCTTGCCATTTACTTTAATAACTTTAATTACAGTATGAGATTATTATGAACACAGTGACAGAGGATCTTGCATCCATTATTTTAGCATACAATGCACCCTGAAATTACACATCACTTTTATTTTTAACAAAGGTAAAGTTACACTTAACTTGTATTCATGGTTATCCTGTATTTCATTTTACATTATCAACATATGTCAATACATTTATATAGTTGGCTTAAATGACTACATTCAAGCATAAATATGGCTGCTTATTTATTCAGTTCAAGAGACTCAAAAGGTAGTAGTTTACATACAATACACATGTCTTTCTCAAAATTAGAGTACTGCATTTAAATGTACTCCCCCCCCCATGTGAGCAAGTTCTAGGAGAGTCCCATGTTTAATAATTCACTGACTATTTTTGTGTATATTTTTTGTTTTCTACTTAATTAAACAACTTTGATGAGTGTAAAGGGCTATACTTTGTAAAGTATAAGAAATTAAGCACTTACTATGATTCTGAAGCAACAAAGAATTACAGGTGAATTTTATAAAGGAATTTGACAGTGCTAGATTTCATTTGGTAAAAGAAAATCGTCTAGAAATACATCCCTGTGCATTGGTGCTGAGCTTACTATCTGTACACATCGACACATTACTGTTGGCCAGTACATTCATTGCATTCACTTTCGTGGAATGAAGTTCAGAACAGAGTACAATGCATTGCTCCTACTCAAAAGCACATTTAGTGCTAATGACCGAGGGATGCGTTAATAAGTAAGAGTCCCCTGCGGTTATCTTAAAAAGGGTCAATTAAAAAAATGCTGTTGCAAAGTCTTCAGGAAATTCCACGGAATTCCAAGTACCTTAAGAAAACACAAACACACATTCTCTTCCACTTCAGATCACCTGACAGCAGGACTTACTTTTCATCTCTTCGATGGGGTTAGACTCAAAGCATATGACAGATACAATAAGCATTAACCTTTTTGAACATGTCAGTACTTCAGCTGTCATTAAATTGCTACAATGATTAGCCCCCTTCAGATATTTGTGGGACATTGCCAGATACTGTGCATGACATTTTAAAATATGTTTTACATCGCTCCCTGGTTTGCATTTTCTCCACTTTCTATTAAACTTCGCTACTTCCAAAGGTAAACCCCAGAAATAATGCAGAATTTATTCCCAGTACAATTAAATGAAAACATTTGTTAAGTAGCTATAGTCCTCTCAACGTATTCGTAAAGTCATATTTCTTGAATTGCAGTAAAAGAATGTTCATAAACTATTAGTATTTGTGTAAAGTAAACTGTGCATGTCAGATTACAAATTCTATTGAGATCATTGGTTGCATATCAGCATGAAGCTGGAGAGAATATGGGCAACTCTTCCATTGTCCATTGAATCCAAACACAAGGCTTGCAGCAGTGGAAGAGGGATAAGATTACTTGAAGGAAATAGATGGCTCAGTGGCAAGGAGTGAGATTACAAAGAATTAGGGAGATGTTTTAACATAGTCAATAAAACAAACACTTTACAATTTACAGGCAAAATAGGTACCAGCTACTTTTGTCAGAGAGCAGTAATTGCATAACATACTGAATAATAAGCCTCTGCTTGATATTTCCACATTGATGTTAATCCGTTTACCTTTCATGGACAAGTGCATCCATCAAACTACAGTTGGAACATCACAAGAACGCACTAAGTGTGGCTCAGTATACTTTTTAACATAAGACAATTGCAGGAAAGGAAACACAAAATGTTGACAACTCTAATCCCTACAAATTCATTCCTAGTTAGTAGTGTTAAATGCACCATATGAAAGAGACAGTACATTCATGCCAATGGAATGGAATTTTGGTAAAAAATAACAGTACTTCTAAAAAGCAAACAACGATCAGAGATGAATTTCTGGAGGACCTGATAATAGATTTATTAGATTTTGGATAGAGTCTTATCATGCAAGATGAGACTCATTGCTGAGACAATTATTTCAAGAGAGTAAAGCAGAGTTATTTTTAAGTTGTGTCTGACACACAATACTTCTTTTTGGTTATTTTCCCGTGTGCTTTGCTCGGAATTTCTAGTGGTTCAGGGTGCTCACATTCTGCATCAGATTGGTGCAAACTCAGGAAGATGGCAAGCAGAGCCATTTTGATTTCCGTTGGATGTTATTGTTGACTTGAACATCCACTGAAGTTATTGTGGAAAGTTGTGTGAGAGGCTGAGCCAATTTTGCTGATGTGGCCACTGGATGCAAAAACCTTTTTAGGTTTTAATATGCAAACTATGCTGTATTCCTCCTAGATAAACAACATGAGGTTGAAATTCCATCACAAGCACAGAAAGAAGAAAAGAAAAAGAAACCAATGTCACATATCGTTGGGGTGAAGAAACTCGTGCACAGTTCAAGCTTAACAGATTCCAGCATCGCTAGGTTTGGAGTCAAAATTGATCAGGAAGAACCTTTGGCAAACGTATGTTTATTTCAGCCCCTGGACATTATGCTTATTTCCAGTAATATATTTTCATGATCTGCTAATTTAGATGGGATATGTGCATTGGAACGTAAACCTTTCGTGGGATGATTCATTTGTTTATGTTTAAGAAAGAATTGCAGATGCTGGATAAATCAAAGGTAAACAGAAAATGCTGGAGAAACTCAGCAGGTGAGGCAGCATCTATGGAGAGAAGGAATGGGCGACGTTTCGGGTTGAGACCAAGAAGGGTCTCGACCCGAAACGTCGCCCATTCCTTCTCTCCATAGATGCCGCCTCACCCGCTGAGTTTCTCAAGCATTTTTTGTCTACCATTAATATGTTTTTTCCAAACAAGTGGGCCAGATGCTGAGTGTCACTGGATTGAGTCCCATGAAGGATGGGATAGTGATATAGATTCGTAGAGTGATACAGTGTGGAAACAGGCCCTTCGGACCAACTTGCCCACAACGGGCAACATGTCCCATCTACACTAGTCCCACCTACCTGTGTTTCATCCATATCCCTCCAACCAGTCCTATCCATGTACCTATCTAATTGTTTCTTAAATGTTGGGACAGTCCCAGCCTCAAATACCTCCTCTACAGCTTGTTCCATACACCCACCACCCTCTGTGTGAAAAAGTTACCTCTCAGATTCCTATTAAATCTTTTCCCCTTCACTTTAAATCCATGTTGTCTGGTCCTCGAGGCAAGAGACTTTGTGCATCTCGCCCGATCTATTCCTCTCATGATTTTATACACCTCTATAAGATCACCCCTCATCTTCCTGCGCTTCACGGAATAAAGACCCAGCCTACTCAACCTCTCCCTATAACTCAGACCCTCTAGTCCTGGCAACATCCTTGTAAATCTTCTTTGTACACTTTCCAGCATGACAACCTCTTTCCTGATGTTTCTGGACTGATTGAGCAGTATGGCTGATTAAAATTATCAAAAAGTCGACTGCTGATGCTGGCAATCAGAACTAAAACTAAACATGTTGCCAATATTCAGGCCACATCTGCAGAGGGAGAAAAAGAGATAACATTTTGATGAGTTTATAACAGACCTTAAAACATTAACTTTGTTTCTCAGTCTGAAATTGTGCTGGAACTTGATAGCATTTTCTTTTTTGTTAATGCTGAAAATGTTTTGAATAAATATAATTGTTTATTTGAAATCTTTGCTCAATTTGCAGGAATTGGACAACATTAACAAATGGGACTTTAATGTCTTTAAAGCTGCAGAATATTCTGGAAACAGACCATTAACAGTTGTCATGTACACAATTTTTCAGGTAAGGTTGGATTAGATTGATAGCTAAACATTTGAAGGTGTTTCACGTGATGATGGTATCCATGTGATTGCTCTCCAGTGTTGCTATGTATTGTAAAGTATTAATCATTTGTCTTTCTTTCTAAACCTCGATATCAGTTGTTAGCATTGAATATGATGTGCATTTTGAAATCCTTTACTCAAATAAGTTATATGCATAATATGCGTCATTTCAAAATAAAATTTACATTTAATTAAGAATGACCAGACCCATTGAAGGACTGCAGCATGCAATAATGGTCGACTAAACAGCCCTCAGACAGATTACCACCATTGGAGAACTCGCTGCTAGTGTCTGACTCCATCATTCATTCTCTGAATGCAACAAAAGAACCGAGAACCTGTTCTTCAAAACATCGCTGAAGCACAGTCTGTTCTCTGACAGGGAACTGAGAACAAATAAACTGACTGAAGGAATCATCTTACGGCTTTGTCCTTTAGCTTTACCAATTTATTCCCAGTGCTTCTGTACAACACACACAGTTAACCAGAAAATATAAGCAGTGGAGATCATTGAAGGTTATTGTATAAATGTCAAATTCTATTAATTTATTATATCAGGTTTTGAAACCGAGAGCATCCTTATCTTTATTATTGTCACCAGATACTAATGATCTTAAGCGTACTTATGAAATTCATAATTCATATCAATGTTTACTAAATCTACACAAGAGACTTGACAAACTCATGAAGGGAATATGATGATTGTTTATTTTGTTTTAATTTGCTCTAATAAAACTGTAACTCATTTTTGGAATTCGTCTCATCTAGCAATAGTTATTGATCCTACGTTTCTGGCAAATAGGTCATGGTGTTGCCTTTCATTTTTTAATGAATCTTAGACATTTTTTTACATGTGTTACATTTGAAAAGGAAAGTATCTTCAAAGTCAGTCAGATTTGAGTTCATTAGTAAAATTCCACCTTGTCAGAGGTTTATGGAAGCTGAATGGGATGCTACTGTATGCAGCTGCATTCAAGAAGCTTTGTACACACTGAGTAGAAACAGAGAAGAAGGATCTGTACATGGGACTGGGAGAGCTTTGCACCTTTTATCCACAGACTGTGGCGATACATTGGCTTAAGCCTGCTATCCCATAGAAGGACACATAACCCAAAGGCCTAAAGAAGTAATGGAGTAGAGATAATGCACAAACAAAGAAATCAGATATTGTACATTTCATTGGATTTTATTGGTCTAATTTGAGCCAATTTTTCAATATTTTTAGGAGCGAGAATTATTAAAAACTTTCAAGATTCCACCGGACACTTTAATTACATATTTGATGACCCTGGAAGACCATTATCATAACGATGTAGCTTTTCACAATAATATTCATGCTGCAGATGTTGCTCAGTCCACACATGTTTTACTATCAACACCTGCGTTAGAGGTAAGCAGTACTCTCTTTTAATGACCTTATTTCACTCGGATCACTTTACATCTGCATGCATAGAAAATTGTAAGGCAATTTTGGTCTTAAGCATAATCCCACTGTGTCAACATCTGATGATAAAATAGCAATCTGTGAATTTTCTGTAAAATCAACTATAGAGATGTTAATATATATCTAGAGACTTTTGTGGTATGCCTATAGTTGACTTGAAATGTAGGGTGTTATGTTTGGATTTCAAAAACTGTTCTGCACAATCAAAATGGGGTTGCTGCATTAACTGTTAAGCCCTTATGTTGCCTTAGATGTCGGACATCCCACCCACCTGACATCAGTAAACTGTCGAACTACCCACTTCCCATCATACCCACCCACCATCCTACACTAACAGACCAGACATCCCCCTTCTCTCTGACTTGGTTGCTTTTTATTAATCTCACCACTTGGATAAAGGCTTGTATACATTCTCTGCCAACACTTGTGTCTAACTCTTGCTGCCATGTTATCATCTGGGTAACGGGAACCCCAGGAGAGAGAGCTGAGATGAGAAGAGGATTGGAAGTGAAGAATTGCCTACCAGTTCCGCTGGACAACATGAGCCTCTGGGATAAACAGGCAGATTAAAAGGGAAAGGGGATTGGGGGAAAAAAGAAGATGGATGGGGACAGGACTGAGCAGCAAGAAAGAAAAGAGAAGAAAGAGGCAGGGAGAGAGAGAGAGAGAGAGAGAGAGAGAGAGAGAGAGAGAGAGAGAGAGACCATGCGCCACCACTATATAAGCTGCAGTCCGTTGTCCTTGAGTCCAAATCTTTGAACAGGCCAGAAAGGTCCATTGTCAGGATGGGAATGTGGGAATGCCTGTGCAGGTCATGGAGTCAGCTAAGTTCATATATTTTAGGTATGCCCTCAGTTCCATCACTCTTATTATTGTAAGTCTGAAATCAATGTGTCTACCTTGCACTTCAATGTCTTGAGTCTATAAATTTAAGTTGATTCTGCAGTTGAAGGGGTTCTGTACTGTCAGAAGTGCACCTGTACACCATAGTCAACTCACACACAGGTGTAAAGGATCCCGGGTGTAAAGAATCCCTTGAGTTATTTTGGTACCTTAGCTATTTCCTAAGTATAAAAGTAATACTTTAGAGCTAATTATCTCTTTGCTATTTGTGGGATCATGCACTATTACGTTGATTAATTGCCCCTTGGGTTGTTTTCTGGATTGTGTGGAATTATGTATTGAAATTGGTTCATGTTGGTTTGGAGACCAGCTTTATGTGATGTGATATTCTCAAAAGCATAGAAATGTTTCAAGAAAACTTCCAATATATGTTGAAGACATGAGGAACTGCAGATGCTGGAATCTTGTGTAGAACACAAAGTGCTGGAGTAACTCAGAGGGTCAGGCATTATCTCTGAAGGACATGGATAGGCAATGCTTTAGTTCAGGGCCCTTCCTCAGACTGGAAGTCTTGAAGATGGATCCCAACACAAAACTTTGTTTATGTCCTTCAGAGATGCTGCCTAATACATCATGACTGTAAGTTAGACAAACCAAGACAAACATTGTTGATGTAACCTGTTGCTGGGAGCTCTCATGGGCTTGAGGTGATGGAAAGACCAGTAAATACTTGAAGAAACTGAGGCATTATGACTTGTTTACAATGTTTTCAGTGTTTTCACTTTTTATTTCCACAGGCTGTCTTTACCGATCTGGAGATCCTTACTGCAATATTTGCAAGTGCTATTCATGATGTGGATCACCCAGGGGTTTCAAATCAGTTTCTTATCAACACAAGTGAGTATATTATTATTATTATTATTATTATTATTATATAACTATCATTTATAAACATGCAGCTTAATGATAAGGTCTATCTATGTTTGGGTAAGTTAAACTAGTTATTTCGCCCAATATATTTACTTCTGTCAAAATTCCATCCTTGTGGGTGTGAGATAATAGCAAATCTTGATTTCCAGTCTCAACAAAGCAACCTTTGGAGGCATCAGATCATGCAAATTTCCCTGCAGATTGGATGGACAAAAATAAAAGTAGGACATTAAAGAGATCATTTAACTGGATCATTTTACAGTGTAATTTTCAGGAGGTGAGAGAGAGCATTAACCTTCTCCACCATAAACAATAGAAAACTAGGTGCAGGAGTAGGCCATTCGGCCTTTGAGCCAGCACCACCGTTCAATGTGATCATGGCTGATTATCTAAAATTAGTAACCCCTTCATGCTTTTTCCCCATATCCCTTGATTCCTTTAGCCCTAAGATAAAAATGTAACTCTCTCTCGAAAACATCGAGAACATTTGCAGAAATCACAAGTAGGATGAGGTAAGTTGATTGTCCATTGGGAAACGTCCACCCAAACTAATTCTGGTATATTATTAGGTCCCCTCCATTTTAACACCAAGTTGGAAATATTCAGGCAGTGTGATTGAGGCAGTGGAACAAAGTGTCAAACATGAAGCAGAATTTGTTGAAGGGTAGTTTTCTACAAGAGCATCTAACTGGAATGATGAGTGATAGCAAAGGAAGAGAAAAAAAAAGATGTAACAAATATATAGAATAAAATTGTGTACTTTAGTTATGGCAAGAGACTGGATAGGCTGGATTTATTATCCCTAGAGTGAACTAGCATTGTCTGCCTGCATGAGACCCATATCTCTCTATTCCTTCCATATCTACATGCCTATCAGAAAGCCTCTTAAATGCCTTTATCGTATTTGCCTCCAATACTACCACTGGCAGGCACTCACTATTCCCTGTGTAAAACACTTGCCCAGCACTTAACCTTCAGTCTGAAGAAGGATCCTGTCTAAAACATCACATATTCATTCTCTCCACAGATGCCGTCTGACATGCTGAGTTACTTCAGCACTTATGTTTTGTTCATCTCCTTCAAACTTTGCCCCACTCATCTTAAAACTATGCCCTCACGTCTTTGAAATTGCCAGCCAAAGAAAAAGGTTCTATCTACCCTTCCAATGGCTCCCATAATATTATATTATATTCTTACTTTATTATACTTCCATCATGTCTCCCACAACCTCTGCCATTCCAGAGAAAACAATCTGAGTTTCTCCAACCTCTCCCCTTATAGCTAATGCCCTCTAACTGAGGCAGCCAATTTGGTAAACAAAGCAAGACCACTGTTAAGTCATTCTGGCCACTGCATTACTGTAAATACATTTTCAAATGCATTCCAAGTGCGATGACTTATATAACTCTGAATCACGAATTGGAAAGTGGGATTACTGTGAACATATAAAATGAAACAAATAGTCCAATGCCGGGACACCAAATATTTAGCATCTAAAAAGTAATTCATCATGTTTAACACATCAGTTAGAAATCTGCCACCTCTAGAAATGCCTCCCTGCATACATCTCATGACAATCACGTTGACAGTTAGCAGAGTGACAAACAATTCAGCTGAGATGAGAGATAACAAATTCTGTCAAATTGAAGGGCACTGCTGTGCCACCTCTCAGCTTGAACAACCATTATGAAGCACCATCTTTGATTCACTGCTGGTTATGTATAAAGGATAATGGATTAATTTTCCTTTTAAGGGATAAAAATTAATGTTCAGTTCAGACAGATAAATCTAATTTTAGATAAACAAGCATCGTTATCTTGACACATTGCAATTTTGTTTTCAATCATGTGAGTTTTTGAAAATTCTATCTGTTTGTTATCATAAAATATTTTGTGAGGACCTAGATTCTTTAACTTTGTTTAAATATAATTGTTTATTAATTGTGTGTCTGAAGATTAAGAAAAAATATTTTATGGTGACTCATGCATGCACTAATATTAAAAAGGAGCAGATTTGCATACTGGTAACATCAGAAAGGATCACAAGGATAACACGTACACTTGAATTCCAGGGTGTTAAGTAGGCAGTCGACACAGGTTTATTTATGTGTTCACAAAATCTAGAACAACCAGTATAATTAGTTTTAATTAAAATTAATAATTTAATTACCATGATGCTGAAAATTATATATTTCCAAACGACTGCAGTTTACTGGTAGACTTGGTACTGCTCACAGTATATTTTGTCAATGTGATGGAGATCATTGGGCATTAACTCATGAGCTGCTCAGGGCAGTTGCAGGCTTGGCCCATCTCTATAACCCTCAATAACACTACTATATGATTGAGGTTAGCAGGTGGGTGGGTGCGGAAAATACCTCACATAGGTTCAAATGAAAGAACCAAGGGATCAGTCAGCACAGTTAAAGATGCTCTCTAGGAGAAATTATTGCAGGAACATTGAAAACCGGGCATTAAATATCACTTGGTCAGTCTCTCATTCAACGACAGAGCAGCTGCACACTGCCATAGAATGGATGCTTGCAGAATCTTTGATGAGAAGAAGATTTAGAACAGGGTTGAACCATGTTCAACCGAATTTGGCACCTACATGTGAGCAGACACAACTAAAGAAAAGCTTTGCACTGTAAGCCGGTACGTGTGACAATAATAATAAACCTAAATCTAAAGTTAAAAATCACTGGCCTTTGTCCACCATCTACCTATCAACCCCCCCACCTCCTTCACCTGTATCAACCTGTTACCTGCCAAGCTTTGTCTGCCCCCTTTTGCCAGATTTCTTCTCACCCCCCACAACAATCAGTCTGAAGAAGGGTCCCAACCCAAAACGACCCACTGAGTTACTCCATTACTTGTGTCTTTTGCTTGAGGTTTAATAACAAAATGTCACTGTGATGCTGATCAGGAAAATGCGGTTTCAAGCAATACAAGCTTGCTCTTATTAAGAACCAACCTCTCAAACCAAGCTCGCTCATGAAGGAGGTAGAAACCTTAGTAGGAATACATGGTTAAAACTCAAATTAAAATCTTTGTTCGGGTAGATCAAATGATCTGTATCATCTATATTAGAGACCAACCAAGTGTGGATACTGAAGCACTTGAACATACAGTTGCGTCTGCATTGGATCTATAGCAGATGCAGGAAGTGATGGGTCAAAGCCAAGCAAGTCTGGCTGAGAAACAAAACTTTGAGTTCAAATCCAAACATTTCAAAAGTTGATTCAATACCAAAAGTTACAGAGAGACCAAAAAGATCTGAAAACCAGCTGATGGGCTGAATTAATAGCTAATATTCATTTAAATAAGAAGGCTAGTTATAATCTTGTGGATTGCATATATTGATAAATTACTTGTCCTTTTCACAACTACAATACAGAACACAGACAAAAATAATTTTCAACAAGAAGGGTGCAGTATAGTGTATCTGATCCAGTGTTCTATTTTTGTGTGTTGGACAAAAGAGTTGTACAGTGTCTGACTTTAAAGAAACAGGCACTTCGGCACAAGTCTGCGCCGACCAACGATCACCCCATGCACCAACATTATCCCACACACTAGAGACAATTTTACTATTTTACAATTAACCTACAAACCTGTATGTCTTTGGAGTGTGGGAGGACCAGAGAAAACCCACACGGTCACTGGGAGAATGTAGAAACTTCATCTAGAGAGGATCCATAGTCTGGATAGAACACAGGTCTCTGGCGCTGTAAGCCAGCAGCTCTACTGCGCCATTGTGCCATCTGCTTAATAATAATATTTCACAGACACTCAGTCTGCAATAAGAGTTTAAACATTCACCAAACATATAGCTTTATTGTATGTTAATGGATTTGTGAAGAAATTAAAATATTCTGCAAAGGCTTCATGAGGAGCATAGCGAGGGAATGTTGCCGTCCCTTGTGAGATTGTGGTGGAAATCTTGAAAGGCGCTCAAGGTGAATTTCTCCGAAAAGTGCTGGGTCATATACAGTGCCCTCAATAATGTTTGGGACAAAGACCCATCATTTATTTATTTGCCTCTGTACTCCACAATTTATTTGCCTCTGTACTCCACTATTTGAGAAAATTAGACGTGGTTAGTGCACATATTTTAATAAAGGCCATTTTTATACATTTTGGTTTTATCATGTAGAAATTACAGCAGTGTTTATACATAGTCCCCCATTTCGAGACACCATAATGTTTGGGGCACAGCAATGTAATATAAATTAAAGTAGTCATGTTTAGTATTTTGTTGCATATCTTTTGCAAACAATGACTGCTTGAAATCTGCGATTCGTGGAGATCACCAGTTGCTGGGTGTCTTCTCTGGTGATGCTCTGCCAGGCCAGTATTGCAGCCATCTTTAGTTTATGCTTGTTTGGGTGCATAGTCCCCTTCAGTTTTCTCTTCAGCATAAAAAAGGCATGCCCAATTGGGTGATTGACTTGGCCACTCAAGAATTGACCATTTTATAGCTTTGAAAAACTCCTTTGTTGCCTTAGCAGTATATTTGCGATCATTGTCTTGCTGTAGAATGAACCAACAGCTAATGAGTTTTGAGGCATTAGTTTGAACTTGAGCAGATAGGATGTGTCTATACACTTCAGAATTCATTATGCTACTACCATCAGCAGTTGTGTCATCAATGAAGATAAGTGAGCCAGTACCTTCAGCAGCCATACATGCCCAGGCCATAACACCCCCACCACCGTGTTTCATAGATGAGGTGGTATGCTTTGGATCTTGGGCAGTTTATTCTCTCCTCCATACTTTGCTCTAGTCATTACTCTGATATGTTAATCTTCGTATCATCTGTCCACAAGACCTTTTTCCAGAACTGTGGTTGCTCTTTTAAGTACTTCTTGGCAAACTGCAACCTGGCCATCCTATTTTTGCGGCTAACCAGTGGTTTGCATCTTGCAGTGTAGCTTCTGTATTTCTGTTCATGAAGTCTTCTGTGGACAGTGGTCATTGACGAATCCACACCTGACTGCTGACGAGTGTTTCTCTGAGCAGTCGGACAGGTGTTTGGGGATTTTTCTTTATTATAGAGGGAATTCTTCTGTCATCAGCTGTGGAGGACTTCCTTGGCCTGTCAGTCCCTTTGCGATTAGTAAGCTCACCAGTGCTCTCCTTCTTCTTAATGATGTTCCAAACAGTTGGTTTTGGTAAGCCTATGGTTTGGCTGATGTCTCGAACAGTTTTATTCTTGTTTCTCAGTCTCATAATGGCTTCTTCGTCTTTCATTGGAACAACTTTGGTCCTTATATTGATAAACAGCAATAAAAGTTTCCAAAGGTGATGGAAAGACTAGAGGAAAGACTAGGTGCTGAGAGCTCTCATACCTGCATTAAGGCGGGAATTAAACACACCTGAGCAATTACAAACAGCTGTGAAGCCATATGTCCCAAACATTATGGTGCCTTGAAATGGGTGGACTATGTGTAAACACAGCTGTAATTTCTACATGATGAAACCAAAATGTATAACAATGGCATTTAATAAAATCTGACAATGTGCACTTTAACCACATGTGCTTTTTTTCTATTACATATCTCAAATTGTGGAGTACAGGAAGAAATATATAAATAATGGGTCTTTGTCCCAAACATTGTGGAGGGCATTGTATCCACAATGATGCAAGCTAACCTGGAAATGGGCACAACTGTGTTCCGATCCAGAAAAAGAAAATGATTTGCAGGTGGGAAGAACTAAAAAAACAAGGCACCTTCATGCAATTGAATATCTAGGCCAGGTTTTGATAAATTGAAATCTGTACTGGCGATTCATACCATGACAATCTGTTATTGTCCAGCTGTGTTTATATCTGCTGGGAACAGTCGCGTAACTTCTCTCCTCACACAAACATATAATGCTAATTGAAAATCTGCAGCGTTATTTCATTGGAGCACAGTCATCTGTTGCTATATCTATGCATCTACTGATCTTTCATCAAGTCAAGATGTCCACTCTCAGTTGCCAAAAACATTTATTATATGCATGTGTTGTATTATTTGAACTGATAACAAAAAATTATCAGCAGAGAAAGATAACTGTGAATAGAATTCAGAAATTTGATGGTATTAACAATCATTACTCATATCTCTTTGTCTATCTTTGTCCCAAACCTGTTACTTAAATATTCTCCAGATTCAGAACTTGCCTTGATGTACAATGACTCGTCAGTGCTGGAGAACCATCATTTAGCAGTTGGCTTTAAATTGCTGCAGGAAGAGAACTGTGATATTTTCCAGAACTTATCCAAGAAACAAAGACAGTCACTGAGAAAGATGGTTATTGACATTGTAAGTTGAAATATTAAACCTCAAAATGTCATCTGTTTAAAAAAAAACATATTCCCAGTGTTCTTTGTGAATGTTGTACTTGTCCAAATGTTAATATATTATATGCATATAAATACATGATGTTTCTTTTTAAACGAATACAGTACGATTTTAATAAAATAGCATGTTTGAGCCCCTAAGAGATTAATTTTACATGGAATCTTCTCATCTTTACTTTCTCAATCAGACCATTTTAATTTGATCTGGATTGTGCAGCTGCTAATGGTTACTGACAATAGTAAATGAACGCATTATCCCCTTCAGCAAAATATTACAACTTCATTTCAGATCAAATCCAAAGTGTTCATTCCATGGAGGCCATCACCCACCCCTCCATCACCAGCACTATGGTATTTACAATGGGACCAATCATGCTTCATCCTGCCCCCAATGTCCTCACAGTTACATTAACCTTTTGTGGCCACAAAAAACACATTGACTCCCAGGCCACACTGTCAGTTATTTAGGTACACGGAACGAGCTGCTAGTGGATGGAGTCGAGGCTGGTACAATAACAACATTTAAAAGACACATGCGCAGATACTTGGATTGGAAGTGTTTGGAAGGATATGGACCAAAAGCGGGCAAATGACTTAGGCTTCGATGGGACATTTTGCTCGGCATGGACAAGTTGGGCCGAAGTGCCTGTTTCTGTATTCTATGTCTCTATGATCACATGATCTGAGATGCTTGGGGGAAAAAAAAATCAAATAATCTAAATGATCCCAGAATAACATGAAAAATAATAAATTTACCTAAACCACATGTAAGTGATGCAGATAAATGAGTAATTCTCAGTGTAATTAACCTTATAATCTAACTTGGTGACTTTGAATCATGATCCCGTCACCGGTTTTGCTTTAAATATAACTGGCTGGTGTAAAGTTGAGGAGTCATTTATGCTGGTTCAGTAGATTAAATGGGATCCAACTCAAGCTGGTTAATTGAATCACAGATTGGCTTGGTAATAGGCGGGAGAGGCCCGTGGTGGAAGGATGACTTTCTGATTGGAAGTCTGCCTGGTGATATATTGCACACATGTTCTCAACCAGATTCAGTTGAGATGTCAGGTATCCGGATGCAGCAGTCAGAATGTACTGACCCGTAGAAACATCTTTCTAATGTTCTCCAGCGAGCAGCGATAAAAGATTTGTTTTCATCATAATAATTGCTCTTTTGGTGAAGTACATGTCTGAATGCACTCTTTTAAATAAATTGATTGATGGCAAAGCGTTGATTTATAGTTCTTTTAAATTAGGAGCGTTTTCTAGCAGATCCGAATTTGTCCAGCTGAAGTTTGGAAAGACTTCTTACACTTGCAAAACTTGGCAATGTTTTACTTTATTAACTGTTTGTATAACTTGCAATCTTTACTCAGAAGTCCATTTCTTTACTGTTTCTTTAAACCTCATGTTACAGGTGCTTGCTACAGACATGTCCAAACACATGAACTTGCTAGCTGACTTGAAAACAATGGTAGAAACGAAAAAGGTGACCAGTTCTGGAGTTCTCCTTCTGGATAACTATTCAGATAGAATACAGGTATAAAACTGTTCAACTTCTAAAGAAAATCAAAAATGTTAATAGATAAAATAATCTACATTTTAATCATTGTAATTTGTAAGATTCTTAGATATACATGAGGATTAACAATGAGTACAAATATTGATCAATTCATGTGCAATTCCACTTTAAAAATGAGTTAACTGTGCTTTATGTAATAATCTAGGTTCTGCAAAACATGGTGCACTGTGCAGATATAAGCAACCCCACAAAACCTCTTCACCTGTATCGCCAATGGACAGATAGAATAATGGATGAATTCTTTCGCCAAGGAGACCGAGAAAGGGAAAGAGGAATGGAAATAAGTCCCATGTGTGATGAGCACAATGCTTCCATTGAAAAATCACAAGTGAGTAAACAGCAAAACCTACAAGCTGATCTCATGTCCTGAATTATTATGAATCCACCAGTCTCTTCCCTACATTAGAAACATAGAAGATAGGTGCAGGGGGAGGCCATTCAGCCCTTCGAGCCAGCACCACCATTCATTGTGATCATGGCTGATCGTCCCCAATCAATAACCCGTGCCCACCTTCTCCCCATATCCCTTAATTCCACTAGCCCCTAGAGCTCTATCTAGCTATCTCTTAAGTGACTTGGCCTCCACTGCCCTCTGTTGCAGGGAATTCCACAAATTCACAACTCTCTGGGTGAAAACGTTTTTTCTCATCCCAGTCTTAAATGGCTTCACCTTTATTCTTGGTATCCTAATTTGAGGAAGGACATCCTTGTGATTGAGGCAGTGCAGCGTAGGTTCACGAGATTGATCCCTGGGAAGGCGGGACTGTCATATGAGGAAAGATTGAAAAGACTAGGCTTGTATTCACTGGAGTTTAGAAGGATGAGGGGGGATCTTGTAGAAACTTACAAAAGGACTGGACAAGCTAGATGCAGGAAAAATGTTCCCAATGTTGGGCGAGTCCAGAACCAGCAGCGACAGTCTTAGAATAAAGGGGAAGCCATTTAAGACTGAGGTGAGAAAAAACGTTTTCACCCAGAAAGTTGTGAATTTGTGGAATTTCCTGCCACAGAGGGCAGTGGAGGCCAAGTCACTGGATGGATTTAGAGAGAGTTAGATAGAGCTCTAGGGGCTAGTGGAATCAATGGATATGGGGAGAAGGCAGGCACAGGTCATTGATTGGGGACAATCAGCCATGATCATAATGAATGGCAGTGCTGGCTCAAAGGGCCGAATGGCCTCCTCTTGCAACCTATTTTCTTTGTTTCTATGTTACTTTAGTCATAGGGTGGTGAATCTTTGGAATTATTTGCCACAGATTTCTATGGAGGCCAAATCAGTGGATATTTTTAAGGCAGGAGAATGGGGTTGGGAGGGAGAGATAGATCAGCTATGATTGAATGGCGGAATAGACTTGGATGGCCCGAATTGCCTAATTCTACTCCTGTCACTTATGACCTACTTATGCAGGCTATCTCTCCCCTACACTCTCGGTCCTGATGCAGGGTCTCAACCTGAATATCAACGAGCCCTTTGCCTCCACAGATGCTGCTGAACCTGCAGTGTTCTTCTAGCAGCTGTTTTTTCACTCCAGATTCCAGCATATGCCGTCTCTTGTGCCTTTTGGTGTTATTAAAAGCCAGAAATCATTTGATAGGTAAGGTTTGATAGGTACTTTGCTCATTTAATCTTCCCAGATCCAGGAGAAACAAATCCAGGCACCACATTTGAAATCGCTCATGCATGATAACATTCCTGTAAATTTAATCCGAGTCCTTCACCCACTATCTACAGTGTTGCATCCAGAACTGGTCACTGGACTCCAGATGAGGCCAAGACAGTGGAGCAGGAATCCTTCAGCCACCATTATCCTAGGTATCTGGCTCTCTAATGCCGTTGTCAGTCTTAGCTGGCTGAAGCTGTCCTCTGCTGATCCAGTGGAAGCGGGCAACCGATCTTCCCCTAGCTTTGACGGCCTCCGAGCCTGGAGACAGCGGCTCTTGGCATTCAAGTTGTTTGTGTGAGTGCAGGCGGCCATCACTGTTGAGATAGCCGGGTGCCGTTCTCAGCCACGCCACGGTGTGGGAGTCAGGCTGCCCGAAGAAGACTATTCTTTGGGCTACTCTGTAACAAACAGCGCATCCTGGCAAGCAGCCAGCAATTAATTCTAGGGCAGTGGAAGATCAGTTCCACTAATTTGTAAATGTTTTGCATAAATTTTAATTGGACATTATCGAACTTCAATATTATATCTTGCACTAAATGTTGCATCCTTTATCTGTGCACCGTTGTGATTGTAATCATATACAGTTTTTTCTTTGACTGGATAGCAGGCAATCAAAAACTTGTCACTGTGTACCTCGGTACACATGACAATAATAATCTAAACTAAATTTCCTTTTATACTCATGATTACATTAATAATACCTACATTCCTTAAGTTTGTTTAACCCTTACCTCGATTTGGCCACAACTTCAAGGACTTCATGTACATATATCACTTGGTTTCTGTTCCTGCCCCCCCCTTTAAAATTGCATTATTCCATTTATATTCTGTGTCAGCTGTTCGTCAGTGGAAGCACTCCCTCTCCTACAATGCCCTCCATAATGTTTGGGACAAAGGCCCATCATTTATTTATTTGCATCCGTACTCCACAATTTGAGATTTGTAATAGGAAAAAAAATCACGTGGTGAAAGTGTCATATTTTAATAAAGGGTTTGTTTATACATTTTGGTTTCACCATGTAGAAAATACTGCAATGTTTATACATAGTCCCCCCATTTCAGGGCACCATAATGTTTGGGACACAGCAATGTCATGTAAATGAAAGTAGTCATGTTTAGTATATTGTTGCATATCCTTCGCGTGCAAAGACTGCTTGAAGTCTACGATTCATGGACATCACCAGTTGCTGGGTGTCTTCTCTGGTGATACTCTGTCAGGCCTGTATTGCAGCCATCTTTAGCATATGCTTGTTTTGGGGGCTAGTCCCCTTCAGTTTTCTCTTCAGCATATAAAAGGCATGTTCAATTGGGTTCTGATTGGGTGATTGATTTGGCCACTCAGGAATTGACCATTTTGTAGCTTTGAAAAACTCCTTTGTTGCTTTAGCAGTATGTTTGGGATAATTGTATTGCTGTAGAATGAACCGCTGGCCAATGAGTTTTGAGACATTTGTTTGAACTTGAACAGATAGGATGTGTCTATACACTTCAGAATTCATTATGCTACTACCATCAGCATTTGTATCATCAATGAAGATAAGTGAGCCAGTACCTTCAGCAGCCATACATGCCCAGGCCATAACACCCCCACCACTGTGTTTCACAGATGAGATGGTATACTTTGGATCTTGGGCAGTTCCTTCTCTCCTCCATACCTTGCTCTTGCCATCACTCTGATATGTTAATCTTCATCTCATCTGTCCACAAGACCTTTTTCCAGAACTGTGGTTGCTTTTTTAAGTACTTCTTGATGAATTATAACTTGACCATCCTATTTTTGTGGCTAACCAGTGGTTTGCATCTTGCAGTGTAGCCTCTGTATTTCTGTTCATGGTCTTCTGCGGACTGTGGTCATTGACGAATCCGCATTTGACTCCTGAAGAGTGTTTCTGATCCGTCGGACATGTGTTTGGGGATTTTTCTTTATAGATACAGAATACTTCTGTCATCAGCTGTGGAGGTCTTCCTTGGCCTGCCAGTCCCTTTGCTCTCTTCTTAATGATGTTCCACAGTTGATGTTGGTAAGCCTAGGGTTTGGGTGATGTCTCAAACAGTTTTGTCCTTGTTTCTCTGTCTCATAATGGCTTCTTTGACTTTCATTGGCACAACTTTTGTCCTCATATTGATAAACAGCAATAAAAGTTTCCAAAGATGATGGAAAGACTAAGTGCTGAGAGCCCTCTTATACCTGCATTAAGGAGGCATTTAAACACACCTGAGCAATTACAAACGCCTGTGAAGTCATGTGTCCCAAACATTATGGCGCACTGAAATGGTGGAGACTACGCATAAACACAGCTGTAATTTCCTCATGGTGAAACCAAAATGTGTAAAAATGGCCTTTCATAAAATCTGACAATGTGCACTTTAACCACATATGATTTTTTTTCTATTACAAATCTCAAATTGTGGAGTACAGAGGCAAATAAATAAATGGTGGGTCTTTGTCCCAAACATTAAGGTGGGCACTGTATCTACGCACTTGAACTTGCATCCGAGAGACTAGAAATCAAAAAACTGCAGTGCCTTCCATTGAATGGGATGTTAAACTGAATTATTAGACTGACATAAAGGATGCATTTCAGTCGGGGAATTATTCCTGCTGTCCAAGCCGATGTTTATCCATAATTAATACCACAATAAAATACTGTTATTATCATGGTGTTGTATGCGATTGCTTATGCACAAATTTGCTGCCATATTCCCCACATTACATCAACAACTACACCCAAAAATAATTAACTGGATATTGAAAACTTAACATTCCAAAAATGGATTTGCAAGGTCCAATGTGAATATCAATCTTTAATTTTACCTCTCCTCATTCTTCTTACCACCATATTTCATTGGAGTCATGAGTCTTATAACTTGGAATCAGGCCTTTTGCCCCAACTTGGTCCCACACCAGGCAACATGTCCCATCTATACTAGTCCCACCTACCTGCGTTTTGCCCATATCCCTCTAAACCTCTCCTATCCATGTACCTGTCTACATGTTTCTTAAAAATTGAGCTAGCACTTGCCTCAACTACCCCATCTGGCAGCTTGTTCCATACACTTACCACCCTTTGCATGAAAAAGTCACCCCTCAGTTTTTTATTAAATCTCCCCCCCCCCTCACCTTAAACCAATGTCCTCTGGTTCTCGATTCCCCTACTCTGGGCAAGAGACTCTGTGCATCTATCTGATCTATTCCTCTCATGATTTTGTATACCTCTATACCTACTGCTGAATTTATTTTTAATGTGTTGCTGTACTCTGCACCCTATCCTTCCCATTGCTTCCAACATTGCTTCTTGCAAACAATGAATAGGCACTTTTCATCCCCATCCTTACAGAACACCATCATTGTCCTAATACTAACCCTTGAAGAACACCACTACATTCTACTCTCCAATTTGAACAACAATTACTCATCACTATTCCCTGCTTTCTATCTCTCAGCAACTGTTGTATCCAGGCAGTTAATATTCCTTTAGATACTGAGCCTTCAATTTTGCGAACAGGTCTATTTTGCAATATTCTTTGAGACATTTTTAAAGACCCTGTGCACGTCATAAACCACACAATGCTCATCGATTCTTCGTTTTAAAAAGGTAATTTTTTTAACAGAGGTGCCTACATTCCTTGCATGGTCCTTTGTTGAAATTTAATTTCTAAATAACAATCTGAATTGCTATAAATAGCAGCAGTAGGATGAAGGAATATAAAAGTTTGTTCAGATATCATGTTTCAGCATTGCCACAATTATCTACTGATTTTTCTACATAGATCTTAAGGCAAGATTATTCTGCTTTAAAATGTTCTGGTACATAAAATCACCGAACGGTGAAATATTACATGGTGAAAAACATCGACAGTTATAACTGAAAATGTTATTTTCTCTTTTTCTCTAATAGGTGGGTTTCATTGACTACATTGTCCATCCTCTATGGGAGACATGGGCTGATCTAGTCCATCCTGATGCACAAGACATGTTAGATACACTAGAAGACAACAGAGAATGGTATCAGAGCACAATTCCACAGAGTCCTTCACCGGCCCCTGACGATGGTATTGAGGGACGACCAGGACAAGTGGACAAGTTCCAGTTTGAGTTAACACTAGAAGAAGATGGTGAATCAGACACTGAAAAGGACAGTGTTGGTAGCCAGGGTGAAGATGGCAACAGCTGTAGTGACTCCAAGACTCTTTGCACCCAAGACTCTGAGTCAACAGAAATCCCACTGGATGAGCAAGTAGATGAGGAGGAGGGCCCAACAGATGTCTCTCGGGAAGAGAAAGCAGAGGAGGAAGAAGAAGAGAAGGCTGTAGATACATAATAACATTGATGGAGAAGGTATCTTGGAAGAATCTTCCAAGCACTACGTGTAGTTACAGCTGATGCCAATTCCTCATCCACATCGACCAGAACTTTGTATACTTTGTATCTCACAAAGCCAGGAATCATCTAGATGACTCTGTACTCAGGAATAACATGTCAGAATTTCAGCTCCACGTCATTGTCACAGCATGGGAAATCTATTTAAAAAACGATCATTACTACAATCAGATTTATGAATCTGAAATAGGAATGGATTGCTTTTGTTGGGAGAATAATATTAAACCAAATATGGGTTTTGTTTTCACAAAGCTGTAGTAGCTGTTTGAGCTTTATCCATGTGCAGATGAAGAAGTATGGACATCCATTCATGAGATAATGCTGCGGATACTGGTCTCATCAAATATTTTCAGCAATGAAGTTTGAAATGCACAGTATTTTATGAGACTGCAGTTAGAGAAGATCTGTCACCAACGGGAAGTTTGATCATATATGAAATCACGAGACGTTTTATAATTTCAAGTCTTCCTTGAAACCTGACTGTAAAAACTGTACTGCTGTAAGCTGTACTGACCTCTTTTTGTATCATATGTAATACAGATAACTTTTTTAGATTTTACTTTTGTTAATACAGATTTATGGAGGTATTATATTTAAAATTATTTTCATCTGTTATTATTAGACATACACGTAACTCGCAAGTTCACTGTTCCGTTCTGAATGCTGAGTACAAACAGTTCTTTACCATCTTACGCATTATGATTTTATGGATCTAATACAGTTCAGTTATACTCTGGGAATGAAAAATGCCACAAGTCCCCAGATGCTGCATTTACCTTTGTTAACGATTACATTAAAAGGCATTGCGTTTAAATTAAACCCTTGAATTATACACTGCCCAGACAGTTACTGGAAACTCCTTGAAAGTAGACAAGCAACCTTGATAGGATGTTTCCAATGTTGGGCTTAAAATGCACTGAATTTCACAACATTCAAATTTTCTTGCCAAAATATGCTCAAGCTGTAGACAGCTTGTGAAAGGAATACAATGTTCCATTGCATTATTACTAAGATTCCAATGAAATATTTACAAATTATGTAAAGCCGTGTAGACTACTATATCACAGCATGTAGTCTGCAAATTAGTACACTTTACCTTGCAAGTTACTGTTCAATGCAAAATGTTATCTTCCCCTCCCACGCTACCCCACTAAAATGTCCTTGCCTGACCCCAACCATCTGCATCAGGATCTCTTGGGGAGAATTTATAGATGGAACAAACTGTAAAACTTGAATAGGTCTGGCTGTTAAAGAGCACCTATCGAAAGAGCTTATTTTACTCCATTATTTAATTTTGTTGCCATACCATTTTTCCTCACCAGATGACCTTACTTGTAATCCAGTCTTGTTTGTCTCTGTTTACAACCATGTATTTATTGAACTGTACATACTGTAATGTTCATTGTAAATTATTGATTCTTAGTATAACACAATTCATAATGGAGTGGTGTTAATACATTGGAATCTCCTTGTGAAAAAATGAATATACTTATCTGTAAATTTTCTTCTATTTATATTATGCCATCTATAGCTTGGCTAAGGAGAACCTTGAGGAAATCAACACTTGATGTAAACGGTTGCTGGCCTTTGGCCCCAGGGTTGTGCCTTAACTTTCTCCAATATATTGTTACCGTCTGCTGCATTTCAAAGCTTACTAGTCAAGTGACAATTCGATGAAAGGGGAGATGCTTTCCTATTAAAAACAGAGCCTCCTTTGACACGTAAACTGTAGATTTCAGCAGCCCTGGCCCAAAGGAATTGGACATATTTTTCTTTTTGAATTAAATCATAATAAAAGGGATTACAGACAATTGTTATCTACAGAGACTCCTGAACAATTAATTTTGTTTTGAATATGTCTTTAGAGTAGCAACTTGTCCAGAGGTTGCAAAAGAAAAATCTTTCAATGTTTTTCCTAATCTCTTACAGTCTATGGTATAGCACTGTATGTATATCATGCTGAGAAACTTCATAAAATGTTTTTATATGCAATGATAAAAATAAAAGCATGAGTTGATTCTACTTAAAGCAATACTGATTACTCATTCATATAGAAAGTAGATTGAAGATGTAAAATGATTCTTCTGGGGTTAAGGTAGAAATTAGATATCTTCTGTCAATTATTAAAAAATGGAAGTAGATAGGGTGGTGAATCTGTGGAATTCATTGCCTCAGAAGGCTATGGAGGCCAAGTCAATGGATATTTTTAAGGCAGAGTTAGACAGATTCTTGATTGTCAGGGACTTTGAGGAGAAGGCAGGTGAATGGGGTTGAGAGAGGAAGATAGGTGGGCTTGCCCTCATCGAACTTTCTGTTAAGGGGCTGTCCCACAGGCGACCTCATCTGCAAGTTTAGAAGAATGTCTACGATCTTCAAACTCACAGCATGCGCGACACATGGTCATAGTAGGTCCTATGAGGTCGCTGGAACTCTACTTCATGCTCGAGGGAAGTGCCCGAATACTCATGGCCTCAGCATGTTGAAAAAGTTTCCACAAATAAAATTTGGTCGGCATAGTCCTTTTGAACTCGTAGTGCAGTGGAGTGGGGTCGCTATTTAGTCAAAGGCAGTCGAGAGCAGCGGTAGGCAATCTCCTTCACTGACCGGGCATTTTAATTGGCTCATTGGAGTTTTCAGGACCAAGGAAAACCTACCTATAGGTAAAATGCCCGCTAAACTGTATTATATTTCTTAAAAGTGTCTCCCCCCCCCTTCTCTTTCCCTTCTCTCCCCTTCTCCTCACCTTCTCTCCTCCTCCCATCCCCCCCCCCCCCCCCCCTGCGCTCTCTAAAGGACGTACCATTACTGTGCAGCTGTTTATCTTCCCCTTCATCCCGGGTATGAATTTCAGACAGCGCTCCCCCACTTTCCCTGGCCCCCGCCTTTGCGATGTGTTTGTGTGTGTATGCGGTTGGTCATCCAGCTCGCGGTTTCAAAGCTGACAGTTGATCCAGCTCGATGCTTTCCAGGCGAGTGCCCTTGAGCTTGAAGGTCGAAGGCACTCTTCTTGACTCGCGGATTAGGTCGCCCAAGTGGGACAAAACCGTGCTGACTGTCCCTAGTCAACATCTGTCTATCCAAATGCATATGTATCTTATCCATCAGAATACTCCCCAGTAACATGCCTGCCAGAGATGTTAACCTCACTGGTCTTTAGTCCCCTTGCAGCCCTTCTTAAATAGAGGCACAATTTTAGCCACCCTCCAGTCTTCGGACACCTCACCCATGTCCAATGATGATTCTTTTATCTCAGCCGGTTTGCCTGTAATTTCTTCTCTGGCTTCCCGTAGTGTCCTCTGATGTATCTGATCAGGCCCGGGATATTTATTTACCTTCATACATGTCCAGCACATCCTCGACTGTAATATAGACTGTTTTCAAGACATGAAGTTCACTAATCTTCATGTCTTTCAACACAGTAAAAATGAAGGGATAATCCGCATTGAGGGCCTTGCCTATTTCCTACAGCTCCATACGCTCTTTCCCTTAATATATATTACACATCCCACGAGCTAATACTCACTTATACCTTGGGAACAGGATCAAAGCTAAGAGAACTGTCCCAAAAGCTTGTCAAGTAATATATCCATGTTTAATACTCACACAACAAAAACAAGTCTCGAAAGATCTTCCATTGCCATCCCCTCATTCAGCCCCGAATGTCAGAAGTCCAGGATTTTGATGGCATCTCCAAATATACTAGACTGGTTGGGACCCGTTGGATCCCAGCTTCACACGGGAGGGCTGGTCCCCCAACACAATATTCCACCTCTCCACCAATTCCAATATTTCTGGTGAGTGGGGGGTTGGGGGGGGTTGGGTTTTCTGGAGGACTAGTATGGGTGTTGTGGGCTGAAGGGACTGGTTTCCAGAGGGCTAGTATGGACATTGTGGGCCGAATGGATTCTTGGGCTGGCGACTCACACTCAAGTCTGGTGTGCTGGCAGCTCACTCACGGCTGGTGGGCTAGCAGTTGACTCACGGCTATTCCTTGAAATTCCATTTCACCAAATTCAAGTGCAGTTTCATGCCACTTCAAGCAGGGTGCAAGGCAACCAAACTCAAGTGCAGTTTCCTAACATTTCAAGCAGGGTGCAAGGCCACCAAACTCAAGTGCAGTTTCATACCATTTCAGGCAGGGTGCAAGGCCACCAAACTCAAGTGCAGTTTCATACCACTTCTGGGTTTTATAGTCCCTCCCCCTCCCACCAGAAGGGGCGTGGCCTTCATAGCGTGATTGATAGGAAAGAGAATCTCAACATTTTTTAAACACGAGTAATTCTTTCATTTTTCATCGATGGGAAAAATCCTCAGCACCTGATGAGCGGATCGGGACTCTGAATAAGATGGTCAAAGATCACAGCCGTACGTGGTAGTGTTTTTTCTAAAATCAATAGGAAGCAAACAGGAAGTGGTCAAGATCGGGCTTTTAATTATATAGAACAACACCACTTTTCAATAAGGCAAAGGCAACACTTTTCAAGAAGGCAAAGGCAACACCACTTTTCAATAAGGCAAAGGCACGTTTGCATTTTCAAACCACATTTTCAAACTACATTAAGGGCACTCGCAGGTCACAGTTTAGTGGACATGTGTTCAGTGATATTCACAGCTCAGACTGAGAGTTATGACCTCTCACTCCCCCATCTTGCAGAGGCTGAGGCAGTCCACACTTATATGTTTCATAGTCCCTCTCCCCCTCCCACCAGGAGGGGCGTGGCCTTCATGGCGTGCTTGACAGCAGAGAGAATCTCAACATTTTTAAAACATTAATAAGTCTTTACTTTTCATCGATGGGAAAAATCCTCTAGTCCTGCACAGCGGAGGGGGACTCTGAGTAAAATGGCCAAAAATCACAGCCATAAGTGCTACCATTTTTTCTAAAATCAATATGCAGTGCAAACGGGAAGTGGTCAAGATTTGAGTTTTAATTATATAGATTAAAATTCTCATCTTGTTTGTTTGGATGTCTGAGTGTGAGTGAGTGAGTGAGTCTGCGATTGAGCGAGATCCTGCAATTACGACAAAACAGTACACGATAGTGCTATAATTTTTCCACGACCTTACAATTGTCCTGTGGTGTGTTTTCAACAGGTTTCGTTCAGAATGTTATATTTTACAAGTTATTCACTTTTTTAACTTTACAAAATCCAGTTTGAGAAAAATGTCTTCCATCTGCACACTGGCAGTTACAGCTGTGATGTCACAATGGGACCCAAATCCTTGCTGGCCCATCCCACAACAATGTTGCAATCACCGAACTCTGAATCCTGCCAGCAAGCTTTTAAAGTTTAAAAACAGGGAGGCTGAAGAGGTGGGGGTGGGTGTGGTGGGGGATGCAGGGGTAGTGCGATTGGTTTATTTTTTAAAGTCCTGGCAAAAAGTGCAATTGGGAGGCTGAAGAGTAGGGGGAAGGAGTGCAGGGGAGTAAGGGGAAATGAGTCACCCCTGCGCAGTTGGGGGCTATGGGTGAGTGGTGGAATATTGTGTTGGGGGAATGGGTTGTGTTGGGGGAATGGGTGAGTGGTGGAATATTGCGTTGGGGGAACGGGTTGCGTTGGGGGACCAAGCCTCCCGTGTGACAGGGACCAACGGGTCTCAGTGGTCTGGTAGCTAAAAAAATTTGGAACTAGATAAAAAGGAATGTACACTCTTCATATCAAATTCTAACGACTTTGGTATCCATCACTCAAAATCAGCTTGTGGCAAATGTGGATTGTTATTTCTGCCAAACATATAAAATGCATTTAAAGAGCTACAAAACTGTTTTACTGAAAAAGGAGCAATTGATCAGAAATGGCAATAATTTCTACATTAATTGCGCTTGAACTGCAATGAAAATATTTGAATTGATATTTTCCCAATATATACCATGGCTTGCAAAAGTATTCATACCCCTTGAACTTTTCCACATTTTGTCACGTTACCACCACAAATGTAAATGTATTTTATTGGGATTTTATGTGATAGACCAACACAAAGTGGTGCTTAATTGTGAAGTGGAAGGAAAATGATACAAGGCTTCCAAATTTTATTGCAAATAAAATACTGAAAAGTGTGGCGTGGAAATGTATTCAGTCCCCTGAGTCAATACTTTGTAGAACCACCTTTCGCTGCAATTACAGCTGCAAGTCTTTTGGGGTATGTCTCTACCAGCTTTGCACATCTAGAGACTGAAATTTGTGGCCATTCTTCTTTACAAAATAGCTCAAGCTCAGTCAGATTGGATGGAGAACGTCTGTGAACAGCAATTTTCAAGTCTTGCCAGAGATTCTCAATTGGATTTAGGTCTGGACTTTGACTGGGCCATTCTAACACATGAATATGCTTTGATCTAAACCATTCCATTGTAGCTCTGGCTGTATGTTTAGGGTTGTTGTCCTGCTGGAAGGTGAACCTCCGCCCCAGTCTCAAGTCTTTTGCAGACTCTAACAGGTTTTCTTCCAAGATTGCCCTGTATTTGGCTCCATCCATCTTCCCATCAACTCTGACCAGCTTTCATGTACCTGTTGATGAAAAGCATCCCCACAGCATGATGCTGCCACCACCATGTTTCACAGTGGGGATGGTGTGTTCAGGGTGATGTGCAGTGTTAGTTTTCCGCCACACATAGCGTTTTGCATTTAGGCCAAAAGGTTCAATTTGGGTCTCATCAGACCAGAGCACCTTCCTCCACATGTTTGCTGTGTACCCCGCATTGCTTGTGGCAAACTGCAAACGGGACTTCTTATGGCTTTCTTCTTGCCACTCTTCCATAAAGGCCCGATTTGTGGAGTACACGACTAATAGTTGTCCTGTGGACAGATTCTCCCACCTGAGCTGTAGATCTCTGCAGCTCCTCCAGAAGAGCTCTTGGGCGCTTGGCTGCTTCTCTGATCAATGCTCTCCTTGCCCGGCCTGTCAGTTTAGGTGAACGGCCATGTCTTGGTAGGTTTGCAGTTGTGCCATATTCTTTCCATTTTTGGATGATGGATTGAACAGTGCTCCGTGAGATGTTCAAAGCTTGGGATATTTTTTTTATAACCTAACCCTGCTTTAAACCACTCCTTATCCCTGACCTGCCTGGTGTGTTCCTTGGGCTTCATGATGCTGTTTGTTCACTAATGTTCTCTAACAAACCTCCGAGGCCTTCACAGAACAGCTGTATTTATACTGAGATTAGATTGCACACAAGTGGACTATTTACTAATTAGGTGACTTCTGAAGGCAATTGGTTGCACTGGATTTTATTTAGGGGTATCAGAGTAAAGGGGGCTGAATACGTTTGCACGCCACACTTTTCAGTTTTTTATTTGCAAAAAAAAATTGAAAACCATGTATCATTTACCTTCCACTTCACAATTATGCGCCACTTTGTGTTGGTCTATCACATAAAATCCCAATAAAATACATTTACGTTTGTGGTTCTAATGTGACAAAATGTGGAAAAGTTCAAGGGGTACGTAAACATTTGCAAGCGACTGTATAATTAATAAATTATGAATCTCTATGCTGTTTGTGTAACTCTACAGAACAGAATCAGTTCATTGCAACTGTTGTTAATACTGCACAAATTCAGGGTCAAAGTCAGAAAATATAATGGTATGTGCTTAGAAATTCAGCATTTTAGGTGACAGCAATGCTCTCTGATACAGACGGGCTGTACTGTGCTGTAATCATGTGGCATTTATTGACGTCAGTGCAGAGGTGGTCTAATTGTTGCACGCACAAGCTGAAAATAATGATTAAAAGCGACGCACCTTCATCCATTCCAGCTGGTTTTCACTCAAGCAGGAAAGCAGTGTAATCTCTAATGTGATTTCTGAAGAGGATGTTAAAGGTCTGTGACACATTGAAGTAACGTTACAATACAAGACAGAGCCACAAGGCCACAAAATGTAACAAATGATGCAGGAACTGCAGTACAATGTTATCAAGCATTACCCGGGTGCAAAATGTTTACAAAGATAATAGCAAGGATGAGGTTTAACTCCATCCATCCAATGAAGCAAAATCTAAAATCTACATGTATTTGAAACCTTTGTAATAGGTCTCTCTTCCTGGATAACCCGACAGAATTAGTCAAAGTCAAAGTCAAAAGAGTCAAAGTCAAAGTCAAAAGAGTTTATTCTCATGTGTCCCTGACAGGACAATGAAAATCTTTCTTTGCATAGCACAACAGAGCATAGAAGGCATTGACTACAATTATATATGCAAATAAACACACCCATGAATTAATAAATTAATAAAGTGCAAATAACAGATGGAGGGATATTAATGTTCAGAGTTCCGAGCCAAGTTTAATAGCCTGATGGCTGTGGGGAAGTAGCTATTCCTAAACCGGGTTGTTGCAGTCTTCAGGCTCCTGTACCTTCTACCCGAAGGTAGCAAGGAGATGAGTGTGTGGCCAGGGTAATGTGGGTCCTTGATGATGCTGCCAGCCTTTTTGAGGCAGCGACTGTGATAAATCCCCTCGATGGAAAGAAGGTCAGAGCCGATGATGGACTGGGCAGTGTTTACTACTTTTTGTAGTCTTTTCCTCTCCAGGGCACTCAAATTGCCGATCCAAGCCACGATGCAACCGGTCAGCAAGCTCACTACTGTGCACCTGTAGAAGTTAGAGAGATTCCTCCTAGACAGCCCAACTCTCCGTAATCTTCTCAGGAAGCAGAGGCGCTGATGAGCTTTCTTAATAATTGCATCTGTATTCTCGGACCAGGAAAGATCTTCACAAATGTGCACACGCAGGAATTTGAAGCTCTTGACCCTTTCAACCATCGACCCATTGATATAAACAGGACTGTGGGTCCCCATCCTACTCCTTTCAAAGTCCCCAATCAGTTCCTTGGTTTTGCTGGTGTTGAGGGCCAGGTTGTTGTGCTGGCACCATATGGACAGTTGCTCAATCTCTCTTCTATACTCTGACTCATCCCCATCAGTGATACGTCCCACAACAGTGGTGTCGTCAGCGAACTTGATGATGGAGTTCGCGCTATGACCGGCTACGCAGTCATGAGTACAGAGTGAGTACAGCAGGGGGCTGAGCATGCAACCCTGAGGTGCTCCCGTGCTGATTGTTATCGATTCTGACACATTTCCACCAATACGAACAGACTGTGGTCCGTGGATGAGAATGTCGAGGATCCAATTGCAGAGGGATGCGCAGAGACCCAGTTCTGCGAGTTTGGTAACCAGCTTGGAGGGGATGATTGTGTTAAATGCCGAGCTGTAGTCAATGAATAACAGCATGACATATGACTTTTTGTCATCCAAGTGGTCCAGAGCGGAGTGGAGGGCCAGCGAGATCGCGTCCACCGTTGATCTGTTGTGGCGGTAAGCGAACTGCAGTGGGTCCAGGTTTTTGTCGAGGTAGGAGTTGATTTGTGCCATGATCAACCTCTCGAAGCACTTCATCACCACAGGCGTTAGTGCCACAGGTCGATAGTCATTGAGGCACGTCACCTTGCTCTTCTTGGGCACCAGTTTTATTGATGCCCTTTTGAAGCAGGTGGGAACCTCAGACCTCAGAAGTGACAGGTTGAAAATGTCCGTAAAAACTCCAGCCAGTTGGTCCGCACAGGTTTTTAGGACACGACCAGGTATGCCATCAGGTCCAGACGCTTTTCGAGGGTTCACCCCTTTGAAGGATTTCCTGACGTCGGCCTCTGTGACTGAGACTGAAATACCATCACAGCGAATAGGGGCTCGGGAAGGCACATCGGTGTTTTCCCTATCAAAGCGTGCGTAAACTGCATTGAGCTCATCAGGGAGTGATGTATCGCCGACATCCGAGCTGCCTCCTGGTTTCGCCTTGTAAGAGGTGATTGCCTTCTGTCCCCGCCACAGCTGCCGAACATCTGTCTCATCCTCCAGCTTGGAGCAGAACTCCCTTTTGGCCTTTTTGATGGCCTTACCAAGGTCGTATCTGGACTTCTTATAGACCACTGTGTCATCAGACATGAATGCCCGGTGTCTGGTCTTCAGAAGAGTGCGGATCTCACAGTTCATCCAAGGTTTCTGATTGGGAAACACTCAGAAGCTTTTTGTAGGGATGCAATCCTCCACACATTTCTTTATGAAGTCTGTAACGACTGTGGCGTATTCATTCAAGTCCGTTGCCGAGTTCTTGAACATTGCCCAGTCTACAGACTCCAAACAGACTTGTAGTTGTTATTCTGCCCCCGCCGACCAGCTCTGTACTGTCCTCACCTCTGGGGGTGCACTCTTTAATTGCTGCCTGTAGGCAGGAAGAAGCAGCACCGCGGTATGGTCGGATTTACCGAATTAATTGGATACATGGATTTGTTGAGTATTTTTAAGGCAGAGATTGATGGATTTTTGATTGGTAATAGCCCTGTCCCACGGTACGAGTTCATTCCAAGAGCTCTCTCGAGTTTGTCCTGATTCGAACTAGGAGATTTATGGTAATGGTCACTCGTTGGTACTCGGGGCTCTCGTGGGCATTTTTCAACATGTTGAAAAATCTTTACGAGTCTTCCCATGCTTACCTGCCATTAGCGAGTCTTCACAAGTACCTACCGTTAGTGTTACGAGCTGCTAAGAGACGTCCCCGAGCTCCGACGTACCCGCTACATTCATTCTCCGTGCTTACCATAAGTTTGATTGTTTTTAAACTCGGGAGAGTTCTTGGAATGAACTCGTACCGTGGGACAGAGTTTTTAGGGTGTCAAGGTTTATGGGGAGAAGGCAGAAAATGGGGTTGAGCGGGAAAGATAGATCAGCCATGATGGAATGGCAAAGTAGACAATGGGACAAATGGCTTATGAATTTATATGTTCCCAACCAACCAATGTGAATGTTTGGGATCCTATAAATATCCGCTAAAGCCATTATTTTTGGTTTATCAAGCATAGCATCGACTCAAGCCCAAGCGATCAGATGTGCTTTTTCACAGGACTCTGTAAAACCTATCCTTGGGTAGCCAGCAAGAGCAGGACTGTCACATTCATTGTCCTATCTTGGACACATGACAATAAACTCTCTTGACTTGACTTGGGCTCACAAAGCTTGACCTCCTCAATAAGGATGGTGGTAGAGACAATAGACAATAGGTGCACGAGTAGGCCATTTGGCCCTTCGAGCCAGCACTGCCATTCAATGTGATCATGGCTGATCATTCCCAATCAGTACCCTTTTCGTGCCTTCTCCCCATATCCCCTGACTCCACTATTTTTAAGAGCCCTATCTAGCTCTCTCTTGAAAGCATCCAGAGAACCTGCCTCCACCGCCCTCTGAAGCGGAGAATTCCATAGACTCACCACTCTCTGTGAGAAAAAGTGTTTTCTCGTCTCCGTTCTAAATGGCTTACTCCTTATTCTTAAACTGTGGCCCCCGGTTCTGGACTCCCCCATCATCAGGAACATGTTTCCTGCCTCTAGCGTGTACAAGCCCTGAACAATCGTATATGTTTAAATGAGATACCCTCTCATCCTTTTAAACTCCAAGCTCAGCTGCCCCATTCTCAGCATATGATAGTCCCGCCATCCCTGGAATTAACCTTGTAAACCGCTGCACTCCCTCAATAACAAGAATGTCTTTCCTCAAATTAGGGGACCAAAACTGCACACAATACTCCAGGAGTGGTCTCACCAGGGCTCTGTACAACTGCAGAAGGACCTCTTTGCTCTTATATTCGATTCCTCTTGTTATAAAGGCCAACATGCCATTTGCTTTCTTTATTACCAGCTATACCTGCATGCTTACTTTCATAGACTGATGTACAAGGACCCCCAGATCCCGTTGTACTTCCCCTTTTCCCAATAGTATAGTGGTTTATTTAGTATATTTGTTTGATTTGTATTATGGTGGTCGGTTTTGTTTTGATTTATTTTGTACTGTACATATTGTAAATCATTGATTTAATTATTTTTGGTTAAAAAAGAATAATAACTCTTGGACTGTGGCCTGGCTGGTCAAGACTCCTTAATATTCATCCATAAAATCTTTCCAAATCCCCAGCAGCCCAGCCAATAATACTGTAGTGACACTTTTTTTTGCTCGGTGCCTGTCTACTTGGCTGTCAACCATGGAGTTTGTCAACCAATCAGGCTATTAATCTTTACCTGAAGGATATTAGATAGAGCTGGCAGTCAAAGTTACTACCCAGCTGTGGTTAATCTTATGAATTATTAACTGTTGATCTGAAAATAGTTCACATTAAACAGCACAACAATACGGAATGGGCATGTTCATAATGGGCCAAAGTGCTTTTCAATGATGATGCCAAAAATGACAAATATAGCTCTGCTGGGAATATAAATTAGCGTTAATGTAAAATATTGCAGGCATTTTATTTACTGCCGCCAGCTTGTTTCTCCGTTGTGAAAAATGGCACATAATCTTTTAACATGAGAATTCAATTTATCCTGAATTAAAATTAAAATTCTGCATTAAAATGTATCCATTTTGCAACATTTCCACATTTAAGTAATTTTTGCAAGATATTATTGATGTGTTCTCCATACATATTCTGTGTTATGCAGCCATGTAATAGTATTTAGTCTGAAATGTAAACAATGAAAAGCAAGAGAACATGACCTTATCCATGAAAGGGTCTTTCTGAACAGCTGCCTCTTGCTCATTATGGTATGTATATATTTTTGTGAATTTTCTGATTTTCAGTTCAACTAATTTATAGGCTGCTATGTGAAAAGATAATATTTTTATGCATATTTGAAGTTCATATTGGAACCTACACCATCTGTCAGGTCATCAGTGTAGTGGACACTGAGAATATGTCCCTTGTGAATAGCTGATACTTCCAAAGTGATTTGATACTCAAAATGGCAACATGCTATATTAGATGCTTCTAATCTTGGGACACCTGCAGCTACGGTAATTGGATCAAGAATGCTTTTTTTTCTCTCTCTCTGAGGAACTTTCGTTTTGTTTAGTTTACAGATACAGCGTAGAAACAGGCCTTTCAGCCCACTGGGACTGCACTGACCAGCGATCCCCGCACATTAACACTGTCCTACACCCACTAGGAACTATTTTTTATATTTACCGAGGTGGGGTTTCTTCACGTAGTCACTCACGTGACTCTGAAGTAAAATTAAAGGTAAATCCCAATTACCAACGAATAGTTTATCCCATTCTGCAATGTTTTACTGTTATTATTACAGTTATATTGTCTTTGATATCCTCTGTAATGGGAATTGCATAGCATGGATCTTTGCGACCCTTACGAATCTGTTGTTAGTCAGGAAAATAAGTTTCATATTCGGAAAGTTCATATGCCCGACACTCTCCATTTTTCATAATAAACATGCCACTCCTGCCTTATTCCATGGGTAGTTTGCATGAGAATTTTGGCCCGATTTCCAAACCTTAACTTCAAAAAATAACCCTGGCCATAATCCAAACTTGCTTGGAACCAGATGTTTTTATCCTTTGTGTGGTGTACAAACAAATGTAAATATGTAAATATTCCAACTTGTGAACGGAGCACTTACCCATGTTTTGGAAGTGCAAGACCCACTTTGTTGAGTAGGGTTGGTAAGGTGCATGGAATTTCTGAGCTGTCATGCTGCCCCCAGCTCTAGTGAACCGCCTACTGCCAATGAGCGCCTGGGGTGCATTCTGAAACGAAGACCTTTGCCCACCGTTGGCCTTAATTGATTCGTCTGACAGGTTTTCTTCCCCTGTTGAATAGGCCTTACCTGAATAACAGATTCGGCGGCTGGCTCTCACATCCCCCTGTTGGCACTGTTTACTGCCGGCACATATGTGCTTCAGTATGTTCTATTGACTTCTTTAGAGCCGGGAGTCAGTTATATCTTTACTTTTTGCTCTTCTCTCCTCAGAGAATGCAATTTGTAGGCAGCCCTAAACAGGCGCTGCCGCAGGCCGCAGGATACCTATACTGATATGAACCCATTGGACCTATACCCGAATAGAATATTCTGCTGAGATGGCAACTTTGTTGTCAGTAAAAAAGGTACCTCTGACACGTGCCCTTCATCCCTTGGGGTATGCCCCACGGCCATACCCTGAGACTCAGTGTCAGCAGGATACTGACCCGTCTTGGTCTCTGCCTCCAAGAGTTTGA
Organism: Raja brachyura; assembly: GCA_963514005.1. The sequence goes on along the minus strand of OY740781.1, from coordinate 65,280,916 downwards.
AAGTAAAATGGAGAAAACTCAGAAAAAAATCGGTGCGGGTTAAACGTGCATCCCGGGTAGAAGCACAGCGATCGGGACGGCAGATTAGTGTGGAGCTGGTTCCGATACCGGTGGCCGTTGAATTACCCGTTAGTGAGCATTTAGTCGCTCCACAACCGAAAGCCACGGAAGAATCTCCAGTGGGGAGAAAAGTAAAGAAAGTCTGAGAGGCCCGTGGTTTCAAATGATTATAATAATGAAAGTCCTCCAGACAGGAAAGCCATGTGTCTGAAAATGGATTAAATGGAGAAATGCTCCAGATTATTATCAACCAAGGGTGTAAAGAACCCAGGCAGGCCCTGAGGGGTTTCCATATCAAGAATATGGTGCCTTACCAATGTGGGAATATGAACCTCCAGAGCTTCGGATTGGGCTGGAGGTAGTCTCCTTGAGCAAGTCTCAGGAGTACCAGGGCAGCAGGAGACTGACCCTGAAAGTGGTGATTTTGGTCATGAGTACCCACCACAGCACAATAATATAAATCCAGGTGTACTTGATGTGGCACAAATTGCTATACCTGAAGGAAGCGGTGAGGCCATGGAAGGTAACCTTGGCGGCCAACATTAATTGGTTTCTCACCAGCTTCAGGAGGCTGTTATAGTTGAAACAGCAGAGTTATATGAAACACCTGTGAATTGTGCTTCACTAAGGGTGCCAACGGTGAATCCGACTATTTGGGCACCCATGTTTTCAATAGTGCAGGAAAATTGATTCCAAAGAATTTCAAGCTTATTGCGGGTGGCATCACTGCTTTTGGAGGAGCCAGTGGAAGGATGTACAATGACCAAAATTCAAAAAGATATGTTGGCATTGTTTTGTAACTCATACTTTGAGTCAATTGTATGAGAATAATTGCCATTCGGCCCATACTGCACCCTAGATTTGCAGGTCTGTGCAGATCAAGCAATTTTCCCCCCGTAGGTCATAGGTTATTGACCCGGGGTTTTGCCCATTCTGTTTTGCGTCCACTTTAGCCTCCCCTGAGTTACAGGGATTGCTATTGATTTCTTTATTAATGTAAACCATTAATACATTTGAATCAATATCATACTTAATGCATTTTTGATTATTCACTCATCCCGAGTCAATCGATGCAGTGAGATGCCGAGATTTCAATCTGCAGCATGAAATCACAAAGCTTCGAACTGTTCACAGAATCACTCACGTGACTTCGAAGTAAAATAGTAAGATTAAGCGAGAACTTACCCGTTTGAAGTTTGATCATGATTTTATGAGGAGTTACGTTGGTGACTATGTGCCCTCCACGCCCAACCCCCTCTCATAAAGATCATCTGGTAGTTCTCGAGTCACGCCTTACTATGTCACTTCGGCGATTGTTATTTGTGATTTCATACCGCTGCTTTGAAGATTGACGCGCATGCGGCGAGGAGGAGGAGGAGGAGAAATAGTATCTATACTTTCAGTTATCATTGGAAATAGATTTGCTTTATCTTTATAACATTTAAAGTTTAATAATAATAATAAAAAGTAATAATAATAATAAGCCTTTATTGTCATTGTACTTAGAAATACAATGAAATCAGGAGAGCTGCTCCTGATCAGTGCAAACAAAATATGTTAAAACAAGATAAAAACAAAAACCATACGTCCAATACGTTATTTAGCCGCTTAAAATAGTAGATATATGATATTTGTCACACCGAGGTAGAACATTGCACTGGGAGAATATTACACTTTAAAATGTAATAAATACTTTAAAATACTTTAATACTTTAAAATACTTTCATACATAAAATGTAATAAATACTTTAAAATACTTTAATACTTTTAATTAATAAAGAATAAATATTAGCTGAGTAGTCTGTTTTATAGTGGAATGGTTGACAGCATCTCTCTTGTAGTGTGGATATTTGAGGAATTTAGAGTTCTGATGGCCCAGGGAAAGAAACTGTTCTTGAGTCTGTTTATCCGGCTTTTGACGCACCTGTACCGCCTACCAGAAGGCAGGAGGTTGAACGGGAACTGTCCAGGATGGGAGGGGTCTTTGATTATTTCTCTAGAGGCACTGAGAGCTGGAGATGTCTTTCAGAGAAGGCAGAGGGCAGTTGATGATTTTCTGGGCAGTTTTGATCACTCTCTGCTGGAATAAAACTGGGTGAAAGAAAGGTCTTACCTTCCACTACCTGCAACCTCCGGCAACCACCTTCAGCTAGCATCGCAATCGGCTTCGACTAAAAAATTACCGATTTTTAAAATGACATCCTATTTTTAGTCGCGGCCGGTTTTGAATTTTTTTAAATAATCGCCGGAACATAGAAGAAACGGAAACCACTTTCGACCATTAGGGAGACTGACAAAAACTTCAGGGAACCTCCAGGAACCGCACGGAAACCTTGGGTGGGGCACAAAGTCTCCAGAGGTTTCCGTTCAAGTTTCACAAGTGGGACAGGGGCATAAGGCAGCAGCTCTACTGCTGTGCCACCCTGAACACTCTGTCAATCATGGCACCAGTGCTGAAGTCCCTACCACACACTCAGCACAGACTGGGAATGAAAGCTGTGACCTACTGCTTAGTTATACCTTGCCTTTAGCATCAGAAAACCACCAGCAGAGAGCAGGGAAAACATCAGAAGTTATATGTAAATAACATCTATGGTCCACTACTTGTGAATGAATTCCTCTGCAGATGACCACAAAGTTCACTGCTGGAATGGGATAATGAATAATAATAATGATGGGATAGTGTAGGAAATGGGTAACAACATCTGAAGTAATGCCCGATCAATAAAATTGCTGATTTTCACGCCCAACATAATTGTTTTCATGCACCCGCTTAATGAAATTATTATGTCACTTAGTTTCAGAGACAAAATAGTTAAAATATCTTAATTTTTTATTGAATTAATAGATTAGTCAGTTCTATTCAAACTCGTTTTGAATAATAACGCCTGACTGTTAAATGGTGCACGTCCATACATCTTTCCTATTCATTAGTGATGGTATTTCCTTAGGGAGCCATAGTTTAAGAAGCAAGCAGACCATATGGGGTTCCCAGCTGGAAAGGGTGTTGTGTAAATGTAAATCTTGTGGTGTGTTTTATAATCACTGAGGTGTTAGAGCTGCACTCATCCAGGTAAGTGCCGAATATTCCATGATCTCTGGATGCTTTCAAACAAGTCAGATAGAGCTCTTAAACATAGCGGAGTCAGGGGATATGGGGAGTAGGCAGGAACGGGGTACTGATTGTGGATGATCAGCCATGATCACGTTGAATGTCGCTGCTGTCTCAAAGGTTCCAAAAGGTCTACTCCTGCATCTATTGTCTATTGTTTATTGTCTTCCTGACTTGTGCCTTGTGGATGGTAGAAAAGCCTTGGTGTCAGGAACCGAGTCACTCATTAGACTCACTAGGTGTACGGATGTCAGGTGTTATGGGGAGAAGGTACGAGAGTGGGGTTAGGAGGGAGAGACAGATCAGACATGAACGTAATAAACTTGCTCCTATCACTTATGGCCTTACGACCAGAGGATAACCAGCATCTGTCCTGTACTTGCAACGGTAATTATGTTCGAACTCTATCAGTGAGTGCAAAGAGTAATGGTGTTAGGAGATCGTCCAAGCTCTGTCACGAGAGGAAAGTACCAATCAGACAGCAGAAAAGATTCAGAGGGATTTCAATGTGTCCTTGTAAAATGGCAATAACCCTACTTGTAGGTGGAACAGTGGAGCAGCAGGATGAGCTGATGTCTCACAGCTATAGTAATTTGTGTTAATTTTTCATGTCCATTGATCTCTGTGCGGAGTTTTCACGTTTTCCTGGAGCCCAAGGTACTCAGTTTCCTCCCTCATCCCAATGACGTGCTAGTTGATAGATTAATTAGTTACTCCGAATTAGCCCCAGAGAAGGTGGATGGCAAGTTGATGGCCAAGTTAAAGAGACTAGGTTACAGTAAAGTACCAGGAAGTTTAGGATTTAGACAATTGGACTGAGAACTGGAATTGACTCGGTAGGCTGAATAATCTCTTCCATGTCATAAGTAAATAAGACACTCCTAGGTATCTCTGGCCCATGAAGTTCAAAGTGGAGAAAGAATGGATTGACAAATCTTGAGAACATGAGCCTCGGAATCACAAAGAAGCTCTACATAAGTAATGGAAGGAATAACGCACTTAATAAGTTACATCTCCCTCCCCCTATCCTCAATCCCACCCACCCATTCTATCCATCCCATCAGGCACCAACTGTCTCCACTGTGGAAGTGACTGCAGTTTCAACATTAGCCTCAAGTGTCTGTCCCTTACAGGCTGAGCAAGAATAATTAGGGATGAACTATAAATGCCAGCATTGCCGCTGATACCTAACTACTGAAGAATGAATGAAGAGTGAAGTTCAGTGGATTTTTCAATTAATATCAGCTATCAATGGATTTGCATAAGTTAAATGTTTGAAAAATATTTTTTAATATTAATTTAGTTATTTATTAGATATTTCCTAATGTCTCTCTGATCACAATAAAACCAAACCTGTCATACTAGGAATAGTGGCTGGAGATAAACTTTGCTCAATACTTCAGAGAGAACATTTCCCTTGCAAAAGATTAATGTCACCGATTTTTTTACATTCTCCCCAGTGCCTGGATTAAACAACGCGAGAACCTCAACCAGGGTTCTGCAACCTATTTCTGGGAATTAAATCCCGATCTTTCTGATGCCAAGGCAAACTTATTGTCATTGACCATTGCCAGGGCATGTTAGTGATAGAAAAAAGATTTGTATCAGAAAAAATAAGTTGATCGTTTGAAAAATACTCAAAAACATTTTAATGAAAGGGAGACTGAGACATGGAGAGGACTCAGGGTTAGTTAGTTTCTCTTCATTTTGCTCAGTGACCTAAATTACAGTCTAGGGGAAATGAGCATCCTCAGCACTGCCCTGTTCTTGAATCCAGGATATCAGGTTACTGCAGGCCTGGGTGGTGGGACAATATATGGGATGCCAGCAAGCATAGGCTGCTTTAACAGAGGGCAGAGCAAGAATGGGACTGGTGCCACAGTGAGAATTTGATAGCACCACAAATTGCAAAAACCTGGCAGCAGGGTAAGGTGCGCTCCCTGGTTGGTCAAAAGGAAGCCCAGTAAATAATAAATGCAGACACAAAATTCTGGAGTAGCTCATGGAGATGGAATGGGTGACATTTCGGGTCAAGACCCTTCTTCAGACTGAGCATCAGGGGAGAGGGAGTTACAGAGATAAGGAAGTGTAATAGATCAAAAGAGATGCAGATCAAGGAAAATGTAGAATAGACCAATGTTAGCTTGGAAAAGGTGACAACAAAGCAGACAGATACAATGTAATCAGGCATCATAGATGAGGCTCTCACTAGGGCCTCCTTGATATCCTGCAGCTCCGCTCTTGCTCCCCTTCCCCCAGATGCAACAGGGACAGAGTCCCCCTAGTCCTCACCGTTCATCCCATCAGCTGTCGCATACAACACATAATCCTCCGACATTTTCGCCAACTCCAAAGGGATCCCACCACTAACCACATCTTCCCATCTCCACCTCTTTCCGCTTTCTGCAGAGACCGTTCCCTCCGCAACTCCCTGGTGAACCCGTCCCTTCCTACCTTCCAATAGTGGGAGAGTCTAGGACCAAAGGTCACAGCTTCCAAATAAAAAGATGTACCTTTAGAATAGTGATGAGGAGGAATTTCTTTAGCCATAGTGCAGTGAATGGTGAATTTATTGCCACAGTTTGCAGTAGTGGTCAGATCATTGGGTATTTTCTGAAGCAGCGATTGATTAGGTTCATGATTAGTGAGTGTTACGGGGAGAAGGCAGGAGAATGGGGTTGAGAGGGAAAATAGATCAGCCATGATTGAATGGCAAGGCATACTGAATGGGATGAATGGCCTAATTATTTTCTTATGTCTTATGAACATATGGAAAGATAGAGCAGCTTCAAGTGACCAAATCATTTCCTCCTACTTTTAATATATGTTCCTACAGATTTTAAGGTTTATAAATACTCACATTTGTCTAGTATGTTTCATATCTCGTGCAAAAAAAATAGTCAACGATTTTTTCCACAGTTTATGCTCCATACACCTCTCCTCTCCAATCTCTCTCCTCAGCCGCAGCATGAACTGACTCCCAATCAATATTTCATGCCGACTGTTACTTTTTATAGCTAAATGTAACACCTCATAGTTACTGTCGCTGAATTCCATCTGCCACTTCTCAGCTCGGCCTGCTATTTTTGAGTGTTTCTAAGCAGCTTTGCTCGATCTTGTGATGGTCTAAACAATGTCTTTGATTTTGACATTACCTGCAAATTCCGACATGATTGTGATCAGATTACTGTTCTGTCACCAGCGTGAATACAGGAAATCTACCTGATTATGCGTGCCGATTCTTTACAGAACCCAACCATGAGAGAAGCACACAGCTCAGGAATAAACCCACTGTATCCCGATTAAAAACTAAAAAGCTGAGGATACTCAGCAGGCCACGAAGCATCTGGGGAGTTAACCTTTCTGGTTGATTACCCTACATCAGAACTGGAAATATGAGAAAACCAACGAATCTAGAATCTTGCAAGTAAAATGGAATGAATGGGAAAAGTAAAACATGCAGGAGCTATGAGAAGCAGAACACAGTAGCTGCTGGAAATCTAAAATAAAATAGCAGGTTATATAGAATATAGAGTGGTACAGTAAAGGAACATAATGTCTGTCTGAACATGATGCCACGTAACATTAATGTCTGTTTGGACGTGACCGATATCCTTCCGTTCTCTGCATATCCATGTGCTATCCAAAGGGCTCTTAAAAACCAATATCATATCGTCCTTCATCATCACCCCTGACAGCGCACTCCAGCCACTCACCATTCAAGAGTTCAAGTTCAAGAGAGTTTATTGTCATGTGTCCCAGATAGGACAATGACATTCTAGCTCTGCTTCAGCACACCAGAATATTGTAGGCATAAATAAATACAGAACAGATCAGTCTGACCATATACCATTGAACATATATATACACACACATAAATAAGCATATAAAGTGCAATAGGCTATTAAAGTTCAGATTTTTGTTTGAGTTGAGTTTAGTAGTCTGATAGCTGAGGGGAAGAAGCTGTTCCTGAACCTGGATGTTGCAGATTTCAGGCCCCTGTACCTTCTACTGAATGTAGCGGGGAGATGAGTGTGCGGCCAGGATGGTGTGGGTCCTTGATGATGCTGCCAGCCTTTTTGAGGCAGCGACTGTGGTAGATCCCCTCAATGGTAGGGAGGTCAGAGCCAATGATGGACTGGGCAGTGTTTACAAATTTTTGCAGTCTTTTCCGCTCCTGGGCGCACAAGTTGCCGAACCAAGTCACGATGCAACCGGTCAGCATGCTTTCTACTGTGCACCTGCAGATGTTAGAGAGAGTCCACCTCGACATAACAACTTTCCGGAATCTTCTCAGGAAGTAGAGGCGCTGATGTGCTTTCTTTATAATTGCATCAGTGTTCTGGGACCAGGAGAGATCTTTGGAAATATGCACCTGGAAATATCCAGGAATTTGAAGCTCTTGACCCTTTCCACCATCGATCCATTGATATAAATGGGACTGTGGGTCCCCATCCTACCCCTTCCAAAGTCCACAATAAGTTCCTTGGTTTTGCTGGTGTTGAGAGCCAGGTTATTGTGCTGGCACCATTTTTGTCAGTTGGTAGATCTCACTTCTATACTCTGACTCGTCTCCATCAGTGATAACAGTGATCACTCCACAACAGTGATGTCGTCGGCAAACTTGATGATGGAGTTTGCACTATGACCAGCTACGCAGTCATGAGTATAGAGTGAATACTGCAGGGGGCTGAGCATGCAGCCTGGAGGAGCTCCCATGCTGATTCTTATCGAGGCTGACACATTTCCACCAATACGAACAGACTGTGGTCTGTGGATGAGAAAGTCGAGGATCCAGTTGCAGAGGGATGCGCAGAGACCCAGTTCTGCGAGTTTGGTAACCAGCTTGGAGGGGATGATTATATTAAATGCCGATCTGTAGTCAATGAATAACAGCCTGACATGTGATTTTTTGTTCTCCAAGTGGAGCAGAGCGGAGTGGAGAGCCAGCGAGATCGGATCCACCATTGATCTGTTGTGGCGGTAAGCGAAAAGCAGTGGGTCCATGTTTTTGTTGAGGTACGAGTTGATTTGCACCATGATCAGCCTCTCAAAGAACTTCATCACCACAGACGTTAGTGCCACTGGTCGATAGTCATTGAGGCACATCACCTTGCTCTTCTTGGGCACCGGTATTATTGATGCCCTTTTAATAAGCCGGTGCTTATTGACCACAGCGTGCAGCTCCTCCATGCCAGGTGGACATCAGCCTGGGGAGGGATGTAGACCATGGTCAGAATGATGGAGGTGAATTCCTTTGGTAGGTAGAAGGGACGGCATTTCACTGCTAGGTGTAGGTTCCAGGTGTGGAGAGCAGGAGTTGGACAGGACTGCCACGTCTGAGCACCACGCAGAGTTGACCATGAGGCAGACGCCCCCTCCTCTCCATTTCCCAGATGCCAGTGTATGGTCCATGCGATGGATGGAGAAACCATCAGGCTGGACCGCCGAGTCTGGGGAGCTGGGGGTGAGCCATGTCTCTGTGAAACAGAACACAGAGCATTCCCTCAGCTCCCTTTGATAAAGCAGCATTGCTCTTAGGTCCTCCACTTTGTTCTCTAGTGACTGTACGTTGGCCAGTAGGATGGTAGGGAGAGGGGGTCGAAGTCCACTGTGATTCAGTATGACCTGAAGCCCTGCCAATCAGCCACATTTCCGGACACAATCGAGGCCTCCCCGTAGTTTCCAGGTACTGTACTTACTGTAACTGCTGTTTCTGCGAACCTGCGCTGGAATGGGAATTCACTTGCAGTTGGCAGCTCCAGCACGAATGGGGGTTCTCACGCAGACGTCAGCTCCAGCTCTGTTGCTCCAGGGAGGTCCTGCTCGTCGGCTCCGGAGGTCTTCCCGGTGTTTCCAGGTCCAGTACCCCATGTGATTCCCAGTTGGGTCGGATTCTCTTCAGCAATCCAGGGAGCGCTTGCAGTCGGAGGCTCCCGCAACTGTGGGAGATCGCAAAATCGCTAGTGCCTTCAGGTACACTAGCAGCTTGTCCGTTACTGCGCCGATTTCTGCCATTTTTCTGATCCAGGTAAGTTGATCTCTTCTGTTGGGCTGCTGGCAAAATGTCGCCGCAGGTAGGCACCATCTTTAATTTAGACATCAGAGATACTCTGAGTACTTTTAAAACTGTGTGTGTGTGTGTGTGTGTGTGTGTGTGTGTGTGTGTGTGTGTGTGTGTGTGTGTGTGTGTGTGTGTGTGAGATTCGATTTTCAGATAAGATTTTTGGCCTTTGATTCCTTGGTCCGCCAAAACCACATGCAAAAACTGTGATTTTTTCCATTTCGCTAGCGATTTCACTTTTACATTCGCAAATCCACTCCTCATTACATGTAGACATTTTTTTGTACACATTTTTTAATAAAATCCTCCCACCCCCACACTCACACATTTTCAAATCTAATCGGGACTCGCGAGCTGCTGACATCGCAAACCCACATGCCGACCAATCCAAGCCGCTTCTCTCTCTCTTCATTTGGCAGCCTGGCTCTCCTCCCTCTCTCCCTCCAACTACTCTCACGCCGCGCCTCCCGCAGCTGGAATCGCCCACCCGCTCATTCCAACCACCCCCCCCCCCCCAGTTCTCAAAATGCTCTGCCGATCGGGAGAAGAGATAAGGTATAGGTTCCGATGAACTCACAGCTGGCGCAGCTCGCGAAGCCCCGCCCATCTGTGCACCCCTCCCATCCCCTGCACGCTCCAGAGAGTCAGAAGCCCACAGCTTTACTCCCACGCCGGCCTGCCCGACCACTACAAACCCCCCCCCCATCTCAAAATGCTCTGCAAATCGGGAGAAGAGATAAGTCTGGCTCTCTGACTGCTCCCTGTTCTGTTCCTCTCTCTGAATGAGCAAGTTCTGCAGATTCAGAGGACAGGTGAGATCCTGGGGAGGTGAAGAGGGGGAGTGGGGGGATTGAGGCAGAGGAGGGAGTAGGGAGGGAGAGGAAGGAATGGGCGAGGTGAGGAGGGAGAGTGTGGGAATAGAGAGGAGTGGAGGTGATAGGGAGAGGGGCATAGATGGACTGCCCCCACCCCCCTCCCTCCCGCTCTCCCCCTCCCCCCCACTCTCTCCCCTACCCCTCCCCTCTCTCCCCTACTGCAACTCCTCCTCCCTCCCCACTCTTCCCCCTCTTCCTCGTAACTCTCCCCCTCCCTCCACACTCCTCCCCCTCTCTCCCTGACCCCATCTCCCTCCTGCCCTCCCTCCTCCCCTCCCCCCTTCCCTCCTCACCCTCCCCCTTCCCCCCCTTCCCTCCCCATCTCCTCCTATCTCTCTCACCCCTCCTCCCCCCCACCCTCCCCCACCATCCACTCCCTCTCCCTCTCCCTCTGTCTCTTGCCTTTGTCTCTGCCCCTTTCTCTTTGTCTCCCCCATTCTCTCTCTGCTCTCACTCTCTCCCCCCCTTTCTATCCCTCCCCCTCTCTCTCCCTCATCCCCCCTCTCTCTTCTCTCTCTTCCCCTTCTCTCTCCCCCTCTCCTAACCCCTCTGCCCTGCCCTTCCCGCCTCCCCTCCACACCCTCCCCCCACCACCTCCCTCCCCCCACCTCTCCCCCTCCCTTCCCCCCACCTCTCCCCCTCCCTTCTCGCCCCATCTCTCCCCCTTCTCTTCCCCCCTCTCCTCCCCCTCTCTCCTCTACTCCCCCCCCTCCCTCCTCCTCTCATCCACCACTCCCTTCTCCCCGTCTCTTGCCCATCTGTCTCTGCCTCTCCCTATTCTCTCTCTGCCCTCTATCCCCCTCTCTAGACGCGCGAGTTGAGGGATATGCGTCAGTGGCTAGGGCAGTTATGGGGCAAAAGGATCTAATTAATAATATTAATATAATATCAAGGGGGTAGTTAGTGTGGGGGTGGTTAGTGTGTGACGCCACATGCCGCCCCGCACCCCCCCCCCCCGCAAACGCGCGATGGCAGACCCAACGGCACTTTGTCTAGTATCTTTTTGAAAGAGTGTGTGCGTGTGTGCGTGTGTGCGTGTGTGCGTGTGTGCGCGCGCGCGCATGTGTGCGTGTTATTTTGCCTTTGAAACGTATCTCCTCAAAAACCAGATGCCGAAACGGGGAAATCTTTACATTTCAGTGGAGCATTTCCTTGTGATTGTAGAAATCCACTCCCTTGTACATTTGGTACATTATTTGCCTGACTTTTTTTATTAAAATGGTTGACCAATCTGACCTTTTTAAAAAATCTGACCTCTGCCCCAGTGATTCTTTTACATCTTCTGGTAGAAATTTTCCTTATGATTTCAAAAATTCAATCCTGTATAAATTTGGTCAATTATTTCCCAAGATAATTACAGAAATTTATCACCAAACTGACATTTAAAAAAAAAATTAAGGTTGCTGAGCTGCTGACCTCACAATGTCTTTCATCAGCACACCACCCCCCCCCCCCCCCACTCTGGATTAATGCAGCTGCTGTCAATGCACATGCGTACGTAGCCAACCCCCCGTACTTCAAAAGGCACAGAAAGATCGAGATCGTTCTGCTTCAACGAAGCTACAGCTCAGCTCCGCTAGAGTATCTTTGTCCTGCAAATCGCTCACTCACTGAAGGAGGTTCTCCCCACTGACAGTGCAGCTCGTGAAGCCACGCCCGTCCCCCGCTCATCCCCCACCTGCTCATTCCAGCTGTGGGTTTCCAGAGAGTCAAACCGCTTCTGTCTCTCTCGGCATTACACAGCCCACTCACTCGCCTGGCATTCCTCCACCCCCCACCCCCCCCTCCTATTCTCACCTCCTCCCCTCTCTTTCTCTGGATTCTCTTTAGCCAGAGGGTGGTGAATCTGTGAAACTCATTGCTACAGATGACTGTGGAGCCTACATTCGGCATTTTTACAGCAGAGATGAATAGGTTCTTGATTAGGAAGGGCGGCAAAGCATATTGGGAGAAGGCAGGAGAATGGGGTTGAGAGAGAAGAATTGATCAAATTGAATGGTGGAGGAGATCCGATGGGCTGAATAGCAAAATTCTGTTCTTATGTCTTATGGTATTGTGGCTTCAGCCAGGACATGTAATTTTCTAACCAAGACTTACATGTTCCCTTTTTACTTGTCTTTTTGATCAATAGTTATTTGAGAGGCTGCTCTCAATATTATATGTTTGTTAGAAAAAATAATTATTGCTGTTTTCTCTTTCTGATGGTGTTAAGAAGAGTTACTCTTTCCCAAATGAACCATCACCACCCACACAGCTTCTGGAAAACACATCCTCCGATTTTCATTTCTTCCAAATTGCTGTTCATCACAAACCTTCACCACTTCTTCATTGTCTCTGAAAATGTTGTCATCAACCACAGTCATTTCATCTGCATCACAGCTTCTTGTTCAAATCAGGTTTATGATGCTCTAACAGAACAAACATACTCTAATCCAACGTCACACCTTACGTTCTTTGTGAATTGGTTCTTGGTACATTTCCCACCTCAATGCTGCCAAACACTCTGCATCCTTCCACAGTTAACCATGTCATCCTTCTTCATAAGTTCTAGGAGCAGTATTAGGCCATTCGGCCCACCGAGTCTACTCCACCATTCAATCATGGCTGATTTATTTTCCCTCTCAACCCCATTCTCCTGCTTTCGCCACATAACCCTTGACACCCTTCCTAATCAAGAATCTGTTAATCCACGCCTTAAGTATATTTCTTGAATATTTCCCTATTGTGATCTCCAGTCTTCCTTATGCAACTATAAACAAGAGATCTCTACCAAGGGATTAATTTTCTGTCTCCACATCATTATTAATGGAGCACATCCATGAAGATGTGCTTAGCTCTGCTCTCCATCATCACACTAGCAACATCGAGCCAGTGTAGGGGGCCAGATTCCATACATATTCAAACTGCAAATTTATACCATCAATGGGAACTTGCATGATCCCAAGCTATATGTGACTGTTTCTTGGATATGTCAAGCATTCTTTATTCTTTGCCATTCAGGCCCATTCCTCAACTATGGTTCTGATACATTGAAGCCTGCTACTTCCTGTCATTTTCTCACCTTCATAACCTTCAAAATCATAACAGATTTTTTCCTCCATTCTGAATTTCTCTGTATCCTTCACTGGGAATAAGAAACTACTATCTACCTTTTTGGTGACCCTTGGACTATCTTCGATCGGACTTTACTGACTAAACCTTGCATTTTACTTCGGAGTCACGTGAGTGACTACGTGAAGTCCCGCCAGGCGCATGCGTGTCATTACATCCGCGCATGTCGCACTGAACGGGCTGGAGGGCACAGCTCCATCAGCGGTAAGTAGAAAACTCGCAGGTAAGTGGTTTTGAAAACTTTGCCTGAGATTATTTAACTCCGTAAAGCTGGCTCGAGAAGTCAGTAGGAGTTGGTGGTATGGAGCGGTCAGGTAGGAGAATTCGTTCTAAGCGTGGGTCCACGGATTCACTAAATCGATTGGGTCGTGAGGTGAGCGCAGCAACGCCGGTTCCGATACCGGGTGCCGTTTTACTGACAGCAGTTTCAATAGAAAGTGAACTTTCCACACCAGTTCCAGTTACTCAGGAGGCTGAGGTCACCGACAGCCATAGAAAGGCTAAAAGAAAATCTAATAGACCCGTGTTATCAGACGAGTCTGAAGAAGAATGTGACTCCCCTCCAGATAATAAAAGAATGTGGGGGAGGATGCAGAATATGGAGAAGATGCTCCAAACTCTGATAAAACAAGGGTCTAAGGACCCAGTGATTCCCCAGGCAGCTGTTCAACAAGGCCCATATCAAGAGGAATATGTGGAATGTCAGCAAGGGGATTTCCTTCCAGCGCCTTGTTTAGGACTGGAGGATGCCTCCCTAATATATGACTTAGGAGAAGCGAGGCAGGATGCAGCTGACCCCATGTCTGGTGTCCCTGCTTATGTCCAAACACCAGAGCACAAGAGCCACGCTCCGGGTGTCCCGGATATTGCAATGAGTTTTGCTATTCCGGAGGGGACTGGTGAGGCAATGGAAGAGTACTTTGCAAACAACGTTAGCTATTTAGTGTCTCACCAGCTCCAGCAAGCTATAATGCAAGAGACTACCAACAAGTACAAAACACCTGTCAATTGTGCAGCATTGAAAGTGCCTACGGTGAACCCAGCTATTTGGGCACCCATGAGTCCTTCTATTATAGGACAGGAGGTTCGACATCAACACGTCCTCCAACTGGTGGCTGCAGCAATTACTGTACTATGATCACTATGGTCAAAGGGACCATAATAAATCAGACACAAATCAGGCTCTGTTATGCAATGCATTTTTTGAAGTAAATTGCATTAGGAAAATCGCCATCAGACCAACTCTTAATCAAAAATTTGCTGCATTGTGCAAGGCGACGAATATTCAAATGCCTGAGTTCCTGTTTAGAACGGACCTTGTTAAACAGATACGAGATATTGATGATGTGGCAAAAACAATTGGTTTGATGAAGCCAAATACATCACGGCCACCTTTTCGCAAACCTGGGTTTGTGTATCAAGGATCGGATCCAGATGCTGGACCGAGCAGGGGGAGGCCAGTGGGGCAACGAGGTTACCCACCAAGACAAAGTAGCTTCTACCCCAATGTGAGCAGACAGCAGGCTTTCAGGCCAACTGCAGAGGTACAGGGAACTTTTGTTAAAGGTTCTGATGCACAACCTCCTATTGGAGGTAGATTACAATTGTTTTACAATGAATGGTGCTGTATTACATGTGATATGTTTATAATAAATACTGTGTCAGGTTCTACCATTGAGTTTATCTAAGGGATAGATCCACCTCAGCAGCACAAGCCAAATAAAGTGTTGGTGTTTTCTGCTCCAGAGACTGAACAGGTTAACAAAGAGATTAAGAATTTGTGTAAAAAAAAAAGAGTGATTGAAAAAGCCATTACTCATTCTCAACAATTTGTGTCTAATATATTCCCCAGACATAAGAAAGATGGGGGTTGTAGAATAATTCTGGACCTTACTCACTTAAATTCTTCAGTACTCTATAGACATTTTAAAATGGACACCTTCGTTACTGCAAGACAGCTGGTCTCATAAGGTTGTTATATGGCAACTATTGATTTGCAAGATGCGTATTATTCAGTGCCAATTCATGCTCATTATCGCAGGTACTTGAAATTGAATTGGATGGGACAGCTGTGGCAGGAAGATTGTTCCCGATGTTGGGGAGTTCCAGGACAAGGGGTCACAGCTTAAGGATAAGGGGAAAATCCTTCAGGACCAAGATGTGAAGGATTTTTTTCACACAGAGAGTGGTGGGTCACTGGAACTCTCTGCCACAGAGGGTAGTTGAGGCCAGTTCATTATCTATATTTAAGAGGGAGTTAGATGTGGCCCTTGTGGATAAGGGGATCAGAGGGTATGGAGAGAAGGCAGGTACGGGAAACTGAGTTGATGATCAGCCATGATCTTATAGAATGGCGGTGCAGGCTCGAAGGGCCGAATGGTCTACTCCTGCACCTAATTTCTATGTTTCTAATACAAAGTATTGCCTAATGGATTAAGCTCAGTGCCTAGGCTATTTACTAAATTGTTAAAACCTGTGCTGGGGCTGTTAAGGGCCCATAATCACATTGTCATGGCTTACTTAGATGATGTCTTAATTATCAGCAACAGTAAAGAGTCAGCTGAGGAGTCAGTTGCAGTAACCAAACATGTGTTTGAATCATTAGGGTTTTTGGTGCATCCAACTAAGTCCAAATTACAGCCAACCCAAAATATTCAGTATTTGGGATTTCTTATTGATTCAGTTGATATGACAGTAACATTACCAGCAGCCAAGGTTGTGGCTATTGCTGAGGTCTGTACTTGTCTCACACAAAAACTTAATCCCTCCATCTGGGAAGTTGCTAAGGTCATTGGGGAATTGGTAGCAGCTTTCCCTGCAGTAAAGTTTGGTCCTTTGCATTATCAACATTTGCAAAGAGCAAGAGAACAAGCACTAAAAGAGCATGCAGACCATTTTGATCGGGTTATGCAATTACCAGCCACAGCTCTAGCAGAATTGCAGTCGTGGATTTTTAATGTCAGTTAAGCTACCAATAACATTTTGGTGCAGGAACCTTCAATGATTTTACAGACTGATGTGAGTGCTCTCGGATGGGGGGCTATGGACATTGAGTCCAGCTGTGGAGGTAGATGGAATGAACAAGAAAGTTTGATTCTACACGCACAAGGGATAAATTATTTGGAATTACTGGGGCATTTTATGGGTTAAAGGCATATCGCTCCACAATTAATAATTTACACATTCAACTCCAGATTGATAACACTACGGCAGTGGCTTATATCAATCATATGGGAGGAGCGAGATCAGTTTCATGTGATAGCATGGCTAATCTCATATGGCATTGGTGTATTTCAAGAAATATTTGGGTTTCGGCCATCTATCTGCCAGGGGTAGACAATGTGGTGGCAGAACAACGGTCACGAAAATTCAATGACAATATAGAATGGATGTTGTATTCTAAAGTTTTTCAAACAATTGTCACTCGATTTGGATTGCCAGATATTGATCTGTTTGCATCCAGACTGAATCACCAGTTGCCTAAATATGTTTTATGGGAACCAGATCCAGGAGCAGTAGCTGTGGATGCATTTTCGTTACATTGGGGACAATCATTTTTTTATGCTTTCCCTCCATTTTGTCTGATTACGAAATGTCTAACCAAAATAGAGCGTGACACTGCCACAGGCGTTTTGGTGGTCCCAGATTGGCCAACACAACCATGGTTCCCATTGGTACTCAGAATGATGGTTCAGCCATTCATGATGGTTCCCAGCTGCAGTAATTTGTTGGTGCATCTGATTACAGGAGAAAGTCACCCATTACATGACCGTATCAATTTGTTGGTCTGCAGGTTCTGAACAGACCATTCCAAGGCCTTGGATTGTCGAACAGGACTATGGAGGTTATCACTGCAGCCTGGAGGAATAGTACTAAAAAACAATATGTGGTTCATGTAAAGAAATGGGAGATGTTTTGTGTACAGTCAAATTTATCTTATCATAATGCAAGCATAAGTGATGTGTTCGAGTTCCTTGCTAAGTTGCATTTTGATGAGCACTTGAGTTATAGTGCTATTAACAGTGCTCGGAGTGCTTTGTCCCCTTATTTAGGGCAGTCCTCAGGACAACAGTGAGAGGGAGAGGGAGGGTGAAGAACAGGGGAGAGGGAGAGGGAAGAACAGGGGAGAGGGAGTGCGAGAGGGGGAGGGGGAAGGGGAGGGGGAGGGGGAGGGGGAGGGGGAGGGGGAAGAACACGGGAGAGGGAGAGGGAGAGGTAAGAACAGGGGAGAGGTAGCGGGAGGAACAGAGGAGAGGAAGGACGAGAGGAAGTGGGAGAGGGAGGGGGAGAGGGAGAGGGAGAGGGAATTATTTTATATTTTATAAAATAAAATATAAAAATATAATAAAAAATTAGAAAAATTTAAAATATACAATACACTAAAGAGGGATGGAATTGAAAAAAAAGTTATACTAATACTGTATTAAAACCTTTGTTGAACCATACGTAGGTGATTCATTACAGCCCTAGTTGGAATGAGAATGCAGAGAATAGGTACAAGATTGATGCCATGTAGTGAACACCCAGGTACGTCTTAATTTATGAAAACAATATTTTCAGGAAGATATCTTGGTAAGCAAAGTTTTATGAATCAATCATGCTGGGTGAAATGCATCATCAATATTCCAAAGTATTCCAATGAGTGAATATTCCATGTTATTAATTGCAAAATATAGATCCAAAAATCATGAGTATTAAAGAGCTAATGGTGCTTCAGAATTATAAAAAGATCTTTTATTAATCATGGTATATGGATGTACATATCAGGACAAGATTAGCAGACTTGTGAATTGTGAATCCAGTGAATTGTACATATAAGGAGAGGCTTCAGCATGAGAGAGAAGAAGGAATAACGAAATGAGGGAATTGGTTAAAGAAAGTTGGAAGGGTATTTTTGTCAATGCCATCATGCACTGGTTGTGTTGAATAATCTTCTCTTTGCCCGAAACCCTACATTTTGTGATCATTTTCTGTCATGTTCATGTTTCTTCTTAGACGTCCCAGGATGACTTTACACAGTTTTATTTCCTCTCCAACTCTTTTTCAGTTCAAATTTGCCCTAAACCTTAATGCCACAAAATCCCAATCTTTTCATTTCCCTTTCAATTATACCAATTCCTGTTTAAGTGAATTCCAATGTTCATTTACATATTTTTTGTGTTCTGTTTAACTTTGTACACAAAGTGATCATTGAATAAAATACATTTCAAGGGCAGTAGTCGCGAATAAAAAGCTGGAACCATTTAGAAATAATTGAATGCTGAGATGTGGACCTGACGGATGATTTGCAATGGAGAAGCAGCTGGAATTACTTTTCTATCTGATGACTAGACTAAGTGGGACCCGTTGGGTCCCAGCTTCACATGGGAGGGCTGGTCCCCCAACACAATATTCCACCTCTCCACCAATTGCAATATTGCTGGCCAGTGGGGGGGCGGGGGAACTTACTGTAGCACTAGCATGGTGTTGTGGGCCGAAGGGACTGGTTTCCAGAGGGCTAGTATAGATATTGTGGGCTGAATGGTTTCTTGGTCTGGCAGCACACACACACACACACACACACACACACACACACACACACACACACACACACACACACACACACACACACACACACACACACACAGCCAAGTAACTTCAGAACGTGTTGAATATACAGATATACAGTGTGTTAAACAAAATCTGTAAAGCCTGTTGTACAGGCTGCTGCTGCTGAAGCAAAATCAATTTACCTAAAATTGAAAAATGCAATGTTCCTACCGCTGTGTTGTACGTGCTCTCGTGAAATATGAGATGCTGCTCCACCAATTTGCATGTGGCCTCACTTTAAACTTCGGAGGAGGCCCAAGGCAGAAAAGTCAGGGATGGTATGGGAAGGGGAGATAAAATGGTTAGCAACCAGGAGATCCGTAGGCCCTGGCGGACTGAGGTCATGTATTTGGCAAAACGGTTTCCAAGCCTACTCTCGGTCTTGCCAGTGTACAGGAGGCCACATCAGGAACAACTGATGTAACTGATTATGTTAGAGGAGGTGCTGCTACACTTTGATTATGTTGGTTGCTTTTCCAAGGCATTGTGAAGTGCTGATAGAGCCAATGGTGGGAAGTCTGTGCAATGAACTGGGCTACATTTACACTCTGCAATTTCTTGTGGTCCAGGGTCGAGTTGTTCTTACACTAAGCTGAGCACCCCAAACTAAAAATGGGTAAAGGTATAGACTATCGCAAAGATTTTTATTCATTAATCAGATGTAGTAGTCATAGGAAAAGGTACCATTAATTACCCATCCCTTACTGTCTTTAAAATGAGTGGCAGTCGGGGTCAACCATATTGCTGTAGATATGGCGCAGGTGAGATCAGAAACATAGAAACATAGAAAATAGGTGCAGGAGTAGGCCATTCGGCCCTTCGAGCCTGCACCGCCATTCAATATGATCATGGCTGATCATTCAACTCAGTATCCTGTACCTGCCTTCTCTCCATACCCCCGATCTCTTTAGCCACAAGGGCCACATCTAACTCCCTCTTAAATATAGCCAATGAACTGGCCTCAGCTACCTTCTGTGGCAGAGAATAGTAAGATTGAACGAGAACTTACCAGTTCGAAGGTTGATCATTATTTCATGAGGAGTCGAAGTGAGGGATTTCGTGAAGAGCCCGCCGGCGCGCATGCTCGACATACTTCAAAGTAGCGGCGTGGAATCACAGAAACCAATCAAGAAATGACTTCACATAGTAAGAATGAAACGACTAAGATTACCAGCTGAAGGTGATTGAGGGTTGGGCGAGGAGGGCACGAAATCCCTCACTTCGACTCCTCATGAAATAATGATCAACCTTCGAACTGGTAAGTTCTCGTTCAATCTTACTATTTCATTTCGGAGTCACGTGAGTGACTTCGTGAAGACTTCAAAGCTTCTGTGATGACACGCCCTGGACCACGTCCATGCTGTCACACCACTACCAGGGATGGATGGGAGGAATAACTTGCTGACTAGTCCATACTGCAAAACAAAGCATATTTATTAACAACAAATCAAAACCCCTCATTCGGGGACATCTCCACGTTCTTGCCCCGCATCTAGCACGGCTTCTGCGAACTGTAGAGGCGCAGCAACGGGCCGGTTGTAGAACCGCTGGAACACCGTCTCATTAGCCCATCCTGCTGTGGCAAGAATATGGTCCATGGGCACCTCCATGACCCTCGCCGCCGACGTCGATGCAGCCCTGGTGGAATGAGATTTGAACACATTAGTGTCGATACCTGACTTACCCAAGACGACTCGAAGCCACCTGGATATCGTCTGTGTTGTCACTCGATGGTGAGGTCTCTTATGAGTGACAAGCAGGTATCTCTCCATTCCTCTGATGCTTGCCGTCACCTTGACGTAGTAACGGATATGGGAGGCTAAGCATAGCCTAGCATCGGCGGGGTATGCCGGGAACTTCAGCTGCAGCCCTGTGCACCCAGGTCTGTGTTGCTTTAGTAGCTCATCAACAAAGAAAACTACTTCTGTGGGGGTAGACATCATTCTGTCGACACGTAGTTTGTGGAGTGTCTGTACCCTCTGTGCTGAAGTCAGCGCTAGTAACATCACCAGCTTCATGGTGAGTTTGTCCAGCTGGAGCCCTTCCATGGGGGACCACGTCCTGAGCAGAGTTAAAACGTCCCTGACATCCCAGGTGACATTGTAACGTGGTGTAGGCGGATTTGTATTGAAAATACCCCGCATGAGCCTGGACACTAGCCTGTTGGATCCCACCTCAATATTGAGGTAGAATGATAGAGCGCTCCTGGCGCTGTTGATGGCACTGTAGCTTAAGTGTTCATCATGGTGCAACCCCGCGAGGAATTCCAGGACGTCGGTTATAGTCACGGCATCGTACGTGATGCGAGAGCGGCTGCAGAAGGCTTCCCACTTCCTGATGTGAGAGCGGTATCTTCGCCTTGTAGACTCTCGGCACGACGCCGCAATGGTATCCATGGTCCGGGTAGACAGGCCGTATTGTTCTAAAGGCCGATTCAGAATCTGCAAGCCAACAAATTTAAATAGCCATGGCAGGGATGTGGCTCCCCTGAAACAGGGTGAGTAACTAATTCTGGGCTACCCTGCAAACGGACCCAAGGTTCACTGAGTGTGTCAAAGACCATCGGATACCACGGCTGTGTAGGCCAGTCGGGTATGATAAGGATGCCCTTGGCACCGTCCATCTGAATTTTACGTAATACCCGACTGATGAGGCAAAACGGGGGGAATGCATAGAAAAAGCAATTCCCCCAGTCTAGCGAGAATGCATCTAACGCTATAGCCCCTGGATCTGGTTCCCACGCGACGTAGGTTGGTACCTGATGGTTCAACCGGGACGCAAAAAGGTCAATGTCCGGTTTCCCAAATTTGGCTGTGATTTTTGCAAAAATTTCAGGATGTAACATCCATTCAATATTATCATTGAACTTGCGTGACCTGGCGTCCGCCACAATATTAAGCTCACCTGGCAAATAGGTAGCTGAAATCCAAATGTCTCTCTTGACACACCAGAGCCAAATTGAATTAGCCAATTTATCACATGAAACTGACCTGGTACCGCCCATGTGGTTTAAATATGCCACCGCTGTGGTATTGTCTATTTGGAGCCGGACATGTGCTCCAATGATCTTGGAACAATATGCACGAAGTCCGTGAAACGCTGCAAGCAGCTCCAAATAGTTGATCCCTTGTGATACCAACATCGTATTCTCAAGGGTATCCCATCGGCCCCCACAACTAGAGAATTGATTCGTAGCTCCCCAGCCAACAGAGCTCGCATCAGTTTGTAAGTATATCATCGGTTTCGCCTCAATAATAGTTTTGAACGATTTACTAATGTGGCAAACCCACCATCGTAATTCATCCAATGCTGCAGGCGGCAGCCGCATTGATCGATCATAATGACCAGCATGCCGTCGCAACGCAGCGATCTTGGCTCTCTGCAAGTTTTGATAATGCAGAGGTCCATACCGGGCTGCCGGAAACAAAGCCACAATCTTGCCAATGACAGTAGCTGTGTGACGAATCGATGGTATACGAGTATTAATCAAGTCTGTACACACCTGTGTTACCTCCTCAATTTTGTTAATTGGTATGGTGACTCTCATGCTAATGGAATTCACCTGGAACCCCAGATAATTAATTACCTGGGTGGGGCAGAACTTAGATTTTTCTGGATGAACAATGAACCCAAGCTGTTGGAACAAATTGACCGCAGCTGCCACCCCTTGTTGTGCTAATTCCAAGGTGTGGCCGACAATTAAAATATCATCTAAATAGGCCATAACAATATGATGTCTTTGTCTTAAATAAGCCATAATTGGCTTCACCAATTTAGTAAATAAGCGAGGGGCTGTGGTGAGCCCATTAGGCAACGCCCTATATTGCCACAGCTGATCCATCCAGATAAATTTTAAAAACCTTCTGTAATATTTTTTCATAGGTACGGTATAGTACGCATCCTGTAAATCAATGCATGCCATAAAGCACCCTTGTGAAATCAATGATTTGGCCGTTTCAAACGTGTCCATTTTAAAATGAGTATATGTTACAAAGTTATTCAGAGTGGTTAGATCAATAATGACTCTACAGCCTCCATCCTTCTTAGGTCTAGTGAAAATATTGGAAACAAATTCAACGGGCTCATGAACCGTTCTCTCTATGACCCCTTTCTGTTCCAACCTTAAAATTTCCTTATAGCCTACTGACTGTTCCGCAGCCGTTAGTTTGAAAGTACGACCCGGTCTATGCTGAGGTGGAGGGATGTCCCCATTAATAAACTCAATACTATGGCCCTGAATATTCCGTAACACATACTCATCGCTGGTAATGTCACCCCATGCACCCGCAAACAACCGCAAACGCCCACCAACATGTGGAGTTAAACAAAGAGAAAAAAGAGAACCAGATCGCCTCACCTCTGTGGTTACCGGCGGTCCCTGACACGCGTGGGTGGTCGTGGAGGTGCTGGGTTGGTTTGAGGTCGTGGCGTCCTCATTTTCCACCTCGGCTTCTGCCGAGCCTGTCCTAAAAAAGACCCCTGGGGTTGGGGTGGCTGGTATCGGTTTGGAGCTGGAGGGTAATTCCTGGTGGAAGTGCTGACAGACCCTCGTGAACGGCCAAGTGGGGCTTTCGAGCTTGATGGCGTGGGGGCACTGTGAGAGCGCATGAGCCCCACGGTCTTGGCTTGTTCATCCAGCTCTCTGACCCTTTTGGAGAGGTGTTCGCCAAAGAGCTGACGGGGCGGCGGCGGCGGCGGTGGTTTGCACAACCCTGCAAACTTAGGGTTGAGCGCTGGGCGGATGCTGTTTTTGCGAAAGCCGTTTATTTCGTTTTGAGTAGCGCACAGAAGCGCCAGAGCATCCTCCTGGTCCAAATTAAGCTCCTCTCCGTCGACCGACCGCACAAAGGCAGTAATCCCGGCCATGAGGAGTTTCAGGATCCGCTGAATTTTCAGCTCCTGCTGACGGATAGCCGCACTGATGTTGCCCCATATTGGCGTATTGACCACAGGCACGTTGAGGGAATTGCAGTTTGATGGAGCCTTGTGACGGCTCATGGCTTGTAGTAGGACTTCCTCCTGAAGCTGGTGATTATTTAGGAAGTCCACTGTGGCTGCCAACTTCGTATTAATGGGAAGCCCCAACGAATGAGGGGCTGCAAATTTGGTAGCCACATCGAGGAGGTCCTCCGCCGGTAATTCAGGCGGGGGTGGGATGGGGTCAACCACGGCCTCCTCGTCCTGCTGCTCCAGGCTGGTGTACGAAGCTGGTGATGAAGCCCTGTGCCTGTCGCTGCTGGATGCCTGTTGTTGTTGA
The DNA here is from genome assembly GCA_963514005.1 of Raja brachyura. The sequence continues at coordinate 65,256,848 of OY740781.1, read as the reverse complement.
CCTTGTAGGAGAAGCTCCAGCAGCCGCTCCATCCGGTCAATACGCCCTTCACCCTGAACACTCAGGTGGTCGGAGTCCTCCGGCTCTGAAAATTGGCCGGGGCTCCTGTCATCGGCCCGCACCTCGTCGAGGCCCTGCCGGTGCCGGTAGTTGTCGTCGACAGCCGCCGAGGCGAAACTGCGCGATTCCTGCACGGGCGTGTTCAACCGCCTCCGTTTAGCGGGAGCGGAAGCCGTTGCCTCTATGGACAGATGCGGCATGGTGTCGGCACCAGCCGAAGCCTGGATACCTTGGGCCCGTGCAGGCTTGCCAGCTGCCCACATCGTGGACCTTGCCGACGCATGGTCTCGCCCACCCATCCATGGGGGGCTCGGCGACCGTGACGGGACCCCCAACTGACTCGTCCCGGCGTCGAAAGTTGGGGGGCGACGGCTGGACCTCACAGCTGCCCCGGGTCCCGTCCTGGAACCTGACCGCTCCTTGGCGGCAGGCAGAGCCTTAGCCCCGACAGGGTTAGGCTGCTGGGCTCCTGCCCTTCCCCTTCTCAGAGGGCTGCGTGAAACGGGCCGTGCAGCTGCACGGACCCTTCTGCTCGAAGCCGTCAGCAAGCCTGCTGACGACCTGGCTGCCATGGCAGAGTCGTCCTGCTCTGGCGGCACACCACACTCCTCCTCGTCGGACTCCTCCGAGCTGTGGTGTGCGGGCGGGTCCGGACCTGAAAATACAGAGCTCACCGACATCTCCGCCCTCGTTCCGGTCTGCGTTGCAGGTACCCCCGACAACTCTCGCTCCGGAACTGCTGGCCGGCGACTTCTCCTCGAACTCCGGCCTCTCCCATCCATGTTCTTGCTGTGAAGCAAACACAACAAGAACCACCAACTTAAGGTAGCATACTTACCTGCGTGGTTCCCTTATGAAGGGCTGGCGAGGAGCTCGCTCCTCCGTCAGCCGTCGCAGCAACGCGATACGACGATATGTCGAGCATGCGCGCCGGCGGGCTCTTCACGAAGTCACTCACGTGACTCCGAAATGAAATTCCAGAGACTCACCACACTCTGTGTAAAGAATGTTTTCCTCATCTCGATCCTAAAGGAATTCCCCCTTATCCTTAGACTGTGACCTCAAACTAGGTGGAATCTCTTCCCGAAAGGACATTTTACAATTAATTTCATGTAAAGGACAGGTGAACAGCACATGCGCTAGTGTCAAAAGATAAAGCTGGAGGAGATTGAATAAGATCCCATATTTATCCCATGTTTGGAATAATGAAGCTGTGAGGACAGAGTGGAGCACATGGTGCAAGAGGTGACAATGATCTGGTTGAGGTTATTTATTATTCAGTAAAGGGATGTGGATTTTGCAGGCTGAGTGCTAGATTGCCCTTGAGAAGGTGGCGCTGAACTGCCATTTTGAATCACTCCAGTCCTTAAGGTGTGGCTATTCCCAAAATGCGATTAGGGAAGGAGTTCCTGGATTTTGATAGCGATGATGAAGGAATGGCAATACATCTCCAAGTCAGGATGGTGCTTAGCTTGGAAGGGCAACTTCCAGGTGGTGCTATTCCCATGTTTTTGCTGCTCTTGTACCTCTAACTGATTGAGGCCATGGTTTTGGAAGGTGTTGTCGAAAGAATCTTGGTGTTTTGCTGCAGCGTATCCTGCAGATAGTACGGCCTGGTGCTGCTGTACATCAGTGGTAGAGCCAACGATTGGTTGTGGATAGAGTGGTTATCAAGCAGGTGAAGGGCAGAGTGTGGTGTATTGTGTTGAACTTCCTGGTTATGTGCGAAGCTCATCTAGGCAAGTGGAAAGTATTCCATCACAAATTAGACATGCCTTGTAGATGGTGGACAGGGTCAGGGGAGTTGGGAGATGGGTTCTTGCTGTAGGATTCATAGTCTCTAACCTTGCAAAGGAGAAGCTAAAAAAGTGGAGGCAAAATCATGTTGTGAAAATGAAAACGAGTAACCTTGAAGAATAATCGTAAAGCTCAGTTGAAAGGTCAACAACATGGCAAGATTTTGCAAGGTTTTGTTCAACCTCAAGAAAGTTGTGGACGTGATTATTGTGACAGTGGCAAATGAAGGCAATAATGGGGGATAAATATTGTCTTTGGTGTAAAATGGTGTGCATTTGGAAGAAATTGCAACTAATTTCAATCACCACGTCAAAGTCACATTCTGAATTCAAGGAAGAAAGTCTTCAACTTTCTTCAAGAAGAAAGGTGACCACTTTAGACTATTGAGTCTATGGGAGGGCATTGAGTCTATGGGATGGACTGCCAAGGAAGTCAGCTGGAACTGAAAATGTCAGCAAAATTATTTAAAGGTAGATTAAGTAACTGTAAAAATAAATGATGGCTTGAATGGTTAACATACAGTGTAAGATGTTGAGACAAAACTTTGAGTTTTGTTGGAAGCTTAAAATACGTGTGGCAAATGGTAGACTGGACACTTGTCCCCTGCCCATCCAACCTTCATAGAGAAAGGTCAGAAGGTGAACACAACAACTGATGTTTCCAGGTTCTCGGTTGTGCAATGTTGCTAGGTTGTTGGACAAGCAAGAAATGCAGGAACCCAACATAGTAAACCGTTGGTGATTACTGATACAGTTAGATAGCGTATCTCAAGAAACTGATGTCAACCTTGATGGATGGAAACATCACAGGTGGTCCCTCCAGAATCTTCCAAGATATAATCATTGTCATGGTCACCAGAAAATATGAAAATAATGCAAACTAAAAAACTTAATGGAAGAGGTGATTAACTTATTTTCACAGCAATGAAATGATAACCAATTTCAGTAAAGTAAAACTTTTCTTTGACACTTGCAGTCTAAGTGAAGGATGATTGTAGGCTTTACCCATGACATTTCTGGTAAAACAAGCTGTTTTCTGAATTACCAAATAGATATTTCAAGTATTTAACATTTCGATAAACATCGTTGATGCAATAAGATTGTTATCTTTCAAAGAGGTTTTTCAGCATTACGTAGCAGACCTGTCAGAAACGTCACTGAGGTTTTCCTGTAAAAAATAAATGGTGTAAGACATTTAGAATGAGCGAGAAGTTCAAAATTCAGCTTTTAAAATGGCTTTGTATTCGACTTACCATTTATTCACTGAATTTTTAACTTCTCGCTCATTCTAAATGTCTTACACCATTTATCTTATATGGCACACAAAAATCTCAGTGACGTTTCAGACAGCTCTGCTGTGTAATGCTGGAAAACCTCTGAAAGATAACAATCTTATTTACTGATCAGCTATGATCATATTGAACGGCGATGTTAGCTCGAAAGACCGATCTGCGTTTCTACGTTTCTATAATTCTACACAATCCACTGCAAAGTGAGCACAACATGACAATTCAGCAGACAACTACAAAGGTTAGCTGGACTGGAGGCTCATAGATCAAAAGCTTTCAAGTTGTAGTAAATTGTGGCGAGTGCTTTATCACTCACTGCAGGTCCAATGTGTCAGTTGTGAATTTTTGTGCTCATAGTTTGTAAAATATTCTGACTGTCCAAGACTTTAGAAAATCGGAAAATAATTAAACTAAATCCATTTTATTTTTAATTCCAATTCATGCCATATATAAGAAAAACTAATCATTGTAGTTCAACATTAAATGCACAATTTGATTCCTACTTTTTTCATTTAGTTTTAAGAGAGGATGGTTAAGAGAAGAGGTTAGCACGCAACAAAGGCTTTTCACTGTACCTCAGTACATGTGACAATAAACTAAACTACAAGATGAGAAATGTTCTTTAGATCTCAATTTTTCTCAGGAAATCGAAAATTAAAATAAAGTGATAAACTATATTCATCAAGCGTTAAACAATTGCCCTATCTTTTTGATTTGTTTTCCTCCCTGGATATGAATGTTAATGGACTATAGACAATAAACAATAGGAGCAGGAGTAAGCCATTCGGCCCTTCGAGCCAACACCACCATTCACTGCGATCATTGCTAATCATTCACAATCTGTAACCCGTTCCTGCCTTCTCCCCATATCCCTTGACTCCGATAACTTTAAGAGCTCTATCTAGCTCTCTCTTGAAAACATCCAGAGAATTGGCCTCCACTGCCTACTGAAGCAGAGAATTCCACAGATTCACAACTCTCTGGGTGAAAAAGTTTTACTTCATTCTTCGTTCTGAATGGCCAACCCCTTATTCTTAAACTGTGGCCCCTGGCTCTGGACTCTCCCAACATGTTTCCTGCTTCTACCGTGTCCAATCCCTTAATAATCTTATATGTTCCAGTGTATATGAAGGCCAACATGCCATTAGCTTTCTTCACTGCCTGTTGTACCTGCATGCTTACTTTCAGTGACTGATGTACTAGGACACCCAGGTCTCATTGTACTTCCCCTTTTCCATTCAGATAATAATCTGCCTTCCTGTTCTTGCCACCAAAGTGGATAACGTCACATTTATATGCATTTAACTGCATCTGCCATGCATCTGCCCACTCACCCAACCTGTCCAATTTACCATGCATCCTTATAGCATCCTCCTCACACTTTACACTGCCACCCAGCTATGTGTCATCTGCAAATGACACTTTTACTTTTAATTCCTTCATCTAAATCAGGGTAGACAAAAATGCTGGAGAAACTCAGCGGGTGAGGCAGCATCTATGGAGTGAAGGAATAGGTAACGTTTCGGGTAGAGACCCTCCTCTCTCATCTAAATCAGGGGTTGGCAACCTACGGCCCCCAGACCGAATGCGGTCCATAACCCGAAATCATCTGGCCCGCAGGCGACTTTTTTTCCCCGTAAACATCCGGCCTGCCGAGCGCCTCCCCGAGCGCAGCCGAGCTCTGGCTGTACTGCACCCTGCACAAGGCCACCGGCACGTCCATGCACCTTTTGTGAACATGTTTAAGAAAGAACTGCAGATGCTGAAAAAAACGAAGGTAGACAAAAATGCCGAAGAAACTCAGCAGGTGAGACATGCAAGGATTGCATGAGGCTGCCTCACCTGCTGAGTTTCTCCAGCATTTTTGTCTATCTTCTGTGAATACATGATTTGATGCCTGCCATCTGGGGTGGGATCCATGTGTACACGTGATAGATGTGGCCCACCATCTGCTCACAGACATGCGTCCCAGCCCCTATGCAGAACAAGGTTGCCGACTCCTGATCTAAATCATTAATGTATATTGTATATCGCTGAGGTCCCAGCAACGAGCCTTGTGGTATCCGGTGAAAGGGACACCGTCAATCCCTACACTTTGTTTCCTGTCTGCCAAGCAATTTTCTATCCATGTCAGTACCCTACCCCCAATACCACATACTCTAATTTTGCCCATTAATCTCCTACACGGGACCTTATCAAAGGCTTTGTAAAAGTCCAGGTACACTACATCCACTGGCTCTCCCTTGTCCATTTTCCTAGTTACTTCCTCAAAAAATTCCAGAAGATTAGTCAAGCATGATTTCCACTTTAAATCTACGCTGACTAGGACCAATACTGTTACTGCTATCCAAATGTGTCGCTACTTCATCTTTTATAATTGACTCCAGCATCTTCCCCACCACCGATGTCAGGCTAACAGGTCTATAATTCCCTGTTTTTTCTCTCCCTCCTTTCTTAAAAACTGGGATAACTTTAGCTACCCTCCAATCCAAAGGAACTGATCCCGAATCTATAGAACATTGCAAAATGATCACCAATGCGTCCACAATTTCTAGAGCCACTTCCTTAAGTACCCTGGGATTCATTGGATACCACTAGGGAATTTATCAGCCTTCAGTCCTATCAGTCTACCCAACACCATTTCCTGCCTAATGTGAATTTCCTTCAGTTCCTCCATCACCCTAGGTCCTCTGGCCACTAGTACATCAGAAAGATTGTTTGTGTCCTCCTTTGTGAAGACAGATCAAAAGTACCTTTTCATCTGCCATTTCCTTGTTCCCCATGATAAATTCACCTGTTTCTTTCTTCAAGGGACCCCCACATTTGTCTTAACTATTTTTTTCCTCCTCACATACCTAAAGACGCTTTATTATCCTCCTTTATTTTTGTGGCTAGCTTTCCTCCGTACCTCATCATTTCTCCCTGTCTTCCCTTTTTCGTTATATTCTGTTGCTCTTTAAAAGTTACCCAATCCTTTGGCTTCCCGCTCATCTTTGCTCTATTATACTTCTTCTCTTTTATTTTTATACTGCCCCTGACTTCTCTTGTCAGCCATGGTTACCTCTTACTCCCCTTAGAATCTTTTTTCCTCTTTGGAATGAACTGATCCTACACCTTCGGTATTATTCCCAGAAATATCTGCCATTGTTGTTCTGCTGTCCACCCTGCTAGTGTTTCTTTCCTGTCAACTTTGGCCAGCTCCTCCCTCATGGCTCCATAGTCCCCTTTGTTCATCTGTAATACTGACACCTCCGATTTACCCTTCTCCCTCTCAAATTGTAGATTAAAACTTATCATATTATGGTCACTACCTCCTGACCTTGAGTTCCCTTATCAATTCCGGTTCATTACACAATACTAAATCCAGAATTGACTTCTCCCTGGTAGGCTTCCAGTACTGCCAAGGATTTTATTTTATCACCCAGCTCCAGCTGCCTTTCTTCTTGAAGGCAATAACTTCATCATTCAGCCCTGAGGAAGCTCTGGAGTCTGAAAGAATGATGCCACTGAGTTACTCCAGTCCATTGTATGTATGTGCTTTTTAGCATTCAGTTACTAAAATTCAGCTCACACAATATGTTGCAGCTTATGTGCTCACCTGCATCTAATCCACAGTCACAATCACAATCACAATAATATTTTATTATGATGTGCCCATTCCACCATCCCTCCTTCATCCTCTGCTAGATCCTTAATCAACCAACAAAAGTAGAACTTAGAGTCATAGAGTGATAATGTGAAAACAGGCCCTCCGGCCCAACTTGCCCACACTGACCAACATGTCCCTTCTACACAAGGCCCACCTGCCTGCATTTGACCTGCATTGCTCCAAATCTGTCCTATCCATGTACCCGTCTATCTGTTTCTTAAATATTGGGATAGTCCCTGCCTCAACTACCTCCTCTGGCAGCTTGATCCATACCCCCACCACCCTTTGTGTGAAAAACCCTCAGATTCCTATTAAATCTTTTCCACTTCACCTTAAACCCATGTCCTCTGGTCCTCGATTCACCTATTCTGGGCAAGAGACTCTGTGCATCTACCCGATCAATTCCTCTTGTGATTTTATACACCTCTATAAGATCACCCCTTATCCTCCTGCGCTCCAAGGAATAGAGTCCCAATCTACTCAACCTCTCCATATAGGTCAGACCATGTTGCCCTGGCAACATTCTTGTAAATCCTGGCAACATCCTCGTAGAACTTGTTAGTAACACTCAACCAAGGCCAGACGAAAGGACAAGGGTGATGGTACGAGAAAACATGAAGTAAACATTGGTAAAAAGCCCACATGAACGAGAATCTTTGAGTGTTTAAATCTGAAGATGGTAAAAGACACATAGACAAGATTCAGCACTGTCTTCGAAGTTGGATATGTGTTGAATTGTTATAAAAATGAAATTGGTCAACATTTTCAAGGTCAGCTTTCATCAATGGGTTAAGCTGAATCCAGTATGGGAAATTAATTTGACTTCTCTTTATGTCTTAGAAAGGAATACAGGAAAACCCACAGTGGAGGAAAATTGCTAGCTACATTGCTTGTGATAGGAAATTGTGTTTTCTCTCTGTACACTGGGCAAAGGAGTTACCTACCTCTCACAGCATGAATGCACATCCATATAAAGAAATATTGAACACATTTCAGATGATGTTACCAGCATAGGCTTTCTCTAACTGGAAATGAAGAATAGAAGTCACAGCAAACTCATAATCTTATATCCATTTTTGGAAATATTGATCATGGCTTATGGGATGATGATTAAATTCCTATTTTCTTTCCTTAATGTTACAACCACTCCCTCTGGTGGTGCTTAAAATTGCTACTGTCACATTTTCTTTTCATTTACAATTTTATGGTACTATAAAAAAGTCCAATTCTATTAAGAAAGCACATAAAAAAAGAAGAGATTACAAAATGGAATATAATCTTAGAACGCTAAAATAAAGATATGAACTACCAACAGGAACATTCAGTCTTCATTTATTAACTGTGTAAAAATGGTTCAGCAAGTGCTCTGTCAAGAGCAATAAAACCTGAAAGATGTTAACAGCTGAGTGTTCATCCCATCACAGGGCAATATGTAGCCACATCAGTTCCGTCATCATCAGTGGACTGTGACTGCAAGGCGACCTAGAAACAGTCAGAGACAAGTATCTGCTGGATGCACTGCTTAGTGCTTGGGCTTTAGATTTTACACTTTGCAGATTCAGCGTGGAAACAGGCCCTTCAGCCCACCAAGTCCCTGCCGACCAGCGATCATCCCCGCACACTAACATTATCCTACGCACTAGGGACGATTTATTTTTATAATTTCACCGAAGCCAATTACCTTTGGTGATGTCAGACCAAATAAGGAAGGCATATTTCTTTCTTGATGGACAATGGTGGACCAGATGACGAATCACAATCCTGGAGTTTAGACTTTAGATAGAAAGTGCGGAAACAACTCTTCGGCCCCCGACTCCACTCCTTGTGCACTAGCACTATCCTGCACACTAGGGACAATTTACAATTTTACCAAAGCCAATTAACCTACAAACCTGTATGTCTTTGGAATGGGGAGTAATCCGGAGTACTCTGAGAAAACACAGTCACAGGGAGAACGTAGAAACTCCCTATAGATAGCATCCATAGTTAGGGTCAAACCCAGGTCCCTAGCGCTGTAAGGTAGCAACTCAAGCGCTGCGCCCCAATCTAGGGGCTGTGCCATGAACTACCTAGGAACTCCATGCCATTGTTTTTTATCATAGTTTCTTAAAAAAAACTGAATTATTTAATTCCTTTAATTTAAAATCTCCTGCTGCTGCATATCAATTATTCAGACCTGTGGATACCAGTCAAATATTCAGACCATTATGTTACCCTACCCTAATAAGGATTACTCCAAGTCTACTGTGCATAAACAATTTGATTGCCAACCAACAGCTTGGGATCCTTGCCCTTCCATCACCTATTAACCCAAATCTTTTAACTGTCCTCAGAGCCATGAGCTTTGGCCCTGTTAGTTACCTCCTTCTCTAAAGTTTCCCATAGAAGTTAACTTCTGCCTCAACATGCACACTGCTTTCTTCACTCCCAGGTTTGTACCGTAACAATCATAACTAGGGGACAGTCCTGAGCTACTATCTACCTCAATTTAGACCACCAAACTATCTTTTATTGGATTTTACTGGACTTTATTTGCACTAAACGTTATACCCTTTATCGTGTGTCTGTACACTGTGGATGGCTCGATTGTAATCATGTATTGTTTTTCTGCTGACTGGTTAGCACGCAACAAAAGCTTTTCACTGTATCTTGGTACATGTGACAATAAACTAAAGTAAATATCTCCCACTACTGGTTTCCCCTGATCGAGCGTCAACTTTGACTTTATGGAGAGCCATCTCCAATCTCTTCCCCATTATGTTGCATATTTCTTTATTCTGAATCTTTATCAAACTTCATATTGAAAGATGCAATGGTGTCAGTTTCTACCCTTCCTTTGGCAAAGCAGTCAAAGTAATGTTTAAACCATCTTCCATGACAATGAAACAAATTTTGCGAACGGAGTATAATACATTCTATATCACTTTAATGCAGCACCAAAAGACTGAGACTGTCGCCTCGATGAAATTGTAACTGAAAACATGTCTGTTCTCTCAGATGAACTTAAAATTAACATGATGCACCTTTAAAGGAAAGCATAGGTTTAATTATTTTCTCCACACAACTAAAATAGATAATCTGGTCTTTAGGCCAGATAATTCTACCAAACATCTATTGATTAGTTACTGGCAAATCACATGCTTAACATGTGTTCTTCAGTAGAGTGCAAGAAACAGCAGAAGGGGAAATCTTGAGCGAAAAACAAAAAACTGGGGGAACCCACAGGTCAGGTTGCATCTGTAGAAGGAAAGAGACAGAAGACCTTTTGGGCTGGGACCCTTCTTCAGACTCGGGTTTCTGAAGAAAGGTCCCAATCTGAAATGTGTGTCCATTTACCTCCACAGATGTTGCCTGACCTGTTGAATCCTTCCAACTTTTTATTTTTTTACGTATATATTTATGTTTATAAGTGATAGGAGCTGAATTAGGTCATTCAGCCCATCGAGTATATTCTGCCATTCAATCTATCTCTCCCTCCTAACCCCATTCTCCTGCCTTCTCCACATAACCCCTGATCCCTTACATGCCAGTAAGTAATAGACTCTGAAGATTCTTCAGTGTTCACCAACAAGCCTGCCAAACTGAGTTAGGAAGGACAGCCTAAGAATTCATTCTGCTATTACTTTCATATCAGATTGTGGGGTTAACTGGCCCATTCATACACTGATTACATAATTTCCTCTGTGCACATAATTTAACATGGATAGCCTTGATAACGTTTCTTGCCTGTATCTGATTTTGAAGTAGTGTCTGGTCTCATACTCACTTATCTCCCAACTCTAAAAATGGACTAGGCTGAAATATTGTCTTTGTTGATTTTTTAATGATCTGGGGTAGATTGGGTATATTGTTATTTCATGTGTAAAAAGGTCCAGAGGAGGTTTACAAGAATGATTCCAGGAATGAGTAGGTTAACCTATGATGAGTTTTTATCGGCACTGGGCCTGTACTGGCTGGAGTTTAGAAGAAGAAGGGGGACCTCATTGAAACGTACAGAATAGTGAAAGGCTTGGATAGAGTGGATGTGGAGAGGATGTTTCCACTAGTGGGAAGTCTAGGACTAGAGGGCTTTCTGGAGCGCTAGTATGGGTATTGTGGGCTGAAGGGACTGGTTTCCAGAGGGCTAATATGGACATTGTGGGCCAAATGGATTCTTGGGGTGGCAGCTCAGTCACTAAAGTCTGATGTGCTGGCAGCTCACTCACAGCTGGCGGGCTAGCAGTTGACTCACGGTTATTATTTGAAATTCCATTTCAAGCAGGGTGCAAGGCCACCAAATTCAAGTGCAGTTTCTTACCACTTCATGCAGGGTTCAAGGCCACCAAATTCAATTGCAGTTTCATACGACTTCAAGTAGGGAGCAAGGCCACAAAATTCAGGTGCAGTTTCCTACCATTTCAAGCAGGGTGCAAGGCCACCAAATTCAAATGCAGTTTCATGCCATTTCATGCAGGGTGCAAGGACACCACATTCAAATGCAGTTTCATACCATTTCAAGCAGGGTGAAACCACCATAAATCCCCACATAAATACCACATAACCACATAAAACACCACATAAATACCACACTCACAGTTCAGTAGACAATCAGTGTGTTCAGTTGATTCACAGCTCTCCCTCCCCCATCTTGCAGAGACTGAGCCCCACCCACACTTCCGGGTTTTATAGTCCCTCCCCCTCCCACCAGGGGAATGGCCTTCATGGCGTGATTGACAGGAGAGAGATTCTCAACATTTTTTTAAACACTAATAACACTTATATTTTTCATTGATGGGAAGAACCCTCTGCACCTGATGAGCGAGGGGGACTGAGTAAGATTGCCAAAAGTCAGAGCCGTAAGTGGTAGCGTTTTATCTAAAATCAATATACAGTGTAAACAGGAAGTTGTCAAGTATACACCAACAACTGATTGTAGTGCAGCAGTTCAAAGCAACCCCCCCCCCCCCCCCCCCCCCCCCCCCCCCACCAACAACCATTTGCAGTGCAGTGCAGTGAAGAAGAGCCATCTACACCTTAGGAAATTCTTCCCATGGATCTGTGCAATGTGAATCCCAGCAGTCAAACACTGGAGAAGGCACACCCCATGGACTTTGGAAGCTCGCCTAGCAGCCTGCGGTGAGGTTTAATGTGAGGCTTTCTGATGTCAACAGAGTGCTCCCTTAAACAACAAGGAAAGCAATGAAGAAGCACACTGTGCTTCTGTTGCTATTGAAGCTGACCCAGGTCATTTGTAGTGTGGAGCTTGAACTTACTTTGGGAATGGTGGAGACATTTGCTTTCTAAAGTGGAATGTGCACAGAAATGTCCATTTCAATTTGCAGGGACTATCGCAATGTTTAAGAAACATTTAGACCGCTACATGGATAGGATAGGTTTCAAGGGATATGGGCCAATTCCAGGAGGTGTGACTAGTGTGGGTTGGTGTGGGCAAGTTGGGCCGAAGGGCCTGTTTCTACTCTGTATGGCTCTATGACTAATTTTTTCATTGATGTGATTGATTGCTGGGCAATTTAATTTTTCATGGCAAGTATCAAAAAATATGTCTATGCGATCCAAGTTATTGGTTCATTTATTGTAATTCCTTGTATCATCTAAAATTAACTGAATCCATGAACATGATGTGCTTTGTTATTTTGCCTGTTACGGCTTTGGAGCTGCGGTGCTACGGTGGCGTTCCGGCGGCCTAGCTTTCGGGGCTGCAGTGCTCCAGCGGCAACCTGGCTTCGGGGATGCGGTGCTCCAGCAGCGACCTGGCTGCGGTGCTCCGGAGGCAGCGTGGCTTTCGGGGCTGCGGTGCTCCAGCGGCGACCTGGCTTCAGAGCTGCGGTGCTCCAGTGGCGTTCCAGTGGCCTGGCGTTCGGGGCTGCGGTGCTCCAGCGGCGACCTGGCTTTCGGGGCTGCGGTGCTCCAGCGGCGACCTGGCTTTCGGGGCTGCGGTGCTCCAGCGACAACCTGGCTTTCGAGGCTGTGGTGCTCCAGCAGCGGCCTGGCTTTCAGGGCTGCGGTGCTCCAGCGGCGGCCTGGCTTTCAGGGCTGCGGTGCTCCAGCGACGTTCCAGCGGCGACCTGGATTTCAGAACTACGGTGCTCCAGCGTTCCAGCGGCGGGCCCTGTGGCGGAGTTCCGGCATTCCGGGGACGGCGGTGGCGGCGGCCCAATTTCGGAGGCTCGGCCGCGGGCCTGGTGGACGGCAGCATTGGAGACCTGGACCTCCTCAGCACAGAGGGAGAACAAAGAGGGAAGAAGACAGAGACTCTAAGACTTTTGCCTTCCACAACAGTGAGGAGGTGTTTGGTGAACTCACTGTGGTGGATGTTAAATTTGTGTTTATTGTGTGGTTTTGTTATTTTTTATATATGTATGACTGCAGGCATGACATTTTGTTCAGACCGAAAGGTCTGAATGACAATAAAGGTAATTCAATATGTTATGAGGAATGTTAAATTCTCACAAACTAATTCTGTTTGTTCATGCATGAAATCAGTAAGTTGGATTAGTGTTTTCCAGTATTGCCTGGTTTTGAACAATTAGGACCTGGAGGCAAAAAATTCTCAAGATCAGTTTGTGGATTAACTCACAGGTTTTGAATTAGCACAGTGGCACAGCTGGTAGACGTCAGCTCCGGTGACGTTAGTTCAATCCTGTCAACGACTGTGTGCAGTTGCCATCTCCCTGTAACTGTGTAATTTTCTTTACACAAAACGCTTATCTGAGTGGTATAATCGGGGGTTGTTGATAAGAATGTGGGGCGAATAAAGGGGGATCACTGTAAGATTAATGTAAAAAAGACAAAGCATTGGAGTAAATCAGCAGGACAGATACTACCTGACCCGTTGAGTTACTCTGGCACTTTGCATCTTGTAAATCAGCATCTGCAGATCCTTGTTTCACCATAAGATTCATGTAAATGGGCACTTGGTGATCGGCGTAGACTGTTTGGGCAAAAGACCCGCTTATTGTGCGGGACGATTCCATCAGGAAAGCATACGTAGGACGTGAAGAAGAACACACAAGGTGTCAGCATTGTTCACATTGATTATCGTCCTGCGTCACAAGCTGCTGTGATGAGACATTTGGTTAATGGAAGGGATCAGTGATGCTGAACAAAATCGAACACATTTTGCAGACCCCAACATCGTTTCATTAATTCACTTGTCACCCTGGCGAACACTTTTAACCAAGAACATGTCAACGTGGTGTTTGCATTTTGTTATCCAGCTATTGACATATCATATCTCCGTCCTGGGGATACGAATGTTTCTGTGGACCAGTGCTTGCTCGCAACTTCCCTGTGATGAGGCATCTCTGTGATTTGACGTGCAGTTCCTCAGTTTCCAGGACAATTGCACCCTCTAGTGTTTAGTCTGCTGAATATAACACATGCGATGTTGTGAAAGAACCAAGCATCGAGGCTTCTATTAATACAAATGCAGAACCCACAGTGTACAATGAGTCTGTGTTAAATCTGCTTTGCTTGTACACGTTCAACTACTTAACCAGCAGAGTAAATTTATGATGCCACTCTGTTTCCTTGCACTGGACACATTGTACTTTGATCTCTGGCCAATGAATTTGTCACCAAGGCAACAGGATGATCCTCAGTACCAGGATGCATTGCAGTAGGCTGATCCCTGAGGGCAAATTGCTGGATAACGTCAAATCTATAGAAACCCGTGGCTCCAGCTAGAAAGTCATAGCATAAGGAACGGGAGCAGGTTACAGTATCCCTTGAGTCTGTTCTGTGATTCAATGTTTATAGCTGTTCTTGTACATCAAGTCCACTCACCAGGGTCGTCGATTAAACTGGGTTCTAGGCCCAGTTCTGGGCTGTGGGCCTCTATACGGCCGGCTCTAATAATGTCACATGACTGACTCTACTGCTCTAACCATCTATCCCCCCCCCCCCCCCCCCACCTCCAACAAGAACCTCAGTAATGACTCCACTGGGTTCTGCTGTCCTTCCCCCTATTCCAATCATGCTTCTTCTCCTACCCCAACCCCTACACCACATGTTACACCCTCCCCTCTGAGCCCACATAGCCGCTGCAGTACCTCCCCCTAAGTCTCTCTCCACCCCTCTGCTCCCAGCAGTTACCCATCCCAACTGACCTCACTTGTTCTAATGCAGATCGATCAGCAGAGGCCTTTTCTTTTTATCTCAACTAGTTTTGGGCCTGCTGCGATGTTGAGCTCTTCTTCTGTCGCCTCCACCTCCAGGCCTTTTTCTCTGGTAAGGAGACTCCCTCTAGCTTTCCAATTCGCAGCTCTTCAATCCTTCTGTCTTACATCTTCTGTTTTTTCATCTCTGGCCTTTGTCTAACCAGCTGCTTGAGGAAGGACATTCTTGCTATTAAGGGAGTGCAGCGTAGGTTCACGAGGTTAATTCTCAGGATTGCAGGACTGACATATGATGAAAGAATGGAGCGACTGGGCTTGTATACACTGGAATTTAGAGGATGAGAGGGAATCAAGGCATATGGGGAGAAGGCATGAACTGATTGTGGATGATCAGCCATTATCACATTTAATGGGCCGAATGGCCTACTCCTGCATCTATTGTCTATGTATCTATCAACCCCCCTCCCTTTCCCTCACCGATATCCACCTATTACTAGCCAGAATTTGTCCTAACCCCTCTCTCTTCCAGGTTTCTTACCTTCCCCTGCCCCCTCCCAAAGAGTCTGAAGAAGGGTCGTAACTTGAAAAGTCATCTATCCATGTTCTCTAGAGATATTGCCTGACACACTGAGTTATGCCAGCACTTTGTGTCTTTTTTCTAAGTCCACTCGCATGCCTGATTCACAAATCCCTTGATGCTCTTATTTTCCAAAAAACTGACAATCAATAGCTGAGTAGAAATGTCAGAATATTTATATCCCTCTGAGGTGTAGAAATTTACCCTGACCTTGATGGATGACTGCTCATCTTGAGACAATGTCCATGTTTCCAGACATTCAGGCTTGTGGAAATAATCTCAGCATCTTCCCTGCCAACCCCATCCATAACTTTATTTGGTTAATGTAGTTCTTCCTAATTCCAGGGTGCAACTTTGTGAATGGTCCACAGTATCTCAGGGGTATCCAACTATGATCTATTCTGAATCAGTGCCGCTTAATGTAGTTTCACATAATGAAAGGTATCTTCAATGTGACTTCATGATTACAAAGAATGTGTGAGTGTCACTCTTTGTACATATGTTGTGCACAAATGTCTCCATAGTAGAATTGCCATAGAACTTGAGGAATGTTAACCTTATACCACAGTTAACCAAAGGTTGTTGGGATGAACCAAGTTCTTTGATAGTCCAGTTAATTTAACTTTTGGTGATGGAGAAATTATTGGAATCAATTCTAAGGGGCAGTATAAAGCGCCATTTGGATTAATCAAGTAAAGTTAGCATGTATATGATAAAGGAACTGACAAATTTGATTGTATTGTTTCAGAAGGTAATAAGGATGTTTTATAAGGGTAGTATATCCTTTACAATCCACATAGTTTTTTACAATGTTTTTGATGGGCTGGCCAAAAGGTTAAAATTTTTGTAATCCAATGGAGAATAGCAACTGAGTCCAATATAGCTTCAGTGGCAGACAGCAAAGCATAATGGTTGACAAGTGTTTTACTCATGGGAAATAAGTAGCGTAGACAGTGAGATCTTTTCCTTTTGTAATAAATATTAATGATTTGGACATGCTAAATTGTTTTGTATCTAGACAGCTTGGGTTATGTATATAATTCATCCTTTACAAAGTCCAGCTCATCATTTAAAGATCATAAATTATACTAGAATCAGCCCATCAAGTTAACTGCGCCATTCAATCATGGCTGATCTACCTCCCCCTCCTAACCCCATTGGCCTGGCTTCTCCCCATAACCTCTGACACCCGTACTAATTAAAAATCTATCTCTGCCTTAAATATATCCACTGACTTTGCCTACACAGCCTTCTGTGTTAAATAATTCCACAGATTCACCACCCTCTAACTAAAGAAATTCCTCCTCATCTCCTTCCTAAAAGAACATCCTTTAATTCTGAAGCTGTGACCTCTAGTCCTAGAATGTCCCACTAGTGGAAACATCCTCTTCCCATCCACCCTATCCAAACCCTGCCGCAGGGGTCTGCCTCCTGTCTACTGCCCTACCTACGGGACCCGCCTGCAATGGCCAAATGCGACGGCCTCAAGGCCCTTCTGCTGCATACGTTTAGACTCAGACGTCGGACCTGTCCCGCCCACATCCTGCACATGAATAGCCTGGGAGATCAGCGCCTGTCCGCTCTGATGCTTGCGCTGATGAATGGACACCGCCCGTGCCTGTTGTTCGAGCAGGCGTTCTTCGAGCAAATGCCCGATGATGTTCATCTGATGCTCGCCGGCGCGGACTACAATGACCCCCAGCAGCTCATGGAGCAAGTCGACGAGCTATGGATGACCAGATGGCAGCTACGTGAGGAAGGCATGCCCTCAGCCTCTGGCGAGGAACAGCAGCAGCGTCCCGAGACTCGCGGTAGGTGCCATTGGTCCTACTACCACCTCTGTTTCGGCGCAGAGGCTCGACGCTGCCGTTCCCCTTGCACGTTTCAGGGAAATGGGCCAATCATCCGTAAAGTCGAACGCGATCGGCCAGAACGAACGTCTCTACGTCTGCAACCGTCATTCCGGCCGCCATTTACAGATGGACTCCGGCGCGATCGTCAGCATTCTCCCCCCGATCGGCCATAATATCCGTGCTGGTTTGAAGGACCCTCTCCTCTCGGCCATTAACGGGAGCGACATTCGAACGTATGGTACGCGGAACCTTAACCTCACTTTCGACTCCCACTCATACAAGTGGAACTTTATCGTTGTGAACGTTGCACAGCCGCTCTTAGGAGTTCATTTCCTGCATGCGTTCTCTCTTGTTGTCGACTTTTGTGGCGGTCGTATGGCCCCGCGGTCAGACATCGGCCCCGTTGCACCGCTCAGCCCACCTCTGCCCATCCCGTAGCCCGACACCGTCGCTGAAGTCGAAGGCCCGTTCGCCGCCCTGCTCCCCGATTTCCCCGAGCTCCTTATGTCCGTTTCAGCGGGGCGCCTCCCCGCCACGGATCGTGCATCACATCCCCACTGAGGGCCACCCGGTCCATGCTTGGGCGTGCCGCCTGCTGCCGGACAAACTGCGAATTGCCCGGGATGAGTTCCAACTGATGGAAGACATGGGCATTGTCCGGCGGTCTGACAGCCCGTGGGCCTCCCCGCTCCACATGGTCCCGAAGGCATCTGGGGGGTGGAGGCCGTGCGGCAATTACAGGTGCCTTAATGCATTGACTACGGCGGACCGTTATATACACCTCGAGGTTGCACTTTCTTCTCAAAAGTGGACCGAGTCCAGGGTTACAACCAAATCCCCGTCATTCCCGATGACGTTCCTAGGACTGCCACCATTACCCCGTTCGGCCTGTTCGAATGGCTTTGTATGCCTATCGGCCTGAAGAACCCCGTCAGGCGTTCCAACGGCTTATGGACCAGGTCGGACGGGGCCTGCATTTTGTCTTCATTTATTTGGATGACATTCTGCTGGCTAGCGCTTCGCAGGTGGAACATGTTAATCAC
Source organism: Raja brachyura (assembly GCA_963514005.1). The sequence continues at coordinate 65,238,464 of OY740781.1, read as the reverse complement.
CTTTGCCTTTTGTTCCAACGCCTGTGTGAGCATGGCCTGGTAATTAACCTCGAGAAGTGTCATTTCGGCCTGCGTTCAATTTCATTTCTGGGCCATCGGGTTACCCCGCAGGGCGCCACGTCACTACCTGCGAAGGTCGAGGCCATTCGGCAGTTTCCCTGGCCACTGCCCATCAAGGGTCTGCAGGAGTTTGTCGGTATGGTGAATTTTTACCACCATTTTGTGCCGTCGGCCGCTGCTGTCACGCGCCCCCTGGTCCAGTGCTTGGTGGGCAAGCCGCAGGACGTGGTCTCGTCCGACGTGGCAAACGCTGTGTTTGTGGGTGCCAAGGAAGCAAATGGTACTACTTTTTGTCCATGGCATCAATGAGATACCAGAACACCTTAACTTCTTTGTGTTCTGATTTACCTGTCATCTCACGATAAATATAGTGTAAACTTCCTGCAATGCTTCCATTCTTTAGCAAATGTTCTCGTCTGCATATCCAGTGGCTTAGACATCTTTATTTGTTTCATGCTGTAGTATCTCACCTGAATCACTGGACGTGCGGACTTTCAATGCTCACCCTGTATTAATTTTAATTAGCAGAGATCTTGCTTGGCATAAGGTGCTGTATTTGGATGCGAGAATGCCATCTAAATAACTTTATTTTATCAAACATTATTTCTGATGTCATATATCAGTATCATTCTCAAAGACACCAGAACATATCTGGTAAGTTAAATTAACACAATGTCTTATGAAACAAAATAACTTACAGAGAGAACAGATTATATGTCTATAATGTATTCATATATATTCATGTATATGTTAATGAGTTGGTATTCAAAATAAGCAGGGAATGTTGGGTAATAAAGCTCTCTCTCATGATCCGGGCAACCTGCGTGTAAGTAGTTATTCATTCTGCCGTCCGGAATATAACAAAATTGGCAACGAGGATGGGATAGAGTTTGTGAACTCATCCTTTAAATACAGTGCAGGACTATTTTGCAACATGCAGTATTGTTTAACATTTCAAACAGTAAATATGGTGCTGTGTCACAGTTGTTTGCGAGCTAGACATGATAGGCCGCAGATCCTTCTATGCAGGGGACTGTAGTTTAAAACAGCAGCTGGACAAATCGTCAAGTGTTTGTCAGATTATCTGTATGTTGTGGCAAGATGCCGTCCTTGGGATTGTATAAGATTTTGTTTTGTCAAGTTCCTAAAGCTGAATAGCCTTTGTACAGCTAGGTTTTAGTTGAATTGTTACAACAGAACAGACAGGAAATCGGGGTTTTTGAACAGTCTTGGAAAAAAAGAGAATGACACGATGGCAGCATCCACGGGATACATTGGAAACCTTGGCACTTTTGACAAGAGTAGAGAGCCGTTCAGCTCCTATATGGAGAAAGCGAACATGTTTTTCATGGCAAACAGCATAGTGGAGATTAGTGGCGACGGAGAGATAGTGACTGAAACAAATAAGGCTGTTTGCGAACGCATGAAAGTGATTCTGCTCATGGAGATCGGTCATGAAGTGTATAGTATACTCGTGAATCTCCTTGCGCCATTGAAGGAAAAAGATGTGCCATTCAATTACATTATGGAGAAGTTGGAGGAGCACTCAACCCAAAGCCTCTGGAAATTGCAGAAAGCTATAAATTTGGCACTAGAAACCAGAAGCACAATGAGACAATCAATTAGTACATTGTTGCCTTGAAAAACGTAATTTTGCACTGTAACTTTGGAACCTTTCTCGGACGCGCACTACGCGACAGATTTGTTTGTGGTCTAGTGGATGAACAAATTCAGTCCAACCTCATGAACACTCCAGATCTCACATTCGAGAAAGCATGCAAGATTGCTACCACAATGGAGATGGCATCAAAGAATGCTCGCGAGTTTCGTCCACCACGGACTGCAGTGGCCGTTTACAGTCACAAGGCAGTGCCTATGGCCACACCAAGAGGCGCTAACCAAAACCGAAGTATGGCGGGGAGCCGACTTTAGCCAGGTGTTTTTCGTTGCGATGGTAATCACTCATCCCAATTTTGTCAGTTCAAAATGGCCAAGTGCTATCACTGCCAGAAGAAAGACCATATCGCCTCAGCATGTCAGGCCAACTTAAAACAGGAAACCAACAATCTGCGGGAATCAAGCGACAATATCAGAGAGGAGTTCACAACTTGGAGATGAACCCAGATGGAAATGAACTTGGGTGGTACACCATTTATGCAACCGACATCGATAAGCCTACAACCAGCCAAGGCAAGGACTTTCAAACTAAACTAATGATAAATGAATAGTTAATCGATATGTGTATTGATGGCAGCAGATTGTTCGGTCATGAGCAGAAACCTGTACGAAGCAAAGTTCCCACAGATATCATTGTTTGAGAGTAAGGTCAAGCTGAGAACCTACTCGGGCGAAGTTTTGGAGACATGTGGACAAATGAACTGTGAAGTTCAGCTTAATGGTCAGTCAGTAACACTGCCCATCATAGTGGCCAGCTACAGAAAAAAACCAACCCTCCTTGGAAAGGATTGGTTGAGTAAAATAGAGTTTACCAGTCTGTTTAGCCTGTCTCACCAGCATGCGATTGCATGTGTCTAGCGCGACCAAACGTGGTCGCTTGAGGCGTATGGCCTCGTGGGGCCAATCCCACTTCGATCGGCGGAGGCATATGGAGTTGTGCTTGGCTGGTCCCGACATCGCGTGGGGCTCCAAAAATCTTGCACTGTCCGAAAATCCCGCGCGCCAACAGCCTGTCGGTCCGCAGGCGCATTGAGGGCGTACGCAGCGCCTTGACTTCGTAAGCAGCATCTCGACATCGTACACAGCGTCTTGACGGCGTATGCCTAGTGCATGGCGTTGCGCGATGATGTCACCGCCCGGCGTGCCGTTGCGTGATGACATCACCACCCGACGCCGTGCGACATCCAAATTCAGTCGGCCCGCCTCCTGCCCAGCTGATTTGTCTCACGCTTACGCCCAACTCAATGTCGCCAAGGAAAGTCAGCAGTACTTGGCTATCCCTGGTCTTTATCCCTGAGTTTTTATCTGAAAGTGAGTTGGAAGAGCCCACTGTGATTGAAACACAAAGTTCAGTTCGTACAGACAAAGAAACTGATTCTTCTGGTCAAAGTCAGGGTACTAAAACAGAGCCAAACAAGCCCACAGTTGATTCAACACCTAAACATGCTATGCCTGTTACTGTTAGACGATTAGGCAGGATCCGTAAACCAGTAGTCAGGTTAGGTTTGTAAGTTAAGTAACTCAATGTATAAGTAAAACGAAAATGTGTAGATATGTAAAATAAATATATTATGTTTATCATTTAAGATTTCATTAATACTGGTTTAAATCAAGTATCACAACAACAAAATTGTAACTGAGTACTTAGATTTAATACTTAAAAAAAGGAGAGCAGTGTAATGTATTCATACATATTCATGTATATGTTAATGAGTTGGTGTTCAATATAAGTAGGGGATGTTGGGTAATAAACCTCTCTCTCGTGATCCAGGCAACCTGCCTGTAATTTGTTATTCATTCTGCCGTCCGGAATATAACAATGTCCAATATCTTCATCCCTTAATATCACTATTGGTTTGGAATAGTTTTCATACATCTACCTCTCTAATGCTTCTTATACTCTCACAGCCATCCTTTTGCTGCAAATGTAGGATGCTAGAACCAGATTTTTAAAAATTATATGCATTTAAACCATAACTATTCTTCCACCATCTCTGTTCCTTGGTCGCTTACTCCGAACTGATCCCTGGCTAAATGTTTACACTGAATCCAGTGTAGGATATTACTGCCTTGTTTGCCTTGGTGGTAAGGTGGAGCCACTATATCCTAGCCACCAGCATGACAACTGAGAAACTATCACTTATTATTATCATGATGATTTATTCTGATAATGTTCATACATTTGTAAGTTATCGGAGCAGGATTAGGCCATTCAGCCCATTGTCTACTCCACCATTCAATCATGGCTCAACTATCTTTCCCTCTCAACCCCATTCTCTTGCCTTCTCCCCATAACCCCGGATACCCTTATTATTCAAGAAATGTAGCATTTAACTTGATCAGCTCGATTTTGCCACGATGTCAGATGGGGAAATTTATGGGGAAGACAATAGAATAACTGCATGACTTGCTAAAACTCTTCTGACTATGTGGATGACAGTTATGCAAACACAGCTGGTACCTAAGCCTTTGTCATTATGAAGCATGATATTTGAGAAGCTTATAGATGGGCATATGGATATGCAGGGGGTCGAGGGATATGGATCACATGCAGGCAGAGGTTAGTTTAACGTGGCATCATGTTCTACATGGCCTATTCCTGTGCTGCATTGTTCTATGTGTTTGTGCATATCATGGTGATTGCAGCCCCTCATGCTGCATTGCTCACTGTACACTATATTGCAGTACCATCACACACACAACAGGCTCTCTGACCAATTCCCCACCCCAGCTACGCTGTTTTTTAAAATCAGTAGCTGTGTGCTTATTCAAATTCCATCCTCCCAGATTGAAATGCAATGATTGATAACAACTAATTATAAGCAGAAAATCTATATATGGCAGAGATTTGTAAGTGACAAAGAAGGCTGTCATCTTGCATTGAATAATCGTCAATCATGTTGAGCATGGTTATTGAAATTGTTGCATGATTACTAGAGTGAATATATTGTAAAAGGCACATGAATACTATCTATACACGTAGAAACAAGGAATTGCAAATGCTGGTTTTAAAAAAGTTATAAAATGCTGGAGTAAATCAGCAGGTTAGAGAGCATCAATAAAGAACATGGATAGGCGACGTTTCAGGCCAGGACCCTTCTTGAGACTGAAGAAGAGTCCTAACCTGAAAAGTCACCTATTCATGTTCTCCAGAAATGTGCCTGACCGACTGAGGCACTCCAGCACTTTGTGTCTTTTTTCACTATCTACACATTAGTCACTCAAGTACTGTGTAGAAATTACCAATGTATATATCGACACAACATGGCCTGTATTTTAAAAATAGCCTGCAGATTTGATCTTAGAATTTAATGTGGAAACAGAGCTCTGGGAACAGGAGATGCAAGATTCAAGATTCAATTCAATTGTCACTTGTACCAATTAAGGTACAGTGAAATTTGAGTCACCATATAGCCATACTAAGTGAAAAGCCATACTAAGTGAAAAAATATACAAAACACAAAAATAGTAAGATTAAATGAGAACTTACCAGTTTGAAGTTTGATCCTTATTTCATGAGGAGTTACGATGAGGGATTTCGTGAAGACCCCGCCAGCACGCATGTGCGACATTCTACAAAGCAGCGATGTGGAATCAAAAATAGCAGCACTGACTGGAGATAATAAAATTAAGACACACTAATATACCAGTTGACCTTATGATAGAGGGTTGAGAGCAGAGTGCACAAAATCGCAGGCATCGTCGTAACTCCTCATAAAATACGATCATCCCTCATCGTAACTCCTCATAAAATAAGGATCGACCTTTAAACTGGTAAGTTCTTGTTTAATCTTACTATTTTACTTCGGAGTCACGTGAAGATTTCAAAGCTCTGTGATTCCATGCCCTGGACCACGTCCATGCTCACACACTGCCGTAATTACTGATGGAGGAAGTATGTTAATGTATTTCAGACTTGAACAAAGCCGAAAAATAATAACGTATTTATTAATACAAACAAAAAACCATGAATTCGGGGAAAACGTTTAGGGGACAGCACTTAAAACTGAATCCGCAAACGTTGCGGGAGTGGCCACAGGTTTGTTATAGAAATGTTGGAATCACTGGCCCAGCCCGCTGTTGCGAGGACATAATCCATGGGTACCTCCATGGTCCTCGCCGCTGAAGTGGATGCAGCCCTAGTAGAATGAGATTTTAAAATGTCAGTGTCTACACCTGCTGCACCCAATACCACCCTGAGCCCCCTGGATATAGTCTGCACCGTCACCCTGTGATATGGGTTTTTGAAGCTGATGAACAGACCTGTCTCAATTCTCCTGATGTTTTGGATGACATTGATGTAATGTCGGAGACAGGTGGTTATGCAGAGTACATCAACGGGATATGCCCGGAATTCCAATTTCAGACCTGTTGTCCCAGGCCTGTGACGTTTGAGCAACTCGTCTGTAAAGAAGGTTACTTTGGTGGGGGTCGAGACCATCCTGTCCAGTTTTAGATTGTGGAGGGTCTGGACCCGTTGTGCTGTGATAAGTGCCATTAACATCACCACTTTGAAGGTGAGTTTATCCAGTGGTAGATCTGAAACTGGTGACCACTCCTGAGTAGGGATAACACAACCACAATGTCCCAGGTTATATTATAGCGTGGTCGGGGAGGGTTGGAATTGAATATACCCCTCATAAGTTTCGATACCAGCTGGTGGGATCCTACTCCGATATTGAGATAGGATGACAATGCACTTCTGGCACTGTTGATGGCACTGTAGCTAAGGCCCTCATCATAGTGAAGGCCCACGAGTACTTGGTCCGAGTAAAGAAGGCCTCCCATTTTCTTATGTGGGTGAGGTACTGCTTCCTCGTGGACTCTCTACACGATGCTGTGATGATATCCATGATCCTCATTGACAGCCCGAATCCCAGTAATGGCCTCTTCAGAACCTGCAAGCCAACAGGTTCAGATGTCCATGGCACGGATGACTTTCTCCTGTTATAAAATGGGTCACTAGATTCGGACATTTAGGAACCTGTACCCATGGTTCTTTCACCATGGCAAGGACCACCGGGCACCATGGTTGTGTGGGCCAGTCGGGTATTATCAGAATCCCAGATGCAGTCTAGCTGGATCTTCTGCAATACCCGACTGATGAGGCAGAAAGGGGGAAATGCATAGAAGAACAATTTCCCCCAATGTAGCGAGAACGCGTCCATCACCACTGCCCCAGGATCTGGTTCCCAAGAGACATATGTTGGTATCTGATGGTTCAACCTGGACACAAAGAGGTTGATATCTGGTGTTCCATACTTGACTATAACATTAGCAAATATTTGGGGGTTCAACATCCACTCGGTGTTGTCATTAAATATTCGTGACCTGGTGTCCGCCACTGTATTGAGCTTACCCGGGGGGTATGTAGCTGATATCCAAATATTTCTTCCATACACCAGAGCCAAATTATGTTTGCCAATTCATTGCAAGATATCGACTTGATACCACCCATATGGTTTAAATATGCCACCACTGTGGTATTGTCTATCTGAAGACAGACATGCGTATGATGCATAGTTGTGCAGTCTGTGAAATGCTCCGAGCATTTTCAAATAGTTTAAACCTGGTGATTGGAGTAAAGTAGATTCATGCAAATCCCATCTGCCGCCACCATTGGAAGTGGTGTTGGTAGCTCCCCAGACCTGGGCGCTTGCGTCGGTTTGTAACATGACTGACGGGTTTGAAATTATGATGTGATTAAAGCAATTACGAATGTTGCTAATCCACCATCGTAGCTCAATTTTTGCTTTGTTTGGCAGCTCCATAGGTCTGTCAAAATGTCCAGCATTTGTTTTTAATGCTGAGATCTTTGCTCTTTGCAAATTTTGATAATGTAACGGCCCAAATTGTGCAGCTGGAAATGTAGCTACAAGTTTTCCAATCACCTTGGCAGCATGTCTAATAGTCGGTTTCCTGGCGCAAGTAAGGCTATTACATGCCTCTATTATGTCTGTTACTTTGTTCTCTGAGAGAGTGACAATCATATGATTGGTGTTAACCGTGAATCCCAGGTAGTCCAGAAGGGTTGAACTTAGATTTGTCTGGATGGATGACGAACCCCAGTTTTTCGAACAGTGACTTGGTAGCTGTCACAGCTGATTGAACAATTTCCAAAGTTTTTCCCACAATTAAAATGTCATCAAGATATGCCATGACTATGTGGTTTTGTCTTCTTAGAGACGCCAATACTGGTTTTAGTATTTTGGTAAACAACCTGGAGGCTGTTGTGAGTCCATTAGGTAAGGCTTTGTACTGCCATAGCTGGCCCATCCAGGCAAATTTTAAGTATTTACGGTGATGTTTCCGTATAGGCACTGAATAGTATGCATCTTTCAGGCCATGAAGCACCCTCTGGAAATCAATTGCTTAGCCGTTTCAAATGTTTCCATCTTGAAATTGGTATATTGTACAAAAGTATTCAAGTGGGTTAAATCAATTATGATATGACATCCACCATCTTTTTTGGTTTTAGTAAAGATGTTAGATACAAACTCAAGAGGTTCATGTATCGTTTTCTCAATAACCCCCTTGGTGTATAACCTTAATAGTTCTGCATGTCCTTCCACTTTCTCTTTGTGAGAGAGTACAAATTTCCAGCAAGGTAGATGCTGAGCTGGTTGTCCGTTTATGAATTCAATTTCGTAACCATGAATACTTTGTAATATAAAAGTGTCAGAAGTTAAAGAACTCCATGCATCCCAGAACAAACGCAATCTCCCTCCTACTAGTGAGGTTTTGCATGCAGCACTCCCAAGAGAACCAGAACCCCTTACCTCCATGGTTACCGGTGGGGCTTGATCTTCTGGCCTTTTTGGGTTGCTGTGTTGCTGGGATGTGGGGTTGGCACATCTTCCAGGCTGGCGCTGTGGGCCCTGGCCTAAAAATGGCCTCTGTTGATAGTGGCCGACCTTAGGGTAAGTTCCCATTGCTCTGTCGGGTTGAACCCGAGGCCTGTTTGCTGTTGCATATGGATGCTGCTTATGGTACGACGGTGGTCTGCTCGAGGAAGGCGGTTTAATCAATCTGACCGCTTTGGCTTCCTCGTCCAGGTCTTTTACCTGTTTAGGCAGGTCATCACCAAACAATTGTCTTGGTGGTGGCGTAACATTGGCCTCACACAAACCCACAAACTTGGGGTTTAATGTAGGACGGATAGAGATCTTCCGAAAGCAGTTTATTTCGTACTGTGTGTTGCATAGCAGAGCTCATGCATCCTGCTGCTCTTCCGTCATGTCCGTACCGTCTATTGACCTGGCAGTGATGCCTGAGGTCAGTAATTTCAGGATCTTTTGGATTTTCAGCGACACGCAATTCTCCGGAGCCCAGTATTTGCTGGTTGCCTCCAAAATTACCTGTTCTCGTAGCTGGTGGGTTGTCAGGTAATTAATGCTAGCCGCTAGCCTCGGCTGAAGAGGCTGCCCTTTCAGGGATGGTTCGGCGAACTTCGATACCACTCCCAAAAGTTCCTCTTCTGGCATCTCTTACATAGAAACATAGAAACATAGAAAATAGGTGCAGGAGTAGGCCATTCGGCCCTTCGAGCCTGCACCGCCATTCAATATGATCATGGCTGATCATCCAACTCAGTATCCTGTACCTGCCTTCTCTCCATACCCCCTGATCCCTTTAGCCACAAGGGCCACATCTAACTCCCTCTTAAATATAGCCAATGAACTGGCCTCAACTACCTTCTGTGGCAGATAATTCCAGAGACTCACCACTCTCTGTGTGAGAAATGTTTTCCTTATCTTGGTCCTAAAGGAATTCACCCTTATCCTTAGACTGTGACCCCTTGTTCTGGACCTCCCCAACATCGGGAACAATCTCCCTGCATCTAGCCTATCCAACCCCTTAAGAATTTTGTAAGTTTCTATAAGATCCCCCCTCAGTCTTCTAAATTCTAGCGAGTACAAGCCGAGTCTATCCAGTCTTTCCTCATATGAAAGTCCTGCATCCCAGGAATTAGTCTGGTGAACCTTCTCTGTACCCCCTATATGGCAAGAATGTCTTTTTGTCAGATTGGGAGACTGAAACTGTACGCAATACTCCAGGTGTGGTCTCACCAAAACCCTGTACAACTGCAGTAGAACCTCCCTGCTCCTATACTCAAATCCTTTCGCTATGAATGCTAACATACCATTTGCATTCTTCACTGCCTGCTGCACCTGCATGCCTACTTTCAATGATTGGTGGACCATGCCACCCAGGTCTCGTTGCATCTCCCCTTTTCCTAATTTGCCACCATTAAGATAATAGTCTACCCTCCTGTTTTTGCCAACCTCACATTTATCCACATTATACTGCATTTGCCATGCATTTACCCACTCACCCAACCTATCCAAGTCACCTTGCAGCCTCCTAGCATCCTCCTCACACCTAACACTACTCCCCAGCTTGGTGTTATCTGCAAACTTGGAGATGTTGCATTCAATTCCCTCGTCCAAAGCATTAATATATATTGTAAATAGCTGGGGTCCCAGCACTGAGCCTTGCTGTACCCCACTAGTCACTGCCTGCCATTCTGAAAAGGACCCATTTACTCCTACCCTTTGCTTCCTGTTTGCCAGCCAGTTCTCTATCCACATCAATACTGAACCCCCAATAACGTGTGCTTTAAGTTTGTATACTAATCTCTTATGTGGGACCTTGTCAAAAGCCTTCTGAAAGTCTAGATATAACACATCCACTGGTTCTCCCTTATCAACTCTGCTAGTTACATCCTCGAAAAATTCTATAAGATTTGTTAGACATAATTTACCTTTCGTAAATTTATGCTGACTTTGTCTAATGATTTCACCACTTTCCAAATGTACTGCTATCCCATCTTTAATAACTGACTCTAGCAGTTTCCCCACTACCAATGTTAGACTAACTGGTCTGTAATTCCCCTTTTTCTCTCTCCCACCTTTTTTAAAAAGTGGGATTACATTAGCTACTCTCCAATCCTCAGGAACTACTCCAGGATCTAAGGAGTTTTGAAAAATTATCACTAATGCATCCACTATTTCTGGGGCTACTTCCTTGAGTACTCTGGGATGCAGACTATTTGTCCCTGGAGATTTATCGGCCTTTAATCCATCCAATTTACCCAACACCACTTCCCGGCTAACCTGGATTTCACTCAGTTCTTCCACCTCATTTGACCGCCGGTCCCTTGCTATTTCCGGCAGATTATTTATGTCTTCCTTAGTGAAGACAGAACCAAAGTAGTTATTCAATTGGTCTGCCATGTCCTTGTTCCCCATGATCAATTCACCTGTTTCTGACTGCAAGGGACCTACATTTGTTTCAACTAATCTCTTTCTCTTCACATACCTATAAAAACTTTTGCAGTCAGTTTTTATGTTCCCTGCCAGTTTTCCTTCATAATCTATTTTCCCTTTCCTAATTAAGCCCTTTGTCCTCCTTTTCTGAACTCTGAATTTCTCCCAAACCTCTGGTAGGCTGCTTTTTCTGGCTAATTTGTGTGCTTCATCTTTTGTTTTTATACTAACCCTGATTTCCCTTGGTATCCATGGATGCACTACCTGCCCTGATTTATTCTTTTGCCAAACTGGGATGAACAATTGTTGTAGTTCATCCATGCAGTCTTTAAATACCTTCCATTGCACATCCACTGTCAACCCTTTAAGAATCACTTGCCAGATTATCTAGGCCAATTCACTTCTCATACCTTTAAAGTTACCTTTGTTTAAGTTCAGAACCTTTGTTTCTGACTTAATTATGTCACTCTCCATCCTAATGAAGAACTCAACCATATTATGGTCACTCTTGCTCAAGTGGCCCCGCACAACAAGACTGCTAACTAACCCTTCCTCATTACTCCCTACCCAGTCTAGAATAGCCTGCTCTCTCGTTGGTCCCTCTACATGTTGGTTTAGAAATCTATACCGCATACATTCCAAGAAATCCTCTTCCTCAGCACCCCTGCCCATTTGATTCACCCAATCTATATGTAGATTGAAGTCACCCATTATAACTGTTTTACCCTTGTTGCAGGCATTTCTAATTTCCTGTTTGATGCCATCCCCAACTCCACTACTACTGTTAGGTGGCCTGTACACAACTCCCACTAGCGTTTTCTGCCCCTAGAGTTTTGCAGCTCTACCCATATCGATTCCACATCCTCTAAGCTAATGTCCTTCCTTTCTATTGCATTAATCTCCTCTCTAAACAGCAACGCTACCCCACCTCCCTTTCCTTTGTCTATCCCTCCTGAATATTGAATATCCCTGGATGTTCAGTTCCCAGCCTTGGTCCCCCTGGAGCCATGTCTCCGTGATCCCAACTATAGCATAGTCATTAATAGCTTTTGCACATTCAACTCGTCCACCTTATTACGAATGCTCCTTGCATTGAGACACAAAGCCTTCAGGCTTGTTTTTACAACACTCTTACTCCTTATACAATTATGTTGACAAGTGGTCCCTTTTGATTTTTGCCCTGGAAACCCACCACCTCTTATTCTCTGTTTATTATTTTTTTCTTCTTTCCCCCCTACATGTTGGGTCTGAGTGCTTCCCTTCTCTGCCTCCTGCCTCGGACCCTGTCTACTGGCTTTCTCTATTTGAGTCCCTCCCCCCAACCGTTCTAGTTTAAAGTCCCCGCGGTAGCCTTTGCAAATTTCCCTGCCAGGATACTGGTCCCCCTCGGGTTCAAGTGCAACCTGTCCTTTTTATACAGGTCACTCCTTCCCCAAAAGAGGTTCCATTGATCCAGAAACTTGAATCCCTGCCCTCTGCACCAGTCCTTCAGCCACGCATTTATCCTCCACCTTGCTCCATTCTTACTTTCACTGTCGCGTGGCACAGGGAGTAATCCTGAGATTGTTATGTTTGCGGTTCTTTTCCTTAACTCTCTTCCTAACTCCCTAAATTCTCCTTTCAAGATCTCTTCTCTTTTTTTACCTATGTCATTGGTACCAATATGTACCACAACCTCAGGCTCCTCTCCCTCCCTTTTCAGGATATCTTGGACACGTTCAGATACATCCCGGACCCTGGCACCAGGGAGGCAAACTACCATCCTGGTCTCCGGACTGCATCCACAGACCCCCTAACTATAGAGTCCCCTATTACTAATGCCCTTCTCTTCTTTTCCTTACCCTTCTAAGCAACAGGGCTGGTGTCTGTACCGCAGACCAGGTCGCTGTTGCTACCCCAGGTAGGCTGTCCCCCCGAACAGCACTCAACCAGGAGTACTTATTTCCAAGGTGTACAGCCACTGGTGTACTCTCTAGCGCCCGCCTCTGCCCCTTGCCTCTCCTAACCGTGACCCACGTGTCTGCCCCCTGTGGATTTGGAGAGATTACCTCCCTGTAACTCCTCTCTATGACCTCCCCACTCTCCCTGACCAGACGGAGGTCATCGAGCTGCTGCTCTAGGTTCCTAACACACTCCTTTAGGAGCCCCATCTTGACACACCTGGCGCAGATGTGGACATCTGGAGGGCTACCCGGCTCCATGACCTCCCACATCTGATATCCAGAACAGTAAGCTGCCCTGGCACTCATACTTGCAACAATGGATCTTCCACCAACCCCTCTTCCAAGTCAGCTAGTGCCTGACTTCTAGCACTCCCTATTGAGGAGGGAGAGATGTTGGACAGCCCTGTCATGGGCCCTGCCATGGATCTCCGGGATCCTAGGGACGCAGCTGCTCGACCATGCGCTCCATTCGAGCTATGCGACCGCCGCCGCTATCTGCGGACGGCAAGTCATCTTCCCCAAGTTCTGATGAACAAATGGGGCCTCTACCAACAGTCCGCACCTTGTCGAGGTGATGTCTATGGGACTGTGGTAGGTAGTCGGTGCCAATGGCTCCTACGGGGCTACACGATTCCCGCGCGGATATGCCGCTTGTCCGTGGTCTTCCGGACTGAAATGGTGGAGAGCTGGTGCCAGCCGCTCCTGCGGGGGCTACACAACCTCCTGTTGGTTTTTCCCCCTAACTGGTGCGACTGCGACGGTGAGGAGTCAGTGCCAGCCGCTCCAGCGGGGCTACACGACATCCGCGCAGGCTTGCCGCCAGTCCCGGGTCTTCGGGACTGCTGCGACGCAAAGTCGGTGCCAGCTGCTCCTGCGGGGCTACTCGAGTTGTGTTCTCTACCACCGGTCCGCAATCTAGCAGACTGAAGCGATGGTGAGTCGGTGCCAGCCGCTCCTGCGGGGCTACACGACTCTTGTGTTGTTAATCCATCGGTCCGCAATCTAGCAGACTGAAGCGGCGGTGGGCCGGTGCCAGCCGCTCCTGCGGGGCTACGCGACTTTGGTGCGGTTTTCCCACCGGCCCGCCCTCTAGCGAACTGTAACGGTGGAGTGTTGGGGTGTGCCATTGAGGCATGCCCTGTTTTACGCACCTTTTTACCGCCGGCCCGGTTCTGTTTGGGCTGCAGCCGTAGGGAGTCGGGGTCTTGTCTACACTGCTCCCGCGTGGTCCTCATACCAGTATGCAGCTCCCTGGACTGCTGTGGTGGAGAGTCGGGTCCTGCCGACTGAGCGGGGCTCCCGACTTCCGCCCTTTTTTCCCGGCCTGTGTTACGGGTGCTGCCGGTTCTGCGGTCAGCTCCGGGGATGTTGGCCGCCAACTTCGCTCTGAAGCGCTGCGGTCCGTAGAGGCATGCTTCGGCGCAGCCTTCTTTTTTGTCCTCCTTTCCATAGTTTCTCTGTAATGCAAACACAGAAAAATACAGAAAACTAACCAGCTCAAGGTTAGTGAAAACTTACCTGAGGGCCATTTTTGAAGCTGCCGGCAGAAGAGCGCAATCCCCCCCCAGCTGTCGACTGCAAACGCAAGCGACGATATGTCGCGCATGCGTGCTGGCGGGGCCTTCACGAAGTCACTCACGTGACTCCGAAGTAAAATACATATAAACACCCACCACAGTGGAATCAACATTTTGATTGGAAGGCAATAAAGTTCAGTCATCTTCCTCCTTTGTTCACCCGTGGTGGTCGGGCCCTTTGAATGGGGCCGTTGCCGACGATCCACTGTTCAAGCCCACCCGTCGGGATGATCAAAACTCCGGTGATGGAGTTGGGATGAATCGGAACACTCCGCAGCGTGGAGCTCCCGAGTTGGTCGCTTCTTACCCCTGCTTCACAGTGTTAAAGTCCACAGGCCCTGCGGTCGGAGCTCCAACATTGGTGATCCTCGGCAAAAGATCCCAGGCTCCGCCCGCGATGGTAAGTCTGCGCCGTGCCCACGGCTTGATGCTCCGGGCCGGTCTCCAGGAAAGGCCGCACTATTCCACGTTGTAGGCCACGGAGGGGGGGGGGACTTAGATGTGACATGGAAAAAAAATTGCACCTGTGAAGGAAAGTGACTGGAAAAGGTTTATCGAACCCCCTCCCCGTACCCCCCACATAAAACATACAAAGAGACATTTAAAAATGTTTTTAAGACATACTTAAAATAATAAAAACAGAGCAGGGACCAGACAGACTGCTGGCAAGGTGGCTATTACGGGCGCCACCTGGTGGTCAAATAACAGAACATCAAAACTCTCACACAGAATTATAACTTAGTGCATGTCACTGCAAGTCAGGTAGGATTTAACTGAATGCATCGGGTCAGTCAGAAAATCTGGTGGCACTTTTTAGTCATAACCAAACCCACTGTAGGAAGATCTTTAAGCACTAAGGGTCAGGTTGTCATCATTGTAACTGGATCAGCCAGAATGTTGCGATGTGCACATTTTCAAGATGATTTATAGAGAAGTTGTACATTTTCAGGAAGACAGAGATGTTAAGAATCGCACATTAACTTTTACTAATAAGTAACTTTTACAATTCTATGTAAACGTTTTATTTTGAACAAGTTGTTTTTTAAATTTCATGTTTGACTTCTCTCATATTCTACATTCTCTTCTGCTGATCTAAATTTGGAATCATTCTGAAAATTGGACAGCATAAGAGTGCTGTGAGTCGTTTCCCCACAATTCCCATGAAACTAGTTCAAACCTGAATTCCAGTATTAAATGTGTGAAGTACGCACCTTTCCTCAGTGACCGCGTTGATTTCCCCTGGGTCCTCTGGTTTTCCTTTGCATTGCAGAGAAATGCTGACTGGAAGATCAATTGTTCGCTGCATATTGCCCCCAATGTGCAGGTGAATGACAAGTATCTAGGAGGAGCTGAAGGAAATGTAGAGAGATGTAAATAGGATTTGTGTGAATTGATGCTTAATGGTTGGCATGGAGTTGGTGGATTAAAGGGCCTGCTTTTATAAATCAAAATTACTGCAGACACCGGGAAATTTGAAATAAAAAACAGAACATGTTGGAGAAAGGATCTCAAGTGCATTTAACGGCCTCATTTGTGCACCCTATCATAGAAAATCGCTTTGTTTCACACACAGTCCTCACCCACCTTCTGCTATCCTGAGGTGTTCCTCAAGAAGGTGGTATATATCATCAAGGATCCACACCATCTGGACCATGTTTTCTTCTCACTGCTACCAACGGACAGGGGGTACAGAAGCAGAGACCCACACAAGCAGGTTGAGGAACAACTACTTTCCTACAACCGACAGGTTTTTACACAGACTAGCACAACCCTCATCCTCCCTCGACAATGGAACTCTGCACCATTTCCTGCAGTTCTATATACTTGTTCTTTATCTATTTGTCTTTTGCACTAATGTCTTTTTTGTTGAAGCCTTCTTTCTTTTTGAAAATTTCTGTGTAACTTATGTGTAAATTATGTATAATTTAAGTGTGTTTCAGTCTGTGGCTGTAATGATGTAGCAAGCAATATTTTTAATTGTACCTGCATCTCACCACGTTTGTTCGTATGACAATAAACTCAACTTGACTTGACTAAACTTTTCTTTCCTTCTCACTTCTGTTGAAAGGATACAGATCTGAAACATTAATTATTTGTCTTTCTACTGAAGCTGGCTGGTTTGCATGTTTTTGGGATTTTTCCAACATTTTCTGTTTTTATATAGGGATGATCTAATATGTATGACTTGATGAGCATGCGTGTTAGGATTGCTGCTTTGTATGGCAATGTTTTAAGCCTCCCTTTGTTCCAATACTAAATCCACTTCTCTTGGTTATTTCTAAGGCTTAATTTTATATTATTTACTACATTTGTGTATATACTGTTGCTTATGTACTGTTTTAATGTTATTCCCCAATATATTAGAACCCAATAATGCCTTGTGCCTGTGTCTTCCTGGATTGCATTATCTATATTACTAAAAGTAAGATCATGATCACTTTTGACGCACTGCAATTTGATTTCCGAGAGAACGCCGCCACTTACGGCCGTCATTTTTGGCCACCTCGTTCAGAGCCCCCCTCCACCAGACTGGACCAGAGGATTTTTCTCATCGATGAAAAATCGGAGAGATACTAATGTTTTGTTTAATTGCCATTCTCTCTGCTGACCCTGCTGGTGGGAGGGGGAAGGGACCCAGAAGTAGTGTCTCACTCAATCTCTGCAAGATGAAGACAGAGAGTCACGTCTCTCTGAGCTCTGAATAACACTGAACACATGTCTACTCAACTGTGAGTGCCCTTAATGTGGTTTGAAAATGAAAATAGAGTTGGTTTGAAGTAAAAAGGCACTGCAAATGGTTGTTTGGGGGGCTGGGTTGAAGTAAAAAAGCACTGCATGCAAATGGTTGTTTGGGGGTTTGGGTTGAAGTGAAAATGCAGTGCAAAGGATTGCTTGGGGGTTTTAGGTTGAAGTGAAAAGGCACTGCAGATGGTTGTTTGTCTAAACTTGACAACTTCCTGTTTGCAGTGTATTGATTTTAGATAAAAACGCTACCACTTACGGCTGTGATTTATGGTCATCTTACTCAGTCCCCCTCTGCTTATCAGGTGCAGAGGACTCTTCCCATCAATGAAAAACAAAAGTGTTATTAGTGTTTAAAAAATGTTGAGAATCTCTCTCCTGTCAATCACGACATGAAGGCCACACCTTTTCCGGTGGGAGAGGGAGGGATTATAAAACCTGGAAAAGTGTGTGTGGCTCAGTCTCTGCATGATAGGGGAGGGAGAGGTCATGACTCTGTCTGAGCTGTGAATCAACTGAACACACTGAATGTCTACTGAACTGTGAGTGTGGTGTTTTGTGTGGTTTTATGGTGGTTTTTATGGTGGTTTCACCCTGCTTGAAATAGTATGAAGCTGCATTTGAATGTGGTGGCCTTGCACCCTGCATGAAATGGTATGAAACTGCATTTGAATGTGGTGTCGTAGCACCCTGCATGAAATGGTATGAAACTGCACTTGAATTTGGTGGACTTGCACCCTGCTTGAAGTGGTATGAAACTGCACTTGAATTTGGTGGCCTTGCACCCTGCTTGAAGTGATATGAAACTGCACTTGAATTTGATGGCCTTGCACCCTGCTTGAAGTGGTTGGAAACTGCACTTGAATTCGGTGACCTTGCATCCTGCTTGAAATTGTAGGAAACTGAACCTGAATTTGGCGGCCTTGCACCCTTCTTGAAGTGGTATGAAACTGCACTTGAATTTTGTGGCCTTGCACTCTGCTTGAAATGGAATTTCAAGGAAGAGCCGTGAGTCAACTGCCAGCCCACCTGCCGTGAGTAAGCTGCCAGCACATCAGGCTTGAGGGACTGAGCTGCCACCCCAAGCATTCATTTAGCCCACAATGTCCATACTAGCTCTCTGGAGATCAGTAGACCCTGCAGCCAACAACACTCATACCAGCGTTCCAGAAAGCCCCCCCCACTGGCCACCAATATTGGAATTGGTGGAGAGGTGGAATATTGCATTGGTGAACAAGTCCTCCCGTGTGTACATGGGTCCCAACGGGTCCCACTTAGTCTAGTTTAGATTTAAAACCCTGGTTTCAGATTGAATCACTTTTAGATGACATTGAATATCATTGAAGACAACAGGACATTTGAACTCAGGACAATTAGGCTGTTACTTTAGTACAATAACCATCAGAGTAACAGACCCCCATTACCTGCATTAAGTGCTATATGTTTCCTGTATTAGTTTTAATCTAATGCCAATTGTTTCTATTGCCTAAGTGTGAAGTAATGCTTTATGTTAGCATTGAGTCTCCTTGCTAATGTTATTTACCTTTGTACGATCATCTCTCTGTGGAATATAAAGTCCAATGATCTTATCCTCCAATGCATGTGAAATTCCTCCTCTAGAATTTGACTATATTTACAGGAAATATAAACACTTACGTGCTACTAACTGTGTACATTTAGTGCATTTTGTGTTTAATGTTCACTTTCCTTGCAACTTTTAAATTATGAATCAACTTCATGGCCTTCCTTTGCATGGTCTCCAGTCTTTGAAAGTTTTCCTTGTTTTCCGATTGAAAAACCTTATGACATTATTGATATGCAATCAAATCGGACAACCACAGAATAAAATCATTATCCCTTAATTTAGTTATATAATTTTGGATGTATAATTAAATTTCTTAGGTAAACAAAAATGCTGGAGAAACTAAGCGGGTGAGGCAGCATCTATGGAGAGATGGAATAGGCGATGTTTTGGGTTGAGACCCTTCTTCAGTCAGATGACTTTTTAGTTGTTTTCCTGACTAGTGCTTTGCGTTTTGTTTGCTGATGTTAGGCATCGACTCCAACCTTTCTTCCAATTTCAATTTTGGCTATTTCAATACCATTTGATGTTATTGACAAGCTTTGAGACATAAAGCAGACATAAAAGATCAAGCCTTTTCACTGCAGCATAGGAGATATGTTGCAAACTTAAAAGATCAAGCCCTTATCACTGTGGCGTGACATAGAATCCGTGCCTGCAACATTTGTGGGACGTGCAAAATAAACGTAGACCTTTGATCACTTGTATAAACTGCTGGTGATATTCAGGGAGAATACTGATTGCTCCTGTTTACTGGTTCAGCACAGCCACTGGCTTACTTAAGCCTGAATGTACTGAATAAAAGTAAGTAGAAAACGTCAAAGTATTTGTCTATTGATATCATTCACAGTAATATCTCCCGTGCACAATGCCACAGTGCATCATGCCATAATCTGTCTCCAAACCCACAAGCTCAACATGTAAGATGCTTCCCCCACCATAGGTAACACTAATTACAAACTTGCACATCAAACGACACAGGGAGCAATATTAGAATATCGGTGCAACTGATATTGTCTCCACAAGTTTATTTTCTTTTTCAAACATACACATTAATTTACATGTTTCACAGACAAACACAAAATAGCTGGTCTACTGTACAGTCTAAATTCCAACAAGAGAGGTAAAATATATTGTGCACATACATAACTTTCAGATGTAGGTAACAAGGTTTTTTTTAATGTTTTATAAAGGAATACAACATTGATCAAATAGCTGTTTTCAATAGTTCTATATGGCACCACCTCACAAAGCTTTCACAGGCAGTATTTCTCTGGTCGAACAGGTGTTGCTGGGAGCAGGGCAATCAGAGAATTTTATTTATTTAACGGTAATCATGGTAACCACATTTCTAATAACACCTGCAAGCTTGAAACAAAGATAGGCATAAGTAAATTTTGTAGAATATACAGAAATAAGTCAGTTGTACTTCATTTCAAGTTTATTAACTATCAGAAAGGCCTCAGTAAAAAAATTGCCAGTTTATCTTCAGTCTGCACAATATCTGTTATCCTTTGACAGGTGCTGGAATCTGGGTCTAAAAACAAACTCTTGCAGAACTTAGTGGGTCAAGCAGCATCTGTGGAGGCAAAGGTAAGGTCCATGTCACAGGTCGAGTCCAGTATTAGGGCTGATGCAGAGTTTCGACCCAAAATAAGGTATATCCATTTGTCTCCACCAATGCTGCTTGACCTGCAGAGTTCCTCCAGCAGTTTGTTGTTTGATCTGTTAACCTTAATTTTGTAAAACCACATTTAAGCGCACCTAGATCACTACCTGCACCATATTGTCTTACTTCAACCTCGGGATCTGTTCAATCATAAGGTGTAGAATTTTTGTGATGATAAATTGAGAGATTTTTCAAACTGTGCAAAATGAGCTGCATAATATTCATTATTGCAGATTTTCCGTTTATTTTGGATACCCAATGTCTAGTGAAGCATCAAGTACTCACATGTCAGATGCAGTAAAAACAAGCACAACACAATTCTCACCCTACTCTATTGTTCTGATGTGGCTGGGCTCCAACCTCAGAATAATCATTGGATTTTGTCTGTTATATTTTATCAGGCTTTCACTTTAAAGTTGCCAATTGGGGTCAGAATTGAAACTAGTTTAATATAGCCAGGATTTATTTCATTGGGATGCTTAAAATCAGGAAGTAAGAATATTATTAGTATCTCATTACTATTGGCTGGATTTCATTTGAGATCCTAGCAATGAATTTTAATATTTTTCCCATTACTGGAAAATAAACAAATGAATTACTACTGTACAACATACTCATTCCTTACTGTTAGTCAACGACACAATTAGATCTAAGACTTAAGGAACAATGATGAGAGTTCCAACAATGAAAACATTCTCACACAATCAAACATACATGCAATAGTCTGGTGACAGAATTTTACATTTACGTACAAATGAAATTTCCCAGTCATTCCTACAAAACATTGTCACTGAACATCACAGAAATTCAGTAACTTCAGTACAAATAGCCTTTTCAAACACTGATTTACATTATGCCAACGTACAATTACATAAGTCCCACATTGTCACTGAGAATTCTCAAATCACACACCAAGCTTGCAGATAAGGCTGCAGTGTATCATCACCAGGGCTTGAAATGGCATCTACTTCAAGACACAAGGAGATTATTCAATTTCTGATGGTATGAAATGAAACCCCAGTATCAGGGGACTGAGTTATGAGGAAAACCATGAAAGGAAATGTGTGAGGATGATCTTGTACAAGTTTCAAGGTGAATATACACCTACAAAGTGTTAAAAATACACTACATCAAGGTGCACTATAACATTTGGGAAATGTTCTACCTGTAACTGATGTTAGGAATTTCCTTTTCAATAGTATTCAATGTATGAAATGGATATTGGAGGCAATTTTTTGTGATCATTTGAGAGGCAATTGGGCATAATGGTGGGTGAGATTAAAAATATTGCTATATTAATAATCTAAGGCTGGCTGTTACCCTGTCAAATAATATTATTAACAAAATATTTAGCCATTTTAAATACAGTTCAGTTTGAAGCAAGTTCATGGTTATGGGCCTGTCCCACATAGGCGACTTTTTAGGCGATTGCAGGAGACTATGCGGTTGCCACATGTACACGGGTGGTTGCTGGGGAGTCGCCTTCATGGTTATGAGGAGTTCCCGCATTCTGGGAACTAGTCGCGGCCTCATTATGGTCGCTGCAATTTTTTCAACATGTTGAAAAATTAGCGGCGACTAGAATGGAGAGTAGCGAGAATTCTCGTGCCGTAGGTGGGTCGCCAGGAGGTCTTAGTGGGTTGCCAGTAGGTCGAAGGTTCTCTTAGGTTCTCGTAGGTTGTAACCGGTGCTGACCGGTGAATTCCATTTGCTCATTGGGAAAATAAACGTAAGCAGTAGTTTTCAGAACCGAGGATAACCGACCGGTAATGTAAAATGTCCGCCAAGCTTCACAGCCGTGTATCTCTGGCTTCTAAAAAGTTGTCTCCACTCCTTCTCCCCCTTTCTCCCCCTCTCTCCCTCTTCTCCCCCCCTTTTTTTTAAGGACTTGCTGTACACTGTGCATTTTAGCTTCTTAATTATAGCGCCAACCTTCATGTTCATCGCGGTGTGTGTCGTATCACATTGGCTTTGTACCGTGTGAATTTCACGCAGACAGCGCTCCCCCCGCTTGCCCTGTCCCCCGCCTGCATAACGGGCTGGTGAAGGAAGCGATGTGTTTGTGTGTGTGTGTGTTCCACTCTGACAGTCGCCGTTCCAATTGTCGGTTTTTCAGGCGAGTGCCGGCAACTTGACAGTCACTGGCAGTCGCCTGAAAAATCACCTAAGTGGGACAGGCCCATTACTTTCCACAGTAGACATTAGGGGTGAATTTTGCAAGGTTTTTCGTTTATCAGTTCTAACTTGGTAGAATTATGAAAACAATATACATTTATCCTGTAGTCTACAGAGAAAATTCTGAACAACATTTTGGAAATAAAGGTAAAATTTAATGCCCAATGTTCCCTGACTAGTACTATCAATTGCTTGCAAATAACTAGAGAACTGACAGGGGAAGTTAAAATCAAAAGTCATCATTCAAATATATTAACTTCAAGCCCTGTTGTATACAACTTTGCAGTTATCTGCATTGAATTAGAAATGCA
Source organism: Raja brachyura (assembly GCA_963514005.1). The sequence continues at coordinate 65,215,459 of OY740781.1, read as the reverse complement.
CCATATATTCTGAAATATTGCACTTAGTGGCCTATTGTCCCTCAATACAGAGGCTACACAAAAGTATAAAACGCAGATCACTCCAGCACCAATGTATCATTTTACATTTGCTCCATTTAGATAAAAAATGTCAGACATCAGAAGAATATAACTCGAACCACACTCAATATTACACAATCACAATACATTGTTTATTTGCACAAAAATACTTACCTTCTTGATTTGCTTTATTGATACGGTTATTGATACAGCTTTATTAAAATGCTGGCAAAACTGAGGTTTCTGAGCAACAATAAAAACTGTCAAACTACCATTAAAATTACATGAAAGATGATGTAAATTCTCAGTGGATATAATTTTTCTTTAAGATTGCGGTAGGGTACAGCATTTTAAACAGATTTACATTCATGCTTTTCTCTATATTAATACGTGACAACCAATTATAACTGAGGCTGTCACGGATTGCCCTAGATTGGAAAGTGCAGCCACAAAAGCCAAGGTTACATTGCCATCTTCAGCTCCAGTGTTAGGGGGAGAATAGTTGATTGCCAATGACTATTTTCTATTTGTGTAGCGGTGCATACTTACTCTGTCCATGCACTCACTGTTGATTTCTAGGATGCCCTGTAAGTTGTTGAACTGAAGGATTGGATATATCTGTACTCAGCTATATACCAGCCACGGTTGATACATCTGACACTTACACAGTCATTCTAAAAGAGTTGTTTGTCTTCACTTAAGAGAGGTTAGGATTTTTTCTTTATTTATAAGTACATTTGGAGTTTTATTAATTAAGAGCGGTTTCACATCTTTAAAGTGAATTTATCTTTTTAAGGTTTTTTAATAATGCTTGCTTTTTAATATTTTTTTACAGCTGTTTCCAAATGTCTCTGATGATCTGAGGCATTGCCTGGGATAAGTAAGATCACACTAAATCCCCTGCATCCTATGGCCAAATCATATGTTCATAAGTGATAGGATCAGAATTAGGCCATTCAGCCCATCAAGTCTATGCCATTCAATCATGGCTGATCTATCTTTCTCTCTCAACCCCATATTCCTGCCTGTTCCCCATAACCCCTGATACCTGTATTAATCAAGAATCTATCAATGTCTACCTTAAAAATATCATCACAACCTATGGCCAAACTTGCACATATTTAATACTAATGGTTGTCGAACGATTATTCCCATTACCTCCCCAAGGGCCAAAAATGACACACACAAAATAAAAATAAAAACTGCCAACAATTTTCACGCTATCTTACAGGACAGGTCATTGGAGATGGCATACAATAGGTACTGTTTAATAACACAGGCCCAGGCTCTGCTTTCCAGTAATATTTGAAGAAGTCAATTTCAATCTGCAAGTTGTCCCAGTGAATCAACAGTTAGTCTGAACAAATAGGATTGTAGTTCTCTCCTGGCACAATACAAGTGGTGTGAGGTGAATTTTCCTACGCCACCTAGCTTTACTGAATTTGAGTATCAGGCCAGGGCCTCGTTCTAGGGTTGAACTGGCATTTTTTTTTTTGTCAGCACACATCCATAATGTATTCACAACACCATTAATATTTGTCAGGTAATGTTAGATCTGAGACTGTTGGTATATATATTGAAAACATTTACAAATACATCAAGGCATACTGTTAATTGGAATTGCTACCTTTTAAATGACATATGCATACTTATGACTAGACAAGGGTTACAAATGTTCAAGCAATCGAGCTATGTTTACTCAGTATTTTAGATGCAAACATTTCCAGTGTTGAATTTTGTGCAGACTGAGGATAGGCTTTTTATCATCAATTCATCATCCAGAGAATACTTGAAAGGCCACATAAGTTTAGTAAACAGGGAAATCTTAAGTAATTTATAGATGTAGTACATGAGTCTAGGAAGCTTTTGTTCCTAGGAACCCATTGTTCCTGTAACAGTCACACAAACCTTGACTCTACAGATAAAACGCAGAATCAATACAATATTTGTAAAGGCTGACTAAGTGTCAGTATTAATGGAAGAGGTCATAGGAAAGAGTACTGAGCACAGACTAGCAAAAAATAAATATAGATTGGTTTGTTTAATATTATATAGAGGCCAAACAGTTACATTTTCATGGACTAATAACTAAGGACTAATTTTTGTGATATAGACACAATTTGATAGCCGCCACATGTTTATGAACATCACTAACAGCCGCAGTTTTGTTGCTGTGGGGGTGGGTTCTCTGTGAGTTTTGTGTTTTGTTTTCCTGCAGCAACAGTAGGATCTGTATCCAAACTCTCCAACATCTTCTCACAGATTATGTCAACAAGCCGCTCAAATGTTTGCTTGACGTTGATGTTATCCTTGGCACTGGTTTCAAAAAATTCAAAGCCTTGCAGAAAGAAAAAGAAAATATTAGTTCCTTAATGGACTGATTTTACAAACAAACACAGAAATAACTGCTTATGCTCAGCATCTCAGCTGCTTTTTAGTCTGTAATTGATGAGTTCTGGCTGAACAATGTATTAGGAAGCATTCAAATGTTATCTGGAATAACTGGGGAAAAATAATTTGTGAATATGACTGACCCCAACACAAAAACTCAGTGAGCCATATTTGCAAATTATTTCCCACTGTATTAAAACTATAGGTACAATCTGTTTTCTATTCCTGGGAAGGAGTTTAGTTCCCACTGCCTGCAGCCAGGTTACCACCCATGGATTACTCTCGATTCATGGGATGGCCACCACAGTGATTCTGGCAGTGCACGGGCTGGTGAGGTGGTAGAGAAAGCAAGATCACAGGGCTACTGCAGGGTGGCGTGACTGTGATGAACAGGGAGCATCCAACATGAAATAACCTCTTAAACGTCACACTCTACTTGTAACACAATTGAATTCAATATTGATCCAAGGCTTTTTTTTTTAAGTAACACTGGTAAGATATTTTGTACCGTTCCTCTCAAGTGGCAGTTTAAATTTAACAAGTCCCCTTTGTCAAATTTCCAATACCAATTTCTGAGCAGTCGCTCAATGCTATCTTTGCTCACTTAGCTAGTACAGCTGCTGCCTCAGAGCACCAGAGACCCAGGTTCGAACCTGACCTCGGGTGCTTTCTATGTGGAGTTTGTTGCATATTCCCCATGATTGCATGGGTTTCATCCGGGTGCTCAGGATGCTTCCCACATCCCAAAGATGTATGGGTTTGTAGATTAAATGGCATCTGCAGATTGTCCTGAATGCGCAAGGAGTGGATGGGATAATATATAACTTTTGTGAATGGGTGATTGATGGTCGGCATAAACTCAGTGGGCCAAAAGGCCTGTTTCCATGCTGTATCTTTCAATCAAAAACTAACACAGCTTTTTTCTGCAGTCGAATTGTGCAGTTATTTTCACAAGACAGTGGATCACAACATATGTATGAACTGCACCAGCATTTTACATCATTTTTATTCTGAACTTGGGAATTCCTTCTGATGAATTAACCCATTGTACTAAAACCTCTTCAAGTTGCCTGGTGCTACCTGAGGCAAACATTTCCAGAGGATTCAAGCAATAGTCATAGAATACGGGCACCTTGTGAAAATTGGAAAGGACACAAAGTGGTAGAATAACTCAGCGCGTCAGGCAGTATCTCTGGAGAACGCGGCCTGGTGTCGTTTTGGGTCAGGACCATTCTTCAGATAATGTGAATGGAGCTTCTGAAAACCGTTCTGCCACTGCTGGTGCCTGGGTAGCCTCATTATCTCCTTTCAGCTTCAAGAGCAGGCACCCAAGGCAACGCAAATTGTGTTTTCTAATTGGGGCTGAGGTCCACCAACTCTCTTATGATCCACTTTCACTCCTGATTCCTCTGCATGGTATTTTACTCTAAATCACGTTCCCCTTTTTGCCAGTAGTTGTATCTCTCTAAATGCGGAAGGGAGAGAGAGAAAGAAGCACAGTTTGATGTTGTAGGTGAGAGGGTGGTGTGGTTTGAGGTAATAGAAGGGTCTTCTGCTCCCCCATCCACTTGCATGACCTCTGATGGCTTTTCATCTGAAAATAAAGGAAATTCGGGTTATCAGGTAGAAAACTTGAGCTATTCTGTGTAACACTGAAAGACCACACCATAACCTTTGTTGCAACTGTGTCTTAGCTGCTGAGAAGTGGCTTCTAATCCAACCACTTGCCATTCCCAGCAGCACTGTCAGCAGCTCACTGGAAGAATTTCAGTCTTCCTTCCTCAGGTCAGAGTAGAGGTCTTGCATTGAGGTTGAGTAGTTATGGGTAATGTTTTTTTCTGCAAAAGAAGAAAGAACACATAATTAAAGCACTTCATAAAATGTGCCTATTGAATGAATTAAGTTTAAGATAATGACAGTGGCAGCAGGCACACATGAGGAATGGCTTCTCATACATGCAGAGTGTGGGAGAGGTGCACTAGCAAGCTGCATATAGTAATGGGAGCAAGGATCATTGGTGCGGATTACAGCCCAGGAAGCGGGGTTAGGTAAGGGATGATGGAGTGCGGTAAACAGCAAATGCAGCAAAGGATCACAGGAAGGAAAATGCTTACCTTAGCTGCCCTCCTGAGGAATTCCAGCTATCAAGAATGTAGTGCACATCATCAATGCCACTTTCCTCCAATAAGTGCACATCACAGATCATAGGAGTTTCCTGCCACGACTTCAAGGAGAGTGTTCACTCCTCTTTGTATTTTAGTTAGCAGACCATCCAGGTTTAGTTCAGAAACATGTGCTCCCACCCATCCACCCCCTACACAAGGTCTGACTCCTGCCTTTGTGCTGTCAACATCCCTTAAAGCAGGAGGAGGTTTGGTTACCCGCGGTACCAAATCTCTGCATATGGACCTTCTCAAGTAGCTCTCCTAGCTGCCATGGTTACTTGCATCCCATCCTTGAGCACTATTGCTCCCCAGTAGAATTGGTTTGCATTGCTGTCCTGCCTTGAATAACCTGAGGTAAGTGATCTCTGCTGAAGTCATTACGAAACCTGTAATTCCTCAAAAGATTGTTAGTTAAATACACATTTAATATTACTCTAGTACCATCCACATCTGCTTTGCATTTGCTTTAATAAGAAATATTGATAATTTGCATTAAAAATTGATGCCCAGATGAATAATTATTATTGAAGCATTTTCAATATGTAAAGTTCTCAATTTTCAAATTTAATCTACATTATTTAAATTTTAAAACCTTTTGGTGCTTAGTATTGTGTCCCTGGGAACATTCAATCCAGGGAACAGGAGCATTGCAAATCAGAAAAGTGAAAAACTGCCGATGTTGGTAATCTCAAACAAATAAAATAATTGAAACACTCAGTGGGTCAGACAGTATTTGCGGAAGGGCAGCAAAGTTAACATTTCAGGTTAACCTTTCTGGACTTTTCCCAGAAAGGTCATAATTAAAAATGCCATGTTCTTAAATGATAACTCTGTTGCAGTTTACACCACATACTGTCTGACCAGCTGATCATCTTCATATTTTCTATTTTCATTTTATTGCAGTATTAAGTGGTGTGCAGTTGGGGCAACTTTAAATTGAAATTATAGGATGCCAAGTGGCTTTCTATCATAGAAACAGGATGAACTACAACAATGCCAAATTCCTCTTGAAGGTGGATCTCAATTTCAAATGGCATTTTCCAACTGAGCAAACCGGATAAGTCCAGACTTGTGACCATGTGATAAAGGTAGATAAATGTAGAAACCAACATAAGCATTCTTCTACTACATAGCAGGCACCAAAGCCACCTTGCTGCTTATGGTATTATAGTGTTCAGGTCCGTTAAAGAAGAGCAAGTATGATTTTATTGACAGAAGCCATAATATAGTACCAGCCAACATGAGAAATGAAAGTTAAAACTTCACTTCCAGTAGTTTACTAAATTATCATCTAATGTGTGGTATTTATGATTGTCAAAACTTCGGACGTTTCATATTTATTTTATCATTTTACACCTTAATTTGAAAGATAAGCCTGATTAGACAGTTCTGTGAGTGGTACTTTCTTTGAAACAGGGTTGACATACTAAATGAGTGATCATTTCCACAGGGAGCCAGAGATACAGCGTGGAAACAAGCTCCTCAGCCCATGTAGTCCATAACAACCATCAACCACTCATTTACACTAATCCCATTATCAAAATTCTCCCCACATTTTCTTCAACTTTCTTTAACTACACACCAGGGAAAAATTATAATAGCCAATTATATGCAGCCAACCTGCATATCTATGGGATGTGGATGGAAAGCGGAGCGGTCAATGGGAGAACATGCAAACTCCACACAGACAGTACCCGGGGTCGGGATTGAACCTGATAGAACAATATCAATTTATGAGAGGGATAGATAGGATAGGCAGGCAGAATCTTTCTCCCAGTGTGGAAATGTCATATAGTAGAGAACATAGCTTTAAGCATGAATCATAGCTCTTGTTACAGTATATCTGGCTTTAAAGCCAGGGAGGCAATGTTTAAAAGAGATGTGTGGGGCAGGTTTTTTATTTACACAGAGAATGGTGAGTGCCTGGAGTGCGATGCCAGGAGGCAGATGCAATAGTGGATTTAAAATGGTTTAAGATAGGCATGTGATTGTGTAGAGAATGGAGGGATAGGGTTCATGTGCTGGCAGAAGGAATTAGTTTAACTTGACATTGTGGGCCTATGGGGCATATTCCTGTGCTGCATTGTTCTTGTTTCTAATATTTAGAAGAATTTAAAAATATTTCTCATAAGGTTTACTTTCATGGCTAGTTTTATGTGAAATGTTATAAATTAAGGTATGATGCAATGGCTATCCTCCAAAGGTGCCTTATTGTAAAACATATCATATTTTGCCTTATTTCACCATGCTTGTTCTGTCTCTATCAAGCAAGAGTGAACTACTACAAATGTGAAAGCCAAGCTTAGATCACCTGATATTTCAATGGCACACAAATAGATAAAGAACGCTGGGAATCAAATTTGATTAAAGATATTTAAAACACATAGAGGATGACTGTAACAAGAGGGTATCTCGATAAGAGGTAAGTGTACATTATCAGCAAGATGTATTGAGGATTGGCCAAAATTAGTGCTAAACAAAACCATTCACTTTGCTCAAGCATACCAAGTTGGTCTGCCAATTGTTTTCCTCTCTCCATCGATACAATTCTTTCATCCTCCATGTCACATTTATTGCCAACCAATACAACTTGTGCATTGTCCCAGGAGTATGTCTTGATTTGGGTTGACCTGAAAGAAAATTGAGAAATATTATCTAAGTCAATCTTTGCATATAATTTCCCTATTGTTGTAAAGATATATTACAAATTAATATTATGTAAATTATAATTGCTCAGAAGATCTGTCTAGAAAGTAACTCGCATAACTCCACTTGCCTTCAATTTCTCCATGATTGTAAATGGAGGAATTTCATGAATGAACGATAACCATTTGCAGGTTGTTTCATGTCATTGGGGAAATGTGACCAGTTATTTCAAGGAGTGAGCTAAACGTGCATGATTTTGTACATCAGAGTACACAGGATTACATCACAATACCATCATTGGACCAATACTGGGCCAAATGGTCTTCTTAGTACACCACAAAGTTCTGGAGGAACTCAGTGGGTCAGGTAGCATCTGTGGAAGGAATGGACAAGTGGCGTTTTATGTTTGGACCCTTCTTTAGATTGATTGTAGTTGGAGGGAGAGAGCTGGAAGTGGGAGGTGGTGACGGGAAAATGTCTGACAAGTGAAAGGTGCATAGAGGTGCATCCTATCATGTCGGTCTTTGTCCCTCTTTCCCAGCTTTCCCCACACCCATCCCCTACTACAATTCGGGTCAGGTTATTGGGGCAAGGCAGTCACCACAGATGACGAGATAAGGCAATGGGTTAGATCCAGTGTAATCAACCCAGCGGTAATGTTTATACAAATGGTGTGATGAGACATGAAACCCATTAGGTGGCTCGCTCGTCATTCTTAAGTGTGAGAAGGAAGAAATCAAATCTATGACAAATACAGATTACAAAGGATTGCCTCACTAGAAATCAGTCGGTGTCACAATTTTAACATACATAGAATAATACAGGCCCTTCGATCCACAATGTCTATGCTGAACACAATGCCGAAAAAAACTTATTTGACTGCACATAATCCATATCTCTCTATTCCCTGCATCTCCATTTGCCTATCTAAATGTTTCTTAAACACCACTTAAAGCTGCATCATACTGTATGTACCTGAAGAAACGAGAGTTGGGAAAAATACATTTTGAATGTATTTATTAGTTATCTACTTTTTTCACATAAATTTATATGAATAGATCTTTATTCCAAACCCAGATTTTTTTGGAAGTGATTTGTAAATTATGTAAGAGCGAATTTCCACGACTTGAACTGCTGTTTTGCTGGGGTCGCCGGTGGAATGAACAGAGCGAAATACACGTCTTAAGATTGCTGAGTAAAAGATCAGTATGATACTTGCACATAATAAAGTACACCATTAAATTTTGTGTCTTTTAAGTGACAAATTTAAGACCATCAAAAATCTGTGAGTGATGTGGTCTGAGTGCAGGTAGATGGGACTAGGGAAAATAAATGGTCGGCACGGACTGAAAGGGCCGAGAAGGCCTGTTTCCATGCTGTAATTGTTATATGGTTATAGGATCAGATTTGGTCTCCAAATCTGAGGAAAGACATTCTTGCCATAGAGGGGGTACAGAGAAGGTTCACCAGACTGATTCCTGGGATGTCAGGACTTTCATATGAGGAAAGACTGGATAGACTTGGCTTATACTCGCTAGAATTTAGAATACTGAGGGGGGATCTTATAGAAACGTACAAAATTCTTAAGGGGTTGGATAGGCTAGATGCAGGAAGATTGTTCCCGATGTTGGGGAGGTCCAGAACAAGGGGTCACAGACTAAGGATAAGGGGGAATTCCTTTATGACCGAGAAGAGGAAAACATTTTTCACACAGAGTGGTGAGTCTCTGGAATTTTACTTCGGAGTCACGTGAGTGACTACGTGAAGAAGCCCCGCCTGGCGCTGGATCGGCATTACGTCGACGCTATCGGCAGAGGAAGAGCTGCAGAGCGCAGCTCCAACACAGCGGTAAGGAAACGGCCCGCAGGTAAGTAAAATTATTTTACTTCCAGGGCGTTTTCTAAAAACTCCGTAGGCTGGTGGGTAAACCAGGAGGAGTCAAAATAAAAATAAAATCCAGGTGTGTCTGATGGGGCACAAAGTTTACTATACCTGGAGGAGGCGGTGAGGCCATGGAAAGAAACCTGGCGGCCAATGTTAATTATATGGTCTCTCACCTGCCTCAAAAAAGCTGTTATGATTGAGACAGCAGATTTGGATTTAAACACCTATTTATTGTACCTCAAAGAAGGTACATATGGTGAATCCGGCTTTTTGGGCGCCAATGTCAGCAATAATGCGGGCGCAGGAATTACGATTCAAAGAATCCTCCAGCTAATTTTGGCATCACTGTCTTTTGGAAGACAAGCTGGAAGGTTGTGGAATGACCAAAGTTCAGAATAAACATATGTTGGGCTTATTCTGCAACTCATTTTGAGATAAATTATATTAAATGGAAGATTGCCATTCAGCCTCTTTTACATCCAAGATTTTCAGGGTTGTGCAGGGCAAGCAATGTTCAAGCTCTTGGTTATTTGTTCGGAGGAAATCTGTCTAAACAAATTAAAGAAATGGATGAAGAGGCAAAAACTGTTGGCCTTGTGAAACCCTTCAGTTTGGCCAGAAAGGCTGGTCATATGAGAAGGGGATTTGATTTTGGAGCTGGAACGAGCCGAGGCAGGAGTATGATAAGGAAGAATTACCAGCCAGCACAGCCGAATGTACATCCATTTATTGGGAAAGGAGATCATTTCGTCCAGTTGGAGAGGTACAAAAACTTTATCCTATTAAAGAAGGATGTTTGGATGAACCTCAGATTGGTGGTAGACTCCGAATGTTTATAATGAAAGGGAGGTATGGATCTATTGGGACACAATAAGCCTAATCATTCTTTGATGTTTCAGTCTTGAAAGAATTCAAATGGACAAAGAGGTTAAGAATTTGTGTGAGAAATTAGTTATTGAGAAAACAGGAGAGGATCCACAACAATTGTATCAAATATTTTCCCCAGACCGAAGAAAGATGGGGGTTGTAGAATCATTTTAGATCTCACACAATTGAATACATTTGTCCAGTATAAACATTTTTAAAATGGACACATTCAACACTGCAATGCAGCTGGTATCAACAGGTTGTTATATGGCTACAATAGATTGAAGGATGCATATTTTCGGTCCCAATTCACCATAGTTTCGCAGGTAATTAAAGTTTATGGTGGGGACAGCTGTGTCAATACAAAGCTTTGCCTAATGGATTAAGCCAGCACTTGCACTGCTAAGGGCACAAAAACACATCATTATGGCTTATCTAGATGACATTTAATTGTCAATGCTAATCAGGAGTCAGCTGGAAAATCAGTCTCAGCAACTAAAAGTTTGTTTGAGAAGTTGGGTTCCTGATCCATCCAACAAATCTAAGTTACAGCCATCCCAAACTATTGAATATCTGTGGTTTGTGATTAACTCAGTTACCATGTTGGTAACTTTACCAATGGATAAGGTGTTGGATTTGACAAATGTGTGTCAGAACCTGATTAACAAACCTTATCCCTCCATCCGAGAGGTTGCCAAGGTTATTGGTAAATTGGTAGCAGCATTTCCAGCAGTAGAGTTGGTCGTCTACATTACTAAAATCTTCAAAGGGCAAAAACTCAAGCAATTATTCAGCGAGCAGGCCATTTTGATAGGCCAACGCAATTGCCTAAGGAAGCTTTATCAGAATTACATTGGTGGATTGAGAATGTTCCACAAGCTGCTAAGAACATTTTAGTTCATCAGCCAGTAGTGTTTTTGCAAACTGACGCAAGTTCTCTCGGATGGGGGGCTACGGATAATGAGACCAGCTGTGGAGGCAGATGGGCTGTCCAAGAGGATTTATTGCTCCAAACATATGGTATTAATTATTTGGAGCTACTGGGAGCATTTTATGGATTAAAAGCTTATTGCTCTTCATTAAAAGATTGCATGTCCAAGTACAAATAGATAATACCACAGCTGTGGCATATATCAATCACATGGGTGGTGTCAGATCAATATCATGTGATCATCTCGTAAACCAGATGTGGCAATGGTGTATGGCAAAAAATATTTGGCTTTCAGCTATTTATCTCTCGGGGAGAGACAATGTTGTGGCAGACAAAAGATCACGAATATTTAAAGACAATACAGAATGGATGTTAAATCCACAAATTTTCAAAAATATTGTCAGTCGGTATGGAGTACCGGACATTGATCTGTTTGCATATAGATTGAATCACCAATTGCCCAAATACGTGTCTTGGGAACACGATCCAGGGGCAGTAGCGGTGGATGCTTTCTCGCTACACTGGGGAATACGTTCTTTTATGCTTTTTCCCCATTCTGTCTCATTGGGCAATGTCTCAAGAAAATAGCGCAAGACGCTGCCAAAGGCATTTTGGTGGTGCCAAATTGGCCCACGCAGTCATGGTTCCCATTGATGCTAAAATGATTATTGAACCATGTATGACAATTCCCAGTTGCGACAATCTGTTGACACAACCAGTAACAAAAGAAATTCATCCATTGCAAGATCATATGAATTTGTTAATCTGCAGGTTCTGACCAGACCGTTGCAAGAGTTTGAACTGTCGGACAGGACCATGGATGTTATAGATGCAGCTTGGAGGAATGGCACTAAAAACAATATATGTCGCATATAAGGAAATGGGAAGATTTTTGTACACAGTCAAAGATATCTTATCATACTGCAAACATTTCAAATGTATTGGAGTTCCTTGCTGGGTTACACTTTGATGAGCATTTGAGTTATAGTGCCATTAATTGTGCTCGTAGTGCATTGTCTTCCTATTTAGGACAAATTTCGGATCGGGATTCAGTTGGGTCTCACCCATTAGTATCCTGATTCATGAAAGGAATTTTCAATAAAAATCCTCCCAAGCCCAGATATACAGAAATTTGGGATGTTAGCATTGTTCTCACTTTGCTTAAACAATGGACTCCAATTAATTCAATGTCTTTGCAAAAATTAACATTCAAGGTGGTAATGTTAATGGCATTGGTATCAGCTCAAAGAGTACAAACTTTGCAATTGTTACGGTTGGATTGCATGCATGTGACTACAGATAACATTGTGTTTTATGTTTATGACTTGATCAAACAAAGCAGACCAGGAAGAACTGGAATGAAGGTAATGTTTAAAGCATATCCTATTGATGAAACATTGTGTGTAGTTAAGCATTTAACTCAATACATTGAGGTAACCAAAAATCTCAGAGGTTCTGAGAAAGCGTTATTGATAACACACAAAAAGTCACATACAAAAGTTTCAGTTCAAACCATTTCTAGATGGTTAAAACAGGTTTTGGGTCTAGCAGGAATAGACACTGATGTGTTTAAATCTCACTCCACTAGGGCGGCAGCTACGTCCGTGGCGAAGGTACAGGACGTACCACTCGATCAAATTTTAGAGGCCGCAGGGTGGTCTAGAGAAGAGATTTTTTCAAAGTTCTACAATAAACCTTTTGTCACGGTGCCAGGATTTGGACACGCAGTACTGGGTTCTCTTTAAATGCTTGCTTTGTTTTATATTATCGATTTATATTATCGATTTATGTTACCATTGACATCATTTATCAATTTATTTTGTAATTTTCCCCTGCGATAGAGGGGTTATTATTAAAAAAGTTGTTCTTTTTATGATTAAAGGACATTACATAAATTGTAACAATGTCTTAAAATACTATTTACTCACTACTGTTTTGACTAAACAGAGAGTCGTATGAAATGAATTTACGACATAAAAAACACAGAGCTTTAAAATCTTCACGTAGTCACTCACGTGACTCCGAAGTAAAATAGTGAGATTAAACGAGAACTTACCTGTTCGAAGTTTGATCTTTATTTTATGAGGAGTTACGATGAGGGATTACGTGCCCTCCACTCCCAACCCTCATAATGTAAATGATCATCTGGTAGTTCTAGTCTATTTTGAGCCTTACTATTTTGGTTCTGTGTTTTTCATGCCGCTGCTTTGAAGTATGCCGATCCAGCGCCAGGCGGGGCTTCTTCACGTAATCCCTCATCGTAACTCCTCATAAAATAAAGATCAAACTTCGAACAGGTAAGTTCTCATTTAATCTCAGTATTCTCTGCCACAGAAGGTAGTTGAGGCCAGTTTATTGGCTATATTTAAGAGGGAGTTAGATGTGGCCCTTGTGGCTAAAGGGATCAGGGGGGTATGGAGAGAAGGCAGGTACAGGATACTGAGTTGGATGATCAGCCATGATCATATTGAATGGCAGTGCAGGCTCGAAGGGCCAAATGGCCTACTCCTGCACCTATTTTCTATGTTTTCTATGTTTTGTATGATGCTCTATCAGGAATCTTTAAGGCCTTATCATCGTGCTACCTTTGGTCTGGCTTTCAATAATCCTTCATATTTCTTTAATTAATTTTGCAGCTCTGCAAAGCAGCTTAGTACTTGAAAGTTGCTACATAAATGTTAAGTAACATTCTTCTTGGCTATGTTAGATGATCTAAATAAATATATTTTTTTAAAGCAACAGTGCGAAAACGATTTTTGTGCATACTATTGTGAACTTCTCTGCTCAGAATGTTCTTGATTATCCATTCACACTTTGCAAAGATGAGAAATTAAAAGCTGCGATTAAAATTAAAAGCTGAGATATAGTTCTGTCACCCTTGTGTGTTTATAACTTTATCTAAAACTATCAGTAATTACATTGCGCTGAGAGTTTCTATATTGAAATTAAAATTGCCGGTATCTTACAGACGTTTTTTCAATATTATTGCAATGATATGCTTCATAGGAACAGCTGAACAAATGAACATTGACATCAATGCATTTATTCCCAGTCCACATTTCATACATTTGCTTTCAATGCTTCTGTTGTGACTCACACTGCAGAATGTTAGGAAGTAAATGAAGGAAAGGGTTGAGATTTGCATGGGTGGATTTACTCAGAGATGACAAATGTTGCCCTGGAAACAAGAGGTATTGGAGGTTCAATTACTTCAGCTTAGGCACCACTCCTTTTTTTTAATGCTTCAATCGGTAGTGTTGATATTTTGTTAAGTGACCACATAGAGTTAGTACAATGATATGACAGGCTGCTCATTTAAAACTGATGTATGTGGAAATGTCATGCCAGTGGGTGCGATGAAGACTATTTTATTCTATATATCTATAGTGGAGATAGATAAATATTTGAATGATCTGCTGGGTTATGGGGAACGGACGCAGAAGAGTTGATCAACTATGATCATATTGACTGGAGGGGCAGGCTTGAGGGATCTGGTTGCCCGCTCCTGCTCCTATTTCCTTGTGTGCTTGTACGACAGTCTGATGAGAGCAATGTTCTCCCAGTTCTATTTGGTTGCAAAAATACTTTATTAATTTGGGCAATTGTGAAAATAATAGCTCAGCCATTCTCAAATGTTGTTCCTGCAGCAACTGCAGATCATCAGCTGTGTGGAGTCAACATATCCTTGCTAACTGGTGACTTGGTTTCACAGCTGATTTCCCAAAGCTGCCTCCTTCTTGAACTATGTCTATCTGATAATTCAAGCACGTAGCAAATTTTGAAAATGAAGAAGGCCAGCATTCCTGAACTAGCAAAACACTGATTAGTTCTTTAAGATGGGGTGAAGGAAAGAGCGTTCACGTCGTGGCCCTGTTTCCACAAATCTTTCCACCACCACGCACAAGAAGCGACAAGACAAACACCATTGTATGCAGATGCCAAGAAGTGTGTTCAGCTCTGGCTGAACAACTTCTAATCTTGTGCGTGGACTCGATAAGAAGAAGTTCTTTAAGATTATGAGAATGGAGGCTATTCTTATAGATCTAACAAGACATTTTAAATTAATGTATCAGCTTTGCACTGCCAAGGACAATGCGTTAAAAGTAGTAGGTAGTTTATCCATTCAAAAATATAATAAACTCAAAGGTTTTTGATACCTGTATAATAACAAATAAATCAATGCATACAAAAAGTCAATCAGAACACTGTTTAAAAAAGTGGAAATGCAAATGATCTTTCAGAATAATTAGGGGGCAGCACAGTGGCACAGCGGTAGAGTTGCTGCCGTACAGCGTCAGAGGGCCAGCTTCAATCCTGACTACAGGTGCTGTCTGTATTGGAGTTTTGTATGATCTCCCTGAGACTGCGTGGGTTTTCTCCGGATGCTCCGTTTTTTCCCAACACTCCAAAGACCTGCAGGTTTGTAGGTTAATTGTTTTTGTAAAATTGTAAATTGTCTCTAGTGTATAGGTTAGTGTTAATGTATGGGTTGATCGCTAATCGGTGGGCCGAAGGGCTTGTTTCCGCACTGTATCTCTAAATTCACAGTAAGTAGTAAAAGCTATTTAAAGGCCCCTATGTCAAGTTTATATTGTGGACATAACATTACAGATGTATGTAGCTTGGTGTTGAGGGGATACAATTTGCATGTGAGTATAACCCTATTAAAATTGATAAATATGCATACAAAGAAAGAAAACAATTATAAACTGTGGAGGAAATGATTTATGATTCACCACTGGTTTTGAGTAGCTTGATTTTATTTATGTCGATCTTTAATAAAATAGGAGAAAGTCTAATGGTACAGGATCAATGTCACTCATTTATAGGCAATAAGAAATACAAAGATAGACAAAAATTGCTGGAGTAGTGCAGCGGGACAGGCAGCATCTCAGGACAGAAATGTCAGTGTGGGAATGGGAGGTGGAGTTAAAGTATTAGAAACACATACATCTTCTTCCTGGTCAAAAGTAAATCTTCCCATCCATAATTTGTTGTAAAGGAGCCCAGTACCTTTGAGAGGTACCACTGGATATGTAAAGGCTTATTGAGTGTTTGTAGCACACCAAATAGATTTTAATAAAGATAGAAAACAGTTGCAGGTTCAAGGTGGCTGGCCATGTGATCATTTCAATCATGGCTCGTCTCGGTCTAACCACCAATGCTGTGCCCTGCAAAATGACTCAAATCTCCGATTTGAAAGCAGACCTGTGAGTAGTTGTATGAAAGATATTTATCCATTGATGAACGCTAGTAACTTCTTTGCTGAGATTATGCAGTTTAATTTTTATTTTCATTAAGAGATCAATGAATGGATTTTGGTGACATTATTCTTGAATCATGTCATACAGAAACAGACCTTTTAGCTCACTGTGTCGCTTGGACCATCAATGACTCACAAACGTTATTCTCCCTTTCATCTCACCAATGTTGCCCAGATTCTACCTCTCTCAAGGGACTATTTACAGTTACCAATTCACCTACCAACAGCAGATCTTTGAGGATACCAGAACACCAGAAAGAAAGAAAGACAAAAGAATACTGGGATATTCTGTTCTGCAGCATATTATTAAAAACCCACACAGATTAATTGATGGGATTAGTATTTGGTGACATCCTTTGTAGTTTACATTATTTCTTCAACCACTATCCTTTCAAATGTTTTCCATGCCCACAATTAAAGAATACACCGTTTTAGAAGAAATACTGCATTAAAACCTCACCAAAAACTCAGTCAAAACGCCGCAGTTTGATCATTTTTTTAAAATAGCTGAAGTGCAGAAAGAAATGGAAGCGTTAGCTTGGTGGGGCATACCTTTCACATTTACAGCTGATCCACATTGAGACTATACATATAATTTGTCTGCATTGGTAAGGTAACCTGGCTGGACAAAACCATCCTGGAATCAAGTGACATGAATCAGATCAGTGGCAGCTTCTTGCATGACCGAAACATGTGGACAGGCCAGAACAAGGCCCCGGACTCTCAGTCTGAAGAAGGGTCTGAGCCAGAAAACGTCCCCTAATTCTTTTCTCCAGAGATGCTGCCTGACCCGCTGAATTACTCCAGCTTTTTGTGTCTGCGCACAATCTAGCTCTGAGAAACTTTAAATGATTGCCAAGTGCTGGCCCAGTACCACTATTTGTAGGGCTATCAAGGTTTTCTTGTGTTCTTGAAAATCCCTGACACGTGGGAGATTTTGAACAACTTAGAACAAAATAAAGCTGCCGTGCTCTGGCATTGCAGATCCCAAGAAACACCTGCTCGGGAAAAATAAAACTGCTTCTGATGGACAGAATAGGTTAGGTTTAGAAGGATATGGGCCAAATGCAGATGGGTGGCATTAGTGTTGATGGGGCATGTTGGTCGGCGTGGGCAAGTTGTGCCGAAGGGCCTATTGCTACACTGTATGACTCCATGACTTGATGATTAGGACTGTGAGTCAGTAGCTAGGAATAGAATTTAAGAATACTGTTAAAAGGGCAAAGGAGATGATTAAGACAAGATTATTAGGCAACTAATTGTTCAGGCACTGAACGTCTTAACAGATGGATCAATTTTTAAAAACAATATTTGAATAAGATGAAATTAAAATGGGACAAGGTTCATATTCCTTAGGGTTAAATCATTAACAAACTTCATTAAGGGTTAATGAAAATTATGTTTTCATAAGGAAGAATGCATGGTTATAAGCAAAACTGATTTGGATAAATTATTCACCACAGAAATGTTCACACAGATTTTGGTTTATATGAAGTGGAAGAAGTTGCTTCCATGTACTGTGTCATTTTCAAACAAATAAAACCAATGCACTAGACTAGAGTAATGTGACTGTAAGGCTATAAATAAATCCTAAAGTGCAGAATAAACTTTGATATTATTAAAGTTGCATTAACTTCTAAGAAACCTTATTTTAATCAGAGTTCTAATTTGTATTTTTCTTGTAATGGCAATTAAGGTAATTATTATATTCCGGATGGCAGAATAAATAACAACTTGCACGCAGGTTGCCTGGATCACGAGAGAAAGCTTATTACCCAACATTCCCTGCTTATATTGAACACCAACTCATTAACATATACATGAATATATGAATACATTACATTGCTCTCCTTTCTTTAGAGTATAAAATCTAAGTACTCAGTTACAATTTTGTTGTTGTGATACTTGATTTAAATCAGTATTTATGAAATCTTAAATGATAAACATAATATATTTATTTTACATATCTACACATTTTATTTTACTTGTGCAGTGAGTCATTTAACTTACAAACCTAACCTGGCTACTGGTTTACGGATCCTGCCTGATCGTCTAACAGTAACAGGTGTAACAGGTTTAGGTGTTGACTCAACTGTAGGCTTGTTTGGCTCTGTTTTAGTACCCTGACTTTGACCAGAGGAATCTGTTTCTTTATCTGTATGAACTGAACTTTGTGTTTCAATCACAGTGGTCTCTTCCAACTCACTTTCAGATAAAAACTCAGGGATAAGGACTTCATGTTCAGTTTTTGGTTCATCTTAGGCTGGAATAATTTGATCAATATGAACACTTTTGATCCTATCTCCAACTTCAACTAAGTATCTTTTTGCTCCTCACACTTCCACTATTTTTCCAACAGCCCATTTGTCTCCACTGGACTTGCTGAGAGGACTGAGAATATGAACCTGCTCATCTGGCTTGAAGTACCTCTCCTTTTTGTGGGAGTCAAAATGCCATTTTTGACTTAACTGTTTCTTCTCAACCCTCAAGGCCAAATTGGGTTGAACTAGACCGGCATATTCTTAGCCTTCTCTTCATCAACAGTTCTGCAGGTGTTGTGTAGTTCTGTACTTCAGCAAGAAACTAGCCAAACGATATTTCATGCTGAGCTTTGAACTACCCTGCAAAACCAAGGATTCCCAGATGTTCTACCATGCCCTCTGTGAATATCAGTAGGTCATCCTGGTTGCACACACAGTGTGGACTGCCTTGTAACGTTTTGTCCATGATAGACTGGAACATTTTTGGGAAGGATTTCACACCATAGGGAAGCTTTGTATGTGAATATAAGCCCTTATGTGTGTTGATAGTCAAGTACTGAGTTGGGCATTGAATTGGGCATTGAGTTGGGCATAAGCGTGAGACAAATCCAGTTTAGTGAAGACTCTTGCTCCGCTATGTTCTGCGTACAGATCTTGCGAGGTTGGTAACGGATATTATTCATCATCAACGGCTTGGTTGATTGTGACTTTGCAGTCACCACATAGTCGAACAGAATAAGGCCATTCGGCCCACATGTCTCCTCGACATTCAATCATGGCTAATCTAGTTTCCCTTTCAACCCCATTCTCCTGCCTTTGCCCCATAACCACTGACAGCCTTAATAATCAAGAATCTGTCAATCTCCACCTTAAATATATACATTGACTTGGCCTCTGCAGCTGTCTGTAGCAATGAACTCCACAGATTCACCACCTTCTAAATAAATTCCTTCTCATCGCTTTTCTAAAGGTACGTCCTTTTATTCTGAGGCTATGGCTCTGGTCCTAGACGCTTCTACTAGTGGAAACATCCACACCACATTCACTCTATCCAGGCCTTTGACTTCATTAAATTTCAATGAGGTCACCCCTCATCCTAAATTCCAGCGAGCACAGGCTTCAAACGCTCCACACAGCAGTTGATGTAGGAGAGCACCGTGGATGTGTACTCCTCCAAGTCTACCTCTGTACCACAGGTTTCCTGTTGTGCAAACAGGTCCCAGTCGGTGCGATCAAAGCAGTCTTGGAGTTGTAGGGTGGCGTCCTCGGGCCATATTTTGACCGTCTTTATTGCAGGTTTGGTCTTATGGATGAGGGGTTTGTATGCAGGCAGTAGAAACTGTGAGAGGTGGTCGGATTGTCCCAGTGATGGGCAGGGGAGGGCTCTGTATGCGTCCTTGATGTTGGTGTACACTTTATCCAGCGTGTTTAAGCCCCTGGTAGGGTACTGCACATGCTGGTGGAATTTGCGGAGTGCAGCTCACAGGTCAACCTGATTGAAGTCCCCTGCAACAATAAAGGCATCGTCGGGGTGAGCATCCTGCTGCTTACCGAGTGCAGCTGTGCTAGCGTTAGATTAGCATTAGTCTGTGCTGGAATGTATACGGCCATGATGATGACCACAGTAAACTCCCGAGGCAGATAAAACGGCCTACATTTAAGCAGTAGGTATTCCAGATCTGGGGAACAGTAGCTCTCTACTGCAGTGTGGTTGGTGCACCAGTCATTGTTGATATAGATGCAGAGTCCACTGCCCTTGCTCTTACCGGAGTCCTTTGTTCTATCAGCTCAATGCAGTGACCGGTTCGTTAGCTCTACAGCCCCGTCAAGAACCAGCGCACTGAGCCACGTCTCACTGAAGATCAGCGCACAGCAGTCTTTCAGGGATCGCTGGGTGTTGATCCAGAGCCTTACCTCATCCAGCTTGTTGGTGAGTGACCGGACATTTGCGAGAAAGGTGCCACCATCTTCGTTGCTGTATCATTCCTGGGATCATTCTCATAAACCTCTTCTCATAAACCTGATCTTTCCTCAGATATGGGGCCCAAAACTGCCCACAAATGCGGTCTGACCAGCACCTTGTAAAGCGTCAGCATTACAACCCTTTTTTCTATTGTAGCCCTTTCAAAATAAATGCTAGTATTGCATTCACCTTCCTTTGTAGCAATTTAACTTGTAAATTAACTTTCTGGAAATCCTGCACCAACTCCCAAGTAACTTTGCATCTCCGATTTCTGAAATCTCTCCCCATTTACAAAACCGCCTATTCTCCCAAGTTTCCAAGTCCTTCGGCAGAGTCCCTGCTTTCTCTACACTACTTGTCCCTCTACCATTTTGTCTCAGAAACATTTGTTTTAAGAATTTTTACTTGAGTTCATGAAGGTCATAAAATGGATCCTTCCGTTCTAATAAGCCCTTTTCGGCCAAACAACAGACACAATAATAGGAGTGGTGTCTAAATGGAGGCAAGCATGTTATTAATCAATTTTACCAGTTACATTAAAAAGCTAGAGGACAAGGATTCAACCCATTCTGCTGGGTTTTCAATTTTTTAATGACACATCAGGTCACTTTGTATCATGTTGAGATTGTAAGGTCAAATCATAACCTGAGCGCATATTGTATTGGCATAATTTTGGAGATGACCAGAGCATTGTTTGAACCAGTTCACAATGTTCTGGGAAAAAAAACCCAATAACTGTCTTCAGTTAGAAGTCTATATTATATATCCCCCCTTTCCTCCTTCGACCCACAGCAACTAATATAAATTAACAGTAATTCATGTTTAAAAAATGTTATGTTTTATGCACTGATTTTTATTGGTTATAATTTCAACATTAATGGCTTTTGTTCAGGTGCACTTTGATAGGTTTAGATGATCTTTACAGTGCAGAATGTGCTTGTAGAGAGGCCTCTGGGCACGAAACAGTGACATAATTTCCTGTGCATCATGTACTTTAATTAGTCTGTGGGCCGAGGACCTTTCTCGTTTAAGTTCGTGACCCAACTCACTGATCTACCTGAATTTTTAACATATTGTGTAAAAATATTATATAAATCATACCTGAAACTCGTCAAGAACAAAACCTGCACATTTTTAAAAAATATGACAAAAACGTCCAATTTTCCAAGTAGTAATTGCCCAATCAATGCACGTTTGATATTGAGGTTGGGTGCAAATTGACCAAGCCCGCGCTTTGTTTTATGGACGCTTGGCAGCGAGGACTCTGGGATCATGGCTGCCTCCTCATTACATCAATAGCAATAACAAGGTTTCCAAGGAATAAAGGTAATGCTAACCTTGCTGGTAATTTTGTTTTAAATTGATTTATCTTTATAAAGTTATGATGTGAACTGTTAAATAAACTGATAAATAACAAATTTAAGGTTAGGGTTAGCTTTAGGGTTAGGGTCAGGATCAGGGTGGGTCGGTGGGTCGGTGGGTCGGTCTGTCGGACAGTCGGTCGGTCTTGGCGGTAGGGCAAAGGATGCTGTGGCAGATCGGTCGGGCTGTCGGTAGGCCGAAGGATGCTGTGGAGGATCTGTCGGGCTGTCGGTGGGTCGTGAGAGAGGTCGGGCAGCCGGTGGATGGTAAGAGTGGTCGGACGGCCGGTGGATGCTGTGATGTGTTGATCGGGCTGCCTGTAGGCCAGGGTTGCAGCAAGCGAGTGGGCGGTCTGATGGAACCAGCGCTATGGTGGTGCTGAAGGCTGCCCGGGCGGCGTGCAGGGCAGTGCTGCTCCCAACCATCATCACCACGATGACTGAGAAGGGCATGCTGGCCGAGGTGGACGCGCTGAGCTGCCACACTTACGGAGCCGGTAGCCGGTCCCAAAGCGGCTCCAGCCGTGGGCAGCTCTGGAAGGGTTAGGGTTAAGGCTAGGCATTTTCCTGTCAGTGGAAGATGCCTTAGCTTTCCCCCAGCCTGGCACTTCCCCAGTCCCACTATGGCTGTGACCCCCACTCTGCACACTGGCAGTCAGTGGGGTTCAGTAAACGGGAGAACCCACAGGAACTGCCCTCGCCCATTAATTAGGCTGGTTCAGGAGCCGGACCTCTGCGGCAGTCTCATTCAAAATACACACAATTATATTAATTATATTATTTATTTATTTATTTTTTAAGTTAAATTTTATCAGAGGCATGTACATATCATAGTCCGAACCACTACAAACTTTGTTAAACGGTTAGATATTAAAAATCCAGGATTCCAGGGACTCTGCTACCAATGTAGCTGGGGTCTGCATTTATCGGTTACATATTAACATTGACTCTAATTAATATTATTATTTTTTTTTAATAGATAGAAAAAATAAAGAAAAAGAAAAGAAAATTAGAGAAATAGAATAAACTATCCATAATACAACTTAGGAAATAGGTCCGTAGGTAAGAAAGCATAACTATTCATCTAGTCCTGGGTTCAAGCTTCCGTCAGGTATCAGCGCCGGCCCATTCTACCCCTTCAAATAATCTATGAACGGAGACCATATTCTAGTAAATAATTCTGGTTTGTCAATTAAGACAAATCTAATTTTTTCCAGATTTAAGGTCTCCGACCTCCATAATCCACATTTTGATTGTGGGGGATGCAGGGGTTTTTCCACAATTTTAATATTAATTTTTTCCCAGTTATTATACTATAATCAAGGAAATTTCTTTGGTTTATTGTAAGTTTTAGGTATTGTTCAGATGTGCCCAGTATTATTAATTTAGGGTCGGGCTCCAGTTGAGTATGAACCACTACGGAAATAATTTTATAAATATCCACCCAAAATGTTTTAATTTTTATGCAACTTACAAAGGTATGGATTAAATTAGTCTCAGAATATTGACATTTATCGCAGATAGGAGAAATATTAGGAAAAATTGTATTTTTGTTTTAGAATAATGCAATCTATGTAATATTTTTAATTGTATTTAAGAATGTCTGTCGTTTAACAAACATTGATGTACATGTTGTAAACTTTCATCCCAAATATCTTTCGTTATGGGTTGAACTAATTCATTTTCCCATGCTTATCTATGTAATTCCGTCGACGGATTCTCACTATCTAAAAGAATATTATAAATGTAAGATATTAATTTGACTGTGTTGGGGTGTTTATTCAAACATTCATCTAGCATCTCTGGCTCTCTAGTTCTATATTCTTGTGTATGTGATTTAACATAATCTTTCAGTTGCAAATATCTAAAAAAATTATTTGAATGTAATCCATAATTCTGTTGTACCTCCTGAAAGGAAAGGAACACACCTTTTCTATAAAGATTAATTATATTATTTTTATATAATATAATCATACATAATTATATATGATTACAGTCATATTCACGTCATATACAGTCATATATATATGGTATAATAATATATGGTTTAAATAGACTGCAACACGGAAATAAGTTCCCATGGTGTAATATGGGCATCGGACACTAGATGGTGCTTACTTTTTTATCATTTCTAATTAGTTTAATTAATTAATGTGCAACTTTTGGCACTGACACGTTATGACTTCCGTCTCAATTGTATTTTATCTAAATCTGTGCAAAATATAATGTAGTTCCGAGACATGGATCACGAAATTTGATTTCTAGACACATTTTTGATGCTCGGCCCACAGCCTACATGTCATAATTCAGTAGCACAAGTATTATACATCAGAAATGACATGGGCTTCAAAAGCAAGAGCAGGTCTTCACAGCGCCTTGCTTAGTCATACTGAACCAATCACTTCAATCACCACCGATGTTCTCAATTCTTATGCCAGTTACCTCCTTTCTTTCATAATGAGGAAAGGATGTCTGACCCAGATTCAATCATCAGTCCATAAAGCACATCACCCATGGCAAATTGTATTATCAGTAATGAAAGATGCATGGATCCTGATCCCATCATCTACCCAGCCACTACAGCCACAGAGAAGGCCAAGACCAATCAACCCAAGCGGCCCCACTACTTTAATAGAATCATTGCTTCAGGAGTTGTACGCTTTGTGTTACCTGTGCAACGTATTTATATAGAAAGCCACATTGTTTGCATGCATATGATTCTGCAAATAACATACCAACATAACATGGAGTCTACCAACATTCCCCCCACCATCACCACCCATAGTCCCACACAAAACTGGTTTGGATCCCATAGAGGTATTTTGAATCAGACAGCATCAAATATGTGTTAAAGAAGGAACTGCACATGCTGGAATATGCAATCAAGTTCAATCAATTTCTAATTTAACAAATGATCTAAATGTTGTCCCTGGGGAAGACTGCCATTTGTACACCTACTGCAACCTACAGCTAATGTATTAATAAAATGCCACACGCCGTTAAGGATGGATAAAGTTTTGGCAGAGCTGATATTTCCCAAAAGCATATATGTTTCATAGGTCAATATGGACAATAGGACTGATTAATGAAGAGATATTCCATGCAGCACGTTTTGTTCACTAAACTCCTTCATTTTCACTAAACTACTTCATATACAAAACAAAAGGGGAACATTTAGAATCATTGTAAAATCTAGACAGTTGGAAAAGCACAGTCACAGATGAAAACTTACTTTTATCTTTTGCTCTTCCACGCTAATACACCCATTGCCACTTAATTTGCATTCCAGTCTCCTGATGCTGGTTCTAATCGACCACATCCACCTCTGCAATATAGAGTCCCAGGTGCTAATGTACCACAACCTGACCAATGATTCTGCCAATCCTAATCCAGTTATTCATGCTGCTCCCATCCCTCACCACCGCCAATACCATCTATGTGTCTGTCAATCCTGCCCCTCACAACCACATTACAAAAAGTAGCTCCCAATTGCCCCCCGGCTTACAAAATATTAGGCTCCAAATTCAGCTGGCAACAGTCCAGGCTCAATTCAGCTTGTGACCAATGTCTCTCTGAACCTGACCTCAGGGAAAAGCAACTGATGGCATATTTAAGGTTGCAAAATGTGCAATTTGCAGTTCCTTGTGCCCAATGACTTATCAAATCTTCATTGTAGGATCAACAACAAAATTGCTGTGCCCACCTTCAGCATTTTTGGGACATTCGAATCTCAATGCACTAGAACACCAGAAAATCGTAGATCCTTCACATTTGCCCCACATTAAATATGATCATAATTGGTCTATGTGGGCGTCAACTCTACTACCCAGTCATTTTCCTTTTGCCTTCAATGCCTCGATCTATCATATATTTGTCTGAAGAAGGGTCTCGATCCAAAACATCACCCATTCCTTCTCTCCAGAGATGCCGCCTTTCCCACTGAGTTACTCCAGCATTTTGTGTCTACCTTCGAATTAAACCAGCATCTGCAGTTCTTTCCTTCACATATATTTACCCACCTCTGATGATTCACCTTCTTCCACCACTAGTTTAGATAAACTATGGAATAATGGAAAGAAATAGTAGGGGGTGGAAACACAAATAAAATACAGCAATATGGTATTTTTGTCTTTTTATGTAGGCAATTGAATTAATAATGTTATAGATTTGATCATTCTCTCCCACCTCAGCATAAACAAAATATTATTTATTAAATTGGCAACCAAAGTAAAATATTGCACATTTATGAACAGGGGAAACCTGTTGACTGCTTCCTCCATAAAACTGGCAAATTGTTTGATATACTGTCATTAAACTGTCAGGGAACTATTCAATTAAATGTCAGTGAACTGAAGAAGTTGACATTTCCAGGCCTTCTAAATTAATAACCACACTTTATAAAATAATGACAGAAATTATATTTTTTATACCTGAAGAAAGGAACTTGAAAAAGCTCAAAACCTGTCATTGATATTCAGTAAGATTAACTCTCATTCATCTAAATCCAATGAATATAAACCTAACCTGTTAAATCATTTCTCACAGGATGCATTCTCCACATCTGGGATATATTTCAGTGAACTTTCCCTGAACCATCTCCAATATATCTTCCCATAAATATTAAGATCAACACAGTGTGTTGTAATATGTCATAGAATAAGCTGTTAATCACTTTTTTATGGCCAGTGAACTGGAATATAAACAACTATTAATTATCCATGCCCACTAGAACATCCCGATATTAAGCTGGCTTGAGTTTGGTGAACAACTGCTGCATTGTCCCCAGTTTATCCTCTGGAGTCATAGAACCATATGTTTACTGGTCTTATGATCCTGGCCGTGGAATAAGCTAAGTCTCCTGTTGCCACTTGTCTGGGGCACTTTTCTCATACATATGTGTGTACGTACAGAAGATTGTCTTTGTCTTTCTTCATCATCTTTGAGTTGTTGATGAATTGTTTCCACTACAATTCTGTTGAGATCTAGGGTGGCTGAAAAGTACCATGCATTAAGGTGGGATGGGACAGTTGAGCGGGTCATTATAGAAACATAGAAAATAGGTGCAGCAGTAGGCCATTCGGCCCTTCGAGCCTGCACCGCCATTTAACATGATCATGGCTGATCATCCAACTCAGTATCCTGTACCTGCCTTCTCATCATACCCCTGATCCCTTTAGCCACAAGGGCCACATCTAACTCCCTCTTAAATATAGCCAATTAACTGGCCCTAACTACTTTCTGCGGCAGAGAATTCCACAGATTCACAGATTCACCACTGTGTGAATTTTTTTTTCTCATCTCGGTCCTAAAAAACTTCCCCCTTATCCTTAAACTGTGACCCATTGTTCTGGACTTCCCCAACATCAGGAACAATCTTCCTGCATCTAATCTGTCCAACCCTTAAGAATTTTGTACGTTTCTATAAGATCCCTCCTCAATCTTTTAAATTCTAGCAAGTACAAGCTGAGTCTATCCAGTCTTTCTACATATGAAAGTCCTGCCATCCCAGGAATCAGTCTGGTGAACCTTCTCTGTATTCCTCTATGGCAAGAATGTCTTTCCTCAGATTAGGAGACCAAAACTGTACACAATACTCCAGGAGTGGTCTCACCAAGGCACTGTACAACTGCAGTAGAACCTCCCTGCTCCTATACTCAAATCCTTTTGGTATGGATTCGATTTATTCAATGCCTGCTGCACCTGCAAGCCTACTTTCAATGACTGGTGTACCATGACACCTGGGTTTCGTTGCATCTCCCCTTTACCTAATTGGCCTCCATTCAGATAATACCCTACTTTCTTGTTCTTGTCACCAAAGTGGATAACCTCACATTTATCTACATTATACTGCATCTGCCATGCATTTTCCCACTCACCCAACCTATCCAAGTCGCCTTGCAGCCTCCCAGCATCCTCCTCACAGCTAACACTGCCCCCCAGCTTCGTGTCATCCCCAAATGTGGACATGTAACATTCAATTTCCTCGTCCAAATCATTAATATATATTGTAAGTAGATATAACACATCCACTGGTCCTCCCTTATCCACTCTACTAGTTACATTCTCGAAAAATTCTATAAGATTCGTCAGAAATGATTTACCTTTCATAAATTCATGCTGACTTGTCCAATGATTTCACCACTTTCCAAATGTGCTGCTATCCCATCTTTAATAACTGACTCTAGCATTTTCCCCACTACCGATGTTAGACTAACTGGTCTGTAATTCTCCGTTTTCTCTCTCCCTCCCTTTATAAAAGGTGGGATTACATTAGCTACCCTCCAATCCTCAGGAACTACTCCAGAATCTAAAGAGTTTTAAAAAAATGTCACTATTTCTGGGGCTACTTCCTTAAGCACTCTGGGATGCAGCCTATCTGGCACTGGGGATTTATCGGCCTTTAATCCATTCAATTTACCGAACACCACTTCCCGACTAACCTGGATTTCACTCAGTTCCTCCATTTCTTTGACCCCCCGGTCCCCTGCTATTTCCGGCAGATTATTTATGTCTTCCTTAGTGAAGACAGAACCAAAGTATTTTTTTCAATTGGTCTGCCATGTCCTTGTTCCCCATGACCAATTCACCTGTTTCTGACTGCATGGGACCTACATTTGTTTTAACTGATCTTTTTCTCTACACATATCTATAAAAGCTTTTGCAGTCAGTTTTTATGTTCCCTGCCAGTTTTCTTTCATAATCTATTTTCCCTTTCCCAATTAAGCCCTTTGTCCTCCTCTGCTGGGCTGAATTTCTCCCAGTCTTCTGGTAGGCTGCTTTTTCTGGCTACTTTGTATGCTTCATCTTTTGTAGTGATACTATCCCTGATTTCCCTTGTTATCCACAGATGCTCTACCTTCCCTGATTTATTCTTTTGCTAAACTGGGATGAACAATTGTTGTAGTTCATCCATGCGGTCTTTAATTGTCTTCCATTGCATATCCACCGTCAACCCTTTAAGAATCAATTGCCAGTCTATCTTGGCCAATTCACATCTCATACCCTCAAAGTTAGCTTTCTTTAAGTTCAGAACCCTTGTTTCTGAATTAACTATGTCACTCTCCATCCTAATGAAGAACTCAACCATATTATGGTAACTCTTGCCCAAGGGGCCATGCACAACAAGACTGCTAACTAACCCTCCCTCATTACTCAATACCGAGTCTAGAATAGCCTGCTCTCTCGTTAGTTCCTCTCCATGTTGGTTTAGAAAACTATCCCACATACATTCCAAGAAATCCTCTTCCACAGCACCCCTGCCAATTTGATTCACCCAATCTATATGTAGATTGAAGTCACCCATTATAATTGTTTTACCTTTGTTGCACGCATTTCTAATTTCCTGTTTGATGCCAGTCCCAGCTCCACTACTACTGTTAGGTGGCCTGTACACAACTCCCACTAGCGTTTTCTGCCCCTTAGTGTTTCGCAGCTGTACCCATATCGATTCCACATCCTCCAAGCTAATGTCCTTTCTTTCTATTGCGTTAATCTCCTCTCTAAACAGCAACGCTACCCCACCTCCTTTTCCTTTCTGTCTATCCCTCCTGAATATTGAATATCCCCGGATGTTCAGCTCCCAGCCTTGGTCACCCTGGAACCATGTCTCCATGATCCCAACTTTATCATATAATTAATTCATCTGCACATTCAACTCATCCACCTTATTATGAATGCTCCTTGCATTGAGACATAAAGCCTTCAGGCTTGTTTTTACAACACTCATACCCCTTATACAATTATGTTGAAAAGTGTACCTTTTTGATTTTTGCCCTGGATTTGTCTGCCTGCCACTTTTACTTTTCGCCTTGCTACCTATTACTTCTACCCTAATTTTACACCCCTCTGTCTCTCTGCTCATGCTCCCATCCCCCTGCCACATTAGTTCAAATCCTCCCCGACAGCACTAGCAAGCACTCCCGCAAGGACATTGGTTCCATTGCAGCCCAGGTGCAGACCATCCTGTTTGTACTGGTCCCACCTCCCCCAGAACTGGTTCCAATGCCCAAGAAATTTGAAATGCTCCCCCTTGCACCATTTTTCAAGCCACGTATTCATCTGAAATATCCTCCTATTTCTACTCTGACTAGCACGTGGCACTGGTAGTAATCCAGAGAGTCATGGAATCATACTGCATGGACCCATGCCCTTTGGCCCAACTTGCCCATGCTGACCAAGATGCCCTATCTACAATAGTCCCACCTGCTTCTAACCCTTTAAGTCTTTCCTATCCATGTACCTGTCCAAAAGTATTTTAAATGTTGCTATAGTGCCTGCCTCAACTACCTCACTTGGCAGGTCGTTCCATATACCCAACACTCTTGTGCAAAATAATTGCTGCTCAGGGTTCCTAACAAATCTTTTCCCTCTCACCTTAAACCTATGTCCTATGGTTCTTGATTCTCTTAATCTACATAAAATACTGTGGATTCACCCTACCTATTCCCCTCATGATCTTATACTCCTATTTAGGATCACCCCTCATTCTCCTGCGATCCAATGAATAAAATCCTAGCTAGCCTAACCTTTCCCTATAGTGCAGGCCCTCATGTCCTGGCTATATCCTAGTAAATCTTCTCTGCTCTGTTTCCAGCTGAACACTAGCTTATGGGAAATAAAAAGGAGACCAAACCTGAATACAATTCTCCAGATATGGCCTCACCAATGTCTTGTATGACAGTAACATAACATCCCACCTTCTATATTCAATACCCTGACTGATGGAAGCCAACGTCACATCTGCCTGCATTTGGCTCACATCCCTCTAAACCTATTCTATCCATGTACCTGTTTAAATGTTTCTTAAACTTGCGATTGTACCTGCCTCAACTACCTCCTCCGGAAATTAATTCAATACACCCACACACTTTGTGTAAAAAAAGTTACCCCTCAGGTTCCTATTAAATCTTCCCCCGCTCACATTAAACTTATGCCCTCTGGCTCTCGATTCCCCTACTCTGGGGACGAGATTCTGTGTGTTTACCCGATCTATTCCTCACATGATTTTGTATATCTCTATAAGATCACCTAACATCCTCCTGTGCTCCGAGGAATAAGTCCCAGCCTGCTCAACCTCTCCCTGTACCTCAGACCCTCGAGTCCTAGGCAACATCCTCACAAATCTTCTTCGCACCCTTTCCATCTTGACAACATCTTTCCTATAACATGGTGCCGAAAACTGAACACAAATAAGGTGGCCTCACCAACATCTTATATAACTGCAACATGACCTCTCAACATCCATACTCAATACTCTGACTTGAAGGCTAATGTGCCGAAAAAGCAAATTTTATTTCAAAGTCATGTAAGTGGCTACGTGAAGAAGCCCGCCAGCCCGCATGCGCGTCAATACGTCTAACACATTGCGTGCCGTACGGGAGCAGTCAAACTGCTCTAGCAGATAAGTCAATTTCTTTCCTGCGGTCCACTCTGATAGCGGGCCCGAAGTAGCTATGGCCGCCGTGAAAGCTCCATTAGGAGCTAGAGATTTATTTTGTGGAGCCGTCGAGCGATAGGAGTGGGGTTTTGTGGCAACTACCGCTCGAGCTCCGACTGCCACTTGAGCTCCGTTCGGGAGCAAGCGGCCATGTTTGCAGGCCACTCTGGAGCTCCATACGAGCTAGGTTTGTGGCCATTTGCCGTTCAAGCTCCAACTGCCGCTGGAACTCCACACGGGGGCAAGCGGCTGAATTTTGCACGCCGCTGTGGGGCTCCATAGATGCTGGATTCACGGCGGCTGCCACACGAGCTCTGAACGCAGGCAGCCGAAGTTGGACGTGGTGTGTGGATCCAAAGGAGCGTGGGGCTCCGTAAGAAGCTAGGATTCATAATTGCGGCAGGAGGTGAGTTAAAAATAGCCGCAGGTAAGCTCAGCTGCCGCAACACCGACAGCTATGCTGCAGCAGCATATAGTGCATGTTTATTTCGGGAATATAACAATATATCATATACCAATAAAGTTTACATTAAAATGATAATTACACAAGACATATACATTATCATGTATACCATTGGTGAAATTAATCTTGCCATTGCAAGTCCAGAGCTCCTGGCTTAAGAAGCCTATCAGACACCAGTGGGAGCGACACCTAGTAATTTCCGCTTACTGGAGGGGACTGTTGGGGATTCTTTATAAGATTTCAACTATCTGCATAACGATAAGCAGTTGAATGTCTGATTTAATGGCAATATGCTTCTTTTAATCATGTGAATGTAATTGTCGATGGCAACACCTGGCAGGGTTGCAGTATTTCTCCCACTCTGTCTAGCGGTCTATCAGGAAGAGGTGACTCCAATAAATGCCAGCTCATCTGAGTCATATGTGAGCCAGAGACGCTCCAGTCCTTCTGTAAAACTCAGTTGGAGCTCCAGAAGGGAATAAGGAATCAGAGTCACCAGCAAGTGCAACCTGTCTGGTAAGTTAAAGATGATGCCAACAGAGCTCCTATATGCACAGCTAGTCCCGGTCGACTGCTGAAGGAAGCAGCCTGACAACCACAAGTCATAAAACATAGAAACATAGAAATCAGGTGCAGGAGTAGGCCATTTGGCCCTTCGAGCCTGCACCGCCTTCAATATGATCATGGCTGATCATCCAACTCAGTATCCCGTACCTGCCTTCTCTCCATACCCTCTGATCCCCTTAACCAAAAGGGCCACATCTAACTCCCTCTTAAATATAGCCAATGAACTGGCCTCAACTACCCTCTGTGGCAGAGAGTTCCAGAGACCCACCACTCTCTGTGTGAAAAAAGTCCTTCTCATCTCGGTCCTAAAGGATTTCCCCCTTATCCTTAAGCTGTGACCCCTTGTCCTGGACCTCCCCAACATTGGGAACAATCTTCCTGCATCTAGCCTATCCAACCCCTTAAGAATTTTGTAAGTTTCTATAACATCCCCTCTCAATCTCCTAAATTCTAGAGAGTATAAACCGAGTATATGCAGTCTTTGTTCATAAGACAGTCCTGACAGCCCAGGAATCAGTCTGGTGAACCTTCTCTGCACTCCCTCTATGGCAATAATGTCCTTCCTCAGATTTGGAGACCAGAACTGTAAGGCAATACTCCAGGTCTCACCAAGACCCTATACAACTGAAGTAGAACCTCCCTGCTTCTATATTCAAATCCTTTTCCTATGAGAGCTTACATACCATTCGCTTTCTTCACTGCCTGCTGCACCTGCATGCCTACTTTCAATGACTGATGTACCATGACACCCAGGTCGCGCTGCATCTCCCCTTTTCCTAATCGGCCTCCATTTAGATAATAGTCTGTTTTCCTATTTTTGCCACCAAAGTGGATAACCTCACATTTATCCACATTATACTGCATCTGCCAAACATTTGCCCACTCACCCAGCCTATCCAAGTCACCTTGCAGTCTCCTACAGCTAACATTGCCCCCCAGCTTCGTGTCATCCGCAAACTTGGAGATATTGCCTTCAATTCCCTCATCCAGATCATTAATGTATATTGTAAATAGCTGGGGTCCCAGCACTGAGCCTTGCGTTACCCCACTAGTCACTGCCTGCCATTGTGAAAACGACCCGTTTACTCCTACTCTCTGCTTCCTGTTTGCCAGCCAGTTCTCTATCCACATCAATACTGAACCCCCAATGCCGTATGCTTTAAGTTTATATACCAATCTCTTATGTGGGACCTTGTCGAAAGCCTTCTGGAAGTCCAGATATACCACATCCACTGGTTCTCCCCTAACCACGCTACTAGTTAGATCCTCAAAAAATTCCACAAGATTCGTCAGACATGATTTATCGTTCGTAAATCCATGCTGACTTTGTCCAATGATTTCACCACTTTCCAAATGTGCTGCTATCCCATCTTTAATAACTGACTCTAGCAGTTTCCCCACTACCGATGTTAGACTAACTGGTCTG
This sequence comes from Raja brachyura, assembly GCA_963514005.1. The sequence continues at coordinate 65,181,796 of OY740781.1, read as the reverse complement.
TAATTCCCCGATTTCTCTCTCCCCCCCCTTCTTAAAAAGAGGGGTTACGTTTGCTATCCGCCAATCCTCAGGAACTACTCCAGAATCTAAAGAGTTTTGAAAGATTATCACTAATGCATCCACTATTTCCGGAGCTACTTCCTTAAGTACTCTGGGATGCAGCCTATCTGGCCCTGGGGATTTGTCGGCGTTTAATCCATTCAATTTACCCAACACCACTTCCCGACTAACCTGGATTTCACTCAAGTCCTCCTTTGACCCGCGGTCCCCTGCTATTTCCGGCAGATTATTTATATCTTCCTTAGTGAAGACGGAACCTAAGTAGTTATTCAATTGGTCCGCCATGTCCTTGTTCCCCATTATCAACTCACCTGTTTCTGACTGCAAGGGACCTACATTTGTTTTAACTAATCTCTTTCTCTTCACGTATCTATAAAAACTTTTGCAGACAGTTTTTATGTTCCCTGCCAGTTTTCTTTCATAATCTATTTTTCCTTTCCTAATCAAGCCCTTTGTCCTCCTCTGCTGGTCTCTGAATTTCTCCCAGTCCTCTGGTATGCTGCTTTTTCTGGCTACTTTGTACGCATCATCCTTTGCTTTGATACTATCCCTGATTTCCCTTGTTATCCACGGATGCACTACCTTCCCTGATCTATTCTTTTGCCAAACTGGGATGAACAATTTTTGTAGTTCATCCATGCAGTCTTTAAATGTCTTCCATTGCGTATCCACCGTCAACCCTTTTAGAATTGATTGCCAGTCAATCTTGGCCAATTCACGTCTCATACCCTCAAAGTTACCTTTCCTTAAGTTCAGAACCATTGTTTCTGAATTAACAATGTCACTCTCCATCCTAATGAAGAACTCAACCATATTATGGTCACTCTTGCCCAAGGGGGCACGCACAATAATACTGCTAACTAACCCTTCCTCATTACTCAATACCCAGTCTAAAATAGCCTGCTCTCTCATTGGTTCCCCTACGTGTTGATTTAGATAACTATCCCGCATACTTTCCAAAAAATCCTCTTCCTCAGCATCCCTGCCAATTTGATTCACCCAATCTATATGTAGATTGAAGTCACCCATTATAACTGTTTTGCCTTTGTCGCACGCATTTCTAATTTCCTGTTTAATACCATCCCCAACTTCACTACTACTGTTAGGTGGCCTGTACACAACTCCCACTAGCGTTTTCTGCCCCTTAGTGTTTCGCAGCTCTACCCATACCGATTCCACATCCTCCAAGCTAATGTCCTTCCTTTCCATTGCGTTAATCTCCTCTCTAACCAGCAACGCTACCCCACCTCCTTTTCCTTTCTCTCTATCCCTCCTGAATATTGAATATCCCTGGATGTTCAGCTCCCAGCCTTGGTCACCCTGGAGCCATGTCTCCGTGATCCCAACTATATCATACTCATTAATAGCTGTCTGCACGTTCAACTCCTCCACCTTATTACGAATACTCCTTGCATTGAGACACAAAGCCTTCAGGCTTGTTTTTACAACGCTCTTATCCCTTATACAATTTTGTTGAGAAGTGGCCCTTTTTGATTTTTGTCCTGGGCAAAGTCAGGGCAAAGTCAAAGCCATGTCTCAACCAAAACATCTGATGAATCAGATGGTGGCACAAGATCAGGGTTGCAATATTTCTCCCACTCGTATGGAAAGAGTAGTGGAGATGGTGCCAAAGTATATGCACACATGCCTGAGGCAGCTCCTGGTTCAGGGTGGCATAACTCCACCTGCTTGGATGTATGAAGTAATGGAGATGGAGTCATATATATTATGCTCTGGGTTACTGAAGCATGCACAGACAGTTTGAGGCATACGGATATGGCAACGCCTGGTTCAGGATGCAATTTTTCTCCCACTCGAAAAGAAGTGTCAGAGATCAGTACAAACTCAGTATGACTCCAAACATGACCCTGAACATGACTATGTGCCGGGACCCCATGCTGTCATTCATGATGTACGACAATCGCATGAGGAAAAGCTGTGTGCTCTTGCCTGTAAAATTGCTGCTCCCTCGGGGATGGACAAGCCACTACGAGAGGTTGGCCAGCTGGAGAAATGACAAGCATGATGGACAGAGTCTGCAAATGGAACTTCGCTGAAGCTCCAACAAAGGAAATCGACCTGGGGTTGGAGACGCTGGTAAGTAAGGTTGCGTTATTAACCTCCGTAAACTCCGAAATGAAACAATCTGTCGGCCCAGCTTGGGTTTACTGCCAGCATGGGGTGGCTAGTCGTTTTCACTGTCTCTGGGATAAGATCAGGTGCTGCTTTATCATTTCAGTAATACCATAAGTGGGACATAAATGATTAGATCTTCACCCCCTATTCTCCAACATTATGCAGGGTGTCTTTCAGTTGACCACTCTAATAGCCCATAATGTATAATGTATGATACGTATCAGTTATAACTTGTTATGCAAATATGCCTCAAAATATTTCCTGATGGGACCAGTATCTTAAGATGATTATGTTTTCAGCAGCTGATCTCAGCATAAAGAACGCAGCCTTACTCAATCTCTGGCTTAGTCTCTACGTCATACTGACATTAGGGTAGCTTGTTATGGAAATAATCTCATAAGCAAATGAGCAGGATTACGTGCATTTGAGGTTGACGGGATACCCACCAGAGCAGAGATCAGGGATGTCATTAGGTATACAAGTCCACTCGGTTGCTAGTGCCTATGAAATGGAAGATAGTTCTTTTGCTTCAATACTCTGAAGATATTACTGATGGCTCATTAGCAGCCAATGCAATGGATTTCCCTTTCATCATACAGCATGAGGTTTACATAGTGCAAATTAATAAATTATAAAATTTGGTGGAATATGTCTGGATATTTGCAGATAGACTTATGCACGTTGTTGCATACGTTATTGTCTAACTCAACAGTCTATTGGGACTACAGGCCACTTTAGAGCAATGGCCATGTATGCAAGTGAGCATCATGATATTAATAACTCATGTTTTTCCTAGCATTAATGGTTTATCTGTTTAAGTGTTTCACACACAGATTGTCTCACTGCATGAAACCACAGAGCTTTGAAATCTTTACGTAGTCACTCACGTGACTTCGAAATAAAATAGAAAGATTAAACAAGGACTTAGCAGTTTGAAGTTTGATCTTTATTTTATGAGATGTTGCAATGAGGGATTACGTGCCCTCCCAACCCTATTCTCATGAAGATCATTCGGTAGTTCTAGCCTTCTATCTTTCTATAGCTTAGGTCAGCAACTATTCTGTGGTTTCATACAGATACTTTGAAGATCGACGCGCATGCGGGCTGGCGGGCTTCTTCACGTAATCCCTCATCGCAGTTGTACAGGGCTGAGTATTGTGTGCAGTTTTGGTCTCCTATTTTGAGAAAGGACATTCTTGCTATTGAGGGCGTGCAGCGTAGGTTCACCAGGTTAATTTGCCGGGATGGCGGGAATGTACAGAAAAGTGTGAGGTGTTGCATTTTGGAACTTCAAAAAAGGGCAGGCCTCTGGGTAGTGTTGTAGAGCAGAAGGATCTCGGTGCATGGTTCCTTAAAGGTTGAGTCGCAGGTAGAGGTAAGGTGGTCAAAAAGGCTGCAGTGTAGGTTCACAACGTTAATTCCCGGGATGGCGGGAATGTCATATGATGAGAGAATGGAGCGATTGGGCTTGTATTCACTGGAATTTAGAAGGATGAGAGGGGATCTTATAGAACCATATAAGATTGTTAAGGGCTTGGACACAGTAGACGCAGGAAACATGTTCCCGATGTTGGGGGAGTCCAGAACCAAGGGCCACAGTTTAAGAATAAAGGATAGGCCATTTAGAACGGAGATGAGTAAAACAAAATTAATCCAGAGAGTTGTGGAATTCTCAGCCTCAGAAGGCAGTGGGGGCCAATTCACTGGATACATTCAAAAGAGAGTTAGATACTCTTAGGGCTAGCGGGAATCAAGGGGTATGGGGAGAAGGCAGGAATGGGGTCCTGATTGTGGTTGATCAACCATGATCACATTGAATGGTAGTGCTGGCTCAAAGGGCCGAATGGCCTACTCCTGCACCTATTGTCTATGTAACAAAGTATTTATGTATCCTATCTCAGCCTCATCATATATTTTGAATAGTCCCATAAGATTGTATTATTTTATTTAAGCAGCCAAGTGAGGGGCATCTCATCTGCGTGACAATGGAGGAGTACAAGGCAAAGAGCAAGTCTGGTAGGCATGGTAGGCATGGAGAGAAATAGCCAGGGCATTGTAGTGGTGATAAGTCCAGCCATTCAATTTTCTGCATCCTCTATTTCTGCCACTATCCTACATAATTTGGTACAGGATAGTGAAACATGTATACCGAATTAAACAGATTCAGAAAAGTAATCGAGGGAAATAAATTAGTTAAAATAATTAGTTAAAATAGAGAAGTAAGTGTATCTTATATTTTATTTTGCATACCTTAAAAATTGATATTGTTTACAATATATGTTAGACAAAAGTTGGGAATAATTTATTGACTACTGTTTTTCCCTTTTGCACCTATGAATTCTGTATTGTTTCTATTATGTTTTGATTACGGAAAAAAAACAAGAGAGCTGTGTAACACTTGAACACTTACTTTGAGACAGCAAAATTAGAAAATTTCTAAATCCACTATCTGGAAACAATGATCTATTCACATCAATCTGGTAAAACTGAAATGACATTAACAATGTGTCTATAACTGCACCCAGCCATGGCAACATTGGGAAATAAACATTTTGGTAATACACTGGGATTAGGTTTGAACTTTTTGCCTCCAAGATTTGTTGTACGATATACAGTAGTGCATTCCAGAGAAGATCATGAAAGGAGCCTGTAATAAATTCATTTAAAACTGGATGATGATCCTTCCTGCTGATTACATGTCATAAACAACCACAAACGGCTAACCTTGTCAAGTCAAAGTCAAACAAACTTTATTGTCATTTAAAAATACATCGATATATGCAATTCCAAACGAAATTCCGTTGCATTTGGCTCCCTGTGCAACACGATAATTAACAGAAGGATAAAATGGAAAAAAAAATGGATAAAAGGATAAAAGGATAAAATAGACAATGGTGGCAGCCCATTACATGGCATTCAGGAGTCTGATGGCTCGTGGGAAGAAGCTGTTGTAGAACCTTGATGTTCTGCTCCTTATGCTACGATATCTTTTGCTCGAGGGCAGCATAGTGAACAGTCCGTGATGGAGATGTGTGGGGTCTTTTATAATACTGCTGGCCTCAGACATGCAACGTTTGGTCGCAATATTCCCGATTGAGGGGAGAGAAGTCCTGATGATTTTTTCCACTGTCCTCACCACTCTCTGCACGGACTTCCAGTCGGAGGCTTTACAGTCCTCAAACTAGACAGAGATACTGCTGGTTAAAATACTCCCACCCCAAGTGGATCTGCACCCCAAGGAACTTAGTGCTACTGACCACCTCCATATCGCTGTCATTGATGTGAAGTGGTGTGGGACTGTGCCAGTTTTTCCTGAAGTCGACGATGACCTCCTTTGTTTTTTCGACATTCAGGATCAGGTTGTTCATATTGCACCAGTCCACCAGTTGTTTCACCTCCTCCCTGTAAGCCAGCTCATTGTCGTCCCGGATGAGGCCCACCACTGTGGTGTCATCTGCGTACTTCATGATGTGGTTTGTACTAAACCTGCACAACAGCCGTGGGTCATCAGGGTAAACAGCAGTGGACTCAGGACACAGCCCTGAGGGGAGCCGGTGCTCAGAGAGATGATGTTAGAGGTGTTAGTGGGGTCTGTCAGTGAGGAAGTCCAGTAGCCAGTTACACATGGGGGTGCTGAGGGATAATTGTGTTGAATGCTGAACTAAAATCCACGAACAGCATTCGCACATAAGTGTTCTTCTCCTCTAGATGTTCCAGACTCAGATGGAGTACGGAGGATATAGCGTCCTCTGTGGAGCGGTTTGTCCTGTAAGCAAATTGGTATGGGTCAAGTGTGGAGGGGAGTCTGGAGGTAATATGGTCCCTGACCAGCCTATCGAAGCACTTCATCATTATGGGAGTGAGTGCTACAGGGCGGTAATCGTTGAGACATTGTATATTGGATTTTTTTGAAGCAGTGTTAAGCCAACTGGATATCTATTTAATTGCCAAAAGAGCCAGAGGGATTATGAAGGGAACATATTCTATACGGGAAGTTATTAAGATCTGAAATGTGCTTGCTTGGTTGGTGAAAACAAATCTTATAGTAATTTCCCAGTAGGAATTAAGCATACACCTGTGAAGCAAAACTGGTGCAGAACTACAATGGGAAATGGGATGGCGAATGAATGGCACTCTTAAACAGTAGTGCAGGATCTTAGTCTGAGTGGCATTAACCTGTGGTGGAGTGGGAGATTGCAACCTTCACGTGGTCCACCCTGTTTCGACTAATGCAATCAACTCGTACACAAACAAGATCAAAAAGAACAAGTTTGCCTGTGCACGCCATATGCAAGAAGATGCACTCTGCAATTGAATCATTTTGTCATGCAGAAATGGAACAATATTGGCAATGGTGGTGGTGGAGCCAGTTATGATGTAGTCACTTTTAAATGGGTACATGAATATATAGGGAATGGAGGGATATGGATCACGTGCAAACAGAGGATATTATTTTAGTTGGCATCATGTTCGGCACCGAAATTGTGTGCCATAGGGACTGTATCTATGGAGTTGGATTGTGCAAGTTATATCTAAACTATTCAACAAATATATCTCTCCATGAAAATAGACCATCATTACTTTTGCTAAGATTTATATATTCTTCTCTCCACCTCCATTGAAATCCTAACCTTGGTTTATCTTTCTTAGTATTTGAAAATGTTCTTGGGGCATTCTCTTTCTATGGTTTGCATTTCATTTTTTCTTGTAAATCATTTAGGCTTGGGATTGCAGAAATATCTACCATCCTTGCAGAAAACTCTGAAGAATATAAAATCGTAGATGGAATGAGTGTGCTGAATGACTATGAGGAAATGTTTCTCATGTTTGTGTTACTCTCTTCCTCTGAAGAGGAGCAGTAGTAGACTTTCAATATTATCAAGCAAGTGGTAAATACTTTTGACTCTTAAAAAGGAAAGGGGTGGAAGGTTACCAAGGGTAGATGGGAATAAGGAGCTGAGTTTACAATTAGATCAGCCATATCCTTGTTGATGAATGGAACAGGTGTAAGAGGGCAAGTGGTCTATCTTGCTCGCAATTCATTATTTTTTGGTGTTTTGTGTAGCCATATTTTAATGACATGTCATAGCTTTATTTACTCAATTTCCCAATTGATAACTGATTTACCATGAAATGGCCCTTTGTAATTCTATGGTCGCACCTAACTGCTGTTAAAACTGTCTTTTTCATTGAATCATACACCACAGAAACAGGCTCTTTGGGTAGAAAGTCAGATCCTTTTATTTAGGATGTTAATATCAAATACTAGTGGGCATAGCTTTAGGTTCAGAGGGGCAAAGTTGAAAGGAGATGTCAGGGGCAAGTTTTTGCAGTAGATAGTGGGTGCCTGGAACGCGCTGCCAGCGGTGAAGGTGGAGGTAGAGTTGGCCATTTCACTTTTGAGCCATTACTTCAAATGGTGCTGAATGCTTGATTCACCATACTAACAAAACTGATTTGCATTAGGCTTACACAAGGAAACAGCTTCACTATGGCCCAGCAATAAATTGGTACGGCATATGTTTATTTGCACATTTGATCTTCAAACCAGTGGAATGTCTCATATACCTAACAAGCAGGTATCCTGCCGTCAAATCCTTGATTCGAAACACGGCTTGGTTAGATAAATGCAGGATGGATAATCAATGCTTACATCAAGGATTGAATTGTTCCTGATCTCTCAGCATTGTTTAATAGCTGTATTGCTGCAATATTTAGCCTAGTTTTCTCATAGTTTCTATTCCATTTCAGTCCAAAATCATTTGAAAATATGTTAAAGGCCAAACACAATTGACATTTACATTATGTAATGATTACTTTACTACTGAAGCTTTAAGCCAGGTGAACAAATGTGGAATGAAGAGCGTGGAGAAAGAGCTGAACACATGGTTTAGAGGGCAGAGCAGAGCCAATGATTATATTGTGCAATGGTCGCAATGGGATAAACAGGTGCTATGACAAGGAATACGTAGTCATAAAGAAAGCGAGAAGTGAAGCAATCAAAGTGTGTGGCTCGGCAGAAGTCAGAAGAGAACCGCTAAACACTTCAGTCAGCCTTAACTCTTCACCTATTTTCCATTTAACCTCATAATGATAGTTCTTTTTGCATGTTTTCATACAAAAACAATTAGCAAGGCTCAGAATATGGGGAGAGAGAAAATATTATTTTAAGGAGAATGGAGACAAGAGAGAGAAAGCACAATATCACATTTACCATCGACCATGCTACGGGGATCTGGTTATTGTTAAATAAAGCAAACTGACATCAACAATTGGCTGAACAAGCTGACATGCAGTTTCTAAAATGAAAATCTTCATACTCACCAGTCCTGCACTGCATTGAAAGATTCTTCATTTGTTATGTCGTACATTAGGATAAAGCCCATGGCACCACGATAATAGGCTGTGGTGATGGTCCTGTAGCGTTCCTGCCCTGCTGTGTCCTACAAAAAAACAAAGCTCAATCAATGACGCTCTGAAGCTTACTTCAAATCTGTTTTTGTTGTTGTGATTCAAACATAAATGCTGTTAAACCACAGGGATCTGTATGATTTCAAATGTATTCAGAATACATTGAAATGTATTGCCGTGCTGACAAGGCTTGCAAATTGGATTTTCTTTTTCATAAAACCTCAGTAAAAAAACATTAATGCAAATAAGCCAAAGCTAGTTATACATGGATACTAAGTGTCGGAATAACACTGTGGGCCAGGCAGCATCTCTGGAGAACATGGATTGGTGACATTTCGGGTGGGGCCCTTCTTCACACTGATTGTGGTAGGTGGTGGGGGAGAAAGCCCGAAGAAAGGGAGGGGCTGGACAACTCCTGGCAAGTGATATGCGGATACAGTTGAGGGAGAGTTTTGATGGTTGAACAAAGACTAGAGATGAAAAGACAAAAAGGGTGAGATAGAATACGAATTGTGAAGCCAGAGGCAGGAATATAGGTGAAAGTACAGGAAGAAAGTACCTAGAAGAAAGTCTTGAGCCAATACATCATCTATCAATGTTCTCCAGAGATTTAGTTTGTTTAAAGATACAGAGCGGAAACAGGCTCTTCGGCCCACCGAGTCTGCTCCGACCAGCAATCCTCGCAAAGCAACACTATCCTACACACAATTTACATTTATACCACAACAATTAACCTATAAACCTATCGTCTTTGGAGTGTGGGAGGAAACCGAAGATCTCGGTGAAAACCCACACGGTCATGGGGAGAACGTACAAACTCCGCACAGACAGCACCCGTAGTCAGGATCCAACCCGGGTCTCCGGTGCTGCAAGCGCTGTAAGGCAGCAACTTTACCACTGTGCCACCATGCTGCCCTGTTGCCTCTGTGTTGCCTGATGCAACATTCTTGCACTTTGAGTTCTATCGAAAACTATCAATTGATTAGAAATGTTTATTGCATAAGTTTATGATTTTCTGTAATGAGTTGTGATATATGTTATTGTATCTGATATGTTGCTGCAGAAGGAGGAAGAATGATTTTGTCTGAAAACAACTTGAAGCATGAGCACTCTTCAGTTTGAATATGTAGCATTGGTCAATCAGAATGGATTTCTTGATGGATAGGGTTCTTGCTTAGTAAGATTTAATCCGGAAATGGTTCTCAATCAAACTCATTGATTTGGTTTAAATGCTTGGCAGCCATCAATTACAGATTGCAAAAGACCATAAACAAATAGCTCCATATTATAAAAAAAGTTAAATTGTTCAGTTCAATTATTTAACAAACCCTGCAAATGTATTTTGGATATTTTCACCGCACTTTGACCAGTAGATATTTCTAAAGGAAGACTTATCTCCATAATCTTTGCTGCACTCCGCGGCTTGGCTCACTTATAAGCCATTAATTGCAAAAGTCAAAATTCAGCCAAAAAGATATACTTGAGATCATAAAGCTGCAATGTTCTCATCAATCAATCAATCAGTTTTATTCATCACTTGCACATAAAGTGCAAGTGAAATGAATTTGATAACATAATGATAATATAATGATAAAGGGATAATCAAATTTATTTCCATGAATCAAGTAGTTCACTCTACTCCATTACTTGTAGAAGGTATTTGCAATTTCACACTGACCTGATCCTCCCATAGTTATTTTATCTCTATATGGTACTAGATTCAGTGGGACCTGTTGGGTCCCAGTTACAGGGGAGGCCTGCCCCCCCAACATGGTGGTAGAGGGGGTGGGTGGGGAGGGGGGTGGGGGGTGTGGATGAAGGGGGAATGTGGGGGAGGGGGTGTTGGTGGGGGGGGGTGGGGGTGGAGGAGAGGGTGAGTAGGGGAGCGGTGGAGTGGGGGAGGGGGGTGTGGGGGAGGGAAGGTGTGGCGGAGGGAGGGTGGTCAGACAGGAAGTGGTCAAGATGAGAGTTTTAGTAATATACTAGACTAAGTGGGACCCGTTGGTCCCATGTTCACATGGGAGGGTTGGTCACTCACGGCTGGTGGGCTGGCAGTTGAGTCACGGCTATTCCTTGAAATTCCATTTCAAGCAGGGTGCAAGGCCACCGAATTTAAATGCAGTTTCCTACCATTTAAAGCAGGGTGCAAGGCCACCAAATTCAAGTGCAGTTTCTCACAACTTCAAGCAGGGTGCAAGGCCACTGAATTCAAATGCAGTTTCTGGCCACTTCAAGCAGGGTGCAAGGCCACCAAATTCAAGTGCAGTTTCACACCACTTCAAGCAAGGTGCAAGTCGTGACCTCTCCTTCCTCCATCTTGCAGAGACCGAGCCACACCCACACTTCCGGGTTTTATAGTCCCTCCCCCTCCCACCGGAAGGGGCGTGGCCTATGTGGTGTGATTGACAAGAGAGAGATCTCAACATTTTTTAAACACTAATAACACTTTTATTTTTCATTGCTGGGAAGAATCCTCTGCACCTGATGAGCTGAGGGGGACTGAGTAAGATGGCCATAAATCACAGCCATAAGTGGTAGCTTTTTATCTAAAATCAATATACAGTGCAACAGGAAGTTGTCAAGTTTAGACTTTTAATCATTATTCAATTCAAACCAACCAGCACCAACAACTGTTTCCTGTCCTTCATTTCAATTCACATCAACCAGCACCAACAACCGCTTGCTGTCCTTCATTTCAATTCAAACCAACCACCACCACCAACAAACGTTTGCTGACCTTCATTTCAATTCAAACCAACTGCCACCAACAACCTTTGCTGTGCTTCATTTAATTTCAAATCAACTGCCACCAACAACCATTTGCTGTGCTTCATTTAATTTCAAACTAACTGCCACCAACAACCGTTTGCTGTGCTTCATTTCATTTCAAACCAACCGCCACCAACAACTGTTTGCTGTGCTTCATTTCATTTCAAACCAACTGCCACCAACAACTGTTCGCTGTGCTTCATTTCATTTCATTTCAAACCAACCACCACCAACCGACCACATTTTCATTTTCAAACCACATTAAGGGCATTCAAGGTCAGTAAAACCGCACTCACAGTTTAGTGAACATGTGTTCAGTGTTATTCACAGTTCAGACTGAGAGACGTGACCCTCTCGCTCCCCTATCTTGCAGAGACTGACTGAGGCACTCAACACTTCTGGGTTTTATAGTCCCTCCGGAAGGGGCGTGGCCTTCAGGAGAGAGAATCTCAACTTTTCTTAAACACTGATAACTCTTTTATTTTTCATCGATGGGAAAAATCCTCGTCCTGCGCAGCGGAGGGGGACTGAGTAAGATGGCCAAACATGACAGCCGTAAGTGGCAGCGTTTTTTCTAAAATCAATATGCAGACAACAGGAAGTGGTCAAGATCAGACTTTTAGTAATGCAGATTAATCCCTGCCATGACACCTACTGTCAATTTATGCATTAATATTTTTCACACAGTACTTAATATCCGTATGCACTTGCATGTATAGCCCTCAATTAAGTTCCCAACTGGATATTTGAGAAACCACAGCAGGTTATAGAAGAATCATATGCAAGAAGGCATATGCTGATGCAGAAATTCTTCGTGTCGAATCTTGACAAGTCATGATGAATTATTATGCCTATTAAAGCACCACATTGCCAAAACCGTGCCGAGTACCACTGGCATTAAACAACCATAATAATGAAGAATAAGTGCAACAAAATTAGACATTTTTTCCTGAATACTTAAATATTCAGCAAAAAAATAGGCAATAATTGTCGCTGCACTGAGCTGTTCTTGGTTTTAAAAGATGAAACCTTGAATCATCCTAATGGATATATAAACCTGCGCAACTGAAGCATCACTTGTGACTTCGACACCTTGTGAAATGTTGCACCATCAACAAAATATAACGGTAATGTTCGAGCCCAAGTCTGAGTAATGGCATGTTTTCCCATTCCAGCGACAATTCTCTGGGGGGCTTTAATGCAACAACTATTGCCTCTCAACATCTAAACCTGTAAATGGAATATGGGTGTTCTGAGGCACTATCAGATCATTTACATTTCTTCACCAAAGAAGGCCAACATCATCTTCTTTGATTATTCTAATTTATAAAGCACAGGAAGAATCTTTCTAGATACCATTGCTAAACAGATGAACATACTAATTTCTCACAGATTCACAGAAACACTGAACAAGTGCAGGACTGATCGAGCTCACACTGGAATCATGCACTGCTAATCCCATCACTCCTGTTTCTCAGCCATTTCCCGATGCTGTTATAATTTTCGCCCTCAATACCAATTGAATTTCTCTTTTGAAAGTATCAAATGAACTTGCTTCCACAAACATTTCAAATAATTAGTTAAAGTATACAATGGGTGGTTGCTGCTAAAAAATTATTCATGTCACCCCAGAGACTTGTGCCGATTGCCCTAAATCAGTGTCCACGAATTTGTGGATATTCCTCCAATCGGAGGATGGCTTCTCTTTTAGCCGTTCAACAGTTGAGATTCAAGATGTTTCTGAAAAGATTCATCAAATTATCTCTCACCTTCCCTCCTCCAAGGAAAATAATCTCTATTTTCTATTTTATTGTCAAAACCAAAATGGTTTATACCTGGGAGCATTCTGTTACAATTTCTCTGCACCCTCTGAAGGATCTTCGCCGCAAAACCTGATACAAGACCGCTGATACAGCAGTTTGTAATTCCCATAGGTTCAATATTATCTCCAGCTTTCTTAACATCTAGCTCAATTTTTAAAAACAAGAATGCTGCATTTTTAAATTACTTTCTCATCGTTGGGTATGCACATCTCAAGATTTGGGTATGCACATCTAAAAAAAACGACTAAATCTGGAGTAAACCCTTTGAGAATAGGGAAGATTCAAACAAGAGGACATGACTTTAGAATTAAGGGACAGAAGTTTAGGGGTAACATGAGGGGGAACTTCTTTACTCAGAGAGTGGTAGCGGTGTGGAATGAGCTTCTAGTGGAAGTGGTGTCGGCAGGTTTGTTAGTATCATTTAAAAATAAATTGGATAGGCATGTGGATGAGAAGGGTGTGGAGGGTTATGGTATGAGTGCAGGCAGGTGGGACTAAGCGAAAAAAGTTGTTCGGCACGGACTTGAAGGGCCGAGATGGCCAGTTTCTGTGCTGTCATTGTTATATGGTTATATAGTTAACTCAATGGATTTATGCTTGTTTTGTCTTTGTAAACCAGCATCTGTAGTTTCCTGTGTCTTAGTACATCCTAAGTTCCTCTGTTCCTGTATTCCTATCATTATTTGATTCCATGATTTTATTGTATTTTCGGGTTCTGTCAATAAGTATAACTTTGCCGTCCTCTATGTCCAATTTTATCTACTATCTTTCTGCCTATTTCATCAGTCTCTGTGTCTTGAAGTCCATCACTATAACACCATCATAGCTAGGATTCTCTCTGGTATGGTAACATGAAAGTTTGAGTAATTAACTCAGTTTAGTACTTATTTAGTCTCATGTTAACCACATTTTCTTTAAAAGCTACAATTACTGTAAATAGCAAAACATCTAATTAAAATGCAAGCAATACCTTCAACAACATATTATCTGATGTCTAACAAAGGTATAAGTAAATAATTTCAACAGATAACTCTTGCAAAATGACAGTCATGTTTTGCAACCAATTATATATTATATATTTAGCTTTCCAGGTTCTGGCTTTTTAATTGTACATTGCATTATCAGAAAGATAAATTGTAACATAAATATGATAATTTACTGATATTAATAACAGATGATTAACAATATATATTTACGAAAATTGGTTCCAAAAGCAAAATAACACAAATTACTGGAAATCGGAGATGAAATAATGGTATTTTCTATTCTTATTTGGAATTGTTTATATTCCTCACCTCAATTTTAGATTAAATTTACTTTTTTCTTCCAATTTGAAACTCCAATCAAAGAATTGTATCGATCAGAAGGAGGACATTAGACCCATGACATTCCTTCCACAACAAATTGTCCATTTATTTTCCCTTGTTCTTTTTACCATGTCTCCACTTCTATGGTCCTGCATGTTAATTCAATTCCTTTTTGAATCCCTGATTGTTTCCACTGCTTCTACAATCAGGAGATTCCAGATCATCATCCTTTTGCGTGTGAACATCAGTGGTTGGTAAGCAATTTCCAGTCATATGTAATGTCACTTTATTATCAAGTGTGAGAAAACAGCCAGATTGACTGTTCTTCTGATATTCTAACCTTCAGAAAAAGTGCCAGGGGGAAATATTTGTCTCTGAATGTTTTCACTAAACATAAATGAATTTCCGACAGAGGGTACAATACACTACAGTGACTATACTATCTCAAACTCTGCTCATTAATGGTGTTTTTCTAAGTGCTATTCTTAGATCAAACCACTTAATAAACCCACTGACTCCCATGGCTATCTGGACTACATTTCTTCCCACCCTGCTTCCTGTAAGGACTCTATCCCCTACTCCCAATTCCTCCATCTCCTCCCCTTTCGGCTTTCTGCAGAGACTGCTTCCTCCGTAACTTCTTGGTCAATTCGTCCCATCCCACCAAAACCACCACTTCCCCAGTACTTTCCCTTGCAACCGCAGGAAATGCTACACTTGTCGCTATACCTCCCCCCTCGGCTCCATCCAAGGACCCAAGCACTCTTTCCAGGTGAGGCAGAGGTTCATCCTCATCTATTGCATCTGCTGTTCTAGGTGTCAACTGTTCTACATCAGTGAGACCAAGCGCAGGCTTGGCGATCACTTCGCCCAACACCTCCGCTCAGTTTGCATTAAACAACCTGATATCCTGGTGGCTCAGCACTTCAACTCCCCCCCCCCCCCATTCCGAATCCGACCTTTCTGTCCTAGGTGTCCTCCATGGCCAGATTGCAGGAGCAGTACCTCATATTTCGCTTGGATAGTTTACACCCCAACGGTATGAACATTAACATCTCCAATTTCAGGTAGTCTTTGCTTTGTCCATCCATCTCCTCCCCCTCCCAGCTCTCCCACAGCCCACTGTCTCCTCCTCTTCCTTTCTTCTTCCCGCCCCCCTCCACCATAACATCAGTCTGAAGAAAGGTCTCGACCCAAAACGTCACCCATTCCTTCGCTCCATAGATGCTGCCTCACCCACTGAGTTTCTCCAGCATTTTTGTCTAACTTAATAAGATGGGACCAGTAACTCACTAAGTGGGCACTGTAAATCTGACCTGATACATTCCTATGCTACCTCATCCGCCAAATATCTTCCAATCCCAATTTATCTTGAAAGTATTAGTTCATTGTAAGTTAGACAATTTTTGGTGACCGATTTAGTCTATTAATGTTACCTTCAGAATACAGTTTTTAAGATTAATTTGTAGAATGTAGTCCACTTTTAATTGCCATTGCGAAGGTGCTAGCAGGCTGCCTTCATGAACTGCTGTGGTCCTTCTGGTATCGATACTCCCACCAAGCTCTTTGGTAGAGAGGTGGTTCCAGGATTTTGATCCAGCAACAGGAGAACGGTTGTAAATGCTTCGACCTGAACTCAGCCAACTCTAAGGAAGAGGAGGTTCTGGCAACTTAACAGCCCACCAGCATTCACAACCAGATATGATAGGACTGCATAAATTTGATTTGCTCCATTGGATTAATTAGCTTTCTCTACTGAATGCTGTATTTACCATTCAACATGCATGCAATCCTGAGATGCACCAGTTTAGCTCCACATTTTTAGGTATGCTTGGTGCTGCTCCATTAGTATATGAGGTTTTATTTTAATAAAGGCTCATAAGCCTCCATTATATAAAAAATACATTAAAGCATAGAGAGCAAAGTTTTGCAAAATAATTGTTGATCTGTGGATATTGAACCTTCCCTAAAGTCTGATTTTACTTCGGAGTCACGTGAGTGACTACGTGAAGACCCCGCCAGCACGCATGCAGCGGGGCTCCTCCAGCGTGAGTTAAAAAGCTCACGCCAGGTAAGTCTCACCGAAGGAGTGAGTCGACCATTATGGAAGGGAGAAAATCAAAGAGAGCGGCGGCCAAATCAGCGGCTAAGGACAGCAGCCAACGGAGAACCGCCTCTCCAGAGCTACAGGTTCTACCTGCAGCTCCCGACTTTTCGGACTTTGAGACCGTTGGTACGCCACGGTCGGGGAAAACTACCCGGAAGTCGGCCGGGGCCGACTCAGCGGAGTCCGGTCCCGAGGGCACCCCGCTCGCTGGCAGCGACGGAGGTCGCCTTGACCGCATTGAGCGGATGATGGAGCAGCTGCTCCAACGTGACCTGCTAAAGCAGGGGCAGGATCACAGTGGGACCCCTAGTAGGCCCACGGCAAGTTCCTTTCGAGGGCTGCCTAATGTATCCCCTTCTATACAGGGGAGCATTGAGGGTCAGAACTGGGCTGACCCAGAAGAAGGGGAGTTGGCTGAAGCACCTGCAGCGTCAGGGGTGTGTGAAGATTATATGGATGTGGTGAGCAAACATGCCATGCCCAACCAGAAGGGCCTACCCATCCACCCCAAGCTGGCTGCCAGCATTGATTATATGGCCACTAACCAACTTCAGGAACAGGCCATCAATGCCACAGCAGATAAATATATGGCGCCAGAAAACTGCAAGTCATTAAATGTACCCGCGGTGAACAACCCGATATGGGGAAATATGAGCCCCTCGAGTAGAGGGCAGGAGATGAAACTTCAGAAGATCCTGAAGCTCCTTACCGCAGGGATTACTGCAGTAGCCAGAACAGCAGTGGGAGTGGATATGCCGGAAGAACTACAAGATGCTTTGGCCTTACTGTGCAACACACAGTATGAAATAAATAATTTCAGGAAAAGCATTATAAAGCCGGCGCTTAACCCCAAGTTCGCGGGGTTGTGTAAGCCTGGGAAGACGCAGCCTCCAAGCCTGCTATTTGGGGAAGATCTCCCCAAACAGGTTAAAGATCTTGACGAGGAGGCTAAGGCTTTGGGCCTTATTAAAGTACCTGGGTACACTAAGCCTCATCACCCACACAGAACGCACCCCTACGCACCCACCGGGCAGAGTTACCCTAACAGGTCTGCCGGTGGTGAAAGCTCGAAGGCCGGCATACCTGCTCAGCGGTCTTTTTTAGGCCAAGGCCCAGGCCGGCCTCCTTGGAAGATGCACCACTCCCAGAACACCTACAACCAGCCAAGGAAGCAAGGGCAGAAACCACCACACCGGCAGTAACCATGGAGGTAGGTGGGTCTGGGATCCCCAAGAACACTACTGACCCAAATTCACTTTGCATAGGGGGCAGGTTGCACATGTTCCTCGAGAATTGGCTCACTTTTACCTCTGATCCTTATATACTCAGGAGTATTCAGGGCTACAAAATTGAATTTATTCACGAACTCCCTACCCCGGTACAGCATGCACTTAGTCGGAAATTCGTCCTTTCTCATAGAGACAAGGCAGCAGGGCATGCTGAACTACAGAGGTTGATAGAAAAAGGGGTAATTGAGAAGGCCTTTAAAGAACCTCAGGAGTTCGTGTCTAATATATTCACTAAGAACAAAAAAGATGGCGGTTGCCGCATCATCATAGATTTGACCGACCTGAATACTTCTGTCCAGTATATTCATTTTAAAATGGACACCTTCGACACTGCTATTCAGCTTATAGCCAATGGGTACTACATGGCATGCGTTGACCTCAAAGATGCATACTATTCAGTACCCATACACAAGGATCATAGGAAATACTTAAAATTTATCTGGATGGGACAATTATGGCAATATAAAGCTTTGCCTAATGGGTTATCGTCAGCACCCAGATTGTTTACCAAGATATTGAAACCAGCTTTGGCCTATTTAAGGAAACAGAATCATACTGTTATGGCCTATCTTGATGACATCCTCATAGTGGGGGAGAATTTGGAGATGGCTACCTTGGCAGTCACAGCCACGAAACATATTTTTCAGAAACTGGGGTTTACGATACATCCAGATAAATCAATATTGGAACCCTCTACCACCATGAAATATTTGGGGTTCATTATTGACTCAGTGCAAATGTCTGTCACGTTACCACCAAGCAAGGTGGAAGACCTGATAGAGGCTTGCAGGAGCCTCATTGGCATTAAGGTCCCATCCATTCGGCAGGTGGCCAGGGTGATTGGGAAGATAGTAGCTGCATTTCCTGCAGCACAATATGGGCCCTTACATTACCAAAACTTACAAAGAGCCAAAATTACAGCGCTCAAAAATCATGCTGGCCATTTTGATAGGCCCATGAAAATTCCAGAAAAGGCAAAAGCCGAATTATATTGGTGGATGGGTAATGCCCAAAATTGTTCCAAACCCATAACTATCACCAATCCCTCGATCACCTTACAAACGGATGCCAGTGCCAAAGGGTGGGGAGCTACTAACACTACCTCTAGCTGTGGAGGTAGATGGAGTGCACCAGAGTTAACCCTATTTAAAAACTTAGGGATTAACTATTCAGAAATGCTGGCGGCATTTCACGGCCTTAAGGCATACTGCACTAACATGCACAAAGTTCATGTTAGAATACAGATTGACAACACCACGGTGGTAGCCTATATTAACCACATGGGCGGTGTAAAGTCGATATCGTGTGATGAATTGGCCAACAATATCTGGTACTGGTGTCTGCAAAGAGAAATTTGGATCTCTGCAACTTACCTTCCAGGTAAACTAAACACAGTGGCAGACACCAGGTCACGGAAATTCAACGACAACATAGAATGGATGTTGGATCGGAATGTGTTCACAGATATTGTAGAACGTTATGGGACACCAGATATCGACCTTTTCGCGTCCAGGCTAAATCACCAACTACCAACGTATGTTGCTTGGGAGCCAGACCCGGGGGCAGTAGCGATGGATGCTTTCTCGCTACACTGGAGGGATTTATTTTGCTACGCTTTCCCCCCTTTCTGCCTCATCAGTCGGGTCTTGCAAAAAATCAAGCAAGACTCCGCATCGGGTATCTTGGTAGTGCCCGACTGGCCTACTCAACCATGGTTCCCTCTGGTACAGAAGATGGCCACAGAACCCTGTATCAGGGTGAATAAAAGACCAAGCCTGCTTGTTCATCCTGTTACAGGAGAATGTCATCCATGTCATGACCGCATGGATTTGTTAATTTGCAGATTTTAAAACGGCCACTTCATGGATTCGGACTCTCCAACAGGACCATTGATACCATCACGGGAGCCTGCAGAGAGTCCACAAGGAAGCAGTACCTGACCTACATCAGGAAATGGGAAGGATTCTGTGTGACTACTAAAACAACATACGAAACCGCCACCATCACGGAAGTGCTGGAGTTTCTGGCTACCCTTCATTACGATGAGGGTCTAAGCTACAGCGCCATTAACTGTGCCAGGAGTGCCCTATCGTCTTACTTGGGCAAGGGGAGTGACCAATTGGGAATTGGGTCACATCCCCTAGTATCCAAATTTATGAGGGGAATATTTAATTCTAATCCCCCCAGGCCCAGATATAGCCATACCTGGGACATCAGCACGGTATTGACGATGCTGCGAGGATGGACACCGAACACGGGACTCCCTTTGGCCAAATTAACCTACAAAATGGTCATGATAATGGCACTGATCACGGCGCAACGGGTCCAGTCCCTGCACAAACTCAGTCTGGATGCCATGGCAATTACCAGTGGGAAAATCACATTCCAGGTGCAGGGACTATTGAAGCAAGATCGGCCCGGAGTGTCTGGACATACTTTGGAGTTCCTGGCTTACCCAGCGGACACCCGTCTTTGTATCGTTACGTTGATTCTGCGATACATTTCAGTCACTAAAGATCTAAGGGGCACGGAAACAGCTTTGCTTGTCAGTCACAAGAAGCCTCATCACAGGGTCACGGTGCAAACCATTTCCAGATGGTTAAGGGTGGTACTGGATGCGGCGGGGGTGGATACTAATGTGTACAAATCTCACTCCACCAGGGCAGCATCCACCTCGGCGGCTAGAAGGATGGAGGTACCACTGGATCACATCCTGGCCACAGCGGGTTGGAACAATGAGAAAACCTTCCACCGCTTTTATAACAAACCCGTGACCTCCCCTGACAATTATGCAGGGAGGATTTTAAGTGCTGCCAGATAAATAACCCTTATGGGACACAATATTGTGTTTGGTATGAATAAATGCCTGTTTTGTTTTTCAGCCAGTGTCTTGTCTGAATCACGTCCATCCTCTTATCCCAGCTTTAGCGGTGTGTGAGCATGGAGCTTCCAGGGCATGAAATCACAGAGCTTTGAAATCTTCACGTAGTCACTCACGTGACTCCGAAGTAAAATAGTAAGATTAAACGAGAACTTACCAGTTTGAAGTTTGATCTTTATTTTATGAGGTGTCACGATGAGGGATTACGTGCCCTCCGCTCCCGACCCTCTATTATAAAGATCACCTGGTATGAAAGTTCTCTTTTTTCTCTTACTATGTCAGTCATTGTGACTGTTTGTTCTGTGATTTCACACCACTGCTTTGAAGAATGTCGCGCATGCGTGCTGGCGGGGTCTTCACGTAATCCCTCATCGTGACACCTCATAAAATAAAGATCAAACTTCAAACTGGTAAGTTCTCGTTTAATCTTACTATTATGTGACGGAATGGAGAAAAGTAAATTGGAACCCTTAACCAGGAAACTGAAGGCTTTTCAATATAAGAAATTAGATATCAGGAGAGTTGCATTCAACACTGTTACATTTAAAGAAATGGAGTAAGCAGTGCACAGCTGTCATGTGCACCCCCCAACCCCCCCCCCCCCCCCACCCCCTTCCAGTTCCATTGCCAAATAAAATAGGAGTTTCATTCATCCAATAATCAATTAAAATCCATAAATACTGCAATATTTCATAACAACAATGTGTTTTATTTCTTATTTATTCATGATCTATCTCAACTCCAGGTGACAAATGAAGACTGATCCTCCTAGAGATGTTTTTTTGCTGACTGACATGACATTAGTCTTGAATGCAAAATGCTTTAAAAATGTCAATCTCTTGTAAAAGAATTGTTGCATCTCGGAATTGATCTGTTTGATCTCCCCACAACATTCCTTTTAATGTCAGCATAACCTCCCTCATGTGTGATCAAGAAGAACCGTATGCTTGTAGCACATCATTTCCAGCAGGCCCAATATCGGTTTAAATGAGTTGATCGCATTTTATTGCAGGTGATCAGCAGAATTTTCAATATTATTTCATGTTGCAGTTTGAACTGTTTGTTTTGCACATTTTGTTCCAATGTCTTGAATAGAATTGGTCATATGGGAGGAAAGCACAATTGATATTTAATATTCCCACGTTTAGCACAAGAGATAGAACACATTTCTCCACTAGTATTTATCTGTCTCAAAATGAAACAATATTTTTGATTTTTCAACCATATGTACATAATGCAAACTTTGAAAGCCATGAGTACAGTCTTTAAGTGAACTGAAAATAATAATAAAGATTACCTCAACTTCACAACTGTACTCTTGGCATGCCATGGCACTAAAGTATAGTTCTCCGTTCCATCACATAATCAGTTATTAAAGATGGGATAGCAGCACATTTGGAAAGTGGTGAAATCATTGGACAAAATCAGCATGGATTTATGAAAGGCAAATCATTTCTGACGAATCTTATAGAATTTTTCGAGGATGTAACTAGTAGAGTGGATAAGGGAGAACCTGGGGATGTGTTATATCTGGACTTTCAGAAGGCTTTCGACAAGGTCCCACATAAGAGATTAGTATACAAACTTAAAGCACACGGTATTGGGGGTTCAGTATTGATGTGGATAGAGAACTGGCTGGCAGACAGGAAGCAAAGAGTAGGAGTGAACGGGTCATTTTCAGAATGGCAGGCAGTGACTAGTGGGGTACCGCAAGGCTCAGTGCTGGGACCCCATGAGGGAATTGAATGCAACATCTCCAAGTTTGCGGATGACACAAAGCTGGGGGGCAGTGTTAGCTGTGAGGAGGATGCTAGGAGGCTGCATGGTGACTTGGATAGGTTGGGTGAGTGGGCAAATGCATGGCAGATGCGGTACAATGTGGATAAATGTGAGGTTATCCACTTTTGTGGCAAAAACAGGAAAGTAGACTATTATCTGAATGATGGCCGATTAGGAAAAGGGGAGATGCAGAAAAACCCAGGTGTCATGGTACACCAGTCATTGAAAGTAGGCATGCAGGTGCAGCAGGCATGAAGAAAGCGAATGGTATGTTGGCATTCATAGCAAAAAGATTTGAGTACAAGAGCAGGGAGGTTCTACTGCAGTTGTACAGGGTCTTGGTGAGGCCACACCTGGAGTATTGCGTACAGTTTTGGTCTCCGAATCTGAGGAAAGACATTCATGCCATAGAGGGGGTACAGAGAAGATTCACCAGACTGATTCCTGGGATGGCAGGACTTCCATATGAAGAAAGACTGGATAGACTCAGCTTGTACTCGCTGGAATTTAGAAGATTGAGGGGGGATCTTATAGAGACTTACAAAATTCTTCGGAGATTGGACAGGCTAAATGCAGGAAGATTGTTCCCGATGTTGGGGAAGTCCAGAACAAGGGGTCACAGTTTAAGGATAAGGGGGAAGTCTTTTAGGACCGAGATGAGAAAATCATTTTTCACACAAAGAGTGGCAAATCTGTGGAATTCTCTGCCACAGAAGGTAGTTGAGGCCAGTTCATTGGTTATATTTAAGAGGGAGTTAGATGTGGCCCTTGTGGCTAAAGGGATCAGGGGGTATGGAGAGAAGGCAGGTACAGGATACTGAGTTGGATGATCAGCCATGATCATATTGAATGGCGGTGCAGGCTCGAAGGGCCGAATGGCCTACTCCTGCACCTATTTTCTATGTTTAATGTTTAATGACACTGAAGCACAAATTATTTGATAATTTACATTCTGCTCCTTGGGGTAACGTACTATGCATTAATCAGTTGCTGTGTTTCCTACATTACAACAAAGGGTACACTTCAGAAAGTTGCAAAACAAATTGGGATGTCCTGCAATAATGCAGAATGCTATAAAAATACTTTGATATACTTCGGTTGAAAAATATTGCTACCAGTTACTGCAGCATCGGACAAACAATTGAATCAAATGTTTAAATATATGCTGTGCGTTTGAGATTCAAAATTGGGCTACAATATCATCACGATATCCACCTATCAAAGGGCAGTCACAACGCTTTGATTAAATACCTTAGAATGCAAACTCAGGAAATAATCAGCACAAGCTGAGCTAATTTGGAGGTTTGGTTTACATATAGCTGCATCGGCCCAATTTGTACTTCACAGTTTTCCCTGGCACTGTAGCTGAAGCTGGGATCCAACCACTCTTGACACAAAATGGCAGTCTATGGTGAGGACGTCAAGAACACTCCGTTCGCTCAACACAAACTTTAGGTCATTTGTTCCTGCTCCTGCGGAAATCCCCACTCCCATCCATCCCAACCACTGCACAAAAGTATAATGTGTAGGAAGTCTGAAGGAGGGTCTTCTATCCAGAGGTCCGCAGATGGGAATGTCAGCCCAAGCCCGTAGGCAGTGAGAAGGGGAGGCGCCGCCCCCAGCTCGACTCCTCCTGTCCCGCCGGCGGGTCTGGGCCGCCGCTGCCACAGGCCAGTGCCCCGCCGGGACAGGCAGAGACGTGCTGGAGCCGGCACCACCCGCTCCCGCCTGGCTCCTGCCGGGGCCACACTAAACGGGACACTCGGGAAGGGACGGGGACGGCCCAGCGATGGCTGGATAGGGACAAGTCACAGGTCTGCACCCATGCAGCAGCACGGCCACTGCGAGTGTTTAGCCCAAGCGACCTATGCATGTGCAGTCGGAATATCAAAATGGTTTATTCTTATATTTTTATTCCTGAACAATAGGGATTAAGTGGTAGGTGTGAATTCATATTAAAATCCATGTCCACAGTGTTTATCGGCGGCCCATAAGTAAAACACACTCATGGTGAAATACAACTTTATTCCATTAAGTACACAGGAGCATTCCAACAGCCAGCTGTTAGCATCTGACATTAGACAATAGACTGGGTGCAGGAGTAGGCCATGTGGCCCTTCGAGCCAGCACCACCATTCAATGCGATCATGGCTGATCATTCCCAATCATTACCCTGTTCCTGCCTTCTCCCCATATTTGCGACAGGCCGGTGCCCCTCCGGGGCAGGCAGAGTTGAGCTGGACCGGCGCCACCCGCTCCCGCATCCCCAATCAGTCTGGCTTTACTGACTAGTGTGCCCGAGCGAGAGAGGGAGTCCTTGTGTAGTACCGTAATACCATGTGAAGGGTGGCATGCACATATGTGTGGTGAAGGTTAATGTACATCCTTCCTCTTAAAGAAGTAAAGCATATATAGTGGTTAGTGGAGCAAATATAAAACACCAGTATAAGGTGCGGCATTTATTATTTTACTGCATATGAGAGCACATAAAACTAAACAGGTCATGTACAGTTCAGCTATAGCCAGTAAATTTTCCAATTAGCGGGTTTGGCTTGCAGACACGACCTGCATGTGCACGTTAATAACTTCCAGCAGACAATTCATCCTTCGCTGGGGAAGCAAATCGCTTATCGGGTGAACGCAGAGGAGAAAACACAACTATGGAGATTGGGGCACCGGAGAAGGCAGGGATGGCGCCGGCAACGGCAGAGGAATCGTAGGAGCAGCATTCGCAGAGTGTGAGGGAAGACCGGCAGGCTGGTCCGGGTAAGGACGTGGAGGTGCCGGTTCATTAACCGGAAGGAGGTGTTGGCGGGTTCGCCGATAAATGCCGTTGTCAATACTGACAAGTACAAGCGTGGTTCCGCGGTGGACCCCAAAATGACTCTGAGGCGGTCGTAACCTCGGAATGACCGTAAACGGACAACCTGTCCCTTGTTGAGCGGTTGAAGCGGAGAGCTGGTTTTATTGTAGTATTTTCTTTGTAGGTCGTGGCGGGGTTGGAGCTGGGATTGGATAACTGACGGCACACGAACTTGTGATTCTAGTAGTTGCTTGGCCATAGGCAAGTGGAGCGGGTTCGCTATGACATGAGCCGTTTGGCTGCAGATTCCGGGAGAGGGTCGCAGACGATGTTCTGAAGGTTGAGTAAGTCGAGATAAACATCAGAGCTGGCCCTGTGTGGGCATTCCATTAGTGCTTTTGCACTTTTTACCGCGTACTCAGCCAGGCCGTTGGACTGTGGGTACTCGGGGCTACTGCTAATGTGGTGAAAGTCCCAGTTTTTCGCGAAATTCCTGAATAGCTGACTGGAGAACTGAGGTCCATTGTCTGAGAATAGCTTTAGGGGAGCTCCGTGGACAGTGAAGTGGCGAGTTTGGTTCTGAATGACCAAGGCTGAGGTCGGGCAGGTCGATTTCAAACCATCCTGTGTAGGAATCAACTAAAACCAGGTATTGTTGGCCATGCCACTCGAAGATGTCGGCTGCTCCTCCCGGCGTGTGGTGCGGGAGAAGTGGTTGTTTCTGTTGGTGCGGGGTCAAGCTATTGCAGATCGGGCAGGCAGCAACCTTCTCTAGAATGTAGTTAGCCATGTCTGGCCAGGACAGCATTCCTTTCACATGTTGAAGGGTTATTTCTGCAGTGGGATGGCCCCCTTGGACAATGTTGAAGTACTTGCTGTGAAGAGACATCGGGATGACCGCCTTGTGTCCTTTCATTATCACGCCGTCCTGAATGACCAGTTCGTCACGGACAGGGAAAAATGGGTGAACAGCTTGTGGCAGGTGGTGCTGATGTTTGGGACGAATTTTCCAAAGTAGTTTACCATGCCTAAGAATCGTTGTAGAGCAGTCACGTCCGTAGGTGCTGGCATTTCGTTGATGGCAATGGTTTTAGACGGGTCTGGCTTAAGTCCGTTGTTGGTGAACAGGTGGCCCACATAAGTTACTTCGTTGACCCAAAACCTGCACTTGAGCGGGTTTGAGTTTGAGATTTACCTCCCTGGCACAATCCAGGACCTGTTTCAGGTTTGAGTCATATTCTTGTGCATTGCGGCTGAATGTGAATGTGGTTAACATGAAGGGTGCGTGGTCTATTGTCATTTGCCAAAATTAGGTCTCAGCCTCTAGGACAGAAAAGACTGTGGTTTTACCCAGGTTGGCAGGGACTTCTTCCACCGTCCGCATCGGGTGGTGAGGCCGTTTGATGGCAGTATTTAAATCCTTGGGGTTGATGCAGATCCTTATTTCGTCTTTGTTCTTCTTGACTGCTGCAACCATGGTGGAGACCCAGGAGGTGGGGGCGTTGACAGGGGCTATTACACCCAGTGATTCCATTCTGTTTAATTCAGCTTTGACATGGTCCTTCATTGCGTGCGGGATTTTGTGAGAACGAACGACAGGTATAACTTCCTTGTTGGTTACAATGCTGTATTCTGTGGGAATTACTGACTAGTGTGCCCGAGCGAGAGAGAGAGTCTTTGTGTAGTACCGTAATACATTGTAAAGGGTGGCATGCACATATGTGTGGTGAAGGTTATAAATGGCATGAATTAATAAGGGTTAATCGACACCCAGTGCCTGCGCCACCCACCATTTTGGCATCGGGGATATGAATTATGGCAGCGTCACTATCCTACTTGATGCCAGATTATTATCTGAATGGTGTCAGATTAGGAAAAGGGGGAGTGCAACGAGACCTGGGTGTCGTTGTACATAAGTCACTGAAAGTAAGCATGCAGATACAGCAGGCAGTGAAGAAAGCAAATGGCATGTTGGCTTTCATAGCAAGAGGATTTGAGTATAGGAGCAAGGAGGTCCTACTGCAGTTGTACAGGGCCCTGGTGAGACCTGGAGTATTGTGTGCAGTTTTGGTCTCCTAATTTGAGAACGGACATTCTTGCTATTAAGGGAGTGCAGTGTAGGTTCAACAGATTAATTCCTGGAATGGGAGGAATGTACAGAAAAATATGAGGTTTGCATTTGGAACGTCAAAAAAGGGCAGGTCTCTTGGTAGTGTAGAGCAGAAGGATTTATGAGTTCATGGTTCCTTGAAGGTTAAGTTGCAGGTAGATAAGGTGGTCAAAAAGGCTATTGGCACTTTGGCCTTCATCAGTCAGAGTACTGAGTATAGAAGTTGGGAGGTCATGTTGCAGTTGTGTAAGACGTTGGTGAGACCGCATTTAGAATATTGTGTTCAGTACGGGGCACCATGTTATAGGAAAGATATTGTCAAGCTTGAAAGGTTTCAGAAAAGATTTACAAGGATGTTGCCAGGACTAGAGGGTGTGAGCTATCGTTAAGGTTTAGGCTGGGTCTCTATTCCATGGAGCACAGGAGGATGAGGGGAGATCTTAAAGAGGTATACAAAATCATGAGAGGAATAGATCGGGTAGATGCACAGTCTTTTGCCCAGAGTAGGGGAATCGAGGACCAGAGGACATTGTTTCAAGGTGAAGGGGAAAAGATTTAATAGGAATCCGAGGGGTAACTTTTTCACATAAAGGGTGGTGGGTATATGGAATGAGCTGCCAGATGAGGTAGTTGTGGCTGGGACTATCTAATCGTTTAAGAAACAATTAGACAGGTACATGGATAGGACAGGTTTGGAGGGATATGGACCACGCGCAGGCAAGTGGGACTAGTGTAGCTGGGACATTGCTGGCCCGTGTGGCCGAAGGGCCTGTTTTCACACTGTATCACTCTTTGACAGACATATGATGAAAGAATGGGTCAACTGGGCTTATATTCCCTGGAATTTAGAAGGATGAGAGGGGATCTTACAGAAACATATAAATTTCTTAAGGGATTGGCAGGAAAAATATTTCCGATGTTGGGGAGTCCAGAACCAGGGGTCAAAGTTTAAGAATAAAGGGTAGGTAATTTAGGTCTGAGATGAGGAATAGCTTTTTCACCCAGAGAGTTCTGAATTAGTGGATTTCTCTGCCATAGATGCCAGTGGAAGCCAAATCACTGGATGTTTTCAAGAGAGAGTTAGATAGTGTAGTGACAGATTTTCATATCGTTTAAGGAATCTTTCTTCTAGCCACTATGATTGAAGACAGGGGATTAAGGGCCAGTCCCACTTATGCGACCTTTACAGGGGACTGCCGGCATCCGTGATAGGTTGCCGAAATTTTCAACATGTTGAAAATTCAGTGGCAACCAGAAAGATGCTACGACTCTTTGGAGACCTCTCACGGCCAAAGGAGAACTCCTTTTTGACCAGGCTGTATGGTCGTGAGAGGTCTACTGTGGTCGGCGAGAGATCGCCCGTGACATGTCACTAGGGGTCATCTGTATGGTCGTGAGAGGTCTCCTATGGTCGTGAGAGGTCTCGAAAGAAGTCATGAGAGGCCTCCAAAAATATAGTGGCAACTTTCGACGACCTATCACGGGTGCCGGCAGTCGTCTGTAAAGGTCGCGTAAGTGGGACAGGCCCTTAAGGTGATTATCGAAACACATTCACGAGCTCTCCACGAAACATTCAACGCCATCGAAAGATAAATCTTCAAAACACAGTCTCTTAATTAATAGTTTCTTTATTGTCGTAGTAAAAACAGTAAGATATTCATCCAAACTTCTTCTTGTTTAAGTACATTTTGATCTTACTCGTAGTCAAACTTGTGCATGGTCGAAATCTATGACTTCTCCCCCATGCTTCTTCAAACTAAACTAAACTAATTACTAGGGCGTCTGCACGAGAATTCCAGCCACAAAACACGCCTCCGACTACGTAATAGATCCCACCCACATAATGTACAGGCAGATAAAATTTAAAGGTAACTAGTTATAGTTATAACATTCTGAGTTAAGTCAAATGGCTACTACAAATGTAGCTCTTAAGGCTAACGGAATTTAGGAATATGGGAGAAAGCTATGATCATATTCAACGGCGGTGCTGGCTCGAAGGGCTGAATGGCCTACTCCTGCACCTATTTTCTATGTTTCTATGAATACCATCAACATAGTTAAATATCATCCCTTGAGGTTCAACCTTTGTTGATGGACTTCAAATCATGTGCCTGTGCCTAACTTAATATAAAAATTTACCAGGTATTTTTGATTGGTCCCTTTCAGACATGCACGATCAAAGGGGAAAAATGTAGGGACCACACGCTCTATTCCCCTGTGCATAGTAATTTCCATCAGGGGGTTCCACAATGAGCTGAGAACTACGCTTTTTACAGTTTAAAGTAACCTTGCACTGCAAACAGAGGGGCATTATCGTTCATTTGCAGACTCATTAAAAGTTGCATTGAGGAGGTCATGGATAAGAATGGAACATCTGAAGTACTTCTCTCCTCTTTGCCCCTACATTCAATTACTAGCTGCCCATTTTTAATATGGATAAACAACCTGCCTGCAGTTGGAAAACATTCTAGTAATTCAAATACTATCATGAAATCTAGAATATTGCAATAAATTGACTTATTTGTCCATGTTGTTACGTTATTCTTTCATTGCACCATTTCAAACTTCTTTTATCTAATTCTCAGAAATGTAATATGTTCCCCTATTCTGTCATTACAAAAGGCAAAATAATTCAACTGATGAAAGTAATGTTTATGTCCCCAAAAGATAATGATTTGCAAGGACATAGTTTACAACTGCCATTAGAACTAACGGCAAGACTAGCAAATATAGATACAGAAAATATAGATGAAAATATAGTTGACGGGTGAATCATTTGAAACAAAATATCTATTTCATCAAGAACAACTGTACCAGCAAATTATGACATTGATCTATTTATCATTGTTAGCTGTCATTAGACTAGAAGTGTTGCGATAAGAAATCAGAATGAGTGCACTGGTGACAATCAAATCAAACCTGCACATCAATAAAGCATTGACAGAAATGTTAGAGACTATAATTTCTACTGTCAAACTATGGATACAATGGAAATTGATTATGCTTGCAAGGTGGATAATTGCTCCTCAGACAGTGCATGCGTTCCCTCATGGCTAACCATATATTTATAAAATTAATTCATCTCATCTGTTTCAGTATGTTGTTCCCAGCACTCTAAATCAATCATAGAAACTCAAATAAATTGTATATATTGAACACATAGTTCATCGTTGTGGTGGACGCAAAAAGCTGGAGTAACTCAGCATGTCAGGTGGCATCAGGAGAAAAGAACCAGGTGATATTTTGGGTCGAGACCGCCTCTTTGTTTTGGTGGTGCAGTCAATTAAGCATAGATTCACCAGATTAATTCTACTTTGTAGATTGTTCTAAGAAGAGAGATTTATTTTACTGACTGGAGTATAGAAGAATGAAAGATGATCCCAATGACACATACTCCAGATTTACTTTTTAATTACGTAAACTCCATTGCTGGATTCAAACTCATGTTTCTGAATCAATGGCTCAAATGTTGATCTGGAACTCAGCCACCATGTTACTACATTTGTAAATACCAAGAGGCAGTTCTGCCTATGTAGGAGTCATAGTCACCTGATAAGGGGTCAACTATTTAGGACTGAGATCTGAAGATTTTTCTTGATGTAGAGCGTTGTAAATATTATGCAATTATGTAAATATCTTTATCTCAAAGGGCTTGGTGAACGTGGACATTCAAGGCCACAATCAATAGAACAAAGGGAGTTCAGGAGTTCGGGATCAGGTGGGAGATGGATGAGACGGGATCAGCCATGTTGTATTGGCTGTGGAACTGCCTTTTCTTCTGCTTCCGTTCCTCATGAATAGAACAGCAAAACGGTATTTGCTTTTCTCACTGGGTTAGAATGACAGGCTGACTGGCTGCTGTACAGAAACACCAACAGTGGGAAGCCCTAGCATGAAGTTATCAGAGTTTAGTGAGCACTCTGGTATTTCTCTCCTTATATCATTGGCTTGACTGTCCTCATGTATAGTATTCGCTGAACACTTGCGCTGTCTGCCAAGACCCACCAGATATTCCGGTTGCGAACCGTTTTAACTCCCATTCCTATTCCCATAGTGACCTTTCTGGCCTGGGCCGCGTCCATAAGAGGACATCATCCTGGATGAGTAGCACCCTGGCCAATCCCTCTTCTCCCCTTTCCATCAGGCAAAAGCTATAGAAGTGTGCAAACGCATACCTCCAGATTCATCCCAGCTGTTATCAGGCATTTGAATCATCCTACCACAACCAAAAAACAGTCCTGAACTACTATCTACCTCATTAGTGACTATCGGTCTACCCTTGATTGGACTTTAGTAGCTTTACCTTGCACTAAACGTTATTCCCTTAACATGCATCTATACATTGTAAATGACTCAATTGTAATCATGTATTGTCTTTCTTTTGACTGGATAGCATGCAACAAAAGTGTATCATTGTACCTTGGTATACATGACATTAAACTTAACTGTAACCATTGTCAAAGTGAGGCCACATGAAAACCGGAGGAACGACACCCCCTATTCTGCTTGGGTAGCTAACAACCTAATAGTTTGCACATTGAATTCCCCAATTTTAGGTAATCTCCCACAACTGTGCCCTTGGCCCTCCCCCACACCCTATATCTCCCCCCTCCTCCTTCCCTGTGCCCTACATGGACTTGCATCTCCCACAACACCTCCCCCCCCCCCATCAACATTTCTTCCTCTACCTTCATAATTCACCACTCTTGAATCCTTTTGTCTTACACCTTCTGTTTTGGTTTTCACTGGCCTCTGTCCTGCCATCTGCCTGTGTTTACCTTTTACCTGACACACTGACTTAGCCCTTCTCTCATCTAGCTTTCATCCACCCCCCTCCTCCCCCACCCCCACCCCCCGCAATCAGTCTGAAGAAAGGGCCCGACTAGCAAGATTACCTATCCAGGTTCCCCAGGGATGCTGCCTGATCCACTGAATTACTCCAGCACTTTGTGTCTTTTCATGTATTCTATCTATCTATCTATCTATCTATCTATCTATCTATCTATCTATCTATCTATCTATCTATCTATCTATCTATCTATCTATCTATCTATCTATCTATCTATCTATCTATCTATCTATCTATCTATCTATCTATCTATCCATAACTAAAACTCTGATCTTATTATCTTCCGGTTTGCTCAGATTTTCTATTTGCGCAAAAACCGGTGCGCGATAGCACCACAATTTTTTGCCAGCTCACTCACCGTTCTCCTGTGCTGCGTGTGCACCAAGTTTTGTTCCGATCGGTGATATAATGTAAATGCTAGCGAGGTTTAAAAATAGTAAAAAAACACACGTGCGCAGATCTCCTGCCAGTCAGCACCGCGCGGATTGGTCCCTTCTCCTGACATTCCCCGGGATGGTCTGCCCCTTCCTGCACCATCACGTCTTTACTGGAGCTGAGGATGACCGGCGGAGGTTTCCAACCGGACATAATTTTTGGAGGGACCGGAAGCGGCCCGGCCCAGCCCAGCCCACACGGCCCAGCCCGACCTGCCGCAGTGTGGAGTTGGAGATGTCGCCAATCGGAAAGTGGAGACTCTGATCCCAGCGGAGAAGAACGACCAGCGCCTGCTGTGAGTCCCCATCGCACTGCAAGATCTAGCCCCTTCACCTTTGGTCCCCCTCGCTGGCTCCTGCCCCCCTCTCCCGTGATACCCTCCTCTCCCGCTCTTCCCCCGTCTTTTCTTCAAGCTCTCTCCCCCAACAACCCCGCCCACACCCCCTCCCCCCCACAACCTGCCCACCCCCGCACACACTCCCCCACCCACCCCCCTTCCCCACAACCGCCCCCCACCTGCCCACACACCACCCTCACAGTGAGATTTGGGAAAGAGGTGGGGCCTAATTTGCGTAGTGTTGCTACAACATTTTCTGGGCAGATATTTCAGACAATTGTGGAAGGAGAGCAATCTCATGGTTGGCAGTAGGTCTGCTTTTGAAGTCATGGGCAGCAATCCTGGTCCTCCTGATTAAAAAGCAGACCTTGAAATAGAAGTAACCTTCTTTGATCCAGCTTTTACTACCTTATTTTGGCTGCCGAGTTTCCCTAGCCAGTGACTTCTGCCTGCACTGCAGAAGATTCATTTAAATGTTATAATGAATGTCTGCCTTCATAAAATGTCATATCCACACTATGAAAATTACAGTGGTTGCATAAATGGTTAGCTTTAGAGAATGTAAGTTTTTAAAACCCATCCTTTAATACTCTATTTCAACAGTTATATTTTTGATAAATAATTACCCCAAGAAATTAGTTTAATCTCTTTACTGCGTTTGGAAAATAAATCGAAACTCAAAATGTTTTTTAAGCTATGTTGAGATGACATGAACCCCTCTAGCATCATGCATTTTAAAAAAGGTCATTTTGGCTGTTGCTGTTTTTATGCAGATTGAGAGCAAAACTATTGTCATGAAAAGAATGTTAAAATGCAATTTGGGAACAAACTGAGTGCAATTCAAAATAAATTCGAACCCTTGATCATGGCTAAATTAAGTAATGCAAGTTTCAATATAGGACACAATAATTTTTCAAATAAAAAAAGAGAAGATAAAATTAACTGTGCCCAATTTGCACTTGCAAACAATATTTGCATTTGTTCACTTGGGAGTAAAGGAAACCAAATAAATCATGTTTTAACACCAGTAAACCCTGGAGAAATCAGTTGTACTAATCATTAATTGCAGATTTTACAAACAATATCAAATATTCCATCTAAAAAGCAACAATTCCTTACTTTTTCATTTTATGATTGATGCACTCTTATGCAAAAAGAATAAGAAACATTTCATTAAAATTTGAGCATTTGGAGAGCATTTGGAGAGTTTACAGACAGAAAAAGGAATGAGAAATGATAAACTGGAAAGTGGGAATAAGATGATTTAGCTTAGGTTTTATAAGGTACAACTGTTAGTGCAGAATGGATGGAAATGACGAATTAATTTTATTTCAAAATTATTGATATTAGAGAAAATATGATGCAGAAAGAGGGAATGTTTACTTGCTAGAACACATACAAACAGTTACAGTATAATGACCTCATGGGTGAAGATGGCGAGGAGATTGAAAGCAGGTGGAGCAGCCCACTTGCTTCAACAATGAATGTTAAAGATTATAGTCAAAGAAAAATAAAAGCAATTAGTAAACTAAAAATACATCACAGGGTTTCAATAGAACTGTCCTTGAGAATTTATATTTAGCAGGAGGAAAATACAAGTGTAACCTGCTAACAGACTGGTACATTATTGCAAGCAAAAAAAATAACAACTAATTTTCAACTTGAAATAAATTAGAGGGCCATGACCGAAAAACAAGATATAGAAAGCAATTATATTTCCAGTAAAAACCACAGAAGGACAAATAAACAGGCAAGACCCAATTTAAGCAGAAAATGTGTGAAAAATACCTTCACCATTTCCGCTGTGATACCACCACCAGTTAAATCAGTTTCACATGCACCTCTTCCAACTCATCTACTGCATTTAGTACCCTTGGTGGCCTTTCTGTCCTTGGTCTCCTTCACTGCCAGAATGAGGATACTTGCAAACTGAAGGAACAACACCTTATGTTCCACTTGGGTAGCTTACAACACAGCAGTACGTACATTGAATTATCCAATTTCAAACAACACCATCATCTCTTTCCGCAGCTCCCATCTGTCCCACCACCCTAATCACTTTCTCCTTTCCCCTCTTCCATGTGTTCATCTCCCAGCCCCAAGTCCTGCATTTCCCTTTTATTCCCCCCTCTTCCTGTTCCCCTGTCCCCTTCCATATCAATTGTTCTGGATTTATTTTTCACATCTCCTTTTCGTTCCTTATCAGACACCTTTTTGTCTCCTTTTCATCTCTAGCCGTTGTGACTATTTCCTCCTATCTATCAATCATACCACTCTCACCTGTATTCATTTATTAGAACCAAAGACTGCGGATGCTGGTTAATACACAAAAGGACAAAAGGACACAAGGTGTTGGAGTAACTCAGCAGGTCAGGCTGCATCATCCCTGGCGAAAATGGATAGGTGACCTTTCGGGTTGAGATCTGAAATATCACCTATCCATGTTCTCCAGGAATGTTGCCTGCGCATTTCTCACTTGCCAGGCTTTCACCACCGCAACCTCTCTTTTCCAGCTTTCTCCCTCCTACTTCACCACTCTGAATTAGGGTCCTGACCTGAAATGTTATGAGCCTATTCCTTCCACAGATGCCGCCTGATTTTAAGCTCCTCCAGCAGTTTGTTTGGGGTGGAAGATTGCAACCTTCACGTGGTCTGCCCTGTTTTGACTAATGCAATCAACTCAACTTGCACAAACGGAAGATCAAATAGAACAAGTTGTCCAACAACTTTAGGCTGTGCACGCCACACGAAAGACGAAGAAGAGGCAGTTTGTTTTTTTGCTCAAAGTTCCACCATCTGCAGTTTCTTGTGTCTCCAGACGTTTTAGTTAACACTCCCATTTCCTTATACCACCAAGAATACAGATAAGATCACATTCTGGAGAGTTGAATAAAAATATTGTCTGTCTACTAAAAATGGTTGTGTCCACACATGTGGTTTGCCTGCATGCAACAAGTAGTGATGAATTAGATTAACATTTTACAATCTGCTTACAAATTCACCCAGAATGAAATTGTTCTTGGGCTGTGTAGATAGATGATAGTGAATTAGTAGGCTGAGAATCAGGCAGAGTGAAAACTTCATGTTAACAGTTCAATACTTATTGTTTACAGACATATAAATACAGAATAGCAAAAAATATTTGACTGAATAAAGCCACTCTTTTCAAAAAACATTTCTAACTTTCTATACTAAAAAATATTGTTTGGTGTTGAATAAGCTGCAAATGTTAACAATTTCTTTCCAACCCAGTTGGGCTCATCTTCAAAATATTCAGCCAGTAAAATAATTTGCATCTTCAACAATGCCTATTTAATTTATACTAAAACATCCAAGGTCCTGTGGATGTAGTAAATTTAATTTTTGAAGAAGTATGCTGTAAGCTAATTTTCAGCTGTGTGCTCATGTTTACTTACATAAGGAGGCTCATACTGTTGTGGACAGCAGACACAATCAAAAATAACCCCATTTACAAAGTATCAGCTAGCAAGAGTATGTTACATTAGCAATCAAATAGATCAGTCGATTGAAGAGCAGAGCACATTTGTAATTTCCATATTAACTCTTGATGCAAATTCAAATAATTAATAAAATATATACTCTTAATTGTGTTGAGAGAGTTAGACGTGTTAATTGCTTGCTTGTTTGAATAATGTCATTTCAGTTGAATTTGAAAATGGAGAATAGTGTGTGTTTGGAGTAAGGCCCTCTCACATGACTTGACACAACACATCTTATTGGCATCGAAAAAGCCTATTAGACAGCTAAACTGAATCTGGAAATAATTTGGAAGGAGGGTCCCATGGTCGCCCTCTGGAGGATGGAAAAAAAGGACCTCAAGGAAAGCAGAAGATTGGACAAGACAAATAAGCCATCCACAGAAAAGGGGATTCTAAATATTTTATTTATCAAGTCCAGGATCCATAATACTTTTTTAAACCAGTTTCTCAACTTGTCCTGCCACTTTCAATGAGCTACGCATAAATATAGTCAGATCTCTGCTCTTGTAAGTGCTGTGACGATTGAGTGATATTGAAGTCTGAGACTGTTTGGTTCACTGATAGGTTTCCTATAAAATTCAACAATGGGGTTTTGCCATGTTGGGGCTATTCACATCCCACATCAGGATCTGAAAACTTAGTGATTTCAATGAGAACTCTTGGTCAAAGATTTAGGACAATAAGGAAAGGGAAGTAATTTTTATTAAAATCACATTACATTAACGGAATGTGTACAACATGGAAACGAGCCGTTTCATCTATTTTATCCATCTGACTAAGTTGGTATATCGGGCTCATCCCATTTTCCTGCATTAGGCTCATAGTCCTCTCAACCCTTCCTATCCATATATATGTCCAAATTACTTTTTATCTGCTTTGATAGTTTCCTCAGGCACTCATTCCAGATAGGAACTACCTACTGAGTGAAAAAGTTGTTTTTGAGGTCACTCTGAAATCTCTCCTCTCTCACCTTAAGCCAATGTTGTCTAGTTTTAGAATCCTCTACCCTAAGAATAAGACTGCAAGCATTCACTTTATCCATCATCCTGCATACCTCAATAAGGTCACTCTTCAGTCTCACATGCTCCAAAGAAAAAAGACCCAGCCTACCTAACTCAAGCTGGCAACATCCTCGTGAATCTCTTTTGATATCCTTAATATCCATTTCTATCTAAATGCTACCCGATATCGCTATGATATTTTGCCATCTTACTCACCGTCCTCCTCTCCTCCAACCGTCCCAAGGTTTCTTCCGGGGGGGGGCAGGAGAATAAAGCCCTGGAGGCTAGACATGAGTCAGTCATCCTGGAAGACCGTGAGTGAAAATGGAAGGGTTGGTCTGCAAAGTGCTGTTTGAACTGAATGTCGCGCTCATTCCGGAAGTCCCGCTCAGGTGAGAGGCCATGCTCAACCGCGTGAGTAGATTCAAGAGAGTTTTATTGTCATATATATGTTGTGTGTGAGTGTGTGAGAGTGTATGATCGATGGTGTGAGTGTGTGTGAGAGATGGTGTGGGTGTGAGATGGTGGGTGTGTGTGTGAGATGGAGGGTGTGTGTGTGTGTGAGATGGAGGGTGTGTGTGTGAGATGGAGGGTGGGTGGGTGTGTGGGTGTGTGTGTGATGGAGGGTGTGTGTGTGTGAGCCCACCAGCCATGAGTGGGTCAACTGCCAGCCCACCAGCCGTGAGTGAGTTAACTGCCAGCCCACCAGCCGAGAGTGTCACACCATGAAAACAGACCTTTCAGTTCAACTCATCCATGCTGACCAAGTTTCCCCATCTAAGCTGGATGCATTTGACCACCTTTGGCCCATCTATCTATTTATATATCTTGACCACTTCCTGTCTGCGTTGTAATTAAATCTGTGCAACAATGATCCCCCGCAGCTCTACGACTTTTCGCCACCTTACTCACCATTCTCCTCTGCTGCAAGTCAAATATGTTTTGTTCCGATCGGTGAAATAGTACAAAGGTTATGAAGGTTTTGAAGATTCCCCCTTCCCCACAGCCCCCCCTCCCCACATCCCCCGTCCCCCATACCTCCCTCCCCCCTCCCCCACCAGGCCTTCCGTGTAACTGGGACCCAACGGGTCCCACTTAGTCCAGCATCCCTCTAAACCTTTTCTATCCCTGTAGTGTCAGAGTGTCTTCTAAATGTTATTATAGTACTTGCCCCAACCATCTCTGGCAGCTTGCCCCAACCATCCCTTAACAATCTTATATATTTCTATGAGAATTCCTCTCATCCTTCTAAACTCCAAAGTGTACAAGCCCAGCTGCTCCATTCGCTCAGCATATGACAGTCCCGCCATCCCGGGAATTAACCTTGTAAACCTATGCTGCACTCCCTCAATAGCAATAATGTCCTTCCTCATATTAGGGGACCAAAACTGTACACAATACTCCAGGTATGGTCTCACTAGGGCTCTGCACAACTACAGAAGGTCCTCTTTGCTCCTATATTCGATTCCTCTTGTTATAAAGGCCAACATGCCAGTCGCTTTCTTCACTGTCTGCAGCTGCTGTACCTGCATGCTTACTTTCATAGACTGATGTACAAGGACCCCCAGATCCCGTTGTACTTCCCCTTTTCCCAACTTGACACCAGTTAGATAATAATCTGCCTTCCTGTTTTTGCTACCAAAGTGGATAACCTCACATTTATCCACATTAAACTTCATCTGCCATGCATCTGCCCACTCCCCCAACCTGTCCAAGTCACCATGCACTCTCACTGCATCCTCCTCACAGTTCACACTGCCACCCAACTTTGTGTCATCTGCAAATTTGCTAATGTTACTTTGAATCCCTTCATCCAAATCATTGATGTATATTGTAAATACCTGCTGTCCCAGCACCGAGCCTTGCGGTACCCCACTAGTCACTGACTGCAATTCTGAAAGGGACCCGTTAATCCCTACTCTTTGTTTCCTGTCTGCCAACCACTCTACCCCCAACACCATGTGCCCTAATTTTTTGCCACTAATCTCCTATGTGGGGCCTTATCAAATGCTTGCTGAAAGTCCAGGTACACTACATCCACCGGCTCTCCCTTGCCCATTTTCCCAGTTACATCTTCAAAAGATTCCATAAGATTAGTCAAGCATATAACCATATAACAATTACAGCACGGAAACAGGCCCTCTCGGCCCTTCCAGTCCGTGTCGAACATTTATTTTCCCCTAGTCCCATCTACCTGCACTGAGACCATACCCCTCCATTCCCTTCCCGTCCATAATCTCCTCTGTACTCTCTCTATTTTGTTGACATCCTTCCTATAATTAGTCGACCAAAATTGTACACCATAGTCCAGAATTGGTCTTACCAATGCCTTGTACAATTTTAACATTACTTCCCTACTCCTATATTCAATGCTCTGATTTATAAAGGCCAGCACACCGAAAGCTTTATTTACCATCCCATCTAAATGCGATTCCACCTTCAGGGAACTATGCACAGTTATTCCTAGATCCCTCTGTTCCACAGCATTCCTCAATTCCCTATCATTTACCATGTACGTCCTATTTTGATTTGTCCTGCAAAGATGTAGCACTTCACACTTATCAGCATTAAACTCCATCTGCCATCTTTCTGCCCAATCTTCCAAATGGCCCAATTCTCTCTGTAGACTTTGAAAATCTACTTCATTATCCACAACACCACCTATCTTAGTATCATTTGCATACTTACTTATCCAATTTTCCACCCCCATCACCAGATCATTGATGTACATGACAAACAACAGTGGACCCAACACAGATCCCTGAGGCACCCCACTGGTCACCGGCTTCCAACCTGACAGCAGCCATCCACCATTACTCTCTGACATCTTCCATTCAGCC
Organism: Raja brachyura; assembly: GCA_963514005.1. The sequence goes on along the minus strand of OY740781.1, from coordinate 65,141,359 downwards.
ACTGTTGAATCCATCTTGCTACTCCGCCATTAACACCCAAAGATTGAACCTTCTTAACCAACCTTCCATGGGGAACCTTGTCAAAGGCCTTACTGAAATCCATATAGACAACATCCACTGCTTTACCCTCATCAATTTCCCTAGTAACCTCTTCAAAAAATTCAAGAAGGTTTGTCAAACATGACCTTCCAGGCACAAATCCATGTTGACTGTTCCTGATCAGGCCCTGTTTATCCAGATGCTTATATATATTATCTCTAAGTATCCTTTCCATTAATTTGCCCACCACTGACGTCAAACTAACAGGTCTATAATTGCTAGGTTTATTCTTTGAACCCTTTTTAAACAATGGAACAACATGTGCAGTACGCCAATCTTCCAGCACTATTCCCGTTTCTAATGACATTTGAAATATTTCTGTCATAGCTCCTGCTATTTCTACACTAACTTCCCTCAATGTCCTAGGGAATATCCTGTCAGGACCTGGAAACTTATCCACTTTTATATTTTTCAAAAGTGTCAGTACTTCCTCCTCTTTGAATCGCATGGTTTCCATAGCTACTCTACTTTTTTCCCTTACCTCACAGAGTTCAATTCTCCTTGGTGAATACCGAAGAAAAAAAATTGTTCAATATCTCCCCCATCTCTTTTGGCTCTGCAGATAGCTGTCCATTCTGGCTCTCTAATGGTCCAATTTTATCCCTCGTTATTCCTTCGTAAATCCATGCTGACTCAGACCAATCCTGTTACTGCTATCCAAATATGTGGCTATCTCATCTTTTATAATTGACTCCAGCATCTTCCCCACCACCGATGTCAGGCTAACTGGTCTATAATTCCCTGTTTTCTCTCTCCCGCCTTTCTTAAAAAGTGGGATAACTTTAGCTACCCTCCAATCCACAGGAACATCCTCCCCACATTCACTCTATCAAAGCCTTTCACTATTTTGTACGTTTCAATGTGGTCCTCCCTCATTCTTCTAAACTCCAGCGAGTACAGGCCCAGTGCCGTCAAACGCTCATCACGTGTTAACCTACTCATTCCACGATAGCAATAAAGTGTGAGTATAACCAGAAAGGTATTGACAGTCAAAATCTGAATTAGACAATAGACAATAGGTGCAGGAGCCAGCACCACCATTCAACGTGATCATGGTTGATCATCCCCAATCAGTACCCCATTCCTGCCTTCTCTCCATATCCCCTGACTCCGCTTTTTTTAAGAGCCCTATCCAGCTCTCTCTTGAAAACATCCAGAGAACCCTCCTCCACAGGCACACCACTCTCTGTGAGAAAAAGTGTTTCCGTTCTAAATGGCTTACTCCCTATTCTTAAACCGTGGCCCCTGGTTCTGGACTCCCCCAACATCGGGAACATATTTCCTGCCTCTAGCGTGTCCAAACCCTTAACAATCTTATATGTTTCAATGAGATTCCCTCTCATCCTTCTAAACTCCATAGTGTACAAGCCCAGCTGCTCCATTCGCTCAGCATATGACAGTCACGCCATCCCGGGCATTAACCTTGTAAACCTACGCTGCACTCTCTCAATAGCAAGAATGTAATTCCTCAAATTAGGGGACCAAAACTGCACACAATACTCCAGGTGTGGTCTCACTAGGTCTCTGTACAACTACAGAAGGACCTCTTTGCTCCTATATTCGATTCCACTTGTAATATAGGTCAACATGCCATTCGCTTTCTTCACTGCCTGCTGTACCTGCATGCTTACTTTCATAGACTGATGAACAAGGACCCCCAGATCCCGTTGTACTTCCCCTTTTCCCAACTTGACGTCATTTAGATAATAACCTGTCCAAGTCACCCTGCATTCTCATAGTATCCTCCTCACAGTTCACACTGCCACCCAGCTTTGTGTCATCTGGAAATTTACTAATGTTACTTTGAATCCCTTGAAATTAAATGTAACTCTTACATTGGTCATATTAATACATGCTGCAGTTTGCTTTAGCCATGCTTGTGGAACATCACTAAGTATACTTGTGTCTGTGGACCAATGACATGCATAATAGGTGGTGTTTCCTCCATTAAACATTAAGTTTACACATAATTTTGAATGTTATTCTTTCATTTCACATTCATTTTTTTCATGCTGAATAGTTACTCGGAGCCAAGCTTTAGAATAAAAGCAGAGGGTATCTGGAAGAATATTATTGGATTCATTCCAAGACATTAGTGGGTAATGCAATGCAGAGATCTGCAGACTAGCAAGGGTGTAATTGGATCCCTGTCCTCTGTGTGCAGTGAGTTATTATATAACGATCAAAGGCAAAGCTTCAAATTGGAACGTTTGAACCTGTTACAAATAGATTTAATGTATATAAAAGTCTGGGGTTAAAAGTATGCACTTGGCTGTGCTTAATAACACAGCAAAAATGCAGTTTGCCATGCAGTTTTTCTTTGCCTTTTGCCGATGGAAAGCTTATTACAAACCCCAGACTAATTCACTCAGGCAATTGCTGTCATGGAAGCAACATTTATATAATTCAGAACGTAATGGCTGGAAATTTATTTCTGACATGCTCTCCCTATGGCAAGGTTCCTCACCACCAGTGTGCTATCACAAAACAGTCACAGAGACATTTACTTGAGTAGGTCTTTATGGAATCTGAAATTGCCAATAAGGGAAAAAGAGAATCAGGGACAATCTAGAGTTATTTGTTTGGAGCTGCTGAAACGTCAGTAAGTCACAGACGTCCATGTGTGCACTGCCAAATGCGGTAGTCCAACTACTAATATATAACAGATGGAGCCTCGTGTATGACTACTGTCTTGATGGGACCTGACGTGTTGACATTACACAGTGTTTACTGGAGAATTGCTGCTCAGATCCTATGCCAAGTCAAGCCTGACACCATTGCTGAGTTGTTGAATTCAAGAGGGATTCTAGGCCTGTTGTGAAGTGGTTTACAATGTTGAAGACATACAAACCCTATTGAAATGCCTCACAGCTTCGACAAGAGAAAAAGTGGTGTGCTTATTTGCATTCCATCACAGCCTTTCTATCAGGGGTGTCCAGGGGCAGATCCTAAACAATATACTGTATACTGCCCAAGGGCGAGTGGACATGCGGGCCATGTGGACTGGCCCAACCAGGGCCAACAACATTACCAATTCACATCTGGACCAGATGCGTCTGAGCACAAGTGGTTACAGGTGGTACCTGTTGGGAAGAGTCCACCAACATCTATCCCATCATGTCTCTACTGATTCAACACTAGCTTTTCTGGTATCACTGGAAGATTAATATACAGGTCAAAATCTAAAAGCAATAAACTTGGACAATATCCATTCAGCAAGCATGGCTGCCACCTCACCACAGTCTGCTTTTTTAAGACTGCCTGTTCCCACATGCGGTGAACGAAGAAACACTTTCACCTAAAAAAGAACAATGAATGCAAATTGCCAACATGAAACTTATTTCTTGATTCTGTATAAACATCTTGGTGTTCCTTCAGCAGCTAGGGTGACAGAAGGAAGAGGAAATTCTCCTTTTGTGTGACACTGACCCCAAGGCATGATTTTCTCCTATTAAAGCAGCTTGGACTGAAGTTCACGGAATTCCTTTGTTTGAGAAGATTGGGAGAATCTTCAGTTTATCCAAATTGTACTCCAAGATCATTCCCATTGTGGAGAAAATGTCTCTTTTAACAGATAAAACATATTCAAGAACAAAAGATTCATGAATTAATTAATTTCTATATGTATGCATTCCTTATCTATTCCAAAATCTATTAAATTATTATTTATGACAGTAATATACACACTTTTAAGATCATGATATGCGTGCGTGCAGTGTGTGATATCTGCATTAAGACAAAAAATATTTCACTAGGGTCTTCTTCAAATGGAAGGTATGTTCAAAATTTTCTTTTACAATATTGTGACATTACTTCTGGAACTTTCTAGACACGGCACCGCATAAAACTTCAGAGTCTAGAAGCCCAGCTCCTGCTTTCGCACAAAGCAAATGCGATAACGCAGAAGCAAATGATACACATCTTGACACCCCAATGCCTTCCCACAGAGGGAGTGTGATGAACTAAATTCCACCTGGCAAACTGCTGCTCCAAAAACATTCAAAAAGCTCACCCAAGACAAAGCAACTTGTTTGATTGGAACACCATCTACAACCCTAAAGATATTCCTTACACCATTGGTGCAGTGGTTACCTCTTTGTACCATTTATAAAATGCACTGCCTGGATATTCTAAACTTGCAATCTCTATTGCCACTGTGGCTCCAGCCAACTATTCACTTATAAGGCAGTAAAAGATTCCATTCAGCTCATCACATTCATGTCATTTCCTACTAGAGCAATCTCATAGTCCCTTTCCCTTATTCTTGACCTACATCATTGCAACATTATCTCTCCTATGCCCATCAACTTTAGAACTGGAGCTGGAAAGTCCATTGCTTTAGTTATTTGTTTTTATTTACCTGCACTAAGGGATCATTTACAGTAGTCAATTAATCTACATTTTTGAGGTTCGAAAAGAAACAGGAGGAAAACCACATGGAGCACAGGAAACTCCACGCAAATAAAGTAAAGTAAAGTATCCTTTATTGTAATTCAGGCCTTTCGGTGTGAACGAAATTTCGTTGCCTTGCAGTCATACATTTAATAAAATAACAAAACACACAATAAACACAATTTAACATCCACCACAGTGAGTTCACCAGGCACCTCCTCACTGTGGTGGAAGGCAAAAGTCTTAAGTCTCTGTCCCCTCCTTGCTCTCCCTCTGCGCTGAGGCGATCCAGGCTTCCGATGTTGTGACCCCACCAGATGATGGTAAGTAAGTCTGCCTCCGGAGCCTCGAGGTCGGTCGCAGTTGGAGGCCGCCAGCTCCGCCATTAGGCCTCAGTGCAGACGGAGACGGGGGACACGAGTAGAAAAGTTGCAGCCCCCCCGAAGGAATCTCCCCCCCACATACACACCCTAATAACTCAAATTAGTTAACTAGCTAAAACAGGACAAGGACAACAAAAAAAAGAAAAAAACAGACGGATTGCAGGCGAGCCGCAGCTGCTAAGGCAAATAGCATCCGGTCAGGATTGAACTTGAAACTTTGGGATTGTGAGACAACAACACTGTACGTCTGCACTACCCTCAATATCAATGAGACATGGGCAATAAATACTGTCTTTACCATATCTTTTGATGTCAAGATATTGAGAAAATAATAAATAGGAACATTCTCTTGAGCTTCATCTTATCAAGGACTTCACAATTTCTTCCTCCCTCCCTCTCTCCCGCCCTACCCACTCCTTTTCCTCAACAATATACTTACGTACATGGTTAAATGCTTAGTAAGTATTTCAGTAAGGCCTTTGACAAAGTTCCCCATGGAAGGTTGGTTAAGAAGGTTCAATCTTTGGGTGTTAATGGCGGAGTAGCAAGATGGATTCAACAGTGGCTGAATGGGAGATGCCAGAGAGTAATGGTGGATGGCTGTTTGTCAGGTTGGAAGCTGGTGACCAGTGGGGTGTCTTAGGGATCTGTGTTGGGTCCACTGTTGTTTGTCATGTACATCAATGATCTGGATGATGGGGTGGAAAATTGGATAAGTAAGTATGCAGATGATACTAAGATAGGAGGTGCTGTGGATAATGAAGTAGATTTTCAAAGTCTACAGAGAGATTTGGGCCATTTGGAAGACTGCGCTGAAAGATGGCAGATGGAGTTTAATGCTGATAAGTGTGAGGTGCTACATCTTGGCAGGACAAAACAAAATAGGACGTACATGGTAAATGGTAGGGAATTGAGGAATGCTGTGGAACAGAGGGATCTAGCTGTGCATAGTTCCCTGAAGGTGGAATCGCATGTAGATAGGGTGGTAAAGAATGCTTTTGGTGTGCTGGCCTTTATAAATCAGAGCATTGAATATAGGAGTAGGGAAGTAATGTTAAAATTGTACAAGGCATTGGTAAGACCAATTCTGGACTATGGTGTACAATTTTGGTCGACTAATTATAGGAAGGATGTCAACAAAATAGAGAGAGTACAGAGGAGATTATGGACGGGAAGGAAATGGAGGGGTATGGTCTCAGTGCAGGTAGATGGGACTAGGGGAAAATAAATGTTCGACACGGACTGGAAGGGCCGAGAGGGCCTGTTTCCGTGCTGTAATTGTTATATGATTATATGCTTGACTAATCTTCTGGAATTTTTTGAAGATGTAACTGGGAAAATGGGCAAGGGAGAGCCGGTGGATGTAGTGTACCTGGACTTTCAGCAAGCATTTGATAAGGCCCCACATAGGAGATTAGTGGGAAAAATTAGGGCACATGGTATTGGGGGTAGAGTGCTGACATGGATATAGAAGTGGTTGGCAGACAGGAAACAAAGAGTAGGGATTAACGGGTCCCTTTCAGAATTGCAGTCAGTGACTAGTGGGGTACCGCAAGGCTCGGTGCTGGGACAGCAGGTATTTACAATATACATCAATGATTTGGATGAAGGGATTCAAAGTAACATTAGCAAATTTGCAGATGACACAAAGTTGGGTGGCAGTGTGAACTGTGAGGACGATGCTGTGAGAGTGCAGGGTGACTTGGACAGGTTGGGGGAGTGGGCAGATGCATGGCAGATGAAGTTTAATGTGGATAAATGTGAGGTTATCCACTTTGGTAGCAAAAACAGGAAGGCAGATTATTATCTAACTGGTGTCAAGTTGGGAAAAGGGGAAGTACAACGGGATCTGGGGGTCCTTGTACATCAGTCTATGAAAGTAAGCATGCAGGTACAGCAGCTGCAGACAGTGAAGAAAGCAAATGGCATGTTGGCCTTTATAACAAGAGGAATCGAATATAGGAGCAAAGAGGACCTTCTGTAGTTGTGCAGAGCCCTAGTGAGACCATACCTGGAGTATTGTGTACAGTTTTGGTCCCCTAATATGAGGAAGGACATTATTGCTATTGAGGGAGTGCAGTGTAGGTTTACAAGGTTAATTCCCAACATGGCGGGACTGTTATATGCTGAGCGAATGGAGCAGCTGGGCTTGTACACTTTGGAGTTTAGAAGGATGAGAGGAATTCTCATTGAAACATATAAGATTGTTAAGGGATGGTTGGGGCAAGCTGCCAGAGATGGTTGGGGCAAGTACTATAATAACATTTAGAAGACACTCTGACACTACAGGGATAGAAAAGGTTTAGAGGGATGCTGGACTAAGTGGGACCCGTTGGGTCCCAGTTACACGGAAGGCCTGGTGGGGGAGGGGGGAGGGAGGTATGGGGGACGGGGGATGTGGGGAGGGGGGGGCTGTGGGGAAGGGGGAATCTTCAAAACCTTCATAACCTTTGTACTATTTCACCGATCGGAACAAAACATATTTGACTTGCAGCAGAGGAGAATGGTGAGTAAGGTGGCGAAAAGTTGTAGAGCTATGGGGGATGATTGTTGCACAGATTTAATTACAATGCAGACAGGAAGTGGTCAAGATATATAAATAGATAGATGGGCCAAAGTTAGTCAAATGCATCCAGCTTAGATGGGGAAACTTGGTCAGCATGGATGAGTTGAACTGAAAGAAGAAACTGAAAGAAGAACCCGGAAGAAAGCTTGGGACGGTTGGAGGAGAGGAGGACGGTGAGTAAGATGGCAAAATATCATAGCGATATCGGGTAGCATTTAGATAGAAATGGATATTAAGGATATCAAAAGAGATTCACGAGGATGTTGCCAGCTTGAGTTAGGTAGGCTGGGTCTTTTTTCTTTGGAGCATGTGAGACTGAAGAGTGACCTTATTGAGGTATGGAGGATGATGGATAAAGTGAATGCTTGCAGTCTTATTCTTAGGGTAGAGGATTCTAAAACTAGACAGCATTGGCTTAAGGTGAGAGGGGAGAGATTTCAGAGTGACCTCAAAAACAACTTTTTCACTCAGTAGGTAGTTCCTATCTGGAATGAGTGCCTGAGGAAACTATCAAAGCAGATTAAAAGTAATTTGGACATATATATGGATAGGAAGGGTTGACGGGACTATGAGCCTAATGCAGGAAAATGGGATGAGCCCGAGATACCAACTTAGTCAGATGGATAAAATAGATGAAACGGCTCGTTTCCATGTTGTACACATTCCGTTAATGTAACGTGATTTTAATAAAAATTACTTCCCTTTCCTTATTGTCCTAAATCTTTGACCAAGAGTTCTCACTGAAATCACTAAGTTTTCAGATCCTGATGTGGGATGTGAATAGCCCCAACATGGCAAAGCCCCATTGTTGAATTTTATAGGAAACCTATCAGTGAACCAAACAGACTCAGACTTCAATATCACTCAATCGTCACAGCACTTACAAGAGCAGAGATCTGACTATATTTATGCGTAGCTCATTGAAAGTGGCAGAACAAGTTGAGAAACTGGTTAAAAAAAGTATTATGGATCCTGGAACCAAAATAAGCTTATAATATACCCATTGACCGAAGACTATGTGTAGTTACGCACCTGAGCCAATATAGCAAGGTCATCAAGAGTCTCAGAGGCTCTGAAACAGAGCTCATCAGCCACATAAAACCTCATACAAAGGTGTCAGTACAAACTATTTCTAGATGGCCGAAACAGGTTTGCATTATGCTGGAGTAGACACTGATGTGTTTAAATCACTCCACCAGGGCGGCGTCAACGTACTCAGCAAAGGCACAGGACGTGCAATTAGACCAAATCCTCACGGCAGGATGGTCCAGTGAAGGAACCTTTTTCATGATTTATGATAAACCTGTCCTTGCAATGCAAAGATTTGAGCATGCTGTTTTGGGTTCTGTTTGAGTTCTCCATTGTAATTTCCCCTGTGAAAGAGGGGTTATTACTTTTCTTTTATTGTTTAAGATGTTCATTGTATAATTTAAACAATGTTCAATACATTATTTGTTTATCCTGTGTCAACCAAGGCAGTGTGTCGTATGGAACTGTATTTACGGCATGAAATCACAGAGCTTTGAAATCTTCATGTAGTCACACACGTGACTCCGAAGTAAAATAGTAAGATTAAACGAGAACTTACCAGTTTGATCTTTATTTTATGAGGCGTTACGATGAGGGATTACGTGCCCTCCGCTCCCGACCCTCATAATCACAAAGATCATCGGGTAGTTCTAGTCTTCTGAGTCTTACTATATCACTTTGACTGTAGTTACTGTGATTTCATGCCGCTGCTTTGAAGATTGACTAGCATGGGCACTGGTGGGGCTTCTTCACGTAATCCCTCATCGTAACTCCTCATAAAATAAAGATCAAACTTCAAACTGGTAAGTTCTTATTTAATCTTACTATTTTATTGCAAAAAAAAATTACTTTGTAAATCAGGTACATTTTTGTAACAAATGTATATTTAACCTTATGTCACCTCAAACCTGGGATAAATTCCTTAGTTAGCAAAAGCATAAAGAGAAAGCTGAGGAGGTAGTTTCCGGTTTCAATGTTGAATATCACAAAGGGCTTTGAAAGCCTGCAGATTAATGTGACCTTCTCATCTTACACGTATGCTCTCTTAAGCGTGCAGTCAGGTGGTCAAGACCACTTTGATGTAAATCTCAACAGCACACAAATAATTTATTTTCAAACAGAAATGAATAAATCTCACGTGCAAAATAAATGAAGACCAAATCCCAGTGTTATTGATTCGGTGCTGCACTCTGTATTAGGAAAATGACAGCACCACTAATTTATGCTCCATTTCTTCAAGGCAAATAACATCAGCCTGCTTCTATGTCATATGTGTTCATGAGATTATAACAAAGACCAATTGGCTTATTTTAACTCCCTGCGTCGGAAGAATCCCCAACAATGTAGCATTCAACTGGTTCTAAATAGGAAATATTATTTCAAATATTATTTGCTTTGTGTATGAATTAATTCTTCCTGATATTAACATTGCTTTTAGCCAAATATGATTAACCAGAAACATTGTTTTGGGGGGGAAAGGAGGGGGGTTAATATTTTCCTGTTTTAAAAGATGCATTCACTTGATTTATTTCAAATAAATGTGTTTCTTCTAGTGCTGAAGCAATAGATCAGTCTCATATTCTCATTGCACCATGCCTACAGGACCAGGACATCAATGGTTTTCATGAGAAAATTGGATATGGTACTTTGATTACGGTCAGGATTGAAGAATGTTAGCATGATAACCTGTGACTTAAACATTGGCTATTTGATAACATAATTCAGCATCCTTTTCAGTTCTATGGAACTCCAAATTATCCTGTGTGGAAGAATGCATCTTTGAGTCACAGTTTAGGAAATTAGGTTTGTGCATTCAATTTATTGTGCAAATGGTTTGGATCAAGCAGACTAACCTTTCTATCAAACACTTCAATTTATATTATACAGTATTCCTTTTAAGTGAAATAACGAGGAAAAGAAATGCCCCAAAATGTATGACTAATTCCTTGGAATGTTTCAAAGGATTATCTGGTGCACAACTATGCATGTTTTTCAATCAGTATCCTTATCTATTTTCTGTATTAATTTTTATAATAAGTTTTATCCTTTGTATAGGTCTTGGGTTACTTTTGTTTTCTTCAAATCATTTATTGGCTCAAATTTGAGATCTTCATGAATGAATGGTTTTAATTTTTAAATAAATGCAATTCATTGATATAAATTTATAACAGCATAGGCCATTAGGACATGTCTGTGAGCAGTTGTGCCTGCCCTAGCTCCTCTGACGTTACAAAGGGACACTAAATGCTGGAGTCAGTCAGCAGGTAAGGCAGCATTTCTGGAGAAACATAGAAAATAGGTGCAGGAGGAGGCCATTCGGCCCTTCCAGCCAGCACCGCCATTCATTGTGATCAGGGATGATCGTCTGCTATCAATAACCTGTACCTGCCTTCTCCCCATATCCCTGACTCCAGTGAGGAGGTGATGGAGATTCACTGTGATGGATGTTTGTGTAAATTGTGTTAAGTGTGTGTCTTGGTTTTTTTTGGTAATGTCATAACTGTAGGAATTAAATTTTGTTCAAACCTTTTCTGTTTGAATGACAATAAAAGGCATTCTATTTCATTTCGGAGCCACGTAAGTGACTTCGTGAAGAACCCGCCAGCACGCATGCGCGACATATCATCGCAACGCATTGCAGTCGACGGCTGGAGGTGGAGCGCGCTCACCACCAGCCCTTCATAAGGGCCGCTCAGGTAAGTGTAACTAACCTTGAGTTGGTTGGTTTTTGTTGTGCAAGTGTTTTCTCCCAACAGAAACATGGATAGGAAGAACAAGGGCCGTAGGACGTCCGCACGGAGTCGCCGGCCACCCATCCCGGAGCCCTCATCAACGGCTACACCTGTGAGTCAGGCCGGGAAAAAGGCGAGGAAGTCGGGGAGCCCTGTCGTCACAGGACCCGACCCGCCGATACACCGGAGCTCCAGCGAGGATCCCGCGGAGCAGGATTTCGGTGTGCCATCGGAGCAGGCTGACCCTGACTCCATATCGCTGTCGCCAACGGGCTCGTTGGTCGACCAGGGCAAACAAGGTTCACGTGCTGCCGCACGGCCCTTCTCCCTGAGCCCTCGGAGGAGAGGGAGGGATAGAGCCCGTCAACCTAGCCCTTCACGGGCAAAGGTATCACCTGCCGCTAGATTGCGGACTGGTGAATTGGCGGGACTCAAGTCCACTGGGAGACCTGTAAGGACCAGTGTCGACTCACCAATCACCAAGACCAGGAAGAGTCATTCGGGTGGAGTCCCGCCACGGTCACCGAGTCCCCCGTGGATGGGAGGTCGGGACCGTACGCCGTCTAGGCCCAGGTTTAGGGCAGTCGGCAAGCCCGCGCGGATGTCGGGTCACCACGCCGAGGCGTCGGGTGCCGACCTCTCACCGCGTTTGCCCTCCGAGGCAGCGGGATCGAGCTCCGGCAAAAGGAGGCGTTTGAGCGGATCCGCGCGGGAATCGCTCAGCTTCGCTGCGGCGGCTGGTAGCGACAGTTCTTTCCGGCACCGAGATTACCTTGACGAGGTACGGGCCAATGACAGGAGCCTCAGCAGTTCCGTTGAACATGAGGACTCCGACCGCCCGGGTTCGAAGGGCGAAGGGCGTATTGACAGAATGGAGCGGATGTTGGAACTTCTCCTGCAACAAAATCAGAGGCGGGAGACATCTAGTTCCAGAGGGCACATGGAGTTATCCCCATCGTCAGCGGGAAGCCTGAGACAGCCGGAGGATGAGGACATCCTGATCCATGCACCATCTACATCGGAGGCCCCTCAGGAGGAGCTCCTGGATGTCGCAACCAAATTTGCACTGTCCGAGTCATCAGGACTACCCCTCAACCCCAAACTGGCTGCCACCGTGGACTTCCTGACGAACCATCAGCTTCAGGAAGAGGTCCTGTCGGAGGCCATGAATAGGCACAAAGCCCCAGCGAATTGCAACTCCCTCAACGTGCCCATCGTCAATACGCCAATTTGGGGCAACATCAGCCCAGGGATCAGAACCCAGGAGATGAAGCTCCAACGGATCCTGAAGCTGCTCACTGCTGGGATTACTGCGTTTGTACGGTCGGTGGAAAGGGAGGGTCTGAACACCGAGCAGGAGGATGCTCTGGCACTACTGTGCAACACACAGTATGAGATCAACACCTTTCGGAAGAGCATTATTAAACCCACACTAAACCCGAAATTTGCGGGGTTATGCAAAGCACCTCCTACGCCGCCACCCAGACAGTTGTTCGGGGAGGACCTCCCGAAGCGGGTCAAGGAGCTGGATGACCACGCTAAGACGGTGGGACTCATGCGGTCACATATCTCGACCAGGCAGCCGGCCAGGAAAGTGCCATTTTTCAGGCCACGAGGCCCTGCCGTTAGACCAGCAAGGACCTACGCTCCAGCACCGCCTCAATTTCAGCAGCCTCAACAACCTAGGCCATTTTTAGGGCTAGGCCCCCAGCGGCCACCATGGAAGATGCGGACGCCGCATCATCAGCTCAACCCAGCACCTCCACGTCCCGCCAAACATATCAGGGACCGCCGATAACCATGGAGGTAAGGCGGTCTGGATTTCATGCACCTGCATGCTTAACTTCACATGTTGGTGGGAGACTAAGGTTCTTTACGGAGGCATGGGGTACCATCACTTCTGATGAGTTTATCTTACAAAGTATTCAAGGCCATGAGATTGAATACATCAATGGTAAAATCCCTCCATCCCAGCATATGCCAGATTGGAAATTTACACCAAAGAAATTGTCCAGCAAAGAAACGGCAGTAGGCTATGCTGAAATCTTAAGGCTACAAGAAAAAGGTGTGATAGAAAGAACTATACACGAACCAATTGAATTTGTATCCAACGTGTTTACAAAAACCAAGAAGGATGGAGGATGTTGGATTATTATTGATCTGACCCATTTGAATACCTTTGTAAAATATACCCATTTCAAAATGGACACGTTCGAAACAGCCAAGTTATTGATTTCTGAGGGCTGCTTTATGGCATGCATTGATTTAAAAGATGCATACTATTCAGTATCCATTCAGAAACACCACAGGAAGTTCTTGAAATTTACCTGGATGGATCAGCTCTGGCAATACAGGGCTTTGCCAAATGGGCTTACCACAGCCCCTAGATTATTTACTAAATTGCTCAAACCAATACTGGCAACACTAAGGAGACAAAATCATATAGTGATGGCCTATCTGGATGATATCCTAATTATTGGGAACACCCTGGAATCAGCGGAACTGGCAGTTTCAGCCACCGTGGAAATTTTTCAGAAAATGGGGTTCATTATCCATCCAGATAAATCAAAGTTCTGCCCTTCACAGGTCATGGATTATCTGGGGTTCACGGTGGATTCCAATCGCATGAGGGCCACCATACCAACTAACAAAGTTGGGGATGTCACCCAAGTATGCAAGGATCTAGTCTGGGCCAGTATACCATCAATTAGACAAACTGCTAAGGTGATTGGCAAGATCGTAGCAGATTTTCCAGCTGCCCAATACGGACCTTTGCGTTATCAAAATTTGCAGAGAGCCAAAATCTCAGCGTTAAAACTGAACGCTGGACATTTCGATAGACCAATGCAGCTGCCTCTAAAGGCAAAAATTGAGTTACAATGGTGGATTGACAATATTTGTGACTCTTTTAAGTCCATCATTTTGCCCAATCCGATGGTATACTTACAAACAGACGCAAGCTCCCATGGCTGGGGAGCTACGAACAACTACTCTAGTTGTGGAGGCAGATGGGACACCCTTGAATCTACCCTGTTGTTGTCACAAGGGATAAACTATTTGGAGATGCTAGGAGCATTTCATGGACTTCGAGCTTATTGTTCTAACCTTACTGACGCTCATGTCCGTCTCCAAATAGATAATCCCACTGCGGTGGCATATCTAAACCATATGGGCAGTACCAGGTCAGTTTCATGTGATGAATTGGCAAATACAATTTGGCTCTGGTGTATTCAACGGAATATTTGGATTTCAGCTACCTATTTACCAGGTGAGCTCAATACAGTGGCGGACACCAGGTCACGCAAGTTCAATGACAACATCGAGTGGGTGTTAAATCCCCAAATATTCGCTAAAATTACAGCCAAATTTGGTAAACCGGATATCGACCTTTTTGCGTCACAGTTGAACCATCAGGTACCAACATACGTTTGGTGGGAACCAGATCCTGGGGCAATGGCGATGGATGCGTTCTCGCTAGACTGGGGGAAATGGTTTTTCTATGCATTTCCTCCATTTTGCCTCATCAGTCGGGTATTGCGAAAAATCCAGTCAGATGCTGCTAAAGGCATTCTTATCATACCCGACTGGCCTATGCAGCCATGGTATCCGGTGGTCCTTGATATGATTAGTCAACCATGGGTCCTCTTAGAGGGTTGCCCACAATTGGTAACAAACCCTGTCTCAGGGGAACCACATCCCTGCCACAGTCATCTAAACTTATTGGCTTGCAGGTTCTGAACAGGCCATTACTGCGGTATGGCCTATCATCTAGAACCATGGATACCATTGGAGCGTCATGCCGGGAGTCCACCAGGCGGCAATATCTCACACATATCCGGAAATGGGAAACCTACTGCGGCCGCTCCCACATTGCATACGACTCCGTTACCATCACCGACGTACTGGAATTCCTGGCGGGGTTGCATCATGACGAACACCTCAGCTACAGTGCCATCAACAGCGCCAGGAGTGCGCTGTCATTCTACCTCAATATTGAGGTAGGATCCAACAGGCTGGTGTCCAGACTCATGCGGGGAATATTCAATTCCAATCCGCCCAGACCTCGTTATAACATCACCTGGGATATTGGGAAGGTATTAACCCTGCTCAGGACGTGGTCGCCCATGGAGGGGCTTGAGCTGGACAAACTCACCCTGAAGCTGGTGATGTTACTGGCACTGACTTCAGCGCAGAGGGTACAGACACTCCACAAGGTCAGGATCGACAGGATGATCTCTACCCCTGGCGAAGTAATCTTCTTCATAGATGAATTACTCAAGCAGCATAGACCTGGGTTCACAGGGCTGCAGCTGAAGTTTCCGGCATACCCCGCTGATGCAAGGCTATGTTTAGCCGCCCATATCCGCCACTATGTCAAAGTGACGAGACAATTGAGGGGAATGGAGAGATACTTGCTCATCAGCCACAAGAAACCTCACCATAGAGTGACGGTACAGACGATCTCCAGGTGGCTCAGGATCGTCTTGGGTGAGGCAGGTATTGACACTAATGTCTTTGAATCCCATTCCACCAGGGCTGCATCGACGTCGGCGGCAAGGGTCATGGAGGTGCCCATGGACCATATTCTTGCCACAGCAGGATGGGCGAACGAAGCCACCTTCCAGCGGTTTTACAATAAACCTGTTGCCGCTCCTGCATTGTTCGTGGAGGCCGTGCTGGATGCAGGTCAATAACGTGCAGATGTCCCCCAGTGAGGGGTTTTTCCTTTTGTTTGTTGTTAATAAATATTGTTATTATTTTTCAGTACAAGCAGTCTGGAAAGTTGATTACTCCTATCCATCCTTATAAGTGGTGTGTGACAGCATGGACGTGGTCCTGGGCATGGAATCACAGAGCTTTAAAGTCTTCATGAAGTCACTCACGTGACTCCGAAATGAAATAGTAAGATTAAAAGAGAACTTACCAGTTCGAAGGTTGATCTTTATTTTATGAGGAGTTGCGATGAGGGATTTCGTGCCCTCCGCTCCCAACCCTCGATCATAAATCAACTGGTAATTAGAGTCTCTTCAATCTTACTATAACAAGTCATTTCTCTGTTGTTGGTTCTGTGATTCCACACCGCTACTTTGAAGTATGTCGCGCATGCGTGCTGGTTGGTTCTTCACGAAATCCCTCATCGCAACTCCTCATAAAATAAAGATCAACCTTCGAACTGGTAAGTTCTCGTTTAATCTTACTATTCTGCTTCACTTCAAACCAACCACCACCAACAGCCATTTGCAGTGCTTCACTTCAAACCAACCACATTTTCGTTATAAAATGACATTAAGGGCACAGACAGGCCAGTAAAACCACACTCACAGTTTAATAGACATGTGTTCAGTATTATTCACAGCTCAGACTGAGAGACGTGACCCACTCGCTCCCCCATCTTGAAAAGACTGACTGAGGCACTCGACACTTCCGGGTTTTATAGTCGCTCCGGAAGGGGTATGGGTTTCAGGAGAGAGAATCTCAACATTTTTTAAACACTAATAACTCTTCTAGTTTTCATTGATGGGAAATATCCTCTTGTCCTGCACAGCAGAGGGGGACTCTGAGTAAGATGGCCAAAAATCACAGCCGTAAGTGGCATTGTTTTTTCTAAAATCAATATACAGAACAACAGGAAGTGGTCAAGATCAGACTTTTAGTAATATAGATAGAAAAACCTCAAATTTTCTGAGTAGTAATTGCCCAACCAATGCACGTTTGACATTGAGGTCTGCCGCAAATTGGCCAATCCCGCGCTTTGATTTATGGTCTCTAGGCAGCAGGGACGCTGGGATCATGGCTGCCTCCTCATTACATCAATAGCAATAGCAAGGTTTCCAAGGATAAAGGTAATGCTAACCTTGCTGTTCATTTTCTTTTTCATCTGATTTATCTTTATAATGTTATAATACGTACTGGTAAATAAAAATGATAAATAACAAATGTAGAGCTAGGGTTAGGAGTAGGGTCAGTCAGTCTGCCTGTTAGTCTGTCTGTCTGTCTGTGTGTCAATCTGTCGGTCGGGCCATCGATGGTGAGCATTGGGCCAGGCCTCCTCCCGGAGGTGAGCCTTGGGCCGCCGGGAGGTGAGCCTTGGGCCGCCGGGAGGTGAGGGTTGGGCCCCCGGGAGGTGAGGTTTGGGCCGCCGGGAGGTGAGGGTTGGACTGGGCTTCCGGTGAGTGCTGCGAGGAATCAGTCGCAGCAAGCAAGTGGGCGGTCTGATGGAGCAGGCGCTATCTGGGTGCTGTAGGCGGACCGGGCGATTTGTAAGGCAGTGCTGCCCCCCTCCATTGCCACCACCAGAAGGGCATGCTGGCCAAGATGGACGTGCTGCGGGGCCACAGACGGAGCCCGCAGCCGGTCCCAAAGCGGCTCCAGCTCCAGCCTTGGGCAGTTCTGGGAGGGGGGCGAGTTAGGGTTAGGGTTAGGCATTTTCCTGCCTTAGCCTTCACCCAGCCTGGCACTCCCCCAGTCCCACTATGGCCAAGACTCCCACTCTGCTCACTGGCAGTCAGTGGGGTTCAGTAAACGGGGGAATCCAGAAGAGCTGCCCTGACCTATTAATTAGGCTGGTTCAGGAGGACCTCTGCAGCAGTCTCATTTAAAAAAATAACCTCGCAATTATATTCATTATATTATTTTTATAGAATACAATTACACTGTGGGAAAGTGTCTAAACGAGCATACTCTGTCAAATATAAACACCCTGTAAGTTTACACACAAATAATGCAGCAAGAATAGATTGGCAATCTCTTAATTCAATGGATTTGCATCTTGCTAGTTAAGGAGCAAGTTTCATCAATGTTATTTCCTATTAAGGAGGGCTCCAAATATCAGCTCAACTAAAAAGTTTAATAAAAGTGTAAACTGAGAAATTAAAAATCATTGGGTCTATGATTGGAATAGAGTTCAAACCTTGAAAGGGGAATCGGACAGCTTGGCTCTTTTTCAACTGACAGGGATTAGATTATGCGTGAGATGTACTGGTGGGTAGGCTTCAATATCTTCATGTTTATGTCAAAGGCAAGGAAATATATTCAAATGGAATGTATGTTCAAGATTTCCCTTTACAATATTGTGACATTGCATCTGATTTATTGTTTCTTTGAAAGCAGCTCTTGTTTGGAATCTATGAATATATTTTCAATTGATTTATATTGAACTAGCTGTTCGCTCCTACCTATGGATATCCTGGCACAGAAGTCTTCAAAGGTATGTGATGTTGCAATATCATCTTTCAAATATATCTTTCAAATATATTTCTCTTTCAAGAAAAGTTGCAAAGTAGGATGCAACATAAAAAATAGATGTAATGTCTCTGGTACATTAACTAGTGCACCATCTCTCAAAGGACTACGACTATTATTATCTAATGAGTGAAGGGGGCGCCGTCGAGTATGGCTGCCCTGCCAGCAGCTGTTAGTCCTTTCATTTTAATTTTTAGTGAGTTCAAAGTGTTTGTTTTGGAGGTCTTCTAGTCTTTTATGTGGTGGGTGGGGGGAGAGGAAGGGGGAAACTTTACTTCTTAGTCCTTACCTAGTCGGAGAGGCAGCTTCCCTCCGAGCTGCTTCTTCGCCCCCTCCTCGCGGCCTACCATCGGACTGGAGCGGCGTTTCCTGTCGGGACCGGCCGGAACCCAGTTTCGGCGGCGACACAGCGCTGGGACAACATCGTGGAGCGGGCAATGCCTTACCCAGGTCACTGTGCGGTAAGCTCCAGAGTGCTGTGCCGACTCCAACATCAAGGAGCTATGCCTGTGGGCGTTCAGCCGCGGGCGGCGCTGGATTTAAAACATCGAGGAGCCTGGGATCCGAGATCACCAGGGTTGGAGCTCCAACCAGCGCGGCCTGAGGACTTTGGGTGCCGCGGTGTCCGGGGAGGAAGCGGCCGCTCCTGACATTCCAAGCTGCTGAGGAGTATTTACCTGACACCGGAGTTCCATCTTCCCGGCAAGAGGGCCTGAAGCATCGGTCTGCCATAGCGGCAACTGTGGAGGCCACAATAGGCCTGACAATGGGTGAACAGGGGACGGGACTTGACTTTGCTGGCTTCCCCCACAGTGGGAACTATTGTGGGGGGACGTTTTTATGTTTATTGTTAAATTCTTTAATGTTGTGTCTTATCTTTATTCGTGTGTTGCAATGGCAAGTCAACTTTCACTACACCAATTAGTGTATGCGATAATAAATGTCCTTTGTATTGTAATTGTATTGTAATGCGATGTTGTACGAACTATTCTCATCCTTTTACAGACCTCAGAAGCACATAACATATTGAAGAGCATTAGAAGTGGTTTTCCATGTGATTGATTGAACCACGGTTTCTACTTGACTGACACTCAGTGCATTCAATTATTTTGGTTGGGCGGTACAGTGGCACAGCTGGAAGAGATACTGCCTTACAGCGCTGGAGATCCTGACCTCAAGTACTGTCTGTGTGGAGTTGACACATTCTCCTTGTGACCACAAAGGTTTGCTCCCAGTGCTTCGGTTTTCTCCCACTTTCTAAGGACCTGCGGGTTTGTAGGTCAATTGGTCTCTGAAAGTTGCTCTGGTGTGCAAGGAATGGATGTGAAAATGGGATAACTTAGGACTAGCATGAGGAGGTGATTTATGTTTGGTGTGATCTTGCTGGGTCGACGGGCCTGATTCCACACTGTATCTTTCAATCAATCAATCAATTTGGTTGTGAGATTCCAGTAGCTCTTGTGGAAGTGAGTATTACCAACGAATTGCTTTGATTTTCGTAACGACGCAGCCAGCACTGCACATTATAGACATGGATTTTTTTTTGCTGGCCCTCCTGGTGGGGCCCTGTGGCAGTGGAGCTTCTGCATACCTGCAGTATCTTAGAAACATAGAAACATAGAAAAATAGGTGCAGGAGTAGGCCATTCGGCCCTTCGAGCCTGCACCGCCATTCAATGTGATCATGGCTGATCATCCAACTCAGTATCCGGTACCTGCCTTCTCTCCATACCCCCTGATCCCTTTAGCCACAAGTGCCACATCTAACGCCCTCTTAAATATAGCCAATGAACTGGCCTCAACTACCTTCTGTGGCAGGGAATTCCAGAGACTCACACTCTCTGTGTAAAGAATGTTTTCCTCATTTCGGTCCTAAAGGAATTCCCCCTTATCCTTAGACTGTGACCCCTTGTTCTGGACTCCCCCAACATCGGGAACAATCTTCCAGCATCTAGCTTGTCCAACCCCTTAAGAATTTTGTAAGTTTCTATAAGATCCCCCCTCAATCTTCTAAATTCCAGCGAGTACAAGCCGAGTCTATCCAATCTTTCCTCATATGAAAGTCCTGACATCCCAGGACTTGGGGTTGTGCATTATAGTTTTTGCATGTCCTTTGTGTTTCTAGGGTTGCTCTCCACTGGTTATCAGCAAAAAGAGAGAGTTGTATCTTCACAGTGTAACTTTATCAAATTCTTCCTATGTTACTGTGACTTAGAAATTTCAGCACTCATTTTAATTTTGTTTAGTTTAGAGATACAGTGTGGAAACTGGCCCTTCGGCCAACCGAGTCCACGCTGACCAATGATCATCCATAGACTAGATCTATCATACATACTTGGGACAATTCTTAGAGAAGCTAATTAACCTACAAACCTGCACGTCCTTGGGCTGTGAGAGGAAACCGGTGTACCCGGAGAAAACTCAAAAATTGCCTGTCTATTTGGTCTCCAGCTTCGATTGAATTAAGCTCAAATATAAATATCCATTCCACTGATAGCTGACACCTAGTCAAAATATTTTCATTGTACTCATTTGAATTTTATTTACAAAATACACCCATTAAATATTTGTGACCATTTTATTTATCCATCAATTTCAAATCTTTCATGCCTCTAAATTGTTTGCAGTGCAGCAGAAATTCTAGGAATAAGCTAGATGCCAGATAAAATTGCAATTGGTTATGTTCTCTAGAGCCCAATAATTGTGTAACTGCTGCTCCATATTTCTTAAGCTTTAACATACTCGTTTAACAAAACCTATTGATCACAGATTCAGCTATTTCCATTGACGGTGTCAAACTGTGGTCCTGGATAAAAATTACAAATCTTTTCACCCCTTTCTGGAATTAAATGTTTCATGGCATTGGCCTTGTCCAGCTTAGCTCTTATTTTAAGGATGTTTAAGAAAGAACTACAGATGCTGGTAAAACCAAAGGTAGACACAAAATGCTGGAGTAACTCAACGGGCGAGGCAGCATCTATGGAGAGAAGGAAGTCTGAAGAAGGGTCTCGACCCAAAATGTTTCCAATTCCTTCCCTCCATAGATGCTGCCTCACCGGCTGAGTTACTCCAGCATTTTGTATCTACCTTCTTGTTTTAAGGACACAGCTTCTGGCTTTCTTTCCTCAAAATTCGGAGAGTAATAAGTTAGAAAATGTCTTCCAATATCAATCTAAAACATAAGCAAAATATTGTAGATGCTGAAAGCTGTAATAAAGATTAGTTTGATCAATAAACATCTGTTCGCACAGTTTAGTTCATTTATCGCTGGTATTATTGTAGTGAATTTGCAAATCTACCTACCCTAAGACCATATACTTTTTCTGAAGCACTGTGGGGAGGAGTGAATCTGTTACTTATTATCCTACTTAATCAGTGGTATTAGAGTGATCAATAAACTGAAGTTAATTCATGTGATTAATGGGAAGGTACAGTCAATGAGTATGCTTATTTGATAATGTGCAAATCTTACACTTCAAGAAAATAAAATTTAAAAATGTGTCTGCCTTTCTTGGTCAGTGGTAAACCACCCTTGCTCACTGCAGTCTGCATATAGATCCCTTGGTAGGAACTAAGGTGGGGGTGGGTATGGGAGTTGGGGTTGTGGCGGGGATTGGAAGACAGAACAAGCCCTCCATATAAAGCAGGTGATGTTCATCATAATTGCAGTTATTTCCTAGTACGTCAGGTGGATCAAGATAAGGTTGCCAAATGGAAGCAGTTTTAATACGGGATAGAACAGAAGAAAGAAAAACTTGGTCATCAAGTCAAAATGCATTGTAGTTCCTTGTGTCTTCATAAGACAATAAGTAGCAGATACTGGAAATAAAAGCAGAGACTGCTGGAAATAATCAACATGGCAGCATCTGTGGACAGAGAAACTGAGATAGTGATTCAGACTGACGATTTATTCAGTAGCATGTAGACTGATTCATTATTTCCCCTCCCTAACCATAAGACCACCGCGTAGGAACAGGATTAGGTCTTCCAGTCCATCAAGTCTGCACCGCCATTCAATCATGGCTGATTTATTTTTCCCTCTCAACCCCATTCTCCTGCCTTTGACACCCTTCCTTATCAAGAATCTATCAATCTATGCTTTTAAAATACCCAAATGTCTTCGCTTCCACAGCCATCTGTGGCAATGAATACCACAGATTCAAAAAACACTTGCTACCTTAACTGGAGATAAATTGTTTGAAATGTGTTTTAAAAGACCTGTCATTGAATAGAAAAGTGCAAACTTCTACTTGGAAACATAGAAAATAGGTGCAGGAGTATGTCATTCAGCCTTTCGAACCATTCAATATGATCATGGCTGATCATCCAAAATCAGTACCCCGTTCCTGCTTTCTCCCCATATCCCTTGATTCTGTTGGCCCCAAGAGCTAAATCTAACTCTCTCTTGAAAACATCCACTGAATTGGCCTCAACTGCTTTCCGTGGCAGAGAAATCCACAGATTCACTACTCTCTGGGTGAAAACGTTTTTCGTCATCTCAGTCCTAAATGGCCTACCCCTTAATCTTGAACAACAAAGTCAATGATTTACTAGTCAATTGCAGAGTGGTTTCTGTAATTTTTCATCCAGGACACTGTTGCACTGAAAAAATACTGCACTGACAAGCTATGATAAAGTCAGTGTTCAAATAACGTCTTTGTACAAAGACAAAATAGTGGAATAAATTAAGCTTACTTGATTGATTATATGCTGAGACTCAATTTGTATCTCCTATTTAACTAAATTAAGAACAAGATGCTGATGCACCACGTTCAGAGTTTCAACAAGTCAGCTTCACTAAACCTGAACATAAATTGCTCTGTGAATTACATTGATTTCCTGTCATCGTGGGCTGGGAAGTTCATCCACTTTACCTTCCAGTGTATTAGTTTCAGGCTCTTTCCATTAAAGATTAAGTGAATAAATTGATAGTTTCCCAGCTAAATGTCCAAAGGTCCTCCATGATTTTATCTCGAAAGGAATTGATGGAAAATGAATGTATTTTGCTTGCGCATTTTGCTGTCCAACCAAATCTAAGCATATTTTATGATGTTTCTGGTGCCTGTTTGGGATAATTTGAACCTAACCTTCTAAAAGGAAAGTAATCAAGTGGAAATATTTTGTGTGCAAATTAACACTTGGGTGAATCACCAGGAAAAGAATTGGAGGACAGCATCTACTCAGCCTTAATATTTTCCTGTCTCAGTTGGAATAAATACAAACTAGGCAAATTGGGCATTAAATAGGTTACTAATAGAAAATCTATTTTTCTAAATATATACACACACAAGGAACCACAGATGCTGGAATCTTGAACGATGTGTTGGAGATACTCATTCACTCCATAGATGCTGCCTGATCAGCTGAGTTACTCCAGACCTTTGTGGGTTTTTTTTTAAATTGTGCGCTCATTTATATGAAGGGAGCATCACTGACAAAGCCAACGTTTAATGCCCACCTCCAACACTTGAGAAAGAGCTGCATAATGTAATTGCTGCAGTCCCTCGGTTGAGGGTGCTCCCATAATATTACTAGTTCTCTATGTCCCCAAGCTTTTGATATAGTGGAGTCAGGAAAAAATGCTTCCACTTGGAGAGAAGTGCAGAACTAGAGTTCATTATTGTAAGATTGTAAGCTCTGTACTATTATGATTGCTCGGCATACTTTGGTTTTTGCTCTGATATGGTTTATTTTACTTGGAATTATTGATAATATACCGTATAGTTATTGTTGTTAAAGAAGGAACTGCAGATGCTGGAGAATCGAGGGTACACAAAAGGCTGGAGAAACTCAGCGGGTGCAGCAGCAACTAAGGAGCGAAGGAGATAGGCGACGTTTCGGGTCGAGACCCTTCTTCAGACTCAATAGTTATTGAGTAATAGTATAGTTATTGTTGTTGTGCCTAATGTGTTTATAAAGCTGGAGCAATTAAGAATTATTCTGTTTCATATCTGGTGCATGTGACAAATAAACACTCCTGACTCTTGAGTCTGTTAATTTGATCTCTAAATATATACTGCAATTGTGGGTTCACAAAGAGAGAGAAGAGCTAAGCGTCATGATTGGCTTTTAGCATGTAGTTGAATAAAAGTCAGTAGCTTGCCTTAATATTTAATAAGGTACTGGAATCAGGAAAAAGGAAGAAACTCAAAAAGTAAAATATATAATTATATAAGTAATAGAAGCTGAAAAAGAAACTATAAATAAAATGAGAATGCATTTGTTTCAACACCTCGAATGAACATTAAATAATTAACAATTTAACATTATTTATTGCTGGTTCAGGATTTTTAAACTAAACAATGACAATAGCAATGTCAAACATTTCTTCACAAATGATTAACAGGGAAACAAAGTACAATAAAAAATTGTATTTTGCCAGGTAAGTACATATAATTTCATAGAACAGAGAAATCTCCAACAGAGTAGCAGGTTAAACCTCTGTAACAGTCAGTTTTAAGCAACATTTTCGCCACATGGAACGCAGCATATGCATCATTTGGCACTGTTGGAAGTAGAATTACTAATTTTATGATTCCATCACGAACACTGCCAATTAGAACCACAGAACTTCCATTTAAGAAAAATATACATATGCAATTAATGTCAAGCAGAGCAGTATGTCAGGTTCCC
The DNA here is from genome assembly GCA_963514005.1 of Raja brachyura. Next base: position 65,116,284 of record OY740781.1, on the reverse strand, counting down.
TGCTAACACTGCAATGTTGAGTAAGACTGGGCAGTCAGATTGCAGCTGTAATTGTTTGCCCACCTGCAGCCTTACTAAACCTGCACGGCAGAACTGAAGATGTGGCAGCTTGTTTTTCCTGTCTCGCTGGATTAATCACATTCATCACCACAGGAGAATGAAATGCCTCAGGTATACCAGCCATCTAAGCATTGGTGAGGTGGGGGGGGGGGGGGGGGGGGGGGGGGCTATTTACTGGGATCAGTATATACAAAAAGGGTGAGAAATTGTACAAATGTTCATGTTAGTTTAAGACAAGGATAAGATGGAATTTCCCCTCTTCAAGGATACTCTTCTTGAAGCGGCAGTGGAAGCTGATTATTTGAATATTTTTAAGGGAGAGGTACATAAGCTAGGGGGTGAAATGGGTAGATGGAAATGCAGAGTTGAGGTTATAAACTGAACAACAATGATCTTATTACCTTGTTCAGTGCTACTCCCGTGTATACTTGGCTCATGGCCAATAGTGAAAAAAACGTGGCAGTGAACAGGTTAAATGGCAGAGCTGACTTAAGTGGCCTACTCCTGTTCCTAATTCATGTTTGTGTGTCCTGCTACACATAATCTACATCAACAATTTAGCTGAGGGAAGCTAATGCCATATATTCAAGTTGACAGATGGAACAAACTAGGCACGAGTCAGGAGACTGTAAGGCCACATAGACTAGCTCACTGAATGGGTGAGGACAGAAGAGACAGAATATAAATGTGGAAAATGTGAGGTCATCTCCCTTGAGGCACAAAACAGAATAGTCTTTTAACATTATAATTCAAAGGGGTCTTGGTATTCTTGTACACTAGTTGATGAAAGTAGGTACAAAAGTGATTAAACGACAAATTATATGTTGGATAGACACAAAATGCTGGAGTAACTCAGCGGGTCAGGCAGCATCTCTGGATAGAAGGAATGGGTGGTGATTCAAGTCGAGACCCTTCTTCCGACTGAGGGTCAGGGGAGAGGCAAACAAGAGACATGGAAGGATAAGGTGTGAAAAACGAGAGATCAAAGGGGACGAAGTTTAAGGTAAATGTAGAACAGATCATTGTTAGCTAGGGGAAGCTGACAATGACGCATACAATGCAAAATTTAATCAGGCAGACAGTCAGACTGGTCGCACTAGCCACATCGTCCCATCTCCACCCCTTTACGCTTTCCGCAGAGACTGTTCCCTCCACAACTCCCTGGTCAACTCGTCCCTTCCCTCCCCAGGTACTTTTCCCTGCAACCGCAGGAGTTGCAACACATGTCCTATACCTCCTCCCTACATTCCGTTCCAAGGAGCCCGGCAGTCCTTTCAGGTGAGGCAGAGGTTCACTTCCACCTCCTCCAACCTCATCTATTGTATCCGCTGTCGGACACTGGTCTCTATACTGTTCAAACTCATGTATATCGACGAGACCAAATGTAAACTGGGCAATTATTTGGCTGAACACCTTCGTTCATTCCGCCTAAACCTACAAGATCTCCCGGTTGCTCAACACTTTAACTCCCCCTCCCAATCCCAATCTGACCTTCCTGTTCTGGGCCTCCTCAACTGTCAGAGTGAGACTCCGGAACGTCACCTCATATTTCGCTTGGGTTGCTTACAACCCAGCGATATAAATATTGACCTCTCTAACTTCAAATAAACCTTGCTTCTCCTCTCTCTCCATCCCTCCCCCATCCTAGTTTTCCAGCCAGTCTGACTGTCCTCCTGATTACATTTTACATTGTATGACTTGTTCACTGCTCCCCCTAGCTAACAATCATCTATTCTACATTTCACTTTGATCTCTCATTTTTCGCACCTTACCCTTCCATGTCTCTCGTTTCTTTTCCCTTGACCCTCAGTCTGAAGAAGGGTCTCGACCCGAAACGTCACCCATTCCTTCTCTCCAGAGATGCTGCCTGACCCGCTGAGTTATTCCAGCATTTTGTGTCTATCTTCGGTGAAAAACAGCATTTGTAGTCTTTTCCAACAGAAGTGAAATGTTGGCCTTCATTACAAGTGGTCTTGAATGTAAAGATTGATATAGAGTCTTGGTGAGTCTGCATCTGATATACTGTGTACAATATGAGCTGACATGAAAAGAATTGTCTCACTTTGGCACCAGTGGATTCCGGGGGAATGTTTCCCCTAGAGGAAGAGCCTAGATCCAGATGGTCTAGTCTCAGAGGATAGTCAAGTAGGACTGATGAGGAGGAATTCATCTCAAAGTGAATTGACAGCTCCTGGAACACTCTACTCCCAAACGCTGTAAAGTTGATCCAAATCAGAGATTGATAAATTACTCAATATTGTAACACAATATCTATTGTAAACAAGCTTATCAGCTAAGATGGAGTTGGTTGCTAATAGCACCACATGTCAAGCAAGCAGATCTGCTTAGAAAAACAATTAGGTGTTTGGGAAAATGCTGGGGCTCACTTAGAATAAACGATAGAGCCACCTGCAAGGACATTTAGCAAAAGGAATTTAAAAAAACGTATTTTGTCTCAGAGGTAACCGAGAGTAGTTTTGTTTAAGAAGGAGCTGCAGATGCTGGAAAAATCAAACGTAGACAAAAAATGCTGGAGAAACTCAGTGGGTGAGGCAGCATCTATGGAGAAAAGGCGTAGGTAATGTTTCAGGTCGAGACCCTTCTTCAGAGACAGCCTAGAGTACCTTGGTGCCTGATGTAATAAAGTAAGTAATGTTTCAGCACAAAGAAGAACAGCTAGTTTTAAAAACAAAGTCAACTTTTGTTTGAAGGTTAGGGAAGAAGTGGGAACTTAATAGTTGTGTAAGTGCATGTTGTGAGTGATCTAACAGGACTTTCCCATCGGGGACGAGAGAGGCACACCACCAGATTCAGGGACAGTTTCTTCCCAGTTGTTTTCAGGCAACTGAACCATCCTACCAAAACCAGAGAGCAGAGTTGAACTACTATATACCGCTCTGGTGACCTTCAGACTATTCATGATCAGACTTTGCTGGCTTTACCTTGCACTAAACGGTATTCCCTTATCATGTATCTATATTCTGTAAATGGATCGATTGGAATCATGTCTTGTCTTTCTGCTGACTGGTTGGTACGCAACACAAGCTTTTCACTGTACCTCAGTACACGTGACAATAAATTAAACTGAACTGAGAGAATGCATCTTGGATTGTGATGCGAAATGGTGCCAGTAGCCTAATTTTCCAGACCCAGCCATCGCAAATGCAAGAGTTTCCGATGGGCACAAGGCCGTGAGACTCGTTGCTCGAATCAGTGAAGACACAACATGCTGAAAAGAGTGGATGTTGCTACTTTATTAATGCTTTTGCTGTATTTCACTATAATAAAGACAGTTGATTGATGCCCTGAAATGTTCTTTCTTCTTTCACTGAATCCTCAACACCTGGTCATATTTCATTACAAACATTCAGGGAATCACCTAATATGAGAATGGTGCATGAAAATGACACAGGGATAGAAGATTACCCGTGCCCTTGATAGATGGCAGAATGAGCTTAAAAGACTGAAATGTCAACTCCTGCTCCTGATTCTGATATATTTTAATGAATATACAAGATTAACATTCATACATTCAGTCTGCCAAAGCTTCATGACGAAGTTTGCAAATGTTACACGATTTAAAGAAAATAAATGGCAAAATAAGTTATTATAAATTAATGAACTTCATTTGAATGATATTAAGCTATTGACCTGTGTCTTAAATCAATTGAGCCACAGCCTGCAGGGTCCAAAACTCCAAAGATTCATTTCTCCCTCGAGTTTTTTACCATTTAAAAATCCATTCATCTGAGTGGTAATCATCCATCATCAAGGTGAGAGCAAAATATGCACTAGGGAAAATAGAAACTGATTACAGAGTCTGCGTGGTTTTGAAAGAATAGGTCATGAATGCTTCACCTCAGTGCATTTCTCTTCATATGACTACTGGAGTGTTGGGGGGGGGGAGAGAGAAGATCAATGAAATCAATATTCATAAAAGATTCCCATAAGATATTACCAGTGAGGAGGTGAAGTGGATGAGACAGGGTGAAATATCCATTTGATTTGGAGCCTGTGGTCTTGAGCAAAGATGAAAGGAATGGTCTCACTTCGGCAAGTGTAGTACATCCTATGCTGGACTTTGTATATGCCTGAAATTCTAGTATGCTCTATCTACTACAATAATGGATTTTGTTTCAACAAAGATATCTGATCTAATGCTAAAAAACAAACATCTCTCTGGATATGGTGCTTCCTATATGTTGGCATGTGTAAACAAATATACCACACTGCTTTCCAGCTTTGAACAAAATATGTGTCATCACTTTTCACAAATCTGAATGGTTATGTACAGTCCGTCTGTTGTTTCACTTCGTCATTTGCTTTGACCTTCTCAGTTGTGAACCTGTCTCTGTTGTATTTGTTCCTGGCTCTGGGCAACATACCATTTCTCCAGTGTCTACAGATGTGTTTCTTACTGCATTCATTTGACACAACATTTTGCCATGTGCATTAATGTACTGCCTTTTCGTAATGCAGATATGGACATCTTCACCAAAGTCCTGTTGCTGACATCATACATAGTCCCTAATCTAATAATTCTAGCTCTCAAAAACAGTCAATATGGCTTTCTCTTTCTTGAATAATTGTCTTTTGTTTATTTTGTTGCTGCTGCATTTTTCCCTCTAGGTTAGGTTGAAAAAGCTCAATCACAAATATAGAAACTATGATTTGACCTCTCTGCCTCAGCTGTACAGTCTTTCCATAAGAAGTCAACCTTTTAGGTTTAGGCTTATTGTTGTAACATGTACTGAGGTGCAGTAAAAAGCTTTGCAATCAATAAGATAAGACTGTACAAAGATACAATCAGGCTAAACTCAAGTACAATAGGTAGAGCAAAGGAAAAGACACAGAGTGCATAATATACTTGTAGCTAACAGTTCTAGAGACAAAGCCCAATGTCCGCAATGGGATAGAGATTAATTGGACAGTACCCCATGTTTTAATTATGAAACTAGAATAAAAAGGTCCTGCAAAGAGGTCCTCCTGCAGTTGTACAGGGCCCTAGTGAGACCACACCTGGAGAACTGAGGAAGGACATTCTTGCTATCGAGGGAGTACAGCGTAGGTTTACAAGGTGAATTCCCGGGATGGCGGGACTGTCATATGTTGATAGATTGGAGTGGCTGGGCTTGTATACTACGGAATTTAGAAGGATGAGAGAGGATCTTATTGAAACATATAAGATTATTAAGGGTTTGGACACGCTAGAGGCAGGAAACATGTTCCCAATGTTGCGGGAATCCAGAACCAGGGGGCATAGTTTAAAAATAAGTGGTAAACCATTTAGAATGGAAATGAGGAAAAACCTTTTCACACGGAGAGTTGTGAGTGTGTGGAATTCTCTTGCTCAAAGGGTGGTGGAGGCTGGTTCCTTGGATGCTTTCATGAGAGAGTTAGATAGAGCTCTTGGGGATAGCGGAGTTACGGGATTTGGGAGAAGGCAGGAACGGGGTACTGATTGTGAATGATCAGCCATGATCACATTGAATGGGGGTGCTGGCTCAAAGGGCCGAATGGCCTACTCCTGTACCTAATGTCTATAAAATGTTGTTCTTCAAGGCTTCCTGGAGCATTTGAGTGGATCTCTCTGACTCAGGATTCCACAGGAAAATGAATTAATTGAGGTCAATTAACCTCTGAAATGAACATGAACTCAACTGCTATCTATTCTCAGACACTAATTGGGCCAGCATTCCATCTTAATAAGCAATGATCGATCTCAACTCTTCAGTGACTGTACAAGAACACATACGTCTGGTTATATATCATGACTCAGTGTCAGTGCAGGAGGAAATGACTCTTCACCTTCTGATAAAAATGAGCATGGACTAACCGTAAAGATTAAATTACTAATTTCCATCATGCTAATGATGGCTTAAGTGATATTGCTCCATATTGCAGGGAGATTGTACAATTTTCTCTAACTCTTTATCAACGTTTCATCAATGAACAAAATATATGGTAGTGACCTTCACATTAATGATATTAATTGAATCACCTGCAATTCTTGTCTGGAGAACACTTCCTAAGACTAGTTGCATGACAATATCCTTGATATTTCAAAGCTGCAGTCAGAGATTAGTTGTAAAGCTTCATTTGGACACTTGGAATTTAGAAGGTTAGGCAACTGGACCTCCAGGTTGGTGACCTCAGGATTACTCGGGTTACACGGGTAGGGTTTACAGGAGAAGACTGGGCCATGGTTTTTTCACATAGAGAGGGGTAGTTGCCTCGGAAATGCTGCCAGGGGTTGGAAGTAGATACAATAGTGGCATTTAAGAGGCTTTTGGTAGGCACATGGATGCACAAGGAATGGATGGATATGGCTCATGTGCAAGCACAGGAGATTAATGGAACTTAGCCTCATGTTCGGCAGAGACATTGCGGGCCATATAACCATATAACCACATAACAATTACAGCACGGAAACAGGCCATCTCGGCCCTTCAAGTCCATGCCGAACAACTTTTTTCCCTTAGTCCCACCTGCCTGCACTCATACCATAACCCTCCATACCCTTCTCATCCATATGCCTATCCAACTTATTTTTAAATGATACCAACGAACCTGCCGTCACCACTTCCACTGGAAGCTCATTCCACACCGCTACCACGCTCTGAGTAAAGAAGTTCCCCCTCATGTTACCCCTAAACTTCTGTCCATTAATTCTAAAGTCATGTCCTCTTGTTTGAATCTTCCCTATTCTCAAAGGGAAAAACTTGTCCACATCAACTCTGTCTATCCCTCTCATCATTTTAAAGACCTCTATCAAGTCCCCCCTTAACCTTCTGCGCTCCAGAGAATAAAGACCTAATTTATTCAACCTATCTCTGTAACTTAGCTGTTGAAACCCAGGCAACATTCTAGTAAATCTCCTCTGTACCCTCTCTATTTTGTTGACATCCATTCCTATAATTGGGCGACCAAAATTGTACACCATACTCCAGATTTGGTCTCACCAATGCCTTGTACAATTTTAACATTACATCTCAGCTTCTATACTCAATGCTCTGATTTATAAAGGCTAGCATACCAAAAGCTTTCTTTACCACCCTATGAGATTCCACCTTCAAGGAAGTATGCACGGTTATTCCCAGATCCCTCTGTCCAACTGTATTCTTCAATTCCCTACCATTCACCATATACGTCCTATTTTGATTTGTCCTGCCAAGGTGTAGCACCTCACATTTATCAGCATTAAACTCCATCTGCCATCTTTCAGCCCGTTTTTCCAACTGGCCTAAATCACTCTGTAGACTTTGGAAATCCTCTTCATTATCCACAACGCCCCCTATCTTGGTATCATCTGCATACTTACTAATCCAATTTACCACCCCTTCATCCAGATCATTGATGTACATGACAAACAACAAAGGACCCAACACAGATCCCTGAGGCACCCCACTAGTCACCTGCCTCCAACCTGACAAGCAGCCATCCACCATTACCCTCTGGCTTCTCCCATTCAGCCACTGTTGAATCCATCTTGCTATTCCTGCATTTATACCCAACAGTTGAACCTTCTTAACCGACCTTCCATGAGGAACCTTGTCAAAGGCCTTACTAAAGTCCATATAGACAACATCCACTGCTTTACCCTCGTCAATTTCCCTAGTAACCTCTTCAAAAAATTCAAGATGTCAAACATGACCTTCCAGGCATGTTGACTGTTCCTAATTAGACCCTGTTTATCCAGATGCTTATATATATTATCTCTAAGTATCTTTTCCATTAATTTGCCCACCACTGAAGTCAAACTAACCGGTCTATAATTGCTAGGTTTACTCTTAGAACCCTTTTTAAACAATGGAACAACATGTGCAGTACGCCAATCCTCGGGGACTATTCCCGTTTCTAATGATATTTGAAATATTTCTGTCATAGCCCCGGCTATTTCTACACTAACTTCCCTCAATGTCCTAGGGAATATCCTTTCCGGACCTGGAAACTTATCCACTTTTATATTTTTCAAAAGTGTCAGTACTTCTTTTACTTTGAAACTCATAGTATCCATAGCTACTCTACTAGTTTCCCTTACCTCACATAATTCAATATCCTTCTCCTTGGTGAATACCGAAGAAAAGAAATTGTTCAATATCTCCCCCATCTCTTTTGGCTCTGCAGATAGCTGTCCACTCGGTCTCTCCAATGGACCAACTTTATCCCTTGTTATCCTTTTGCTATTAATATAGCTGTAGAAACCCTTTGGATTTACTTTCACCTTAATTGCCAAAGCAACCTCATATCATCTTTTAGCTTTTCTAATTTCTTTCTTAAGATTCTTTTTACATTCCTTATACTCCTCAAGCACCTCATTTACTTCATGCTGCCTATAATTATTGTAGATCTCCTTCTTTTTCCGAACAAGATGTCCAATTTCCCTTGAAAACCAGGGCTCTTTCCAATTTTTACTGGTTCCTTTCAACCGAACAGGACCATGAAGATTCTGGACTCTTAAAATTTCCCATTTAAATGTCCTCCATTCCTCTTCTACATCTTTCCCATAAAACAAAATGTCCCAGTTCACTCCTTTTAAATCATCTCGCATCTCGTTAAAGTTAGCCTTTCTCCAATCAAAAATCTCAAAGGCCAAAGGATATGTGCCTGTGCTGTACTGTTTAAGTAAACATCACATTTTGGTCTTTAACTCTGAATGCACATTCCGTTATTATGTTTAAGAAAGAACTGAAGATGCTGGTAAATCAAAGGTAGACACAAAATGCTGGAGTAACTCAGCAGGTGAGGCAGCATCCATGGAGAGAAGGAATTGGTGACGTTTCGGGTTGAGACCCTTCTTCAGACAGATGTCAGGGGAGGGGGTGGGACAATAAAGAATGTAGGCAGAGATAGTAAGACTAGTGGGAGAACTGGGAAGGGGGAGGGGATGGAGAGAGAAAGCAAGGGCTACATGAAGCTAGAGAAGTCAATGTTCATACCATTGGGGTGTAAAGTACCCAAGCAAAATATGAGGTGCTGTTCCTCCAATTTGCGCTGAGCCTCACTCTGACAATGGAGGAAGCCCAGAACTTTAAGGTCAGATTGAGAATGGGAGAGGGAGTTGAAGTGCTGGGCCACTGGGTGATCAGGTAGGTTACGACGGACTGAGCGAAATGATTGCCAAGCCTGTGCTTGGTCTCGCCTATGTAGAGAATTTGATACCTGGAACAGCGGATGCAATAGATGAGGTTGGAGGAGGTGCAAGTAAACTTCTGCCTCACCAGGAAAGACTCTTTGCGTCCTTGGATGGAGTCGAGGGGGGAGGTAAAGGAACAGGTGTTGCATCTCCTGCGGTTTCAGGGGAGAGTACCTGGGGAGGGTGTGGTTTGGGTGGTAAGGGACGAGTTGACCAGGGAGTTGCGGATGCAACGTCTTTGCAGAAAGCAGAAAGAGGTGGAGATGGGAAGATATGGCCGGTAGTGGGATCCCTTTGGAGGTGGCAAGAATGCTGCTGTATGCGATGGCTGATGGGTTGGAAGGTGAGGACAAGGGGGACTCTGTCCTTGTTACGAGTGGGGGGAGGGGGAGTAAGAGCGGAGCTGCGGGATATCGAGGAGACCCTATTGAGAGCCACATCTATAATGGAAGAGGGGAACCCCTGTCCCCTACAGAATGAGGACGTCTCTGATGCCCTAGTATGGACATCAGTCTGAAGAAGGGTCTCGACCCGAAACGTCACCAATTCCTTCTCTCTATAGATGCTGCCTCACCCGCTGAGTTACTCCATCATTGTGTCTACCTTCAGTTATTATGTTATTTATTCTTTTCAAAACGCAATTTTCTTCACTTTTGATCGCTCGTCTCAAATTTAATACATTTTTTCCTTTTATATCCTTAATATTATTACTGTTCCTTTTGATGAGCTATGTTGTTATTTTTCAGAATTTCCTCTGTGCACTTGATCGGGCTTTGCCTGTTCAAGTTCTTTCTGTTTACACTGCTTCATAGTTATTTTTTTGGTAACCCAGGGAACGCTTAAAATTAGATCCTCTGGCTTTAGTGTGTTTCCAGAAGAGCTTTTCAAACACCACCCAAGCCGAGTGGTTACGGTACATTCTATGTGAGGGATTCATCATGATAATTTAGTGGACTACTTCAACTTTAACTCATGAAAAATTGTGTTAGGAGATGAAATGTTTTGTGTAAAATTTATCCTCCTAAGCAGATTTACCGTGGCCGCAAAGTCCAATTAAGTTAAGTGTTTGCTAATTTATTGCAGCAACCACAATGCAAATTGGTGAGAGTGACTTGCAAATCACTGATTTTTCCTACGTATTTTATTTGCATTGTAATCTATTAGCACAAATATGTTTTGTCAGTGCTTCTTGGAAACTAATACTATTTATCAAATCTGTTGGTCAAAATGCAGGAACAACCTTCACAATCTATCATCCATTGGTCTCTTTTTGCCGTGTGTAAACTCATCACAAAATGGAAGCAGATTAAAAAAGGATCATTTCCACTCATTTTTCACTTAGAAATGAATCCAATTTTACCATATCATAAAAATGCTAACTTTATCAAGGTACCTCCAACAATGACACACTCTGAGCTGGATAAATCAATTAAACCAAATCTCTACAGTACTGTCAACTCTACAAATTCATTGCAAATAAATGTAGAGAATTTTGTAGGAAAGAAACAAGCTATTAAGCCCAAGAAGCGCATGGTGGTGTTCATCTTGGCACACCCTCCTTCTGACATGCGTCATCTCACCTTCCCTTTTTTTTCGTTGGATGGAACTGCAGATGCTGGTTTAAACCGAAGAAAGCCACAAAATGCTGGAGTAACTCAGTGGGACAGGCAGCATCTCTGGATAGAAGGAATGGGTGACATTTTGGGTCAAGACCGTTCTTCAGATTCCTGTCTGAATCCTGTCAGATCAGTTTGAAGAAGGGTCTCAACCCCAAAATGTCACCCATTCCTTCTATCCAGAGATGCTGCCTTTCTCGTTGAGTTACTCCAGCATTTTGTGTCTATCCTCCCTTTTTTCCTCAAGTATGGCGGGTATCTGGAATGCGTTGCCAGAGGAGGTAGTTGAGGCAGGTACTATAATAACATTTAAAAGACATTTGGACAGGTACTTGGAGGGGAAAGGTATCGAGGGATATGGTCCAAATGTGGGTTGGTGAGACTAGTGAGACTGGTGAGACTGAAGCATCAAGGTGGTGGGGGCAAGTTGGGCTGAAAGACCAGTTTCTGTGCTGTATTTTATGTGCCTTATTTATGCTGTAATCTTATTTTGTTTTTAAATAGAATCTTAATAGTGATTCAGATAATGCCAGAGTTTAATAAAATTAAAGAATGAATTATAGCAAAAATACTTAATTCACGAAAATCTACGAAATTTAATGCTCTCTCATGTTACATTTATTTGAAAATTCCCAACCACTACCATAATTTCAATGTTAATAGGAGCTCACTATTCAAGAGTATTGTTAAGTTTGTACATGATATTGTTAGGCCTCTAAGAAATAAATGGGGAGTGTGCCAAAAGAAGCTTTCAGCTGCTCACTATGCAGCAGTGGGGAAGCAGAAAGCCTGCAGACTACTGTTGCCAAAACCATTCAAATGCCAATTGTCTATGCAAGCCTGAAGAGCAAGTCATTTATTTATTTGAGAGTGCAAGATGGTTGCTTGTGACTCCTTCTCTGATCTACCAATGCTTGGGCTGTTACCATCAGCAGCCTACTCCCTCCAGAAATCTGCTTCAGACTCCCCCAATCATTACCCCATCTGTCACTCCCACTCACCCACCCACCAGCTGATAGCCAGGACCAAGGCTGTGGCCACCAGTGTGCATTTACTGTAATTTCTAGTTTGCACCCACCGGCTCTGTAACTAATCTGCCCATCTACTCAGTGGGAATCAGCAGATCTTATCATTAAGATCAGGATATTAAAACAGTTAAACAGTCATTGGAAGTCTTAAGTATGTCTGCTTTAAATATAGAATATACAGCAAGGTTAGCTGTTAACACCCATTTCCATTTACCCTTGATGGTGGTGGACTGCTGCAGTTCCAGTGTTGGTGCTACAAAGCTGCTCCTGGTGATAGACAATAAAGTCTCTCATTGGAATATATGCTGTTCCTGCCACGATGTTTCTTCCAAATCATTAACTGCAGCAATACCCAGCAATCAGTTGTGAGATTGGACATGCTTTCCCTGCCTGTGTTGGACCCAAGGGAGTGAGAACTGAATGTTATGAGGTGTATAATCTTATGAAGGTGTATCAATTTTCATATAGTTCTTATGGGGCCACTCCATAAGAACTATATGAAAATGTGTCACCGCTTGCTGATGGAATGCCCTATCTGTCAGTGCACAGTTGACAGCAGAACAAAATGTTTCAGTAGCAAGAATATACCAGGCCCTTGTTTATCCAGTCTGAGAGACAGCTCTTCCACTCATCAGATGTTTTTGAGGTAGATTGACTTCATCACCGTGGTGTCTCTTTGCCTAGTTGGAAATGTGCAGATAGATCAATGCAGGTGATCTCTGTTATCAGTTATGGAGTCATAAAGATATGCAGCACGGAAACATGCTGACCAAGATGCCCCATCTAAGTTAGTCCCATTTGCGCTGCATTTGGCATATATCCTCTATCCTTTCCTATCCATGTACCCATCTAAGTATCTTAAATGCAGTTATAGTACCTGCCTCAACTACTTCCTCTGGCAGCTTCTACCCACCATCTACCCACCAACCTCCGAGTGAAAAAGTTGCTCATCAGGTTCCTATTAAGTCTTTCCTTTCTCATCTTCAACCTAAGTCCTCTGCTCTTGATTCCCTTACGCTGGTTAAAATGTTCTCTACATTTGCCCTATCAATTCCCCACATGATTTTATACGCGTTTCGAAGATCATCCAAGGAATACAATCCTAGATTGTCCCATAGCTCAGAGCCTAGGGTCCAGGCAACATCTTCATAAATCTTCACTGCATTCTTTCCAGCTTAATGATATCCTGCTTATACTGTAGCAGGGTGACCAAAACTGAACACAATGCTCCAAATGCAGGAATTTAAACTAGCATCTGCAGTTCTTTGTTTCTACTCCAATGGCTGCTTCACCCATGCCCTGTACAACTGTATTGTCTGTCCTTGCTATACGGTGCTTATTCTCAGTCAGGTTCATACTGCAGAAATACTGATTCGCCAACACTGGGATAAGTATCAGTGAAAAATCATAAGTACTTTCATTGCCAGTGTTGGTCCTAAGGCATGAGAACTTGCAAGGTCCAGATTGAATATTCATGACTCCTGAGGCCACTCCATGAGAACTACATAAAACTGTCACTGTTGCCGATGGCAGTGTCCTATTAGTTAGATATGAAAGTAGGTGCATGGCTAACAGCTGGAAGAAATGTTTCAGTAGCAAGATTATACCAGGCCGTTGTTTATCCAATCTGCGAGACAACGCTATCCCTTCAGTTTAGTTTAGTTTAGAGATAAAGCGCAGAAACAGACACTTCGGTGCACAGAGTTCGCAGCGACCAGCGATCCCCACACATGAACAATATCCTAAACACACTAGGGACAATTTGCATTTATACCAAGCCAATTAACCTACAAACCTGTATGCCTTTGGTGTGTGGGGAAACCAAAGATCTCGGAGAAAACCCACGCAGGTCAGGGGAGAATGTACAAACTCTATACAGACAGCAGCCGTAGTTGGGATCGAACCCGGGTCTCTGGCGCTGTACAGCAGCAACTCTAAAGCTGCGCCATCATGCCGACTAAGTTGATGACATCAGATACTTTTGTTGCACGTTGACAAGATCACCTAGACGTGTCTTTGCCACGTCAAAAATGTGCACTTGGGTCAATGCAGGTGATCTCTGCTATCAGTTATGTAGAGGGGACATATCCTAAATGGATCAGATGGACTTTGATAACAGTCCAAGTTCAAGTGAGTTTATTGTCATGTGTCTCTGATAGGACAATTAAATTCTTGCTTTGCTTCAGCACAACAGAACATAGTAGGCATTGACTACAAAACAGTAGTTGTCCAGTAGTTTCATTGCCAGCTTAATTTTAATTAATTACATTTTGTTACCGGATTTTTAATTTACCTATCTCATTCATAGGATTTCAACTTATGTACGTAGATTCCCTCATATTTAAAGGTTAGATTTATATTTTGTACCAGAAATCCTGAAACACTGAAGTATTTATCATTGCAGCATATCAATAGTTGTTTTTAGTTAAAAGTGTCAGATTTCCATTTCATCCATCAACTATCTTTAATTCCTGTATTCCATTGAAATCATATGACATTGGACAACAGTGACTGCAGGCTTTTTTGTGGCAACGTCACAAATGAGCCCCAAGGTAGCTCGCTAAATCAGATTTCATCTCAATTGGCTGGCAGCCATTTATAAAGACTTTACGGTAAGAAGCTCGTGTTGACTATGAAGTCCAAGAGATCCACAGAGATCAGTCTATCATCATAACCATAAAATGGCTATTAACAAAGCTTTTAGAGTCTGACTCTTTTCATGAAACCTATTAGTAATTGGAGGAACTCAGTGGGACATGCATCATTTAGCACAGCTTCAGTTTTGTTTATTGTCACATGTACCGAGGTATAGTGATAAGCTTTTGTTGCATGCTAACTAGTCTGCGGAAAAACAATACATGATTACAATCAAGCCATTTACAGTTTCTAGATACATGATAAGGGAATAACGTTTAGTGCAAGGTAAAGCCAGTAAAGTCTGATCAAAAATAGTCCAAGGGGCAGCAATGAGGTAGATAGTAGTTCAGCACTACTCTCTAGTTGTGGTAGGATGATTCAGTTGCCTGATAACAACTGGGAAAAATTATCTCTGAATCTGGAGGTGTGCGTTTTCACACTTCTATACCATTTGCCGGATGGGAGAGGGGAGGAGAGTGAGTGGCCAGGGTGCAATTCGTCCTTGATTACGCTGATGGCCTTTCCGGGACATGGTATAAATGGAGTCAATGGAAAGGAGGTTTGTTTGTGCGATGGTCTGGGCGGCGTCCACAATTTGCTGTAATTTCTTGCGGTCTTGGATGGAGCTGTTCCCACACCAAGCAGTGATGCGTCCCAATAAAATGCTTTCTATTGCGCATCACATAGAACAGTACTGCACAAGAACATGCCCTTCAGCCCGCAATGTCTGTGCTTAACATGATGCCAAGACCGACGCTTATCTGCCTGCACATAATCCATATCCCTTCATTCCATGCGTATCCATATGCCTATCCAAAAGTCTCTTACAAGTCACTATCGTGACCTGCACCATCACACTATTGTAGCATATTCCAGGCACTCACCACCCCCCTGTATAAAAACCATCTTCCTCATATCCCCTTTAAACTTTACCGCTCTCACCTTGATGCTATGCCCCCTAGTATTTAATATTTACATAATGGGAAAAGGGACCTGACTGTGTACCCTATCTACGTCTCTCATAATTTTATATTATTCTATCAGGTTTCCCCGCAACTTCCGATATTCCAGAGAAAACAATCCAAGTCTGTTCAACATCTCTCTGTAGCTAATACCCTCTAATCAAGGCATAATTCTGGTAAACCTCCTCGGCACTCTTTCCAAAGCCTCCACATTTTTCTTGTAATGTGGCAACCACAACAACAAGCAATGTTCCCTCTGCGTCCCATAAAGCTGCATCATTATTTCCTGACGCTTCTGTTCAATGTCCCGACCAATGAAGGCAAGCATGCCATATGCCTTTACCATTCTACCTACTTATATTGCTGCTGCCAGGGAGTTATGGACTTGGACCCCAAGATCCCACTGTGCATCAATGCTGTTAAGGGTCATGCCATTAATTGTATATATTTTCCCTTACATTCGATCTCCCAAAGTACAACACCACACTCGGATTAAATCTCTGGAGGGAAATGGACAGACATTGTTTTTGATCGGGCTCCTTCTTCAGACAGAGTAGGAGGGAGAAAGCTGGAAAAGTGAGGTGGAGATGGGACAAAAGCTGGAAAAGTGATAGGTGGATACAAGTGAGGACGGGTGGATCGACAGAGGTGTGAAGTAAGTGACAAGGCTAAAGGTGAAAGAAAGACAAAAAGATGCCAGATAAGGAAGAGGCATGAAATGTAAAATAGATGGAGGCATATTGATGGAAGATGACGGGGAAGATCAAAGAGAAATATGGGAGTCAGTGATGGGAGATTAATGTACAGAGGGGAAAGGAGGAGGGTGACTGGGGGACTGGGTAGGAGAATATCCCTCATATACTATTTATACTCCCCCTCATTCCTCTCTAACCTGTCCCCTCCCACCCATGTCCCCACCCCCCTCCTCCCCCCCCAGCTCTATGTCTCACGCCTCATCTTTCCTTATTTGATCCCACATTTTCCTTTTTCCACCCTCTTTCTCCTCTCTTTGTAATTACAGATTGATATCACATGGTTTACTTTGCATTGCTAATCATGCCAGCATTCTACTGAGGTTCAAGGCTGTGGATAGGCTTTAAATTTTCAATAGCATCCCCCCTTGTGAATGTAATAGATCATATGTATAGACCAATGTACTCTTTACCTCACACCAGAAAAATCACTGCCTGCTTGGGTAGCTGTATGAATTTTAATCTGCTACGGACAGCACAACCTGACAGAGGAAATAATGTTCCTGTCCCAATTCTGTCACACAATGCTGGCCTCCCAAGCGCATGAGAGAAAAAAAGTGAACCAAGAATTTAAAGCAGGACATTAAAAGCTGTAAAAAAAATTCCTAACAGGAAAAAATTAGTTAAGACCAAAGTTGGACCCTTCAAGACTGAAAAAGGTGAATTTATTATGGGGAACAAGGAAATGGCAGATGAGTTAAATAGGTCTTTTGGATCTGTCTTCACTAAGGAGGACACAAACAATCTTCCTGATATAGTAGTGGCCAGAGGATCTGGGGTGACGGAGGAACTGAAGGAAATCCACATTAGGCAGGAAATGGTGTGGGATAGACTGATGGCACTGAAGGCTGATAAATCCCCAGGGCCTGATGGTCTGCATCCCAGGGTAATTAAGGAAGTGGCTCTAGAAATCGTGGATGAATTGGTGATAATTTTCCAATGTTCTATAGACTCAGGATCAGTTCCTGTGGAAAGGTGGGATAGCTAATGTTATCCCACCTTTTAAGAAAGGTGGGAGAGAGAGAAAACAGGGAATTATAAACCAGTTAACCTGACATCGGTGGTGGGGAAGATGCTGGAGTCAATTATAAAAGATGAGATAGCCACACATTTGGATAGCAGTAACAGGATCGGTCCGAGTCAGCATTGATTTACGAAGGGGAAATCATGCTTGACTAATCTTCGGGAATTTTTTGAAGATGTGACTAGGAAAATGGACAAGGGAGAGCCAGTGGATGCAGCGTACCTGGAGTTTCAGAAAGCATTTGATAAGGTCCCACATAGGAGATTCGTGGGCAAAGTTAGGGCACATGGTATTGGGGGTAGAGTGCTGACATGGATAGAGAAGTGGTTGGCAGACAGGAAATGAAGAGTAGGGATTAACGGGTCCCTTTCAGAATGGCAGGCAGTGACTAGTGGGTTACCGCAAGGCTCGGTGCTGGACTGCAGCTATTTACAATATACATCAACGATTTGGATAAAGGGATTCAAAGTAACATTACCAAATTTGCAGATGACACAAAGCTGGGTGGCAGTGTGAACTGTGAGGAGGATGCTATGAGAATGCAGGGTGACTTGGACAGGTTGGGGGAGTGGGCAGGAGCATGGCAGATGAGGTTTAATGCAGATAAATGTGAGGTTAAGCACTTTGGTAGCAAAAACAGGAAGGCAGATTACTATCTAAATGGCATCAAGTTGGGAAATGGGGAAGTATAACGGGATCTGGGGTCCGTGTACATCAGTCTATGAAAGTAAGCATGCAGGTACAGCAGACAGTGAAGAAAGCGAATAGCATGTTGGCCTTTATAACAAAAGGAATTGAATATAGGAGCAAAGAGGTCCTTCTGCAGTTGTACAGAACCCTAGTGAGACCAAACCTGGAGTATTGTATGCAGCTTTGGTTCCCTAATTTGAGGAAGGACATTCTTGCTATTGAGGGAGTGCAGCGTAGGTTTACAAGGTTAATTCCCGGGTTGGCAGGACTGTCATATGCTGAGAGAATGGAGCAGCTGGGCTTGTACACTCTGGAGTTTAGAAGGAGGAGAGGGGAACATATAAGATTGTTAAGGGCTTGGACACACTAGAGGCAGTAAACATACTCCCGATGTTGGGGGAGTCCTGAACCAGGGGACACAGTTTAAGAATAAGAAGTAAGCCATTTAGAACGGAGACCAGGAAACACTTTTTCTCACAGAGAGCGGTGAATCTGTGGAATTCTCTGCCTCAGAGGGCGGCGGAGGCAGGTTCTCTGGATGCTTTCAAGAGAGAGCTCTTCAAAATAGCGGAGCCAGGGTATATGGGGAGAAGGCAGGAACGGGGTACTGATTAGGGATGATCAGCCATGATCACATTGAATGGCGGTGCTGGCTCGAAGAGCCAAATGGCCTACTCCTGCACCTATTGTCTAAGTACCAAAAAGCTGATCACAGTTGCTGGGTACATTTGGTTAGGGATTTTGGCTTGGCAAAAATTCAACCTTCATCCATATTCAGCAGCATCACCCCATAGGCAGATGAACATTAGCATTATTTAATTCATGGGAATTTTTAAATATGTATTAGGAAGGATTTGTTTAGCATATTCATTTATTTATTTGAGGATTTAGACAGAATTGAATTCAATTTCTTTGATAATTTGGTTATTTTGACGGTTGAAAAATGATGCCAAAAGTTCTAAGGTTTTCAAAATTCTTTTACATAGTGAAATGTATTTTGCACTACTTGAAGAAATTAATTTAAAAAACTTATTTCTAAATGTAATCAAGTACCAACAGTTCTTGTGTAGGAAAGAACTGCAGATGCTGGTTTAAACCGAAGATAGACACAAAAAGCTGGAGTAACTCAGCCGTAGAGGTAGCATCTCTGGAATGGGTGACGTTTCGGGTCAAGTCCCTTCTTCACACTGAAGAAGGGTCTCGACCTGAAACGTCACCCATTCCTTCCCTCCAGAGACTCTGCCTATACCGCTGAGTTACTCCAGCTTTTTGTGACTATCAGTCATCTATCCTGGATCAGCACACTTCTGAATGTCACTCACTTTAAAGTTCTTTCTCACACATGTAGCTTGTGACTGGAACATGAAAGGCCACTCGTGCAGAAGCAGTTTGTTACAACGTGGGCGAAGCTTGCTTCTTTCTACACAAGTTAAAGAAGAGCTGTGATGGAGTTTGATACTTGAATTCTCTTGCAGATTATTGGAAAATAAAAACAAAAATCAACAGATGCTGAAAATCTGAAATAAAAACAGAAAATACCCAGCAGGTCATTCAGCGTCGAGAGGCCTTTTTAAGTTATTAAATTATTCCTTGTTACTAGGTCCACTCCTCACAAAACTTATTTTGGACTTCCTTTGCACCTTCCACTATAAGAACCTGGCATGATAACACCTATGACTCAAATCAAAACTTATAGTTAAAGGTAATTGCAACTGATCCGCTAATATACCCTGATCTACAATCACCATAGAACAGTACAGCACAGGAACAGGCCCTTCGGCCCACAATACCCATGCCCAACAGGATGCCAAGTTAAACAAATCTCCGCTGCCTATTCAACTAACCCAAACTGTTATTCAAAATGTCCTACACCCCCAAATGAAGTTCTGAACCTCTCTCTCCCACAAACCAAAACCCCATGGCTACACTCTGAAACACTGCAGAGGTAATGGGTGTTGCTAAGTATATTGGACACAACCCTCAAGGTATTTCTAGTGAGCAATGGATTATTATTGCAGATCAGCAGACACAAATAAATATATTAACCCCTCTCCTCTACTTAGCCAAACATGTCACTCATAACTTTAGAAACGCAGGATAAATTCTACCTAATGAATTTGTCAGGAAATAGATGAAATCATCCTATTTTTAATTATTCTCAAGCTGTGATTATTTTACCAGTTTTTAAGCTGGATCAGAAAACCCTAATGATTTCAGTCCCACAAGCTTCCTAACGGAACACTTTTCATTAAAAAAGTTATACTAGTCTTTATCAGTGTCTGGGGATAAACAATAGTCCCCAGATATACCGGTACTTTGCTGTCATGAAATTTTGTAATCAAATTATAATATATTTCACCCCCTTCCATCAGCACAGATAAAGACCATGGTAATTTTCCCAGGAAATTAAGAATGGGATACAATTCATGTTCAGATCTTTGATTCATCTTTAATCAGAAGTATCTTCTGTAATTCAGTTATTATGCAACAGGAAGTAACAGTGGGTTATGTGTAAGAAAGAATTGCAGATGCTGGTTCAAATCAAAGGTAGACACAAAATTCAAGGGGTTGTAGACAAGGTTGCCCGTTATCACCGTTACTATTTGCACTCGCTATAGAATTATTAGCCGAAAGGATTAGAGTAGAACCAGAAATTTATGGATATAATACTAAAACTACAATTAATAAAATATCTTTATATGCAGATGACGTTTTATTGTATATAACAAAACCAGAGGTTAGCATCCCTAAAGTACTTGAAGTGATAAATGAATTTAGTGAGTTCTCAGGATATAGAATTAACTGGAACAAAAGTGAAATTATGCCTATAACAGGAATTAAATTGAATAAATTACAAAAATTTCCATTTAAAATAGCTAATAATCAAATTAAATATCTTGGAATTCATGTATCAAAATCTTATAATTCTTTATTTAAATCTAATTTTCCTCAATTATTAAATAAATTAAAAACAAATATTTTATATTGTAAAACATTACCGATATCAATGATCGGTAGAATAAATGCCATTAAAATGATTTTTCTGCCTCAATTACTATATTTATTTCAAGCCATTCCGTTATATCTTCCTAAAAAATTTTTTTTTTAAATTGATTCTATAGTTAATAGCTTCATTTGGGATTACAAAAATCATAGAATAAGTAAAACACATTTATGTAAATCTAAGATAAATGGTGGATTAGCTTTACCTAATTTTTTATATTATTTTTGGGCGGTTCAGATTAAGAACTTTAATTATTGGTTGATACAGATGGAACAAGACCCAGCTTGGTTAAGAATTGAAAAGGAAGATTGTTTCCCTTTCGACATAAGCACAATACTCCTTGCCCCTGGGGAGGTACAAAAAAAATTATATAAGGCAAACCCTATAATTTTAAATAATATACGTACCTGGAAACAAATCATTAAGACTTTACATTTAGAAACTATACCACTTTGTTTACCAATTCTGAATAATCCTATGTTTAAACCTTCGACATTGGATGTGGGGTTTAGACATTGGAAAAACTTAGGAATAATAAGGATAGAACATCTTTACAGGAATGGGAAATTCCTCTCATTCCAGGAGTTGAAAGAGATTTATGGACTGCAAGCAAATAATCTATTTAGATATTTACAAATTAGAGATTATGTCAAATTAAATACGCTAAATTACAGAAATAGAGAGCCGGGTATACTGGATGAAGTACTTAACAAGCATCAAACAACAGAAAAATTAATAGCATATATATATAATATTTTTTTGGACAGGGAAATGCCAAAAACGGAACTATTCCGACAAAAATGGGAAAATGAAATTGGTTTACCTATAACAGAAGATTTATGGGAAGAAAGCTTACAACTAATTCATCGCTGTTCGTTAAATGCCAGACATACTTTGATACAATTCAAAGTAATACATAGATTACACTACTCAAAAAAGAAATTAAATAGAATTTTTCCTACTATATCACCATTATGTGATAAATGTCAGCACATAGAAGCCGATTTAAATCATAGTTTTGTAATATGTACAAAACTTAAAAGTTATTGGACTGAGATTTTTAAAATTATTTCCACAGTTTTAAAGATCACATTAAGCCCTGACTCAAAATTAATTAAATTTGGGGTTTTAGGGATTCAAATCAAATTTTAACAGTAAATCAGAGAAATTTTCTGGATTACTGTTTAATAATTGGAAAAAAATTAATATTACAATTTTAGAAGTGACCATTATCCCCGACAATTAAAATGTAGACAGTGGAAATGTTGGAGACATTACAATTGGAGAGAATTAGATTTATCCTAATGGATAAACCTGAGATTTTTGAACAAATATGGTCTCCATTCACTGATTATATGAAGGGGTAGCTGGGCTCAGCATCAAAACTCAATGAGTACTCGGTGGAAAGATCAAACAAAAATGTTTAAGATCAGATTTATATACTTGTCTCTATATCTTATAATTAGAAATTGTTCCACTCATTGACAAGTTGTATACCGTTTTCTTTTCCACAAGTTTTTTTTTTTTTTTTTGTTTTTTTGTTTTTGTTTATTTTATTTTATTTTATTTTTTTTTTCTTCTCTCTCTTCTTTATATTAATCAACTATTATCATACTCTTATAATTATTCACTATTCTTTCTTTATACTTTTTTCACTCTATAAAAAAAAATGAGGCCAATATATATATTTTGTTAACATTTATATAATTTTGGAAAGATTTATCAACTATATTTGGAAAAAAATGCTATATTATTTGTTATATGTATGGCCTCTAATAAAAATATATTCAAAAAAAAAGACACAAAATGCTGGAGTAACTCAGCGGGACAGGCAGCATCTCTGAAGAGAAGGAATGGGTGACGTTTCGGGTCGAGAACCTTCCTCAGACTGATGTCAAGGGAGTGGGTGGGACAAAGATAGAATGTTGTTGGAAACAGTAAGACTGGTGGGATAACTGGGAAGGGGATGGAGAGAGAGGAAAAGCAAGGGTTACTTGAAGTTAGAGAAGTCAATGTTCATACAGCTAGGGTGTAAGCTGCCCAAGCGAAATATGAGGTGCTGTTTGGACGCCAATTTGCGCTGGGCCTCACTGACAATGGAGGAGGCCCGGGACAGAAAGGTCAGATTGGGAATGGGAGGGGGAGTTAAAGTGCTTAGCAACCGGGAGATCAGGTAAGTTAAGATGGACTGAGCGGAGGTGTTCAGCGAAACGATCGGCAAGCCTGCGCTTTGTCTCCCCGATGTAGAGAAGTTGACATCTGGAACAGCGGACACAGTAGATGAGGTTGGAGGAGGTGCCAGTGACCTCTGCCTCACCTGGAAAGACTGTTTGGGTCCTTGGATGGAGTCGAGGGGGAGGTAAAGGACAGGTGTTGCATCTCCTGCGGTTGTTGGGGAAAGTAACTGGGGAGGGGGTGGTTTTCGATGGGAAACTCAGGGATTTTCGGAGGGAACGGTCTATGCAGAAAGCAGAAAGGGGTGGAGATGGGAAGATGTGGCCAGTAGCTGGATCACGTTGGAGTTGGCAAAAATGTTGGAGGAATATATGCTGTATGTGACTGCTGATGGGGTGGATGGTGAGGACAAGGGGGACTCTGTCCTTGTTACAAATGCGGGGAGGGAGAGGAAAACCGGTGCTGCGGGATATAGAAGAGACCCTGGTGAAAGCCGCATTTATAATGGAAGAGGGGAACCCCCGTTCTAAAGAATGAGGACATGTCCGAAGCCCTGGTATGGAAAACCTCATCCTGGGTGCAAATGAGGCATAGACGGAGGAATTGGGAGTAGGGGATAGTGTCTTTACAGGAAGCAGGGTGGGAAGAAGTGTGGTCTAGATAGCTATGGGAGTCAGTAGGTTTGTAGTAGATGTCAGTCAATAGTAACAGTGGGTTGAGCAGTTATAATTATTTTGCCTAGGATTCAAACAAGG
Source organism: Raja brachyura (assembly GCA_963514005.1). Next base: position 65,092,445 of record OY740781.1, on the reverse strand, counting down.
TTATTAGAAATTTCACAATGGAGTTGCAGGAGCTTATTATGTGTGACAGCAGAGCGATTATATTACAGCACTAGCGTTCAAAGGCTGCACTATTGATACCGAGACATCAATTTGAATCCCACCACAAAAGATGGGAAATTTCAATTCATGTAATTTCATGAATCTGGAATAAAATGGCACCATTCCTGATGGTGACCATCAATCTACCATTTAATTTATGTTCTTCAAGGGAAGAAATCTGTTCATCAAGACTCACCTATATCGTTGACTCTGAAATGGGTTGGAGAGTAATTAGACTAATTAATGAGTTCCACATTGTGTAAATAAATTAAACTCAGGTGAGTTCAGTCATTTACTGGATATCAATAAAAGGACATTTACTGATATCCATTTTGAAGGCAGTCTGACGCTAATGGAGTATGTGCTCCTGTATCTCTGAACATTGTGGATCAATGTGGATCAATGTGGTCCTATGTGGATCAAAATCCAAGCTTGATAATGAAGCTGTGCTGTCAGACCCGCTGAGTTACTCCAGCTTTTTGTGTCTATCTTTGGTTTAAATCAGCATCTGTAGTTCCTTCCTACACTACCATCCAATAATGGGACTGGAAATTGTAACAGAGGAAAACAGGGAGAAAAGATGTGTAGGAAGTAACTGCAGATGCTGGTTTAAACTGAAGATTGACACAAAATGCTGGAATAACTCAGTGGGACAGGCAGCATCTCTGGAGAGAAGGAATGGGTGACCTTTCGGGTTGAGACCATTCTTCAGACTGATGTGTGGAAGTCCCAAACGCTGTTGGAGGTGTATAATTCATTAATACGTTAAAACAAACCGCCAGTTATTATTGAAGGTAGACACAAAATGCTGGAGTAACTCAACGGGTGAGGCAGCATCTCTGGAGAGAAGGAATGGGCGACGTTGCGGGTTGAGACTCATCTTCAGACCAATGTCAGGGGAGGGGGCAGGACAAAGGTAGAATATAGGCGGAGACAGTAAGACTAGTGGGAGAACTGGGAAGAGGAATGCAAGGGCTATCTGAAGTTAAAGAAGTCAATGTTCATACAGCTGGGGTGTAAACTATGCAAGCAACATATGAGGTGCTGTCCTCCAATTTGCGCTGGGCCTCACTCTGACAATAGACAATAGACAATAGGTGCAGGAGTAGGCCAGTTGGCCCTTTGAGCCAGCACCACCATTCAATGTGATCATGCCAAATAATCTATCGAAGAAAACATTGAGGCTTTCTACAAAACTATGAGTTAGAGTGGAAATGTCTTTCAACAAAACTATGAGTGGAAGATGCAGAAGCAGAAGTAGGCCAGTCAGCAACTTGTGCTTGTGCCACCATTTAATCTGATTATGTTTTACTCTCTTTCCTGCACCTTTGTTTAGGTCATGGGACCAGATCTATGCAGCATATTTTTAATGTGGTTTCACCAGGTTTCTGTACAATTGGGTTGCCTCGCCAACAGTCTGCCTGTCCCTTCCTTCTTTTGTTGTTTGTTTGTATATATTAAATGTATGTTTTTAGTGTTCTTTAGCTTGTTTTATGTGGGGGGGGGGGGGGGGGGGGAGTTGGGAGAAACTTTTTCTAATCTCTTACCTCGACGGAAATGCAATTTCTTTGGTATCGTATCTCTGTCCGCACAGCGGCTTAACATCGAGGAGTTGGCGGCCTTTGCTGGAGATCAATCTCGAGAGCGCCACCGCGTGTGCCTGTGGACTTTAACATCACGGAGCTCGCGATCCCTTTGCCAGGGATCGACCTCCGAGCTCTACCGCGGGAGTCTGTCTCAACCGCCCCAACGCAGGAGCTTCGACTGCCGGCAGCGGGAGCTTCGATCGCCCCGACTGCGGATGTTCCAACTGCTCTGACCAGGGGAGAACAAAAGAGGAAGTAGATTGGACTTTATTGCCTTCCATCACAGTGAGAAACTTGGGGAATCCACTGTGGTGGATGTTCATGTTAACTTTTATGTAGTTGTGTGTCTTGGGTTTTTTTTAGTATGGCTTTATGGTAATTCGAATTTCACTGTACCTTGATTGGTACGTGACAATAAACTGACCTTGAAACCTTGAAATTGGAATAAGACATTTCTACTGACATTTCTAAGACAAATACAAATCAACTTACAATAGTGGTTGATATAACATTTGCCATCCTAAATGTTTGCTGTGCCCATATGCAAACTCTCAGTCATTCATATAAAAGCATACAGATCCCTCTGAACACAAACACCTTTTAATGACTCAATATTTAGAAATGGTGAATCGTCTTACATATGTCCACATTATATTCCATCTTCCATGTCCTTGCTCAGCCTGTCTAGATCCTACTGCGATCTCTCTGTACACCTCCCACACTGCCAGCTATTTCTGTATCACCAGCAGACTTGATTACCATGAAGAGGTTATATTACACATAACTTCTTCATGCAAATAATTTTTTATAGATTGTGCACTTATGGGATCCCAACAACAATCCGTGTAGTAACTCCATAAACATAACCTATCAATCTGAAAATAGCCCATTAATTCTTCCTTCTTTGCTTTCTGCCTGGTCCACATGTCAGGCAGTTCTTTGGAATTAAAGATGCCTAACTTCCAGTTTGATTTTGTCAATTATGAGGTGATTGATGTAGCCTTAAATGTGGGAACTGCAGTTTTCTCCACAGATAAGGCATGGGATACCTGAGGAACTGGGTGGGTGGGATGTTTATAAGATGGTATGGACGCAATACCACACCAAGTATTTTCTCCACTTTGTCTGGCTGTGGAGTAGGAATTCCCTGGAGGCAGTGGACACATTACATTGTCTCAAAGAGGCTTTGAGAACATACTGGAAATTTATCACCTGTTCTCTTGTTGATCTCTTCCCAAACATTGTTTGGAATTGAGTATCTGCTTTGGAACTCCGGTTTCAGGCAAGTGAATGATGTGCTGATCTAAATGACCTGACAGTGTGTAATTAGGGCCGCATCGCTTCAAATAATGGCTTGAGAAATTAAGTTAAAGCTGTTCACTTATCCAGTGAATTCAGAGGATTTAGCAGAAATAGAATTGGTGGTGCCTTACGATGCCTATAGAAGATAAAACAACTCTCAGAAGCATGTAAATGGGCAAGGATCACTGAAGTCTAGTAGACCAAGAATTTGGTGATGTCTTGATTTTCAAATAACTTTTTCTCAATAGACGAAAAGCTGTGCTGGTGTACTTAAAACTGTGACAAATTCCATCATTGACATCTGCATTCAATGACAGGTGGATCAAGAGATAAGAGAGGTGGTCCACATTTTCTAGGATCGCACCTTGAATCTTTGTCTTATGGATATTTGGGTGGAAGGACCAACCTATCGTATGCTTAGTGAAAGGATTCACCATGATATGGAGCGCAGCCAACAAGAGCATGGTAAAAACTGTCCTCAACCCAAGACACAGAATGAATCTTACTATTAATACAGTTCAGAAGGGTTGTGGATTTTCTATGTATCTGAAACTTTGGATAAGCAAAATACAGTTTGTGTGCAATGGCCATAATGGACATCAGACAATAATAGGTAATATTGTGGTGAAAAAATAAGCTGGAATTGTACAGAAATTCCTAGCCAGGAAGGAAGGAATAATTTTTACTGCATAAGAGCTCTGGTGAAACAATCTTTAGGCTTTATAGGTACAATGCAGAAACAGGCCCTTCGGCCCACCAAGTACATTCTGACCAGTGATCACCCCATACACGAACACCATTCTATACATTAGGGACAACTTATAATATTACCCAAGCCAATTAACCTACAGACCTGTATTTCTTTGGAGTGTGAGAGGAAACCAGACCACCCAGAGAAAATCCACATGGTCACTGGGAGAATAGCAAAGTAGGCATGATGGGCCGGACCGCCTAATTCTGCTCCTAGAACTTATGAGAATGTACAAAGTCCGTACAAACAGCACCCATAATCAGGATCTAACCCGGGTCTCTAACGCTGTAAAGCAGCAGCTTTACCGCTATGCCATTGTGCCATCTCTTAAGGGCATGTCCCACGTGGGCGTCATTTGCGCGTCACGCAGGTGGCGAGCGAAGATTTTGTGAATCCCAAAATCCTGGGGTGCCGCACGCGACGGCGCGTCACTGCCTACATCACCACACACCATGCACACGTAAAGCACGCCACGCGGGCATCGTTATGCATAAATGATGCCGTGTAAATGACGTGCAAATGACACCCAAATGGGACCGGCCCTTTAGTCCTTTTGTCCAGAATTTCCCACATGCCCTTTAAATTAGTTCCTTTTCAATTACTAACACTTTGAGACTGGAAAGCTAACAGCTAGCTGGAATGAATAATTCCCACCTTCTGCAACTACGAGGGATTGTCTTCGGTTGCACTAGTATTACGGCTATTATTTTATTGAATTTTTATTTAAAATATCAGATATTATCTGTGTGCATTGTGTTTACGGGCCTTCAGGCTGCAGCAAGTAAGAATTTAATCGTTCTGTTGTCAGTACATATGACAATAAAATACTCACTCCCTCTTGAAAATTAAGAGAGACAAATAATTGATGTGAATCCAGGACAGAAACTGGGAAACAATGGCCACAGATAACAAGGGTCATATTTGAATAATAATGAAAAGTGAGGGATGATGATGCTGAACTAAAAGGAAAATATCAATGAAAGCAAAAAGTTTGCATGCCAAGCCAGCATATGTTGCATTTGTGACATTTGTGATAAAGAATGGGAAGAAATGCCTTTTGGTAAATTCTAAAAACATTTTCATCAAGCCTCAATGCTAATGAAATTTATTTCTGGTAAACCACCAGTTCCTAAACCTTCCATGTTCCTCGCTAACTGATTGTTTATCATGGATGATATTACCATAACTACAGCAGGACAGAAGCTATTATGTTCCATGCCATCTTTGATTATCTCTAACCATACATATACCTGTGATCTTAAATCCAATTTGTAATCCAAAATGTATGCAGTTGTCTTTTTGTAAATTAATCAACAATGTATTAACTGCCTTCTGCTGCGGTCCTGTTTCATATTTTATTTCCACGGCTTTCCTGAGAATGCAGAGGTGTGGGCCTGACAAGAGGAGCATTACAGGGGGAATGGTGCAGGGGGAATGATGAATGGAGCTAATTTTGGTCATAGCTAGATAATTGTTAGAGATTTGATTAAATATCATGCTACAGACAATGCAAATTTACATTTACCTCCCCTATAACTGTCTTAACCAATAGTCAAAATTTATAATATTTTCAAGAAAATGAGCCCTGAATATGCAGATGTTGGGAAATACACTTGCTGGAATGTATCACCTCTGACTTGCTGGGATGTGAGAACTTTTCTCACAGCAAAAGGCCCGTCACCAAATACACATTTTGGGACCCATTTCATTTGAATGTGAAATTTTGGTGAAGAATGGATGGGAAAAGTCCCTTTTTGGCAGCAGCCTTCATTCAAGTGGTGTATTAGTAAGGAGCTCTTCACCTGGAAATCTCTCCCCTCTGACCACACACACACACGTCATATCATATCTCATATCTCATATATATATTAAAACTCTGTGGCCGGCTGTCGACAACCGTCTGCCATGTCTCCGCTTTGATGTCGCGCTCCGCCGAAACAGGACCCTCAGACGCCGCCGTTTTTCCCACCGGCCCGGACGTTACGCTCGCGCTTTCCCGACGGCGCTCCCCGTCACGTTTGGACGTCGTTACATACTCCGTTTTTAATAAAATCCGTCGTCCACCCCCCCCCTTTTCGAAAATCGAACTGCTCTCACCCATAGAATGTTGGTAAACATTCCATCGTGCCGTGTCACAATGCCCAAGGCTCACAGATGTCCAATCGGAACATATCTCATTTACATCTGCCTCAGCCCCAGCCCCCCCATACCCCGCCTGATGTTCCAGCACGTTCCCATTGTGTGATGTCACAATGCCATCCCTCACAGATGGCCAATCGGAACGGATCTCATTTACATCTGCTTTGGCCCCAGCCCCAGCAGCCTGTGTTTGACATGTGACTGGGGCAGGCACGTGCCGTCAGGGTAGGCAAGGTAGGCACTGCCTACCCTGACTAAAATTATGAAATGGCAATTTTTAAATATAAATAGTAAAGGCATGGGAGAATTATGCCTGTCTAAGAGATCGATCTCTTAGGTAGGCATAATTCTCCGTGCATTTCACCCGCAGCGCTTGTAACACGGGAAGCTCTGTGCAGCCCCCGTGCCGTCAGCGCTGCCTGGGCCGTCAGATTCAATGGGAGCTGAAGGCAGCAGAAATTCTGCCTTTGCAGCACTGCGCATGTGCATCATCTTTCTGCGCATGCGCATCGCGAGTTTCTTGGCGGGATGTTCAAATATGGATTGCCATTATTTTAATAGTATCTTAGCAAACAAATGGAGAATAGACTTAATGTACCAATAATGTGGTAAGTGCATTTCTTTGTGCTTTATGTTTTTAAATACTGTAGTTCCCAGGGTGGGGGGAGAGCTCCGTTCACAGTGTTTGGGCAGTCTGGCGTTGTGAAGGAGGGGATCGGGGTCAGTAACCCACTTGCCACGCTCCGGTCTGAGTGCAGGTGAGATGGGACTAAGTGAGAGTAAAAGTGTGTGAGGGGTGAGAAGTCCATGCCGGGTGCCGGCCGGCCGCAGCCGCTGTTCAGATTGTTGGGAGACGGAGCTCAGGGTTTGCCTCTTGAGCTGCTTTGGTGCCCAGGCGTAAGTTGAGGTGGAAGGTGGTTGGGGGTGCGGGGGGGGGGCTCGTCTTCTGAAGAAGGATCTCGACCCGCTGAATTACTCCAGCAGTGTTAAAGAAGGAACTGCAGATGCAGCAAAATCGAGCGTACACAAAATTCTGGAGAAACTCAGCGGGTGCAGCAGCATCTATAGAGCGAAGGGATGGGTGACAGGAGGGTCTCGACCTGCTGAAATTCTCCAGCATTTGGATCTAAACATCACCCATCCCTTCCCTCTAGAGATGCGGCCTGTCCCACTGAGTTACTCCAGCTTGTGTGTGTCTATCGTTGAATGGGTGACGTTTCGGGTCGAGACCCTTCTTCGGACTGAAAATAAAACTTGCCTCGCGTGAAGCGGCTTGTAAATTAAAACATAAAAACAAGAAATGCTAGACTCATTTATGTGCTCCTATTCATTTACCTGGCCTGTTGCTGTCCTCCCTCGTCCACCGTGAGCACTGGACAACTCACTGGGTGCAAAACTCCGCTGCATTCCGGGCGGAGGGCGATGATCACCCAACTGACCGGCAAGTAGAGGCGGCGGGTCGGTCAAGCCCGGCTCCCCGCCACCGGGATAAACACCACTACTGGAGTAAACTCAGCGGGATCTCTGGAGAAGTCTGAAGTAGGGTCTCGACACGAAATCTCACCCATCCCATCTCTCCAGAGATGCTGCCAGTCCCTCGGAGTTACTCCAGCATTGTGTGTGTCTGTGGGTTACACAAAAAGCTGGCGAAACTCAGCGGGTGCAGCAGCATCTAAGGAGCGAAGGAGATAGGCGACGTTTCGGGTCGAGACCCTTCTTGTGTGTGTCTATCTTCGGTGCAAACCAGCATCTGCAGTTCCTTCACAATCCCACACTCTCGGCCCCGGGGGGTGGATGGAGCATCACACGTGGATACAACCCACTCACTGCCCAGACTTGCCCCTCCGGCAGGTCTTTAACCGCGTCCTAAAGCCGTTCATGTTAAAGAAGGAACTGCAGATGCTGGAGAATCGAGGGTTACACAAAGCTGGAGAAACTCAGCGGGTGCTGCAGCATGAAGAAGGTCAGCAGGTCTGAAGAAGGGTCTCGACCCGAAACGTCGCCTATCTCCTTCGCCCCTTAGATGCTGCTGCACCCGCTGAGTTTCTCCAGCTTTTTGTGTAACCCCCATCTCTCACCTGCCGTTCGCCGGCTTCGCTCATGTCAACCGCGTCCCGCAAATCCTTAAATTCCCACAGCCAAGTAACCTAAACTGGACCCGTGAACGCGCTGTCGGAATTTAAAGATTTGCGGGAAGCCGGCCGGCGAGCGGCAGGTGAGAGATATTCAGACGGAGAGCACTGCCAGAGGTGAGTGGGGACCAGCAGAAGGGGCTGAAGTGGCAGGGTCCCGGCGGCCACTCGCAGTCACCCGAGCTGCTTCCTTCCGCGGAAGTGGCGGCCAGTTCTGCTGTCCGTGTCCGGCAGGTGAGAGATGGGGGTTACACAAAAAGCTGGAGAAACTCAGTGGGTGCAGCAGCATCTAAGGGGCGAAGGAGATAGGCGACGTTTCGGGTCGAGACCCTTCTTCAGACTCAGTCTCAGTCTGAAGAAGGGTCTCGACCCGAAACGTCGCCTATCTCCTTCGCCCCTTAGATGCTGCTGCACCCGCTGAGTTTCTCCAGCTCTTTGTGTAACCCTCGATTCTCCAGCATCTGCAGTTCCTTCTTTAACACGGAGGGTGAGAGATGTTCAGACGAAGAGCACTGCCAGAGGTGATCAGAAGGCGCTGAAGAGCAGTCGGTTCTGGTGTTGGGTCCCGGTGGCCGCTCCCCCCGAGCTGCTTCTATCCCCGGAAGTGGCGGCCAGTTCTGCTGTCCTTGCCCGGAGCGCTGCGGCAGCGGTGAGTGAGTTTGATATGATCTCTGTCCCCCTCCTTCTCAAAACTTCTCCCTTCTCGCATATTTAACCCCTGCCGCAGGCTCCCCACACGCTGTGAAAGGAACTCCCCCTCCAATTGGACCCTTGAATTAGTATTGTCATTCCATAAGATGACAACTGATCCAACGTCCCGATGTGCTCCCGTTTTTCCCACCATCTCTCCACCTGCCTTCATCCTCCGTCCCCCACCCATTCAGTAATTAAAAAATGAAGGAGATTTAGAACCCTTAGGAAATTTGAATTGTTACTTATTTTTATTTTTTTACGAAGAGAACAATCTGCGCATGCGCGGTTTTAAGATTTTTTGAAAGCCGGCTGACTGCCTACCCTGAGTAATTACTCACGGCACGTGCCTGGACTGGGGGGACGTTGCCGGCTCGCGTTGCCTTGGAAACCTTTTCAAGAACATTCTTCCCCAACAGTCATTTGGACTTCGTTTCTCGACAGCGATCGATCTAAACGCTGGATTTCTGCCGTTGTTTCATTTTTCATTTGACACTTTTGTTTTGAAAATCTTATTATCGATTTACACTTTTTTCAAAAGCTAAACGTAGACGATGTTTTCAATATTTATTTATATTTGAATAATTATTTTTATTAAGTTCTCCGTTATTTGCTCTGCCAAATTAACACACATTTTCCCGTTTTTTTAATATTCTCTCTTTATTCAAAGGACTCCATAACTCCACTTTGAAGAGATTGCTTTTCTGTTTCTAAACTGCAGTTATTTTCTTTGCCGATTTCCACAGCCGTGTTTATCAAATAGAAACATAGAACATAGAAATTAGGTGCAGGAGTAGGCCATTCGGCCCTTCGAGCCTGCACCGCCATTCAATATGATCATGGCTGATCATCCAACTCAGTATCCCGTACCTGCCTTCTCTCCATACCCTCTGATCCCCTTAGCCACAAGGGCTACATCTAACTCCCTCTTAAATATAGCCAATGAACTGGCCTCAACTACCCTCTGTGGCAGAGAGTTCCAGAGACCCACCACTCTCTGTGTGAAAAAATTCCTTCTCATCTCGGTCCTAAAGGATTTCCCCCTTATCCTTAAGCTGTGACCCCTTGTCCTGGACCTCCCCAACATCGGGAACAATCTTCCTGCATCTAGCCTGTCCAACCCCTTAAGAATTTTGTAAGTTTCTATAAGATCCCCTCTCAATCTCCTAAATTCTAGAGAGTATAAACCGAGTCTATCCAGTCTTTCTTCATAAGACAGTCCTGACATCCCAGGAATCAATCTGGTGAACCTTCTCTGCACTCCCTCTATGGCAATAATGTCCTTCCTCAGATTTGGAGACCAGAACTGTACGCAATACTCCAGGTGTGGTCTCACCAAGACCCCATACAACTGAAGTAGAACCTCCCTGCTCCTATACTCAAATCGTTTTGCTATGAAAGCTAACATACCATTCGCTTTCTTCCCTGCCTGCTGCACCTGCATGCCTACTTTCAATGACTGGTGTACCATGACACCCAGGTCACGCTGCATCTCCTCTTTTCCTAATCGGCCACCAATGTTATCTTTATTTGCAATGTAATTCCTATTGAACAGATAATTCTTCCTTCTCTCCCCTGCCCCTTCCCTCTCTCCCCCACCCCCTTCCCCCTACCACTGTCAATCTTCCACCACTCCCTCCCACCCCCTTCCCCCCCCACTCTTCCACTTCTCTCCCCCTCCCTACCCTCTCTCCCACGCACCCCTTTTCCCCTACCCCTCTCCCTCTTCCACCACTCCCCCTACCCCTCTCCCCATCCCTCCCCACTCTTCCACTTCTCTCTCCCTTCCCCCACCCCTCTCCCACCACACCTCTCTCCCTCCCCCTCCCTCTCTCTCCCCTCCCTCCGTATCTCCCCCACCCCTTTCCCCTACTCCTCTATCCCACTTCCACCACTCCCCCTTCCCCCTCTCTCTCTTCCACTTGCACCACTCTCCCCTACACCTCACCCTCCCTCCCCATTTCCACTTCTCTCTCCCCCATCCCCCACCTTTCCCCATCTTCCTCCCCCACCCCTCTCTCCCCCCTCTCCCCTCTTCCCCCTCTCTCCACGTTCCCCCTCCCTCCTCACTCTTCCCCCTCCCCATACCACTCTCCCCTCCCTCCACACTCTTCTCTCTCTCTCTCCCCTACCCCTCTCCCTACCCCTCCCCCTTCCCTCCACACTCTTCCCCCTCTCTCCCCTTCCCCTCCCACCCCTCTCTCAACCCCTCCCTGAACCCTCTCACACCTTCCCCCACCCCCCTCTCCTCCTCCCTCTCCCCCTCTCCATCTCCCTCTCTCCTTACCGCTCCCACCCCCTCTCTCTCCCACCCCTCTTCATCCCCATCTCCCCCCCACCCCTTTCCCATCGCTCTTGCACCACTCCCTGCTACCCCTCTTCCCCATACTCACCACTCTTCCCCTCTCCCTCCCCTTCCCACCTCTCTCCCTCTCCTTTCCCTCTCTCTCCCCCTCTCCTTTCCCTCTCTCTCTCCCTCCTCTCTCACCCCCTCTCTCTCCACACCTCTGTCCCTCTCCTTTCCCTCTCTCTCCCCTCTCCTTTCTCTCTCCCTCCCCCTCCACTCTCTCTCCTACCCCTCTTTCTCCCCCTCTCCTCTCCCCTCCACCTCCCTTTCCTCTCCTCTTCTCCATAACCCCTCTCCTCTCACCTTCCCCTCTCCTCTCCCCTTCCCCTTACCCCACCCCTCTCTAACCCCCTCACCCACCCTCAGGGACATGCTGCCCCCCCTACACATGTGACTATGGGGACACTGCACCACTTCCCCCACACATGTGACTAGGGAGACACTGTACCACTTCCCCCACACATGTGACTAGGGGGACACTGTACCACTTCCCCCACACATGTGACTAGGGGGACTCTGTACCACTTCCCCCACACATGTGACTAGAGGGACACTGTACCACTTCCCCCACACATGTGACTAGGGGGACACTGTACCACTTCCCCCACACATGTGACTAGGGGGACTCTGTACCACTTCCCCCACACATGTGACTAGAGGGACACTGTACCACTTCCCCCACACATGTGACGAGGGGGACACTGTACCACCTAATATCCCCCACACATGTGACTAGGGAGACACTGTACCACCTAATATCTCCCACACATGTGACTAGGGGGACTCTGTACCTCATCCCCCCCCCCACATGTGACTAGGGGGACACTGTACCATTTACCCCACACATGTGACTAGGGGGACACTGTACCACTTCCCCCACACATGTGACTAGGGGGACACTGTACCTCATCCCCCACACATGTGACTAGGGGGACACTGTACCACTATCCCCCACACATGTGACTAGGGGGACACTGCACCACTATCCCCCACACATGTGACTGGGGGACACTGTACCACTATCCCCCACACATGTGACTGGGGGGAACATTGCTTGCTCGCATTGCCTTTGAAACCTTTTGCGGAACATTCTTCCCCAACGGTAATTCGGACTTCGTTTCTCGACAGCGATCGATCTAAATTATTTTTCATTTTCAAAATTATTTGATTTAGTACGACAGGAAAGTCAACTCTCCCTCCCCTTTCTCTCTCTCCCCTTCCACTCTCTCCCTCTCCTCTCTCTCCCCCTCCACTCTCTCTCCACCTCCCCTCCCCCTCTCCTCTCCCCACCACCTGTGCATTTCCTCCCCTCTTCTCCACCACCCCTCTGCTCTCATCGCCCCCTCTTCCCCCCTCCCCTTCCCCCACTCCTCTGTTCTCATCTCCCCCTCTTCCCCCTCCCCATCCCCCACCCCTCTCTAATCCCCTCACCCCCCTCCTCCTCCCACCCCTTCCCTCTCTCTCCCACCCCCATCCTTCTCTATACCTTCCCCTTCCCTCTCTCCCCCCGCCCCCTTCCCCCCTACCCCTGTGCCTCTTCCACCACTCCCCCACCACCCTCCCCTCCCTCTCTCCAACTTCCACCACTCCCCCCTACCCCTCTCCCCCTCCCTCCCCACTCTTCCACCTCTCTCCCTTCCCCCACCCCTCTCCCACCCCACCTCTCCCCCTCACCCACCCTCTCTCTCCCCCTCCCTCCCTATCTCCCCCATCCCTTTCCCCTACTACTCTCTCCCTCTTCCAGCACTCCCCCTTTCCCCTCTCTCCCACTTCCGCCACTCTCCCCTATACCTTTCACCCTCCCTCCCCACTTCCACTTCTCTCTCCCCCATCCCCCACCTCTCCCCCTCCCTCCCCCACCCCTCTCTCCCCTCCTCCCTTCCCTCCCTCCCCCCTGCAACCACACGTTGGGGGAACAGACCCAACGGGTCTGCACTTGGTCTAGTACTGTATAAAAATGTCCCTGCATGAATAGCCACGGCGATCAGAATGCTATATATACTATCAACTTATTTCTCAGTTCGCTGTATCCCAAGGACATTTGTAAATTTTATTTCAAGCCATATTTAATTAAAACCTGCAGAGGTCAATCATGGTCAACACAATATGATTGCTAATATTGTCCATATCTACTGCCTATTTATGTCATTCCTTGAAATCGTGGACGCATTGGCGATTATTTTCCAATGTTCTGTAGATCCAGGATCAGTTCCTGTGGATTGGAGGGTAGCTAATGTTGTCCCACTTTTTAAGAAAGGCAATAGATTATAGGTGCAGGAGTAGGCCATTTGACCCTTCGAGCCAGCACCACCCGAGAGAGGCGGGAGAGAGAAAACGGGGAATTATAGACCAATTAGCCTGACATCGGTGGTGGGAAGATGCTGGAGTCAATTATAAAAGATGAAATAGCAGCACATTTGGATTGCAGTAGCAGGATCGGTCCGAGTCAGCATGGATTTACGAATTAGTCAATCATGCTCGACTAATCTTCTGGAATTTTTTGAGGATGTAACTAGGAAAATAGACAAAGGAGACCAGTGGATGTAGTGTACCTGGACTTTCAGAAAAAATTTGATAAGGTCTGACATAGGAGATTAGTGGGCAATTTTAAGAGCACATGGTATTGGGGGTATAGTGCTGACATGGATAGAAAATTGATTGGCAGACAGGAAAGAGTAGGGATTAACGGGTCCTTTTCAGAATGGCAGACAGTGACAAGTGGGGTACCGCAAGGCTCAATGCTGGAACCGCAGCTATTTACAATACCGTATTTCCCGGCAATGAAGACGCACCTACGTCGAAGACGCACCCCCAATTTAAGTTGCTAAATTTTGAGAAAAGGATGGCAGGACAGGATCAAGGGTTTGGTTTAGTCCAGTGGTCCGCAACATCGCCTGTATTCCCCGGAACGGGCTGCAGTTCCCAGATCCCTCGCATCCCCGGGTTTAGCTGAGGAGCTCTATGATCTTTGGTTCCCAGGTCGCCTGCGAGCCCCAGGACCCCCAGATCCCGTTGTACTTCCCCTTTTTCCAACTTGACGCCATTTAGATAATAATCTGCCTTCCTGTTTTTGCTACCAAAGTGGATAACCTCACATTTATCCGCATTAAACTTCATCTGCCGGTGCATTTGCCCACTCCCCCAACCTGTCCAAGTCACCCTGCATTCTCATAGCATCCTCCGCACAGTTCACACTGCCACCCAGCTTTGTGTCATCTGCAAATCTGCTAATGTTACTTTGAATCCCTTCATCCAAATCATTGATGTATATTGTAAATAGCTGCGGTCCCAGCACCAAGCCTTGCAGTACCTCACTAATCACTGCCTGCCATTCTGAAAGGGACCCATTAATCCCTACTCTTTGTTTCCTGTCTGCCAACCACTTCTCTATCCATGTCAGCACTCTACCCCCAATACCATGTGCCCTAATTTTGCCCACGAATCTCCTATGTGGGACCTTATCGAATGCTTTCTGAAAGTCCAGGTACACGACATCCACTGGCTCTCCCTTGTCCATTTTCCTAGTTACATCTTCAAAAAATTCCAGAAGATTAGTCAAGCATGATTTCCCCTTCGTACATCCATGCTGACTCGGACCGATCTTGTTACTGCTATCCAAATGTTCGGCTATCTCATCTTTTATAATTGACTCCAGCATCTTCCCCACCACCAATGTCAGGCTAACTGGTCTATAATTCCCTGTTTTCTCTCTCCTGACTTTTTAAAAAAGTGGGATAACATTAGCTACCCTTCAATCCACAGGAACTGATCCTGAGTCTATAGAACATTGGAAAATTATCACCAATGCATCCACAATTTCTAGAGCCACTTCCTTAAGTACCCTGGGATGCAGACCATCGGGCCCTGTGGATTTATCAGCCTTCAGTCCCATCAGTCTATCTAACACCATTTCCTGCCTAATGTGGATTTCAGTCAGTTCCTCCATCACCCCAGATCCTCTGGCCACTACTATATCAGGAAGGGGGTACACAAAAGGTTGGAGAAGTTCAACGGGTGCAGCAGCATCTAAGGAGCGAAGGAGATAGGCAACGTTTCGGGCCGAAACCCTACTTCAGACTGATGGGAGGTGGGGAGGGGCGGGGAGAAGAAAGGAAAAAGGAGGAGGGGCCCGAGGGCTGGGGGAGAGGTGGGAAGGGGAGGAGACAGCAAGGGTTAACGGAATTGAGAACATTCAATGTTCAAGCCCAGAGGATGCAGACTCCCTAAGCGGAATATGAGGTGCTGTTCCTCCAATTTGCGGTGTTGCTCACTCTGGCCGTGAAGGAGGCCCAGGACAGAGAGGTTGGATATGGAATGAGAGGGGGAGTTGAAGTGCTGAGCCACCGGGAGGTCGGGTTGGTTATTGCGGACCTAGCGGAGGTGTTCGGCGAAACGATCGCCAAGCCTCCGCTTCGTCTCACCGATATAGATCAGCTGGCATCTAGAGCAGCGGATGCAGTAGATGAGGTTGGAGGAGGTGCAGGTGAACTCTGTCGGACCTGGAAGGACTGCTTGGGTCCCTGAAAGGAGTGGAGGGGGGAGGTGAGGAGACAAGTGTAGCACCTCTTGCGGTTGCAAGGGAAAGTGCCCGGGGAAGGGGTGGAGCGGGAGGGAAGGGTAGAATTGACAAGGGAGTTGCGGAGGGAGCGGTCTTTGCGGAAGGCAGACAGGGGGGGAGATGGGAAGATGTGGCGAGTGGTGGGGTCACGTTGGAGGTGGTGAAACTGGCGGAGGACTATGTGTTGTATGTGCCGGCTGGCGGGGTGAAAGGTGAGGACCAGGGGGACTCTGCCCTTGTTGCAAGTGGGGGAATGGGGAGAGAGGGCAGTGTTGCGGGGTATGGAGGAGACCCTGGTGCGAGCCTCATCTATAGTGGGGGAGGGGAATCCACGTTCTCTGAAGAATGAGGACATTTGTGATGACCTGGTGTGGAACACCTCATCCTGGGAGCAGATGTGGCGTAGACGGAGGAATTGGGAATAGGGGATGGAGTCCTTACAGGAAGCAGGGTGGGAGGAAGAGTGGTCCAGGTAGCTATGGGAGTCAGTTTGTTTGTAGTGGATGTCGTTCAGGAGTGTATCACCTGCAATAGAGATGGTGAGGTCAAAGAATGGTAGGGAAGTGTCGGAAATGGTCCAAGTGTATTTGAGTGCCGGATGGAAGTTGGTGGTGAAACGGATGAAGTCAGTCAGTTGTGTGTGGGTGCAGGAGGTGACACCAAAGCAGTCGTCGATGTAACAGAGGTAGAGGTCGGGGATGGGGCCCTGGTACGCCGAGAACAAGGATTGTTTGACGTACCCGACAAAGAGGCAAGCGTAGCTCGGGCCCATGCGTGTGCCCATAGCTACGCCTTGTGTTTGGAGGAAATGGGAGGAGTCAAAAGAGAAGTTATTGAGGGTAAGGACCAACTCCGCTAGGCAGAGGAGGGTGTCAGTGCGCTGGTGATGGGCGGTGGAATTGGGGAGGGGGAGATAAACAGAGTTACCGGGCAGGCAGCGAGGCTGGGCGCCATCGGTAGGTAGGTGGAGGTCGGCGGCATCGGTAGGTAGGTGGAGGTCCGTGAAGGCGGCGTCCTGGTGAGTCCTGGAGGCGCTCCTCGTGGCAAAGATGGCGTCGGGGGACTCAGGCCGGCGGCTGGGGCCAGAGTTGGGGCCCGGGGCCTGCGGGCGGTCGAGTCGGGGATTGTCGGTAGCAGGAACAGCCTGGAGGCCGGCTAATTTCAGGTCCTTGGTGGAGTTATGGTGGGACAGGAATTGTTGATTGAAGCAGTGGATCTTCCGGAGGATGTAGTGAAGTTGGGGTCCGTTGCAGGTCTGGGTGAGTGAGGCCCGAAGATTCGGGAGAGTCCACGGCCAGAATGAGCAACACCGCAAATTGGAGGAACAGCACCTCATATTCCGCTTGGGGAGTCTGCATCCTCTGGGCTTGAACATTGAATTTTTTCAATTCTGTTAACCCTTGCTGTCTCCTCCCCTTCCCACCTCTCCCCCAGCCCTCGGGCTCCTCCTCCTCCTTTTTCCTTTCTTCTCCCCGCCCCCCCCACCTCCCATCAGTCTGAAGAAGGGTTTCGGCCCGAAACGTTGCCTATCTCCTTCGCTCCTTAGATGCTGCTGCACCCGCTGAGTTTCTCCAGCCTTTTGTGTACCCTCGATTTTCCAGCATCTGCAGTTCCTTCTTTAACACTATATCAGGAAGATTGTTTGGTGTCCTCCTTAGTGAAGACAGATCCAAAGTACCTGTTCAACTCATCTGCCATTTCCTTGTTCCCCATAATAAATTCACCTTTTTTGGTCATCAAGGGTCCAACTTTGGTCTTAGCTATTCACATACCTAAAGAAGCTTTTACTATCCTGCTTTATATTCTTGGCTAGCTTACCTTCGTATCTCATCTTTTCTCCCCGTATTGTCTTTTTCGTTATCTTCTGTTGCTCTTTAAACATTACCCAATCCTCTGGCTTCCAACTCATCTTTGCTACGTTGTACTTCTTTGCTTTGATTTTTATACTGTCTTTGACGTCCCTCGTCAGCCATGGTTGTCCCTTTCTCCCCTTGGAATCTTTCTTCCTCCTACGAATGAACTGATCCTGCAGCTTCTGTATTATTCCTAGAAACACCTGCCATTTTTGTTCCACTGTCATCCCTGCTAGTGTATCTTTCCAGTCAACTTTGGTCAGCTCCTCCCTCATGACTCCATAGTCCCCTTTATTCAACTGCAACACTGACACCTCCGATCTACTCTTCTCCCTCTCCAATTGTAGATTAAACCTGACCATGTTATGGTCACTGCCTCCTAATGGCTCATTAACCTCGAGGTCCTTTGTCAAATCCGGTTCATAACATAACACTAAATCCAGAATTGCCTTGTCCCTGGTAGGCTCCAATACAAGCTGTTCTAAGAATCCATCATGAAGGCACTCTACAAAGTCCCTTTCTTGGGATCCAGTACCAACCTGATTTTCCCAGTCTACCTGCATGTTGAAATCTCCCATAACAACCACAGCATTACTTTTGCTACATGCCAATTTTAACTCCTGATTCAACTTGCACCCTATGTCCAGGCTACTGTTTGGGGACCTATAGATTAGTCCCATTAGGGTCTTTGTACCCTTCCAATTCCTTAGTTCTATCCATACTGACTCCACATCTCCTCTTTCAATGTCACCCCTTGCAAGGGACTGAATTTCATTCCTCCCCAAAGGGGCAACCCCACCCCCTCTGTCCACCTGTTTGTCTTTTCGATAGGAGGTATACCCTTGAATATTCAGTTCCCAGCCCTGGCACTCTTGCAGCCATGTCTCAGTAATTCCCACAACATCATACTTGCCAGTTTCTAACTGAGCCTCAAGCTCGTCCAGTTTATTCCATTGAATGGCACTGCTAGCTTGAAGGGCCAAATGGCCTACTCTAGCACAAATTGTCTATTGTATTGTTGGGGTATAATGGCTCTTATCAGTAAACACATTTTCCAGCCAGTTTAATTTTTTAAATTAACTGTCATTATTAACTTTCATTAACCTTCACAACGTTCAACAGACCAGATTGTACAGAGTATAGAAACAGAACTGGGCTTCGAAGTCACAATATGCTCAAAATTCTAAACAGTGGAAACACTTGATATGTAGGTCATGTTTGTTACAGCTGTCTGACCAGATAATGTTGGGTAACCTTGAACTAAGCCTCACAGAGCTAAAATTTTATTCAGTTCAAAAGCATTCAGCTTTGGTAGCGGCAGAAAGAAAATTGATTTCTTAGCTTAATTTTGCTTACAAACACATTTTTCATTTAATTTCTAGATGAAAATTACGTATCAACAAATAAAATAAGCAAATTGGATTGTCAGTCAGCGACACAATTATCACTAGACTCTCACCAATAATTAGGACTTTTTCTCAGGATTGTGTAATTTCAAATGTCTCAACATAGGCAACGCAGGTTAAAATTAATGAGCCAGATCATACTTCACTGAAAGCTGTCATTCCGTTGGGAACTGATGCCCATCTGCCCTCTTCCTTCATGGGCTGTCACGGTCGTACTGGGGAATGGGGCCTTAGGTTCTTCTGCATGAGACCTGGTCGCCACTGCGGCCTGCAATACTTTGTAGAAGAGTCAGACATTGGAGGTCTCTGACACGGCCCATCCAGCAGTACCCCAGTAGATTTTTCTGGCCTCAGGGGTCATTGGTGGTTTTGGGGTCATGGCAAATGCAAGATGTGGGCTGTCTCGAGCATGCTCTGAAACAGTCGGGCAAATTATTTATAATGGTGACACAAGGAACTGCAGATGCTGGTTTACCAAAAAAGCCCCACAAAGTGTTGGTGGAAAAGCAGGTCAAGCCGGATCTTTGGAGGGAGTGGACTGACGACATGTTGGGTTGAACTTTCTTCATATTGATTGGAGGTGAATATATCCCTCCAGATGTCTGGCTTTACATTTCGCTCCTCTTCTCTCCTTATCTGATACCCTTTAATCTCTTTTGTCACTATTTCTATCCAACTGCTTATTCAAATATCCACACTTGTATCCACCTATCATTTGCCAGACTTTGTCCCACCCCCCACTTCTTTTCTTGACCAGCTTATATTCATTGGAATTTAAAAGGATGAGAGGGGATCTCATAGAAATTTAAAATTCTTAATGGATTGAACAGCCTAGATGCAGGGAAAATTTACCCGATGTTGGGGGAGCCCAGAACCAGGGGTCACCGTTTAAGAATAAGGGATAGGCCATTTAGGACTGAGATAAGAAAAAACGTTTTGACCCAGAGAGTTGTGAATCTGTGGAATTCTCTGCCACAGAAGCAGTGGAGGCCATTTCAATAGACAATAGACAATAGGTGCAGGAGTAGGCCATTCGGCCCTTCAAGCCAGCATCGTTGAAAAATAATTTCACTGGACGTTTTCAAGAGAGAGTTAGATATAGCTCTTTGGGCTAACAGAATCAAAGGATATGGGGAGAAAGCAGTAACAGGCTACTGATTGTGGATGATCAGCCATGATCATATTGAATGGCGGTACTGGCTCGAGGGGCCGAATGGCCTACTCCTGCACCTATTTTCTATGTTTCTATGTTTTTCAAGCTTTGTACACCCCCCGAACCCACCCACTACAATCAGTTTGAACAAGACTCTCGACCCGAAAGTTCACTTGTCCATGTCCTCTTGAGATGTTGCCTGACCCGCTGAGTTACTCCAGCATTGTTTTTAAATTATATACATTTATATTCATGTTTATGTTTAGACCAAAATATATATATTATTCATTTGCATGGACATCCAGTGCACTGCTCACCAGAATTGATGCAATATGGTTTTGGTTGTTGGGGCACTGTGTTAAAATGTTGTAACTTGGACTTTCACAGACCAAGCCTTGCACCTTTTCATTGTGGCATCAGGATTTCCTATCCCAAGGCCAGGAGGTCATCATTGAAAGAGTCCATAGGTTCAGAGGTTGGAATATTGCTTTAGGCTGCAGGGGGATTGAAGATCGGGACACTTTTGATGGAATCATCTGAAAATGAGAAGCCCGAGAGGTGACAGGCGAGTTGTTGAAGAGGGTGGGGAGATCTCATCAGATTGTTGGATGTATCAGGAAGATCGCGCAGTTATGGATGGGCACAGATAAGGAGGTTGGATGTGGACATAATTGTGGACCTCTATGGCCACTTGTAATAATCAGAACTAGGGAGCAATCACATCCAGTTTCACTCCATTTTAAGGTAATGTGCATAATGCATAATTTTTCAATATATATAGTAACTAGAAATGTAGATACTATGCATTCCCTCGCTTTGGCAGATGTTCAGTGCACCCAGAGGTTGTTTCTCAAATTCAGATAAACCATCTGTCCTCCTTTTTCCTGCAAATCTCATTTCAAATTATTTATTTCCTTGCATATTGTCTAATAACAAGATGCTATTGCTCATGTCGAATGGTTTAAAAGTACAGGCCTGCTTGTTATTCAGAAATCCTTGCATAGTGTGCTTTCCTAAAGGGCCCGTCCCACTTGGGCGTCATTTGCCCATCACACAGGTGGTGCGCGAGGATTTTGAGATTCCCAAAATCTCGGGGCGCCACACGCTACGACGTGTCACTGCATACGCCACCACACCTCACCACGCGCCATGCGCACGTAATGCACGCCATGCACGTGTCGTGCGTCGTGACGCGTAAATGATGTCGCGTAAATGACGTGCAAATGACACCCAAGTGGGACGGGCACTTAACATTTCAATTTGAGTAGGGTATGCACACTGTCCATTCTATCATATGGGTTTATGTGGGTGCTTCAGTTTCTTCTCGCGTCCCAAAGGAGTGATGGGTGGCCTTAATGGTTTTATTTGTAAACTGTCACCAGTGTGTGTCGGTGGTAGGAGAATTATGGTGAGGTGAGAAAATAAATGGGCGAATGGGATTGATGACCATGATCTGAGAGCTGGCATGGCAACCTTCTACATCAAGCATATGAGCTTTACAAACCCATAAAGCACTGTGAAAATGCATCCTTTTTAAGTAAAGAAACAAGAACTGGATCCAATTCTCCAAACAATTGCAAGAAGCCTTACATAATTCTCGCAAATAATGGAAGTGTGAAAAGGAAAGACATCTACTTACTAAAATGTGCAACTGGTCTATAATTGGTTGGAATGTATTCTACAGTGGTTCTGTGTTAGACATCCCAGCAATTGCTGTGATGCTTCATCCTCCTAAGTCCCCAATATCCCATATCCTACATCCAAATCATAGGGTGTAAAGCTATCAACAGAAATAAATGCAATCTCCTTCAGATGTGTGCAATAGCATCAACTGCAAACAGAATACCGGAAGAGGAAGTCACTGATATTGCCAATCAATGCTTCTGCCTGGCTTAGATAGAACATAGACTTTCTAAAAGACTCTTAAATCCATCACTTCTCCAGACTACCCATTCCAGATACCCACTTGTCCGTGTCACTAAACTGCTTCCTCCTGGTTTAGTCCAACATTATCCTAGGTTCCTGCAGATCTCACAATAGTACTGACACTGCACTGCCAATTGCTGAATAAGGATTTCCATGGCAGTGCAGTAAACAAACAGGAGACTATGTACCAGCTCTGAGGATCCTCCAGTGCATCTACTCAGCGGTTATGGAAAGCATCTTGTCCGGAAACATCACAATTTGGTTTGGGAACTACTCTGCCCAGGACAAGAAGGCTCTGCAGAGAGTAGTGCATTCGACGGAATGCACGATGGGAACTGCACTCACCCCCCTGCAGGAACTACACATCAGAAGGTGCAACTCCAGAGCCAATAAGATCATGAGAGACCCCTTCCACCCCAGCAACAGACTGTTCCTGCTGCTACGGTCAGGCAAACACCTCCGTTGCCGTGCTGTGAGAACGGAGAGGATGAGAAGGAGTTTCTTCCCAGAGGCCATTAGGACTGTAAACTCCTATCTCACCAGGGACTAACTTACTGCATGATTCTACTGTTGCGTGGTGTCTTTTTAAAATTGCTGGGTTTTTTCTTTTTTTCCTCCCACAAATATGTAATATGTGAATATGTGATTCTGTTCCATTCTGTTTTGGAGTTTTTTTTTGCACAGTCTGCAAGCATTGCCACTTTTCATTTCACTGCACATATCGTGTGTGTATGTGATGAATAAACATGACGAGCTCTGTAAGAGAAATCCAACCTAATACTCTAAAGCTCACAGATAATGCCCCAGTGATGGAGTTGGCACAGTCAAAAGCAATATTATCAGTGATGTTCTCAAAAATCCCATAGTTCCTGCGTCATGCACACGAACAAATAGCAAGTCAGTCCATGCTGAGAATGAAAAGGAGGCCCGAGCAATCAAATTCAGGATAATTAATTACCAACAGGAGTTGGGCATATTTAATCATGCATACATTGTGAGGCATAGGCTGAAAATGTTAAATAAACTGGACACATCATTTAGAGATCTCAACATTCCAAGTGCAAATTACTGAACCAGTTTAACAGATTATTTTTCCCATTTGTTAATCATGAAATAAATTATATTTACTGTAATCCCTTGCATTTTCTTTGGAGCATGCTGCAAACACTATTTTTGCTCCCTTAATCTTCTACTCCTTTGTCAAATGCATCAAATGATAGGCATGTCAAACACTGACGGAGTTGTTATAATTGACAAATGGCATAATTACTTGTCAGTAAATCTCTGTTCACCTATCACTTACAGTGTTATGGTGAAAGAGCAGGGAGCAGACAACATGGATTTGTCTTTAGGTATGATTGACTTATCAGGTTCATTCTGCGCAATGTGATTCTGTGCGGATCATTTTACCCATGGATGAAAGATTACAGAATTTTTACCATGATGACAATACTTTCAATGTTCAGTTAGCTTCACTTTGGTTCTGTCATGTAGTATAGTAGCCAGCATAAAATATTGCTAATGGGTCCAGGTTAACCATAGAACGTATGATGTTACATAGATAACATGGGTCAACCACAAAATATTCTAACATGAATGTAACAGATGCATATCCTTGTGAAGGCATTTTGTGATTTTGTACTTAAACTGATTTTATCTTGATTTATTCCCGTCCACATTAATCGTGCGTTTCCTATATCTTTACTTTTCTTTAAAAACGGAACAATTCTCCTGCATTGGAAAGTTTAGTTAAAAACAATATACATCTACAAAACTAAAATCATAATACTGCTAAATTTGCTGCCCATTTGGTCAACATTTTATTCAATTATTTAATTTTAGTAAACAATGACTGGCTTGCACTTATCATTGGAAAAGTGTTCCCTTGGAAAGTCATCGACATGACACAATTCCACTGTTTCCCGTCTCCAGGGTGTTGATTATATCCAACATCTTACATTTTAATTTCAATTTTCAAATTCCAGTTGCCATTCTATTTCCTTTCGAGAACTTTGAAAATCAAACTAATTTGCATAATTGATTTTCATTATGTGCTACTGCGGACATTGGAAGGATATTGTTATATATTTCTCACCATATTCCTTATTAATGAAAAAGTTAAACAAGGATATTAACAATTAAATAAGAAAAGCACATATGTACAAACAGACAAGCATTGGCTTCAAGCATTAGTGAACACTGAGAATTATAGTAATAGATCATAGAACAGTACAGCACAGGAACATGTCCTTCAGCCCACAATGTCTGGACCGAGTATTATGCCAAGTTAAACTAATCTCTGACTGCATGCGAGCCATATCCCTCCATATTCATATGCCCATCTAAAAACCTCTTAAATGCCACTCTCATATCTGCCTCTGCCACCATCTCTGGAAGTGCATTCCAATCCTCTACCACTCTATGGAAAGATCTTGTCCCATATATTTCCATTAAATGTTGCCATTTTACATTAAAGCTATGCACTTTAACATTTAAGAAACATTGAAGAGAAAAAAAGGTTTGATTCTGTTGTGCACCGTTTCAATGTATTAAGGTTTCAACTATACTGTAATACAGTCTAACAAATTCATTGATTACGTCTTTCAAAGACTTCACTTATTAGCTGTAATTTTACTGGCAAGCACCTGATCCTTCTCTATTTTCACCAGGACTACGCAGTTGCAGCATGGGACCCATACACAAATAAAAACATTTCTTCCATTGAACATGTCCAAAGGCAGACAGCTCGATTTGTTACTAATACCTATGAGAGAGAAGCGAGAGTAACCAAACTTCTGAATTCACTGGGGTGGAACCCTCTCCAAGACAGACGTGAAGCTCACAGTTTGACCTGTTTTTACAAAATGTTAAATGGCCAGCTCGACATAGATTACAAAACCCAAACCAATTAGGAGCAGGCGAGGGCATTTAATCCAATTTGAGATACCAGCTACCAAGACAGATGTGTACAGCACTTCATTCTTCCCCCGCACAATTAAAGCATGGAATAGTCTTCACCCTACTATAGTTACCCAACCAGATGCAACTAAATTTAAGGTAGCTCTTTCTACCCAAGAACCATTTCTGGCTTAAGTCCTCCCTCCAACACCTCCAGTTTAAATACCATTTGGAATATTTTGGTGGACCAGGAAACCAAGATCGGCTGGTCCCCCCCGCTACTTTTCACCATCCTCAGATCACTCCGTCATCACTCGGGCTGCCGCCCGCCCCTCTCCTCTCCTTTTTTCTCTCTTTCCCCCCCCCCACTCTCTCCCCCCCTTCCTCTCCCCCAACCCCCTGTCCTCCCCCACCCTCCCTCAGTTAAACCCCTTTCCCCCCTCCACACTCTCCCATCCACCCCCTCCCCTACCCCTTTCCCTCCACTACCCCCTTCCCTCCACCTCCCTCCCTCCCTTCTCACCCCCTCTCCCCCTCTCCCCCCCCAGCCCCCTTTCCCCCTCTCTCTCCTCCCCTCACATCTCTTGCTCCCCTCCTCCGATGTACAGTAATGTAGTAACTCAGCAGGTCAGGCAGCATTTCTGGAAGATATGAATAGATAACATTTTGGGGGTCAAAGTTAATTCGCCAATGTTATGCAGCTAACTTAACCCCCACCCCCCACCCCCCTCTTCCCTGTGCCCCACATGCATAATTAAATCATGAAGGGTTTGGACAGAGCGGTTGGGGAGAAACTATTTCCCTTAGCAGATGGTCAAGGTCAGGGAACATAGGATTAAAATGATTGACAGAACAACCAAAAGCGATGGATGTAATTCTTTATTAATGCAGAGGCTGGTTAAGGTAGGAAATGCATTGTTAGGGCAGATTCAAATGCAGCATTCAAACAGGAGGTGGATAAGTATCTGAAAGATAGAATTTGCAGGGCCTTGGCTGGAGTGCCTTTCAATGCTCCCTTCATTGCCCCATTGGCCCAAGGGACCTCCATCCATGCCTTCTCAGCTTGTGATTCTTCAAGTATGAATGGCAAAGAAACTTACATGATCCGGTGTGGTAGGTCCCATCATGATGTTCGTAAAGAGTACGTTTATTTGGTTTTAAAATATTGTACATCAAAGCATAATCCACACGGAATTGTGAATGTTGAATCACATTGCGATAATAAGCTTGTCAATGTATTACACTTCACTGAAAATTGTAATTATGTACCAAGTGAGTAAGAGTGGGTTTGTTTCATCTGCCAACTTTTTAGCTGGCAGCACGTACAGAGCAGCAATGTGCTAAATGTCTAACTCCATAGGTAGTCCTCACACAACATCCAGACCTTGAAGCAGTCATTCAGCAACCCAGAATAATGCATTGCAATAGGCAAAAAAAATCTGAGTACCACAGATAGGTTACATGTTTAAAAACACTCTCTTTCCTAATGCAGACATTGTGTCGCAGGATTTAAAATATCTATACTCACCCGTAGAAAGTACATCAAATTAATTTAATTAATTTGCTAAAAATTAATGACCATCATTTTTAGCAAATAAGTGACTATTTACATTCAGTTGCACATGTGTAGTTCTCTTACCATAATATAACATTTCCTTCCAATTCTCCACCCCAATGCAGTGAATATTAATCTATTGTTCTGAGTGACTGATTGTTTAAAGTGTCATTGCTCTCGGAAGAGATAATCAGACGGAAATGAATAATCTGTCAAAGCTACAGTAACAATTTCTTAACCACACTGGCATGGATCATCATGTTTATTTAGTGTTGTTCAACTGTATGGGTGTAACCCTTCCTCTGAGCTGGTTTAGTTGATCTTTGTCAGTGCAGTTTTAGGAATCTTACAATTGTCTTCCTGGAATAGCAAATGTAGAAATGTCATAATTCACATCTTGATTCTGTCCAGTGAACCTTCCTAATCAATGTCATTCTCATTTAATACCCAAATATATTCACATATTATGCTAAAATGCTCAAACAAACTGACTGCATGTCAACAAAATTCATACTGGAATGATCACTTGGACAAGTAGCAACGAGTGCTCCAAGCAGTTTGCACCATATTCCAATGAGAATTCATGCAATAGGAGAGAATGGATTACAACTAATGGAGACAATTCCTGCTGAATGTCACATAGCAATACAGAACACACATTTATTGTTCATTTCATTCCATTTCAGTTCCTTTTCAGTCACACTCTGAAACATTCCAATCTGCTATGAAATGTAAAAGGATAATGCTTTATGTTTTATTTCTTTCTCCCATGCATTATATTTGTCACTTGTCGAAACTGTCCACGCACCAATCAAACAATAAGAACTTCTCTGCAGATAGCAATTCATAAAGTTACAGGAGAGGCAACTGAAATTACAGCAATACGGAACGGATCGTTTGTATCAATTTTCTTCCGAGAAGCTTCAAAAATAACCTACTGAAAGAAATGACAACTGTAAAATACATCAACTCCATTATAAAGTATGGAGCACAATCATCAGTCTTTGATCTATACCATTGCTTATGGTGCTTTTGAACCTCTTCCTATCTTATCATATCAATATGTATTACAATTTATTTTTCCATCATAACACTTATCAAACTTATAAATGTTAAATACATTTATGTTACTCATTTGATTTGTTTCACTAAATTGTAAGTTCTATATCCTAACCTCTCCCTGATGCTACAAAATGTTTTACTAGATTTACTATAGTCTATTCTATTCATAAAGCCATGAGATCTGATATTGTGAAATACAATGGAAATTGGGGAAACTGTTCTGCAGGTCAATTGAGATCTATCTCCACAGATGCCACATTGCTTGTGGACTATTGTCTGTATACATTTACAAGTTCACAGGTTTAGGAGTAGAATTAGACCATTCAGCCCATCAAGTCTACTCCGTCATTCAATCATGGCTGATCTCTGCCTCCTAATCCCATTTTCCTGCCTTCTCCCCATAACTCTCGACACATTTTCTTAGCACAAATTTGTCTATCTCTGCCTTAAAAATATCCACTGACTTGGCCTCCACACCCCTCTATGATAATGAGTTCCACAGATTAACTACCCTCTGATGAAATAAGTTCCTCCTCACCTCCTTTCTAAAAGAGTGCCTTTTAATTCTGAGGCTATGACCTCTGGTCCTGGACTCTTCCACCAGTGAAAACATCCTTTCCACATCCACTCTATCTATGCCTTTCATTATTCTGTAAGTTTCAATGAGGTTCCCCCTCAACCTTCTAAACTCCAGCGAGTAGAGGCCTAGTGCTGTCAAGCGCTCATTATACACTAACCTATATGTTTACCTTGCTGACATGTGGAGATATCTATCACATTGAACCGTTTCACAATCTCAAATTTCTCCGATAGATCATCACTGACTTCTTTCTGAAGTACATTGGAATATAATTTCAAGTATGTAGCTAGAACTTAAGTATTGTAACTTCTGAGGAAAGACTGAGCAGTTTGGGAGATCTTTTAGTTGGAAAAGGAATACCTGTGGCAAAATTGATGGTGGTCTTTAAATTTGTAGAAAGGTTTATTTGGACATGGAGAACGCATTTCAATTTGTGAAAGATTTCAGAATTTTAATCTAACAGCTTTTGACCCAAGCTAGCTCCTAACACCTAATATGCCATCCCTGGGTAACAAGCAAGTTCTGTCTTTGCTGATGCCCATAGACCTGTGCCGCATGAGTGAGGTGGAACCTGTGAGCAACCACCAAGAGTGAGGGGGGCCGTTGGTGAGCAAGGTGGGCCGTCGGTGAGCGAGGTGACTGTCGGTGAGCAAGGTGGCTGTCGGTGAGCGAGGTGGCTGTCGGTGAGCGAGGTGGCTGTCGGTGAGCGAGGTGGCTGTCGGTGAGCGAGGTGGCTGTCGGTGAGCGAGGTGGCTGTCGGTGAGCGAGGTGGCTGTTGGTGAGCGCGGGCGGTAGTCGGACAGTGAGGTGGCCCGAGAGCAAGGGACTCATCGGAAAGCGATGAGGGCTGTCAAAGAACAAAGGGGGCATCTGGCTGAGCAGGGTGGTGGTGCTGAGAACGAAGGAGGGCGGGGCGACTGGCAGTAGTTAAAACTGTTCGATAACTTTGTCGGAGCCAAAATGTGGCAACAGTTGTATACTGCCTAGGTGTGGTCTACCACATGATTTTACCGGATTGTATGCAAAACCAAGCAGTTCACTGTACCTAGGTACATGTGACAATATAGTAGCATTGAATATGTTGATTTTATTATTGTTAAAATAACGATGTGGGAATGATATCTCCACAGTATTGTAATGAATGGCATCTAAAGCACAGAAGACTGATCAGAAAGAATTGGAGAGACAGTGAGAGAACTATTTCTATCATTGATGGAAATCAACATGTGTGCATTGGACTTTTGAATTTAATAATATTATAGAGTTTGTTCATATGTAGGGGTGTCCATAAGTCAAGCATTCATAACCCAAAGACAGCCTGTAGATAGAGAATTGGAGAAAAAATTATTTAAATAATAATGAAAATAAAAAGAGTGATGAAGAGTGTGCTGCAACATCAGAACATTTGAACCAGATATTACTGATTTGTTTATGGTGATGCTCAGTATGAGTGAAATGGGAATAGAGTAATCGAGACACAGAGGAGAGGTAATTAGATTGAGGGAGCATGCAACACCATCACAGATCAGTTAAACCAACAGTGCTTTTGGTCCAAAATAATTATAGATCTCAAATGTCAAAAGGAAAAATATAAATCTTTTCTCCTTCGTTACTGGTTTCATTGTGCAGAGAACAAAAAACAGTTGCTTCACTGCCTATTAATTGGCAGAAAGACAATGAATAATTATCTTAAAATTAGAATCTATATAACTTTAAGGCAGTAATATGATTAATTGGATTACACTCTCACAGATATATCCATTGCGTATTAAACAGTATTCAAAGTATATACTGTGGATATTTCACAATTTGGTCTCCATCTTAATTAAATATTGCCCAGCCCTGCTGGTTTTGTAAAAGTGATGAACTGGGCTTCTTATGTTTATATGTCATGCTCATGATATTACACCAAGATTATAAAATTGTCCTTTCTGATGTATGCTTTTATTTTTAAAGACAGCAAGCTTATGCAGTGTTAGATAAACATTTGATAATTAAAACCCAGAATGAAACACGAGGGAATAATTTATCAACACTCAGGAGTTTTTCTGACCATTATCTAAAAAATGTTAACAACTTGAGCCACTGTTGCTGATCAGTTCTATATGCTTATAATGCATTCTTATTAAATCCAATACAGTATGTACAACACACAGCAGAATACGTAATAGTAAAACATGCGTCTCTTTACCTTGTCCCAGCAATTTACTCATTTGATATGAAGAGGTACGATGCACTTAAGCAATGAAAATCCTCCCCATCAAATTAGGCAATCCAGCTGTCAATTTAATGACATCCAATTTGACCCATTGCAGGAGACAGCTTGGACTACATTTTCATATCAGTGTTCTGATTTTTTATCTTTTCACAAAACTGAAAACGGCAAAGAAAATACACCAACCAGGAAACTTGATCACATCAGAACATCACAATATGTCTTAATTCAATATCACTCAGATGTTATAGCTTGCTAATTGTTGATGGATACTACAAGTCTGGATGTTTTCAATTCACTTTGAGCTATAACTATGGTCTAGAGAGGCCTACTTTCACCCCACTGTTGTAGTTACAGTGCAAATTAAGCATCAGTTTAGAAATGGGCCCCAATCTGATTATGGAAGTAATCTAGATGGGAACTGACTTGAGGGACCATGTTACCTACTCCTACTTCTATTGCACAAGTTTTCCACATTTGATTTAACTCGAATTACAGTGCCCTCCATAATGTTTGGGACAAAGACCCATCATTTATTTATTTGCCTCTGTACTCCCCAATTTGAGATTTGTAATAGAAAAAAAAAAATCACATGTGGTTAAAGTGCACATTTTGGTTTCACCATTTAGAAATTACAGCAGTGTTTATAAATAGTCCACCCCACCCCCCCCCCCCCCCCCCATCCCATTGCAGGGCACCATAATGTTTGGGACACAGCAATGTAATGTAAATGAAAGTAGACATGTTTAGTATTTTGTTGCATATCCTTTGCAGGTAACGACGGCTTGAAGTCTGCGATTCATGGACATCACCAGTTGCTGGGTGTCTTCTCTGGTGATGCTCTGCCAGGCCTGTATTGCAGCCATCTTTAGCTTATGCTTGTTTTGGGGGCTAGTCCCCTTCAGTTTTCTCTTCAGCATATAAAAGGCATGCCCAATTGGGTTCAGATCGGGTGATTGACTTGGCCACTCAAGAACTTACCATTTTTTAGCTTTGAATAGGATGGGTCTATACACTCGGAATTCATTATGCTACTACCATCAGTAGTTGTATCATCAATGAAGATAAGTGAGCCAGTACCTTCAGCAGCCATACATACCCAGGCGATAACACCCCCACCACCGCGTTTCACAGATGAGGTGGTATGCTTTGGATCATGGGCAGTTCCTTCTCTCATCCATACTTTGCTCTTGCCTTCACTCTGATATGTTAATCTTCGTCTCATTTTTCCAGAACTGTGGTTGCTCTTTTAAATACTTCTTGGCAAAAGGTAACCTGGCCATCCTATTTTTGCAGGGTCTTTGTCCCAAACATTATGGAGGGAACTGTATTTGAGTCATTGTCACCGACTTTACACTCATGTCAGGAATCTGTGTAAAGATTTTAAAGCTTTGCTTAGATGTTATAAATAACAGCATTTGAAACGCATGACACAATTTTGCAGCTAACCAGTGGTTTGCATTTTGCAGTGTAGCCTCTGTATTTCTGTTCATGAAGTCTTCAGCGGACAGTGGTCATTGACAAATCCACACCCGACTCCTGAAAAGTGTTTCTGGTCTGTCAGGCAGGTGTTTGGGGATTTATCTTTATTATAGAGAGAATTTTTCTGTCATCAGCTGTGGAGGTCTTCTTTGGCCTGCCAGTCCCTTTGCAATTAGAATGCTCGCCAATGCTCTTTCTTCTTAATGATGTTCCAAACAGTTGATTTTGGTATGACTAATGTTTGGCTGATGACTCTAGCAGTTTTATTCTTGTTTCTCACTCATAATGGCATCTTTGACTTCCATTGACACAACTTTGGTCCTCGTGTTGATAAATAGCAATAAAAGTTTCCACAGGTGATAGAAAGACTGGAGGAAAGACTAGGTGCTGCGAGCTCTCTTATATCTGCATTAAGGACGCAATTAAACACACCTGAGCAATTATAAATGCATGTGAAGCCATACGTCCCAAACATTATCGTGCCCCGAAATGGGGGGACTATGTGTAAACACAGCTGTAATTTCTACATGGAGAAACCAAAATGTATAAAAATGGCCTTTAATAAAATCTGACAATGTGCACTTTAACCACATGTGATTTTTTTGTATTACACATCTCAAATTCTGGAGTACAGAGGCAAATAAATAAATGATGGGTCTTTGTCCCAAACATTATGGAGGGAACTGTATTTGAGTCATTGTCACCTACTTTACACTCCGTGTCAGGAATCTGTGTAAAGATTTTAAAGCTTTGCTTAGATGTTATAAATAACAGCATGTAAAATGCATGACACAATTTTGCAGATAGCAAGGAACTATGTTTTTTTTCATGAATGATGCATGGTGTCGAATAATTGAAAACTTAACTACAGATTTATTTTTGAATTTTGAGTGGCATAATTGCCATAACAGCACATATTGCCTTCTCCAGCATGCCATTTATTAACATCCTGACCTGAATACTGTGATTACAGACTGAACTGACACCAGAGATTCAGTATTCTGTTGCAATTTACCATTATTTATTTCTAATAATTAACAGATGTTTAATTGAACGTCAATTTAATGGGAAGACGAAACTGAAATGAATCCAAGACACCATTCCATCCGTTCCACTGTACAACTAACCCAATAAATTTTACTGGGCAAGAAAATGTTACACAAAAAGGGATATGCAGATCATTTTGTTGTATGCAACCTAAATTTCATTTCGGAGTCACGCAAGTGACTTCGTGAAGACCCCGCCAGGCACGCATGCGCAACATATCGTCGACACGCGTGCGAGCGACGGGCAGGGAGGAGCGATGCTCCTCCACTGCTGGGACCTGCAGGTAAGTGGAAAACTAACCCGCCGTCCGTTTTTTCTTACAGAGACTCTGTTTTCAGAGTGCTCCAGGCCGCTTCGACACTGACTGCGGACCGCGGAATGCGAGCAGTCAGCGGCGGCTCTAATACATGGAGTCGGGAAGAGCCCGTTGACCCAGGTGGGTCCGGGTTCACACTCGCCGGCGGAGGACGGCAGAGGCAGCCGACTCGATGCCGCAGCCCGCAGGCCGCGGGCTGGCGGCATTTATAAGTAAGTAGGAGCTTGCAGGCTCGCCGTGTGCAGTGAGCAACGGCAGAGCAACAGCCCGATTTTACACCGCAGCCCGCAAGGATACTGCGGGCTGTCGGCATTTATATTGAAGTAGGGGCTTGCAGGCTCGCCGTTCGCGGTTAGCAATGGCAGAGCAGCAGCCCGACTTACACCGCAGCCCACAGGATACTGCGGGCTGTCGGCATTAACTCAAGTAAGGGGTTAGCCCCAACTCAACTCTACACAGCCTGCATTATCCCAGTGCTGTAATTAAGAGGGAATGGAGTTGCAGCCATTATTCATGTTGTTCTAAGCCCAACTTATTTTTACAATGGGGCAGCTCGTTGACCCTGTGGGGTCCGGGCTCAACACTCACCATTGCGCAGCAATGGCAGAACGACAGCACACATCTGCACCGCAGCCCGCAAGGTCTGTGGGCTGTCGGTTTACATACCCGGGGGCTAGCCCGTGGAGCGCGGCTCACCACCAGCCCTTCATAAGGGCCACTCAGGTAAGTACAGGCAACCTTGAGCTGGTTGTCCCTGCTGTTTTGAATTGTGTTTTCTCCAACAGGGACATGGATAATGAGGAGTACAGGCCGCAGGACTTCCAAAAGGAGTCGTCGGCCATTATTCCCGGAGCTCTCTACAACAACAGCACCCGCTAGACGGGCTGGGGAAAAAGGCGCAAAAGTCGGGGAGCCATGTGACTACAGGACCCGACCCACCGACACAGCTGTGTAGAAGCGGGGTACCCGCAGAGCAGGAAGTCGGTACGGCGCCGGAGCAGGTAGACCCTGACTCCATTTCACTATCGCCAACATGAAGAGAATCGTTGGCTGATATGAGCAAACGGGTTTCACGTGCTGCTGCACGGCCCTTCTCCCCGAGCCCTCGTGTAAGAGCCAGGGATAGAGCTCAACAACAAAGCCCTTTTAGGGCAGGAATTTCACCAGAGACCGCTAGATTGCGGACTGGTGGTTTACCGAGACCTGAGTCCACTGGCAGACCAGGGAGGGCCAGTGTAGACTCACCACCTACTTGGACCAGGTGGAGTCATACAGGTGGATTCTCGCCACGGTCACCGCATCCCCCAATAGCGGCAGGACGGGACCGTACGCCGACTGAGTCCAGGAGAAGGACAGGTGGCAAGCCCGCGCGGATGTCGGGTCACCACGCCGCGGCGTCAGGTGTCGACTTCACACCGCATATGCCCTTTGAGGCAGTCGGGCCTAGCTCATCCAAGGAGGCGAATGAGCAGATCCGTGCAGGAGTCGTACAGCTTCGCTGAGGCGGCTGGCAGCGACTTTTCATCACGGCACCGAGATTACCTCGATGAGGTACGGGCCGATGATAGGAGCCTCAGGAGTTCCTTTGGGCATGAGGGCTCTGACCTCCCATTCACGCACGATGAAGGGCGCATTGAACGGATGGAGGGGATGATGGAACGGATCCTGCAGCAAAATCAACGGCAGGAAATGTCCAGTTCCGGGGACTTTTGGATATATCCCCATCGTCAATGGGTAGCATGAGGCAGCCAGGAGAAGAGGATATCTTGGTACACGAACCAGTGGCACCTGAGGTTCCTCAGGAAGAACTTTTGGACGTGGCAGCCAAGTTCGCGTTACCCGAATCATCGGGGCAACCTCTCAAAACTAAACTGGCCACTACCATTGATTTCCTCACCAACCACCAGCTACAGGATCAGGTCCTTGCGGAGGCCATGAATAGGTACAAGGCACCGAGTAATTGTAACTCGCTCAATGTACCTATTGTAAACATGCCTATTTGGGGCAATATAAGCCCGGGCATTAGAGCACAGGAAGTAAAATTACAGAAAATCCTAAAACTGCTCACATCTGGGATTACCGCTTTTGCGAGGTCGGTGGACGGGATGGACTTGAACACCGAACAGGAGGATGCTCTTGCATTATTATGTAACACGCGATACGAAGTAAATGCGTTTCAAAAAAGTACCATCAAGCTCACGCTAAATCCCAAATTTGCGGGGCTATGCAGAGCATCTCCAACACCACCACCCAGACAACTATTCGGGGAAGACCTTCTGAAGCAGGTCAAGGATTTAGACGACCATGCCAAGACAGTGGGTCTTATGAGGTCGCACACCTTGACCAGACAAACGGCCAGGAAAACTCCATATTCCAGGCCACGGGGTCAAACCGGAAGGCCAGCAAGGACCTACATACCGGCGCCTCCAGATGTGAGTCAACGCCCACCATTCCTGGAGCTGCCCGCAACATCGGCAGCACCCGCTCTGCGGGTCGGGATAAAAACGCGGAAATCAGGGGAGCCCTGCGCAGTCAGGACCCGATTCTCCACCACGACTGACCATGGTGCCGTAAGTGGTAGGAGCACCGCGCAGGAGCAGAGTAGGTAAGACCCTGACTCCCTACCTCTGTCACTTAACCATAGCGACAGTGGAGCAAAGGTGCGTAACGTGTTATATTCTTGGCACGTTGTCTTTCCCCAAATATGCAGGTCACCAGAGGGAGGACCAGGGGAAATATCGCACAGCAGTCGGCAAACCCGCCATAAGAGCCGGGGTCGACTTTCCACTGGAGCAGGCCACCAGATCGTGGACCGGTGAAGGATTGAGGCCTGGGTCTGTAGGACCACATGTGCGGCCGGCACAGATTCAGCACTGAGGGAGCCTGCCTGGTTGCAGGTCGGTGTAGTCTCATCTCGTTCACCGCACCCCCTTTAGCGGCAGGACGTGACCGAACGACGCTTTGTCCCAAAGGAGGACACAGACTCAGCACCGAGGGAGCCTGCCTGGTTGCAGGTTGGTGTAGTCTCATCTCGGTCACCGCACCCCCTTGCAGTGGAGGACGTGACCGAACGTCGCCTTTGGAGGACAGGCGGCAAGCCCGCGCGGACGTCGGGGTACCACGCTTCAGCGGCCAGGACCGACTCATCACCGCTCATGTCTTATCAGACCAGCGGGCCGCCTCCATCCGGAAGACGGCGGACCTGCGGCAGGTCAGTGCGGGAGTCGCTTAGCCACGCAGGAGCGGCAGGCAGCGACATCCTGTCTTGGCACCCTTGTTATCACCTCGACGAGGTGTGGGGCAATGACAGAAGCCTCAGAGATTCTCCAGAACCTGAGGAAGTCGACTTATTGTCCGCAGATGCGGCAGTGGTCGCATGGCTTGGATGGAGCGTATCCTAGAGCACAATCTCTGCAGCTGGACCAGATGTCCTCCAGTTCTGGAGGAACCTGTAGTACCTGAGAAAACCCAGGAGAAACTGCAGAATGTGGTCTCCAAGTTCGCCCAATTTGCTAAAATTATAGCATAATATGGAACACCAGTTATCGACCTCCTTGTGTCCAGGTGAACCACTAGATACATATATGTGTCTCTTGAGAACCAGATCCTGCGGGAGTGGCGATGGACGAGTTCTCGCTACATTGGGGGAAATGGATTTCTATGCTTTCCCCATTCTGCCTCATCAGACAGGTGTTACAGAAAACGTACCCAGGTCTGGAACATACAGGACCATGGACGTCATATAGATTGTGCAGAGAAAGTCCACTGGGAAGCACTACCTCACCTACATAGGATATGAGAGGTTTTTGTAGTCGGACCAAGACCACCTACATATCTGCTACGATCTCCAATGTGCTGGCATCCTCACGGGTCTTCATTATGATGAGCCCTCAGTTACAGTGCTGCATACAGTGCCAGTAGTGCACTGTCATCCTAGCTCAACATTGGAGTGGGATCTCACCAGCTGGTATCCAAACTACGAGGGATATGTTCTATCCATCCCTCCCCGACCACGATATAATATCTGAGAGATAAGGGTGGTGTTGACCCTATTCAGGAGGTGGTCGCTTATGACGGAGGTACCACTGGACTTACTCACCTTTAAAAGTGGTGATGGCAATAGCACTGAATACAGCACAACGGGTCCAGACTCTACAGGAATTAAACCTGGATAGAATGATCGACCCATAAAAAAAATGTAACTTCTTTATGAAAGAGTTACTTAAACTATACAGACCTGCGACTACAGGTCTGGAAATGGCCATCAGGAATATGGAGGCGGATCTGTTGTCAGCCATGGAAACCCACGTCACAGGGTGACGGTGGAAACTATCTCCAGATGGCTTAAGGTGGTATTCGATGTAGCAGGTAAGACACTAAACATTTTGAAATGTCATTCTACCAAGGGTGCATCCACATCAGGAACGAGGACCATGGAGGTGTTCATGGAGCATGTCCTCACGATAGCGGGCTGGGCCAGTGAAACTACATTTCAGTGGTTTCATAACTAACCTGTGGCCGTTTCCCGCAACGTTACGCACGTTAAGTGCTGTCCCTAAACGTTTGTCCCCGAGTTCAGGGGTTTATTGTTGTATTAACAATAATGTTATTATTTTTCAGCTTGTTCAAGTCTGAAATACGTTAACATACTTCCTCCATCAGTATTACGGCAGTGTGTGAGCACGGACGTGGTCCAGGGCATGTAATCACAGAGCTTTGAAGTCTTCACGAAGTCACTCACGTGACTCCGAAATGAAATAGTAAAATTAAATGAGAACTTACCAGTTTGAAGTTTGATCTTTATTTTATGAGGAGTTACGATGAGGGATTTCGTGCCCTCCGCTCCCAACCCTCTACCATAAGATCAACTGGTATATAGAGTCTCTTCAATCTTACTATAACAAGTCATTTCTGTTGTTGGTTCTGTGATTCCACACCGCTGCTTTGAAGAATGTTGCGCATGCGTGCCTGGCGGGGTCTTCACGAAATCCCTCATCGTAACTCCTCATAAAATAAAGATCAAACTTCAAACTGGTAAGTTCTCATTTAATCTTACTATTACATAGGAGATTAAATGAGACTCTGGAGTACTTTTAGCAAACACAGTGAGATTGATGGGATGAACTGTGTTTACTTAAATGCAGGGAATAGAACAGGAAAAAGGTGATGAACTTAAGAGGCTGGATCAGAGTATAGAATTATGGTGTTATGGTCATTACAGAAACTAGGTGGTGAGAGTGTCAACATTCTAAGGTTTCAATTTTCAGGTATGATAGAGAATGAGGTAAAAAGAGTCCAGAAATTGTATAAGAAAGTTGCAATCACTTGGATGGGATTGTACTACAGCCCCCCCCCCCCCCCCCAAATAGCAAGCCAAGCTCTAGATAGAGGAACAGATATGCAAACATATCGTACAAGGATGTAAAAGTAACAGGGTTGTCAAGGAGGGTGACTTTAACTTCCCTGATACTGACTAAGACATTCTTAGTTCAAGAGATGTAGATAGGACAGAATTTGCTAGGTGCATCCATGAGGGTTTATTAAACCAATATGTAGAGGGAATGGGAAATGAGCCTGGCCAGGTGGCTGGTGTTTCAAAGGGAGAGCATGTTGTGAACAGTGAACTCCTTAGGTTTTAAGATACGTATTAATAAGAATAAGTATGAACTTTGGAGATAAGTACCAAATTAAGGGAGGGCAAGTTACTATTTTATTAGAAAGGAGCTAGAGAGTAAATTGGAGGCAGATGTTATTGGGCAAGTCCACATCTGACATGTGGGGAATAGTTTAAAGACCAGCATTTAGGACAGTCATGTTCCAAAAGAAGGGATAAGGATGGCAAGAAAAAGGAAACCTGGATGACAAAAGGTTATAAAATTGGTCAAAAACATAAAGAAAGCAAGAAAACCCAAGCAATGAATTAGGAAGGGCCAAAAAGTACCATGTAAAGTCCTGACAGAATTAAAGAGAATCCCAAGGGATTTTAAACGTACATTTAAAAACAAGAGGGTAGGACCGTACAATATAGAACATAAAATAATACAGCACAGGAATGGACCCTTTGGCCCACAATGCATGTGCTGAACAAGATGCCCCGCTGAACTGATCTCATCTGCCTGCACATGATCCATATCCCTCTAATTCCTGCAGTTCCATGTGCCTTTCTAAAACCCTCTTAAACACCACTGTCATATCTGCCTCCACCACCACCCCTAACGATGAGTTGCAGGCCGCCACCACATAAAAAAACCTGCCCCGCACATTTCCATTAAACGTCCCCTTTCACCTTATAGCTATACCTCTAGTGTTGGGCATTTCCGCCCTGGGGAAAAGGTTCTGACTGTCTATCCTATATATGTCTGTCATACTTTATATACTTCTTCTGCACTTCCACAGCTGATCTATATACTGATGTATTTTCTGACAGCCTTTTTCGCAGTCTGCAACGCCTCCAATTTTGGTCTCTTCAGAAACATACTTACCATCCCATCTATATTTACATTTAGATCATTTGTATGTATCGCAAATAGCAGAGGTCCACAGACCTCCAACCAGAATATCTGCCTTTCATCACAACTCTCGGTTCTCTATGAATAAGCCAGTTACAAATCCATATGACCAAGTCATCATGATTCCCATGCATCTTAATCTTCTGGATCGGCCATCCAAGAGAGACTTTATCAAAGGCCTTACTAAAATTCATGTATTACACCAATCAACTTTCATCAATCTCCTTTGTTATCACCTCAGAAAACTCAATTGAGTTTGTGAAACACAACCTGTATCTACTACATCTATTACAAACCTACTGACTCTCACAGCTATCTAGACTACATTTCTTCTTACCCTGCCTCCCACAAAAACTCTATTTCCTACTCCCAATTCCTCCGTTTCCGTCGCATCTGCACCCAAGATGAGGTGTTCCATATCAGGACATATGAGATGTCCTCATTCTTTAGGGAACAGGTTTTCCCAAATTCTATCATAGATGAGTCTCTCACATGTGCCTCCTGGTATCCCTTAGCTCCTCCTCCCTCCCAGTTGCAACAGGCACAGAGCCCCCCTAGTCCTCACCTATCATCCCATCAGCTGTCTCATACAGCACATAATCCTCCAAGATTTTAACCACTTCCAACGGGATCTCACCACTATTCACATCTTCCCATGCTCAGCATAGACATTGTTGGTTGAAGGAGATTTTCCAGTGTACTGTTTATGTTCTGTATATATAAACTGATTCTACATGTAGTTTTAATGCATTTGGAAGCCTAGTTATTCTAAATACACAGACCAAGGTCTCATGCAAACACAACTCATTGTAAGCTACTCGATATCTGTTATGGCAACCAAAGTTATAAGGGTATCAGTGTAAAACATGCAATTAAAAGAGAGATAAAAGTGTGACTTTGAAATTCTGACAACCAATTATTATATGACTAAATACAATGCTGACTAAACTGGCTATTAAATCAAGCTGATTCAATGTACGAATCTCTTACTCATGGCTCTGTTTCAAATACAAAACAATGTTCAGTATAATGTTATAGTTGAGGTTTTAGCATTGTTAAGGAAATATTCTGGATCACTGACTGATGTTACGGGTATCTCAGTGGCAGTGTAACCTGACACAACAGATATTGTCATAATCTGATTGTACTCAAAACCAGACAGCACATGCAATCAAAACTCTGAACAGAAAAGGGAAACAACTGTTCCAATAAGGAAATTATCTCATCTATTGGTCTTTGCACTTTTATAATGGAATTATCCACTGGCGTTATCTCAACATTGATGCTGAGCAGAAACAGGCTATTTGAGCAGCTTTTACTAACATATTGTATCTGGTCCTTGAAAAATGTTCCTATAGCATATTCCTTCAAAATCGTCTTTTTAAAATTACATTAACACATTTTATAATAAAATTAATATTATTTTTTTTTAAACAATCTTATCAGTAAAGTCACTCACACAGTCAATGATTATTATAATTTTGCCATCATTTCACAAAATACAAGATGATTTCTGCATGAGAGTTTTTCCTTCCTATTTTTTAATGAACAAATCATTTATTTCTTTTTTTTAATAATATTTTTATTAGAAGTAAGCATTTCACAATGCTAAAACAAATTTACAAATACCAACTTAATTCGGTATTTATACAAATATCACATTGATAATTATTATCTTCTGTTTTTTAGAAATAGAGAGAAAAAGAAAAAAGAATAGGTTTTAAATCAATAAAGGTTGTGATTAAATAATGATTTTGATTATATAAAAAAGAAAGGAAAAAAAAACAAAAAAAGAAAAAAAAGGAAAAACAAAAAAAACAATTAATATATATCTATTTAATATATATATTTTTTTAAAAGAGTAAAAAGTGTTATATATATATAAAAGAAAAACAACAAAATATATTGTAAATAAAACTATTACAAATGATAATATCAATAGAGACATGTATACAAATCCCAGTTTGAAAATGAATTATTTTCATCAAATCCTGTCGGGTACCCATTGAGTTGTGATGCCAAGAACAGCTACCCCCTCAAATATTGTATATATGGAGACCATATCTGTTCAAAGATTTCATATTTGTCCATTAGGACAAATCTAATTCTTTCCAAATGCAACGTCTCCGACATCTCTGCTGTCCACATTTTAATTGTGGGGGATAATGTTCCCTTCCAAAATTTCAATATTATTATTTTCCCTATTATCAAACAGTAATGAAAGAAATTTCTTTGATTTACTGTTAATACCAAATTTGAGTCCGGAATTCCTAATATTATTAACTTTGGATCTGGATCCAGTTTAACTCTAAGAACTTCAGAGATAACTCTTAAGATTTCTATCCAATAATAATTAAGTTTTGAACACGTTACAAAACTATGTGTTAAATTGGCTTCTAAATTCTGACACTTATCACAAATAGAAGAAATGTTAGGAAAAATTCTATTTAATTTGGTTTTCGAATAATGTAATCTATATAATACTTTAAATTGTATCAATGTATGTCTAGCATTTAACGAACAACGATGTATACGTTGTAAACTTTCTTCCCAGGTTTCTTTCGTTATAGATAAACCTATTTCATTTTCCCATGTTTGTCGATATATTTCTGTTGTTGGATTCCCCCTATCCAAAATAATATTGTATATATAAGCTATTAATTTTTCTGTATTTGGGTGCTTGTTAAACAGTTCATCTAATAATCCTGGTTCTTTATTTTTATAATCTTGTGTGTTTGACTTAATATAATCTCTAATTTGTAAATACCTAAACAAGTTATGTGATGGCAATCCATAGATATCTTGTAACTCCTGAAATGAAAGAAATTTTCATTTTCTGTAAAGGTGTTCTATCCTTTTAATTCCTAAATCATCCCAATGTCTAAACCCCCTATCTAATATAGAGGGTTTAAATAAAGGGTTATTCATAATTGGTAGGCTAAGTGACAAATTATCTAAATGTAAAGTCTTAACTATTTGTTTCCAAATGCGTCTATTACTATGAATTATAGGGTTATCCCTATAAATTTTTTTTGTACTTCCCTTGGCGCAAAAAGAATCGAACCTACATTGAAAGGTAAACAATCTTCCTTTTCCATCTTTAACCACATTTGTTCATGATCCAAATTTACCCACCAAAAATTCATATTCTTACAAATCATTTATTTCAACGCTGTCCACAAGAAGATGAGTGGAGGTCAATTTGGTCATATTTCCAATGCAAAAAATGTTAATATACAAATAAGTGCCTAAAATAAACCAGTAGAATCTTTGCACAGTACATTTTAATCATGTTATTCGAATATGATTCCATAAAGTGTGTCTTTAAATAGAGGCTAGAAAAGAGAAGACAAGTAGGGAAACACAGAAGTACATCGCAAAATAATTAAACATACTTTTTTCAGTCTTGAGAGCACCTGATGACAGTGAAACCTGAAAAAAGGGTTGCATCCAAAATCAAGAGCGACTACTAATTTGAAAGAAAATAACCTTTGAATTTCTGTCCCTAACTGCCATCTCCAGACTTTCTACATGATCTCTTCAAACCAGTTTTAGTTAATGCCCTTCTGTACAGAATCACCATTTAGCCTTTATTATGCAAAATTATTCATACTTGAGTTACAAATAGTTCTGAGCTGTTTGGTGAACTAAAACTACCAGAGATTTTATTCATTAGATCAATGCAAAGATCAGGAGGGAGGAAAACACACAGTCGACATCACTCCTTTCAGCAACTAAATAAGTGTACCCAATTAATTTATATTTCAGAAAAAACAGCATAACCTTTACGACTACTAATTTGAAGCATCCGTTGAATTTAAAAATGAAAGAATTCTAAACTGATTTATAGCAAACTGAGTTGATAGATACATGAAAAATTCCAACTGAGTTGATTGATACATGAAAAATTGAAGAAGCCTAAAATAAAAATCATATGCATAAACTTACCCAAATTTGCAACTTAATCCTTTTCTCATTCCTGAAGACGGTCTTTACCTTGAAGTCAATACCAACAGTGCTTACAAAGGCAGATGTAAACGAATCATCAGCATAGCGGAAAAGAAAGGACGTTTTCCCAACACTGCTGTTGCCAATGATCAGTAGTTTAAACATGTAGTCAAAGTTCTGGTCAGCTGTGTCCTTCTGAACAAATCGAGAATCCTGTGTCGATGCCATCTGGAATACAGATTACAGAGTACCTTCAAAATATACATTCACCGCAAACAAACACATCAAATAAATATTTTGAACAAGGATTATGTCAAAGATTCATAAATAATTAGAGGTAGCTAAATTAAAATAATACAGCTTACATCTCATCATGTCGAGTCTTTCTGCTGACTGGTTAGAACGCACCAAAAAGCTTTTTACTGTACCTCGGTGCACATGACAATAAACTAAGCTAAACTAAACTCAACTAAACATAGCTATGTTATATCGCAATTACCAGTAAGCAGCCAGGGATAAAATTCTGGAATTTACAGAAAAATATACTGCTGTTGAAAGTTTAGTTAAACTCTCAGCAATTTAACAAAATGGTGGCAAACTTTATTCCAGTTTCCTCTGTAGCAAATCATTTTCTCTAAACTGGTACCATCATTCGTGAGAAACTAATAATGTGATCAATGACACTATCAACGGTGCACTGTTGGAATTAAAATACAGCACTCCCTGAAATTAAAATACAGTGCTCTCATACAGCTCCTTCAGTTGGTGCTAGATAAAAGCTGGTTCATCAACAGTGAAACATCACAAGGACTATCAGGGACTGCAGAAACTAAGGTGAAAGGATGCAGGCTTCCAACATCCACGGGGGAACCAGGTGTGGGGGAATTGCCGTGAACAAAGGGGAACCCGGCGTGGGGGGGCCGCAGAGGACAAAGGGGAACCCAGCGCGGGGTGGCTGGCTTTACCGGGGCCTGGGGTACAGGTGGTTCTTTCGGCCTACGCCAATGATGTCCTATTGATGTTCACTGGCCCTGTTGACCTGCAGAGGATGTGTGAGTGCCAGAATGTTTTCTCAGCTGCATCCTCCACCAGGATTAACTGGGGGAAGTGTTCTGGTTTCTTGGTGGGTCAGTGGCAAGGGGACTCCCTGCCAGAGGAGATGACAGCTTATGCGTGGAGCGCCACGCACCTCCTCTACCTGGGAGTCTATCTGAGCCCAACTGAGGGGGCTTAGCCGGCGAACTGGCAGGAGCTCGAGGCAAAAGTCGTTGCCCGGCTAGGGCATCAGTCAGGCCTCTTTGGCGTGCTCTCTTACCCGGGAGAGCATTGGTCGTAAACCAATTGGTGGC
Organism: Raja brachyura; assembly: GCA_963514005.1. The sequence continues at coordinate 65,047,581 of OY740781.1, read as the reverse complement.
TCTATGTTGTGGTACCGGCTGGCCACTCTGGTCCCGCCCTCTTTATTTGTCACCATGATCCAGAGGAGATTGGTGAACTTCTTCCGGGGAGAGAAGAATCAATGGGTCTCTGCAGGGGTTCTGAGTCTCCCGTTGAAGGAGGGCGGTCAGGCGCTGGTTTGCGTCTGTACCCAGGTGGCGGCTCTCTGTCTCAGAACCCTGCGGAGGTATATGTATTCCGACTGTCCTCCTAGATGGCACGCGCTGGCGACGTAATTTTTCCACCAGGGTCCCTGCCTTCAGGAGGGCATACTGCTCCTGGTAGCAGTCATCAGTTCACACACCAGGCGGGAGTTGCCTTGCTTTTCTCGAGATATACTTAAAGCCAGGGGGTGTTATGGCTGCGAGGATGACCAGTGCTCATCCTGTCATGGTGGGTATCGAGGAGAGGCATGAGCGTGGAGCGATTCTGGTCAAGCTTACCCCCGCTCCGTCGGAATTGCTCATAGGACCTATGGCCTGGGTTCCTTCCTGGGAGCTGGCCCTACGCAACATGAGCCGCCTTTCCGAGTTGCCCAGCGTGCCGTTCCGTGATGCGGAGAGGCGCGTACTGTGCAGGCTGCTCCTGCACACTCTGCACTTCCTCGCCCTTGTCTCCGTCCGGACACGCCCTGGCGGTCCGAGTTACCACCTGACGGCGGCAGTGGTCCTCAGTGGAGATCTCTCTATAAGGGATTCCTCCCCCTTTACATCAGGGATCTGGGGTGGAGAGTGCTGCACATGGTTGTGGCCTGTAACAGGTACTCAAACCGGTTCGTGGACTCACCAGCCGCCTGTAACTTCTGCGACGAGGAAGAGACCGCGTTCCATTTCTACATGCAGTGTGAGAGGTTGCAACCACTGTTCGACTATCTGAAGAGGCTTTTCTGCAAGTTTTTGCTACATTTTAGCCCCACACTCCTGATATTTGGGCACCCGGTACAGAGGGGGGAAGGTCGGGGGGGGGGAGGGGGGGTTCTCCCTGTCCATCTGCTCCTGGGACTGGGTCCAAGCAGCGGGTAATAGACGGGTTGACTGCCTGGGTAGCAGCACCAGGGTTGACTGCCTGCCCCTTTTCCGGGCCTACGTCTGTGCCCGCGAGTTCCTGGAGAGGGAACATGCGGTGTCCACAGGGACTTTGGATGCCTTCCGTGAATGCTGGTCACCGTGGGAGGTTGAGTGTTTTGTTGATAAAGTTGGTGTTATATTTATTTGATGATCGTTTGCTTGTAAAACTGTCAACATAGGCAGTCTTTTATTGTGCTAATTTGTATATTTATTTTTATTTTTTTCAATAAAAGTATTTGTATAATAAAAGCGTGTGGTGGGGGGGGGGAGGGCGCAGAGCACAAAGGGGGACCATCGAGGACTAAATGGAAAACTTTGCAACTTTGTCAGCACTCTTAATGTGGCGACTCTTTGCAAACCTTGGGTATGCAAAACAAAGAATTTCACTGTGACATGTGATAATTACATATAATTAATTCAATCTAAAATGTTTCATTTTGAAATCTTCTTGTTGTACCTGCCTCAACCACCTCATCACCATGTACTATACACGAAGTTCCCTCTGCATGTAAAACCTGCCACACATATCCCCTTTAAATATTCGCACCTTAAATCTATACCCTCTAGTTTTAGATGCCCCTATCCAGGTAAAAAGACTGTGACCATGCACATTATCCATGTCTCTCATGATATTATAAACCTGAATAAGATCACCACACAGCCTCATTCGACCTCAATAAGGCCACCCTTCTCCCTTCAACCTATCTTGTCTCTCCTCAAGAGGCAATTAACACAAGCCATCAATCCATCCATCCAATATCTGCAAATCTTTGTTGCACCATCTCTAGTTTCTCAGATCCTTCTCAGAGTAGTTATGCAAGTGATGGTTAGCCCAACACTGTGAACTGCACACTATATTTCAAGTGCGGCCCAAACAACATTTTGTACACTGTAACATGATGTCTCAACTCTTGTACTGAATGCCTCGGTCCATAAAGTCAAGCATGTCATACGTGTTCTTCACCATCCTGTTTGTTACCATTTTTATGAAACAATGTACTTGCACCCCAAGGTCTTTGTGTTCAACAGCACTCGCCAAGACCTTGCCATTTATTGTATGTCCTGAATTAAATTTAAAAAAATCATCACTTCATACTTGTCTGAGTTAAATCCCATCTGCCATTCCTTTGCCCATTTTCCCAGTTGGTTGGTTGACCTTTTTTGGTGTTTTCTGCAAACACACATTCTCCTCCAAATTATTAATATATGTGACAAACCACAGGGAACCCAGCACTATCCCTACAGAACACCATTGATCATAGGTGAAAACAATCCACGACCGCCCATTGCCTTCCACCATCAAGGCAATTTGGTATCCAAGTGGCTAGCACACACTCCATAATCCTTTGTTTAACAAGTAACTGCAGATGCTGGTAAAATCGAAGGTAGACAAAAGTGATGGAGAAACGCAGCGGGTGCAGCAGCATTTATGGAGCTTTGGACCAATCATAATCCTTTGGACCAATCCACCATGTGACCTTGTCAAAGCACTTGCTAAAATCCATGTCACAGAGAAGACCATGTAGACAGTGTCTACCACCCTGCCCTCATCTATCCTCTTGCTCATCTTCAAAAAACTCAATAAAATGTCTCTAAAATGATTTGTCCACACATAAAGCCCTGTTGACTATCTCTAATCCATTCCTGCTTTTCCAGTAGATCACTCATAGATAGGTAGATCCATCACTGATGTTAAGCTTGTCTGCCTGTGATATCCTGGTTTGTCCTTGCAGCCCTTCTGGAATGCACCTACATTCTAACATTAAATGAATCATATTTAATGAGCCATCCTCCTGTCTTCCGGTAACTTACAAATGACTAATCAAAGACAGTTTTCAATTTAAATAGTATTAGCAGTGAATCATAAGATCCTGTTAGTTTTCTGAATTATTTGCACCTGCATCCTAACGTTAAATGAATCATGTTCAAGAACAGCCAGATCCCTCTGTATTTTAATCTGCACTTGCTTTGCAATCTCTCCGAATTATTTGTATTTGGAAAGATAACATGATCCTTTATTTTTCCTGACACGTGGAAATTTTCAAATGTTCCCACATTATATTCCATTTGTTAGACCTTTGTTGAGTGTTGGATGTTATTTGATTAACAAAGCAACCAGGAGCTGAAGGCATCTTGTAGTGCATTTGGTGGGTAAGATCTGGAATACACTGTTCAAAGGACAGAGGAAGTAGACTCAATACAAAAAAAAAAATCAAAATTGATATGGATGTTTACTGGAGAAAAATAATTTATAGAGATAAGCAGCGGGCTTGGTATAATTCGAAAAGCACTTTCAAAGCCAGCAAAAATACCATGAGATGAATAACTTCTTTCCACGCTGTTTGATTAGATGCAATATATTTATAAGATTAGATTTTAATAGTTTTTTTTCTACATGGAGTTATTCCAGCAACTAGCATTGTTTTTTTTTAAACCATCCCCATCTACAATAGATGTTTTAAATAAAAAAGTATCAATCTTTTGAGTAATTTGCAATTAATTCTATAATCCTCTGTAATGCATTTTTAACTATATCCACAGTACTCAGTCAATGCTGCTTTTCATAGAATCGAAAGCCATGAAGCTCAAGTGAAGAGTATGATGGAATACTGTCCATTTACTTCTTCACCACCAGCCATTTGATCTTGGACACTCACCACTCTCAACATCCACTACCTTCATCATTAGTGGATGCAGTACCACCTGCAAAATTAAAGGAAATCGGTAAAACCTCCTTCACCACAATGAACAAGTGCAAGAACCGCTTGGGAAAGCTTTGATCTGTAGTCTTCCAAGTCACACACCATCCTTGTTTGGAGATGTATCACCATTCTTTCATTATTATTGGGTAATAAAGCAAAGAGATGAGGAAGAGGAGCGAAGAGGGGGACAATAATTTTTCACATAAAGCAGGATGTGATAGGCTGAATGGGCATTAGTAGTGATAAAAACACAAATGGGAAGGAACAAAGAAAGGGAGCGGAAAATAGAATGGAGAGCTAGAGGATGATGAGACTAACACAGTGAAGCATATGTACACAGCGGTAAAATGGAAACTGACACATTTACTTTCTCATTATATCTGTGCCAACTACAGTCAGCAATTCCAATATATGCACAAAGAGCACTTTGAAAACTAAACAGTCAGATTCCCAGTTCAATGCTGAAAAAGCAATAAACAGGCAGCAGGTTGGAGAAATACTGAATGGGAGCTGGAGTAGTCCACAGCCTCTTCGGTCTGTGATTCCGTGCTCAGAGATTATGGTTTGTGTGCATTATAACTCACCACACCTGCCATTTCTTATTTTACATTTCATTGATGACTTAGTTAGATATAGAGGAATATAGAAAATAGGTGCAGGAGTAGGCCATTCAGCCCTTCGAGCCAGCACCACCATTCAATATGATCATAGCTGATCATCCAAAACCAGTACCCCATTCCTAGTTTCTCCCCTTAGCCCTTGATTCCATTAGCCCTAGTTGACCTAAAATTGATGAATTGCAAGGAATAGTTCCTAAATCCACTGCTTTTATGTAAAATAGAGCTATCTTAATTCAGTTAGACTCCAACTACAAAATCCCCTTGGACTAGATTCACGCAGAGGAAGTAATTTCTCCACATCCAATCCTATCAAATCACTTTGTTTAAAAAAAACAATCCATTTCCCTTCTAACCTGAATGAAATATGATGTTTAACCAACACATCTCTATCATTTAACTTTTTTTTAGCACAGTATCATTCTGATATTTTCTGGTTTGCACTCCTTTAACACAAATGTACCTTTTCCTTCACGCCCAAATTTGATTATTCATAGTCACAAACAGGTCCTTTAGCCCAACTTGCCTACACCAACCAACGTCCCATCCACACATCTCGGTTGCCTGCATTTTGCCCATGTCTCTCTAAACCTATCCTATCCAGGTACCCGTCTAACTTTTTCTGAAACGCTGCAATAATACTTTCCTCAACTACCTCCTCTAGCATCTTTGTGTAAAAGTTACCCCTCAGTTTTCTAATAAATCTTTCCCCTCTCACCTTAAACCTATGTTCTCTGTTGTTGATTCCTTTACTCTGGGCAAGGGGCTCTAAGCGTTTACCCGATCTATTCCTCTCCTGATTTTGTTCACTTCTCTAAGATCATCCCACATCCTCCTGTGCTCCAAGGAATAGTGTCCTTGCCTGCTCAAGCACTCGCTCAGGCACTCAAGTCCTGGCAACATCTCGTAAATCTTCTCTGCGCCCTTTCCAACTTGACATCTTTCCTATAACATGGTGCGCAAAACTGACAACAATACTCTAAAAAAGGCTTCCCCAACGTCCTACGTAACTGCAATATGACCTCCCAACTGATATTCTCATTATTCTGACTGATGAAGGCCAATGTGCCGAGAGCCCTTTTGACCACCCTATCTACCTGTGACACTACTTTCAAGGAACTATGTACCCGCACTCCTAGACCTCTCTGCTATACAACACTCCCCTGAGCCCTATGATTCACTGTATAGGCCATGCCCACGTTAGACTTCCCAAAATGCAACACCTCATATTTCTCTGTATTAAATTTCATCAACCATTCCACAGCCAACCTACCCAATCGATCAAGATCCTGCTGCAATATTTGATAACCATCTTCACTATCTACAATATCACCCACTTTTGTGCCATCTGAAAATATGGGCCTTACACATTCCCATCCAAATCATTGACATAGATGCCAAACAGTAATGGGCCCAGCACAGAACCCCGAGGCACATCACTAATCACAGGCCTCCAGTCCAAAAAGCAACCTTCCACCATCACCATCTTCCTTCCATTAAGCCAGGTTTCTCTTAATTCAGCTATCTCTCCTTGAATCCCAAGCGATCTAACCTTTCAGAGCAGCATACCATGTGGGACCTTGTTGAATGCCTTGCTGAAATCCATATGAACAACATCTACAGCTGTACCCTCGTCAACCTTTTTGGTTACATCTTCAAAAAATGCAATCAGATTTGTGTCACATGAACTCCCACATATAAAACCATGCTGATTATTCCGAATCAGTCCCTGTCCATCTAAATGCATGTATATCATATCCCTCAGGATATTCTCCAATAATTTTCCAACCACAGATGTTAGGCTCACTGGCTTATAATGCCCAGGCTTTTCCTTGCAGCTCTTCTTGAATAGTAGCCACCCTCCAGTCTTATGGCACCTCACCATTAAATAACAACTTGTACCTCTCAGCTAGGGCACCTGAAATTTTCCTGCTAGCATCCCACAGAGTCCTTGGATATATCTGATCTGTTACTGGAGATTTGTCTACCTTCACACCTGTCAGGACCTTCAGCACCTTGTCAGCCGTAATACTGACTGCTGTCAAGATACTTCCATCGATTGCTGCAAATACCCTATTCCTCCTCTCTTTCGTCACTGTAAAAACAGAGGAGATACACTTGCTGTGGACCTTGCCCATCTCCTGTGGCTCCATGCAGAGTTGACCGCTTTGATTCCTGAGGGGTCCCACTCTCTCTCTCTCTCTCTCTCTGATGTGTGTGCCAGATGAGGTTTGACCGACGCTTGATACCATAATGCACAATTTTCTCAGTGAAATACAAGCAGAAAATGCTAGACATATTCAATCGGTTAGGCAGCCATTGTGGAGTGAAAAACAGTCAACATTTCATTAAATCTGTTCTTTCTCACCATATCACCATAAATTTTGCTTGATTTAATAAACATTTCCAATATTTTTCCTTTTTATTACTGTCCAGTATCCACAATGTTTTTCTTGAACATAATTAACCCTCTGTTGCATTCAATAGAGATATAAGGGATTGAGGAAGAGATGGGAAATTCAGGAAAAACTATTGAGACTATAAAGGAAAAGAGGAAACAGGAAATGGGATGGAGTAAGAGATGAAAAGAGATTGAGAGGAAAAAACAAATGGGATAGTGCAAATGATCATTCTCCACAGTACATTGTTCAGCAACAGAAAAATCAAAGCCTTCGGGGAAATAAAGCAGTAAGAACGAAATGCACAGAGATAGAAGTGCCAGAATTAAGAAAAATATGAAGATAGCGAAGCAATAAAATGAAACTGAATGTCATGAAGTTCCAACAAAATATCCTGATCTGCTATAATATTTGGGTATTTTTTCAGATGATTTTCCCTATTTGATCTACCTAATACATTTTCAGAGGAAGGCAGCAAAGCAAGTATAAGAGCTGTTGGCAACTCACAGAGGCTCTAACATTTTACACCCGCAGAAGTGAACACTATGCTTTCAAATCATTTAAACAGGCAGAACTTTCCTGACAATATTGCCATGGGTAGGTACCTCCTTCAACACCCTGTCCAAGCCTTCGTTATTCCCATCATCCCAGAATTGCTTTACAACAAAGGATTAGCCTACTACCACAGCATCCATCTTCTATGAAGAGACATTGCCCAGCAATAAAAAAGGGAGCAATGAAAATATTAAAGGACATGGATCTAAGGCGGTAAAATGGTGTTCATTTTGATAATGTAACTGAATGACAAATAGTATGAACTACTCTTATTTTTATGACCAGATGATAATTTCCCCTTTACAGCGCAGGGTCAATGAGGATAAATGCTCACCAAGCTAATTAAACATGGTCCAATTTCAGTGTGGCACCATCTGGAATGTAATGTCAAATGTTATAATGGATGGTGCATTCGTAAATTCAATCATTCTGGGAGGCAAGTGACTGATTCTGTCATTTCTTTATCTTTGACTTTTATAATTTACTTAAAGGATAACATCATGATATATCCTATAATAGCTTAAACGATAAGAGAGAAATAACGTTAAATTGATGCTAGCCATTCTACCGGTGCTTAGCTGGAAGGTTTCCTGTGCAGAAATACCTTTTGTCTTGTAGCTCGGATGGACAGCGTTGGATAGCTACACATCACATTGTCTATTATATAAACTGCTTATAGGACTAGAATTAGAACATTTCTGCAACTTGTAATAGCAGATAGTATCATTTAGGGTCCACTACTCCTAATTCAATTAGTCATGGCAATTTAACCAAATGTAACTGTTAAACATAAACCTTCTTACAATTTAAAGTTTCCAAGAACTTATGTAAATTCCATTGTGTGCCAATTCAACAAAACATTTTCCCAAACTGTGTAACAAACAAAAGTATATGTTTCAATTATTTAGTCAGTGGCACATTAAAATATTGAGAATGGTCCACAGAATAGTTTTCAAATATCAGAACTATTTTGTTTTGAAATTGGATTTTAATACAGAAATTAAATATGCTACAGTTCTGTAAAACTTGATTTCAGGACAAAGTGTAGACAAACATATTTATTATTCCACTTGATAATGAGAGTCTCAGAATGTAGGCTGCTCAGATTGGAAATCATTTAAACTATAATTTTACCAGAATAAATCTAATGTATTTCAAAACGTGCAGAATACCCTTTCGTTTGAATCTGCGTCCCATCTCATTCACGATTACACCAATATACGAAAAAGTCGGTACATTTAAGTCAAATGGATATGCTTCCTACACTGCAGCTCAGACATCTTGGTAACTCACTGTACCGCCCAAATTAATTGCAAGAAAAATGCATACGATTATTTTGAGAGACAATGTCCAAATAGTAACCAAACAGTACAAATTAATTAAGCAATCCCGATGCAGAAATTCATCTGTCATCACAATTTCGTCCACCTTCTGGTCATATTCCTTCGATCTGAGCAGCCCTTAAACGCTGTAAGATATTTAACACCCATCAACGTAGGATTTCGGTCTCGGAGAAAAAGGTTGTTCATATTTCAAAAATAATATCTTTCTCAACGCGAGTATGTGAAATCCTTGCAACTGAACAACTCCAATTGACACGAAGAACTGTGAAATGGACCGATTTTTTTGGAAAACATTACAAATTGTGTAATCGCGCAAGTTATTGTCAGTAGGTTTAAAATGTTGCATTTGCGAACAGGATCGATGTGAGTGAGCTTCGTTGGCGTTTATAAAGCAAGGAGGGAAAGGGTTTATGTGGTCGGCGTTTGCATTTGCCATTTGGTGCGTGATGTGAGAGGTTGTACAGACCTGCATTGGTGCTTCGTGCCTCATGCTGCCGGAGCCTGTGCTGAAAGCCGAGCCAGCGCAACGAGCCGCTTCCCTCCCGCTGCCACCCACTTTTGTATTGGCACCGCGCCCGAGTTGCGCATGTGCGACTGCTGCAGCGCACTCTGGAACCTGTAGTCATCTTGTTTCGCGGCCGTCTCTGGTCTGGACAATGGGAGTGAATAACTTGGCCCCCATCCGACTACAACTCCCGGCGCACTTGCCCGTGTAACAGCCGTGGAGAAGGAGAGGGGCGGGGGGCTTTAAGCTCGGATGCGAGCAGCGATGCTTTCCTTGCATCTTATGGCGTGGACCAATCTGACGGAAATTTTGCAAAGCGTTGCTGTACCTAAAAATAATAATTCGGTGTACATAAAGTCAGCTGCTATATGTTTTATTTAAAATACTTACATCCTTGGGAAAATATGGTGCTGAAATAAACCATGTGAAATATCATTAAGGTGTGCGTGGAGAAAATTGATTTTGTACTTATTTAAAGACAGTGTAGTTAAGAGGAAAGCAAATAATCTGATTATCGCGAAAATTCCCAAGAATGCGAAAGACCACCGCCTTTTCTGATATTACGGAAACTCGGCCTTTAAAGAGGAAGCCCGTGAGTATAGTTACAAGCAATGCCTTACCTTCCCATACAGTTCCATTCAATCCCGTAATTTAAACAAAAATGTGGATAAGAGGATAATCAAGATGAGGAAAAGTAGTTGGTTGGTGCTTTAGCTGGCAGTTCGCGGCGAGGTACGTACATGGATTCTCATTCCAGTCTCGGTGTGTCAGCTACGAGTTGTTGGCACTGAGCGCTGGAAGTACAGGAGAAAGCAGACGGCACATCAGGATCCGCGTGTTTTCCTGCTGCGATGCCTAACACAAGCCTGTCGACTAGTTTCTGCCGTGCTAGGTGTTCTTTGTCTACAGAGGAAATGTTTATTATAGCAGAGTAACGGACAGCACAGCGGGATAATTTGGGCTGGGTGTAGCCAAAACTTCATGGGAAAGGAACTGTTTAAAATCAACTTGGTTCCCATTTCTTTCCCGTGTCGCCTTACCTTTCTACTTTAATCAGTGGAAGCCGCAGTTTTTTAATTATGAACAGTCGCCTCGCTGTCAGAGGACGCGCGGCTGTTCGGTCTGTTACGGGCGGGACTTTCATCGGTCATCAGTGGGTCAAGGCAATGAAATTCCAGGCTAATCAATGAACGGGGAATTCAACAACGGCCCCAGCTGATTAATTGGACTCCCCGGATAGATAAAACTCCTCGCAATTAATAGCACTGCAGCTTTCACATTTTTTCTCATTTGTTAAAATAAATATTAAATTCGAGAAATTATTCGATTATATTATTCGATTGTTTGGATGAGCCGCAAGTTTATTTTTCATGTAAGCTTTATTGAAACAAATGCATTGTTATGATTTGTGTTTTATTACTGTGTTGCTACTAGGTTATAATTTATTAATGTGCCTGAGATTCTTAATAATCAAGAGTCGGCGGGCGAAGTGCGGTCGTCAGGCAGATCAGATCTGGGCCTCACGGATCATAGCAGCGAGAAATTGTCAAACAGCGGACGAACCGCAGGCAGCGATTGATGTCAAACGTTGTCAGAGATCAAACGCAGTGAACTGCGAAGTACAGGAGCAATTCTGATTAACTCGACACAAAAAGCTGGTTCATATTTCCAATCGAACAGTACATTATACATCGGGAAAATACATTTATTGTTTAGTATTGAACTTAGGAAAAGTAAATTCAGATGAAGACTATTTAAACAAATAATAACGTTGTTTACATTTCGAAATCATGGGGAAAATTTTGCTTTGCTATGGCAACTAAATGCAAATATGCAAGCAGACCAAACACCGCAACACTCATATGGTTATCGTGTTTCTTCGGGGTTCCCGCAATAAATAAAATTACGACGGGATGGTTCCCACTGTGAAACGGTGGCGATCACTTTCAATAGATGAATGGCACAATAAAGGGTGCTTTTAACGTAGCACCAATATTGGGCTCAGTGGATTTTGATGCGCCCGAGACAACATATAAATTACCCTAGCGTCCTGAACTAGTTACCATATTTACTGTTACTGAATTAATAATCCTAGCTCAAATGCTAGCAAAACAGTTTTAAGTATTTGGCTTTAATTTAAAAATCACTGAATTAGGCCGTGGTAATATCCAATAGCTACACAAATATTCCCCACTGTACAGGAGGAATACACATTGCTTGTCTGAATTGTGCTGGCTCACAAGTGATATCGGCCCAGTGCCAATTATAGAAAATTCTGAATACAGAAGTGGGCCGTTTAGCCCACAAAAGAGGTCTACAATTAAATTGCAATTTCCACCACTAGGTCCTGAGCCCAGCAGTCACCACTCCTCAAGTATCATGAAGGCTTCTGTCTTTACCACCCTTTAAGGTGATGTGTCCCAGACATCTGGATGAAATAAATAATATTCTCACTTTCCCTCTAATCCTTCCACCTATTACTGCAAATCTATGTCTAATGGTTTTCTGGCCACTCTGCTATTGGAAATGGAGCCTTCCTATTTATTTTAGCTTGGCTCCCAATAATTATATTCACCTCAGTAAAGTATCTCTCAAGCTTCTGGGTTCCAAAGAGAGCAACTGTCCTCAAACCGATAACGCCACACCCTTCTCACATCATCTTCCCAAGTAACCCCAGGAGTTGCTACCCCTGCTCTTTAACTTATTAACTTCCAACAATTCAGGCACTCAAACATTCCATCTAGTGATTTGCTTGCATTTCTGCCAATTTAGTGGTACCCAAGGTGCCCAATGTCCATCTGCACTAGAGGATCTGCACTCATAATGGGTGACAGGTTTGCAGAATATGTCCATTAAGTACACCAATTACTGATCACTTCAGTTCTCCAGTCCACTTCCACTCTGATCTCTCTGTGTTTGGCCCGCTTCGATCTTTGGGATCCAAAATTTATTTCAACTATTTCAAACAATGAACATTTAATATTTGTATCAGAACTGTGTATGTGAGCAGGTAATGTTCAATTAGTTCAGCTAGTCAGGCAGCATTAGTGGAGGTGGGGCACATAGATACTGCTGACTCAGTTGGTAAATTAGTTATTTTGCTTTACCATGACTGCTTCCTGATCTGCTTTCATTTCCTATTTTCTGCAGATCCATTTTTTCCCCATCCCTAACTAGTTCTGATATGACCTGGTCTACCTCTTCCCATAGATGTTGACTGAACTGGCAAGCTTTCGCAGCATTCCTCTTTGTTTCATATATCCAACAATGACTGTGCTCTGTCTCCCAAATCCAGCAGGGATTGTTTCTCTTCTCCATGCATATCTCCTTCAAACAAATTGTTTTTAACATGCTTTCTGCACATCATAGCCAACGCCAACCTTTTCTTCTGTTGATCTGCATTCTCATACAAACATTCCCTCGGTTATCTCCTCCCCTGCTAATTTTCTGCAACTCTCCTACAGTGTCCTGGTTCTGAACAAAGGTTATTGACCTGAAACATTAACTCTGTTTTGATCTCCATAGATGTTGCCTGACCCTTTGAGTATTCTCATAGTCTCTGCTTTTATTTCACATTTGCAGCATTTGTAGTTCTTTGTTTCATGTCCCCTTGTTTATCTAATCTTTTTTTCATATTCCAGTCCTGGCAAAGTCTTTGTACATCTCTGCATCATCATCATCATCAATGTAGTTACATCTTTCCAGGAATATGGCGACCAGAAAACTGTGCACATTTCTCAAACTGTTGCCTGACTCGTGTTGTATATGTTACCTGCATAATATTTTTTGTATCATGTGCAAACATTTTTCATCATGCCCCCGAGTCTTATTTCTAAATAATTTAGTATAGAAACATAGAAATATTGATAATAGGAGCAGGACCTGACTCCCCGTTCTCAGCATCCAATCTGCCTAACCTTGTCAGAATGATGTAAGTTTCAATTAGATCATATAAATAATTAGTATTCTTTATAACGTGAAAATAAACCTATTTGATCTAATGCAGGTGTTCTCAACCTTTTTCGTCCCTTTACCCCGGCAACCTTAATAGCACATAAGCATGTTATTTCACTTATTTATGAACAACTAACGATGAACTGGTATACCAGAACCAAAAACAGTCAGTCAATAAGAAAAGATATGTACAAATTCAGAATCAATGAAGTTACCCCCTGGGTAGCGAAATTTACCCCAGGTTGGGAATCCTTGATCTAATCTGTCCTCTTATAGAATCAGTCATACTGTAGCAAGGAAACAGGCCCTTTGGCCCAACTTGCCCACACCGACCATTTTAGGAATCAATCTAGTGAATATTTCTTGCTCTCTCTCAATGGTAAGTCTCCTTTCTCAACTGAGAAAACAAAAGGCACACAACACTTCACAATCTACCAATGCCCGACATAATTGTAAATAGACATCCTTCCTGCCTTCCTCAAATATACTTGCTGTTTTAGTTAACATGCCAATTGCCTTCTTAAATTAGTACGGGTGTCAATGGTTATGGGGAGAAAGCTGGAGTATGGGGTTGAGAGTGAAAGATAGGGCAGCCATGACTGAATCGCATGGTAGACTTGATGGGTCAAATGACCTAATTCTGCTCTTAAATTTATGAACAAATTCTTGCCTCATCTACATGTTTGCAATATTTTTTGTGACTAATATACATGAGCATCCAAGTTGTTTTGTGCATGAAGGCATCCTAATCTAAGATTATTTATTATCATTATTATTCTTTTATTATTTGTTTATTTACTTTTTCTTTTTTTTTATTAGAAGCAATTGTACAGAGATAAAACATTTGGCATATAAAATTATACAATTATTGTACAGCTTCATTTTCATCCTTATAACCTAAACCATGAAAATGAAAAAAGAAAAGACGAAAGAAAAAAGAATAGAAGGTGAAAAGATAGATCGAAAAAGAACAAAATCAATTCCCCTAAACTACCAAAGTAGTGTGGCAGAAAGATATAGAAATAAGAGGAAAGAAAAAGAAAGGTGGATATATACCTTGCCCATCGTCCCCCCCCCCCCCCCCCCCCCCCCCCGCCCACCTCACCCAACCCAGCATCGGATTTAAATTTAAATTTGTGTTACGCCATGCTATTGTTCTACAAATTCGGTAAAGGGTGTCCATGCCTTAAGAAATTGATCTGTTTTTTCCACCAAGACAAGCCGAATGTTTTCCAAATGTAGTGTCTCGGACATATTTGTGATCCACATCTTCACTGGAGGGAGTGTTGCCTGTTTCCAAAATATAAGTGTTAATTATTTTGCCATTAACAGGCCGTAGTTAAGGAAACATCTTTGAAATATCGTTAGCTCAGAACAGGCCTCTGACATACCTAGTGTGATCAATTTTATATCGAGATCCAATTTAGTTTTAAGTATTTTGGAAAAGATATCAAAAATTCCCCTCCATAAGTTTTGTAATTTTGTCCAGGAAACAAAAGAATGGGTTATAGTTGCTTCTTGGAGGAGACATTTATCACAGATAGGAGAGACATTTGGGAAGATCTTGTTCAATTTAGACTTTGAATAATAAAGTCTATGCAGTATTTTAAATTGTATTAGTGAATGCCTAACATTAATAGAACAGTAATGTATAACTATCCTTTGAAATTTTTAAACCCAATTCGTCTTACCAAGCTCGCCTAATTATTTCCGACGATGGGATATGTAGATTTAAAAGGTATTATAGAAGTACGATATTAACTTATTTGAATCCACCTTTCTGCACTCATCTAGTATATCTGGAGTCATGGAGTGACAATCTTGCATGTGTATTTTCACATAGTCTCGTATTTGAAGATATCTGAAGCATTGACTACCTTTCAAATGATATTTCAACTGTAATTCTTGAAACGAGAGGAAGGTCCCCATATCATAATAATCTCCCAGCTTTTTAATTCCTAAGCTTTCCCATTGTACAAATGCCTTGTCTAAAGTAGACGGAAGGAAAATCATCTTTATGCCATTTACTGTACCTATAAGGGAAATTGGAAGTGTTTTCCAAAATTGAATAAGGGCAGTTAGTTTGGTGATTAATGGTGCAAAATTTGCTTGAAATAAGGAAGGATATTTTCTAGTCACGTAGACTCCAAGATGTTTAATAATTTCCATGGCAATTCTAAAGGGAAATTTTAGGAGGTGTGAAGAGCCTTGAGGTTTTATCGGCATAATTTCACTTTTGTTCCAGTTTAATCTATACCCTGAGAAGGAGCCGAATTGTTCTCTGAGATTTAGTATATTTGGGATACTGACTTGAGAGTTAGTAAGATATAATATAACATCGTCTGCATATTATTAGTATATTTAGTATTATAGCCATGAATGCTCGGATGTACTCTTATACTTTCAGCTAGGGGTTCTATAGCAAGGGCAAATAACATTGGTGATAATTTCCCCTGGATAATTGAAATTTAGGTGAGAGAGTTTGATTAGTCAGAATTCTGGCTGTCGGATTGTTATATAACATCTTTATCTATGAAATGAAATTTTCTCCTAATTGGAATTTTTGCATTACTGGGAAGAGATATTCCCATTCTACTTGGTCAAATGCTTTTTCTGCATGTAAGGAAATAATTGATCAGTCTTTGTTTATCGTTCTGTGTGAGTACATTATATTAAACAAACATCTCAAGTTATTGAATGAATGTCTCTTGGGTATAAACCCAGTTTGATCAGAGTGTATTAATTTACTAACGTACTGACTTAGTCTTCTTGCCAGGGTTTTAGCTAATATTTTCTGATCTGTATTTAAAAGAGCTATTGCTCTATATGATCCTGGCTCTTCAAGATCTTTATCTTTTTTGGGTATCAGTTTAATAGTTGATTTGGCTAAAGTTTGTGGTAACGCCTGTTCTTTAAATTTGTATATATATAAAGGGCTTGTAAACGAGGAGAAATTAATTTGTAAATTTTTTAAATAAAATTCATTGCTGAACCCATCTGGGCCTGGCATTTTACCATTACTCAGTGATTTAATAGTTTCTTCATTGTATCTTTTATTGTAATCTGCGCTCCTAATTCTACACATTCCGCTGCATCGACTGACGGAAGATTGCAATTGTCAAGGACGTTTTTAATCTTTATAGTTTCTACTGACGTTTTAGATGTGTATGCATTTTGATAGAATTGTAAAAAATCTTTCATTGATATATTTAGGGAGTGTAAGCAGCTCACCTTTATCTGATCTAATTTTTTGAATGGTGTGATCTTTTTCCATTTTTCTCAGCTGACGTGCCAAGAGTTGTGCGGTTTGTCACCAAATTCAAAGTGTTTGTGCTTAGTATATTGAAATAGCTTAATGACTTGCCGAAAAAATTTGATTTAACTTGAATTTTAATACTGCTATCTTATTGTGTTTGTCAACAGAGGGATCAGTAGCATTTTCTAAATCAAGCTGTCTAATCTGTTCCTCTAATTCCGATTATCCCGTCCTGTTTTTTTAATTTTTATATGCTTGATATGAGATAATAGAACCTCTGATAAAGGCCTTAAAAGATTCCCATAATAGAGAGGCCAACATATCAGGTGTGTCATTTGTCTCATAAAACATTTCCATCTGTTGCTTCAAATATTCACAGCAACCTGGGTCGGTTAATATTCGAGGATTAAATCTCCAGAACGTTTTTTTTATTATGCATTCCTTCTAATTTTAAGGAGAATGTTAATGGACAGTGATCGGAAATAATATTATTATGATATTTGGGATTTATAGTAAAATGGATTAATTTTGTGTCCACCAAAAAATAATCAATACATGTATACGTTTTATGAATGGTTGAATAAAAATAATATTCTCTTCTGGATGGATTAGCAATCCTCCATACGTCGGTTATGTTTGTGTTTTTTATGTAAGTGTTTAGAAATTCACTGGAGTTTGATTTTGTATAATATCTCCTTTGCTGTGAGGATTTTCTTCAAGACGTAGTGTTTCTGACATATTTGAAATCCACATTTTGAACGTTGGCGTGGTTGCGTTTTTCAAAAATTTAAGTATGTTTTTTTGCTGTTATTCAACCATAATTAAAGAGAGCTTCTTGGAATGTAGTTAATTTACGTCCGTCTTCCATTGATCCGAAGATAATCAGTTCTGTATTGGGGTCCAATTTTGTGTTGAATAGTTTTGTAAAAGTTACAAAGATTTCATTCCAAAATTTATGAAGTTTCGTACAAGAGACAGAGGAATGTGCTATAGTGGCATTTTGAGTTAGACATTTGTCACAAATGGAGGAAACATTTGGAAATATTTTATTCAATCGGGTTTTTGAGTAATATAATCTATGTAAAATTTTAAATTGAATTAAGTTATGCCTTACATTAATCGAACATTTATGTACATATAATAGTTTTTTTTCCCATCTGTCTTTTGGGATTTTTATCAATAATTCTTGTTCCCAGTCCCTTCTAATTGCCTCTGTCGATGGTGTTTCTATATTTAAAATTATATTATATAAATATGATATTAAATTGCTTGATTCTGCCTTTCTGTTCATTCCTTCCTCTAATAAATCTGATGTTAGAGTTTGATATCCTTGTATATATTTTTTCAAATAATCTTGAATTTGAAGGTGTTTGAAATATTGGTTACTTTTCAGGTTATATTTTAGTTGTAATTGTTGGAATGATAGAAGTTTTCCCATTTCATACATATCTCCAATCATTTTAATTCCTATTCTTTCCCAATGGATAAACGTTTTATCAATAATACATGGTTTAAATGAGGGATTGTTAGCTATTTGGGAAAGAAGTGATAAGTTTCTTAATTTTAAAGTTAATTTTATTTGTTTCCAAATTCGTATTATGCTGTGAATAATTGGATTCTTCTTATATATTATATTGTTCAGTTTCATCGGGGAAATAAAAATCGCTCCTATATTATAAGGGGAACAATCCTCTTTCTCCATTCTTATCCAATCTACTTGTTGGGCAGAACTATCCAACCAATAAATTATATTTTTAATATTCACTGCCCAATAGTAGTACAACAAATTAGGAAGTGTCAGTCCCCCTAATTCCTTAGATTTACACAGATGTTTTCTTTGAATTCTATGTGATTTATAGTGCCATGTGAAGATTGTAATATCAGAGTCTAGTTTTTTAAAGAATTTTTTTGGTAAATATATTGGTATTGATTGAAATAGGTACCGTATTTGTGGTTAAAAGATCATTTTTATAGCATTTATTCTGCCTATTAAGGACATCGGCAGTGTTTTCCAGAATTTAATCAACCCATTCAATTTAGTTAATAAACACATATAGTTTGCGTTGAGTAATGATTTATATTTCCTAGTAATTTGGATGCCCAAATACTTGAATTTTCCTGTTGCAAGTCTAAACGGGAATTTTGACAGATCTGTCGGCTCTTGAGGTTTTATCGTCATAATTTCCCTTTTGTTCCAATTTATTCTATATCCTGAAAAAGAACCAAATTCCTCTATTAAATTTAGTGTATTTGGTATGTTAATTTGTGAATTTGTAATATATAATAATATGTCGCCTGCATATAATGAAATTTTATTATTTGAGTGTTTGGTATTATATCCATGAATATTCGGATTACTTCTTATACTTTCTGCTAAAGGCTCTATCACAAGTGCAAATAGCAGGGGCGATAATGCACATCCCTGTCTGTTGCCCCTTGATAATTGGAATTTCGGCGATAATATTTTATTAGTCAGTATTCTAGCCGTTGGCTTATCATATAATAATTTTACCCGTGAGATAAAATTCCCATACAAAAATTTTGCAATATTTTGAATAGATATTGCCATTCTACTTGATCAAAAGCTTTTTCTGCATCCAAAGAAATAATTGCTAAGTTTTCCTCTTCAGTTTTATGTGAGTACATTATATTAAACAGCCGTCTCAAATTGTTGAATGAGTATCTCTTGGGTATAAACCCCGTTTGATCCGGATTTATTAGTTTGCTAACATATTTACTCAATCTTCTTGCTAGGGTCTTTGCTAATATTTTTTGGTCTGTATTTAGGAGTGCCATGCCTCTATATGAGCCTGGGTCTTCTAGATCTTTATCCTTTTTAGGTATAAGTGTAATAGTTGAGTTGGTTAGTGTTTCTGGTAATATATTTTCTTTAAAAGCATGTATATATAAATTTTGTAAGCGTGGTGAAATTACCTCGTAGAATCTTTTATAGAATTCATTACTAAAGCCATCTGGTCCTGGCGTTTTACCATTCTTCAACAAATGTATTGTTTCAATTCAATTCAAGTTTAATGTCATTGCACAAATACAAGTATAGGTACAACGAAATGCAGTTTAGCGTCATTCTTAGTGATAGCGATATAAAAAAATAAATACAGAGTGCAGTGGTAGCAGTACGGAAATAAATAAATACAGGGTACAGACAAGTCTATCAGCTGGGCTCCGAGTTCAGCAGTCTGATGGTGTAGTTGAAGAAGCTGTTCTTCGTCCTACTGGTGCGGGACCTGAGGCTCCTGTACCGCCTCCCTGATGGGAGGAGGGCAAACAGTACATGGTTAGGGTGTGAGGGGTCCTTGATGATCTTCCCGGCCGGCTTCAGGCACCGTTTTCAGTGGAGGGCATCCATGGCAGGGAGCGGGGCACCGATGATGTACTGGGCGGTTTTCACCACCCGTTGTAGTGCCTTCCTGTCTGCCACGGTGCAACTGCTGTGCCATACCGTAAAGCAGGTGGTCAGGATGCTTTCAATGGTGCAGCGGTAGAAGTTCGTCAGGATCCGGGGGGACAGGTGGGCTTTTTTGAGCCTCCTCAGAAAGTAAAGGCGCTGCTGTGCCTTTTTGATCAGCTTTGAGGTGTTGAGGGACCAGGACAGATCCTCCGAGATGTGTACCCCGAGGAATTTGTAGTTGGAGACCCTCTCCACCTCAGTCCCGTTTATATGGATGGGGGTGTGTCTGCCCCCTCTGTTCTTCCGAAAGTCAACAATTATTTCCTTCGTCTTCTGGGAGTTGAGGACGAGGTTATTGTTGGCACACCAGGTAGCCAGGTGCTGGACCTCCTCCCTGTAGGCTGATTCGTCATTATCACTAATCAGTCCTACCACCGTGGTGTCATCGGCAAATTTTATAATGGCGTTGGAGCCATACTTGGGGATGCAGTCATGCGTGAAGAGGGAGTAGAGGAGAGGGCTGAGCACACAGCCCTGTGGCACGCCGGTGTTCAGTGTTATAGTGGAGGAGGTGAGGTTGTTGACCCTAACAGACTGTGGTCTGTTAGTGAGGAAATCCAGTGTCCAATTGCAGAGGGAGGTGGAGATGCCAAGACCGCTAAGTTTGGTGATCAAGCTAGCGGGTATGACAGTGTTAAAGGCGGAGCTGAAGTCAATAAACAGCAGCCTGATGTAGGTGTTGTTGCTGTCCAGGTGGGTCTTCTATTTCCTTAAGTGTAATCTAAGCTCCTAATTCCTCTTGCTCCAATGTATTAAGTTTTGGAATATTACAATTGTCAAAGAAGTTTGTAATTTTAATATTGTTTGCAGAAGTTTTAGATGTATATAGATTTTGGTAAAAATTGAGCAAATCTTTTATTAATGTCTTTAGGTAGTGTTAGTAATTCACCTTTATCTGATTTAATTTTAATAATTGTATTTTCTGTTTCCAGTTTTTTCAGTTGACGTGCTAAGAGTTTATGTGGTTTATCACCAAATTCAAAATTTCCTTGTTTTGTAATTTGAAATAATCTTATTATGCTTGCCGATAAAATTTTATTCAATTTGTATTTTAATATTATTATCTTATTATGCTTATCTATGGTTGGTTCTTTGGCATTTTCTAAATCTAATTGTCTAATTTCTTGTTCTGACTGCAATTGTTCAGTGTTGTTCTTTTTATTTTAGAAAGATTGATATGAAATTATAGTTCCTCTAATAAATGCCTCAAACGTTTCCCATAATAAGGAGGGTGAAATATCTGGTGTATCATTTGTCTCAAAGAAGAATATCATCTGCTGTTTTAAATATGTACAACCTTGTGAGTTGTTTAAGATTTGGGGGTTAAACCTCCAGAACGATTTTTTATCAGACATTCCTTCTAATTAAAATAAATAAAGTGATCAGAAATAATACTATTATGATATAGGGAATTAATTTTGTGTCCACTAAAAAATAATCAATACGTGAATATGTTTTATGTACCGTTGAATAAAATGAGTATTCCCTACCTACTGGATTAGCGATTCTCCATACATCTGTTATGTTTGTGTTTTTTATGTATGTATTTAGGAGTTCACTAGTTTTAGATTTTATGTTAATCCTTTTTTGTTTTGCTGATTTATCCAAATATGGATCTAGAACACAATTGAAACCGCCCCCCTATTATCACATTTTGATAGTTAAATTCTGAAATTGTATCCAGAATTTTACTAAAGAATTGGGGGTTATCAAAGTTGGGAGCATAAATATTTATCTAAGTAAATGGGGTAGAGTGAATTTCTCACATAACTATAACGTACCTCCCTTCTTTATCTGCTAGGATATTCTTTGATTTGAATGGTATACCTTTACGAATAATAATAGCCGTGCCTCTAGATTTAGAAGTAAATGAAGAGTAGTATGTTTGCCCAATCCAATTTGCCTTCAATCTTATCTGTGTTTGATGTTTTATATGTGTTTCTTGTAAGAAGATTATGTCACAGTTGAGTGCTTTTAATTGGGCAAAAATCTTACCCCTTTTAATTGGTTCATTAGCACCCCTTATATTCCAGCTACAGAACGTGATTCCTCCAGTTTTCTTTTGTTTATCGTCTTGCATTATAAATCATGTTAATCCCTTTAAGTCATGTGGTGCAACCAAGTACCTCAGAACTCTAGGTGATGGGTGGTCATCCACAGCTATTACATTTTTTTGGCATCTCCCCTTCAAAATAGACCTTAGAAAAGACCAGAAGGTGTAAAGTGGTGAAAAGATAATTGAAAAATAAAAAGTGATATTATAATATCTAAAAATAGGGATATTATAATTGTTAAAAAGCCACCAAAAAGTGGTAGAAAAATTCTTGTCAACTTCTGTAGATGTTGTTATATATTTTGCTCTGCCCTCTTGAACAGTTATTATTAAAAGGAAGAGAGGCCGGTTCAAAATGATCGTTCTGTGTGATTTGCATTTGCAGATTCCAGTTCTCTGATGACATTGTTGTGCTTTTTTGAAGTGACAATGATGGGTTCTAAATTGTTGCCGATGTCTGCTTCTCCTTTCAGGGAGGAATTCACCTCCTCTATAAGAACTTGTACCGTATTGATTTTCTCACCTATTTCCGTTGTTACAGCAGTAAGTTGCTCACCCAGCATTGTGTCCAGCTTTCCGAGCTTTTCAGCCAACAACTCGTTAATATCTTGCACTAGAGCTTTTCTTAGTGTTTGCTTTTGTTCCTGTTCCATAGTCGAGGTAGAGCTTTCTTCCTCAGAGCCTTGAAAAACGTCCTCCGCTTTCTCTTGTAGTGTTTTCCCACATGTTTTAGGTCCTCTATGAGGTGGGGTGGGAAGGTTCCTTCTGTGGTGCCGTTTACTCATTTAAAGTACCGGAGTCGGGTCGATCTCTGATGACGTCACTTATGCGACAGCGGGCATCTGCTGGTAAGCATTTACTTCACTCCCGTTTTTTATTTTCGGGTGTTTTTGAGCGTTTTGCGGAGCGGAGCGAAATAGCGCACATCTTAGCTCTCCATAGCGCCACCGGAATATTTAAATAGTAGGCATTCTATCCATTTTCTGTCACATTGCCACACCTCCAGACACTTGAGATCCTTTCCACACTGCTCCCCTGAGGTGTAAGGAGTCACACCTGAACAGGTACTTTGGATCCGTCTTCACTCAGTAGGACAAAAAACAATATTCCTGATATAGTGGTGGCCAGAGGATCTGGGGTGGAGGAACTGAAAGAAATCCACATTCGGTGGGAAATGGAGTTGGGTAGACTGATGGGGCTGAAGGCTGATAAATCCCCAGGGCCTGATGGTCTGCATCCCAGGGTACTTAAGGAAGTGGCTCTAGAAATAGTGGATGCATTGATGATAATTTTCCAATGTTCTATGGACTCAGGATCAGTTCCTGTGAATTGAAGAGTAGCTAATGTTATTCCACTTTTTAAGAAAGGCGGGAGAGAGTAAACAGGGAATTATAGACCAGTTAGCCTGACATCAGTGGTGGGGAAATGCTGGAGTCAATTATAAAAGATGAAATAGCCGCACATTTGGATAGCAGTAACAGGTACGGTCCGAGTCAGCATGGATTTACAAAGGGGAAATCATGCTTGACTAATCTTCTGGAATTTTTTTAGGAAAATGGACAAGGGAGAACCAGTGGATGTATGGAGGCTGCTGTGAGATTGCAGGGTGACTTGGACAGGTTGGGGGAGTGGGCAGATGCATGGCAGATGAAGTTTAATGTGGATAAATGTGAGGTTATCCACCATGGTATAAAAAACAGTAAGGCAGATTACTATCTAAATGGCGTCAAGTTGGGAAAATGGGAAGTACAACGGGATCTGGGGGTCCTTTTTCATCAGTCTATGAAAGTACGCATGCAGGTACAACAGGCAGTGAAGAAAGCGAATGGCATATTGGCCTTTATAACAAGAGGAGTCGAGCATAGGAGCGAAGAGGTCCTTCTGCAGTTGTACAGGGTCCTAGTGAGAACACACCTGGAATATTGTGTGCAGTTTTGGTCCCCTAATTTGAGGAAGGATGTTCTTGCTATTGATGGAGTGCAGCGTTAATTCCCGGTTAATTCCAAGGTTAATTCCCAGGATGGCTGGACTGTCATATGTTGAGAGAATGGAGCGGCTGGGCTTGTGCACTCTGGAGTTTAGAAGGATGAGAGGGAATCTTATTGAAACATATAAGATTGTTAAGGGTTTGGACACGCTAGAGGCAGGAAATATTCCCGATGTTGGGGGAGTCCAGAACCAGGGGCCACAGTATAAGGATAAGGGGTAAGCCATTTAGAACGGAGACGAGGAAACACTTTTTCTCACAGAGAGTGGCGAGTCTGTGGAATTCTCTGCCTCAGAGGGCGGTGAAGGCAGGTTCTCTGGATGCTTTCAAGAAAGAGCTAGATAGGGCTCTTAAAAATAGCGGTGTCAGGGGATATGGGGAGAAGGCAGGAAAGGGGTACTGATTGGGGATGATCAGCCATGATCACATTGAATGATGGTGCTGGCTCGAAGGACCGAATGGCCTACTCTTGCACCTATTGTCTATTGTCTATTATTCTGCTCCCATAATCTATCACTTGGTATAAATACCTGAGATTCAAGATTCAAGATTTAAGAGAGTTTATTGTCATGTGTCTCAGATAGGACAATGAAATTCTTGCTTTGCTTCAGCACAACAGAATATAATAGGCATGAATACAGAACAGATCAGTGTGTCAATATACCATTATATAAATATATACACACATGAATAAATAAACAGATAAAGTGCAAATAAACAGATAATGGTTTATAATGTTCAGAGTTTTGTTTCAGTTGAGTTTAATAGCCTGATGGCTGTGGGGAAGTAGCTATTCCTGAACCTGGAAGTTGCAGTCTTCTGGCTCCTGTACCTTCTACCTGAAGGCAGTGGGGAGATGAATGTTTGGCCAGGATGGTGTGGGTCCTTGATGATGCTGTCAGCCTTTTTGAGGCAGCAACTGCGATAGATCCCCTCAATGGTAGGGAGGTCAGAGCCGATGATGGACTGGGCAGTGTTTACTACTTTTTGTAGTCTTTTCCGCTTCTGGGCGCTCAATTTCCAGAACCAAGCCACGATGCAACTGGTCAGCATGCTCTCTCCGGTGCACCTGTAGAAGTAAGAGAGAGTCCTCCTTGACATACCGACTCTCCGTAATCTTCTCAGGAAGTAGAGGCGCTGATGTGCTTTCTTTATAATTGCATCAGTGTTCACGGACCAGGAGAAATCTTCAGGAATATGTACGCCCAGGAATTTGAAGCTCTTGACCCTCTCCACCATCGACCCATTGATATAAACGGGACTGTGGGTCCCCATCCTACCCCTTCCAAAGTCCATAATCAGTTCCTTGGTTTTGTTGGTGTTGAGGGCCAGGTTACTGTGCTGGCACCATTTGGTCTGTCGGTCGATCTCTCTTCTATACTCTAACTCATCCCCATCAGTGATACGTCCCACAACAGTGGTGTCGTCAGCTAACTTAATGATGGAGATTGCACTATGACTGGCATCGCAATCATGAGTATAGAGTAAGTACTGCAGGGGACTGAGCACACAGCCTTGAGGGCTGCCGTGCTGATTGTTATCGAGGATGACACATTTCCACTAATACAGACAGACTGTGGTCTGTGGATGAGGAAGACGCGGATCCAATTGCAGAGGGATGCGCAGAGACCCAGATCTGAGAGCTTGGAGGGGATGATGTATTAAATGCCGAGCTGTAATCAATGAATAACAGCCTGACATATGAGTTTTAGTTGTGCAAGTGGTCCAGAGCGGAGTGGAGAGCCAGCGAGATCCCATCCACCGTTGATCTGTTGTGGCGGTAGGCAAACTGCATTGGGTCCAGGTTGTTGTTGAGGTAGGGGTGGATTTGCACCATGATCAACCTCTCAAGGCACTTCATCATCACTGACGTTAGCGCCACTGGTCGATAGTCGTTGAGGCACGTCACCTTGCTCTTCTTGGGGACCGGTATAATTGATGACCTTTTAAAGCAGGTGGGTACCTCAGACCTCAGAAGTGAGAGGTTGAAAATGTCCATAAAAACTCCAGCCAGTTGGTCCGCACAGGTTTTTAGAACACGACGAGGTAGAGTCACTGGGGATTGAGTTGAGGAATTGTAAAGGCAAGAAGACACTAATTGGTGTTATTCACAGACCTCCAAATAGTAGCCCGGATGTAGAGTGTAAGTTGCAGCAGGAGTTATAACTGGCATGTAACAAAGGTAATGCCACTGTGGTGATGGGGGATTTCAATATGCAGGTAGACTGGGAAAATCAGGTTGGTTCAGGACCCCAAGAAAGAGAGTTTGTAGAATGCCTCCAAGATGGATTCTTAGAGCAGCTTGTAATGGAGGTTGTCCAATGAACCAGATATGATAAGAGAACTCGAGGTAAAGGAACCGCTTGGAGGTAGTGATCATAGTATGATTAGTTTTAATCTGCAATTTGAGAAGGAGAACATTAAATCAGAAGTGGCAGTGATGCAGTTGAACAAAGGAGACTATGAAGGCATGAGAGGGGAGCTGGCCAAAGTGGACTGGAAAGGGATCCTAGCAGGAATGACGGTGGAACAGCAATAGCAGGAATTTCTGGGCATAATCCGGAAGATGCAGGATCATTTCATTCCAAAAAGGAAGAAAGATTCTAAGGGGAGTAGAAGGCAACTGTGGCTGACAAGAGAAGTTAGGGATAGAATAACACTAAAAGAAAAGATGTATAACACAGCAAAGAGTAGCCGGAAGCCAGAGGATTGGGAAACTTCCATAGGACAACAGAAGGAAACAAAACGGGCAGTACGGGCTGAAAAGATGAAGTATGAGGGGAAGCTGGCCAGGAATATAAAGAAGGTTGTCTAAAAATCATTTTAGTTTCTATTATGTTCTACATTTTTCTTAATTATCCTGTACATTGCTATGTGTGCAAAAGCTTATTTGATTTTACTTGCCAACAATTTTTTCATAACATCTTTTTGCTTTTCCAATCTCCTTCTTAATTTCTCACGTATTCTGTATTCCTCTCCATTTTCTGCCATATTGTATTTTTAATGTTTGGCAAAGATTTCCTTTTGCCTCATCCAGCCCCTCTGCACTATATTCCAGTGGGGTCAACATTTTGCAAATGTCCCCTTGTCTTTGTGGGAACATGTTCATTCCAAACTTATTGAATCTCCTTAAAAGTCCCCCATTTTTACTGCAATGACTTCAATTTAAAGTACTATATCTATTCTAATTGTGCTAAATCACTCTTGTGTTCAAATGTCTATTCTTATTTACCTTTTCCATATCAATGCTAAATCAAACTGAATTATGATCACTACTGCAAAAAATGCTCTCCCAGTAATATTCCTTCCACTTCCCCAATTCATATCTTAAACTAAAGATTTGTGTTTCCTTTCCCCCTGAACACCACCACTCCAACCCCAGATTTTGGGCTTGTGATATACAGGTCAAAATGGTCTCATGTTTAATTTAGAGATACTGCATGGAAACAGGCCATTGGGCCCTCCGAGTCCACACCGACCAGCGATCCCCGCACATTAATACTACTACCAAGGACACACGCGGAACAATTTACTATTATACCAAGTCAATTAGCCTACAAACCTGTATGTCTTTGGTGTGTGGGAGGAAATTGATGCTCCTGGAGAATATCCATGCTAATCACGGTTAGATAGTACAAACCCCATACTGACAAGCACCCGTGGTCAGGATCGAACCCGGGTCTCTGGTGCTGTAAAGCAGCAAATTTACCGCTGTGCCACCGTGCTGCCTGTGACTGCGTTCTGGTTAATGTTAGGATAATTGTAATCATCCATTATTATTGCCCTAGTGCTCTTGCATCTGCCAGAAATATGTTGCCAGATTTGTACTTCTTATTCCTCAACTGTTTGGAGATCTTCTTTACATTCCTAAAAGTGTGATTAACCTTATTGTTCCTTGCTTCAACACACTATCAGGATGACTTTCAATTAATCTCTGACGTGACAATGGAAGCAAAAATACAGATTCCCAGGCATTACTTTTATAATGCATGACAGTGTTATACTATGGATCTGTAGTCTTTTATTACATATGCTGCAATTAAAATATGTATTGTGACAAAGTCGATATAGGAAATTGTTGTTAAAAAACAAAAAGGATTCAGGAACAGAGGTTTCTATTTAGTCCTACTGTTTGCTACTCATCAACACAATGACTATACATCACCATTTCATTATTGAAATTTTCAGTTGGCCTGGAAACCTTGGGTTTCTTGGTAAATTAGTTTAGTATTCAGGAATAAAAATACAATTTCATTCCTAAATGCCCTGGTTCTAATTTTTGAGATTACATTCTTTTGGTCTTAATTCCACTTGAAGAGGAGATAATTTATCCTTATCTACCAAACGGTTTCAACCCAAAATGTTGCCTAATTCCTTCACTCCATAGATGCTGCCTCACCTGCTGAGTTTCTCCAGCATTTTTGTCTACCTTCGATTTTCGAGCATCTGCAGTTCATAGAACATAGAACATAGAAAATAGATGCAGGAGTAGGCCATTTGGCCCTTCGAGCCTGCACCGCCATTCAATGTGATCATGGCTGATCATCCAACTCAGTATCCCGTACCTGCCTTCTCTCCATACCCCCTGATCCCTTTAGCCACAAGTGCCACATCTAACGCCCTCTTAAATATAGCCAATGAACTGGCCTCAACTACCTTCTGTGGCAGAGAATTCCAGAGACTCACCACCCTCTGTGTAAAGAATGTTTTCCTCATTTCGGTCCTAAAGGAATTCCCCCTTATCCTTAGACTGTGACCCCTTGTTCTGGACTCCAACATCGGGAACAATCTTCCAGCATCTAGCTTGTCCAACCCCCTAAGAATTTTGTAAGGTTCTATAAGATCCCCCCTCAATCTTCTAAATTCCATCGAGTACAAGCCGAGTCTATCCAATCTTTCCTCATATGAAAGTCCTGACATCCCAGTTCCTTCTTAAACACATAATCATTTGATTATTTTGAACATGATTCTTATTATATTTCTTCTGTATATCTATCTATATTACTAAAAATAAGATCTTGACCGCTTTTGATGCACTGCGATTTGATTTCCGACAGAACGCCGCCACTTATGGCCGTCATTTTTGGCCACCTCGCTCAGAGTCCCCCTCCGCCAGACAGGACCAGAGGATTTTTCCCATTGATTAAAAATCTGAGAGATATTAATGGTTTTTTTTTAATTACCATTCTCTCTGCTACCCCTGCTGGTGGGAGGGGGGAGGAACTATAAAACCTGGAACTGGTGTGCCTGACTCAGTCTCTGCAAGATGGAGGAAGCCAGAGGGTCACGTCTCTCTGAATAACACTGAACACATGTCTACTCAACTGTGAATGCCCTTAATGTGGTTTGAAAATGAAAATATGGTTGGTTTGAAGGAAAAAGGCACTGCAACTGGTTGTTTGGGGGTTTTGGGTTGAAGTAAAAAGCACTGCATGCAAATGGTTGTTTGGGGGATTTGGGTTGAAGTAAAAAGGCACTGCATGCAAATGGTTGTTTGGAGGTTTTGGGTTGAAGTAAAAAGGCACTGCATGCAAATGGTTGTTTGGGGGGTTTGGGTTGGAGTAAAAAGGCACTGCATGCAAATGGTTGTTTGGGGGGTTTGGGTTGAAGTAAAAAGGCACTGCATGCAAATGGTTGTTTGTGGGATTTGGGTTGAAGTAAAAAGGCACTGCATGCAAATGGTTGTTTGTGGGGTTTGGGTTGAAGTAAAAAGGCACTGCATGCAAATGGTTGTTTGGGGGATTTGGGTTGAAGTGAAAAGGAACTGCATGCAAGTGGTTGTTTGGGGGGTTTGGGTTGAAGTAAAAAGGCACTGCATGCAAATGGTTGTTTGTGGGATTTGGGTTGAAGTAAAAAGGCACTGCATGCAAATGGTTGTTTGTGGGGTTTGGGTTGAAGTAAAAAGGCACTGCATGCAAATGGTTGTTTGGGGGGAATTGGGTTGAAGTGAAAAGGCACTACAAAGGGTTGCTTGGGGGTTTTGGGTTGAAGTGAAAAGGCACTACAGATGATTGTTTGTCTAAACTTGACAACTTCCTGTTTGCACTATATTGATTTTAGATAAAATGCTACCACTTATGGCTGTGATCTTTGGCCATCTTACCCAGCCCCCCCCCCCCTGCTCATCAGGTGCAAAGAATTCATCCCATCAATGAAAAACAAAAGTGTTTAAAAAATGTTGAGAATCTCTCTCCTGTCAATCATGCCATGAAGGCCACACCTTTTCTGGTGGGAGGGATTATAAAACCCAGAAGTGTGGGTGTGGCTCAGTCTCTGCATGTTGGGGAAGGAGAGGTCACGACTCTGTCTAAATCAAATGAACTGTGAGTGTGGTGTTTTGTGTGGTTTTATGATGGTTTTACCCTGCTTGTAATAGTATGAAACTGCATTTGAATGTGGTGTCGGCGCACCCTGCATGAAATGGTATGAAACTGCACTTGAATTTGGTGGCCTTGCACCCTGCTTGAAGTGGTTGGAAACTGAACCTGAATTTGGTGGCCTTGCACCCTGCTTGAAGTGGTATGAAACTGCACATGAATTTTGTGGCCTTGCATCCTGCTCGAAGAGGTAAAAAACTGCACTTGAATTTGGTGGTCTTGCACCCAGCTTGAAATGGTAGGAAAATGGTTTTGAATTTGGTGACCTTTGGTGGAATTTTAAGGAATAGCTGTGAGTTAACTGCCAGCCCACTAGCCGTGAGTGAGCTGCCATCACATCAAGCTTGAGGGACTGAGCTGCCACCCCAAGAAGCCAACAACACCCATACCAGTGCTCCAGAACCCCCCCCCCCCCCCCCCCCCCCCCCACACTGGCCACCAATATTGGAATTGGTGGAGAGGTGGAATATTGCGTCGGGGGACCAGCCCTCCGGTGTGAAGATGGGACCCAAGATCGTCTGTGTGCGATCTCAAGGAATTATGTCAAAATGGTACACAATATCAAAACAATGTTGCACCACGTTAGTCACCATTGACCTGTGGTTGTTTGTATCACGCTTTATTCAGATTGATGTTATATTTTACAAGTTATCACATTTCTTAATTTACTAAATCCACTTTGATAATCACTTCAACACTTCAGTGCTGGCAGTTGCAGCTGTGATGTCACAATAGAATCTCACAGTCTTCCACCCAACATTTGCAAAAATGTTGCCATCATTGAATACTTAGTTGTGGTCCTGGCAGCAATTGATTGAACGGGAGTGGGAGGGGCCAGGGGAAGTGAAATTTGAATTGGAAGTGTTGGGGGATGCAGGGGAAGTGCAATTTGAC
This sequence comes from Raja brachyura, assembly GCA_963514005.1. The sequence continues at coordinate 65,016,384 of OY740781.1, read as the reverse complement.
TTTTTTTAAGTCCAGTGCCGGGGGAGTGGTGGAATCTTAAGTTGGGGAACGGGTTCCATTGGGGGACCAGGCCTCCCATTGGGCCTATGGGTGAGTGGTGGAATATTACTTTGGCGGAATGTGTGAGTGGTGGAAATGGGTTGTGTTGGAGGAATGGGTGAGTGGGGAAATATTCCATTGGGGGAACGGGGCCCAATGGGTCCCACTTGATCTAGTATATTACTAAAAGTCTCATCTTGTTTGAACGTCTGTCTGTGTGCATGCGATCTCAAGGAACTATGCCAACCGATGCCAAAACTGTACACAATAGCACGAACATTTTTGCATTATTCACCTTTGTTCTGTGGTCAAGTATCCTTCAGGTTTTATGTTATACTAGACTAAGTGGGACCCGTTGGGTCCCAGCATCACACAGGTCCCCCGACGCAATATTCCACCTCTCCACCAGTTCCAATATTGGTGGCCAGTAGGGGTGGGGGGCTTTCTGGAGTGCTAGTATGCGTGTTTTGTGCTGAAGGGAATGGTTTCCAGAGGGCTAGTATGGACATTGTGGGTCAAATGGATTCTTGGGCTGGAGGCGCAGTCACTCAAACCTGTTGTGCTGGCAGCTCACTTACTCACAGCTGGTGGGCTGGCAGTTGACTCATGGCTATTCCTTGAAATTCCATTTCAAGCAGGTTGCAAGGCCACTAAAGACAGCGAGTCATGACCTCTCCCTCCTCCACCTTGCAGAGACTGAGCCACACCCACACTTTTGGGTTTTATAGTCCCCCCCCCCCACCAGAAAGGGAGTGGCCTTCATGCCGTGATTGACAGGAGAGAGAATCTCAACATTTGTTAAACACTAATAACTCTTTTACTTTTCATCGAAGGGAAAAATCCTCAGCACCTGATGAGCGGAGGGGGACTCTAAGTATGATGGCCAAAAATCACAGCCGTTCATGGTAGCGATTATTCTAAAATCAATATAAAACACAAACAGGAAGTGGTCAAGATTAGACTTTTAATTATATAGAAGGCAAGGCAAATTTAATTAGGCAAGGCAACTTTAATTAGGCAACGCAGCTTTAGCATTTCCAAACCAAAGGCAACATAGCTTTAGCATTTCCCAACCAAAGGCAACATAGCTTTAGCATTTCCCAACCAAAGGCAATGCAGCTTCAGCATTTTCCAACCAAAGGCAACACAGCTTTAGCATTTCCAAACCAAAGGCAACTCAGTTTTGGCATTTCCAAACCAAAGGCAACACAGCTTTGGCATTTCCAAACCAAAGGCAACACAGCTTTGGCATTTCAAAACCAAAGGCAACACAGCTTTAGCATTTCCAAACTATATTTTCAGACCACATTAAGGGCACTGACAGATCGGTAAAACCACTCACATTTTAGTTGACATGTGTTCTAAACTCAGATCACAGTGCAGACTGAGAGATGTGACCTTCTCGCTCCCCCATCTTGCAGAGACTGACTGAGGCACTCAACACTTCCGGGTTTTATAGTCCCTCCGGAAGAGGCGTGGCCTTCAGGAGAGCGAATCACAACATTTTTTAAACACTAATAACTCTTTTATTTTTCATCGATGGGAAAAATCCTCTTGTCCTGCGTAGCGCAGGGGGACTCTGAGTAGGATGGCCAAAAATCACAGCCATAAGTGGCAGCATTTTTTTCTAAAATCAATATACATAACACCGGGAAGTGGTCAAGATCAGACTTTTAGTAATATAGATTTAAAATATTATTGACTTTTTTCGATTTACAAAACCCCAATTTGTGAACAATTTTTTTCCCTGTGCATACAACTTGGGCTAGATCACATCTCTGGAAATTACAACTGGAAATGAGAACATGGTTAGTATCAAGTGCTGATCAATCACATAGCCCAACTTGGAGAAATCCCCCCCAAACCGAGTATTGAAGGTGGATGCCAGTTCTGGAAGGACGAGTCCAGTATGTAGCCATTTTGTAGTCATGCAGCCATTTTGGATCGCATTGGTTTTTATCAGATATCTGAAGGCCGACCGTTAAAACCTGCAGTAATTTGCTTGGTTTAATATTTCAGTTAACTGGTACCAGAAGTTGAAAAAAAATCACCATATTTATGTCATGTATTACAAGCAATTGAAGTTCAACTTGATGAGCTGACAAATGAAGTAATTGCATTTAACAATAATGATCTTAAATACATGGTGAGAATCTTAATGGTTAACAATCCTAACAGCTGCACGTATAAATGCATGTCTGTGTGATTGCACGATCCTCATGTGCATGTGTGATTTGTGTGTGTGTGTGAGACGTGCAGAGCTCCTGTTTTTAGCAAAAGTACAAATAAAATTGAAAGGCATGATGCTAAAATATCCCATCACTGCATTTTCTATTTACTGCTTACTTCCTCTCAGGTGGCACTTGTTTGAACTGGTTTATAATTAGATTGTTTATTATAGCGTGCAATTTGTGGAGATGTGGCACTTGGGCATATCTTGGTGATGGTGAGTAATTTACTCTGATCCAATTTCTGCAGCAAGATCTGCTTTAGACTATTCACCAGTTAGTCTGATGCTCTGAAGCAGGAAATTTGTTCACTGTAATTTAAATAAACGCTGTACACTTCCTGCTCATTTCAGTAGGAGATCAATACTCAATGTGTGTTCTGGATCGTTAATTTGATACTCACTGTTTGAACAGACTCGGAACTGTCCTCAGTATTAACTTTCATAAACCCATTTAGTTCGGTCATCCTGACCTAAACTAACTTAAGTGAGATACTCTTTGCAGAATGGAAACCATGAACATAATTTAATGCAATCTCGAGTTCACAGGTAGATGATTTAGCTGGTTGACACAAAGTACTGGATGTGGGTGAGGGGTGTAGAGAAGTCACAACATTTGATGTCACACCAGCAGTTGGAAAATAAATAATCCAGAGAGGGTAGAGTGAGGGGAGTGAAGAGGATAGCCTGAAGAAGGATCCTGACCTGAAGTATTCACGTTCTCCAGATATACTTCTGGACCCGTTATTCCAGCACTTTGTGTCCTTTTAGATGATTTAGCTGCTGTTTACAAGTTCGCTGACTACCAGTTCATCTGTTAATAAGCCTTTTGATGGGGACTGAATATTTAACATGACTTAAACATTGCTCTGCTTCACAATCTGTTGCAGAAATCTGAATGCCATTGGATTTTTATATCAGTAAACATTTTAACAGCATGATGCCAAAGTGTTCAACATAAATTGGGAGGCTAAATAATCCTTTGAGACTTAGCAGTTTTAGCTAAAGAATGTATGGAACATGCAGCTAAGGAATGCGGTGAAGATTAATTGTCTGGGAAAGAATTATGAGTATTTGATAAAAGATTATGAGAAGTGTCATGGTGTAGGATCCAGCCAGGTGAACACAATTGTCATTTCCAGGAGATAGACACAAAATGGTGGAGTAACTCAGCAAGACAGGCAGCATCTTTGGAGAGAAAGAATGGGTGATGTTTCGAGTCCAGTCCTGTTTGCCTTTGTCATCTGCAGTATTCTGTGGTAAAGAATGTGTCGGTGGGCGGCGCGACTCTCGTCGCAGCGGCCTCTGCAGTCCGTCTGTCTTTTTTTAATTTTTTGTCGCGTTTGTGTTGTTAGTTTAGTGTTTTTTTTAGCTGGATATGGGTGGGGGGCGGGGTGGGGAAACTTTTAAAATCTTTTCCCTGTACGGAGGACCCGACCTTTTCTCTGTCGGGTCTCCGTTGCCATTGGGGCCTAGCACCGTAAAGCGGCCTCCAACCAGACCTGGGGCTCCAGTCGCGGAGCTGCGGGCTACTTACCATCGTGGAGCTGGCCGAGTTCGGAACGGGAGGAGCTGTGGTGGCGCGCTGCTGCTGCCCGACCCCGGAGATTCGGAGGCTCCAGCTGCAGGCCGGTGGACTGTCACACCGGTAGCTCACGGGTCCCTGGTGGGAGACCGCTTTTCGGAGCTCCCGCGGCAGCAACTTCTCCCGCCCGAGTTGCGGGGTTGAAGACGACCTGGAGCGGGGCCTTACATCACCCGGCGCGGCTCTAATGGCCACGGGACTTGCTAGGGCCCGCCGGGGGCTCCAACATCAAGACCCGGAGCGGGGCCTTGCATCGCCCAGCGCGGCATGAATGGCCGCGGGACTTATACTATCACCCGCCGGGGGCTTTGACTCTGACCGGGAGAAGAATGGGGAGTGCAGGGGAGAGATAAGACTTTGCCTTCCATCACAGTGAGGAGGATATTCACTGTGATGGATGTTTGTGTAAAATGTGTTGTGTCTTGGTTTTTTTTTTCTTCTTGTATGTATGACTGCAGAAACGAAATTTCGTTTGAACCTCAATGAGGTTCAAATGACAATAAATGGTACTGTATTGTAAAGATGAAGTGTGCTGCTGGTGACAGAAATGAAGTAAGTCTAAATTGCCAATATAATAGTTTTGTAAACCTTCAACAGGAAAGGAATTTAGTAATTTGCTTTGCTCGCCATCTATTCTCCCAAAATCAAAATGTCTGAAATTTATTGAATAGCGCTTTAAAAAAATGTAGCCCAAAACTATTATGTAAACCTTTGTTCAGAGAAAAATTCCAGCAGTTCAGGCTTTAAAAGTACTCCAACAATAAATCATGACATTTAATGTTACAGGAATGCTGCTGTGAGACATGCGACATTTGGTTAGGTCTTATCAATGCTTTCTGAAGTTAAAAGAGAAAAATTGTTGAGAAGCAGAAAAGCAGAATTAGGCCATTCGGCCCATCAAGTCTGCCATTCAATCAAGGCTGATCTATCTCTCCCTCCTAATGCCTTCTCCCCATAACGACCGATACCCATACTAATCAAGAATCTATCTATCTCTGCCTTAAAAATGACAGAGTGACATGGTGGCCAGAGCTGTTACCTCACAGTGACCCAGGTTCGATCCAGACATCAGGTGTTGTCTGTTTGGAGTTTGCAAATTCTTGCTGTGGGTTTCCTCTGGGTGCTCCGGTTACCTCCCGCATCCCAAAGATGTGCAGGTTTGCAAGGTTAATTGGCTTCTGTAAATGGCCCCTTAGATGCAGGGAGTGGATGCAAAAATGCAAAGAAGCAGTGTGAACAGGTGATGTTCCACATGGACTTAGTGGGCTGAAGGCCCCGTTTCCATGCTGTATATTAAAATTTGAAAATGTGTATGTTTTTAACTGGGTGCTATGTCTTGTAATAGTAAGAATGCTTGCATGGTTACTCTCTTATGTATATGGTCTCAATACATAACTTCAACAACAGGTTTAGTTTAGTTTTGTTTAGAGATACTGCGCGGAAAAGGCCCTTTGGCCCACTGGGTCCGCGCCGACCAGCGGTCCCCTCACTTTAACACTATCATATAACCATATAACCATATAACAATTACAGCACGGAAACGGGTCATCTCGGCCCTTCAAGTCCATGCCGAACAACTTTTTTCCTTTAGTCCCACCTGCCTGCACTCATACCATAACCCTCCATACCCTTCTCATCCATATGCCTATCCAATTTATTTTTAAATGATACCAACGAACCTGCCGCCACCACTTTCACTGGCTCATTCCACACAGCCACCACTCTCTGAGTAAAGAAGTTCCCCCTCATGTTACCCCTAAACTTCTGTCCCTTAATTCTCATGTCATGTCCCCTTGTTTGAATCTTCCCTATTCTCATAGGGAAAAGCTTGTCCACGTCAACTCTGTCTATCCCTCTCATCATTTTAAAGACCTCTATCAAGTCCCCCCTTAACCTTCTGCGCTCCAGAGAATAAAGACCTAACTTATTCAACCTATCTCTGTAACTTAGCTGTTGAAACCCAGGCAACATTCTAGTAAATCTCCTCTGTACCCTCTCTATTTTGTTGACATCCTTCCTATAATTGGGCGACCAAAATTGTACACCATACTCCAGATTTGGTCTCACCAATGCCTTGTACAATTTTAACATTACATCCCATCTTCTATACTCTGATTTATTTTCTATGCTCTGATTTATAAAGGCTAGCATACCAAAAGCTTTCTTTACCACCCTATCTATATGAGATTCCACCTTCAAGGAACTATGCACGGTTATTCCCAGATCCCTCTGTTCAACTGTATTCTTCAATTCCCTACCGTTTACCATGTACGTCCTATTTTGATTTGTCCTGCCAAGGTGTAGCACCTCACATTTATCAGCATTAAACTCCATCTGCCATCTTTCAGCCCATTTTTCCAACTGGCCTAAATCACTCTGTAGACTTTGGAAATCCTCTTCATTATCCACAACACCCCCTATCTTGGTATCATCTGCATACTTACTAATCCAATTTACCACCCCTTCATCCAGATCATTGATGTACATGACAAACAACAAAGGACCCAACACAGATCCCTGAGGCACCCCACTAGTTACCTGCCTCCAACCCGACAAACAGCCATCCACCATTACCCTCTGGCTTCTTCCATTCAGCCACTGTTGAATCCATCTTGCTATTCCTGCATTTATACCCAACAGTAGAACCTTCTTAACCAACCTTCCATGAGGAACCTTGTCAAAGGCCTTACTGAAGTCCATATAGACAACATCCACTGCTTTACCCTCGTCAATTTCCCTAGTAACCTCTTCAAAAAATTCAAGAAGATTAGTCAAACATGACCTTCCAGGCATAAATCCATGTTGACTGTTCCTAATTAGACCCTCTTTATCCAGATACTTATATATATTATCTCTAAGTATCTTTTCGATTAATTTGCCCACCACTGAAGTCAAACTAACCGGTCTATAATTGCTAGGTTTACTTTTAGAACCCTTTTTAAACAATGGAATAACATGTGCAGTACGCCAATCCTCGGGGACTATTCCCGTTTCTAATGACATTTGAAATATTTCTGTCATAGCCCCTGCTATTTCTACACTAACTTCCCTCAATGTCCTAGGGAATATCCTGTCAGGACCTGGAGACTTATCCACTTTTATATTTTTCAAAAGTGTCAGTACTTCTTTTACTTTGAAACTCATAGTATCCATTGCTACTCTACTAATTTCCCTTACCTCACATAATTCAATATCCTTCTCCTTGGTGAATACCGAAGAAAAGAAATTGTTCAATATCTCCCAACTCTTTTGGTGGTAGAGTTGCTGCCTTACAGCGCTTGCAGCCTCAGAGACCCGAGTTCCATCCCGACTACTGGTGCTGTCTGGATGTGCGTGGGTTTTCTGGTTTCCTCTCACACTCCAAAATCGTAGGTTAATTGGCTTGGTTAAGTTGTAAATTGTCCCTTGTGTAGGATAGTGCTAGTGTGCGGGGATCGCTGGTCGACATGGACTTGGTAGGCCTGTATTTTTGTCTTGCCTTATTCCATTTTGTAGCCCAATTCTACACTTACCTTTATTTCCACTACTAAAGGAAAAAGGAGTCCAGACTGGGAAATTCCATTATCTGCGACAAGCTCTAATATTTAAAACCAGTATCTGACTGTATGGACAGCTTCCCACTAATTGGCCGCTTAGCAGCTTCTCACAGGGTGAGCTTTTAGGTGAGTAATTGTATTCTTTGGGCATTGATTCCAGCAGTCATTAGGGAGCATGTCTGGATGAAAATCATGACATCAAAAGAATGATTCCTTCTGCGGGAATCAGGTGGTCACGGAGTTTTTTGTCCAACCATGTTTTGTCTCCATGTTTCTATTAATTTCTAAGTTTGTCAAAGTGAAGAAGTCACCTCTCTCCTTGACTCTACCTAAAGTATATACTTTTGATGAAATTATACCAGTGGAAGATATTCCCATAAAAAAACATTTTTCAAATAATACTGCACCAATTCCCTTTCCACCCTCTGCACAATGAACTATTAAAATGGTGAAGTTAGATACAGGGTGATATGGGGTTATGTTGAGAAGGCAGGAGAATCGGGTTGAGAGGGAAAGATAGATCAACCATGATTGAATGGCAGAGTAGACTTGATGGTTGAATTCTGCTCCTATAACTTATGAACTTATAGTTCATAGAATTGTGGGGAGCTGGGAGAGATGAGGAGCTGAGTCCTGGGTTTGAAGAGCTATGATCATACTGAATGACTAAGCAGGTCAGGCAGCATCTGCAAATAAACAAAAATAGTAATTTTTTTAATTCAATCGTGTTTCGGTGGTGACGTCACTATACTGCAAGGAAACACGAGCAGGAGTAAGTTACTCAAGCCCTCAATCCTGTCCTGCTGCTCAATATGGTTATGGCTGTTCTACCCCAAGCCTCAATAGTTCTTCCCTGCAAAGTAAAATCATTCTGTCTTTAAAAGCGATTAGCAAGTTTAGATTTAGTACAGCTGAGATTTCAATAATCATGCTACTATTACTAATAATAATGGTTCAAGTTTTTTTACCTTGCAATGGAAAAATATTGCTTCTGAAACAACATTTCAATTCAGGCTGAATAAAGAATAGATGTGTTTTTTTCCATCTTACATAATTAACTATTCAATCCTCCAAGAGTCTAATTCAATAGCAGGTCTGGGGATGTGCATACTAAAAATAAAATTGTATTGTACGATCTGCTGCATCGCAATGGTATGAACAGAAGGCTTCAGCAACAGTCATTTTTCGCACATTTACACATTTGCTGGTTATGCTTCAATGCAACCTCCTTTCTGCTCTGGTGCTTCCAAATATTTATAAAAGGAACAAAAATGACTGTCTTTTCTTTCCTCCTTTACGCATGTCCTTTTTCCTTCAGATCATACTGTGTATATTTTCAGAGGGAACAGGATATCGCAAGGAAGAGGATGATATGAATACACATGGGAACATGTGAATGAGCAGAGGAAGTGGGTCACCCAACCCCTCAAGCATGTCACTTAATGAGAACATGGTTAATCTGACTGTAACCTCAACTCAACATATTCATGGTATACTTTCACCCCTTTGCCTTCAAGAATCTATCCACCTCTACCTAAAAATATTCAAAGACGTGGCTTCCATTGCCATTTGAGGACCAACTGTTTACGGATGATCAGGCCATAAGTTCCAAATGGCCTACTACTTTCTATTTTATATATTTCTAGGTTTCTATGTTTCTAAGTTTGATTTGATAATGAAGCAAAAAACAAATTGCTGATGGAACTTAGAGGGTCAGGCAGCATCTATGGAGGGAAATGGACAGTCGATATTTTGTGTTGACTGATCAGATGCCGAACTGGACGAGGCAGAGTCCCTTGTTCCGCAGTATCCAAAATGCACAGAGTTTTTTGTGCCACCTTATTGTTGACGGTATTGTAATATGCTTAACATCAGATGACTCAGCGAAGCTCCATTAAGATTTTATGTATTGGAGGCAAGCTTTTATAACTTGAGTAAATTTTGCTGTACTACCACTTTTGGCTCTTGTGAACTACTCTCCACAAATGAGGTTGCAAAATGTATAGGAAGGAATGGCAGATACTGGTTTAAACCAAAGATAGCCACAAAAAGTTTCAGTAACTCAGTGGAACAGACGTCTGAAGAAGGGTCTCGACCCAAAACGTCACCCATTCCTTCCCTCCAGAGATGCTGCCTGGCCCGCTTAGTTACTCCAGGTTTTTGGGCCTATCATAAGGTTACAAAATGTTTTGCTGCGGACTTGCAACTTTACAGCACAGAAACAGGCCCTTCGGCCCACAATGTCTGTGCCAACCATGATGTCAAATTAAATAATGAAAAGTGTTCAGTTTTTTATAAAGGGAAAGAGAGATGAAATACTCAAGTTGTATTGTACCATTTAATGATTCTGGTCGCAAAGGACTTCATTCTCTTTTCTCTTGCAGGTAATGAGCAAATTTGTAATGCTAGTTATGTGCTGCGATCACAGTTAACAGCAGGTGGAGGGAGTTTAATATGCTCTCATGATGCAATGGAGGGTTAGTGTTAATTATGATACACTCATTTTGAAGTCATCCAAATTAATCCAGAAAACCTTCAGCATCTTTCACAAACCTGTAACTGCCTGCGCTGTTGTCAGTTGAAACAAAGAACTTCAGATTTAGTTTTTTTTATTGTTGTCACATGTATCAAGGTACAGTGAAAAGCTTTCTATTGCATGCTATCCAGTCAGCATAAAGATTATATATGATTACAATTAAGCCGTGTACAGATACATGATAACACATATAATGTTTAGTGCAAGTTAAAGTCCAGTGAAGTCCAATTAAAGATAGCTCTAAGTCTCCAATGTGGCAGATGGGAGATCAGGACTCCACACTATTTGGCAAATGGACAGTTCAGTTGCCTGGTAACAGCTGAGAAGAAATTGTCCCTGAATCTGGCGGTATGTGTTTTCAAACTTCCGTACCTCTTGCCTGAGGGGAGAAGAGGGATTGACTGGGATGAGACTGGTCCTTGATCACGCTAGTGGCCTTGCCGAGACAGCATGAAAGATAGATGGAGTCCATGGGAGGAAAGTTGGTTTGCCTGATGGTCTGGGCTACGTCCAAACCTCTGCAAATTCTTGCGGTTTTGGATGGAGCTGTTCCCAAACCAAGTTGTGATGCATCCTGATAAAATGCTTCCAACGGCGCATCTGTAGAAGTTGGGGAGGGTTGTTGGGAACATGCCAAACTTCCTAAGCCTTCTAAGGAAGTACAGGCATTGGTGTACTTTCATAGCCATTGCTTCGATATGACTGATCCAGGACCAATTATTGGTGATATTTATTCCTAAAACCTTGATGATTTCATCCATCTCAACTTCAACGCCATCATTGTATACATAGAAACATAGAAATTAGGTGCAGGAGTAGGCCATTCGGCCCTTCGAGCCTACACCGCCATTCAATATGATCATGGCTGATCATCCAACTCAGTATACTAGGCCGCTTCACTTCCTGCAGTCAATCATAATCTCCTTTGGCTTGCTGTCAATGCGGGAGAGGTTGTTGTCTTAGCACCAGGATATGAGGTTCTCAAACTCCTACCTGTACTCTGTTTCAACATTATTTAATATCCGGCCCACTACGGCAGTGCCATCTGAGGATTTGTAAATTGAGTTAGATTGGTATTTGGGTGCACATTCAGGAATGTATAAGGAATATAGAAGGGGGTGAGAACGCATCCTTGCGGGGGCGCTCCAGTGTTGAGCATTATCGTAGAGGATGATTTGTTACCTAACATCACGGATTATATTCTGTTGATCAAGAGGTCAAGGATCCAATTGCAGTGAGAGTCCTGACTCCATGTCCCATGAGTTTGGAGATGATCTTCGGGGGAATAATGGGTGCAGCTTGGATGGGATAATGCAGATGCTGGTTTACAAAAGAAAACACAAAATTCTGGAGTAACTTAGCAGGATAGGCAGTAACTTTAGAGAACATGGATAGGTGATGTTTTCGGGATCCGTCTTCGTGGAGATGCTGGATAGGCTAGGACTTTGGTATTTTGGAACATAGGAAACTGGGGTTGACCTTATTAAGTTGTACCAGATCATGAGAGACATAGATAATGTGAATGTTTAATTATTTGTCCCCAGTGTAGATTCTAAACCTGGAAGAATCTGAAGAAGGGACCCACAACGTCACCTTTCCATTTTGTCTGAAGATAATGCCTCACCCGTTGTGTTACTCCAGCACTGAGTTTTCTCTGGACTGTTCATAACATTAAAAAGTTGGTATCTTGTTCAAAACCTTTTGGTGGCAAAGTTCTCCAACAAGTTAGGTTATGAAAGATTTCTCTCACCATTCTCCTCAATCTCATTTTTCAAATGATCTCCCCCCGCCTCCCCCATAATGCTGTTCTGCAGAAAGAAACACACACACAAAGTGCTGGAGTAACTCAACATGTCAGGCTGCATCTCTGGAGTGCATGAGTAGGTGTCTTTTCGGATATGGAGAAGAGTCCCGACCCGAAACATCACCCATTCATGTCCTCCAGAGGTGCCGCCTGACATGCTGCATTCCTGAATGACTACTGAACATGACTCTGTAATGCTGAGCTATGCTCTCCATGCGCAGCATATACTGGGAAGCCGAGCACTCACACTGACCACCCAATGGTATCCCAAAGTCTCCCTTCCAATGTAAGATCTGACTAGCTGCCAATGTTTATTGACCACAGACCTGCTCACCAGTTGGAGGGGGGGAATAGAAAATGCAATAGCCTTTAATCGTTTTTCCTTCTGTAATGTCCCTTTCTCTGATGATAAGTGCAGTGGAAACTTAACCCGTTGGGATCTTTCTTCAACGTGGGAAACAAATTCACTTTCTGATGCCGAAACAAAATCATTTTATGTTTTGACAATCTATCTTGAGATAAATATTTCATGAATATAATTTGGATCAATTATCTTTAAAATGCTTTTAACAATAGTAAATTATATAGTTGTATAATGCACATGTGCTCTGGAGAATATGATAACTTCCCGACTGAAATGCCTGCTAATGGGCTTTGATGCTTCTGTACTATTTGTAGTTTTCACTGAAACATACAATGGTTGGCCCTTCTTTCATTGTCTGATCAATTACTTCAGAGTAATCACGTGATGTACTTCAAAGCCCAACACTGAATAACATGCAAATCAATAGCTGAAGCGACACTTCATATCACCACAACGCCGAATGTGTGCAAATATCAAGAATCAATTTTCTTAAATGGCTAAATCAGTAGCGAGTGTGAGAACAATTGCAAGAGCAAGCTTACAACAGCCATCAAGGTAGTGTTGGTGATTCTGATCTGTCTTTAATTAATATTAATATCATCAGGAATTTTGAGGACAGCGAGCAACCACTTCTCTGGAGAGTCGCATGGCACATACTTGTATACCGAATCACGTAAAATGTGCACGTGTATCATAGAGCTAGTGGTCACACCCTTTCACTGTCTTGTATACCTAGCATTGACCAGACAGAAATTGTTAACTTGATCCTGCTGTTTGAAAATATAACATAGAGGAACATTGCACTGAAACAAGCATTTCAGCCCCCAATCACCATGCTGAACATGATGCCACGATAAACAAATCTCATCTGCCTGCACATGATCCACATTGCTCCGTTCCTAGCTCATCCATGTGCTTACCTAAAAACCTCTTGAACAACAATATCATATCTACCTTCACCATCCTGACAGTGCATTCCAAGCACCCACCACCCTCAAAGAATGCTCCACGCATCTCCTTTAAGCTTTATTCCTCCCACTTAAAGCTATGGCCTGTAGTCTTTTACATTGTCATCCTGGGAAAAAGGTTCTGATTGTCTACCCTATCTGTGGCTCTAATAATTTTATATACTTCTATCAGGTCTCTTCAAAAGTTCTGGTGTTCCAGAGAAACCAATACAAGTTTGTCCAACCTCCACTTATAGCTAATTTGAAAACTAGACTGGAAAAAATACACTAGAGAAAGGGACGAATAAGTTGATAGAAACATAGAAAGATAGAAAATAGGTGCAGGAGTAGGCCATTCGGCCCTTCGAGCCTGCACTGCCATCAATATAATCATGGCTGATCATCCAACTCAGTATCCTGTACCTGCCTTCTCTCCATACCCCTGATCCCTTTAGCCAGAAGGGCCACATCCAACTCCCTCTTAATTATAGCCAATGAACTGGCCTCAACTACCTTCTGTGGCAGAGAATTCCAGAGACTCACCACTCTCTGTGTGAAAAATGATTTCCTCATCTCGGTCCTAAAGGAATTCCCCCTTATCCTTAGACTGTGACCCCTTGTCCTGGACCTCCCCAACATTGGGAACAATCTTCCTGCATCTAGCCTGTCCAACCCCTTAAGAATTTTGTAAGTTTCTATAAGATCCCCCCTCAGTCTTCTAAATTCTAGTGAGTACAAGACGAGTCTATCCAGTCTTTCCTCATATGAAAGTCCTGACATCCCAGGAATCAGTCTGGTGAACCTTCTCTGTACCCCCTCTATGGCAAGAATGTCTTTCCTCAGATTTGGAGACCAAAACTGTATGCAATACTCCAGGTGTGGTCTCACCAAAACCCTGTACAACTGCAGTAGACCCTCCCTGCTCCTATACTCAAATCCTTTTGTTATGAATGCTAACATACCATTTGCTTTCTTCACTGCCTGCTGCACCTGCATGCCTAATTTCAATGATTGGTGTACCATGACACCCAGGTCTCGTTGCATCTCCCCTTTTCCTAATCTGCCACCATTCAGATAATAGTGTACCCTCCTGTTTTTGCCATCATAGTGGATAACCTCACATTTATCCACATTATACTGCATCTGCCATGCATTTGTCCACTCACCCAGCCTATCCAAGTCACCTTGCAGCCTCCTAGCATCCTCCTCACACCTAACACTACCCCCCAGCTTAGTGTCATCCGTAAACTTGGAGATGTTGCATTCAATTCCCTCATCCAAATCATTAATATGATTAAGATGATCAAGTTATACCTGGAAAGTGGCAGAATGTGATGCTTCGACTGAGAATTGCCTCTGGACCTCACTCACACAAGGGAGATAAAATAGGGATGCAATGCCGTGTCATTATTTATGAAACAATCTCACAAATCCAAGTTTTTAAAAGAAATAACCAAAAAGGTTGATGAGGGGAAAGCTATTGTTGTCTATATGGGCTTCGGCATGGCAGGCTGCTCTGGAAGGTTAGGTCGCATGGGATCCAGGGAGAGCTAGTCGACTGGTTAGAGAATTGGCTTCATGGAAGGAAGCAGATTGTGATGGTGGAAGGTTGTTTTTCGCACTGGAAAACTGTGACTAATGGTGTGTCTCGGGGATCAGTGCTGGGCCCATTGCACTTTATGGTTTCTATCAACAAATTGGATGAGAATATGGAAGGTATGATTAGTCAGTTTTCAGATGACACTAAAGTAGGTAGTATCACAGATAGTGAAGATGGTTATGAAAAATTACAGCAGGATCTTGATCGGTTGGGTAAATGGGCTGAGGACGGGTTAATTGCGTTTAATGCAGATAAGTTTGAGGTGTAACATTATGGGAAGCCAAACTAGGGCAGGAATTTCACAGTGAATGGCAGGGGCCTGGGGAATGCTGTGTAGCAGAGGAATCTTGGAGGGTAGGTACGTAGTTCCCCGAAAGTGGTCATGGGTAGAAAGGGTGGTCAAGAAGGCTTTTGGTACATCAGACTTCATCAGTCAGTACATCAGTTGTGTATTGTAGTGGGAGCATTACTTTATAGTTGCTACACACTGGTGTGGTCACATTTCAATTACCATAGAAACATAGAAACATAGAAAAATAGGTACAGGAGTAGGCCATTTGGCCCTTCGAGCCTGCACCGCCATTCAATGTGATCATGGCTGATCATCCAACTCAGTATCCCGTACCTGCCTTCTCTCCATACCCCCTGATCCCTTTAGCCACAAGTGCCACATCTAACACCCTCTTAAATATAGCCAATGAACTGGCCTCAACTACCTTCTGTGGCAGAGAATTCCAGAGACTCACCACTCTCTGTGTAAAGAATGTTTTCCTCATTTCGGTCCTAAAGGAATTCCCCCTTATCCTTAGACTGTGACCCCTTGTTCTGGACTCCCCCAACATCGGGAACAATCTTCCAGCATCTAGCTTGTCCAACCCCTTAAGAATTTTGTAAGTTTCTATAAGATCCCCCCTCAATCTCTTCTAAATTCCAGCGAGTACAAGCCGAGTCTATCCAATCTTTCCTCATATGAAAGTCCTGACATCCCAGGAATCAGTCTGGTTTTATGTTTACCATGTTTATTTATGGTCACCCTGCAATAGGAAGGATGTTATTAAGCTGGAAAAAGTGAAGAGAAGATTTGTGAGGATGTTGCCAGGGCCTGAGCTATAGGGAGGTTGGCCAGGTTAGGACTTTATTCCGTCGAGTGCAGCAGGCTGATGGGTGATCTTATTGAGATGTATAAGATCATGAGGGGAATAGTGCGGGTCAACATACAGGGTCATTTACCCAGAGTAGGGGAATCAAGAACATGAGAACATAAGTTCATGATGAGGGAAGAAAGATTCAATAGGAACCCAAGGGGCAACATTTGTACACAGAGGGCAGTGGGCACATAAAACAAGCTGCCAGAGGAGGTAGTTGAGGCAGGTACTATAACAAATATAAAAGTAATTTGGATTGGTACATGGATAGGAAAGGTTTAGAGGAATATGGACCAAACATGGGCATGGGGGACTAGTAAAGATGGGACATCTTGCTCAGCATGGGTAAGTTAGCCTGAAAGGCCTATTTCTGTGCTGCATGACTATATGCCTCTATGAAACAGTCTAGGATTTGGAAGCAAGATTAGCATGTGGCCCTGGAATTCTATAGAACTTTGCCTGTTCTAATTTGTTCTGGAGACTGGCGACATTTGGGGCAGAGACCTTCAAACTGAAGAAGGGTCACAACCTGAAATGTCATCTAGCCATGTTCTCCAGAGATGCTGCTTGGGCCTGCTGAGTTACTCCAGAACTTTGTGTTGTTTTGCGTAGTATCCATCAACAGCAGTTCCTTGTTTCTACTTTCAGTTCAGGCTTTCTACATGAAAGTGAATTAAATGAAACCTTAAACCAATCAGTCTTTCACTCTCATAATCCTTGAATATTGTGGTTAAAAAGGAAGCCGCTCCCTGGGATTTCCTGGGATTTGCAGTGGTGCATAGAAATTTGGCAGCATATGTTAAACACACATGCAAATCTATCGGTCCTTGTTATAATACGATGGTGAGAACTCCAGTAAATTCTTTAACTAGCTCCTGCTTTGAAACAATATGTGTAAGATGGGAAACTTTTTGCTTTATTGCACCAGCAACCATACTGTGACAAGCACTACCTTCAGATACAGCTGGAAGCTCAAAGGTTTAACAGCGTAATTGTCACAATGTTGTCATGTTTTCTTCCTATTCTTCATTTCAAACTAGTACTTAATGGTGACTATTAATTGTTATTTGAATCTAATAACATGACAATGTAGTATTTCCTTCCTTTGACAGTGGATGTTTGAGCATATTGAGAGTCTCAAATAGTTCATACCACAATATACTATGATTAGGGTAATTAGTTATTTAACAAACTATTCCAAGCACATCACAAGCAAGAGTGTAAGATTTAAGGGCCTGTCCAACTTGCATGCGATTGCATGCGTTTGGCGTGACCAAACGGAAGTGGTGTTCACGCTAAGTTAGCGGTAAGTACACGCTAAGTTCGCGCGTGACGTAATTCGCGTCATATTCACCAATCAGCTGGGCAGGAGGCGGGCCGACTCAATTTGGGCGTCGCACGGTGTCGGGCGGTGATGTCATCGTGCAACGCCACGCCGGGCGGTGACATAATCGCTCAATGCCACGCGCTAGGCGTACGCTGTCAAGACGCTGCGTACGCCCTCAATGCGCCAGCAGGCCGACAGGCCGTTGGCGCGCGAAATGTTCGGACAGTGCGGGATTTTCGGAGCCCCGCGCAATGTCGAGACCAGCTCCGCACAACATCATACGCCTCCGCGCTTGGAAGTGGGACCGGCCCTACGCGGCCCGTACACCTCAAGCGACCACATTCCTACCTCTAGAAATTGTCCTCTATCTGCAGGCAACTGGCAAATGCGTTCGAAAGAAAGCTGTTCAGAACCAGGCATGTCATCTGATCTGTCAATACCCAATCATTGAACTTAATAAAACTTATATATGTGCAACCTTTACAGAATAGGAGGGATATGGATTATGTGCAGGCGGATGAGATTAGTTTACCTTGCATCATGTTCGACACAGACATCGTGGGCCAAAGGACCTGTTCCTGTACTGTACTGTTCTATGTTCTAATAAATATTGATTCCACTGCTATTGTGTTAAAAGGTCTCAAAGTATTTTACACAATTCCTTTCCTCAAAAATTGTTGTTCTTATGAATGCAAAAATGACAGACATTGGGCATTAGCAACATCGCACAAACTCTGACAAGGTAACTAGTTAATTTATTTTTGTACTACGTGTTAATTGAGAGGCAAATATTATTTATAACATTGTGTGTCTCCTTGCCATTTGTGCTGTGATGTGAGACATAAAATTTCCTGGGAATTTAACAGGTGAAGCTCAGCGGTTTAGAAAGGGCTGGGACCTAATGTTATTGGGTTTCTGCCTGAAGAACTGGCCACAGGGATTTCCTCCAGGGTATGGCTGATCAATAACGTGAACACTGTTTCTCTTTCCATGGATGCTGCTTCACTGCTGAGTGGCTGCAGTAATTTCTAATTTCATGTTGAATTCCTGTATTATCAGTACTAGGTTTGATAAGTGAAAAGCAGGTGATTCACACCAATTATTACTCCTCTGTCCTAAACAAGCTGGATTAACAATAGGCCAATAAATCCAGATGTGCAGAGTTGTACAAGTGGAGTCTATAGAAAAGGTTCAGCCCAAGCTAGACACAAAGTGCTGGAGTTATTCATCAGGTCAGGCTGCATCTCTGAAGTACAAGGATATGTGATATTTGGGGCAGAGACCTTCAGACTGAAGAAGGGTCACAACCTGAAATGTCACCCAGCCATGTTCTCCAGAGATGCTGGTTGGCCTGCTAAGTCTCTCCAGCACTTTGTGTCCTTTTGTGCATTATCCATCAACAGCAGTTCCTTGTTTCTACTTTCAGTTCAGGCTCATCGCTTTGTACATGAAAGGGAATTAAATGAATCCTTAAACCAATAAGTCTTTCACTCTCAAGATCCTGGGTATCTACCACAACCACTTGCTTTGGCTGCAATTATCTGGATATTCATAAATCTGTATAGAAATGGAAATGTTTATAATTCCTTTCTAATGCAGAGGAATAAATACATTGAGTTACTATTGGATTTTTTTTTTAATGTACATGGTCCTATTTGTAACTTGAAGGGGAGACTATCCTGAGCTTTCAGTTGCGTAGACATTGGCGAGGTCACATTTAGAGTGTGGTGTTCAGTTTTGGTCAACCTATCATAGGAAAGATGTTATAAAGCTGGAAGGAGAGCAGAAAAGACTTTTGAGGATATTGCTAAGACTCAAGAGCCTGAGCTATAGGAAGAGGTTGTGCTTAATAGGACCTTATTCCTTGGAGCGCAGAAGGATGAGGGGTGATCTTACAGTGGTGTACAAAATCCCAAGAGGATTAAATAGTGTAAAAACACAATCTTTTACCCAGAGTTTGTGAAAATGAGACCCAGATTTAGTGGGGGGGGGGGAGATTTAATAGGAAACTGAGGGGCAACATTTGTACACAAAGAGTGGTAGGTATGAGCAGCTGGAGAAGGTTGTTGCGGCAGGTGCTATCACAATGTTTAAGAAATATTGAGATCATTACATGGATAGGAGAGGTTTAGAGGGATATGGGCCAAATGCAGGCAGGTGGGGCTAGAATATATGGGGCATGTTTGTTGATGTAGGCAAATTGGGCTGAAGAGCCTGTTTCCACACTGTATGACTTTGACTCTTTATCGCTGATTTTTTTTTCAGCACTGATAGAAACATTAATCTAAAGAGGTCAGGCTTGATACTGTATTTCCAGCCTGATTTAACAGTGAGTGTCCCTCAAGATATCAAGAACACATGAGAAAACATGTGGCCTGTGAATGAGGAATAACTCTTGCCAACAGCGTTGTGTGGTGTAGTGCAGACTTGTGTAGATCCATTAGAGAATAGTAAGATTAAACAAGAACTTACCAGTTTGAAGTTTGATCTTTATTTTATGAGGAGTTGCGATGAGGGATTTCGTGAAGACCCCGCCAGGCACGCATGCGCGACATTCTTCAAAGCAGCGGTGTGGAATCACAGATCACAAACCGAAGATAGTAAGATTAAAACTTGACCATACCAGTTGAATATTTAATAGAGGGTTGGGAGCGGAGGGCACGAAATCCCTCATCGCAACTCCTCATAAAATAAAGATCAAACTTCAAACTGGTAAGTTCTTGTTTAATCTTACTATTTTACTTCGGAGTCACGTGAGTGACTTCGTGAAGATTTCAAAGCTCTGTGATTACATGCCCTGGACCACGCCCATGCTCACACACTGCCGTAATTCTGATGGAGGAAGTATGTTAACGTATTTCAGACTTGAACAAGCTGAAAAATAATAACATTTGTTAATACAACAATAACCCCCTGAACTCGGGGACAAACGTTTAGAGAACAGCACTTAAAACTGAATCCGCCAACGTTGCGGGAGCGGTTATAAATCAGTTATAAACCCGCTGAAGTGTAGATTCACTGGCCCAGCTCGCTATTGCGAGGCCAAAATCCATGAACACCGCCATAGTCCTTGCCACTGATGTGGATGCAGCCCTGATAGAATGACATTTAAAATATTAGTGTCTTACCTGCTGCACCGAATACCACCTCGTGTCATCTGGAGATAGTCTGCACAATCACCCTGTGACGTGGGTTTCCATGGCTGAAACAGACCCGTCTCCATACATCTGATGCCCATTTGCAGACGTGTAGTCCCAGGTCTGTGTAGTGTAAGTAATTCTTCTATAAAGAAGTTACCTTATTATGGTCCGGTCATTCTATCCAGGTTTAATTCCTGTAAAGTCAGGACCTGTTGAGCTGTGTTCAGTGCCATTACCATAACCACTTTGAAGGTGAGCAAGACCATCTGCATCATGGGCGACCAGCTCCTGAGGAAGGTCAACACTACCTCATCGCAGTCCAATCTAGCGATAGGACGACAATGCACTCCTGGCACTGTAACTGAGGGACACATCCTAATGATGACCCATGAGTATACCAGCAGCTTGGAGAGTATAGCAGATATGTAGATGGTCTAGGTCCGACTACAGAAACCTCCCATATCCTTATGTAGGCGAGGTACTGCTTCCTACTGGACTGTCTCTGCACGATGCTGTTTGACATCCATCGTCCTTTATGTTGCAGAACCTGGTTGCGTATCCTGCAGCACCTGTCTGATGAAGCAGAATGGAGAAAGCATAGAAACCCCGCATTTCTCCCCAATGTAGTGAAAACGCGTCCATCGCCACTGCCCCAGGATCTAGTTCTCAAGACATATGTTGGTATCCAATGGCTGAACCTGGACGCAAAGAGGTCGAAATCTGGTATTCCATATTAGGCTATAATTTTAGCAGATATTTGGAGGTTCAATCTACTTGATGTCGTTATTAATACTTGTGACCTGGTGTCCGCCACTATATTGAGCTGATCCAGAAGGTACATAGCTGAACCCAATTCTTTCAATCCACCAGAGCCAAATTAATGTTTCCAATTCATCCCAAGATATTAACTTGACACCACCCATAAGGTTTAATATGCCAACTCAGTGGTATTATTTTGGAAGACGAACATACGTATGCTGCAGATTAGTGCATTAATGCGCAGCCCGTGACATGCTCCAAGCATATCTAACAGTTTATACCTAGTGATTGAAGAAAGTAGAATCATGCAATCCCATTTGCTGCCCCAACTGGAATGGTGTCAGTAGTTCCCCAGCCCTTGGTGCTTGCGTCGGTTTGTAACGCGACTACTAGGTTTGATGTAATGATGGGATTTAACAATCACAATCATTGCTAATCCACCATTGTACCTCAATTATGCTGTGATTGGCAGTTGCATAAGCTCGTAATTGTCCAGCATTCGCTATACCTGCCGAGATTTTGCTTATTCACCCAAGCTTTGATAGCGTAACGACCCAATTATGTGGCTGGAATGTAGCTCCAATTTACCCATAGCTTAGCAGCATGTCGAAAGTCAGTTCCCTGGCGCAAGCAAGGCTGTTACATGCATCTATTATGTCTATAGCTCTGTTCCCTGGATAGTGACAAACAGAGCCCCAGAATGTATGTACCTCCCCCCTACTTGTGAGGTTATGCATGCAGCACTTCCAAGAGAACCAGGCCCCCTTACCTCCATGGTTACCGGCGGGCCTGACGTTCTGGTTTCTAGTATTCCGTCTTTGCTGGGTGCTGCTCAATCGCCTCGGTAAATCCTTGTTCCTGCAGCTGGTGTGTGGTGAGGTAGTCTATGCTGGCTCTGCCCTAACAAGGCTTCTGCTGTTGGGGAGCTGGTGCAAATGTGTTCTTGATGGCCTCGTCATTGACCTGCTTGGGCATGTCCTCCCCAAACAGCTGTCTTGGTGGTGTGGTGGAGGTAGGACCCAACCCAGCGAATTCAGGGTTAATGTCGGGCCGGATGGAGCTCTGACTAAAACAGTTTCCCGAAGTGGGCTACACAGGAGGGCTAGAGCATCCTGCTGCTCTGCGGATGCACCTGTCCCATCGAGGGTCCTAACGAGCACCGTGATGCCCGACGCCAATAGCTTCAGAATTTCCTGCCTCTTCATCTCTTGTGCCCTCGCATTGGAACTAATGTTCCCTCAGATGGCTGAGTCGACCCTCGGGACGTTCCGGGGAACACAATTTCCAGGATCCTTGTACTTCTCCATGGTTTCTGAAAGCACCTGGTCTTGGAACTGGTGTGTCGTCAAGAAATTAATACTTACTGCCAATGTAGAGTGCAGCGGTACCCCTGAATACAGGTTTCAGATTTTTGACACTACCTCCAATTCCTTCTTCTGGATCGAGAGCAGTGGGCTCTTCTGCATTGAAGGTGGCGGTCATGATCCGACTCCCAGACCGCTGAGACTCCTACTCCTGCTCTTGCCGATCCAGGTCCTGCTGATATAGTTGCTCCACCATTAGCTCCATCCTAGCCATGCGACCGCTGCCGCTACACACGGACAACAGGTCGACTTCCCCAGGCCCTGATGAGTCGCTGGGGCTTCTGCCAGTAGGTCACACCTCAACGAAGTGGCTGACAGGTACTCGTCAGCACCCGCTCCTGCGGGGCTGAACGACTTCCGCACGGACAACCCGCTAGCCCGGCATCCCTCGGACCTTAGCGGCCTCTCTACTTGACGAGCAGGCAGAGGAAAGGAGTCGGAACCGGTCCCCAATACCGGCTCCGTGGTCCGTGCAGGCACACCGTCACCCTCACCCCCAGGGGTCTGTGACGGCGCTTGGCTGGCTTTACCCGCAGCAACGGGATTGCCTAACCGTATTCTGCTGCCACCGGTCTGCGCTCCGGCAGCCTGTTCCGGTGCAGTACTGGTACCTCCTGCTCCTGCAGGGTGTACGACTCCTGCACGGACATACCGCTAGTCCGCCGTCGTTCGGACCTAAGCGGCACCTCTGCCTGGTGGGAAGGCAGAGGCAAGGATCGGTACCGGTCCCCAATACCGGCTCCGCTGTCCGTGCAGGCTTGCCGTCACCCTTAACCACACGGGTCCGTGAGGGCGCATAGCCGGCTTTACCCGTAACAACGGGGTTGCCCAGCCGTAAACTGCTGCCACCGGTCTGCGCTCCGGCAGCCTGTTCCAGTGGACACCGGTACCTCCTGCTCCTGCAGGGCTCCCCAACTTCCAGCAGGTCCATCACCGGCTCGCAGTCTAGCAGGTTACCCCCGGCGGTATGTCGATGCCTCCCGCTGCAGCGGGGCATGACCTGTGCGCAGCTCTCCCCCATCTCTGAGACCTGCATAGTAGGAGAGACAAAACGAGCCACCGAGCGGGTCACACGTTTACGCACCTTTGCCCCACAGTCACTATGCTTAGGTGAGAGTGGTAGGGAGTCCAGGTCTTGCCTACCCTGGTCCCACGCGGTGCTCCACCATTTTGCGGCCCCATGGTCAGCCGTGGTGGAGAGACGGGTCCTGGCTGCGCAGGGCTCCCCGACCTCCGCATTCTTCTAGAATGGTGGCCGCTGATTCCCATCTGAAGTCGCACGGCCCTTGGAGACCTGCTTCGCTGCCTTCATTCTGGTCTCCATCCATCTGTAAGCAAACTCTAATACAGACGCTTAGCTATTCAAGGTTAGTATCTTACCTGAGGGTTTTTTATTTATTTTTTATTTATTTATTTATTTTTATTTCTTTTTTTTTTTTTTTTTTTTTTTTAAATTTCTTTTTTTTTAAAAGTATGGTGACCAGCCTCTCATGCTTAAATAACTTTTATATGCTGGCAGTCTGAACCTCTTGAAGACAATGCATACCCTGGAGTAGCAGGGCACTTGAATGTAGACAGGCCACAGAATCCCTGCAGCTGCAGTGTGGAGTCAGGCTGCCTTTGCTTGCAAGCCTGCTGCTTCCTGAATGCCAGCAACCCGCAGAAACCCCTGCGGGCTGCGGTGTAGAGTCGGGCTGCCGTCCATGGCAAGCACTGCAAGCCCTACTCCACATGCACACCGCCAGCCCGCAGTATCACCCCCGCGGGCTGTGGTGTAGAGTCGGGGCTGCCGCTCTGCCGTTAACTTCTGACGGCGAGCCTGCAAGCCCCACTCCTACATGCACACCGCCAGCCTGCGGTGTCCCCCGCGGCTGCAGTGTAGAGTCGGGGCTGCCGCTCTGCCGTTTCTAACTTTGAACGGCGAGCCTGCAAGCCCCACTCCTACATGTACACCGCCAGCCCGCGGTGTTCCCCACGGGCTGTGGTGTAGAGTCGGGGCTGCCGCTCTGCCGTCGCGAACTTGAGACGGCGAGCCGGCAAGCCCCATTCCATTTCGTGCCGCCAGCCCGCGGTGTCCCCTGCGGACTGTGATGTGGAGTCGGGCTGCCTCTGCCGTCCTCCGCCGGCGAGTGTGTGAGCCCGGACCCTCCTGGGTCAACAGGTTTCCCGACTCCAACTATTGGAGCCGCCGCTGACTGCCGCAGCAGCCAGATCCGAGGCGGCCGCGA
Source organism: Raja brachyura (assembly GCA_963514005.1). The sequence continues at coordinate 64,991,783 of OY740781.1, read as the reverse complement.
GACCCTGCGACAGGGCCACCTAGAAGAAAAAGACCGCAGGTTAGTGTTTTACTTACCTGCAGGTCCCAGCAGTAGAGGAGCAACGCTCCTCCCTGCCTGTCGCTCGCATGCGGTCGACGATATGTCGCGCATGCGTGCCTGGCGGGGTCTTCACGAAGTCACTCACGTGACTCCGAAGTAAAATAAAAGCTGATTATAACTTTCTCTGCTTGCCAATTGAATTTCAGTATTAAAAAAAGTGTGAAGTGATACATCTTTGTTGGATGTTCAATTCCATTGGCAACTCTCAGCAAATGAAGCAGCCCGTGTTGTGGAAGGCAGTGATTTCAATTCAAGAAGCGCTGGCACCATTAATGAGAAAAGACAGATCTGTTCCTTTGGCACTAAAACCAGGTTGGCACCAGTTGCCTGACAAATTGAATGACATGGGTGTGAGGCAAGGGTTTAAGCTGATAAATGAGATGGGAGATTCACTAAAGGTAAACTTCCTAATATATATAAAGTTCACATCTGAGCCGTGGTGGTTCTGGTGAAATCAAGCATAATGTGTCAGGAAGATTCAAAGGTGGTTTCAGAATTATTGATTAATTTGTTATAAAAAAGAAAAAATTCAAAAAAAAATACAAAAACACAATTAATAAACAAATGTATATAAATCCATACAGCTTCGTAAATGGATAGGTACATTATCGTTACATAAAAATAAATATACCTTATGTGGTCTTCCAAATATTTAAATATTCAGCAAGCACATGCTGTACTGCAGTAACTTATTTTGTCCAGCAGAGACCATCAGCAATTTCCATAAATGTTAATCTGCCCTCTAGTGGAATTTGTAAGAGCTAAATTTATTCTCATATTAAAAGACTTAATCATGCTCGGCATAGTTTGCTGATGCAAGATTTGCAGTTGTTGGGATCCAATGCAGAGTCACGATGCTGAGAACCATATCATGCACTCTGTATCATCCTCTTTGATCTACCCTTTCTACTTGAGTTTGACATGGTTGTATTTACATACAGTATTATCTGATTGGATAGCATGCAAAGCAAAGCTTTTCACTTACCTCACTACATGTGACAATAACAAACCTAAACCTGAAACATTCCTTTGCTGCTTGACCTGTTGCGTTCCTGCAGTTGGTTTTTAGGCTTACTATTAATCACTCAACGAGCCCTTCCCTCCTTAGCAGTTTCCCAAGAACGACTTGTTTCCATTCTAGCTTTGAGCAATGGAATATGTCTCTTCATGAATTCTGCTAACATTCGGTGGCCATTACATGCACAGAGTGATGCCTAAATCAATGGTCAGATGGTCCGAGATGATTAGAGACCTTCAGGCTGTGCTGCACAGACATAGTCGACTTGTGTACAGGCAGAAACGCACGCACGTACACACACCCACTCTCACAGTATTGCCGTAGGTTTTGGCCCTCATCCTTCGCTCATCCACCCTAATCCTCTCCCGCCTCTGCTCCCCCCCCCCCCTCTCAATCTCTATACCTCTGACCCTTTTCTCAAATGCCTCCCTAGTCTCCGATTTGGTTCTCCTGCTTCTCAGCTTCATCTGTTTATTCATTGGGTAAGGATGTTCCTGGCAAGGCCATTCCTAATGGCTCGCGGGCTCATTTCAGAGGAACCACATGAACCCAGAGGCAAAGTGTCATAGAGTTGTACAGCTTGGAACCAGGCCCTTGGTCAAACTTGCCTACGCTGACCAACATGTCACAACACTAATCCCACCTGCCTGCATTTCACCCATATCACTCTAAACCTGTATAAACACTGTGATAGTACCAGTCTCAAATACCTCCGGCAGCACGTACCATAATATCTACCATCCTTTGTGTAAAAATGTTGCTATTAATTCTCTCCCCCCCCCCCCCCCCCCCCCTCCACAAATTTACGTAATCTGGTTCTTGATTCCCTTACTCTGCATATAGATTCTGTGCATTTACCCTATCCATTCCTATCAAGATCTTATACACCTCTATAAGATCACCCCACATCCTCCTGTGCTCCAAGGAATAAAGTCCTAGCCCGCACTATCTTTCCCCATAGCGCAGGCCCTCAGGTCCTGGCATACTTTCTTTGTAAATCTTCTCTGCAGCCTTTCCAGGTTAAGTGAGTGGGATCATAGACAAAGTAGCTAAAGAGAATGGATATCAGTGGGATAGAGGTTTTATAGTTACCATTTACAGTATTATTATAATACCATGTGACACTGAATAACACAAATGACAAGTATGTTGAAGTATTAAAAGAGAATAACATTTAATTATCCAGAGTATCTCCCGATCCAGCATCACTGAAGTGCTGAGTGTGCTGGATTATTTTAGAGCACAGGGTGACAAAGGCCTAGATTCTTACACATTATCATTTTGGTGTGAAAACACTGAAAGTTACTTGAGCAACAGAAGGGACCCCAGAGATGCTGCCTGTCCCGCTGAGTTTCTCCAGCATTTTGTGTCGATATTCAGTGATGAAACTGACTGTTCCAGCAACATGTCCCCAATTGATGCACTGCAAGTCCTCACCCTCTCAGTGTGTAGCACAGCGGGTACAATCTTCACAGGCAGCTTCTTAAAGGGACACACCACTGTTACTGAACAAATGGAGGCAATAGGAGATGGTGCAGAAAAGGTTCACCATAATAATGAATGGATTAGCAGGTATTTGCTACAAGGAAAGCCTGAATTATTTTCCCACGCACTCTGAAGATTGAGGGCCTAATTGAGATTGTAGGCCAAGGTGCCTGTTCCTGTGCTATACCTTTTATGTTCTCTGGAACAAGAATAATCATTGAACACAACTGGACCCTGAGGTAATTGATCAGAGAGCACATTAAAAACATCGCAAGAATTCCTACTAGTTCCCGTGCTGTGTGGCTCTAAGTTCTATGTTATAATTAAAATTATTCTCTGCATATTTTGCTCAGTTAAGGTCACAAATACACATTGAAGAAAAACAAAAGCAGAATATATTGTGTAGCTGGAGAGTGTGTGGAGCCAGACAACTGTCCAGCAAAGTGCAGACCTCAACAGATGCTATATTAGCAGCATGAATGCTACTTACTAAATATGGCACCATGGAGACCTGCAATGTAATGCTATGCGAGTGTTTTCAGGCGTTCATTCACAAACATTCATAAAATCAATATTTTGAAAAACGTAAATCTGAAATAAAAGCAGAAAATACTGAAAAAACTCAGCAGGAGGGCCAGAATCTGCAGAGAGAGAAAGATTGTCCAAGGAAGGATCTTTGACCTGAAAGGTTAACTCTATTTCTCTCTCCGTAGATGCTGCCTATCATACTGAGTGTTTCCAGCATTTTCTGTTTTTATTTCAAATTTGATCAAAGTTTATACAGGCATTCTCTTAATTGTTAGACATTATCTCAGATTCGGGGATGACTTTCTGTGAGTTCTGAGGTGACCCATGAGGCCAATATGGCCACTGCATACTTTTCCACAGTAGGAACAGGAGGTGCCAGGTGGGCTGAGTGGAGGGGTAGTTTGCTGGTGGTCCATTCTTTATGCCTTTTGTCCTTCGTGAGCTTCTGACGCAGGGAACCGAGGTGCACTGTGCCATCCGCTGTGAGCAGGAACTGTTCCTCTTTTATTTTCCCCACATTTCCATTAGCTGCTCCCAAATTCTGCTGCTCAGCTGCACACAAAGGCAAATTTACTGCAGTAAATTGACCGCCCAACAGTTGAGTTTTGGTCGTGGGAAAAAACTGCAAAAACGCAGAGGAAACCCACATGGTCACAAGGAGAATGTGTGAACACCACACATACAACACCAGAGGATAGGATCAAACACTAATACAAATAGGATCAAGGGCAGCAACACAGAAGCATTCTCCTGTGACAGTGCTGAGTCTTGGGTGTCTGTATGACAAACCTCATGATGTTCATGTAAATAATGTGCTCTGCTCAAAAGAGCAATGAGGTTATTTAGACCCAGGTTTTAGGGGTGCTCACTTGTGGGAGGATGTTGGATCACTTATCCTTTGAGGATTTTGTATTGGTGGTTCCTCTCTTGAGCCTTGAGTCTCTGTAGGCAGCCCAGGTCTCAGAAGCAGAGAGGAGGGAGAAGTTCATTTTTGCCAGAAGATCATGACTTTTGTGCTGGAACCGAGGCTCTAATGTTCAAATAATATTTTCCTTAATTGACCAGAGACTATGCTGACACAGTGATGGTTGTTTGTTTTTTTTTGTGCTTCTCGGTGGATTGTCAGCTTGTCGTGGTGAAGCTTGTGTGGTCCTGAGTTCCTGAGAGCGATGCCGTCTGGAGCTAGGGCCACCCATGGTTGAGGGGGAGGTCCCTGACAAAGAGCAATCCAACCAAGACCTCAACGGTGGAACAGGCAGAGGATGATGGCACACTTTAGTGGAGCGTCAAAACGGCTGGGAAAGCGGATGAAGGCTGCAGAAGAAAAGGGTCTCCGGTCGTCTTGGACCCCATGCCACTGGATCCTGAACCAGAACTGTCAAGGACCATGTGGTGGCTGTCAGGGCACCAGTCTCCCCGCGTTAAACTAAGTCACGCACAGGCATCCACCATATAAGGAATTCACCTTAACACCCTGGATTAAGTCCTATGGCGTATCTCAGAGACAAAGCGACAGCACCGTAAGGCGAGAGAGAAAAGGGGGCTCGACAACTACCAACCACCGCCGGTCTCCACTGCCCACATTGCACTAAGGTGTGTGGATCGTGGATCAGCCTCTACAGACATCTGCAGACCCACAAGTAGACGACCCTATGGAGAGGAGAGGACAGCCATACTCATTTCAAGTGACCTACGATAATGATGATGCTTGCCGTGTCCAAGAAGTACCTCCCCAGATATGAAAAGTAGTCAGCATGTCCCAAAGTCTCACCATGGACCTTCAATGTCATAATGTGATAGGAGTAGAATTAGGCCATTCAGCCCATCAAGCCTAATCCACCATTCAATCATGGCTGATCTATCTCTCCCTCCTAACCCCAATCTCCTGCCTTCTCCCCATAACCTCTGTCACCTATACTAGACCTCTGTCACCTATAATCAAGAATTTATCTATCTCTGTCATAAAAATATCCACTAACTTGGCCTCCACAGCCTTCTGTGGCAAAGAATTCTACAGATTCACCATCCTCTGACTAAATACATTTCTCCTCATCTCCTTCCTAAGAATGTCCTTTAATTCTGAGGCTATGACCTCTAGTCCTAGACTGTCCCACTAGTGGAAACATCCTCTCCACATCCAAGCCTTTCACTATTTTGTGTGTTTCAATGAGGAACCCCTCACTTTTCTGAACTCCAGCGAGTACAGGCCCAGTGCCGTCAAACGCTCATCATAGGTTTACTTACCTATTCCTGGGATCATTCTTATAAACCTCCTCTGGACCTTCTCCAGAGCCAGCACATCCTTCCTCAGATATGGTGCCCAAAATTGCTCACCATATTCCAAATGCGGCTTTACCAGCGCCTTATAGAGCCTCAATATTACACCCCTGTCCATTGTCCACTGGTGCTGATATCGTGTTGTCTTCTTCTTATTGCGTTTGGCGTGCACAGCCTAAAGTTGTAGGACTACTTGTTCTATTTGATCTTATCTGATTGTGCACGGCAGGCTAATTGCATTCGTTGAAACAGGGCGGACCATGTGAAGGTTGCAATCTCCCACCCTTTATATGGTGTTGTCAAGTGGTTGAGGCAGGTTGGTAGAGGACCTTTGCCAAGTCTCATACAAATAATGACTGGTCAGGTTGAGAGTTTCGGATCACCATTCTTTGTAGGAATTTAATTTAATTTTCCATCCAAAGCAATAGATCAGTGTACATGATATGGTAAATTTGTTGACATTTTTTCAGCAATAAAATGCTGGAAACACTCATCAGATCAGGCTGTATTTGTGGAAAGACAAACAGAGTTAACAGTTCAGGTCAAAGACCCTGTCAAAATCCTTCATCTGAAATAAATGTCAGATCTTTCATCAGACTTTCGCTCAATGTTAAGTTTAGTTTAGTTTTGTTTAGTTTAGAGATATAGCATTTAAAAAGATGCCCTCGGCACCCTGAGTCTGCGCTGACCAACGATCCCCGTACACGAGCATTATCCTACGGACTAGAGAAATTTACAATTTTTTTTTACCAAAGCCAATTAACCTACCAACCTGTAGGTCTTTGGAATGTGGGAGGAAACCGGAGCTCCCGGAGAAAACGCATGCGGTCATGGGGAGAATGTACAAACTCTGTACAGACTTCATCCATGGATCGAACCCAGGTCTCTGGCACTGTAAGGCAGCAACCCTCGTGCTCCAATGTCTGGAAATACAGCAAATGCTGCAATCCAAAATTAAAGGGGAAAGCTCAGGAAAACCAGTGGATCAGCAGAGTCCATGCAGAGAACTGGACAGGATTAACTTTCCAGGTCTACGAGTCTAGCCAGCTCCAATCAGCATTGTACATGAAATTATTACGAGGAGCAACAGTCACAGAAAGTGTGGTGGTGCATGTCATGGGAACTGATGTTATATTTAAATGTATCATGTGTTAATATGAGTCAGAAAGGTCAGAGGACACATGTTGCCAGGATGTATAGGCATGGCGGAGTAATAAAACAAAGCATTTAAGTTCAGTGTAGTTGAAACGTGCTTATTATATTCAGATCCAAGAGAGGATCTGACAATGCCCAGCAGGAACAGTCTGAAAATAATTACAATAAGGAAGCAACGTGAGTTTAAAATCCTTGAGCTTAGTTGTACCACCTCTCCAGACTTTGTTGTTGCATGAGTTTTCTTGGCTCAGAGAAAATAGTTCCCTGGAAACATATGCTCATGAAAAAAAATTAGCTTCATTCAAAACATTATAAAGTAGATGGCCAAGCATAGGGCAATAACGGTATGTTTCCTCTTATGCTTTCTTTTAACCATATAACCATATAACAATTACAGCACGGAAACAGGCCATCTCGGCCCTTCAAGTCCGTGCCGAACAACTTTTTTTCCCTTAGTCCCACCTGCCTGCACTCATACCATAACCCTCCATACCCATCTCATCCATATGCCTATCCAATTTATTTTTAAATGATACCAACGAACCTGCCGCCACCACTTCCACTGGAAGCTCATTCCACACCGCTACCACTCTCTGAGTAAAGAAGTTCCCCCTCATGTTACCCCTAAACTCTGTCCCTTAATTCTAAAGTCATGTTCTCTTGTTTGAATCTTCCCTATTCTCAAAGGGAAAAGCTTGTCCACATCAACTCTGTCTATCCCTGTCATCATTTTAAAGACCTCTATCATGTCCCCCCTTAACCTTCTGCACTCCAGAGAATAAAGACCTAATTTATTCAACCTATCTCTGTAACTTAGCTGTTGAAACCCAGGCAACATTCTAGTAAATCTCCTCTGTACCTTCTCTATTTTGTTGACATCCATTCCTATAATTGGGCGACCAAAATTGTACACCATACTCCAGATTTGGTCTCACCAATGCCTTGTACAATTTTAACATTACATCCCAGCTTCTATACTCAATGCTCTGATTTATAAAGGCTAGCATACCAAAAGCTTTCTTTACCACCCTATCTATATGAGATTCCACCTTCAAGGAACTATGCACGGTTATTCCCAGATCCCTCTGTTCAACTGTGTTCTTCAATTCCCTACCATTCACCACGTACGTCCTATTTTGATTTGTCCTGCCAAGGTGTAGCACCTCACATTTATCAGCATTAAACTCCATCTGCCATCTTTCAGCCCATTTTTCCAACTGGCCTAAATCACTGTAGACTTTGGAAATCCTCTTCATTATCCACAACGCCCCCTATCTTGGTATCATCTGCATACTTACTAATCCAATTCACCACCCCTTCATCCAGATCATTAATGTACATGACAAACAACAAAGGACCCAACACAGATCCCTGAGGCAAACCTTCCATGAGGAACCTTGTCAAAGGCCTTACTAAAGTCCATATAGACAACATCCACTGCTTTACCCTCGTCAATTTCCCTAGTAACCTCTTCAAAAAATTCAAGATTAGTCAAACATGACTTTCCAGGCATAAACCCATGTTGACTGTTCCTAATTAGACCCTGTTTATCCATATGCTTATATATATTATCTCTAAGTATCTTTTCCATTAATTTGCCCACCACTGAAGTCAAACTAACCGGTCTATAATTGCTAGGTTTACTCTTAGAACCCTTTTTAAACAATGGAATAACATGCGCAGTACGCCAATCCTCGGGGACTATTCCCGTTTCTAATGACATTTGAAATATTTCTGTCATAGCTCCTGCTATTTCTACACTAACTTCCCTCAATGTCCTAGGGAATATCCTGTCAGGACCTGGAGACTTACCCACTTTTATATTTTTCAAAAATGTCAGTACTTCTTTTACTTTGAAACTCATAGTATCCATAGCTACTCTACTAGTTTCCCTTACCTCACATAATTCAATATCCTTCTCCTTGGTGAATACCGAAGAAAAGAAATTGTTCAATATCTCCCCCATCTCTTTTGGCTCTGCAGATAGCTGTCCACTCGGTCTCTCCAATGGACCAATTTTATCCCTTGTTATCCTTTTGCTATTAATATAGCTGTAGAAACCTTTGGTTTTGCTTGCACTATTTGTTGCAATTGTAGATGGCACTTTGACCATCTTTAACAAAGGGTGAAGTCTTGACCTATAACATAAAAAAGTGGCAGGTGTCACTGTAATTGGAACTATTGTGGTGCTCTCTAATAGGGACATGGCACTTTCTCCAAATTCACATCCTTCTCCCAAGAGATGCTGTCTGACCCTTTGAGTTACTCCAGCATTTTGTGTCTATCTATGATGTAATGCTATGATGTAAGGCCCAGTGGACGACAACATCGGAGGCCTGAATCGCTTCAGTGCAGAGGGAGAACGAGAAGGGAAGAAGACAAAGACTTTAAGACTTTTGCCTTCCATCACAGTGAGGAGGTGCCTGGTGAACTCACTGTGGTGGATGTTAAATATGTGTTTATTGTGTGTTTTTTTCATTTTTATTATATGTATGACTGCAGGCACAAAATTTTGTTCAGACCGAAAGGTCTGAATGACAATAAAGGTAGCATTTCATTCATTCATGATAGAAACATAGAAACATAGAAAATAGGTGCAGGAGTAGGCCATTCGGCCCTTCGAGCCTGCACTGCCATTCAATATGATCATGGCTGATCATCCAACTCGGTATCCTGTACCTGCCTTCTCTCCATACCCCCTGATCCCATTAGCCACAAAGGCCACATCTAACTCCCTCTTAAATATAGCAATATATGATGGAGGTGATCTCTTTATGGCATCCAGGACATGTCTTAATCATGCTGGCAGATAGCATTAAGGATAATCCCAAGGGATTTTATAAGTACATAAAGAGAAAAGGGATAACAGATATGTGAAAAGAAAGAGATTAGATATGTGAAGAGAAAGAGATTAGTTATAACAAATGTAGGTCCCTTGCAGTCAGAAACAAGTGAGTTGGTCATGGGGAACAAGGATATGGCGGACCAATTGAATAACTACTTTGGTTCCATCTTCACTAAGGAAGACATAAATAATCTGCCGGAAATAGCAGGGGACCGCGGGTCAAAGGAGGAATTGAGTGAAATCCAGGTTAGTCGGGAAGTGGTGTTGGGTAAATTGAATGGATTAAAGGCCGATAAATCCCCAGGGCCAGATAGGCTGCATCCCAGAGTACTTAAGGAAGTAGCTCCGGAAATAGTGGATGCATTAGTGATAATCTTTCAAAACTCTTTAGATTCTGGAGTAGTTCCTGAGGATTGGCGGGTAGCAAACGTAACCCTTCTTTTTAAGAAGGGAGGGAGAGAGAAAACGGGGAATTACAGGCCAGTTAGTCTAACATCGGGAGTGGGGAAACTGCTAGAGTCAATTATTAAAGATGGGATAGCAGCACATTTGGAAAGTGGTGAAATCATTGGACAAAGTCAGCATGGATTTACGAAAGGTAAATCATGTCTGACGAATCTTGTGGAATTTTTCGAGGATGTAACTAATAGCGTGGATAGGGGAGAACCAGTGGATGTGGTGTATCTGGCCTTCCAGACGGCTTTCTACAAGGTCCCACGTAAGAGATTTGTTTACAAACTTAAAGCACACGGCATTGGGGGTTCAGTATTAATGTGGATAGAGAACTGGCTGGCAAACAGGAAGCAAAGAGTAGGAGTAAACGGGTCCTTTTCACAATGGCAGGCAGTGACTAGTGGGGTACTGCAAGGCTCAGTGCTGGGACCCCAGCTATTTACAATATACATTAATGATCTGGATGAGGGAATTGAAGGCAATATCTCCAAGTTTGCGGATGACACTAAGCTGGGGGGCAGCGTTAGCTGTGAGGAGGATGCTAGGAGACTAAGGTGACTTGGATAGGCTGGGTGAGTGGGCAAATGTTTGGCAGATGCAGTATAATGTGGATAAATGTGAGGTTATCCACTTTGGTGGCAAAAACAGGAAAGCAGACTATTATCTAAATGGTGGCCGATTAGGAAAAGGGGAGATGCAGCGCGACCTGGGTGTCATGGTACACCAGTCATTGAAAGTAGGCATGCAGGTGCAGCAGGCAGTGAAGAAAGCGAATGGTATGTTAGCTTTCATAGCAAAAGGATTTGAGTATAGGAGCAGGGAGGTTCTACTTCAGTTGTATAGGGTCTTGGTGAGACCACACCTGGGGTATTGCGTACAGTTCTGGTCTCCAAATCTGAGGAAGGACATTATTGCCATAGAGGGAGTGCAGAGAAGGTTCACCAGACTGATTCCTGGAATGTCAGGACTGTCTTATGAAGAAAGACTGGATACACTCGGTTTATACTCTCTAGAATTTAGGAGATTGAGAGGAGATCTTATAGAAACTTACAATATTCTTAAGGGGTTGGACAGGCTAGATGCAGGAAGATTGTTCCCGATGTTGGGGAGGTCCAGGAAAAGGAGTCACAGCTTAAGGATAAGGGGAAATCCTTTAGGACCGAGATGAGAAGGACTTTTTTCACACAGAGAGTGGTGGGTCTCTGGAACTCTCTGCCACAGAGGGTAGTTGAGGCCAGTTCATTGGCTATATTTAAGAGGGAGTTAGATGTGGCCCTTGTGGCTAAGAGGATCAGAGGGTATGGAGATAAGGCAGGTACAGGATACTGAGTTGGATGATCAGCCATGATCATATTGAATGGTGGTGCAGGCTTGAAGGGCCTACTCCTGCACATAACTTTTATGTTTCTATGTTTCTATAACTAGAGTGGGACCCCTCGGGAATCAGTGGTGTGGAGCCACATGAGATAAGCAAGATGTTATTGGAAAGATGTTGTCAAGTTGGAAAGGGTACAAAGAAGATTTACGAGTATGTTGCCAGGACTCAAGGGTCTGGGCTCTAGGGGGAGGTTGAGCAGGCTGTGACTCTATTCCTTGGAGCGCAGGAGGATGACGGATGATCTTATAGAGGTGTATAAGATCATGGAGGAATAGATCGGGGAGACGCAGAGTCTTTTGGCCAGAGTAAAGGAAACAAGAACCAGAGGACATAGGTTTGAGGTGAAGGGGGAAAGATTTAATAGGGACCTGAGGGGTAAGTTTTTCCCACAAATGTTGGGTGATTGAAACACACTGCCAGAGGAGGTAGTTGAGGCTGGGACTATTGCAACATTTAAGAAACAATTAGACAGGTACATAGATAGGACCGGTTTAGAGGGATACGAGCCAAACGCAGGCAGGTGTGACTAGTGGAGATGGGTGTGTATAGGTTGGGCTAAAGGGCCTGTTTCCACGTGGTATGACTCTATGACTCAATATTTTTTTGCTCCGATATGAACCTGCTGGTCAACAGTCACCCGTCTGTAGTACCAGAATCTAGCTGAGCAGTGCTTTCATAATATGCCCTCTCTGGTGCAAACTTTCTCTTGCAGGTCCATTTATATAATGATGCCTTAAAGTTTATTGTTTGTTGCAAATTTTGCAACATACCTTCTTATTCCTTCCCGCATACCTTGATTATAAAATGTGATCAACCGGCGCCAAGTCCTGGTGACTATTTGACAATTTCCCCACCAGAAATGTTTCCCCTCACCCTTCTCCCTGCTCTCCCCACACTGCCACCTACTAACTTTGTCTTTAAACCACAGCTAATTGCCCGCTGCTTACAATTTCATATCCTGGCTAGTATCTGGCTTGCTCACTTGAGGTGTGATTCACTGACAAGCAAATCAGTTCTCTACCCCTGGAGTCTGAGCATCTGAGCTGCTACACAGTTGGCATGAGTCCAAGATGGCGCACACTCAGAATGAGTGAACTCCTTTGAGACGAGTCATTGCTGGTTTCCTGCTGACCTTATATAAATCCCATCTGGAGCTCTCGTGAAGCGACTGTGGATCTTCAGGCAAACATTGTAAGGCTGCAGATAGTTTTATCAATTGGCTCAGCTATGTGACCAATACCAGGGGACATCATTTGTCATGCCATCAATGTGTTTTTAAATACAGGAGGTGAAACTGCCTAGTGCATGCCAGTATCATGCTTGTTCAGCTTGGAAGTAAAGCATTACTGCTTCGGTTATGTTGGAGCAGCTGTGAGAAACAGACCGCCAAAAATTCTGGATTTGGTGCCCATTCCCCCATTTCACTTTTGCCAACACGTCAGGAAGTTAAAATCCTGTACGTACACTCAAGTACATGCTCTCTCCGCTGCAACGTTTACCACTTGAGGTGCTACTTCACAACGTTTCTACAGCTAAATTGAGTTTTGAATCGGGACCAGAAAGAGAAATTGCTTCCAATATCTTTCAATAGAGAAACAGGTCAAGGACCCTTCATCAAAAAGAAAATTAGGATCCAATGGTGTTTTAAAGTACATAACTGAGGAGGGGTGGAGAATACCAAGGGAATATCATTGAAGGGGTGAAGACTAAAGGTGCCAATTAAAGACTGAACATGAAATAAGTCAAAGAGCAAATTGAAACTGAGATATCCAGAAAGTGGTTACCAAAAGTTGTCAAATTCTATTTTGAATCTTAAGGGCTGCAATATGACCACACTAGAGATGAGCTACTATCCTCAAGCTTCCATTTGCCACGGTTAGAACATTTTAGGAGGCCAAAGGCAAAGAACGAGGTTAACTTGTGAGTGTTACCCTTCAAAACAGAATGGAGGTGGCTGCAAACTGGTTAACCAATTCACAATTGGTTTCCCCACCATGGAGGAGACCATGTTATTAGTATAGAATGCAGTACTTTATATCAAAGGAAGCACGTGAATTGCTGATTTACTTGGAAGATCAGTTTGTGTCCCTGATGGTGGGAAGGGATCAGGTTAAAAGCAAGACAAAAATGCTGGAGAAAATCAGCGGGTGAGGCAGCATCTATGGAGCAAAGGAAATAGGCAACGTTTCGGTTCGAAACCCTTCTTCAGACTTAAAGGCAAGTTTTGTATCTCCTGGAGTTGCATGGGGAAGTGGTTGTGAGAAGGGGAGTGATTGGTAGTTAGATATTTGTGTTCAAAAATGATTCTGATTTGATTTAGAGATCTTTCATCATGATGGGTTGTGAGAATTGGAAAACTCACATGTGTGCATATGAAATAAGCTTTCAATGTTGCTCATTGTTGAATCAGAATGAGAAAGACAGTGCACCATGGCTACCTGTGCTGTATGGAGCCTAGATATGCTTTAGGCTTTAAGGGCCTGTCCCACTTGCATGCGATTGCATGCGTTTGGCGCGACCAAACGGAAGTGGAGTTCGCGCTAAGTTCGCGGTAAGTACGCGCAAAGTACGCGCTAAGTTCACACGTGACGTAATTTGCATCATACTTACCAATCAGCTCGGCAGGAGGCATGCCGACAGAATTTGGACGTCGCACTGCGTCGGGTGGTGACATCATCACGCAATGCCACGCCGGGCAGTGATGTCATCGCGCAATGCCACCCGCTAGGCGTACGTCGTCAGGACGCTGTGTACAACATCAAGATGCTGCGGGCCGACAGGCCGTTGGCGCGCAAAATTTTCGGACAGTGTGGGAATTTTGGAACCCTGCGTGATGTTGGGGTTAGCCCAGCACAACACCATACGCCTCTGCGCTTGAAAGTGGGACCGGCCCTGCGCGACCCGTACGCCTCAAGCGACCACATTTGGTCGCGCAAGACGCATGCAATCGCATGCAAGTGGGACAGGCCCTTTAGACTGTAGAAATACAGCTTTGAATCAGGCTCTTTGGCCCACCGAGTCCACGCTGACCAGCGATCACCCATAGACTAGCACTATCTACAAACCCGTACGCCTTTGGACTGTGGAAGGAAATTGGGACACCTAGAGAAAATAAACATGGTCACATGGAGAACATTCAAACTTCACACAGAGAGCACCCATAGTCAGGATCAAACTTGGGTCTTTGGTGCTGTAAGGCAGCAACTCTATTGCTCTGCCATTGTGCCACCTGCTTGAGGTGGACAGTGGCATCCTTTGCCACAAATTCACTCAATTATTACATTGAATTCATGAGGTGGTGGTGTTCTGTTACTTTATGATTGACCTCTGTGGATTAAAAAGCAGGAAAGCATACATTAATTAAGTCCGTAGCATTGATACTTTAATGCATTGATGCAGTGAAGAATTAATTCCTTATCTTGATTTTCATTGTAAACCAAAATGTTGCAATTATTCTCACCAACAAACTGTAGGATGTATGCACAATAAAGATAATGTGATGAGCACTTGCATCATCCCCCCTGACTTTCTGTTAATGCAACAGCTGACTATATTTCAGCTTTCCTCATCTCTTCCCCCTTCCTCAACACCACATACATACACACTTAGTTTTATTATTCAGTTTAACCATTTATATATTTTTCTCCTCCTATGTATCCCCAGTAATCCTACACCATGGATTACTGGGGATACATAGGAGGAGGGATTCTTTGGATAAGCATTTGATAATCATAGTGTTCTGCCAAGGAAGGTGCACAATTCAGCCTGGGATTTCCCCAAACCCCAGGAAAGCCTGCCGAAAGATGTTGTTTGGGAATCCACATTAGGATTGTATGTATGGTGGCAACATTTACTTTGTTTCTACAATAAGTGTGATAGTGATAAGCCAACATTAATAACCCAACCCAAACATCTCTCAAAAAGACAACAAGTGCTGGAGTGACTCAGCAGGTCATTCAGCATCTCCAAAGAACATGGATAGATAATACTTTGAGGCTATCACTCAGGAGTTTCTTCCAGCCACAGTAGTCCTTTTGATAATAATACTACTATGTGATGTTACAAGAAGGATTCAGAGATTTGGTCATGCGATGTCAAAGAAATGGCTGTGTGTTTCCAATCACCCATGGTGCATGGATGGGTGTAAAACTTGGAGAGACAATAGACAAAAGGTGCAGGAGTAGGCCATTCAGCCCTTCGAGCCAGCACCACCATTCAATGTGATCATGGCTGATCATCCCCAATCAGTACCGCGTTCCTGCCTTTTCCCCATATCCCCTGACTCCGCTATCTTTCAGAGCACTATCCAGCTCTCTCTTGAAAGTATCCAGAGAATCTGCCTCCACTGCCCTCTGAGGTAGAGAATTCCACACACTCACAACTCTCTATGAGAAAAAGTGTTTCCTCGTCTCCGTTCTAAATGGCTTATCCCTTATTCTTAAATAAGGGTGATGATGTTTGCATTATCTTGCTGCTCCTATCCTCCTTGTTGGTAAATGCTGCTGGGTGGGTTGGCAGCAGTGGTTTGCAAAGGGGTGGAGGGGATGTTGAAAGTTAATGGTGATAGTGGTTGAAGAAAGATTGGTGAGCTGATCTAGTGCATTCTATAGAAAATGTGAGAAGTGCTACTACATTTAGAGACTAGGGTCCATGTCAATTCACCATTTCATTCTGGATGGTGTTGAACACCTTACCTCACTGCAGGTATTCAAGTCAATGAAGAATATTTTATCGTGCTCCTCACAAGCCTTGCAGATAGGGAAAGCATTAAAAGGTCTAGAAGTGAGTCAATAATTATAGCCCTATGCTGACGTATTGGTGATGCTTCATAATAACAGTAGAACAGAAGATAAAGACAATCAGAGCAGAGTAAGTTACCAGGTACCTCAAAGACCCTCGGCCATTCAGTATAATCATAGTCATTTCTACTGGCCTCAACTGTGTGTCAGTTCCCAAAAAACCTCAATCCCTCAATCTATCAAATATTTATCTAACTCCACCTTAAATAGCTAACGGTCAGGCTTCCAGCACTCCACCACTCAAAATTTCCCAATGCATTTACAGTTCCCTTCAAATGCACCCCAGATATTTCATTATTTCTGCTCTGCCATTTCTAGAAGTCACATTTTGGAAGCCTACAGACTACTTCCACCCATTACTTCTTTCTCTTACCATTCAGGATTTCAATCCAAGCCAACTGTACATTACTATCCACTCATATCACAACTCATCCTCACTGTTGACCACAAGTCACCACCTTCAATTCCCATTGTGGGCGAGCTTCATGGCGGTGCTGCCTAATGATTAGAGGAGGTTGTAGAGCAAACCCAAGTGTAGCAGACATCTTCTGATTCCGCGAAGCCATGGTTACAGCTGTTAGTTACCAGTCTTTTGGTGCGGTATGAAAATTAGAAACCCAGGAAACGAGTGATATTGCAAAATGTGCATTAATGTTAGACCACACCCAGGAAGATTGGATAACAAGTACATTTGAAAACAATACAGATAAATGTTGTGAATAATGTTTTTATGCACACTATTTCCAATAAGATATGAGACAGATTGTCCAAAATAGGTTGTGGTGGAAATGAATGTGTTGTTTAAGCAGCATTGTGAAGTGACCAATTGCCTACATGTTGAAAAAGACTACAGGATGTGGTTTTCTGGGCTTGGTGGAAATTAAGAATTGACCAGCTGGAGATGCTAAGAACTGATAAAGACTAGTGATATGTGAAGCTGCAAAATTCATTGCAAATAATAAAAAAAGTCATCTTATTGGAATAAAGTTAAGAAGGAAGTTAATGAATAAATACAGCTAAATAATGACCAAAGCTCAGACTTATTAATTTGTTCTTCGAAGTATACAAATATAAACATAAATACGTATTTATATTTTTGTTAATATTTTTTATTAGAAGTAAATACATGTTAAGACAATTTAAAATGTAAGAAAAAAAAACAAAAGAATATACTAATCATCACATACATTCTTAATATTTTTAAAGTTTACAGTCATTCTTGTTTGTACTTCTATATTTTTTATTATTTTTAATACAGAAATAAATTAATAGAAAGAAATAATAAAGGAAATTAAAATAAGAGTAAAAATAGAAAATCAATAATATGAGTGGAGTTTTTCATTGGAGATATATCAGTGATCTATTATATATGATTCTTCATCCATTCCTCGTTCAGGTTTCAGTCAGGCCCTCGAACCGAGCCAATTTGTCCCTTTAGATAATCAATAAATGGAGGCCATGTTCCTCTAAACTGGTCTAGCCTGTCCGAGAGGACAAGTCTTAATCTTTCCAAATGAAGTGTCTCCGACATTTCTGTAATCCACATTTTAATAGTGGGGGAGGTAGGACCTTTCCAAAATCTTAATAATTTTTTACCAATTATTAAACTATAATCAATAAAAATTCGTTGTTTTATTGTTAGTGATTGATCAGTTTCTAATATACCTAATATGATTAATTTTGGATCTGGAGACAGATTTGTATTAACTACCTTTGAAATTATCTTTAAAATTTCTGACCAAAAATTAGTAATTTTTATACATTTGGTAAATGAGTGCGTTAGGTTGGCTTCTAGGTCTTGACATTTATCACATATAGCAGAAACATTTGAGAACATTCTGTTTAATTTGGACTTTGAGAGATGTAATCTATGTAGAATTTTAAATTGTATCAAAGAGTGTCTGGCATTTAATGAACAGTAGTGTATATGTTGTAAACTTTCCTCCCATACATCTAAACTGATTGTTTGTCCTAATTCACTTTCCCATGCTTGCCTATATATTTCCTGCATCATTTTCCAATAAAATATTATAAATATATGATATTAATTTTTCTGTGTTCGGGTGTTTATTTAAACATTCATCTAGAATTTCTGACTTTCTATTTCTAAGTTCTTGTGTATTTGATTTAACATAATCTCTAATTTGTAAATATCTAAAATATTATTTTGAGTGTAGACCATACTTTTGTTGTAATTCTTCAAATGAAAGAAAAAGGTTTTCCCTGTAGAGATCCCATACCTTGTTAATTCCATAATTTTTTCCATTGTGAAAAACTTTTATCCATCCTAGAGGGTTTAAAAGTAATATTGTTTGCAATATGAAGATCCAGTGGTATACATTCCAATTTTAAAGATTTCTTTAATTGTTTCCAAATACGTATCCCATTTTCTATTATTGGGTTTCCTCTATAAGCTTTTTTATGTAGTTTGGTATTAGCAAATAGAATCGAGCTAATTTCAAAAGGTAAGCAATCTTCCTTTTCCATTTTTAACCAATTCGGTTGTATATCTAATTCTTCCAACCAAAAATTCATATTTTTAATATTAACTGCCCAATAGTAAAACATAAAATTAGGCAGCGCTAAACCTCCATATATTTTTGCTTTGCATAGATGTTTCTTATTTATTCTATGGCTCTTATAATCCCAAATAAAATTTGTGATTATAGAGTCCACCTTCTTAAAAAAATTTTTGGGAAGATATATCGGGATCATTTAAAATAAATATAATAATTGCGGGAGAAAAATCATTTTTATCGCGTTTATTTTACCTAACATTGAGATAGGTAGTGTTTTCCAATATAGGATATTCTTAAGTAATTTATTCAGTAGAGGTGGGAAATTAAATTTAAATAAAAAATCATGTCTTTTTGTTACATAAATTCCAAGATATTTAATTTTTTCATTTGCTATCGTAAAAGGGAATCGTTGTAATAGGTATGAGTTATTTCCCGTTATTGACATAAGTTCACTTTTATTCCAATTAATTCTATATCCTGAGAGCAGACCAAATTGAGTTATTAAATCTAGCAGGTTAGGAACACTAATTTCAGGTTTTGTAATATAAAGTAATACATCATCTGCGTATAAATAAATGTTATTTTCAGTTTCTTTGGTTTCATACCCGTGTATTTCAGGGTGTAATCTCACACGCTGTGCTAATGGTTCTATTGCTAACGAAAAGAGTAATGGTGATAGTGGACAACCTTGTCTGCAGCCTCTGAATAAATTAAATTTAGTTGATAACATTTGGTTTGTTAGTATTCTAGCTGTCTGATTGGTATATAGTAATTTAACCCACGTTATAAACTTTGCTCCTAGCTGGAAGGATTCCAAAACCGAGAATAAATAAGACCATTCAACCTGATCGAAAGCTTTCTCTGCATCTAATGAGATGATTGCTAGGTCTTTACTAGTATTTCTTTTCGAGTATATAATATTGAATAATCGTCTCAGGTTATATGAAGAGTATCGTTTTGGTATAAATCCAGTTTGGTCTGGGTGTATTACTTTGTTAATCACCATATTTAATCTTCGTGCTAATATTTTAGTTAATATTTTTTGATCGGTGTTTAAAAGAGCTATAGCTCTATACGATCCTGGGTCCTCCAAATCTTTATCTAATTTAGGTATTAGTGTTATAATAGATTCATTTAATGTTCCAGGTAATTTCTGTTGTGTATGAATATGTTCATGAAGTGTCTTTAACCATGGTGTCATTAAATCATCAAATGTTTTATAAAATTCCGAGCCAATTCCATCCGGTCCTGGTGCTTTACCATTTTTTAATGACCTAATAGATTCTTCGATTTCTTTAATGGTTATTTCGGCGTTTAGTGATTCTCTGTCTTCTAAATCTAATACCTTTAAATTACAATATATTTTTTAGAAATGTTTCTATTCCTATATGATTTTCTGTTGTTTTGGCTGAATATAAATTTTTATAATATTGCAAAAATCTCTCATTAATATCTTTGGTTTGTGTTAATAATTCCCCTTTGTCTGATTTAACCCTATGGATTATTTTTTCTCCCTCCAATTGGAAGTGAATGTGTTGTTTAAGCAGCATTGTGAAGTGACCAATTGCCTACATGTTGAAAAAGGTTACAGGATGTGGTTTTCTGGGCTTGGTGGAAATTAAGAATTGACCAGCTGGGGATGCTAAGAACTGATAAAGACTGGTGATATGTGAAGCTGCAAAATTCACAAGCATTGCAAATAATAAAAAAAGTCATCTTATTGGAATAAAGTTAAGAAGGAAGTTAATGAATAAAGCTAAATACAGCTAAATAATGACCAAAGCTCAGACTTATTAATTTGTTCTTCGAAGTATACAAATATAAACATAAATACGTATTTATATTTTTGGCAGGAAGTGCAGCAAAATAGAAAGATTAAACAAGAACTTTAATGAATACGTGAAGAGCCCGCTAGCCGCATGCGCGTCAATCTTTAGAGCAGCTGTATGAAACCACAGACTAGTTGCTGAACTTAAGCTATAGAAAGATTAACAACCTTAGAACTACTGAATGATCTTTATGAGAAGTAGGGTTAGGAGTGGAGGGCACGTATTCCCTCACTTCTCATAAAATAAAGATCAAACTTCAAACGGTAAGTTCTCGTTTATTCTTTCTATTTTATTTCGAAGCATGTGAGTGACTACGTGAAGACTTCAAAGCTCTGTGGTTTCATGCAGTAACCCAATCTGTGTGTGAAACACTTAAACAGATAAACCATTGATGGTAGAAAAAACATGGGTCATTAATACCATGGTGCTAACTTGCATACATGGCCATTGTTCTTAACCGGACCATAGTCCGAATTGACTTTGAGCTAGACAATAACTCATGCAACACTGTGCAGAATTCTATCTGCAGATATCCAGACATATTCAACCAAATTTTATAATGTATTCACATTTACTATGTAAGCCTCTTGTTGTATGATGAAAGCGAACTATCTATTCTATTGGCTGCTAATGAGCCATCAGCAATATCTTGAGACTATTGAATAACAATAAAAAAACTATCTTTCATCTCATTGGTACTAGCAAGCTCAGTGCACTAGTATACCTAATGACACCCCCAATCTCTGCTCTGGTGGGTATGCTGTCAACTTCAAATGTACAGAATCATGCCCATTTCAAACTACCCTAATGTCAGTTATGACCCAGAGACCGAGCCAGAGATTGAGTAAAAACTATGTTCTTTGTGCTGAGATCAGTTGCTGAAAACATAATCATCTTAAAAATACTGTTCCCTTTAGGAATACAGTAGAAGAATATTTGCATAATAATTTACTGATATATATCTCACACTACAATTAGTGTAGGCTATTAGAGTGGTCATATAAAAGACACCCTGCATAACGTTAGTGAACAGCGGGTGAATACCAATAATTTAATGTCCCACTTATGGTACTATAGAGAATGACAAAGCAGTACAAACAGTGTCAATTGTGCTATCACATAAACGCTTCTCGAGGCTCAAACTGAAAGCCACACAAACCCTCTGTTACTTCCGTTTAGATGTAACTCACATATTTTGTTCACAAACTTCCCATGCAATCGTGCAGAGCTAGCTGCCCGAGAAAACAGGCTGCCCCAGCCATCACTCGTGACCGAGTAAATAGTTGTTGTTTCAGTTGCCTTACTATGGCCTGAATGAATAGGCAAAATTGGCACTATTAAATTTCATGTTGCCTCATTCTTAATATCGCAAGAGGTATCTTCTGATAACCCCCAAGTTTTATCAGCTGCAAAATTTTGCATATTATCTAAAAACGCGATGGCACAATGCCCTTTGATCTGAGTAGGGCAGCATTGGCTTCCACCACTGGCTTTGTTATCAAAACACCAGATAATCTGTACCTCATGTGTATAGATATGGCAAAGCATGCATCTTCAAGATCGATTCTCTGAATCAGTTAAATTGCTGAAAGCCAATCATCCATCTTAAACTGGGTAACTAAACACATGATCAGATTAGCCAAATGCTAACCATGCTCCATGTTTCTGTAATCTTGAGAAGTATCAGAAATATACCCCTCTTGTCCTTGGCCAGACCACTCATCCTCCGATGAGATGTCACTGATTCCACTCGGAACCACTGTTCCTCTATTGACCATACGGATGGAAAATTGTTTGGATTCTCTTGCCACGGAAGATGCATTATCTAGTTATTGATACATTTCGCTGATAACATATAACCAGAACCTTATGACTAGAGCTGAAAACACAGTCTCCCCTTGTCAACTCTTGACTATAAGAGTTACCACAAATTCTCAGCGTTCTTCCTCAGAGTCGAATATAGCATAATGCAAGCCTGAATCAGGAATTGCTTCGCAGTCCTCTGACTGAAACCATTTGTCTGAGTCGCCAGAGCACAATCTCTTCGACCCGCCACTCAATCAGGAATACTGGTACTGGGAGCCTACGGATTATTATAAATACATTGTTGATTTACAACATGAACCTGCAGGTCAGATAAAAATATATGCCAGACCAGCTTCCTGAGAGGATGGCAATGATGTTTCCAATGAACCAGCAACTCTACTAACTGAGCAGAAATTTAAACATGTGTTGAGGGAGACTTCGGGGTGGA
Organism: Raja brachyura; assembly: GCA_963514005.1. The sequence continues at coordinate 64,969,162 of OY740781.1, read as the reverse complement.
AGATTGCAACCTTCACATAGTCCGCCCTATTTCGACTACTACAATCAACTCCACGTGCACAAACGGAAGATCAAATAGAACAAGTTGTCCAACAACTTTAGGCTGTGCACACCACACGAAAGAAGAAGAAGAAGACGGGAGACTTCAACTACATCATTCTACTGAGCTGCCTGATAACCTTAATCACAGATGATGAGGCAGTTCTTCCCTAGTCAATATGACCCATATGGCCAGCCGGTTCCATGATGGTCTACCCTGAACCAGGGTAATCAAGCTGTTCCTACTTGGAACTTACAGAGGTTACTATGCAAGGCACCCTGCCAATGTCTCTGCATCAACCTGATCTATCCCAGAGACAGTGAAAAAGTACTAGACAACCCATGATGCCAGTAAACCCAACCGTGGGCCAACAGACTGCTCCATTTCAGAGTTTTACAGAGGTTAATAAAGAGACCTTCCCTACCAGCGTCTCTGAACCCGGGTCGATTTGCTTGTTGGAGCTTCAGCGAAGTTCCATTTGCAGACCCTGCCTGTCATACTTGCCATTTCTTCAGTTGGTGTGATGTTAGATAGCTGATGCCCCTGGCCAACTCCTCTTGTAATGGCTTGCCCGTCCCCGAGGGAACAGCAAATTTAGAGGCAAGAGCAGGCAGCTCTTCCTTATGCGATTCTCGTACATCATGCATTAAAGCATGGGATTCAGGCACATAGTCAAGTTCGGAGTCATGTTCGGAGTCAGCTCCATACTGATCTCTGACACTCCCTTAGAGTGGGAGAAATAGTGCAACCCTGAACCAGGAGTTGCTACAGGCATATAACTTGAACTGCCTGTGCATGCCTCCTACGGAGCATATTATTTGGCACCATCTCCAACACTCCTTTCATTTGAGTGGGATGAATATTACAACCCTGAACCAGGAGTTGCTACAGGCACATGACTCCGTAACACGGAGCATATTTCGTGCCACCATCTGATTCATCAGATGTTCCAATTGAGACAAACGGCCAATCACATCTCCTGTAGATGTGGGGACAGAATCCCCTTGACCCAAATCGTCTGACAGGACTTGTCTCACAGACTTGGCTTTGACTTTGCCCCGACTCGGGGTTGCCAAGCTGCTCCCTCTAGGAGCCGAATTGGGCCTAGCTGTGCAGATCGACGCTTTGTCGGAATAAATCATCATTGTTTATTATACTTACCAGACAGGTTGTACCTGCTAGTGACTCAGAGCCCTTGCTCCCTTCTGAGGCCACAACGGAGTATTTCAGGAAGGAAACAGAGCGCAACCCTGCACCAGGTATTGCTTCCTCAGGCCTCTGGCGCCATATAACTTGGATGAGCCGGCATTATAATCGGAGTCATCTCTTCCTGATACTCCCCTAGACAGAGTGGCAGAAATACTGGAACCCTGCCAGGTGTTGTCACAAGCAAATTACTGGGGCCGTCTGTAATGCCTCCAGTATACGGAACATATTTTGCTCATATGATTAAACAGAAGCATAGCCCCATTGGATCAAAGATTCAACTGTTTTGTCAATATCCACATGGTTGGGGTCTCTTAAGAAAGATCTCCAACAGTCCCCTCTACTGAGCGTAAATTAGCATGATACAACCCTGCACCAGGTATTGCTCCACAGGTGTCTAATAGACACAGCTGAAAAAAGGCTTCCCAAGCTTCTCCTTTCTGGAGCCTCAATGGAGTTCTTAGGGGAGGAAATAGAACGCAACCCTGAACCAGGGGTTGCCTCCTCAGGCCTTTAGCTGACTCCCTTTCGGAGCATTACTCCGAACAGCCGCCCGCTCCCGTGGAGCTCCATTCTCTGCCGTAATGGCAAGTCAAAATTTACTACACCATATGGTGTATGATAATAAATGTCTGCGATAGTCGCAAACGTGACCGAACAGCAACCGCTATTAAAAATTGCCAGCTCTATTTATAACTGCCCTATAAATAGAGCACACACTATATGCTGTTCTACAGCATATGCTGCCTCAGCCAGCAGCATCTATGTTTAAAAAATTGGTAGGCGCTATGGCAGCTGAGCTTACCTAGCGTTCGCTGCCCTGGCCGCGGCTAATTTTCAAAAGCACCAGCTGCTGTTATCTTTAGCAGCGATCGTTAACCTAGCTGCGGATATATTTAAATTACCGCCTGCTGCTAATCTTAGCAGCGAACTCGCCTAGCCGCGCCGGCAGCCCCAACTCCTAATGGAGCTTTCACGGTGGCCGCAAATCCAGCCGCCTTCTCCCGTTTGGTGCTCCAAATCCGGCAGCCGCAATATCGGAACCAAGCTCCTATGGAGCTTCCACGGCGGCCTCCAAATTCGGCGGCCTTCTCCCGTTCGGAGCCCCAACGGAGGCAATATTGAATCTAGCTCCTTATGGAACCTCCACGGTGGCCCAAATCCGGCCGCCTCCATCAGCTACTCCAGGCCTGCTGTCAGCAGCGGCCCGCTGAAAATAAAATTACCTTACCTGCCAGAGCAGTTTCGAACTGCTCCGACTCGCATGCGTCGACGTATTGACGCGCATGCTGCTGGCGGGCTCTTCACGTAGTTACTCACGTGACTTCAAAATAAAATTACATGTGCTAACAGCAAGATGTGATTTTAGCTGCCTGCTAAACACAAAGTTCTGGAGAAATTCAGCTTGCCAGGCAGCATCTGCAGAGGGAATGGACAGACAACATTTTGGGTTTGGACCTATTCTGCTTCAAAAAGGGTCGGGATCCAAAACGTGTATGTCCATTCCCTCCACAGATGCTGCCTGGCATACTGAGTTCCTCCAGCACTTGATGGTTTCCTCTAGGTTCCGGCATCTGCAGTTTCTGATGTCTCAGTGTTAGCTGCCTGACAGGAATTAATCTTCTCAGCATAGTCTTCAGTGGAACTCTTGCAGTATTTTCACTGGATGTTTAGTTACCTTTACCTTATACATCTTTTCAGAGAGTTGTGATCCTATTGGGTTCACTCCAAGGTTGAACATTTCATTATTCATAATTGAGAGCCATAAGTACCAGGATGGTCACATGTTTCCTGAAGAAGAGATTTGTTACTTCATTACTTTGTGGGCTCTTCACAATACTATAGAGTTTAGAGGTAGTGTGGAAACCGATCCTTTGGCCCACGCTGACCAGCGATCATCCCATACACACTAGGGACAATTTAAAGGTATTTACTCAAGCCAATTAACCTACAAACCTGAACGTCTTTGGAGTGTGGGAGGAAGCCCACGCGGTCACGGGGAGAATGTGCAAACTATCAGGTTCATTTCTTTTCAGGCCAAATGCTCCTGAATTGTCAGATCTGTCATAGAGTCATAGAATCATACGGCATGGAAACAGGTCCTTCGGCCCAACTTACCCACACTGACCAACATGTCACATCGACACTAGTCCCACCTACCAGTGTTTGGCCCATATCCCCCCAAACCCATCCTATCCATGTACCTGTATAAATGTTTCTTAAATGATGCAATGGCACCTGCCTCAACTACCTCATCCGGCAGCTCGTTCCATTCACCCTCCACCCTTTGTGTGGAAAAGGTTACACTCGGGTTCCTATTCAATCTTTCCACCCTCACCTTAAACCTATGTCCTCTGGTTCTCAATTCCCTAACTCTGGGAAAGAGACTGAGAGTATACTTAATCTATTCCTCTTTCGATTTTGTACACCTCCAAGATCACTCCTCAACATCCTGTGCTCCAAGGAATAGAGTCCTAGACTGCTTAATCATGCACTATAGCTCAAGCCCTCTAGTCCAGGCAACATTCTTGTACATTTTCTCTGCACCCTTTCCAGCTTGGCAACATCTTTCCTATATCCCAGTGCTCAGAACTGAACACCATACTATAAATTTGGCCTCATCAATGTAATTAACTAAGATTCCAAGATGGAGGCACTGGCTTAACAGCTGCGGCCCGCCTGCAGTCCTTCTGTTATTTTATTTTATTTTTTGTCCTGTTTTTAGTTGGTTTCGTTTGATTAGATTGTGTGTGTATGTGGGTGGGGGGGAAGCAACATGTCTGGGTCTCTTCCTTCGGGGGGGGGGGGGTTAACTTTCCGTCGTATTCTCCGTCTCCGTCTCCATCTGCGCCGAGGCCTAATGGCGGAGCTGGCGGCCTCAGGCCTCAGGGCTGTTCCAGCAGCGGCGGCGGCGACCCGACTCAGTCCCGGAGCGGTTCCAGCAGCAGCAGCGGCGGCCTGGCTCGGTCCCGGGGCAGTCCAGCTGCAACAGCGGTGGCCCGACTCGGTCTCGTGGCGGTGGCGGCGGCAGTGGCAGCGGCCCGTCCATGACCACGGGCCCGGTGGATTCGGCCAGGCCCAGTGGACGACATCGTCGGGAGCTTGCAGCTTAAAGGTTGGTGACCTGTTTTTATGAGCTCCCACAACAACAGCTTTGTCCGCTGGTCTGGAGGGCGGCAGCTTCGACAACCCCGGGCCGCGGAGTTGAACCGGCCCGTTCGCGGAGCTTGGTTGAACCGCGGGACTGACATCACCCGGTGGGGTCACAACATCTGAAGCCTGGATCGACTCGGCGCAGAGGGAAACAAAGAGGGAGGAGACAGAGACTTTAAGACTTTGCCTTCCATCACAGTGAGGAGGTGTTTGGTGAACTCACTGTGGTGGATGTTAAATTTGTGTTTATTGTGTGTGCTGTCATTAAAAAAAAAATTATATGTATGACTGCAGGGGAACAAAATAAATTTTGTTCAGACCGAAAGGTCTGAATGACAAATAAAGAATCTAATCTAAAAAAAAACACAACCTCTCAACTTCTATACTCAATACTTTGACTGATAAAGCCCAATGTTCCAAAAGCCTTTTTGACCACCCTATCTACCTGTGATGCCGATTTAAACAAACCGTATCTGCACTCCCCAGACTCCTACCATTCACTGTGCAGGTCCTGCCCATGTTAGTCTTCCCAAAGTGCAACGCCTCACATTTCTCTGTATTAAATTTCAGCAACCATTCCTCAGCCCACCTGATCAAGATCCTGCTGCAATTTTTGACAATCATCTTCACTACAATACCACCCATTTTGTTGGTAATTTACAAACTTGCTAACCATGCCATGTACATTCTTGTACAAATCATTGATATAGATGACACACAACAATGGGCCTAGCACTGAGGCACACCACTAGGCACAGGCCTCCAGTCCGAAAAGTAACCTTCCATCGTCACACTCTGCTTTCTTCCATGAAGCCAATTTTCTATCCATTCAGTTATTTTTTCTTGGATCCCATAGGATCTAATCTTCCAGAGCAGCCTACCATGCAGAACCTTGTTGAAATCCATATTTACATCTACAGTTCTGCCTTCATCAATCCTTTTTGTCACATCAAAAAACTCATACGTGAGACACGATTTCCCATGTACAAAACCACGCTGACTATCCCTAATCAGTCCTTGGTCGTCTCAGTGTATGTGCATCGTATCCCTCAGAATACTCTCTAGTAACTTTCCAACCACAGGTGTTAAGCTCACTGGCCTGCAGTTCCCATCTTTTTTCCATGCAGCGCTTCTTGAATAGAGGCACAACATTGCCACCCTCCAGTTTTCCAGAACATCACCTCTATTTAATGACAACTCATAAATCTCAGCCAGTTTCCTCTCTAGCATGTCCCATATAGCCTCACGAGACAAACCGTCCATGATGACACCTCTGACCAATACTGTGAAATCTTCCTTAATCAATAATGCAGCCGTCCCCCCTCCCCCCCAGATAAATCCTGGACCCTGGTATCAGGGAGAGAGCACAACATTCTAGAGTCTCAGCTGCTGCCACAGAATCTGCTGTCTGCACCCCTAACTATAGAGTCACTTACCCCTATGCCTCTGCCAGATGTCACCCTTCCCTGCTGAGCCTCCACCAAGGTCAGTGTCACAGACCTGCCTGTTACTGCTGCTCAACCTTGATGTGTCGTCCTGCTCGACTGCACTCATGAGGGTGTACCTGTTTTGAAGGGGTGGAAGATTGCAACCTTCACAGAGTCCACCCTGTTTCAACGAATGCAATCAACCCAGCGTGCACAAAACAGAAGATCAAACAGAACAAGTTGTCTTACAACTTTAGGCTGTGCATGCCACATGCAAGACCTGTTTTGAGGAGGTATGGCCACTGAGGTCAACAGCACTCCATCTCCAATTCCCTTCCTTGTAGTCATCCACTTTCTCTCTTCCTGGACCTTCGCTGTGGCAACCTTGTTATATGTCCTGTCCAAGCTATCATTTTTCCAGATGGTCCCAAGGTCATCCAGCTGCTGCTCCAATTCCCTAACACAGTCCTTCAGGAACTGCACCTGGGCATGTGCCCACAGGTGTAGTCTTCAGAGGTACCAACAGTTTCCCAGACTTCCCACATCCTGCAGGAGGAGCATTGTACCAATTTACCTGCCACCACCACTGTAACTAAACCAATAATTAAATAACAAGATTCTCACAAAAGAGTAGATTGAATGTGTCTGCCTCTGAGATAGCCTCCTTGCCTCAGCCTGCTCACCAAAAACTCCCGAGCCAAAGATTCACACATGACCACCACATAGCATTTAAGACTTCAGAGCAAAATACCCACATGACCTCCACACAACACTTCACCAATGCACAGCCTCTCTCCCAACTCACAACTTTAGGCTGTGCATGCCACATGCAAGACCTGTTTTGAGGAGGTATGGCCACTGAGGTCAACTGCACTCCATCTACAATTCCCTTCCTTGTAGTCAACTTACTTACTCAACTTACTGAAGCAGTACACAGAGCAGTGCTGAACTACTATATATCTTATTGGTGACCCTCAGATCAGTCTTTGCTGGGTCTTCCTTGCACTAAACATTATTGCTTTATCCACTGTAAATGGCTCAATTGTAATCATGTATTGTCTTTCTGCTGACTGGATAGCACACAACAAAAGCTTTTCACTGTCCCTCAGTACACATGACACTAAACTGACCTGCTCTCAATAGGCTAAGCTACTGTACCTTGCCTTATTTCTTTTCTAAATTTGCTAATCAATTAACCAATTTGGATGCTGCAACCAGTCCAACGGTTCCCTTTAAATTGTCCTGCCTCTCATTGGCTGACTGGCCTAATCGCATTTTTTTTTTTATAATGCTCCTGCTTCTATCACACTGAAATACTTGTCTCATGAATGTGGAAGCTTCATCATTATTTGCTGCATTCTGGTCAAACTTATGACCAAAGAAGGCAGCTGGTGTTGGATGAGGAGCAACCAGACTTGGATCCTGGGAAGCACAAGGTAGAGCCTGGAGAGCAGCAGGAACAAGAGAAGGAAAAGAAAGTGGAAAAATAGAAGGCATATGTCTTGCACAGCCTGGTGGAATGGAAGATTTTGGCACTGGCCATGTAAGAAATAAGTGTTCATCCAAGTGAAGCAGAGATCCACGCACTTCGTGCAGTCTAATGTTTTGCATTGTATGTTCACAAGATGGTCTCCCCTATATTAGAAAAAACAAACCAAATTTAGTGATAGCTTGTTCAGTCTGCCCAAGTGACCCCATATATTTGGTTCTCTGTCACTTTAATTCTCCATCTCGCTTCCGAACTCCATATCAAATTCTCCAACTTCGGTCACTGATGAAACTGGCCATCTCTGCTTGCCATCGTGCTGGCTCAGTTTGTCTCCTCCTTTTGTGTATACTGAAAATCAACTTTTTTGAATTTAATTCTTTTGACTCACTTTTCAAACTATCATCAAACTCTATCTTAAGTTCCAATTCTATGCTTGTTTCTATCTTCTGGATGCAATGTATTCACCCTTGCCTTAACTCATGAAATGCTCGGAGAAGGAGAAAGAGGTGCAGCGCACAGGCCATGAACCTGGTAAGATGCAGGAGGAGCCCAGGCCGGGAGTCACCCCACAGAGCCCAGTCCCTCCACACACTAGAATCTCCCAACCCCTGCAGAGTAGTTATTAAGATGGCTGATTTGTGGGCGGTTGCTGCTGGGACGCAGGTCGGGGCCTGATCAACCCTGGCTGGGTCGCCTGGGCGAGGGTGTCTGATGTTGTGAGACCCGAAACACCCGATGACCCCAGATCACTGAGGATGTGTCCCAGCGCATCTAGAAAATGTATATTTCTCACACAGAAATTTTCTGACAATATAATAGATTATTAGTGGTTTTCATGCTCCAGCACCAATAATCGGTCATTTATCTTTTTGATTTAGCAAATGCATCTGTTTAAAACTGTTAAATCTTTAACATAATTGATATCAAGACTTTAACAATATTGTGAAGCTGCTAGGTAAACTACTAGCTTAGCAGTAGAAGATATAATATTCAAATTTTACTCCAGGTGCTCCCAGTAACTGTATACGCTCTCAGTCTCTATATTAATTCACAACTGTACAGCCAAATTTGGCTCTAACTCCTACAAGTATGCAGATGAAGCCTCTGTGGTGGGCTGAATCACTAACAGTGATGAGACGAAGTACAGGAAGGAGATATAGAACGTGGCAACATAATGTCAGGATAATGACTGCTCCCTCGATGTCAGCATGATGAAAGAGCTTGTTATTGACTTGGGTCATGTCATAAGCGATGAGAGTAGAATTAGGCCATTCTGCCCATCAATTCTACTCCGCCCTTCAATCGTGGCTGATCTATCTCTCCCTCCTAACCCCATTCTCCTGCCTTTTCCCCATAACCTCTGACACCTGTACTAATCAAAAATCTATATATATCTGCCTTAAAAATATCCACTGAGCGGCCACGTCCTTCTGTGACAAAGAATTCCACAGATTCGCCACCCTCTGATTAAAGAAATTTCTCCTCATCTCCTTCCTAAAAGCCTTATAGAGCCTTAGCATTACATCCCTGTTTTAGTATACAAGCCATCTTGAAATAAATGCTAGCATTGAGTTTGCTTTCATTACTACCGATTCCACTTGCAGATTAACTTTTTGGGAATCCTGTGCCTTTGCACCTCCGGATTATGGATTCTCTCCCCAGTTAGAAAACAGTCTATGCCTTTTTTCCTATGACCAAAATGCATGACTCCACACTTTGCTACACTATATTCCATCTACCACTTCTCTGGCCACTCTCCCAACCTGTCCAAGTCCTTCTGCAGAGTCCCTGCTTTCTCTACACTACCTGCTCCTCCACCTATTTTCATATCTTCCAACTTCAGGGAATGTGGCTGGCATTCTTGCCCCAATTAGCATCAATGGTGCTGAAGTGGAAACGGTTGAGAGCTTCAAGTTTCTTGGCATTAATTAGCAATGTTACAAAATTAAAAAAGAAGAATTCACAATATAACATGATTTTCAAATCTCATTGTCATGAATTTATAGGCCAAATGGAAGGAATTTAGTGTTTAATTCCCGTAAATTAATGGCCATTTAAATCATCTTGCGAGTGGGATTTTCTGGAACACGATCGATTGGAACGTTGTGGTTGCGGTCAATTTAAACCCCATATTGGCAGGAAAAATATTGCCGGTTCGTATGGGGAATAAATCACCTTCTCGCAACATGACATTTTGATTAAAAGTATCCTAAGAAGCACTTTTTAATGAAAAAATAAACTGTGTACCTTGCCTTGTTCCCTACGTGAGGTCCGTCCCGTTGTCGGCGTTGACGGCTTTAGAAGATGATTTTTTAATTACTACAGCAATTAAATTACCAAGCGCAGTTTAAAAATCACTTCAGAGAATGGCAGTCGAATCGATTTTTCTTCATCAATTAAATAGCCTGTTCAAGATCGATTTGAATGGGCTTCCGAAATACCGCATTTTAAACCCGCCCCCCTGTCAAAGGTGCGCACACGGGCAGTGACAGAACTGTAGCGCCGCTAAAGGTAGGTTTTGTAACATACCTACATTAATATTACCTACGATCTGTCGTGGACCAACCACATTGACAGCCAAGAAGGCACACCAATGCCTCTACTTCCTATGGAAACTGAGGACATTTGGCATGTCACAAAATGACCCTTAATTCTTTACAGATGCACCATAAAAAAACATCCTGTCAGTGGCATCAGAACTTGGTTTGGCAACAGCTCTGCTGAAGATCGCAATAAATTGCACAGAGCAGTAGATGTAGCCCAGTCTATCACACAGACCAGAGTTTCCACCATTGACTCCATCTACATATCATGCAGCCTCCGAAAAGCAGCCAACGTAATCAAAGACGTCCCATTCTTTCTTCTCCCTGCTCCTGTCAGTCAGAAGGGACAGAAGCTTGAAAGCACACATTATCAGAATCAAGAACAAATTCTTCCCCTACGTTAGAAACATAGAAACATAGGAATTAGGTGCAGGAGTATTAGGTGCAGGAGATTCAGCCCTTCGAGCCTGCACCGCCATTCAATATGATCATGGCTGATCATCCAACTCAGTATCCCGTACCTGCCTTCTCTCCATACCCTCTGATCCCCTTAGCCACAAGGGCCACATCTAACTCCCTCTTAAATATAGCAAGTTATAAGTTAGAAATATAGCACGTTATAAGGCTTCTGAATGGTCCTTCCATAAGCTAGGATGCTGTCAGATTCACCTCTACCCCATTGTGGACATTGGACTTTGATCATGAAATTGATGCGCTACAATGCTGAGAACTATATTCTGCACTCGTTATCTGTCGCTTTGCTCTATGCATTGTTCTTGCATTAGACTTGACTTCATTTATGTATAGTATTATCTGATCTGATTGTCTAGCATGCAAAATAAAGCTTTTGGTACATGTGACAATAATAAACCTACACCTGAACCTCACTGGAGTTTCAGCTTGGGAGTCCAGGTTGCCAGCTTTCTCCTGGTTGTGAGTGGCCATGAACCCTCCTGCATCACAGAACTAAACAAACTCCCATTTGGTTTAAGATGCCATAGTAAGGGATAACTGTTCACATTGTAACCTGTAAGGCACTTAATGTGTCTGTAAAACATCTCATTTACTTTACCTTATTCTCAAAGGTAGAAATAAGAGATATATTAGCAAAACTAAATGATGCTGCTTAATTTACCAACAATTCTAAGATAATTACTTAGTTCATTTCCTGGATAGTGCTGGACAGGATGTTGAGCACTTAACTGGAATATAATATAATTTGGTCCTGACCCACAGCCATAAATGAAACTGAACTACAGTGGAGGAAGTTAATTTACTCATCTTCATTGCAGCATTCCGTCTGTTCCACAAAGATACCTAAGGCTCCACCACCACTACTCCATGTGAGACATGATCCCACATAGTAACTTCTCTTTGTGAAGTAGTTCCTGTTCAATTTACAGCTTTTCAGGTTTTAACTTTTCCACTCCATTTGCTTTCATCCATATCTCTGTATGCAATCACAAGTACAAACCCCAGCACAGTAAAAGGGATCTGTAGGAGTCATTGCTTCAAAAAGGCAGCTAGCATCGTTAAAGAACCCCACCACTCTGACCACGCTCTCATTACTCCTGCCTTCGGGAAGAAGGTATAGGAGCCTGAAAACTAACGTCCAGGTTCGGGAGCAGTTTCTTCCCTGCAACCACTAGGCTATTAAGCATTGTAACCTCCCAATAAGCTCCAAACTCGATACATTAACTTATTAACAGGTAATGAGTATTGCAGATTCTTTTCACTGATACTTGAATAGTTCCCTTACTCTACACTGTGCCTTTTTGTTGTTACAAAATGTGGAAGAATTTTCGAGCTTGAGACACAGAACAGGACAATGTCCTTGGACTAGTTGTGGAGGCCAAGCTATTGAGAATTTTTAAAGTGGTGATTGATAGACTTTTGATTAGTAAGGGCATTAAACGTTACTGGGAAAAGGCAGGAGAATTGGGTTGAGAGGGAAAACTAGATCAGCCATGATTGAATGGTGGAGTAGACTCGATGGGCCAAATGGCCTAATTCTGTTCCTATGTCTTATGGACTTATGGTCTACTTGCAGCAGCATAACAAATTGGTGAACAAAAGGAACAGTTGTCTCCAGGAACAGCTTGATCCTGATCAATGACTGATGCCAAATTTGTATTTAGTTAGATGAGAACAGGACCAGGTTAGGCTTTTGTAGTTCACCAAGGCCCTATTCTGTTTACCGGCACTTGAGGAAATAACATCAAGGAGCCATTGATGAGAGGTTATTTGTAATGGGGAAACATGTTCACATAAAGAGTAGGCAGGTGGTGGAATTCATTTTAAGAGAGAATTTCAAGCCCCTTGCAACTGGGGTGGAATAAAAAATAAATTACAAAAAAACAGTAAGGAAGGTTGCAGCTCCATAACTCCGGTTTAATTCTGACCACTGGTGCAGGCTGGGTGGATTTCATATGTTCTCTCTGTGACTGTGTGGGTTTTAACTGGGTGCTCTAATTTTCGCTCACTTCCCACAGACCTGGTTAGCAGGTTAACCGATGATTGTAAATTAACCCTCGTGTAGATGAGCAGTAAGAGAATCAGTGTGGTGGGAGGGAAAACCTGTTGTCACAAATGGGAGTCCTCTGAAAACTAGCTTACATCGGATGGACCAAATTGCCTCTTTTTATGTTGTGAGAAAAATAAGATAAAAGAGGGTGGGGGGGGGGAAGGAGAGACAACATCAGCATTTAATCTGTAGCAAAGAACTGCAAATGCTAGTTTAAACCAAGGATAGATATATAACGCTGAAGTAACTCAGCGGATCAGGCAGCATCTCTGGAGTCGGAAGAAAGGTTCTGAACCAAAATGTCACCTATTCCTTTTATCCAGAGATGCTGCCTGATCTGCTGAGTTACTGCAGCATTTTGTGCGTACTATCAGTATTTAAACTGCATGAATGGAAATGAGAAGAAAGAATATGGAAACAGTAAAGTAAACGTGATGTGATATGTTTTGTTTGATAGGCCTGCTTCGTTATTGTAACATCTTTGTATTATTATATAAACTTGAATTATTATGTTAAAAGCTCTGTCAATGTCAATAGATACGGCTCCCTCCTGTCCTGGAGAATAGCTGGTCGAGCCATAGATCATAATCTTTGGCAGGACCTCAGAGTGCAGCCTGTGCAGGACTGATAGCTGCATTGTAAAAGTAGCTTAACGTTTATTTAGCTCAATTAAACCTAGCTGACCCAAATCAGTTAAGCTTTTTTTTGCACTGTTGTTGTTTGCATAGGTTTTGCTGATATCATTAGACCACTGTTAGTGCAGGTCTAATCACGGCATTGCTGAATTGTATCCTTTCCCATATATGCCACATCTACTGTCCTTGCTATTCTGCAATGAAATACTAGCTCTCATTACTTGAGAGAGCAATTCAATACTGACTGGCATTCAGCCTGATTTACCACAGCCGTACAGTGCAACTTTTCACAAGACAATTAACAAGCCTCACATAAACATTGTGTGGGAAGTAACTGCAGATGCTGGTTTGAACCAAAGATAAACACAAAAAAACTAGAGTAACTCAGTGGGACTGGCAGCATCACCGGAGATGCTGCCTGACCTGCTCACTTACTCCAGCTTTTTGTGTCTCGCATGAACTTTGGCTGATTGATCCTGTGTCCGCCCATTATACACCAGAAAACTTATTTTAAGCAGTGTCAGAGCCAGAAGTCATAACTGCAGAAAGGAGGTCAGAACTCTTCACTAACTACACAGTCCCTCATCTAGTTATTATGAGAGCATTTACACTCTTTCTGCCAATACCTTTGTAAATCTATCTGGTGAGTAGCAGCACTATGTACACCAAATCTCATTGTGGCAAAAGGGGAACTTAGGTAAATCAGTAATCAACTGTTGCTCCCACCAATGCTCACCATGAAGTTCTCCGTATGTCATAAAAGGCAATCTGGTTCATTTTAGGAGAAGGCGTCTGCCATCCTTTGCTGGGGTCTGGCCTCGATGAGGCTGTAGGCCTAAATGATGTCGTTGGTACTAAACTTACACTTGCATTAAACTAGTTCTGGGTTATTTAAGGACAGATGATCAATAATGACTAAGCCAGCAATTGCCACTTCCTGGCACTAGAGTAAATAATAAAAAATAATAGTTATGTTGGTGCTCTTAGTATTTGGGGATTAGAAAGAGTTAGAATATTTGACGTCTGCAAGCAAAAGTACTGGAAGTGATTGTCAACAGAAGACACAGTTGGCCTAACTATTTAACCTGCTATTGCCAAAATACCCTGCTCATCCTGCTGTAATCGTCAGAAAAAGCTGGTGTAACTCAGCGGGTCAGACAGCATCTCTGGAGAAAAGGAAGAGGTGACATTTTGGGTTGAGCCCAAAACGTCACCTATTTCTTTTCTCCAGAGATGCTGTCTGACCTGCTGAGTTACTTCAGCTTTTTGTATCTATCTTCGGTTTAACCCAGCATCTGCATCCTTCCTGCACAATCCTGCTGTATTTCTCTGTTGAAATGCAAATTTCTCGATGGTGATAATGTAATCGTTTGCGATATAATTAATCTGTGCTATTATGAAGCCAGAAGAGAAAATCAGCAACAAAAAAAATCCTAGAACCATTTGTTACATGTGGTTTGCAGAAAAAAAGATTCTTGTTATGTTGTGATTTGAGTTTTAAATTAATTTTCAGAACGGCTGATCATAATTCAGCTTGGCATTTCCTCTGGGGTAGATCATTTTGTGCCCAGGAAATGATCTGGTTCCATAAACAGTTTGTAATCCACCTGCAGTGAAGGCACACAACCTCCTTCCTGAGCAGAAGGCCTCCAGGAATCAGCTGGATATCAAAAGTGAATTCATCCCCTGTTTGTAATTCTATAATTAAGGATAGCATTTTGTCAGCTCCCTTTAACCCTATAATCATCTTTCCAAGATATCATTGGAAACTATTCATTGGAACCTATTTAGTATGTTATAGAAGAAGGCCACTCAGCCTGTCGGGTCCCTGTTAGTTCCTAAAAAAGCAATCCCTTCAATCCCATTCCCCTCTTACAACTTCAATCATTTCAGCATCATGACAGAAGTGTTTGACATCCACCCCACTATATTTAAAAATACTAGTAAACGGAAGTCAACATACATCCACCTTTATCCTGGAAAAAAAGAACTGGTACTTGAAAATAGATTGATGCACCGTGTGTTTTAGTTAGATTGATTAGTTAGTTAAATTAGTTAGTGAGTTAGTTTGAATATCAGATAAAATGTAACCAATGCAAAATTGCAAAATTTGTTTTAACAGAAGTTCAAATTAGATTAGTGTGTTTCATACATATTGTTGCTTGCCACAGACAGCTTTACTGCCCATCGCTCCATGTGAGCGGGAGTGAGGAATATCGGGATGAAAGAGATAATGGTGCATGGATCTCGGACAACTCCTCAACATGGAGCGGACTGGTCATATGCAGTGGTGGCAAACCCTGAGCCCTGAAAACCATCATCATCATCAGCAGCAACAGCAGCAGCAGCAGAGCATCATGGCACAGTTCAAGGGATCGTGAGTTGCACTTACCAGTACATAGAAGCAGCTGTCTGCAAAGAGGTTTCACAGACAGAACAATGACAAGGGATGGTTTTTAATGCATGAACCTATTATCACAAGGGGAAACTTCATTCAAACAGGTTTCTCTGCATTCTGCATGATTGTTAAAGTGAGTTAATAATGCAGGTTGTAAATCTGGTATTATGATCCAATTACTACAGTCCTGTAAATGATATATGCTAGCCATTGAATAGACAGGTTCCACAACCAAGGTAAAGCATGCTCCATGATTGTTCTGATATACCATGTTCATTCAATTCTTGATCTTTGCTGCTGTTTATCAAAGATGAATATGTAAGGTCAGCTTGTGGCTGTCATATTTAGATAGGTAGCTGCTATTAGACTCCATTGTACTTTGTTGATGCAAAGGATAAGCTTGGGATGAATGGGTGTTTAGGAGCTGTTGAGGTACAGCAGTGAGTAGGTGGACTTGTCGGGCTCTGATGCAGACCCCACGTACAGAAATATTCTGCCATTTTTGACACATCCAACATCAATGCTTCCTCAATCTCTCTCAAGGCAGCATCCCTGGAGTACGTGGACAATGTTTTGGAGTAACTCAACAGGTCTGGCAGCATCTGTGGAGGGAACGTATAGATGCCATTTTGGGTCGGGACCCATGATTGTAGTGGGAGAGGGGGTAGAAAAGCTGGAAAAGAGAGATGGGACCAGGACCAAGCCAGGCAAGTGATAGGTGGATACAGGTGAGGGGGTTTGATTGGCAGATGAGTGGAGTGAGTGACAAAGGCTAAAGATGAAAGGGAGACAAATCAGTGTCAGACGAGGAATGAAGGCTGATGAGCAAGCTGCCAGAGGAGGTCGATGAGGCTGCGACTATCCCATCGTTTAAGAATCAATTAGACAGGTACATGGGTAGGGCAGGTTCGAGGGATATGGACCAAGCACAAGTAAGTGGGACTAGTGTTGCTGGGACATTGTTGGCCGGTGTGGGCGAGTTGGGTCGAAGGGCCTGGTTCCACACTGCATCACTCGATGACTCTAAGAGGAATATAATATAAAGCCATAGATGAAAGAAGATACGGGAAGAAAGAGGGGTAGGAGAGTGGGAGAAATGGGTGTGAATTGGGGGGGGGGGGGGGGGGGGTTGGGGGGAGGGGGTATACAGGCAAAAGAGAGGGGGTAGAGAGGTTGGGTACTTAAAATTAGAGAATTCAATGTTTATACTTTGATTATAAGCTGCCCATGCTGAATATGAGGTGTTGTGGCTTGTTGGGTTTGGATAAGATGCAGAAAGCTTGCACCTAATGAAACATTGATAAGATAGGAGGACAGAGATGCAGATTTCAGGGACCGAACCAGGAAAGGAAAGATGTCAACCTAACGAAGCAGTTCTTCCAGAGCATCAGAACGCTTCTGTGGAGAGTAAGCATTGTGGATGTAAGTATGGAGGAGTTTGCACCCAGTCATTTTGCATGTTGTCAGCACTCGACTGTGCGCTTACTGTAATAGTTTTCTCCAGAGATGTAGTTGGCCCACAAGGGAGTCTGAAGTCTGAATGGAAACATGCTCTGTTTTGGGCAGCACATGATCCCGTGTAGAGGTTGATATGCACTTTGGAGCTGCAAATGGACAAGGTCTTTTAAAGCAACACTCAGCTTCAACAGATAATTGGAAGAAGGTTAACCTGACCTGACAGTATTGGCAGCTACATGACAAGTACCTGCCCAGGATATGCTGTCTGTTCACCTGAACTAATGCCATCAATAGAGTTAACTGAGCCAAATCCTCCTTCAGCAGCCAAAATGCTGCCATCTATAGGCACTCAATGGATCAAGGACCCAGAAGCTGCATGCCAGGAAGTAGTTCAAGTATCCAGGAACAGCCAGCACAGATGACCCAACAAATGTCAAGCTCAGATGGACACAAAATGCTGGAGTAACTTAGTGGGTCAGGCAGCATCTCTGGAGAAAAGAAATAGGTGTCGTTTCGGGTTGAGAACCAAATATCGAGCCCCTCAAGTCATTCCTCAGACTTACCCTACACCAAACCTAATGTCCTTCAAATGCTCTGTTATTTTGATGCATCTCCCAGAGAGCAATATTACCAGTGAGGTGGTATAAAGACAGTACATGCAATGATAAAATGAGCAGAGCAAGTTCTTGCACAAGGAGGCATTGCAGCCGCAACTTTTATTTATATCGCTATCTGAATGTAAAAAGGTGTTTGAAATGCTTGTAAATAAATTGAAGATTAAATGTGGGCCTGAGAAGAAACGGCAGGAAGGGGATGATCAAATGTTCAGGCCATATTGTACTCGCTGTACTTTTAAATGGAGAAGGTGGCAGATAAAAGATCTGGAAAAGGATTCAAACATAAAACAGACACAATTTATTTTTGTTGTTACTGACTATTTTGACACCATTTCAAAATAGCCTGGTTTGCTGAATTTCATCAGTTCAAAAATGCACAAATAACAAGCATAAGAATGTAGTCTGTATTACGGTCGAGAGGTGTGGGACATCCTAGGGTGTAAGAGTTGATAAATCTTCTGGGCCTGATCAGATATATCCAAGGACACTGTGGAACCTAGAAAAGAAATTGCGGGAGCCCTGGCTGAGAAACATGAATCATCGTTAGACACGGGTGAGGTGCTGGTTGACTGGAGGATGGCTAATATTGTGCTTCTTTTTAAGAAAGGCTGCTGGGAAAAGCCTGGGAACTATAGGCCAGCGAGCCTAACGGGAAAAGGCAGGCACGGGTTATTGATAGGGGAAGATCAGCCATGATCACAATGAATGCCGGTGTTGGTTCGAAGGGCCGAATGGCCTCCGCCTGCACCTATTTTCTATGTTTCTATGTTTCTGTGTTTCTATGTTTCTAACATCTGTGGAGAGGATTCCGAGGAATAAGATATATATGCATTTGGATAGACGGGCTGATTAGGGATCGTCATGGGAGAACGTTTCATTAATTTATTATTTGCGGAAGTATCCTTAAGGTGGACGAGGGCAGGGCCATAAACATTATCTATATGGAATTCAGCAAGTCCTTTGATAAGGTTCCTCGTGTTAGGCTGCTCTCCAAGGTTAGATCGCATGATCCAAGGAAAGTCAGCTAACGATACAGACGGCCTCATGGAAAGAGGCAAAGGGTGTTATGTCTTGGACTGGAGGCCTGTGTCAAATGGTGTGCTCAGGGATCAGTGCTGGGCCTCTTGCTGTTTGCGATTTATATTAAGAATTTGCTTAAGAATTTGGACAAGGCATGATTAGTAAATTTGCAGATGCCACTAAATTAGGGGTAGTGAAGACCGTTATCAAAAATTATAGCATGATCTGCTGGGCAAGTGAACTGAGGAGTGGCTCGTGGAGTTTAATGCAGATAACTATATTAATGATCCACCATGGACAGTCTACTGAGGGAGAAAGGGGTGCTTCTCTGGGAAATGGAACTGCATTGAGCCTTTTTAGACCATCAACGCATCATACATATTTTGAGATAATGCGTTGCACTATTCAGGACATAGAGCAGAAAACACACAGCACAAGAATAGGCCTCACGGCCCACAATATCTGTGCTGAACATAAAGCCAAGATAAACTGACCTCATCTGTCTGTATGTAATCCATATCCCCCAATTCCCTGCATATCTATGTATCTATCTAGAAGATCTTAAGCGTCACTTTCATATCCGCCTCCACCACTACCCTTGCAAGTGTGTTCCAGTCACCCACCACTCTGTGCAAATAACTTGTTCCACATGTCTTCTTTAAACTTTGCCCTTTAAACTAAAGCTATGCCCTGTAGTCTTTAACATTTCATCCTGGGGATAAGATTCTAATTGTCTACCCTTTCTACAGCACGTCTCTCATAACTATATATACTTCCAAAAGGTCTCCTCTCTACATCCGGCATTCTAGAGAGGACAATCCAAGTTTGTCTAACCACTCCTTGTTGCTAATAAGTAACATTCTGGTCAACTCCTTATTTTAGATTTGAGAAGCACATTCATTATTAATGTTTGTATTCACATCACATAAATCGTCACAAAGTTAACGTATTCGTATTTATTGCTATGTATACAATCCTCTCTGCTACATTTTGGAGATGTCTATGTATAATATGGTCAATTATTAACCGCTGCTCTCCACCTTATCACAGATTGTTCATCCTTTGTTTCATTTATATCCACTCTACTCCTTCCTCCTTTCTTTCAGGTTCCACTTGCTTGAAGACCTTTCACCTCAAATGTCTTTCTATTTTGGTGAAAGTTCATCAACATAAAAAAAAGAAATATTATTATCTCTCTGACAAGTACTGATCAGTCTGCTGAATTGTTCCAATATTTTGAGAATACTTTTAGAAAGCCAACACTTATTCTAGTTATTCTTATTCTGTCTATACGTTGTGGGTGTCACAGGCATTGTTGATGTTAATTGTTCTGACCAGCTGCTTTCTTGACCTGAAAAGTTCATGATGAAAGATCCATGAGCAGCACAGTGGTGTAGAGCTGTTGCCTCGCAGCTCCAGAGACCCAGGTTCGATCCTCTCCTTGAATGCTGTCTGCGGGGAGTTTGCACATTCTCCCTGTGACTGCGTGCGTTTCCTCTAAGTGCTCCGTTTTCCTCCCACATCCCAAAGATGCAGTTGCTCGGAAGTTAATTGACCTTTGTAAATTCCCCCTGGCATGTAGGGAGTGGATGAAAAAGTGGGATACCATAAAACTAGTGTGAATGGGTGATCGATGGTCAGTATGGACAGCGTCCTGGAGTTAGACACAAAGTGCTGGAGTAACTCAACGGGTCAGGCAGCATCTCTGGTGATAAAGGATGGGTGACGTTACGAATCAGGGCCCTTATCCAGACTCCTGGCAACCAGGAGTGACTGCTCTTTAGTGGGTGTATAAAACAAAGATAGATACAAGAGGAGCAGCTATGTTGGAAGCAACCGTGAGGAGGCTAAATGCTGTGGGGAATAAGTGGGAGGCTTTGGCTTGAGATCCTTCCGCAGAGTGCGATGGGTGAGATAAGGTATAAGGTCATAAGTGATAGGAGCAGAATTTGGCAATTCAGCCCATCAGGTCTACTCTGCCATTCAATCGTGGCTGATCTATCTCTCCCTCCTAACCCCATTCTCCTGCCTGCTCCCCATAACCCTTGACAACCGCACTAATCAAGAATCTATCTATCTCTGCCTTAAAATTATCAATTGACGGCCTCCACAGCGTTTTGTGACAATGAATTCCACAGATTCACCACCCTCTGTCTGGTCTGTGCTTTTTCTTCCCTTTCCTAAATTTTCTTTAGTGCACTTTGGTAAAGATGGTGGTTAGGGCAGTTGTGTGCTCCTCCTGCAGGATCTGGGAAGTGAAAGACTTCCAGTGTGCCTGAGGACTACACCTGTGCAAGGTGTATCCAGCTGCAGCTCCTTAGAGACTGCGCTAGGGGACTTGAGCAGTAACCAGATCACCTCAGGATAATCTGGGAGACTGTGGAGGTCGTAGGTAGGTGTTACAGTGTGCCAGTCATGCCCAGGGTACTGGCAGAAAGTAGGTGGGTGGCCAGCAGGAAAAGGAGTGGGCACCAAGTACTGGAATCCCCAGTGGCCATTCTCCTTAACAACACGTATACCCCTTTGGATACTCTTACAGGCTGTATGTCCATTCAAGGGAGAACAGCAGTAGCCAGGTGTGTGGTGTTGAGCCTGGCTCTGAGGCACAGCAGGGAAGGGTAAAGACAGTCAGATCATAGCAATAGGAGACCCATTAGTTAGGGGCACAGATAGGAGATTCCCTGGTAACGAATGAGACTCCAGGATAGTGTGTTGTCACCCTGGTGCCAGGGTCCTGGATGCCTTTGAGCAGCTGCAGAACGTTCTCAAGGGGGAGGATGAGCAGCCAGGGGTTATTTTGCACAAATGACATAAGTAGAAAAAATGGATGAGGTCTTGCAAAGTGAAATGGGAGTTAGGCAGTAGATTGAAAACCTGGACCTTGAGTATAGTAATCTGCAGATTATTCTGTTGCCGTGTGCATGGGTGGGGAGAAATAGGAAGATAGGACAGATGAATGTGTGGATCTGGAGTTGGTACAGGGGGCATGGATTCAATTTTTTATGACCATCAGGATCTCGTCTGGTGCAGAGAGATGGATTACATCTGAACTGGAGGGGAGCCATTATTATTGTAGGGAGTTTTGCTAGTACTATCCACGAGGGTTTAAACTAAAGAGGCATGGGGGAAGTAGCATGAGTAGTAGGTCAGAAATTGGAAGGAGTGATGGGAAGATAGTTAGAATAGATAGATAGGACAGGAAGAGGTGAACAAATATGGTGGCGCTGATGGGCTGAAGTGTGTTTATTTAAATGCAAGGAGTATTGTGGAGAAAGCAGATGAACTTATAGCCTGGATCGGTGTTTGGGACTGTGATGATGTGGCCATTGCAGAAATATTGTTGAGAGAGGGATCTGACTGGCAGGTCAATGTTCTGCAGTGATCTGTGCTGGAACCTCTGCTACTTGTGATATCTATATTATTAAAAGTCTGATCTTGACCACTTCCTGTTGTTCTGTATATTGATTTTAGAAAAAACGCTGTCACATACGGCTGTGATTTTTGGCCATCTTACTCAGAGTCCCCCTCCGCTGCACAGGACAAGAGGACTTTTCACATCGATGAAAAGTAAAAGAGTTATTAGTGTTTAAAAAATGTTGAAATTCTCTCTCCTGGAGGCCACACCTTTTCCGGAGGGACTATAAAACCTAGAAGTCTTGAGTGCCTCAGTCAGTCTCTGCAAAGTGGGGGAGCGAGAGAGTCACGTCTCCCAGTCTGAGCTGTGAATAACACTGAACACATGTCTACTGAACTGTGAATGGTTTTACTGACCTGTCAGTGCCCTTAATATGATTTGAAAATATAGTTTGGAAATGCTAAAGCTGTGTTGCCTTTGGTTTGGAAATGCTAAAGCTGTGTTGCCTTTGGTTTGGAAATGCTAAAGCTGTGTTGCCTTTGGTTTGGAAATGCTAAAGCTGTGTTGCCTTTGGTTTGGAAATGCGAAAGCTGTGTTGCCTAAGGTTTGGAAATGTGAAAGCTGTGTTGCCTAATTAAAGTTGCCTTGCCTAATTAAAGTTGCCTTGCTCAATTAAAGTTGCCTTGCCCAATTAAAGTTGCCTTGCCTTCTATACAATTAAAAGTCTAATCTTGACCACTTCCTGTTTGCACTTTATATTGATTTTAGAAAAAACGCTACCATGTACGGCTGTGACTTTTTGGCCATCTCACTCAGTCCCCTTCCACTCATCAGGTGCAGAGGATTTTTCCCATCGATGAAAAATAAATGAATTATTAGTGTTTAAAAAATGTTGAGATTCTCTCTCTTGTCAATCACTCCATGAGGACCACGCCTCTTCTGGTGGGAGGGGGGAAGGACCATAAAACCCAGAAGTGTGGGCGTGGCTCAGTCTCTGCAATATGGAGAAGGGTGTGGTCACGACTCGCTTTCTTTAGTGGCCTTGCACCCTGCTCAAAATGGTATGAAACTGCACTTGAATTCAGTGGCCTTGCACCCTGCTTGAAGTGGTATGAAACTACACTTGAATTTTGTGGCCTTGCTCCCTGCTTGAAACGGAATTTCAAGGAATAGCCTTGAGTCAACTGCCAGCCGACCAGCCGTGAGAGCGTGAGCTGCCAGCACAACGGGCTTGAGTGACTGAGCCGCCAGCCCAAGAATCCATTCGCCCCACAATGTCAATCCTAGCCCTCTGGAAACCAGTCCCTTCAGCCCACAACATCCATACTAGTGCTCCAGAAAGTCTCTCCCCCCCCCCCACTGGCCACCAATATTGGAATTGGTGGAGAGGTGAATATTGCGTTGGAGGACCAGCCCTCCCGTGTGATGTTGGGACCCAACGGGGCCCACTCAGTCTAGTATATATATATTTAGTGGCCTTGCACCCTGCTTGAAATGGTATGAACTGCACTTTTCATACCATTTCAAGCATATATATATATATATATATATATATATATATATATATATATATATATATATATATATATATATATATATGTAAGTTTGAAGATTGCTGGGATTATGGACTGTGCGGAAGACTGTCAAGGTAAGCAGTGGGATATAGATCAGATGCAGAAATGGGTGGAGAAATGGAGCATGGAGTTTATTCTGAGCAGGTGTGAGGTGTTACACTTTGAGAAGTCGAATGTAAGGAGAAAATATACAATTAATGGCAAGGCCCATAACAGTATTGATGCCCTGAGGGATCTCAGGATCCAAGTCCATAACTTCCTGAAAATGGCAATACAACTAGATAGTGTGGTAACGAAGGCATATGTTAAGCTTGCTTTCATAGTTTGGAGCATTGAGTATAGGAGTCAGGAAGTCATAATACAGCTTTATAGGACTTTGGTAAGGCTGCATTTGAAGTATTCTGTGCAGTTTTGTTTGCCCCTTTACAGGAATGATGAGGCAGTTTACCGGAATGATGAGGTGGTTTACGGGAATGATGAGGTAGTTTACGGGAATGATGAGGTAGTTTACAGGAATAATGAGGTTGTTTACTGGAATGATGAGGTAGTTTATGGGAATGATGAGGTAGGTTACGGGAATGATGAGGTAGTTTACCTGAATGATGCCTGGATTATGGGGTTTCAGCGACAGGGAGCAATTGGACAAACTTGGATTGTTTCCTCTGGAATGTCGGAGGTTGCAGGGTGACCTGATAGAAATATATAAAATTATTAGAGGCACAGATAGGATAAACAGTTGGTAGCTTTTTCCCAGGATGGAAAAATCAAATGTTGGAGGACGTAGCTTTATGGTGAGAGGGGCAACGTTTAAAGGAGATGTGCGGTGCAAGTTTATTATACAGATTGGTGAGAGCCTTTCACACTTTACCGAGGGGGTTGGTTGAGGTAGTTATGATAGTGGCATTTTATGGCAGGAAATGGAGGAATATAGATTATGTGCAGGCAGATATGAGTTGGTATTGGCATCATGTTCAGCACAGACATTGTGGGCTGTAAAATTATTGTAGACACAAAGAACAAAAGATGCTGAAAACTGGAGCAACAAACAATATGCTGGAGGAACACAATAAGTTGAGCAGTATCTGTGCAGGTAAATGAACAAAAGACATTTCAGGCCAGGACCCTTTATTCAGATTCTAGTCCAGATTTGTTTGTCTAGATAACAACAAATTGTTGGTGTTACTCATTTTCATATTTCAATCATGAAAAAGCATATTGAATTGAATTTAATTTAATTTCTTTATTTGTCATTCAAAAACAAGTTTGAACAAAATTTAGTTACCATGCAGTTATAACAGTAAAAAAGCAACAAAACACACAATTAAACACAATCATCCATCACAGTAACTCTCCTTCAGGCACCTCCACACTGTGCTGAAAGTTAAGAAAGTATTATCTCTTCCTTGCTTCTTCTCCCGTGGTCGGGCAGTCAAACTGCTGCGTTGAGGCGATCGAGGCTCTCAATATTGAAGCCCCCGCCAGACGATGGAAGATCCCACGGCCGATTTTAAGCCGCGCCGGGTGGTGAAAGGCCCTGTGAACGGGCCGTTTCAAGCCTTACGATTCAGGGCAGACGAAGCTGCTGTTGCTGGAGCTCCCGAAAATCGGTCGCCAACCAGGGACCTGCGAGCTCCCGATGTTACAGTCCACAGGGCCCGCGGCCGAAGTCTCCGAAGTCGAGTCGCAGCTGCAATCGCAGCACAACCACAGCCTCTGAAAGTCAGCCAGCTCCACGATGGTAAAGGGCCTGTCCCACCAGCATGCAACTCCATGCGATGAGCGCGACCTAACATGGTCGCTTGAGCCGTCTAGCGTCGCGGGTCCGGTCCCACTTCGATCGCCGGAGCCGTGCGGAATTGTGCAGAGTTCGTCCCAACATCGTGTGGGGCTTCGAAAAACTGACCATGTCCAAAAATCCCGCGTGGCAACGGCTTGTCGGCTCGCTGTCGTCTCTCTGTCCTGGCGAACTTACCTTTAAGACTTCGCTCCAAGTTCGCCTCACTTTGCGCTGCGTTGTGCCACTCACCCGACCTCCGCGCGGCCCCTGCTGCCGGTTTGGTCGCGCTTGCCGCATGCAGGCGCATGCTGGTGGGACGGGCCCTGTACGGGGATCACCCGACCTCCGCGCGGCCCCCGCTGCCGGTTTGGTCACGCTCACCGCATGGAATCGCATGCTGGTGGGACAGGCCCTTAAGTCCACAGGCTCTGCGACCGGAGCCCTCAGCGTCGATTCCAGTTGGAGGCCGTCAGCTCCTCGATGTTCGGCTGCAGAATAAATGGAGATACAAACAATGGGACACAAACAATGTTAATACAAGTACAGGCAAACATTAACTGAAGTAAAACTCTACAATGAAATTGAAAACCAAAATCAAGCCTGAATGGGTATTGATTGTCCTGCATGGTGTACAAAATCCCTTGACGTAGGAGCACTTCTGCGTGTCTTGGCCTCTGCTGTACTGGAGTCTCTTCCATTTGTCTTGCGGAGGGTTGTAAAGTATTGGCAGAATAGTTCAATAATTGTATATCCCCAGCATGCAAACTTCTTTAGTGTGTAGGGTAGAAATAGTGTATGGGTGATTGCTGGTCGGCATGGACTCGGTGGACCGAAGGACCTGTTTCCATGCTGTATCTCTAAACTGAACACTTAGATACAAAATGCTGGAGTAACTCAGCGGGTGAAGTTCGAGAAGTCAATGTTCATACCGCTGAGGTGTAAACTATCCAAGCGAAATATGAGGTGCTGTTCCTCCAATTCGCACTGGTTGGGCCTCACATTCTGACAATGGAGGAGGCCCAGGTCAGAAAGGTCACATTGGGAATAGGAGGGGGAGTTAAAGTGCTAAGCAACCAGGAGATCAGGTAGTTTGAGGCGGACTGAGCGGAGGTGTTCAGCGAAGCGATCGCCGAGCCTGCGCTTGGTCTCGCCGATTGACATATCTAACCAGATAGCCCTTGCTTTTTCTCTCGTTCCCCTTCCCCTTCTCAGTTCTCCCACCAGTCTTACTGTCTTACATTCTATCTTTGTCCAGCCTCCTCCCCTGACATCAGTCTGAAGAAGGGTTTCGACCCGAAATTTATCTCATTCCTTCCCCATAGATGCTGCCTCACATGCTGAGTTACTCCAGCATTTTGTGTCTACCTTCGATTTTACCAGCATCTGCAGTTCTTTCTTAACACTTAAATATATTTAAAATATGCAAACAAGCTGAAGCAATCCTGGAATACTGAAAGCCATTATAATCCCTTACAGTGGTTCGCCTCTGTCGAAATCAGTTGCTTCACAGGATCTAATGTGGAAAAAATTGATCAGAGAGTTTGCATAAGCAGTGAGGAATTGATTTTGTACTAGAATCCATAAGGAGTGCAGGCAGAGACTTCTGGCTGGTAGCCACCCTTCCCTGTTTAATTTAACAGATGATCGAACATCACCCAAAGCTTCCATTCTCCCCACAAGCTGCACACTGTGGCAATGTACCTGGTGTAAAATGCACTTCAGCAGCTCAGCATGTTTCTCCAACCACCTCTCCTAAACCAATTACCTCCTCCACCTTGAAGGAAAATGGCAGCAGAAGCAGTGGAATTATTCCTTGCAGGTTTTCTTTCATCCCACCAGTCTTGCTTGGAAATGTATGGCCTTTCCTTTATACATTTTTAGAGGATTCACCAGTTAAGTGTAATTTATGTATTCTTGCAAAATCTATATGTGATGAATGTATAATTGATGAATAATATGTTATGTGCGCTATCTGTGTCTATGTGCCCCTAATGCTGCTGCAAACAAGTTTTCCTTGTACCTGCACCTCACCGTACTTTTGCATGTGACAATAAGCTCGACATGACTTGATTGAAGGAAGCAGTGGTCTAAAAAGGAGTCTCTCTAACTGAATTAACATCTTCAGGGTGCATTCAACAATGTAAATTCTTATGCCCTTGTTATGGAAATCCTCAGCTTTCTGACACTTATTTGAGGAAAAGGCGCAAAGACATCTTAAATGTGAGTCCTTCTCCCATGTTCAACAAACAGTTGAACAGATTCTTGATTAGTACAAATGTCAGAGGTTATGGCGAGAAGGCAGGAGAATAGGGTTAACAGAGAGATAGATCAGCCATGAATGGCCTAATTCTACTCCCACAGGAGCCGTTGGAAGAGGAGGAGGGGGGGGAGCAACACCCGACCGGTAAGCTTAAAAATCCAGTGCGGGGCTTGCTTTTTCAGAGGCCCACAGGAGCCGTTGGAAGAGGAGGAGGGGGAGGAGCAACACCCGACCGGTAAGCTTAAAAATCCAGCGCGGGGCTTGTTTACCGAAATCCATAACATTCCATTCGGAGAAGTGTTTTTTTTTTAGGAAGCCGCTGATTGGTGGGAAGTGGACTAGGGTAAGCAGCTGATTGGCAGTCAGATTCCAGCAGTTTGTTATGTACTTTGTATTGTGTTGAGATTGTATCCTGTGTAAGGGGGGAGTATGAAGAGACTGGTGAAGTGGGCAGGGATTCAAGTTTCTTGATCACTGGGACCTCTTTTGGGGAAGGCATGATCTGTATAAAAAGGACGGGTTGCACTTGAACCCGAGGGGAGCCAATATCCTGGCAGGGAAGTTCACAAAGGAGTCTTTAAACTAGAAAGGCTGGGGGGAGGGACTCGGGTAGAGGGGGCTAGGGGGCTAGGGGACAGCGTGAGGGGTAAGAGGCAGAGAAGGTAAGCACTCGGACCCAAAATCTAGGTGAGAAAGAGGAAAAAGATAATAAACAGAGAATAAGGGATGGTGGGTTTCTAAAATGTGTATATGTGTATATGGGGTTAGGTTAAGTAAAGGGGAGGTACAGTGCGATTTGGTTGTCCTTGTACACCAGTCACTGAAAGTTGGTGTGCAGGTACAGCAGGCAGTGAAGAAAGCTAATGGAATGTTGGCCTTCATAGCAAGAGGATTTCAGTATAGGAGTTAAGAGGTTCTTCTGCAGTTGTATAGGGCTCTGGTAAGACCAGATCTGGAGTATTGTGTACAGTTTTGGTCTCCTAATTTGAGGAAGGACATCCTTGTGATTGAGGCAGTGCAGCGTAGGTTCACAAGATTGATTCCTGGGATGGCGAGACTGTCATATGAGGAAAGATTGAAAAGACTAGGCTTGTATTCACTGGAGTTTAGAAGGATGAGGGGGGATCTTATAGAAACATATACAATTATAAAAGGACTGGACAAGCTAGATGCAGGAAAAATGTTCCCAATGTTGGGCTAGTCCAGCACCAGGGGTCAATGCTAGGAAGGCATGATCTGTATAAAAAGGACGGGTTGCACTTGAACCCGAGGGGGACCAATATCCTGGCGGAGATATTTGCAAAGATTTTTAAACTAGAATGGCTGGGGGGAGGGACTCGGGTAGAGGGGGCTAGGGGACAGGGTGAGGGGCAGGAGGCAGAGAAGGGAAGCACTCGGACCCAAAATGTAGGCGAGAAAGGGGAAAAAGATAATAAACAGAGAATAAGGGATGGTGCATTTCTAAAATGTGTATATTTTAATGCTAGGAGCATTGGAAGAAAGGTGGATGAACTTAGAGCCTGGATTGGCACCTGGAAATATGATGTTGTGGCAATCAGTGAAACATGGTTGCAGGAGGGTTGTGATTGGAAACTAAATATTCCAGGATTTCGATGCTTCAGGTGTGATAGAATTGGAGGGACCAGAGGTGGAGGGGTTGCATTGCTTGCCAGAGAAGATATTACAGCAGTGCTTTGGCAGGATAGATTAGAGGGCTCGTCTAGGGATGCTATTTGGGTGGAACTGAGAAGTGGGAACAGTGTAGCAACACTTTTAGGGGTGTATTATAGACCGCCAAATGGTGAGGGAGAATTGGAAGAGCTAATATGTAAGAAGATAGCAGATATTAGTAGTAAGCACAAGGTAATGATTGTGGGAGATTTCAATTTTCCAAAAATAGACTGGGAAACATATTCTGTAAATGGGCTGGATGGTTTGGAGTTTGTTAAATGTGTGCAGGATAGTTTTTTGCAGCAATACATAGAGGTATCGACCAGAGAAGGGGAAGTGCTGGACCTCCTGTTAGGAAATGAGGCAGGTCAGGTGACAGAGGTATACGTTGGTGAGCACTTCTGGACCAGTGATCACAATACCATTAGTTTCAATATAATTATGGAGAGAGTCAGAACTGGACCTAGGGTTGAGATTTTTGATTGGAGAAAGGCTAACTTTGAGGGAATGCGTTCTGATTTAAAAGGAGCGAATTGGGACATTTTGTTTTATGGGAAGGATGTTGAAGAGAAATAGAGGACATTTAAAGGGGAAATTGTAAGAGTACAGAATCTTTATGTCCCTGTTCGGTTGAAAGGAAATAGTGAAAATCGGAAAGAGCCATGGTTTTCAAGGGAAAATGGACACTTGGTTCGAAAAAAGAGAGATATCTACAATAATTATAGGAGGCATGGAGTAAATGAGGTGCTAGATGAGTATAAATAATGTAAAAAGAATATTAAGAAAGAAATAAGAAAAGCTAAAAGAAGATATGAGGTTGCTTTGGCAAGAAAGGTGAAAGAAAATCCAAAGGGTTTCTACAGCTATATTAATATCAAAAGGATAACGAGGGATAAAATTGGACCATTAGAGAGCCAGAATGGACAGCTATCTGCAGAGAGAAAAGAGATGGGGGAGATATTGAACAATTTTTTTTCATCGGTATTCACCATGGAGAAGGATATTGAACTCTGTGAGGTAAGGGAAAAAAGTAGAGTAGCTATGGAAACTATGAGATTCAATGAGGAGGAAGTACTGACACTTTTGAAAAATATAAAAGTGGATAAGTCTCCAGGTCCTGACAGGATATTCCCTAGGACATTGAGGGAAGTTAGTGTAGAAATAGCAGGGGCTATGACAGAAATATTTCAAATGTCATTAGAAACGGGAATAGTGCCAAAGGATTGGCGTACTGTGCATGTTGTTCCATTGTTTAAAAAGGATTCAAAGAATAAACCTAGCAATTATAGACCTGTTAGTTTGACGTCAGTGGTGGGCAAATTAATGGAAAGGACACTTAGAGATACTATATATAAGCATCTGGATAAACAGGGTCTGATCAAGAACAGTCAACATGGATTTGTGCCTGGAAGGTCATGTTTGACAAACCTTCTTGAATTTTTTGAAGAGGTTACTAGGAAAATTGATGAGGGTAAAGCAGTGGATGTTGTCTATATGGATTTCAGTAAGGCCTTTGACAAGGTTCCCCATGGAAGGTTGGTTAAGAAGGTTCAATCTTTGGCGGAGTAGCAAGATGGATTCAACAGTGGCTGAATGGGAGATGCCAGAGAGTAATGGTGGATGGCTGTTTGTCAGGGTGGAAGCCGGTGACCAGTGGGGTGCCTCAGGGATCTGTGTTGGGTCCACTGTTGTTTGTCATGTACATCAATGATCTGGATGATGGGGTGGAAAATTGGATAAGTAAGTATGCAGATGATACTAAGATAGGTGGTGCTGTGGATAATGAAGTAGATTTTGAAAGTCTACAGAGAGATTTGGGCCATTTGGAAGAGTGGGCTGAAAGATGGCAGATGGAGTTTAATGTTGATAAGTGTGAAGTGCTACATCTGGGCAGGACAAATCAAAATAGGACGTACATGGTAAATGGTAGGGAATTGAGGAATGCTGTGGAACAGAGGGATCTAGGAATAACTGTGCATAGTTACCTGAAGGTGGAATCGCATGTAGATAGGGTGGTAAAGAAAGCTTTTGATGTGCTGGCCTTTATAAATCAGAGCATTGAATATAGGAGTAGGGAAGTAATGTTAAAATTGTACAAGACCAATTCTGGAGTATGGTGTATAATTTCGGTCGTCTAATTATAGGAAGGATGTCAACAAAATAGAGAGAGTACAGAGGAGATTTACTAGAATGTTGCCTGGGTTCCAGCAACTAAGTTACAGAGAAAGGTTGAACAAGTTAGGTCTTTATTCTTTGGAGCGCAGAAGATTGAGGGGGGACTTGATTGAGGTCTTTAAAAAGATGAAAGGGATAGAGAGAGTTGACGTGGATAAGCTTTTCCCATTGAGGGTAGGGAAGATTCAAACAAGAGGGCATGACATGAGAATTAAGGGATAGAAGTTTAGGCGTAACATGAGGGGGAACTTCTTTACTCAGAGAGTGGTGGCTGTGTGGAATAATCTTCCAGCAGAAGTGGTGGAGGCAGGATCGATTTTAACATTTAAAAGTAAAGTGGATAGGTATATGGACGAGAAGGGAATGGAGGGGTATGGTCTGAGTGCAGGTAGATGGGACTTGGGGAAAATAAATGGTCGGCACGGACTGGAAGGGCCGAGAGGACCTGTTTCCGTGCTGTAATTGTTACATGGTTATATGGTTATTATATGGTTACTCCTATTCCTTATGACCTTATGATGTGCTAACATGGTTATTATTAAATAAACTCTGCAATGTTCCAATTTTTATTTAGAAATTTCAAGTTTTTATTGTTGTTAAAATCACTTGTTTACCCCTGGACTGCACATCTGGTAGTCTAGGGGTTTACACATCACTACTTCCTTCACTCTTTCTTTTTCTTGTTCTTTCTCTCTTGTTCTAATTCTTTCTTGTTAAATTTAAAATAGAAGTTGTACACAAAATGTATTTTGTCATGTGCCACGGTTTATACTACTGTACATTGCTTCTAATAAATGTTCACACCAGGGCCTACTCACCTCGCTGCCACACCGGGCTTGCCGAACCTCGCCTCATCACTGGGCCCGCCAAACCTCGCTGCCTCACCGACCATCCACCCACTAGGACCTACCTCCCACACTTCGCCCGCTGACTCGGACTCCACTCCCCGTGGGCTTCCACCATCGACTCCACCGACCCTCGCCACTCCACCGCTCTCCAGCAGACCGCAGTCGTCGCCTTAGCTGCATCCTGGGCTCAGCACCGGACCTGGAGTTTCCACACTGCAGACTCCATCTCCCCTGGGTTTGACTGTGCTGGGTCCTAGTGCTAGTCTCCCTAACCTAGGTGGTTGTTCCATGGGGTCTTCCCCTTCCCCCTCTAACCAGGTGACCCCAGCCACACTATAGTCCTCATACCCCCTTCCTTCCTGACCACCCACCACTACCCCCACCAGACATCGCCTCGGCCTCCACCCACTCACCTGCCTTCCTCCGGCCCCAACCCCCATCCTTGCCGTGTGTTCACCATTCCCCATGACCTCCCGCTCTCTGATACCGAACGGTCTGTCCTCAGCAGAGGCCTCACCTTTGTCTCCCTCCGTCCCCACCTTAATGAGTTCCGTGCCCGCCACGATGTGGAGCTCTTCTTCCGTCGCCTCCGCCTCAAAGCATTCTTCCATGGGAAGGAGTCCTTGCTCCCCATTGATGATCCCTTTGTCCTATCTCCAATGGACCCCCTCTTCTGGGACCCCCCCTCATGGCCATCTTCCGGCTTTAGATCTTTTATTTTAAACTGCCGGTGGGACATCAACCGCTCAACGTCTCCACTCCCCTGTCTCACTCTAACCTCTCCCCCCCTGAACGTACAGCCCTCAACTCATTCTGCAACAACCCAGACTGGGTGATCAGACCCACCGACAAGGGAGGTGCCGTGGTAGTCTGGCGCGCTGATCTCTACGAGGCTGAGGCCACGCGCCAACTCTCAGATACCTCCTCCTACTTATCCTTGGACCATGACCCCACAAACGAGCACCGGGCCACTATGTCCAGCACCATCACTGACTTCATTAACTCTGGCTCCCCCCCCCCCCGCCCCCCTCAAGCCTCCAACCTCATCGTTCCCCAGCCTCGCACGGCCCAAATTTCAGATAGTGACCTGTCTCCTCCCCTTCTCAGCTCCTGAAGCATTGCCTATTTCCTTCGCATGATGCAGTATAATGTGGATAAATGTGAGGCTATTCACTTTGGTGGCAAGAACAGGAAGGCAGATTATTATCTGAATGGTGTCAGATTAGGAAAAGGGGAGGTGCAACGAGACCTGGGTGTGCTTGTACATCAGTCACTGAAAGTAAGCATGCAGGTATAGTAGGCAGTGAAGAAAGCTAATGGCATGTTGGCCTTCATTGTGAGAGGATTTGAGTTTAGGAGCAAGGATGTCCTACTGCAGTTGTACAGGGCCCTGGTGAGACCATACCTGGAGCATTGTGTGCAATTTTGGTCTCCGAGTTTGAGGGGGGAAATTATTGCTATTGAGCGTAGGTTCACGAGGTTAATTCCCAGGATGGCGGGACTGACATATGATAAAAGAATAGGTCAACTGGGCTTGTATTCACTGGAATTTAGAAAGATGAGAGGGGATCCTATAGAAACACAGGTTAAGAATAAGGGATAGGCCATTTAGGACTGAGATGAGGAAAAATGTCTTCACCCAGAGAGTTGTGAAACTGTGGAATTCTCTGCCACAGAAGGCAGTGGAGGCCGATTCACTGGATGTTTTCAAAAGGGATTTAGCTCTGAGGACTAAAGGAATCAAGGGATAAGGGGAAAAAGCAGGAACACAGTACTGATTTTGGATGATTAGCCATAATCATATTGATCGAATGGCCTACTCCTGCACCTATGTTTCTATGTTTCTATGAATGCTTAAAGTGTGGGCTCTGAGTTTGTCATCACACAATTTGCAGCTTTGCATGAAAGGTTTAGACAATGAAATGGATAACATTACAACACTCGTACAGTTGAATCTATTGGTGAAGAGTTAAATAATCTTAATATCACCATAAAGCCTGATGGCAACCTCCATGTTGTATGGAGACACCAGTTTGTTAATTGATATAGATTATGAAGTGGTCTATCAGCTGAGGTTCGGGCATCACTCAGTACCAGAGGACACAGGACTAAATTCCACCACTACAAGGAACCTTATGTCCAGAAATTACCCTCACTCTGACATTGCCATCAAGCCATAGGAGCAAATCATGCACAATCAGTGTGTGTGTATATCTATGAACCCACCCATGACTCAATCCCCTACTCCCAATTCCTCTGTCTACGCCACATCTGCTCCCAGGATGAGGTGTTCCACACCAGGGCATCGGAAATGGCCTCATTCTTCAGGGAATGGGGGTTCCCCTCCCCTACCATAGATGAGGCTCTCACCAGGGTCTCTTCAATACCCTGCAACACTGTTCTCTCTCCCCATCCCCCCCCACTCGGAACAAGGGCAGAGTCCCCCTAGTCCTCACCTTCCACCCCACTAGCTGTCACATACAAATACTCCTCCGTCATTTTTGCCACCTCCAACGTGATCCCACCACTCGCCACATCTTCCAATCTCCCCCCCTGTCTGCTTTCTGCAAAGACTGCGTAATTCCCTGGTCAATTCTTCCGTAACTCCCTGGTCAATTCTTCCCTTCCCACCCGCACCACCCCCTCCCCGGGCACTTTCCCTTGCAACCGCAAGAGATGCTACACTTGTCGCTTTACCTCCCCCCTCGACTCCATTCAGGGACCCAAGCAGTCATTCCAGGTGTGACAGGGGTTTACCTGCACCTCCTCCAACCTCATCTATTGCATCCGCTGCTCTGGATGTCAGCTGATCTACATCGGTGAGACCAAACGTAGGCTTGGCGATCGTTTCGCCGAACACCTCCGCTCGGTCCGTATTAACCAACCTGATCTCCCTGTGGCTCAGCACTTCAACTCCCCCTCCCATTCCGAATCCGACCTTTCTGTCCTGGGCCTCCTCCATTGCCAGAGTGAGCACCAGAAATTGGAGGAGCAGCACCTCATATTCCGCTTGGGCAGTCTGCATCCCGGTGGCCTGAACATTGACTTCTCCCAGTTCCGGTAGCCCTTGCTATCTCCTCCCCTTTGCAGCTCTCCCTCAGCCCTCTGGCTCCTCCTCTTCCTTTCTTCTTCCTGCCACCCCCACCCTGCATCACCCTGCATTGCCTATTTCCTTCGCTCCATAGATGCTGCTGCACCCGCTGAGTTTCTCCAGCATTTTTGTCTACCTTCGATTTTCCAGCATCTGCAGTTCCTTCTTAAACACCACCACATATTAAATAAATATGAGCCAAACTGTAGCTCTCCAGATATTAGTCATTATCATTAACTTTATCACTGTAATGCTGTTTCATTAAAAAATATTAATACATTTTACTAGTTCAAACATTTCACATGAATAATTAAAAATAATAATGATAACGTCCAACAATATTATACTGTGAAGTTGTGCAGCATGCTGTTCACTCAGAATAGTGGCACCGGCCCCACTCCAGCAGGAAGCAACTCCACAGCACTGCTTGCCACGGATTAAGGTTTTTGCTTGGGACTGCATTATTGAAATAAAAAGTCACAGGTGAACCATCGGGCCCATCCACAATTACTGGTATTTACTCCTTGGATTTGCTGTCTACTCTTCAGGAGTCTGGCATACTGTACCACCAGATTTAGAGCTGTCACAAGTGGCTATCTGCTAGCACCAAGATACCAATCAATAATAATCAGTTTGGTGATATTTTGCTAATCAATGGCTTGTTGGTATAGTGAATACATTTTTGTCATGTAGAGTAAAGGCTAGAGAAAGAAAAATAGGTGAGCTGCTATTTAAAGTCCACATGACTTCCTGTTGACTTCTTTCTCTTTGGTCAAGAAAGAAAGTCGTTAACTCAGAACTTGTTCTGTGTTCTCAAATTGACTAAATGTTGGCCCATGAAGTCCATGAATCAATCAGTTATTTTTTCTTTACCTCTATCTGGAAATATGGCTTTAAAAATAGAGTAAGCAGAAAACAGCAGAACGTTTCTCCATGGTTTATCCATTTGCCCTCGTAACAGGATATTGTCCTCGGTAATTATTTCTTTGTTGAAAGTCACAAGGATAAATTGCATGAAATGTAGATTTTGCTCCTGTCATAGTTGCATTATGTATTTTTCAATAACAAATATTACTTAGGCATTCTATTAACATTTGTTCAATAAATATAACACAGTCAAATGATCTTTGTATTCCATTGAATAATATTGCAGAATGTACAACTTTCCACTGGCTATTTATTCACTTGGTATAATGTAAGTATCATCTTCTTCACCACAGATCTGGCCTGTATAATTGCAGTACACAGGTGAGTCACTTGCAAATGGATTATTTTCATAAATGGGTTCATCGATGTCCGTTGACTGAAAAACATCAAACTGCTCAGAAACTTCAGCTGGTTCACAAGCTGATGTTATTGTACAATTTTCTTCTTGGCTGATGGGATCCATCATAACATTTTCATAATTTCTTTCAGCATATAGTGCAATATTGACTTGGCAGCTTGGCAAGGCATCTGAATTACAAAACTGCTCAGAAGAAGAATTTGCCAAGCGAGCAACATACCTGTTTTGTTGAATATCTGGTGGTGTTGCATTCACTATTCTGGTACACAATCTGAATAAATTAATTCCATATGACTTAGTACATAGATAGATCCAGATCAGTAATCCGACTAAACCAAACAGCACAAGAATGGGGATGACTGTTAATAAAATATTTTTTGTGTTGTCCATCCTGAGGTTTCCAGCAGTAGTTTGGGGAACTATGCTCTGGTTTGACCTATTTGAAGCCTCTAGAGTTAGATATCTGAAATACAAGATGAGAAATATTTTATAGCATAGATGTCATTTTACATATTTTTGCAAAATCCAGAATGCTGGAAACACCCAACATCAGTTAACGTATCAGCACAAAGACCCATCAGCTCAGTTTATTGCCACAAATGCTGCCTGGCTGCCTGCTTGGCCTGAATAGAGTGGATGTGGAGAGGATGTTCCCACTAGTGGGAGAGTCTAAGCCCAGAGATCATAGCCTCAGAATGAAAGGACGTTCCTTTAGGAAGGAGATGAGGAGGAATTTCTTTCATCAGAGGTTGGTGAATCTGTGGAATTCATTGCCACAGAAAGCTGTGGAAAATTGATATTTTTAAGACAGATATGATAGATTCTAGATTAGTATGGGTGTCAGGGATTATGGGGAGAAGGCAGGAGAATGGGGTTGAGAGGGAAAGATAGATCAGCCATGATTGAATGGCAGTGTCGACTTGATGGGCCAAATGGCCTAATTTTGCTCCTATCACTTATGAACTTATGAACTAAGTGTTTCCTGCATTTACTGTTTTACATATTACATATGATGCGGTAACCTTTAATGGGAATGCCTTTATCTGCAGACTTCCCTCCAAGTCTCAAACGACATATTGTGGTGTCTTCAATATTGCTGGGGGAGTCTTGGAAGTCCACGTATTGTGGGGACATGGGAGTAACTTCATTACATGGATTGAAGTCATTCAATTCCATAGCTCTCCCTTCACCATTCCACCCCACCAATATGGGCAACTATGGATGAGTGAGAGCAACTTGTATTTTATGTAAAAGTCAATTTCCGGGAATGTTTCTTCCAAGAAAAGGAAAGAGAGTTTTCTAAAAATGAGAATGCAATAAATAAAGCTAAAGAAGAACAATGGATAGCAGACCTTTCCTGTGCTGAGGCCAGGCACCAGCTAGCGGACTTCTCCACACACCTATCCCTTGACCATGACCCCACAGATATACACCAGGCCATCATCTCCCAAACTGTTTCTGATCTCACCACCTCTGGCCACTTCCTCTACAGAGCCTCCAATCTTATTGTTTCCCAGTCCTGCACTGCCCGTTTTTGTTTGCCCCCCAAAATCTATAAACAGGACTGCCCTGGCAGACCTATCATTTCTACCTGCTCCACTGAACGCATCTCCACATACCTCGATTCCATCCCATCCCCCCTTGTCCACTCCCTTCCCACCTTCATCCGAGACACCTCGCATGCCTTTCAATTCTTCAAATAACAATGGATTTCTTGGCAGCCATTGCCTGATCCTCACCATGGATGTCCAGCCCCTTTACTCCTCCATCCCCCACCAGGACGGTCTGAGGGCCCTCCATTTCTTCGTCCAACAGAGACCCAAGCAATTTCCCTCTACTAACACTCTCCTCCATCTGGCAGAACTTGTCCTCACCCTCAACAAATTCTCTTTTGATTGGAATTTGACCTTCCCAAGGTACAATTCCCAATGTCACACAATGCAGGTATAGTGTCAGTGCTGGACTGTGGTAAAATATAGGGTAGTGGACAGTTAGTACTGAATGAGACTGATATTGGCTTTGGGGTTTCAGTCAGAATCTTTGGATCTGAGTCTGTGGTCGGAGAGGTTTTGTCCAGAATCTTTGGTCTGCAGAGAACATTTCCTGCAAATCTTGGTAGAACTTTCCAGATGCTTGAATAGCTTCACCGCCTTATACACAGACGTCTTTATGATTTTGCAGCTGCAAAATTATTTTACTGGTTTTGAAAGTTTTCTAATCCGAGGTGGTTCCCAAAACATTGTGATGGCAGATGGAGCATAATGATGCTGTTGCATTTGAAAGGGAAATAGTGAGACTTCCACTTAGTGGAGATGGCTATTGCCAGGCCCAAGGTTAATGAATCTAAATCAGCGTTTATGAGAAGAATCGCCAAGGATAATCTGCTGCTTAATATTTCAAATCCTACTATTTGTAAGGTCTTGCATCACTTTCCTGTTTGTGCTTCAGACTGGTGCAGTGGGATCCACAAGTACAATGCAGCCTGTTCCCATCACTGCTCATTGTCCTCCACTCACCCTTTTCCCTCTTTCAGCTTCCATGCAGAGTGTGAGAACTGAGCCAAGGCTTGCAAGAGTGTGGAGGATACAGCAGGTGGCAGGGAAGCAGGAGATGCTCCGAGTCATCTGAGTAATATAATACGTAGAACAGTGCAGCCCGGCAGCAGGCCCTTAGGCCCACAATGTACGTGCTGAACATGATGCCCAGTTATAATAATCACCTGAGAATAAATGTGATCCATATCCCTCATATCCATGTGCCAATCTAAAATCCTCTTAAACGCCACTATCGTATCTACCTCCACCACAACTTTGACTGCATGCCCCAGGTACCCACCAATCTATATTAAAAAACTTGCCCTGCACATTTCCTTTGAAATATACTGCTCTCATCTTAAAACTACAAGCTTTGACATTTCCACCCAGTGGAAGAGGGTTCTGGCTTTTTACCATATGTATGCCTTTCATAATTTTGTTTACTTCTATCAGGTCACCACCCGGCATTCGACACTCCAAGGAAAATAATCAAAATTTGTCTTATAACTAATTATCTCCAGGACACTGTGGGCACTGAGCTCCTGGTGCCTTCCTGTCTGTAGATGTGATTGCCCTGTCTAACATGACCAGGAGGTTGGTCTGGATCAAGGGGCCGGACACCTGGGAAACCTGACCCCAAGAGGGAAGCTGCCGAGCCCCGCCCTTCCTGTCCCCGAGGGCTGGGGGGGAGCATAATAGGATTCAAGATGGCAGCGACGGATGCAAGGACGAAGGGCTGGTAAGCAGGCAATGTAGTGCACCTCTACAATTGGGTGGGTCGCTAGAGGCCCTGCAGCAACTTGGGTCTCGGCTGGATCAGGAGCTGCTCCATGCGGCCGAATGCATAGACTGGATGTGACCTGCATTGGCACAAAGCAGTGGTGGACAACAACACCACCAGGACAACAGGCCTTTATGGCCAGGTTAAGAATTCTGTACTTCTACCAGCATGGACTTCAAAATGGTGACTCTTGTGTACTGTCTTTGTGTATTATTCCTATCATGTATAGAAATATCATGTGTTCACTCCACTCTATCTTCTGGTGCTAAGTTCATGCTTTACGCAGTTCTGACCATTGTGCTGTGGTCTTCCCAAGCATATGGGGAGACACAAGTATGGGCAAACACTTGATCCAAATAATTCAAATTTGAATTCTGGGAAAGACGGAAGTGCAACTACAACTTTGCGATATTGGAGAAGAAAATGATTTGTGCATGGACAGTAAATTGTAAAGACAAAGGGGCAAAGGATTATGTGTTTTCATGAGATAGCTGATGAATGAGATTCTCATGAAGGCTAAGGAGATAGTACCTGAGCAGAGATAACCACTAACAATAACAATGGGGCCAGGAAGGGAAGTTAGTTGGTCAATGTTTAAAAGGTAGGATTGCGTGACATTGGGGAAAATATGCAGGGAAATCAGATCAAAACTAGAGAAGGATGTGAATTTGTGGAAAACTCTGAAAACCTAAGTTTGGCCAAGTATTTTGGGGAAAAGAAGCAACAGAGGCATATAAATATATATACTTGACGATAGTGTTTAGGAAGTTATAGCCAACTTGTCAAGATCTGGGGTTGTAGTAGACAGGGAAGAGAAATTAAAGAAGATGGTAGGGGCTTATGGTAGGGGAAGATTGTTATGGTCCAATGAGATCCAGGACAACCACAAACAAGAGCAGAGCCTTAATGTTTTCCTTGGGTTCCAACTGGACCTGGATCTGCAATGAATGGCTGGTTTTCTGTAAATTTATTTTAAGTCTGAGTAACGAGAGATGATATTCAGGAAGTGTCGAGGAAGTGGTCACGATTAGAATGATGCAGGAAACGGGAAGCTTCTCAACCACATCTGGAGTAAGCAAAATGCTACTGTCTCCCCTTTGTATTGTTAGTGTGTTGGCTTGTCCATCGGTTCAAGAGCTATGACAATTCCAGGGAATGGACATACTCAAATCAGAGCCTCCCTGTATATAAATATTGCTGTTTTCTTTTCAGACCCAAAGTTGGTCCCTAGTTTTATGAGCATCATTGTCCTATTTAAACTGGTCTTGGGAGTCAAAGGCGATCACGGCTAAAGAAAACCCATGTTCTTTGGCACGTGGTTTGACTGATCCCATGTTCCCTTCATTGCCAGGCCCACTTAGGCAAAGGTACTGGGAGTGTAGATCGGTGGAAAGCAGGGCATCTGGCAAGGTATGGATGGAGAGTATTGTTAAGTTGAAACAGACATTGGAAATATGGAAATGGCATTCCTCTTGATCCTGGAAAAGAACCTGGTTAACGGATGCGACCTGCTTCTAGTGTTGCACAGTTGTAACCCATATCCTACTTTTTATTGCAACAGTCAGCTGAATCAACTTTGCAGAACTTTGCAACCATTCGCAGTAGGTTATTTTGCGCTTCAATCATATTTGAATATTTGGGATCCATACCTTCAACTTTATCCTTTGGAAATTCTGCAGCAATGGCCGAGTCAGACAAGAAGAAAGTGT
The DNA here is from genome assembly GCA_963514005.1 of Raja brachyura. The sequence continues at coordinate 64,927,593 of OY740781.1, read as the reverse complement.
CATGTGCTGCTGAGGTTGGAAGACAATAGACAATAGACAATAGGTGCAGGAGTAGGTCATTCGGCCCTTTGAGCCAGCACCGCCATTCAATGTTATCATGGCTGATCATCCCCAATCAGTACCCAGTTCCTGCCTTCCCCCCATATCCCCTGACTCTGCTATTTTTAAGAGCCCTATCTAGCTCTCTCTTGAAAGCATCCAGAGAACCTGCCTCCACCGCCCTCTGAGGCAGAGAATTCCACAGACTCACCACTCTCTGTAAGAAAAAGTGTTTCCTCATCTCCGTTCTAAATGGCTTACTCCTTATTCTTAAACTGTGGCCCCTAGTTCGGGACTCCCCCAACATCGGGAACATGTTTCCTGCCGCTAGCATGTCCAAACCCTTAACAATCTTATATGTTTCAATGAGACCCCCTCTCATCCTTCTAAACTCCAGAGTGTACAAGCCCAGCTGCTCCATTCTCTCAGCATATGATAGTCCCGCCATCCCGGGCATTAACTTTGTAAACCTACGCTGCACTCCCTCAATAGCAAGAATGTCCTTCCACAAATTAGGGGACCACAACTGCACACAATACTCCAGGTGTGGTCTCACTAGGGCTCTGTACAACTGCAGAAGGACCTCTTTGCTCCTATATTCGATTCCTCTTGTTATAAAGGCCAACATGCCATTCGCTTTCTTCACTGCCGGCTGTACCTACATGCTTATTTTCATAGACTGATGTACATGGACCCCAAGATCCCGTTGTACTTCCCTTTTTCCCAACTTGACGGCATTTAGATAGTAATCTGCCTTCTTGTTTTTGCTACCAAAGTGGATAACCTCACATTTGTCCACATTAAACTTCATCTGCCATGCATCTGCCCACTCCCCCAACCTGTCCAAGTCACCCTGCATTCTCATAGCATCCTCCTCACAGTTCACACTGCCACCCAGCTTTGTGTCATCTGCAATTTTGCCAATGTTACTTTGAATCCCTTCATCCAAATCATTGATGTATATTGGAAATAGCTGCGGTCCCAGCACCGAGCCTTGCGTGGGAAGAGCGAGTCAAAGTTCCAAAACAAACTCTCAATTAAGTTATTGGTAGGCATTTCTGTTAAACGTGAAACTGAAAGTCCCTGAAAGTTGTGTTCTAGTTGTGTTCAATAGCCTGATGGTTGTTGGGAATAAGCTGTTCCTGAATCTGGAAGTTAGAATTTCTAGACTCCCATACCTTCTTCCTGATTTCCGGAGTGAAATGAGAGTGTGACCAGAGTGGTGCATGTCCTTGAAGATGCTGAGTGCCTTTTCAAGACAATGGTTCCTTTAGATCCCTTCGATGGTGGGGAGGTCAGTACTCGTGATGGACTGGGCAGTGTCCAGCACTTTTTGTAATCTTCTCGGTTCCTGGGCATTCAAGTTGCCAAACCAGGCCGTGATTCAAACAGTAAATATGCTCTCTACTGAACCCCTGTAGAAGTTTAAGAGAGTATTCATCGACATACTGAATCTCTTCAATATTCTGAGAAAGTAGAAGCGTCGATGTGTTTTATTTATGATTGCATTAAAGGAAGTTGGTTTGACTGACTGTTGCAACACACAAGTGCTTTGTTTTTAGCATGATATCTATTTTTTTATTTATTGAACTTTTTTATGTTCATAAGTTCAAGTTCTCAGAGCAGAATTAGGCTATTTGGCCAATCAAGTCTACTCTGCCATTCAATCATAGCTGATCTATCTTTCCCTCTCAACCCCATTCTCCTGACTTCTCCCCATTACCCCTGACATCCATGGTTGCCACATGTTCGCGGGTGGTTGCCGGGGAGTTGCCTTCATGGTTGTGAGGAATTCCAGCATTCTGGGAACTAGTCGCGGACTCATTATGATCTTGCTGGTTGCCAGGCGGTCAAAGGTTCTCATAGGTTCTCGTAGGTTGTAGCCGGTGCTGACCGGTGAACTTCATTGGCTCATTAGGGAAAAAAAAACGTAAGCAGTAGTTTTCAGAACCAAGGATAACCGACCGGTAATGTAATGTCCGCCGAGCTTCACAGCCGTGTATCTCTGGCTTATTAAAAGTTGTCTCCACTCCTTTTCCCCCCTTCTCCCACTTCTCCCTCCTCTCCCCCTCCCCCCTACCCCTCCCCCCTACCCCCTCCCCCCCTCTTGTAAAGGACTTACTGTGCTTTAGCCATCTTAATTACAGCTCCAACATTGGCTTTGCACCGTGTGAATTTCACTCAGACAGCGCTCCCCCCACTTGCCATGTCCCCCATCTGCATAACGGGCTGGTGAAGGAAACAATGTGTTTGTGTGTGTTCTACTCTGACAGTCACCGGTTTTTCAGGCGACTGTCGGTAACTTGACAGTCACTGGCAGTTGCCTGAAAAATCGCCTCGGTGGGACAGGCCCATTACTAATCAAGAATATGTCAATCTCCACCTTAAAAATATCCATTGATGGCTCCACAGCCTTTGGTGGCAATGAATTCCACAAATTCACCACCCACTGACCAAAGAAATTGCTCCTCATCTCCTTTCTAAAGCTACGTCCTTTCATTCTGAGGCTATGGCCTCTGGTCTTAGACACTCTCACTAATGGAAACATCCTCTCCACCTTCACTTCATCCAGGCATTTCACAATTCGATAAGTTTTAATGAGGTGTTTTTATGTTTGTGTATTGAGTACTGTGTTGGCAAACCTGTGGTGTTGCTAGAAGTAAGAATTTCATTGCTCTGTTTCGGAACATTTGATAATAAACATTTAACTCTTGACTCTTTTTAAATTGAGATCCAAAATAATACTATGTCCAAATCTCTAGAGAAAGGTGCAGGTATGTGGAAGGAAATGCGCACTGTCATCCCGACCAAGTGCCCCAATGTGCCAAGGTTTTACCTGTCCCAGGTGTGGAAAAAGATTAGTCCAGCCATATTGCCACAAATGGTCCTCATTGAAAATTTTGTGTAAAAAAACACCTTTGATGCAAGTCAATCAGCCTGTAGACTGTATCAACTGTCCTGGAGGCTCTATATGAAAAGCTGCCAGTGTACCCTGTGAGAGTTTACCAACCAGAGTATTGAGTCATTTGGCAAGTTGCCCAGAACTCCCAAACGAGCACCAAGGCTTTGCTCGGGTGGTGGTGAGACGAGACCTCACCAATAGATTTTTCATGCACATCCAAGTTTCAATCCCATCATGTTCTACCCTTGGGATGGGAAAATTGGGAATTCCAGAATGTTACCAGTGGGTTGCAAAGCATCAAAAGTGACTGCCTTGATCAAGAAGGGTGAAAGGCAAAAGGCCAGAAACTACAGGCCAGTTAGTTTATCATCAATTATGGGCAGACGTTAGAGTTAATAAACAAAGAAGAAACCGCTAATCTTTTAGAAAACCTTAGTTAACTTAGTCCAATCAACATGGTTTTGTGAAAGGGGAAAGTATCTGTTCCTTTTCCTGCAGGTGTGCAGAGTATTTTCATCAGTTTCTGTTTTTAGTCCAGTAAATGTAGTGTATTTGGACTTCCAAAAGGAATCTAATAAAGTGCCATATGAAAGGCTAGTGGTGATAGTATTGGAGGAAATGTGTTTGCATGAAGTGAAAACTGGCTATCAATTAACTGAAAAGGGAACAATTAGGTCCTTTACAGGGTGGAAGGATGTAACTCGCTATAAGTGTAGGAAGGAACTGCTGATCGACACAAAATGCTGGAGTAACTCAGTGGGACACTCAGCATCTCTGGAGAGAAGGAATGGGTGACGTTTCGGATTGAGACTCAGTTTAGGTTTAAGTTTATCATTGTCACATCTACCCGTGAGAAGATTTGTTAATGGAATTCCTCAGGGATAGGTTCTAATAAAAGGGTACGTACAAGGGTGATTCCTGGGATGGCGGGACAGTCATATGCTGAGAGAATGGAGCAGCTGGGCTTGTACACTCTGGACTTTAGAAGGATGAGAGGGGATCTCATTGAAACATATAAGATTGTTAAGGGCTTGGACACGATAGAGGTAGGAAACATGTTCCCGATGTTGGGGAAGTCCTGAACTAGGGGCCATAGTTTAAGAATAAGGAGTAAGCCATTTAGAACGGAGACGAGGAAACACTTTTTCTTACAGAGAGTGGTGAGTCTGTGGAATTCTCTGCCTCAGAGGGCGGTGGAGGCAGGTTCTCTAGATGCTTTCAAGAGAGAGCTAGATAGGGCTCTTAAAAATAGCGGAGTCAGGGGATATGGGGAGAAGGCAGGAACAGGGTACTGATTGGGGATGATCAGCCATGGTCACATTGAATGGCGGTGCTGGCTCGAAGGGCCGAATCGCCTACTCCTGCACCTATTGTCTATTGTCTATTGTCCCTCAATCGTTTACTATTTATATGAAGGATTTTGAATACTGCAGAATGTAAAGTATCCAAGTTTTCTAATAACACAAAAATAGGCGGAGGCCATGTTGTGATAAGGGGGTAAATCAGCCATGATCATTTTTAATGACAGGGCAGGTTTGAGGGACAAAGTGACCTATTCTTGTCCCTATTTTATTAATACTCTCGAGGCCAACATCCATCTTTCTCTGGTGTGTACATCTGTAAAGAAAGTCTGGAAAGGGACAATGTGATCGTTGTCAAAGCTAACCCAAGCTCTCCATTACCACAGGGCTCTGTACTCTCTGACCTCTGCCCAGGCATATATTCTGTGACAAACATCAACTCCCCTGGTGGAAGATCATAATTTGCCAAAGGATGCACTTCGGTGTTCCCAAAGCATGTTGGTTTTGCAGTGTAACGAGCCAACTGCAAACAACTGTCGCTGTCTGGTTAATTATAAGATGCCGTTGTACATTGTGAGAGACATACTGAAGTTCAGTGCAGCCACCTCACGGTCTGTAAGAATCACCCCCTCCCACAGTGAAATGTCCTCTGCCAGGGCACTGAGGGACATGTGTAATCGTCTGTCAAATGCATTGATGACAGAAAGCATACGAATGAAAAACAGATGTAAAGTAAGTATTGTGGAGTAAATGTAATGATGAGCTTGGTAGAGCGAATGAAGATATTAAAATATATTTTATAATGGTACATTTTTTGAATAAAATATACTTTGGGGAAAAGAACAGATAGCTGAAGAGATTCTGTTGCAAACAGAGTCATTGATGAGGACCTTTGAAAGTTTGAATCAATGAGCTGGGAGGCATTTTAAGTAAGTAAAGTCGGACCCGCAAACGCTCAGCATAGGAGCACCGCAAGGCTGCGCACTCTCTCCTCTCCTCTACTCCCCCTACACCAACGACTGCACCTCCACGGACACCTCTGTCAAGCTTCTCAAGTTTGTGGATGACACAACTGTGATTGGACTGATCCAGGATGGGGAAGAATCTGCCTACAGACAGGAAGTGTCACAGCTGGCGTCCTGGTGCCGTAGCAACAACCTAGAGCTCAATGCTCTTAAGACAGTGGAACTGATTGTAGACTTTAGGAGAGCTCCCCCTCCCCTCACCCCACTCATCATCAACAACACCACAGTCACATCTGTGGAGTCTTTTAAGTTCCTGGGAACCATCATCTCCAAGGACCTTAAGTGGGGGGCTACCATTGACTCCACAGTCAAAAAGGCACAACAGAGGATGTACTTCCTGCGGCTGCTGAGGAAGCACAATCTGCCACAGGCAATGATGGTCCAATTCTACACGGCCATTGTAGAGTCTGTTCTCACCTTCTCCATCATGATCTGGTTTGGCTCAGCCACCAAGCACGACACCTGGAGGCTGCAGCGAATCGTCCGATCAGCAGAGGAGATTATTGGCTGCAACCTTCCCTCCATTGATGAACTGTACACTGCAAGGGCCAGGAAGCGAGTGGGCAAGATCATCTCTGATCCCTCTCATCCTGGCCACAAACTCTTTGAATCACTTCCTTCTGGAAGGTGACTCCGGATTGTCAAAGCTGCCACAGCCAGACATAAAACAGTTTTTATCCACGAGTAGTTGCTCTACTCAACAGCCAAAATCTGTAGCCTCCCTTTGATCTGGTATTTTGTTGGTTCACATGCATGATCAATGGTGTTTTATCATTAATGTTTTATTATTTTATTTATTGGCTTGTACTCGCTAGAATTTAGAAGACTGAGGGGGGATCTTATAGAAACTTACAAAATTCTTAAGGGGTTGGATAGGCTAGATGCAGAAAGATTGTTCCTGATGTTGGGGAGGTCCAGAACAAGGGGTCACAGTCTAAGGATAAGGGGGAATTCCTTTAGGACCGAGATGAGGAAAACATTTTTCACACAGAGAGTGGTGAGTCTCTGGAATTCTCTGCCACAAAGGTAGTTGAGGCCAGTTCATTGGCTATATTTAAGAGGGAGTTAGATGTGGCCCTTGTGGCTAAGGGGATCAGGGGGTATGGAGAGAAGGCAGGTACAGGATACTGAGTTGGATGATCAGCCATAATCATATTGAATGGCGGTGCAGGCTCGAAGGGCCGAATGGCCTACTCCTGCAACTATGTTTCTATGTTTCTATTATTATTAATGTTTAGTGTTTTCTGAGTCATTCGTAACTGTCAACTGTATGTCATGTTGTTACTTTCGGGCGGAGCACAAAGGCAAATTCCTTGCATGTGAATACTTGGGCAATAAACTGACTTACTGACTTACTGACTTACTGACTTACTGACTTACTGACTTACTGACTTACTGACTTACTTACCAGCTAGAATCACCAAAGGATGTGTTGAATAGGATGACATCTCTGGCCTCACGAAAGCGCAGAGAGATGTTGTAAACCTTTAGGATGCGTAGTTTAGAGGATTCAACGGTTGAAAGATCTGCAGCGAATAGTGTGGATGAAGAAGGATAAACAAAAGACCAGAATAAGAAAAGCAGGTGGTTGAAAACAGAATGTATGCCTGAAAGAGGACTTAAGCCGTTTCATTGAGATCAGGCACATGGAAATGCTGATTAAAGTATTATCAACTTGAAACATTAACTCTCTCTCTGCAGTAGTTCCACCATTTTCTATTTTTATTGCCTAGATATGGTACCCATGTTCAAAGAATAATTAACTAAGTTAAGGACTGGAAAAAAATGGCGGATTTGTTGGTATTCATGCCTGACTGATCTACTCTCCTGCCAAGATAAGCGTCTGTATTACACCTGCCTGCAACAAAGCGCCCATATATCTGCATTAAACTCCAGTACCCTGTAGCCATTCATAGGAAAGCAAACACAATTGCTCTGTTTAAAACACGGGAGTAACTCAGCGGGTCGGGCAGCATCTGTGGAGGGAATGGATAGGTGACATTTCGGGTTGGGACCTTTCTTTAGACTGCTCAAGTCTGAAGAAGGATCCTGACTCGACACATCACCTATCCATTCCCTCCGCTGATCCTGTCTGACCCGCTGAGTTACACCAGTATTTTGTGTTTTACTCATGATTTAATCAAGTTTTCAGCATCTGCCGTTCTTTGTGTCACAATCTCTCTGTTAGGTTTCTTGTGTTCCGGTGCGATATTAAAGGTTCTTTAAAAATACTCTGGGTTAAGCTGTCACTTTATTTCCCCAAATGCTCATCATTTACCAGACTATTTACTTCATTTAACCACTTAATAATAGATTTATCTTCAACATGTTTAAAAAAACACTTTCTAGATTATGGTTATACATAACAATATTTACAAGCTTAAAATCTGGAGATTAACAAGATAATGCAGTTATTATTCAATTTAAGGTTAAATGGAAATCCTTGACAAAAGTATATCTCTTTCTGAATCCATTGAAAGAAAAGTTGTGTGACCGAAAAACCATTTAAATGAACAAATTCATAAATTAATAACTTGCCTTTGGGTAAAATGAAGGGAGCAGAAACTCTTCTCAGTTTGCTCGTGCTGTTTTCTGTCAGCCTCAAAATGTTCACTTGTGTGCATGTTCTCGCTGTGGGGAACTATTGGCTGGTGCAGATGACTAAATAGATTTTTCAACCACAAAGGAATTAATTCTTATTTCCTTGACTAGCGTTCACAAACTACATTTCCTCATTTACCATAACTGGAAACCTTGAAATATTGAACCTCATTTAGGCTTAAGAGTCGGTGGCCTGAAGAGCCTCCATTCAACAAGAATTAACTATAAAAAAATCCCTCCTTAATCAAAAACACATATATAAAAGTACACAGATAAAAAGTAATAGCCAGCCTTTTCCAATACATTCACCACAATTCAAAATTCTCTCAAGCATATTCGATGTTTCATTTTTATGGGGAATTTTATACTTGAGTTTTATGTTTTTAAAGCATTGCAAGCACAGTCCTTGATAACTTAAAGAATTAATATACTTTTTGATGTGGGTAACCGGAACTATAAATTTGCACTTTAAATCTTTATGAAAGCTTGAGTTAGTTGACTGCGGGGGCAGATTCTTTGTTTTGGGCTTCTCTACATGCACCAAATCCATGTAATATTTGCAAATGAATACTTGGAGACTTCATTTCACTTTTGTCTGATGCTTATCATTTGTTACCAAAAGCACTGAAGTCCATTTGGATCTTTAGGATAGCACTGTGGGCAGCGGTAAAGCTGCTACCTCACAGCACCAGAGACCTGGGTTCCATCCTGACCTTAGCTGCTAGCTGTGCAGAGTTTGGACGTTCTGCCTGCATGGGTTTCCTCCAGGTGCTCCAGTTCCATAGCACATCCCAAAGACATGCAGGTTTGTAGGTTAATTGGCTTCTGTACATTGCCCCTAATGTGTAGGAAGAGGGATAAGATAGGACTAGTGTACAGGTGTTTGATGGTTGGTGTAGAGTTGGTGGGCTGAAGAGCCTGTTTCCATGCTGTATCTCTAAATTAAAGTAAACTAAACTAAACAAATTATTTGCAAAATTGGACAAAAGCTTTGTATTTGGACTTGCAAAAAAGCATTTGACCAGGAACTGCATAAAAGGCTTGTGGCACAAGTTGAGAACTCATGGTATTAGAAGATGTGTGCTCATTTGGAGTGAACATTTATATCATAGAAAGCAGAGAATTTGAATAAATGGGTCTTTTGCACCTTGGAAGTTTGTAACTACTGCAATTTGTATACTCCTGGGCTCATTTCTTGGCTATTGGGTATTCCATTCAATATGCACTGAATCCTGAAATCAGAATTGAATATAAAGCTCACAGCTGATATTTCAATGCCATGCTGAGCACAGGGAAGCAAGTCAGAGCTTAAAGAAGTCGCTATGTGGCAACTATAGTAGAAAAGAGCTGTGTTTGTAACACAGGAAAAGGTGGGGGAAGGGACAGTATATTGTTCTTTGAATTGGTTTTGACTATCATGGTCAAGTTTACTTAGAATAACTGGTGAGTAGAAATAGGAGGATATTGCAGATGAATACGTGGCTTGAAAAATGGTGCAAGGGGGAGGGATTCAAATTTTTAGGGCACTGGAACCATTTCTGGGGGAGGTGGGACCAGTACAAACAGGACGGTCTGCACCTGGGCTGGAATGGAACCAATGTCCTTGGGGAAGTGTTTGCTAGTGCTGTCGGGGAGGATTTAAACTAATGTGGCAGGGGGATGGGCATAAGAGCAGAGAGGCAGGTGGGTGTAAAACGAGGGTGGAAGCAATAGGGAGCAAGGTGAAAAGTAAAAGTGGCAGGCAGACAAAACCTAGGCAAAAATCAAAAAGGGCCACTTCTCAACAAAATTGTATAAGGGGTAAGAGCGTTGTAAAAACAAGCCTGAAGGCTTTGTGTCTCAATGCAAGGAGTATTCATAATAAGGTGGATGAGTTGAACGTGCAGATAGCTATTAATGAGTATGATATAGTTGGGATCACGGAGACATGGCTCCAGGGTGACCAAGGCTGGGAGCTGAACATCCAGGGATATTCAATATTCAGGAGGGATAGAGAGAAAGGAAAAGGAGGTGGGGTAGCGTTGCTGGTTAGAGAGTGGAATAACGCAATAGAAAGGAAGGACATTAGCTTGGAGGATGTGGAATCGGTATGGGTAGAGCTGCGAAACACTAAGGGGCAGAAAACGCTAGTGGGAGTTGTGTACAGGCCACCTAACAGTAGTAGTGAAGTTGGGGATGGTATCAAACAGGAAATTAAAAATGCGTGCGACAAAGGCAAAACAGTCATAATGGGTGACTTCAATCTACATATAGATTGGGTGAATCAAATTGGCAGGGGCGCTGAGGAAGAGGATTTTTTGGAAAGTATGCGGGATAGTTACCTAAATCAACATGTAGAGGAACCAACGAGAGAGCAGGCTATTTTAGACTGGGTATTGAGTAATGAGGAAGGGTTAGTTAGCAGTCTTATTGTGCGTGCCCCCTTGGGCAAGAGTGACCATAATATGGTCGAGTTCTTCATTAGGATGGAGAGTGACATTGTTAATTTAGAAACAATGATTCTGAACTTAAGGAAAGGTAACTTTGAGGGTATGAGACGTGAATTGGCTAAGATTGATTAGCAATCAATTCTAAAAGGGTTGACGGTGGATACGCAATGGAAGACATTTAAAGACCGCATGGATGAACTACAAAAATTGTTCATCCCAGTTTGGCAAAAGAATAGATCAGGGAAGGTAGTGCATCCGTGGATAACAAGGGAAATCAGGAATAGTATCAAAGCAAAGGATGATGCGTACAAAGTAGCCAGAAAAAGCAGCATACCAGAGGACTGGGAGAAATTCAGAGACCAGCAGAGAAGGACAAAGGGCTTGATTAGGAAAGGAAAAATAGATTATGAAAGAAAACTGGCAGGGAACATAAAAACTGACTGCAAAAGTTTTTATAGATATGTGAAGAGAAAGAGATTAGTTAAAACAAATGTAGGTCCCTTGCAGTCAGAAACAGGTGAGTTGATCATGGGGAACAAGGATATGGCGGACCAATTGAATAACTACTTTGGTTCTGTCTTCACTAAGGAAGACATAAATAATCTGCCGGAAATAGCAGGGGACTGGGGGTCAAATAAGATGGAGGAACTGAGTGAAATCCAGGTTAGCCGAGAAGTGGTGTTGGGTAAATTGAACGGATTAAAGGCCGATAAATCCCCAGGGCCAGATAGGCTGCATCCCAGAGTACTTAAGAAAGTAGCTCCGGAAATAGTGGATGCATTAGTGATAATCTTTCAAAACTCTTTAGATTCTGGAGTAGTTCCTGAGGATTGACGGGTAGCAAACGTAACCCCTCTTTTTAAGAAGGGGGGAGAGAGAAAACGGGGAATTACAGACCAGTTAGTCTAACATCGGTAGTGGGGAAACTGCTAGAGTCAGTTATTAAAGATGGGATAGCAGCACATTTGGAAAGTGGTGAAATCATTGGACAAAGTCAGCATGGATTTATGAAAGGTAAATCCTGTCTGACGAATCTTGTGGAATTTTTCGAGGATGTAACTAGTAGCGTGGATAGGGGAGAACCAGTGGATGCAGTGTATCTGGACTTCCAGAAGGCTTTCGACAAGGTCCCACATAAGAGATTAGTATATAAACTTAAAGCATACGGCATTGGGGGTTCAGTATTGATGTGGATAGAGAACTGGCTGGCAAACAGGAAGCAAAGAGTAGGAGTAAACGGGTTGTTTTCACAATGGCAGACAGTGACTAGTGGGGTACCGCAAGGCTCAGTGCTGGGACCCCAGCTATTTACAATATACATAAATGATCTGGATGAGGGAATTGAAGGCAATATCTCCAAGTTTGCGGTTGACACTAAGCTGGGGGGCAGTGTTAGCTGTGAGAAGGATGCTAGGAGACTGCAAGGTGACTTGGATAGGCTGGGTGAGTGGGCAAATGTTTGGCAGATGCAGTACAATGTGGATAAATGTGAGGTTATCCACTTTGGTGGCAAAAATAGGAAAACAGACTATTATCTAAATGGAGGCCGATTAGGAAAAGGGGAGATGCAGCGCGACCTGGGTGTCATGGTGCACCAGTCATTGAAAGTAGGCATGCAGGTACAGCAGGCAGTGAAGAAAGCGAATGGTATGTTAGCTTTCATAGGAAAAGGATTTGAGTATAGGATCAGGGAGGTTCTACTTCAGTTGTATAGGGTCTTGGTGAGGCCACACCTGGAGTATTGCGTACAGTTCTGGTCTCCAAATCTGAGGAAGGACATTATTGCCATAGAGGGAGTGCAGAGAAGGTTCACCAGACTGATTCCTGGGATGTCAGGACTGTCTTATGAACAAAGACTGCATAGACTCGGTTTATACTCTCTAGAATTTATGAGATTGAGAGGGGATGTTATAGAAACTGTCCAACCCCTTAAAATTCTTAAGGGGTTGGACAGGCTAGATGCAGGAAGATTGTTCCCGATGTTGGGGAGGTCCAGGACAAGGGGTCACAGCTTAAGGATAAGGGGGAAATCCTTTAGGACCGAGATGAGAAGGAATTTTTTCACACAGAGAGTGGTGGGTCTCTGGAACTCTCTGCCACAGAGGGTAGTTGAGGCCAGTTCATTGGCTATATTTAAGAGGGAGTTAGATGTGGCCCTTGTGGCTAAGGGGATCAGGGGGTATGGAGAGAAGGCAGGTACGGGATACTGAGTTGGATGATCAGCCATGATCATATTGAATGGCGGTGCAGGCTCGAAGGGCCGAATGGCCTACTCCTGCACCTAATTTCTATGTTTCTATGTTTCTATGTGCTTTATTGCATATATTTTTTGTGCCTGTATAACTACAGCAATTAAGAATTGTATTGTTCCAATTAAAATAGGACAAGTAAACTCTCTTTAATGTCTGAGCAACTCCACGGTGGCACAGCAGTAGAAGAAATGTTTTACATCGCTTGCAGCGTTGGAGACCCGGATTCGATCCCAACTACGGGTGCTGTCTGTACGGAGTTGGTACATTCTCCCCGTGACCACGTGGGTTTTCTCCGAGATATTCTGTTTCCTCCCACACTCCAAAGACATAGAGGTATTTAGGTTAATTGGCTTGGTATATGCGTAAATTGTCCCTAGTGTCCGTAGGATAGTGTTAATGTGCGGGGATTGCTGTTCGGTGCGGACTTGGTGGGCCGAAGGGCCTGCTCCACGCTGTATCTCTAAACTAAACTAAACTAAACTCAACAGGGGATCAAACTGACCCAATGTGCTCCTAATTCTCCAGGGAGAGATCTATGAAGGTCATAGGTAACCATCAAAAATCACATTTTATGCAGATGAGAGTGTAAACATGGATTGAAGGACCTATGACATTATCAGGCACAATACTGACATGAGGCAAATGTCCACTGTATAACAATAGTTTGCTTACAGAAGTTCCTGGTTCAATTTCACAATTTCATCCTAATTGTTAAGGTGATCTAAGCTGAAGAAATTGCATTTATGCATAATCTGCGCATAAACAATAAATGCTATTAAATAAACTCTCTATTTGAGTGTATCAGCAAAAAAATCTCCTAACTGCTCTAAAGCTAACCAGAAATGCTGTTTGTCCCATATGAGCATAAACAGCTCATCAAAATCATTCCCTTCCATTTTGATCGGAAACACGTCTTCAATAGACCAACATTAGCACCTCTGGTGATTACAGGGTGAACATGAAGGGAGTAAAGGCTAATGGAAACAACTTCCTTAAGTACACCTGTTCATGAAAATATTTAGATGTACGGATAAATCCCATGGATTGGTGCAATGCACATAACAATCTTCAAAAATTAATTGCATTATCAACGTTGTCCTGAAGACAGAGTTGCTCCTTTCCAAATCTGAAAGGCAATGATAACTTGAGCAAGATTGGTGTGTCAGAAGGATGGTGAGGGAAACTGAATAACCAATAGGTAGCGGCCTTGACAAAATGTGAGTAGCTACACTGGATGTCATCAGAAATGAGCATTTCGATTTTGATGCTCAACTAACCTTTGAAAAATGCTTCTGACAAGGACAGCTGACCAATGTTTTTCCTGCCTGTGCATTTATACAATTGCGATGTGTAATGATGCTAACTGCATTGTTCATTATTTATCACTTCAGCAGCGTACTCCCTTTTGTGAACTGTTAGCACCATTTAAGGCCAGCCTTTCTTGTTCTGAAGGAGAGTCCCAACTCAAAAAGTCTCCTAACCATTACTTCCCCCATTAGATGCTGCCTGACCCACTGAGCTCTTTGTGTTTTGTTCAAGATTCCAGAATGTGCAGTTTCTTCTTTTGTTTAGTTTAGTTTAGTTTATTGTCATGTGTGCCAAGGTATAGTGAAAGCATTTTGTTGCGTGCTAACCAGTCAGCAGTAAGACTATACATGATTACAATTAAGCCATCCACAGTGTACAGATACATGATAAAGGGAATAATGTTTTAATGCTGTGGTGGCCTCCTGGCGAGCCATGTGGTGGAAAGTCGCCTCCCGGCAGGCCGCAACATATTGCCGTGGCAACGACAATGAGCCGCGGCAATATAAAATGTACAACCTGTATAAAAAGGATGGGTTGCACTTGAACCCGAGGGGGACCAGTATCCTGGCGGGGAAATTTGCAAAGGCTACTGGGGAGACTTTAAACTAGAACGGTTGGGGGGAGGGACTCAAATAGAGAAAGCTCGTAGACAGTGTCTGAGGCAGGAGGCAGAGAAGGGAAGCACTCAGACCCAACATGTAGGGGAGAAAGAAGAAAAAAATAATAAACAGAGAATAAGAGGTGGTGAGTTTCTTAAATGTGTGAGCAGAGAGAAAGAGGGGTATAAAATGAGGGTAGAAGCAATTGGTAGCAAGGTGAAAAGTAAAAGTGGTAGGCAGACAAATCCAGGGCAAAAATCAAAAAGGGCCACTTTTCAAAATAATTGTATAAGGAGTAAGAGTGTTGTAAAAACAAGCCTGAAGGCTTTGTGTCTCAATGCAAGGAGCAGTTGGATGAGTTGAAGGTGCAGATAGCTATTAATGACTATGATATAGTTGGGATCACGGAGACATGGTTCCAGGGTGACCAAGGCTGGGGGCTGAACATCCAGGGATATTCAATATTCAGGAGGGATAGACAGAAAGGTAAAGGAGGTGGGGTAGCGTTGCTGGTTAGAGAGTGGAATAACGCAATAGAAAGGAAGGACATTAGCTTGGAGGATGTGGAATCGGTATGGGTAGAACTGCGAAACACTAAGGGGAAGAAAACGCTAGTGGGAGTTGTGTACAGGCCACCTAACAGTAGTAGTGGAGTTGGGGATGGCATCAAACAGGAAATTAGAAATGCCTGCAACAAAGGTAAAACAGTTATAATGGGCGACTTCAATCTACATATAGATTGGGTGAATCAAATTGGCAGGGGTGCTGAGGAAGAGGATGTCTTGGAATGTATGCGGGATAGTTTTCTAAACCAACATGTAGAGGAACCAACGAGCGAGCAGGCTATTCTAGACTGGGTTTTGAGTAATGAGGAAGGGTTAGTTAGCAGTTTTGTTGTGCATGGCCCCTTGGGCAAGAGTGACCATAATATGGTTGAGTTCTTCATTAGGATGGAGAAGACATAATTAATTCAGAAACAAGGGTTCTGAACTTTGACCTAAGCTGGCCTAGGGGTAGTGTTAGGTGTGAGGAAGATGCTTGGAGGCTGCAGGGTGACTTGGATAGGCTGGGTGAGTGGGCAAATGCATGGCAGATGCAGTATAATGTGGATAAATGTGAGGTTATCCATTTTGGTGGCAAAAACAGGAGGGTAGACTATTATCTGAATGGTGGCCGATTAGGAAAAAGGAAGATGCAACGGGACCTGGGTGTCATGGTACACCAGTCATTGAAAGTAGGTATGCAGGTGGAGCATGCAGCGAAGAAAGCAAATGATATGTCAGCATTCATAGCAAAAGGATTTGAGTATAGGAGCAGTGAGGTTTTGGTGAGACCACACCTGGAGTATTGCGTACAGTTTTGGTCTCCAAATCTGTGGAAAGACATTCTTGCCATAGAGGGGGTACAGAGAAGGTTCACCAGACTGATTCCTGGGATGTCAGGACTTTCATATGAGGGAAGACTGGATAGACTTGGCTTGTACCCGCTAGAATTTAGAAAATTGAGGGGGGATCGTATAGAAACTTACAAAATTCTTAAGGGGTTGGACAGGCTAGATGCAGGAAGATTGTTCCCGATGTTGGGGACGTCCAGAACAAGGGGTCACAGTTGAAGGATAATGGGGAATTCCTTTAGGACCGAGATGAGGAAAACATTTTTCACACAGAGAGTGGTGTGTCTCTGGAATTCTCTTCCACAGAAGGTAGTTGAGGCCCGTACATTGGCTATATTTAAGAGGGAGTTAGATGTGGCCCTTGTGGCTAAAGGGATCAGGGGGTATGGAGAGAAGGCAGGTACAGGATACTGAGTTAAACGATCAGCCATGATCATATTGAAACATAGAAACATAGAAAATAGATGCAGGAGTAGGCCATTCGGCCCTTCGAGCCTGCACCGCCATTCAATATGATCATGGCTGATCATCCAACTCAGTATCCCGTACCTGCCTTCTCTCCATACCCCCTGATCCCTTTAGCCACAAGTGCCACATCTAACGCCCTCTTAAATATAGCCAATGAACTGGCCTCAACTACCTTCTGTGGCAGAGAATTCCAGAGACTCACCACTCTCTGTGTAAAGAATGTTTTCCTCATTTCGGTCCTAAAGGAATTCCCCCTTATCCTTAGACTGTGACCCCTTGTTCTGGACTCCCCCAACATCGGGAACAATCTTCCAGCATCTAGCTTGTCCAACCCCTTAAGAATTTTGTAGGTTTCTATAAGATCCCCCCTCAATCTTCTAAATTCCATCGAGTACAAACCGAGTCTATCCAATCTTTCCTCATATGAAAGTCCTGACATCCCAGGAATCAGTCTGGTGAATCTTCTCTGTACCCCCTCTATGGCAAGGATGTCTTTCCTCAGATTTGGAGACCAAAACTGTACGCAGTACTCCAGGTGTGGCCTCACCAAAACCCTGTACAACTGCAGTAGAACCTCCCTGCTCCTATACTCAAATCCTTTCGCTATGAATGCTAACATACCATTTGCTTTCTTCACTGCCTGCTGCACCTGCATGCCTACTTTCAATGACTGGTGTACCATGACACCCAGGTCTCGTTGCATCTCCCCCTTACCTAATCTGCCACCATTCAGATAATAGTCTACCCTCATGTTTTTGCCACCAAAGTGGATAACCTCACATTTATCCACATTGTACTGCATCTGCCATGCATCTGCCCATTCACTCAGCCTATCCAAATCACCCTGCAGCCTCCAAGCATCCTCCTCACACCTAACTATACCCCCCAGCTTGGTATCATCTGCAAATTTGGAGATGTTGCATTGAATTCCCTCGTCCAAATCATTAATATATATTGTAAATAGCTGGGGTCCCAGCACTGAGCCTTGCGGCACCCCACTAGTCACTGCCTGCCATTCTGAAAAGGACCCGTTTACTCCTACCCTTTGCCTCCTGTCTGCTAGCCAGTTCTCTATCCACATCAATACTGAACCCCCAATACCGTGTGCTTTAAGTTTGTAATGAACGACGGTGCAGGCTCGAAGGGCCGAATGGCCTGCTCCTGCACCTGTTCGGCTCCTGTTTTCTATGTTTCTATGTTTCTATGAGCCCTGGGAAGTTGCCGCCAAGCCTGGTCTCTGATCTCCCCGTCCACTGGAGATGAGGTAGAATGAGAGCCAGTAAGTAGAACAGCGTAGGGAAGCAGGGCATGGCCTCGATGGTGGAGAGGGCCGCTGGAGGCCCAGCCGTAGCCTGGGGCTCAGCCCAGGGACCCTGCGAGCTGTGGAAGTTTCCCAACCGCAGGCCTGGCTCACCCAGAGAGGGAAGGCCGCTGAGCCTGGCCGCTGCTCACCCCGTGGATCAGGAATTGGAGAGGGGTGGAAGGAGACGGTGACAGCAGTGGACACTGGACAAAGGGGAGAGGAACTGGGGGGAGGGGGGATCTTACCTTCCACCCCCTCAAAGTCAGCTGCAGCAGGCGCCTCCCCTTCCGTGGAACGAATGCTGAAGAGGGCCAGGCATAGAGAGCGACACTGGTCGTGAGAATACCAGAATGCAGGAGGAGACGGCTGCAAAGGGCCTAGTAAAGTCCAATTGAAGATAGCCCAAGGGTCTCCAATGAGGTAGATAATAGCTCAGGACTGCTCTCTAGTTGTTGATAGGATGGTTCAGTTGCCTAATAACAACTGGGAAGAAACTGTCTCCGAATCTGGAGGTGTGCATTGTTACACTTTTGTACCTCTTGCTTAATGGAAGAGGGGAGAAGAGGGAGTGACCAGGGTGTGACTCATCCTTAATTATTATGGTGGCCTTGCCGAGACAGTGTGAAGTGTCAATGGAGTCAATGGACGGGAGTTTGGCATTGCTTTGAAGCTCAGCTGCCCCTCTTACAGGAGAGGCACATTGTGGTTGCAACAAGTGACTACTGGCATTTGTGCTGTTAATATGACTTGCGGGGACATTCAGAACTAACATGGGAGAAAGGAGGCCCCATTGTTTTCCAGCACAGCACAAGGGAACAAGATGCAGGGAGGTGAAGAGGAAAGAGAGATAGTCTCCGACAAGGCACGGCAAAGACACAGCAAAACTACTTTGGAAGTCAAGAGAGTAAAGTCAAGAGTGTTTAGTTATCATATGTACCAATCACAGAACAATTACATTCTTATTTGCTGCAGCTTAACAGGCCTGTCAACAGAATAGCATACAGATAGTATTTAATAATCAAAAATACAATAAATGAATAACTGTAACATAAAGGAACTAGGCCAGGCAATGCCGGTGGTCAAAGGATGAGGGGCAGGATGAAGTGTTTCATGATGTTTAGTGGCTTCACACATGACCAAGATCAGTATCGACCTTTTCAAAAGTAATTTCCTATCAAATATACCACCAAGCTCAAACACTGTACCACGCATTACACATCTATGGTAAACTTTACACAACAGATTTTTTTCCTGATACACAGGAGAGATACATGCACACTCGCCATGCTGCAAACTTCACACACAGCTCTCACTGACCGCACACACATTCAGCTCTGAAAGGCACATCACCAAACTAGAATTTCCTCGTCTTTGAACCCATTGGATATTTGGAATTTAATGATCCAACTACACCAATTTCTTTTGATGGTTATAAACTGAATAATGAGAGTCTGCTATCTGGTCTTCGACTTTACTTTGGACTTGAAAGATACTGCATGGAAAGAAGCCCTTCGGCCCACCGAGTCCACGCTGAACAGCGATCACCCCGTACATGCTAGCACTATCCTACGCAGTAGGGACAATTTACAATTATACCAAAGCCAATAACCTACAAATCTGTACATCATTTGAATGTGAGAGGAAAGCAGAGGGAGAACGTAGAAATGACCACGGTTTCAAGAGACTACAGTGGCACAGCTGTAGAGTTGCTGCCTTACAGCACCAGAGACCCAGGTTTGGTCCTGACTACGGGTGCTCTATGTACTGAATGTGTACATTCTCCCTCTGCTTTCCTCTCACATTCAAATGATGTACAGATTTGTAGGTTAATTGGCTTTGGTAAAATTGTAAATTGTCCCTACTATGTAGGATAGTGCTAGTATGTACGGGGTGATCGCTGTTCAGTATGGACTCGGTGGGCCGAAGGGCCTCTTTCAGTGCCCTAAAGTAGTCAAAGAGGTCTCTGACTGAACCTGAGACCTGGTATGGGGGCTGGGATTGTATAATACATTATATAAACCGTATATGACCATTTGACTGTTATCCTAAAATGCCAGCTAATAAGCATTGAACCTGCAAGTGCATGAAGATAGCACTTATCCCTGATATATTTTAAAACATGTTTAACTTTTTTCCACATTTGATTCCTCACAAACAGTGACATTGCTCTGCCATGTATTTTATTGGAATTGGGGGTTGAGGGAGGGGATGTCCAATCTTAAGAAAGGCCAGAGGCCAGAAATGTCACCAACAATACCCAAGGTAAACAAAAGTGCTGGAGAAACTCAGCAGGTGAGGCAGCATGTATGGAGTGAAGGAATAGGTGATGTTTCGTCTGAAGAAGGGTCTCGACCCGAAACGTCACCTATTCCTGCGCTCCATAGATGCTGCCTCACCCGCTGAGTTTCTCCAGCATTTTTGTCTACCTTCGATTTTTCCAGCATCTGCAGTTCTTTCTTAAACTACCAACAATATCCATGTCAGTATCATCTGTGGAGTAAGGAACACCTCATCAGTGAGTGTGGAAGTGTATCAAAAGGCTTTTATAAACAATACTGTGGGCTGTGCCACAAGATCAGTCTGCTGAACTTAGGTGGAAGGTTGGCAGGCTCACCAATATCTCCAAAGCAATAACATTTGCAACCACACAGCAAGATGAATGGGAGTCTGACATCAGAGCAAACACTCAGCCATTGCATATCACTCCTTGTTCTCTCACTCTAGCTCATAATCATAGACAGTTGCAACTCTGCTGTAACAAACAATCTGCGGGAGAAATAAAAGTGCTGGGGGATCTCCGCGAGTCAGGCAGCATTTGTGAAGGGAAATGGACAGACGATATTTGGGGTCGAGACCCTTCTCCACACTATGCAGAAATATTCCGACCCAAAAAGTTGTCTGTCTGAGTGTGAGGGAAGGTCCCGACTGACCTGCTGAGTTCCTCCAGGACTTTGTACTTTACTCCAGACTCCAGCATCTGCAGTAATTTGTTACTCTAATCTGCTGGAGGGACTCAGTAGGTCAAAAGCAGCTGCAGGGGGGAAAGAATGATTGGTGTTTTGGGTTGAATCCCTGCATCAGGAGTGAGAGTAGAGAGGGAAGATAGCCAGTACAATGAGGAAAGGAAGAGTGGTGAGAAAGAGGCCACTGGCCAGTATTTCACCATTCACCCTCTCGTATTTATCCTGGCTATCTTCACTCTCAACTGTCGGTAAGAAGTAGAGTCATAGAGTCATACAGCATGGCAGCGCAGCGGGAGAGTTGCTGCCTTACAGTGCTTACAGCATCAGAGACATGGATTCAATCCCAACTGGGTGCTGTCTGTATGGTTTGTACGTTCTCCCCATGGGTGTTCGCCGAGATCTTCGGTTTCCTCCTTCTCTCCCCTTCTCCCCCCTTCCCCCCCCCCCGCTCTTTTAAAGTAGCAATGTTACAACATTTTGAGATTTTAAAAATCAAGTCTGCAATTTATCCCATCAGATAAAGCATAAAAAGAAGTTTAATTCGACACCTAATTCACTTTCATATTTTCAGTATTAAGAAAGTTATGGCCATTTTCATACTCGGAAATTAGCATCTTGTTCCCCATTGCCTTTCAATTGACTTAACTCAAAAGCTGTGATCTGGAACAGTTAAAAGCCCATAACTTTCTTAAAAATTAAGAGAACTCAATGACATTTTCAGTTATTATAGATTGAAGCATTCTGAAACAAATATGAAACAATCTTACTTGGATGACCTGAAATTAAAGCATATAATTAGTTAGTTATCTAATTGTAGCTAATTACAAAATTCAATGAGTAGATCTAAACATCTATCCATTTCTTAAGAAAAGATAATTTTTTTTAAATTGCCTAAGTGTCCAAATAACATTCACACAATAATCCACAATATAACATAATTTTTAAATCTCATTTTCATGATTTTCTGGGCCAAATGGAAGGAATTTAGTGTTAATTAATGGCTATTTAAAACAACTAGCGAGTGGGTTTTAGTAGAATGCGGTGGATTGGAACGTTGCGGTTAGCGGTGAAGTCGGCAGGAAAAATACTGTTTGTTCATACATTTTTTTGGACCCCATTTCGCAACATGAAAATGTTATAAAGCCTCCCGAAAAACCAACTTTTAATATAAAAATAAACTATTTACCTTTTTTTCTCCCCTACGCAAAATCCTTCCGGTTGTCGGCGCTCACGGCTTTTGAAGGTGATTTTTAAATTACTCTAGTTAATAAATAATTTAGCGTAATTTAAAAATACCTTAATTCATGAAATGTCGGAGCGATTTTTCTTCCGCAACGAAATCGTACGACATTGATCGATTTTCCCTGCCTGTGGAAAAACGGCACTTTAAGCCCGCCCCCCTCTGAAAGGCGCAAAAGTCGCGCACACGGGGAGTGGCAGAACTGCAGCGCTGCTCAAGGTAAGTTTTGTAACATACCTATTTAAAGGACTCACGTACACTGTGCCAGACGTCTTTTACCTTCCTGTTCATTGCGGGTGTAAATTTCAGAGCGCTCCCCCGCTTTCCCTGCCCCCCCCCCTTTGCGATGTGTGTGTGTGTGTGTGTGTGTGTGTGTGTGTGTGTGTGTGTGTGTGTGTGTGTGTGTGTGTGCGCGCTGATGGTCGATCCAGCTCGCGGTTTCATCGCTGACGGTCGATCCAGCTTGTGGTTTTTCAGGCAAGTGCCCTCGAGCTTGAAGGTCGCTGAAAAGTCGCGTAAGTGAGACAAGCCCTTAACAGTATTCGTGTATAGAGGGATCTTGGGGTCCACGTCCCAAAGTCCCTGAAAGTGACAACACAAGTAGATAGAGTGGTAAAGGAGGCATATGGTATGCTTGCTTTTGTAGGTCAGGGCATTAGGTATAAGGGTTAGGAAGTCATGATGCAACTTTATAGGACATTGGCTAGGCTGCAGTTGGAGTATTATGTACACTGTACTTTGGTACATGTGTACATAAACTAAACTAAATTAAATAAAATAGCTCAGGTCACCCATTACAGGAAGGATGTGAAGATTGTGAAAGGATGCAGAGGAAATTTACCAATCATGCCTAGATTAGAAGGTATTATCGACAGTGAGAGGCCAGATAGACAGATTGTTTTCTCTGGAATGCCAAACGTTCTGAGGAGACCTGAGAGAAATATATAAAATTAGGACAGGCATAGATAGGGTAGACAGTCAGAATCATTTCTCCCAGGATGGAAACATAACATCCGAGAGGTCATAGCTGTAAAGTGAGAGGGGCAAAGTTTAAAGGATATGAGCGGAGTAAGTTTTTTACATAGAGGATGGTGAGTGCCAGAAATGCATTGCCACGGATGATGGTTGAGGCAGATTTGATAGTGGCATTTAAGAGACTTTTCGATATGCATATGGATATGTAGGCAATGGAGGGATTTGGATTATGTGCAGGCAGATAAGGATCGATCTTGGCATCATGTTCGGCACAGACAATGTGGGCCAAAAGGCTTTTTCTCATGCTGTACTGTTATATTGTCTTTGTTCTTTGTTCAAAGTGGATGAAGGAGAACATTAAGAAGTTGTGTATATGGATTTTTAGAAGCCATTTGACAAAATGCCGCAGAAAAGCCAAGTGTTTAAGATAAAAGCTCTATTGGGAGAGTTGCTTTACATAGATTAGTGACTTGTTATCACATGGAAGACAGAGTATTGGCATAAATAGGTATTTTTAGGCTGGAAAGATTTAGCAAGTGGAGTGTCCCAAGGATTGGCCAACAAACAAAGTGCTAGAGGAACACAACGGGTCAGGCACCATCAATGGAGGGAATGGACAGATGATGTTTAGTGTTGTGACCATCTTCAGTTTGAAGGGCGTTCGAGCCAAAACATCATCTGTCCATTCCCTCCATACATACAGTCTGAATCATTGAGATCCACCAGTGCTTTGCTTTTTGCTCAAGCGTCTAGCATCTGCAGTTTCTTGTGGATCCAAGAATTGGTACTTTGTCCTCAGTTATTTAATAACTACATGATAGGGTTGCAGTGTAAAGTATATTGATGATACATAAATAAGTGGGAGACTATGCTGCACTGAGACAATTGGATTCGGCAACAGGATATCAATAGCTTGAGTGATTGGGTGAAGATTTGGCAAATGGAGTTTAATATGGGGAAGTGTGAGGTCATGCACTTTGGTAAGGGGAATTAAAATGAAGACTATTATGTACCTTCAAAATGGTAATGAGGAGGAATTTGTTTATCCAGAGGGTGATGAATCTGTGGAATTTATTGCCACAGATGGCTGTAGAAGCCAAGTTATACGGTATTTTTAAACCTGCCAGTGCTCTGGCTTGACCTGGCCAACGCCTACAGCTCCATCCCGCACAAGTTGATCAAGACAGTCATGGCCAACTATCAAGTGCCAGGCCAAGTGGCAGATCTCATCCTGGACTATTACAACCAGTTCAGCATGAGAGTCTCATCAGGGTCCGTAACATCAGAGTGGCACAGACTGGAGGTTGGGATCATCACAGGCTGTACCATCTCTGTGATCCTTTTTGCCTTGGCGATGAACATGATCGTCAAGTCTGCTGAGCCAGAGTGCCACTGGCCACTGCTTGTCTACGAAGTCCCAATATCCATTGTAGAGAGATTGGAGAGGAAAGTCAGCAGCTTTCTCAGGAGGTGGCTGGGACTGCCCAGGAGCCTTAGCAGCATCGCCCTTTACGGAAATAACACCAAGCTCCAGCTGCCCCTGAAGTCCCTGGAGGAGGAGTTTAAGGTGACTCGGGCCAGAGAGGTGATGCTGTACAGGGACTCCAGTGACCCCAAGGTGGCTCAGGCAGGGGTGGAGGTGAAAACTGGGAGGAAGTGGAGAGCCTGCGAAGCCATGCTGCAAGCGGAGTCTCGGATACGTCACAGAGTCCTGGTGGGAGCAGTGACTCGGGGAAGAGCTGGCCTGGGAATCTTCCCATCTCCCCAGTTTGACAAGGCCAAGGGGAAGGAGAGGCGCAGGCTGGTCCAGGAGGAAGTGAGGGCAGTGGTGGAGGAGGAGAGGTGTACCAGAGCAGTTGGATTGAGGCAGCAGGGAGCCTGGATAAGGTGGGAGCAGGCCATGGATCCAAAAGTCACATGGACTGAGCTCTGGCAGGCTGAACCACAGCGCATCAAGTTCCTGGTCCAGTCAGTTTATGATGTCCTGCCCAGCCAATCGAACCTCTTCATCTGGGGCAAAGCGGAATCTCCAGATTGCCCGCAATGCTCAGGCAAGGGGACATTGGAACACATCCTGAGCTGCTGCCCAAAGGCTCTTGGGCAGGGCCGGTACACCTGGCATCACGACCATGTTCTTAAAAGCCATTGCAAAAGCCATCAGCATGGGAATCAGCAGCTGCAGACGAGCACGGCCCACCACCCAGATGATCACCTTCGTGAAGGCCCGAGTGCAGCTGCCAAGAACCACAGTAGCCAGGAATCCGTCAGGAATCCTGATGACTGCGCAGGACTGGCAGCTTTCCGTACACCTGGTGAAACAGCTGAAGTTCCCACAGCACATTGCCACGACCACCCTGAGGCCAGATATCCTCCTGGTCTCAGACGCGACCAAAAATATCGTCTTGTTGGAACTGACAGTGCCGTGGGAGGACCATCTGGAGGAGGCCCACGAGAGGAAGATGACCAAGTATGAAGAGCTGGTCATAGACTGCCGTAAGCAGGGCTGGAAGGCAAGGTGTATGCCCATCGATGTTGGCTGCAGAGGTTTTGCAGGGCAATCGCTCTACAAAGCCTTGAGTGCACTGGGCAGCAACAGGGTGGTGAGGAGAAGGGCCAACAAGAACACCACAGAGGCAGCGGAGAAGGCCTCGAGATGGCTCTGGATCAGGAGAGAAGGTCCATGGGGAGAATCGAATGCCACCTGAACACAAGTCGTGGTCTGATCAACCACGGCTGGGTCGCCTGGGTGAGGGTAACTGATGTTGAAAGACCTGAAACACCCAATGACCCCAGGTAACATCACTGATGATGTGTTCAGGAGCATCAATAGATGTATTTGTATCAATCAGGCAGAGATTGATTGGTTCTTGATTTGGAAGAGCGTCAAAGGTTACAGGGAAAAGGCAAGAGAATTGGGTTGAGAGGGAAAAAAAAGTGCTGAACGGCCTAATTCTGCTCCTATGTCTTATTATAGTCTTATCAACTTAATGAAATTGCAAATGAGCTCAGTACAGATCTGTCTGATGCAACTAGTGCTAAGGAAAGAAATTGAGATAGTTGGAGAACATAGATGAAAAAATATTGTTATAATTATATGGTCCCAATGTTGGCGAGGGTACACCTGCATAATATGTAAAGCTTTGTTTCCCTAAGTGAACAAAAGAATATTGCATTGGAGACTGCCTTGAAAAGATTAATCCAGGCTAATACTTGGGATTTAAGGGTGGTCCTGTCACAAATAGCTGGAGAGGTTGGACACATATTCTTCGGAAACCACAAAGTGCTGGAGTAACTCAGTGAGTCAGGAAGCATCTCTGGAGGACATGGATAGGCAGCGTTTCTGGCCAGGACCCTTTTTCAGACTCGAAACATCCTATCCATGTTCTCTGGAGATGCTGCCTGACCCACTGAGTTACTCCACCACTTTATTTTGCTCAAGATTCCAGCACCTTCAGTTCCTTGTTTCTCCAGTTGTCTATTTCTACACAACCCTCGGAGCTTAGACAAATGAGAGGTGATCTTATTGAAAAAGCTAAGAAGTATGACAAGGTAGATGCTAGAGCATGTCTACTGGTGGAAGAGTTTCCAGCAAGAGGACATAGTTACAAGATAAGAGGGCGTTCATTTGAAAACTGAAGTACTTAAGACTTTTTCTACACAGAGAGTGGTTCATCTCTGGAATTTGCTCGCCAAGTAGGTTGTAGGCTAGATCCCAGAGGATACTTAAGGAGGCCATATAATCATAGAGTCATAGAGTGATGCAGTGTGGAAACAGCCCCTTTTGCACAACTTGCCCACACCGGCGTACATGTCCCAGCTAAATTAGTCCCACCTGCCTGCGTTTGGCCCATATCACTCCAAACTTGTCCTATCCATGTAAAACTTGTCCAATCCAAGTATATTTAATTTTTAAGGCAAGATGGGGGAATTTGGAAGATGGGGGAAATAATGGCTCTGAGAAACTAACAGAGAAAAGGAGTTGAGGTCTGAGGCAGACAGATCAGCCATGATCATATTGAAGGATGGATGTGAAGGGACAGCTGTTCCTATTTTCTTATGTTCTTGTATTCTCTGACACCATCCCCTCGCTTACAATGATGATATCAATGAGCCAACAGACACAAATAGTGTAGCCTAAAAAAAACATAAGCATTAAGGCCACAACATTAAAACCACAGATAACCATTTAAGAGTAATCGCTGATGTTTCTGTATGATTCAGTGAGCAGATGCTCAGTGACTAATGGTCAGTGATGTGAGATTTTGAAGTGATAACTGCAACAAATTGGACGCCGTCTTCATTCGGACACAAAAAAAAAGCATTCTGGTATTTTCGAAAGGAACTTGACTGAGTCCATGTTGAGAATAGCGATGTACTGCTACTCTTATAAAGCAGTTTTATATATTTGGCATGGAAATCCAAAAAAATAGATTGGCTTCATCAATGGGAATGACGGAGGAGAGAGTCAACAGCTTTAAGTTCCTGGGCGTGAATATCTCAGAGGATCTGTGTTAAACCCAGCACATTAAAGTTCATCAAACCTCTACTTCCTTAGAAGATTGAGGAGATTTGGTATGTGGCCGAATACTCCTTTGAACTTCTGAAGATGTACGATTGAGAGCAGACTGACTGGCTGCATCATGGCCAGATTTAGTAACTCAAAAGCCCAGGAAAGAAGGAGGCTGCAGAAAATGGTCAACATTTCCTGTTCTATCACGAGTGTTAACTCCCAAATCATCGACGGGAACTACAGGAAATGCTGCCACGGAAAGGCAGCCAATATCATCAAGAACCCACAACACCGCCGACTCGCTCTCATCTCGCTGCTACCATCAGGAAGAATGTACAAGAGCTTGAGAACCGTGACCTCCAAGTTCAAGAACAGGTTCTTCCCATCAAACATCAGGTTCTTAAACCACACTGTACACATTGCATTCATGTGCGTGCAAAGCTGCAGCAAGTAAGATTTTCATTGTTCCATTCCTGGTGCATATGACAAGTAAATATGCTTGAACTCTTGAATATTAATTTTACAACCTACATCCATTCGAATGATCATATTGGGCTCCCGGCAAACAGTTAACAGTATCAAAATAATGACAGGTCATTTCGAATTGAAATGAAAATACATTTCCTCATTCAAAGAGAATCTTTTGGAACTCTCTATCCCAGAGTGCTCTGGAAGCTCAATCATTTATTGCATTCGGGACAATGATCAGTAGGTTTCGTGACATTAAATGATCCAAGAGATTTGGAGATAAGAAATGAAGGAAAGTAGAATTGAAATAGGAAATCAGCTATGATGGGACATGTTGGAGCAACGGAATGGCTTCTCATGCTTTTGTTCTTCTGATAATGCATGAATCATTTTAAAGAGCAGATTTAAGGCAATTGTCCCTGAGAAACCCAGGAGTTCTCAGGGATACAACAAATAATCACCACCTACCATCTGGCAATACCCTAAATTTGGAGTTGTAATATAAATCAGGCCGAGGTACTGGCAGTTTAGTTCAGTTTAGTTTAGTTTAGTTTAGAGATACAGCACGGAAACAGGTACTGAGCAGTTCAGTTTAGTTCAGTTCAGAGATACTGCGCGTAAACAGGCTCTTCGGCCCATCGAGTCCGCACCGACCAGCGATCCGCGCACATTAACTATCTTACACACACTAGGGACAATTTACATTTATACCCAGCCAATTTATCTGTACGTCTTTGGAGTGTCGGAGGAAACCAAAGATCTTCAGCCCAACTCATCCATGTTGACTAACATGCCCATCTAAGCTAGTCCTTCTGCTTCTGCTTCTGCTTGTTTACTGCACAACCGCCAACAGCTGGGCTCTCATGCAGGTTACGCTCGCATGGGCACTAGTTGCAAAATGGTTACCTACCTGCCTGCCTGCATTTGGCCCATAACCCCAAACCTTCCTGATCCGCAATCACAATGGACTCTCAAGCTGCGAGTGCCACATCCCCTGCCTCCTCTCTCCCCCCCCCCCCCCCCCCCCCCCCCCCCCCGTGGGTTATTCATGATTACATTTTTTTAAAGCCAAACGAGTTGCATTGGGGGAACGGGTGAGTGCTGGAATATTGCGCAGGGGAGCAGACCCAACAGGTCTGCACTTAGTCTAGTATCTTTTAAATGTTATTACTGTACATGAAGATTAAAGCCAGAGAATTGAGAAAATCAAGGCAGCACGCCAGCATGTCAGTCTTAATGATGTGCATTACAAGAAAAAAATTATTGATGCAAAAGGTGGCTGTATTTCATTTCGGAGTCACGTGAGTGACTTCGTGAAGAACCCGCCAGCACGCATGTGCGACATATCGTCACAACGCGTTGCTGCCGACAGCTGGCGGTGGGGTGCGCTCCCCGCCAGTCCTTCATAAGGGACCGCTAAGGAAGTTATACTAACCTTAAGTTGGTTGGTCCTTGCTGGTAGTGCTTTTGTCTTTCAGCAAGGACATGGACGGGAGTTTGAGAGGCCGAAAGACGTCCGTCCAGAGTCGCCGGCCACCTGTCCCGGAGCTCTCATTATCGGCTGCACCTGTAAAACAGGCCGGGAGGAAAGCGGGGAAACCGGGGAGCCCTGTTGCTGCAGGGCCGGACCCGCTGATACACCGCAGCTCCGGGGAAGAGTTCGAGGAGCAGGACTGCGGTGTGCCGCCGGAGCAGGTAGACCCTGCCTCGGCATTCAGGTCGCCAATGGGCCCGTTGGCGGCCGTGGGCAAGGGCTCGCGTGCGGCTGCACGGCCCTTCTCCCTCAGCCCTCCGAGTAGGGGGAGGGATGCAGCCCGAAAGCCTAACCCTTCAGGGGCCAAGGCATCACCTGCCGCCAAGTTGCGGACTGGTACAAAGGCGGGACCCAGGTCCACTGTGAGGTCCAGTGTCGACTCCCCAACCACCGATGCCGGGACGGGTCATTTGGGTGGGGTCCCGCCACGGTCGCCGAGTCCCCCATGGATGGGAGGACGAGCCTATTCGTCGGCAAGGTCCACGACATGGGCAGCCGGCAAGCCCGCGCGGGTGTCAGGTCTCCATGCTAAGGCTGGTGCCGACTCCCCGCCGCATTTGCCCTCCGTGGCAGCTGCATCAGATCCCGCCAAATGAAGGCGGTTGAACACACCTCCCGTGCGGGAATCGCTCAGCTTCGCTGCGGCGGCTGGCAGCGACATATTCCGGCACCGGGTTCACCTCGACGAGGTGCGGGCCGATGATAGGAGCCTCGGTAGTATTTCAGAGCCTGAGGACTCCGACCGCCCGAGTGTTCAGGGCGAAGGGCGTATTGACCGTATGGAGCGACTACTGGAGCTCCTGTTGCATAACCAACGGCAGGAGGCATCCAGCATCAAACGACACAGGGAGGTGTCACCGGTCTCTATAGCCAGCCTGGGGCAGCCAGAAGAGGAAGACTTCGCAGACCCTACACCGGTTCCCTTGGAAGTGCTGCCGGAAGAACTTCTGGATGTGGCGGCAAAATTTGCTGCCCCAGAGACAGCAGGGCTTCCCCTCAACCCGAAACTGGCTGCCACCGTGGACTTCCTCACCAACCACCAGCTCCAGGAGGAAGTTCTCTCTCAGGCCATCAATCGGCATAAGGCCCCTTCCAACTGCAACTCCCTCAACGTGCCTGTGGTCAATACGCCAATATGGGGCAACATCGGTTCGGCCATCAGAACCCACGAGTTAAAGCTCCAACAAATTCTGAGGCTGCTCACGGCTGGAATTACCGCGTTTGTGCGGTCGGTAGATGGTGAAGACCTCAATCTGGAGCAGGAGGATGCCCTGGCGTTGCTTTGTGCCACGCAGCATGAAATCAATGCTTTCAGAAAAAGCAGCATCCGCCCCACGCTCAACCCAAAATTTGCTGGGTTGTGCAAGGCGTCACCTCCGCCGCCGCCCAGACAGCTCTTCGGGGAAGACCTCCTGAAGAGGGTCAAGGAGCTCGATGAACATGCCAAAATGGTGGGACTCATGCGGTCTCAGATAGCCCCCAGACCGCCGGGCCCGAAAGCTCCATTTGTTCGGCCGCGAGGCCCTGTGTCCAGATCAACAAGGAATACGCTCCAGCTCCGCCTCGCTACTAGCAGCCCCAGCAGCCGCGGCCTTTTTTAGGGCAAGGCCCGCAGCGGCCCCAGTGGAAGATGCGGACACCGCAGCACCAGCCCAACCCAGCACCTCCACGACCACCCAAACATGTCAGGGACCGCCGGTAACCAGGGAGGTAAGGTGGTCTGGTTTTCACTTATCTGTGCATTTAACTTCACATGTTGGTGGGCGCCTTCGGTTCTTTTTGGGGGCATGGGAAACTATCACTTCCGATGAGTTTGTTTTGCAACGTATTCAAGGTCATGAGATTGAGTTTATTAACGGCGACATTCCTCCATCCCAGCATATGCCCAATCGGACGTTTACGCTGTCTGCCGTTGAACAGGCAGCAGGCTATGCTGAGATCTCAAGGTTAGAAGAAAAAGGCGTGATAGAAAAAGCTATGCACGAACCAATTGAATTTGTATCAAATATATTTACTAGGCCTAAGAAGGATGGAGGCTGTCGAGTGATTATTGATCTGACCCATTTGAATACTTTTGTAACATACACCCATTTTAAAATGGACACTTTTGAGACAGCCAAGTCATTGATTTCTCATGGCTGCTTTATGGCATGCATTGATTTAAAAGATGCATACTATTCTGTATCCATTCAGAAACACCACAGGAAGTTCTTAAAATTTGTCTGGATGGGTCAGCTCTGGCAATACAGGGCTTTGCCAAATGGGCTTACTACAGCCCCTAGGTTGTTTACTAAATTACTGAAACCCATCATGGCCCAGTTACGGAAGCAGCATCATATCGTGATGGCCTATTTGGATGATATATTGATTGTTGGCAATACCTTGGAGTCGGCTGAACGGGCAGTCTCAGTCACTGTGGCAATTTTTCAGCGGCTGGGGTTTATTGTCCATCCAGACAAGTCGAAGTTCTGCCCTTCCCAGGTTATGGACTATCTGGGGTTCACGGTGGATTCCAATCGCATGAGGGCCACCATACCGACTAATAAGGTTGGGGATGTCACCCAAGCATGTCAAGATTTAGCCTGCGCCAGTATACCATCAATTAGACAAACAGCTAAGGTGATTGGCAAGATCGTAGCATTGTTTCCAGCAGCTCAATACGGGCCTTTGCATTATCAAAACTTGCAAAGAGCCAAGATCTCCGCGTTAAAGCAGAACGCCGGTCATTTCGACAGACCAATGCAGCTGCCTCCTAAAGCTAAGATTGAGTTACAATGGTGGGTGCGCCATATTAGTAGCTCATTTAAACCCATTATTGTGCCCAATCCGATGGTATACTTGCAAACCGATGCAAGCTCCTATGGCTGGGGAGCTACGGACAACTATTCTAGTTGTGGGGGCAGATGGGACACCCGTGAATCTACTATGTTGTTGTCACAAGGGATAAACTATTTGGAGATGCTTGCAGCATTTCACGGACTTCGAGCTTATTGTTCCAATCTTATTGATGCTCATGTCCGTATCCAAATAGACAATACCGCGGCGGTGGCATATTTAAACCATATGGGCGGTACCAGGTCAATTTCATGTGATGAATTGGCTAATACAATTTGGCTCTGGTGTATTGAAAGGAATATTTGGATTTCAGCTACCTATTTACCAGGTGAGCTCAATACTGTGGCGGACACCAGGTCACGCAAGTTCAATGACAACATCGAATGGATGTTGCATCCTCAAACTTTTGCTAAAGTTATAGCCAAATTTGGTAAACCGGATATCGACCTCTTTGCGTCACGGTTGAACCATCAGGTACCAACATACGTTTCGTGGGAACCAGATCCTGGGGCAATGGCGATGGATGCATTCTCGCTGGACTGGGGGAAGTGGTTTTTCTATGCATTCCCCCCGTTTTGCCTCATCAGTCGGGTATTGCGAAAAATCCAGATGGATGCTGCTAAGGGCATTCTTATTGTACCCGACTGGCCTACACAGCCATGGTATCCGGTGGTCTTTGACATGATCAGTCAATCTTGGGTCCTCTTAGAGGGTTGCCCACAATTGGTTACTAACCCCGTGTCAGGGGAGCCACATCCCTGCCATACCTACCTAAATTTGTTGGCTTGCAGATTCTTACCCGGCCATTACTGCAGTATGGCCTATCATCTAGAACTATGGATACCATTGGGGCATCGTGCCGAGAGTCGACCAGGCGGCGATACCTTTCCCACATCAGAAAATGGGAAGCCTACTGCAGCCGCATCCATAGCCGACGTATTGGAATTCCTCGCGGGGTTGCACCATGATGAACACTTGAGCTACAGTGCCATCAACAGCGTCAGAAGCGCGCTGTCATTCTACCTCAATATTGAGGTAGGATCCAACAGGCTAGTGTCCAGACTCATGCGGGGTATATTCAATATGAATCCGCCTACACCACGCTATAATATCACCTGGGATGTCAGGAAAGTACTAACCCTGCTCAGGACGTGGTCGCCCATGGAGGGGCTAGAGCTGGACAAACTCACCATGAAACTGGTGATGTTACTAGCGCTGACTTCAGCACAGAGGGTACAGACACTACATAAAATCCGTATCGACAGGATGATCTCTACCCCTGCAGACGTAGTCTTCTTTATCGATGAGCTACTAAAGCAGCATAGACCTGGGTGCACAGGGCTGCAGCTGAAGTTCCCGGCATACCCCGCAGATGCAAGGCTATGTTTAGCCGCCCATATCCGTCACTATGTCGAGGTGACGAGACACATAAGGGGAATGGAGAAATACCTGCTTGTCACTCACAAGAAACCTCACCATCGAGTGACAGTCCAGACGATATCCAGGTGGCTCAGGATCGTCTTGGGTAAGTCAGGTATCGACACTAATGTGTTCAAATCCCATTCCACCAGGGCTGCATCAACGTCGGTGGCGAGGGTCATGGAGGTGCCCATGGACCATATTCTCGCTACAGCAGGATGGGCGAATGAAGCTGTGTTTCAGCGATTCTACCACAAGCCTGTTGCTGCTCCCCTACAGTTCGCGGAGGCCGTGCTGAATGCAGGTCAAGAACGTGGGGATGTCCCCAAATGAGGGGTTTTGCTTTGTTATTAATAAATATTCTTCTTGTTTTTCAGTATAACCTGTTTGAGCAATTTGTTTACTCCCATCCATCCCTGCTAGTGGTGTGTCAGCATGGACGTGGTCCAGGGCGTGCAATCACAGAAGCTTTGAAGTCTTCACGAAGTCACTCACGTGACTCCGAAATGAAATAGTAAGATTGAACGAGAACTTACCAGTTCGAAGGTTGATCTTTATTTCATGAGGAGTTGCGGTGAGGGATTTCGTGCCCTCCGCTCCCAACCCTCGATCATCATCACCTGGTAATTAGAGTCTCTTCAATCTTACTATGCCAAGTCATTTCTGTTGTTGGTTTCTGTGATTCCACACCGCTACTTTGAAGAATGTCGCGCATGCGTGCTGGCGGGTTCTTCACGAAATCCCTCACCGCAACTCCTCATGAAATAAAGATCAACCTTCGAACTGGTAAGTTCTCATTCAATCTTACTAGTCACTCTGCAAGCTGCATACCGTGGTTATCGATCAAGGGTACGCTACAGAGCTATGTGACAAGCAGTCATTTCGATCCAGAGATGGTACAAAGCATGCAAAATAGGGCATTCCCAGTTTGTGCAATATCAGTCAATGAGGTATGCAACTATTACCATTCAGGTTGCCTACAAGGGTATGGTGGTTAGGCAGTGGATTAAGCAAAAGAGGGCTACTGTAAAAGTTCAGTCAGTGCTTTGTATGAGTTGGTATAGGAAAGACCTAAGGAGACAAATAGATGCACAACAGAAAAGGCTGAAACGATACAAAAGGCTTAAACAATATAGGCAAGGCTTCCTCAAACTGAAATATACAGCAATTGTAGTGCAGTCTCACTACCTTGCTTATGAAGCAAGAAAACTATACAGAGCACAAATCAAAGCCACTGTTGTATTGCAAAGACAATATAGATCCTACTTCTTGATGAATAACCAGAAAGGTCATTTAAGAAGACAAATAGATGAACAACAAAAAAGGCTTAAACGATACAAAGAACAGCTAAATAAATGTGTGACAATGACTGAAAACCTGTTAATAGAAAAGTCTAAAGAAGAGAGGCTTGTCGGTCGAGACAAAAGTATGCAGGACCGATTGCAATTAGGACACTTCACTATAGTCCAGCATGGAGCCTCCTTCACTGGGCAATGGACAAAAGGTTATGCATTGCAGAATGTCATTAAACAACAAGAGCAGATAAATACGCAGTGCCAGGAAACTGAGTGACAAAGGAAGCTGCTAGAAAACGAATACCTGCAGTCATGGGTCAGATCCCACCTACAAAGAGGAAAACAAAGCAAATACATGAACCAGAAAATGAAACACAGAATATCAGGAACAGGAAGAAATTTGCAAATTAGATTAGGACATTTAAAAGGGAAGAAGCAGAGATAAAGGCAGAGCTAGAGCGATTATAAAGTGTTCGCAATTTACACATAAAGGAACGGAAAATTATAACACATAAAGCAAGGGGTAATGTATTTGGTTTAAAGAAGATGAGTGGAATGAAAAATTATAAGTGCTAAGTTTAGATAAGATTATTACAGTTATGAGGATGTAATGTAAGATGACTGTAATAATATAATTTTGCAACAGCGTGTTAATCAATTATATTTAATGTAATCAAAATGGTGTTATCCACCTCCAAGTTAAATGGGGAGCAGTGTGGTGTATGTTATATAAATGGTGTTACCTGCCTCCAAGTTAAAGGGGGAACAGTTGATGTATGTGATATAATTAGCATATGTTATGTCTTGTGCGAGGGGACGCATGCGCTGGGGGAGACTCAAGGTGGCGTCCTGGAATAAAGAAGCTTGTCAGTTTACTCCCGTATCTGAGTGTTATTTTAAGTCTGTCCAAGCACCCAAATACACAACAGCTAGGTCTTTATTCCTTGGAGTATGAGGGGTGATCTTAAGGAGGTGCATAAAATCATGAGGGGCATAGATAAGGTAAATGCCTACTCATTTTGCAGGGTTTAATCTAGAACTAGGGGGCATAGATTTAACGTGTTTTTTGCAGCAGACTTAATCCTTTTACACACTAAGAAGTGATCCAACCCACTGACTATTACTAATTCTTATAATAATAGATTTATACTATTAACCAACATTTCATGTTAATAACCAACTCGAACATTTTAAACATATTCCTTCTATGCGCACGGATTTACTATTAATAACAGTGACCAATGCAGTACATCCAAACAGTTCCACTTTTACTGTGAAGGAATAGTGAATAATGCATAACATTCAAACAGTGCTTTCATTGTGAAGGATTTCACCGGTCAGGCTTGTCAGCCTATGGACTCCGGTGCATCCTCGACCTCTCAGATTCTCCAGAGCTTCTCCCAAGGATACTGTTGCTGCTGGCCACTCCGGATCTCCGCTGCTACCTCCGCTGGCTCCACCGGGCCTCACCGGGCCTCCCGGGCCGCTGTTCTGGCTGTCGTCGACTCCCGCTACTCCGCCCACTTGCTTGCCTGCTGTCTCCCGTGGACACCCTGCGGAAGGTGATTCTCTGGCTCCCCGCTGCTCTGCCCGTCGCTGGCTCCTCAGCGCGGCCTCAATCTGCAGGTCCCCCTGCTCGGTTCGTCACTGACTCCACGGCCCGCCTGGCTGCTCAGCTCGTCAGGACTGTGCCCTGCCGTCGGCGGCTGGGTAAACGCCGTGTCCCGCTTCTCTCGCGCGGACCTGTTTTCTCTCATGTCAGGACTGTGCCCTGCCGTCGGGGGCTGGGTAAGCGCTGTGTCCCGCTTCTCTCGCGCGGACCCGCTTCTCACTCGGCCCAAATGCTATGCTGTGTGCTTGAGTTAGCAATGTTACAAAATTGTGAGAAATTCTTAAAAATCGTCTGCAATTTATCCCATCAGATAAAGCATAAAAAGAAGTTTAATTTGACACCTAATTCACTTTCATATCTTCAGTATTAAAAAAGTTATGACCATTTTCATACTCGGAAATTAGCATCGTGTTCCCTATCGCTTTTGCATTGACTTAACACAAAAGCTGTCGTCGAGGACAGTCAAAAGCCCATAACTTTCTTAAAGATTAAGATAACTGAATGAAATTTACAGTTATTATAGATTGAAGCATTCTGAAACAAATATAAAATACCTTACTTTGATGACCTGAAATTAAAGCATATAATTAGTTAATTACCTAATTGTAATTAATTACAAAATTGACCGTTGTGATGGAAACACCCAGACGGCCTTGAAAATTCAAAAATGTGATATTCTCAAGATCAGAACTTTAATATTATTGTATTATATGCTGTAAGTCCGTAACAGATTGGTAAATAAATTACAATTTCTAGCAATAGACCAAGTCTTTATGATCAGTTGCTAGTTGGTACATTGGCATATCATAATCAGTAGCATCATCATACTCCTCAGATTGTAACCAATAAGCAACTCTGTACACCTTGTCTTTCCTCAACTTTTCAATTTTGGCATTGTAAACTACAAGTTTTTGCTCTTCAAACCAGGCATGACATACCTTTCTGCCCACTCCCATTAAGAATGTCCTGTAGATTCCATTTCTTAAGAAAAGGATATATTTTTTAAATAGCCTAAGTATCCAAATAACAAACTAATCCCATTCACAATATAACATGATTTTTAAATCTCACTGTCATGGAAGGAATTTGATGTTTAATTCCCGTAAATTAATCTAGAAACATCCACTCAATATAATCAAAATTGCACAATACATGGGACTAAAACTGATATTTAGTATAAAAATATTGACTATGGGTAGATAATAACACAAAATATAGACGATTTAGATGCTCATGACATGCTCGATTTAGATGCTCATTGTCCAAAAAAAAGAGCATTTAAATCATCTTGCGAGTGGGTTTTTCTGGAACGCGATTGATTGGAACGTTGCATTTGCGGTGAATTTGAACCCCATATCGGCAGGAAAAAGACTGCCTGGTTCATATGAGGCCCAAATCACATTTTTGCAACGTATAATTTGATTAAAACCATCCGAAGAAGCAAGTTTATATGTAAAATATATGACTTACCCGTTGTTTTGTCTCGTTCATGCGATCCGTCACGTTGTAGGCGTTGAGGGTGTTAGAAGTCGCTTTTTATTTTATTCAAGTTATTAAATTGTCTCGCGATTAAAAGAAAACAAAAATCGTGAACGGAAGTCGGATCGATTTTTCTTCAGCAGCTAGCAGCCTGAGGAGGTCCGCCTCAGGCAGTCGAAAACAAAATTTTAATCCCGCCCACCCCACCCCCCCCCAAAGGCGCCAAAGTCGCACAACTGTCAGTGGCAGAACTGCAGCGCAGCTGAAGGTAACTTTTGTAACATCGCAACTTGAGTGCTTTGTCCTGCTTCTCTCGCGCGGACCCACTCTTCACTCGGGGCCAGACTTCCTCTCACTTTCCCCGCTCTCGGCCGTCTCGCATGACCGGGCTTTCTCCCCCCACCGGGCTGAAGACTCGGCTTTCATCGGTGTCTTCCCTGGACCTGTCCATGGCCTACACGGTACTAGGCCCTCACCCGACGTCTGTGGCTGCTACTGGGGCTGGCCCTGGGCTACACGGTCCTCTTTCGTCGGTGGCTTCTCCGGACCTGTCCGTGGCCTACACGGTACATGGCCCTGGAACTCACCCGTAGTCGGTGGCGGCTGCTGGGCCTCTTCTGCCCTTTTGCCATGGCTGCACGGCCCTGGAAAGCGTTCCAGGTAAGTTGACACAGTCGCTGCCCTGCTGGTTAGGCTTCCAGCTTTCGGCTGCGTTCTTTGGTGACACTTACTTACTGTCCCACTTGTTTTCCCTGTGCTCTTGCTTTCCGTTCCAACCTTTCTTTTCTTTGGTTCCAATTCAAAACCATTTGGTGCCAAATCTTTTTGCTTGGTGCCATTACACTTTGTTTCCAAACACAACCTCTTCTTTTTAACTTTTTTTTCTTGACAGACCTTCTTCTTTGTTCTTTTATCCTCGTCGCCAATTGTTGTGTATTTGGGTGCTTGGAACTGACTTAAAATAACACTCAGATACGGGAGTAAACTAACAAGCTTCTCTATTCCAGGACGCCACCATGAGTCTCCCCCAGCGCATGCGTCCCCTCGCACAAGACATAACATATGCTAATTATATCACATACATCACACTAGCTTACTCAACCTCTCTGTAAAAAAAGTCCCTTGAATCCTGGTAATATCCTCATTAATCTTTTCCGCACTCTTTCCAGCCCACTAACATCTTTCCTAAAGAAGGGCACATTATCATCTATTAGCAAACTCAAATCAAGGGGTTGCATGATCAGCCTTTTCAGCATCACTTTCTCTGTATGACCATCATGTATTTAGGAGATTGAGAGGGGATCTTATTGAAACTTACAAATTTCTTAAGGGGTTGGACAGGCTAGATGCAGGAAGATTGTTCCCGATGTTGGGGAGGTCCAGGACATGGGGTCACAGCTTAAGGATAAGGGGGAAATCCTTTAGGACCGAGATGAGAAGGACTTTTTTCACACAGAGAGTGGTGGGTCTCTGGAACTCTCTGCCACAGAGGGTAGTTGAGGCCAGTTCATTGGCTATATTTAAGAGGGAGATGTGGCCCTTGTGGCTAAGGGGATCAGAGGGTATGGAGAGAAGGCGGGTACGGGATATTCAATTGGATGATCAGCCATGATCATATTGAATGGCGGTGCAGGCTCGAAGGGCCGAATGGCCTACTCCTACACCTAATTTCTATGTTTCTATGTTTCTATGTTTCTATGTATCTTGGAGACCCCAGGTATAGAAAGGAACTGCAGGTACTGGTTTAAACCGAAGGTGATGGTTTAAACCCGAAGACCCCAATGTCTGGTTAATATCCAGTCATAAAAATACTTTCATTTTATTCAATCAATCAATACTTTGTGGCGGTCCCTGGGGGTTAGGCCACTCCTTGGGTCATCCTCCTCGGCTATTGAGGGACAGGGGAGTTGGTCTGCCATGGGGTTTCCCGAGGTCCTTCTCGGGGGTGAGTGTGTTCTCGCTGTGACATTAAACTACTGTTGAACCTGCCTGACATCTGGCCTTTTCCTGACCTCGTTCAGGCCGTTAAAACGTGGTTATTAACCACATCTCTCCAAGGGCCAGTTACACGGAATAGGCTGGTGTTCATGACACATTCCATCTTGCTGACCATCTGCTTCTAGTAGATGTGTCACCTCTCCTTTGGTGTTGGCAGAGCATAGTTGCTGAGGGAACAAGCCCACTGATGTTCATTATCTCGGGAATGTCCCATTAACTCTTTTCCACGTTATTTTAAATGCCTGCAGATCTGTGAAAGGACCCATTTCCTTATCCCTTGTGAATCCTGAACAAACATAGGACATGCTGTGAACTAAAGCATGCCAATCAAGCCTTCATCTATGTTGCTGTGTGCTCTTGTGCTGATCCAGACCCCTAATTATAATGGAGCTGCTGCAAGCACTAATGTAATCTTGTGACCCTGCAGAGAGGTTATCTTTAACAGCCAATTTCAGTAAACTGTTTTATTCCTTATTTACTTCATCTATATTAAGACAATTTAACTTTGGTGTGATGGAAATTTATTTTAGTTTACCTTATCACTATTTGCACGTTAATCCTACATGCTACTGTCCCATGTCCAAATGTCTTACTATTCTCTCCTGCCCCTATGCAGTCCCTTTGGCACTTATTTAACCTGCTCTGAACTGCCTGGCCCAATTTTGTGGCCATTTGATGGGTTGGAGTGCTTCAGCTTGCAAGTTATATCAAGGCTTGCATCATTTTCATATAATCCTTTATTCAATTTTAACCTGTAACTTTACCCTGTCATGGTGCACACACATCTGAAAAGAGCAGAGGTGGTGATGCCCAAACAAGACACAAGCACAGATCATGTGAAACAATTCTGATCCAAGGACCAAAACTGACATTCATACCTCAATCCTATATTTTGGGACCATTGCTCTGTCTCCGAGACCCAATCTAATCCATCTTCATTTGTGTCCTGATCTCCTTCTTAAACCTACAATATTGTTTCACCAGCCTGGTTATTTTCCCACAGAACTGTTCCATATGTTCCAGCAAATGATCAGTCACTCAAGCCTGATGTGCTGGCAGCTCACTTACAGCTGGTGGGCTAGCAGTTGACTCACGGCTATTCTTTGAAATTCCATTTCAAGCAGGGTGTAAGGCAACCAAATTCAAATGCCGTTTCCTACCATTTCAAGCAGGATGCAAGGCCACCAAATTCAAGTGCAGTTTCTTACCACTTCAAGCAGGGTGCAAGGCCACCAAATTCAATTGCAGTTTCCCACCACTTCAAGCAAGATGCAGGGCCACCGAATTCAAGTGCAGTTTCCGACCACTTCAAGCAGGGTGGAAGGCCACCAAATTCAAGTTCAGTTTCATGCCACTTCAAGCAGGGTGCAATGCCACCAAATTCAAGTGCAGTTTCATGCCACTTCAAGCAGGGTGCAAGGCCACCAAATTCAAGTTAGGTTTCATGCCATGTCAAACAGGGTGCAATGCCACCAGATTCAAGTGCAGTTTCATGCCACTTCAAGCAGGGTGCAATGCTACCAAATTGAAGTGCAGTTTCATGCCATTTCAAGCAAGGTGCAAGGCCACCAAAGTCAAGTGCGGTTTCATGCCATTTCAAGCAGGGTCAAAGGCCACCAAATTCAAGTGTAATTTCATGCCATTTCAAGCAGGGTGCAGGGACACCAAATTCAAGTGCAGTTTCATGCCACTTCAAGCAGGGTGCAAGGCCACCAAAATCAAGTGCAGTTTCTTACCATTTCATGCAAGGTGCAAGGCCACCACATTCAAATGTAGTTTCATACCATTTCAAGTTGGGTGCCAGGCCACCACATTCAAATGCAGTTTTATATCATTTCAAGCAGGGTGAAACCACCATAAAACCACTATAAAACCAAACAAAACACCACATAAACACCACACTCACAGTTCAGTGGACATTCAGTGTGTTCAATTGATTTACAGCTCAGGCAGAGTCATGACCTCTCCCTGCCCCATCTTGCAGTGACTTGGCCACACCCACACTTCCGGGTTTTATAATCCCTCCCCCTCCAACTGGAAGGGGCATGGCCTTCATGGCGTGATTGACAGGAGAGAGATTCTCAACATTTTTTAGACACTAATCACACTTTTATTGTTCATTGATGGGAAGAATCCTCTGCACCTGATGAGCGGCAGGGGACTGAGTAAGATGGACAAAAATCGCAGCTGCAAGTGGTAGCATTTTATCTAAAATCAATATACAGTGCAAACAGGAAGTTGTCAAGTTTCGACCAACACACACAACCATTTTTGCAGTGCAGCATTTCAAAGCAGTTACCACCACCAACAACAACCATTTTTGCAGTGCAGCATTTCAGAGCAGTTCCGATCACCAACAACAACCATTTTTGCAGTGCAGCCTTTCAAAGCAGTTACCACCACCACCAACAACCATTTTTGCAGTGCAACATTTCAAAACAGTTACCACCACCAACAACTATTTTTGCAGTGCAGCATTTCAAAGCAGTTACCACCACCAACAACAACCATTTTTGCAGTGCAGCATTTCAAAGTAACCACATTTTAATTTTCAAACCACATTAGGGGCACACAGTTGAGTAAACATGTTTTCAGTGTTATTCACAGCTCAGAGAGACGTGACCCTCTCGCTTCATCCATCTTGCAGAGACTGAGTGAGGCCCAACACTTCTGGGTTTCATAGTCCCTCCCTCCTCCCACCAGCAAGGGCAGCAGAGAGAATGTCAACATTTTTTAAACCTTAATCATTCTTTTATTTTTCATCGATGGGCAAAATCCTCTTGTCCTGCACAGCGGAGAGGGATTCTAAGTAAGATAGCCAAAAATCACAGCTGTAAATAATAGCGTTTTTTCAAAAATCATGAAACAGGAAACCGGAAGATCTTACTTTTAGTAATATAGACTAGGCTAAGTGGGGTCCGTTGGGTCCCAGCATCACACGGAAGGGCTGGTCCCCCAAGGAAATATTCCACCTCTCCACCAATTCCAATATTGGTGGTCAGTGGAGGGAGGGGGCTTTCTGGAGCGCTAGTATGGGTGTTGTGGGCTGAAGGGACTGGTTTTCAGAAGGCTAGTATGGACATTGTGGGCCAAATGGATTCTTGGGCTGGTGGCTCAGTCACTCAAGTCTGTTCTGCTGGCAGCTCAATCACTCACGGCTGGTGGGCTGGCAGTTGACTATTCCTTGAAATTCCATTTTAAGCAGGGTGCAAGGCCACTAAAT
Source organism: Raja brachyura (assembly GCA_963514005.1). The sequence goes on along the minus strand of OY740781.1, from coordinate 64,884,422 downwards.
TCAAGTGCAGTTTCTTTGCACGTTAAGCAGGTGCAAGGCCACCAGTTTCAAGTGCAGTTTCATACCACTTCAAGCAGGGTTCAAGGCCACTAAAGACAGTGACCTCTCCCTCCTCCATCTTGCAGAGACTGAGCCGCGCCCACTTCATGGTTGATTGACAGGAGAGAGAATCCCCACATTTTTTAAACACTAATAACTCTTTTATTTTACATCGATGGGAAAAATCCTCGGCACCTGATGAGCGGAGGGGGACTCTGATTAAGATGGCCAAAAATCACAGTCGTACGTGGTAGTGTTTTTTCTAAAATCAATATAAAGCGCAGACAGGAAGTGGTCAAGATTATACTTTTAATTATATAGAAGGCAAGGCAACTTTAATTAGGCAGGGCAACTTTAATTAGGCAAGGCAACTTTAATTAGGCAAGGCAACTTTAATTATGTGAGGCAACTTTAATTAGGCAACACAGCTTTAGCATTTCCAAACCAAAGGCAACACAGCTTTAGCATTTCCAAACCAAACTCTTTTAGTTTTAATAGATGGAAAAAATCCTCTTGTCCTGCGCAGCGGAGGGGGACTCTTGAATAAGATGGCCAAAAATCACAGACGTAAGTGGCAGCATTTTTTCTAAAATCAATATACAGAACAACAAAAAGTGGTCAAGATCGGACTTTTAGTAATATAGATTAATTCAAGTAATCTATGTCCATCAATCAAGTTATATGCCCTGTCAGTTCCAGTCGGAAGATAATCTGTATCTTTCCTGATCATAACAGTAATGTGATGTAATACATAAGTTGGATGATTTGATTGTCTGGAATATAACAACTGAGTTTGTCTAATGGTGAGGACACAGCGGTCTCCATATATCCCATAGGAGGTATTGGCCAACTCCAAATCAGACGTGTAGGAAGGAACTACAGATGCAGGTTTACACCAAATTAGACACAAAATGCTGGAGTAATTCAGCGGGTCAGGCAGCATCACTGGAGAAAAGCCTACTCCTGCACATATTGTCTATTGTCTATTGTTTCCTCACAATGCGAACATGTAAGCTCATCATTAGTACCAGAACCAGCAGTTACCTCTATATACTGAGCATCATGATTCAAACGTCCATGCATTAATTGGTTGAATCAGGGTCCTCTAACAACTGTACACTCAGATGTCTGGAGGTGTCTGCTGCACATACAATTAGATACTGTCAAGCCAACTGCCTGAATATCTGGTGAAGGCCATGCCTCATTCTACCAGTAATTTACTCCCATGGCCTGGCAGGTGCTTGTTCATGTTACTCAATCCTGTCTTCACTTTCCAGGTTGACTAATATTTTGGTGCCCCCCCCTATCACTTTAAACAGCTGACTGATGCCCATTTCCCCTGGCACCAGTCCTTTCTGAGTTAAATCTGCTCCGTTAGTCCTTTTTAAATCCTATGTCAGGGAAACCTGGATCCCTTGAAGTTATATTCTCGAGGAATGTCCCAGTATTTTCTCCAGTAACTGCATCATTTATTAAAGTCTGCTTATCTAAGTGCTGCCACTGGTAATCACTCACCACTATAGCCTCTGCTGACCCCTGGAGGTCCATTGCTGCCCAGTCATTCAATATGTGGCGAGTTCCAAGTTGGTTAGATTGAGAGTTACAGATATGTTTTTTTTGTCTTATTTTCTTGAATAGTTGAACCACTTCGCCTAACACTACTCTGCAGTCCCCTTGCTGGGGATCGACTTCAGGAACTCCAACCATGGGAGCCTGCAGACTTAACATCGTGGAGCCCGCGATTTCATGGTTAGGGATTGACTTCGGGAGCTCCAACCGCAGGAGCTTCGATCGCCCCGGTCGCTGGAGCTTTGATCGCCGGCTGTGGGTGCTTCGATCGCCCCGACTGCGGATGGTTCGACTGCCCCATCCGCGGGAGAATGAGGATGAATGAAGATAAGACTTTATTGTCTTCCAGCACAGTGAGGAATGGGGGGAAGCCACTGTGGTGGATGTTTCTGTTAACTTTTATGTAGTTGTGTGCCTTGTTGCTTTTTTGGTATGACTGTATGGCAAATCAAATTCCTTGTATGTTTTTACATACTTGGCTAATAAATTAATTACAATTACAATTAATTACAATAGGACCATAAGACAAAGGAGCAGAATAAGGTCATTCAGCCTATCAAGTCTACTCTGCCTTTGGCGATAAATTTTTCCCTCTTAACCCCATTCTCCTGTCTTCTCCCCATAACCTTTGACATCTTTACTAATCAAAGCCTATCAATCTCTGCTTTAAAAATACCCAATGACTTGGCTTCCACAGCCATGTGTAGCAATGAATTCCACAGATATATTACCCTCTGGCTGAAGAAATTCTCTATTCTGAAGGTATATCCCTTTATTCTGAGGCCCTGCAAATTGGTTCTAAATTCTCCTGTTACTGGAAAAAAAAATTCCACGTTCATTCTATCATGATGATATCTACAGTTAAAATTTAGCCTTTATTTCTAAAACTAAGTTTATAAACTTGAAGAAGTTAGAAACATAGAAACATAAAAAATAGGTGCAGGAGGAGGCCATTCGACCGTTCAAGCCAGCACCGGCATTCATTGTGAACATGGCTGATCGTCCCCAATCAATAACCCGTGCCTGCCGTCTCCCCATATCTCTTAATTCCATTAGCCCCTAGAGCTCTATCTAACTCTCTCTTAAATCCATCCAGCGATTTGGCCTCCACTGCCCTCTATGGCAGGGAATTCCACAAATTCACAACTCTCTGGGTGAAAAAGTTTTTTCTCGCCTCAGTCTTAAATGGCCTCCCTTTTATTCTAAGACTTTATAACCATATAACCATATAACAATTACAGCAAGTAAACAGGCCCTCTCGGCCCTTCCAGTCTGTGCCGAACATTTATTTTCCCCTAGTCCCATCTACCTGCAAACAGACCATACCCCTCCATTCCCTTCCCGTCCATATACCTATCCACTTTACTTTTAAATGTTAAAATCGATCCTGCCTCCATCACTTCTGCTGGAAGCTCATTCCACACAGCCACCACTCATGCCACAGCCCATGAGAGTAAAGAAGTTCCCCTCATGGTACCCCTAAACTTCTGTCCCTTAATTCTCATGTCATGCCCTCTTGTTTGAATCTTCCCTACCCTCAATGGGAAAAGCTTATCCACGTCAACTCTGTCTATCCCTTTCATCATTTTAAAGACCTCAATCAAGTCCCCCCTTAACCTTCTGCGCTCCAAAGAATAAAGACCTAACTTGTTCAACCTTTCTCTGTAACTTAGTTGCTGGAACCCAGGCAACATTCTAGTAAATCTCCTCTGTACTCGCTGTATTTTGTTGACATCCTATAATTAGGCGACCAAAATTGTACACCATACTCCAGAATTGGTCTCACCAATGCCTTGTACAATTTTAACATTACTTCCCTACTCCTATATTCAATGCTCTGATTTATAAAGGCCAGCACACCAAAAGCTGTCTTTACCACTCTATCTAAATGTGATTCCCCTCAGGGATCTATACACAGTTATTCCTAGATCCGTCTGTTCCACAGCATTCCTCAATTCCCTACCATTTACCATGTACATCCTGTTTTGATTTGTCCTGCCAAGATGTAGCACCTCACACTCATCAGCATTAAACTCCATCTGTCATCTTTCAGCCCACTCTTCCAAATGGCCGAAATCTCTCTGTAGACGTTGAAAATCTACTTCATTATCCACAACACCACCTATCTTAGTATCATCTGCACTTACTTATCCAATTTTCCACCCCATCATCCAGATCATTGATGTACATGACAAACAACAGTGGACCCAACACAGATCCCTGAGGCACCCCACTGGTCACCGGCTTCCAACCTGACAAACAGCCATCCACCATTACTCTCTGGCATCTCCCATTCAGCCACTGTTGAATCCATCTTGCTACTCTGCCATTAACACCCAAAGATTGAACCTTCTTAACCAACCTTCCATGGGGAACCTTGTCAAAGGCCTTACTGAAATCCATATAGACAACATCCACTGCTTTACCCTCATCAATTTCCTAGTAACCTCTTCAAAAAATTCAAGAAGGTTTGTCAAACATGACCTTCCAGGCACAAATCCATGTTGGCTGTTCCTGATCAGACCCCGTTTATCCAGATGCTTATGTATATTATCTCTAAGTATCCTTTCCATTAATTTGCCCACCACTGACGTCAAACTAACAGGTCTATAATTGCTAGGTTTATTCTTTGAACCCTTTTTAAACAATGGAACAACATGCGCAGTACGCCAATCCTCCGGCACTATTCCCGTTTCTAATGACATTTGAAATATTTCTGTCATAGCCCCTGTTATTTCTACACTAACTTCCCTCAATGTCCTAGGGAATATCCTGTCAGGACCTGGAGACTTATCCACTTTTATATTTTTCAAAAGTGTCAGTACTTCCTCCTCTTTGAATCTCATAGTTTCCATAGCTACTCTACTTTTTTCCCTTACCTCACAGAGTTCAATATCCTTTTCCTTGGTGAATACCGAAGAAAATAAATTGTTCAATATCTCCCCCATCTCTTTTGGCTCTGCAGATAGCTGTCCATTCTGGCTCTCTAATGGTCCAATTTTATCCCTCATTGTCCTTTTGCTTTTAATATAGCTGTAGAAACCCTTTGGATTTATTTTCACCTTTCTTGCCAAAGCAACCTCATATCTTCTTTTTAGCTTTTCTAATTTCTTTCTTAAGATTCTTTTTACACTCTTTATACTCCTCTAGCACCTCATTTACTCCATGCCTCCTATAATTATTGTAGATATCTCTTTTTTTTGTATTAAATTTCAATTTATTGTCATTATCTCATTTTAGAGACAACAAAATGGATTAGACAACAAAATGGATTTTTCGAACCAAGTGTCCATTTTCCCTTGAAAACCATGGCTCTTTCCAATTTTTACTATTTCCTTTCAACCGAACAGGGACATAAAGATTCTGTACTCTTACAATTTCCCCTTTAAATGTCCTCCATTTCTTTTCTACATCCTTCCCATAAAACAAAATGTCCCAATTCACTCCTTTTAAATCCTTATGATTCCCTCAAAGTTAGCCTTTCTCCAATCAAAAATCTCAACCCTAGGTCCAGTTCTGACTCTCTCCATAATTATATTGAAACTAATGGTATTGTGATCACTGGTCCCAAAGTGCTCACCAACGCATACCTCCGTCACCTGACCTGCCTCATTTCCTAACAGGAGGTCCAGCACTGCCCCTTCTCTGGTCGATACCTCTATGTATTGCTGCAAAAAACTAGCCTGCACACATTTTACGAACTCCAAACCATCCAGCCCATTTACAGAATGTGTTTCCCAGTCTAGTTTTGGAAAATTGAAATCTCCCACAATCACTACCTTGTGCTTACTACTAATATCTGCTATCTCCTTACATATTTGCTCTTCCAATTCTCGCTACCCATTTGGCGGTCTATAATACACCCCTAAAAGTGTTGCTACAACGTTCCCACTTCTCAGTTCCACCCAAATAGCCTCCCTAGACGAGCCCTCTAATCTATCCTGCCAAAGCACTGCTGTAATATCTTCTCTGACAAGCAATGCAACACCTCCACCTCTGGTCCCTCCAATTCTATCACACCTGAAACAACGAAATCCTGGAATATTTAGTTTCCAATCACAGCCCTCCTGCAACCATGTTTCACTGATTGAAACAACATCATATTTCCAGGTGCCAATCCAGGCTCTAAGTTCATCCACCTTTCTTACAATGCTCCTAGCATTAAAATATACACATTTTAGAAACCCACCATCCCTTATTCTCTGTTTATTATATTTTCCTCTTTCTCGCCTACATTTTGGGTCCGAGTGCTTCCCTTCTCTACCTCTTGCCCCACACCCTGTCCCCTAGCCCCCTCTACCCGAGTCCCTCCCCCCAGCCTTTCTAGTTTAAAAATCTTTGCAAATCTCCCTGCCAGGATGTTGGTGCCCCTCGGGTTCAAGTGCAACCCGTCCTTTTTATACAGATCATGCCTTCCTAGCATTGGCCCCTGGTGCTGGACTAGCCCAACATTGGGAACATTTTTCCTGCATCTAGCTTGTCCAGTCCTTTTATAATTTTATATGTTTCTATAAAATCCCCCCTTATCCTTCTAAACTCCAGTGAATACAAGCCTAGTCTTTTCAATCTTTCCTCATATGACAGTCTCGCCATCCCAGGAATCAATCTTGTGAACCTACGCTGCACTGCCTCAATCACAAGAATGTAATTTCTCAAATTAGGAGACCAAAACTGTACACAATACTCCAGATCTGCTTGTTAAGCATACCGATGCACTGGAATTCGCTCGAGGCATACAGAAGAAGGCAGAAGAGGAAGCAGACGATGAATTACGGGAGGAAGAAGACGACGACTGAACATTTTGGACTTTTATCACTGACCTGCGGTTATGAATTATTCATTGAGAAAGAGGGGAAATAATGGGAATGTAGTTGTAGTTTGGTATTAATTTGTACAACTTCAATTATTCCCCTAATATAGTATTACTTACTATAATACTGATTACAATAGAATAGTAATTAATAAATAGTATCATGAATAATAGAAATAATTACTAAGTCCTTAAAGTTAGTACCCCACCCCAATATGCACAGTATTCTAGTTAGGAGCTGGAATATTTAACATCTTTTTCAAATACGGAAGTCATTAGATTAATCGCCACGTTAGTGTGGCGTTCACTAATACACACTACACAATCTATCAGTGTAGTCTTTTTTTCCTTTGGGCACCCTTTTAACACCCTTTTTTCTTTTTTTACTTACATTTTTTCTTTTTTTTTATATATTAAGTATTTGAATTTATGTTATATATTATATGAATGTAATTATGATCAATATTGTATAATTACTTTAGGTAGACACGGACATGGATTATTGAGACTGGTAATTTTCATCGGGTTGGCGTTCGGGTGCATCGTTGAGCTGGAGGAGTCGAGAAGGCTACTCCAAAAAAAACCACCCTAACAGTAAAATGCAAGACATGAATCTGAAGACTGGGGATGATGGAGTTACTTTCTGTAGTTGGAATGTTAAGGGAATTAATGAACCAATTAAAAGGGGTAAGGTGTTAGCTCAGCTGAATAGATTGAAATCAGACGTCATTTTCCTCCAAGAGATGCATCTCAAAAAAGATGCTCAACATAGATTAACAGCTAAATGGATTTCAAAGGTATATCATTCTTCATTTATACATAAATCTAGGGGAGTTGCAATAATTATTCGTAAAGGTATACCTTTTAAACAAAGTTCTATAATAGAAGATAAAGAGGGCAGATATGTAATAATTACAGGGGAATTATACTCAAAAAAAGTAATTCTTATGAATATATATGCTCCTAATTTCGATAACCCATTATTTTTTAAGAAAATATTTAATAATATTCCTATATCTACTCAACATAATTTAATAATTGGGGGTGATTTAAATTGCACTCTAGATAACTACTTAGACAGATCTTCAACAAAAAGGAAAGTTACCTCTAAATCAAGTAAACTTATAAATTCTTTTATCAATACATCTAATGTTAAGGATATTTGGAGATTAGAGAATCCATCCGGACGAGAATATTCTTTTTTCTCGCCCGTATTTGGAACCTACTCAAGGATAGATTACTTTCTAATAGACTCAAAACTGCTTCCTGATATGTATAATGCAAAATTTCACAATATTATTATTTCAGATCATGCACCATTAACATTTAAGATAAAATTAAAAGATATATTTAATAAAACTACGACTTGGAGATTTAATCCCCAGATACTGAAGGACAAGGATTGTTGTAGCCATGTGACAGAACAGATTAAATTATTCTTTGAGACAAATGACACACCTGAAATTTCACCACTGTTACTTTGGGATACATTTAAAGCATTCATGCGTGGTGCGATAATATCGGCACAAGCATATTTTAATAAAGAAAATCGAAAGATGGAACAGAAGTTAGAAATGGAGATAAAACAACTAGACAATGAAAATATAAAACATCCTTCTAAGGAGTTAAGTAATAAAATTGCAATAGCAAAATATAGACTAAATAAAATATACTCTAACCAAGTCATTAAACGTTTTCAACAAACCAAACAAGTGCATTTTGAATTTGGTGATAAACCGCAAAAATTGCTAGCACGACAATTAAGAAAATTAGATGATGAAAAAATGATACATGGAATTAGATCTCTGCAAGGAAACATATTGACCATACCAAAAGACATTAATGACAGATTTTTACAATATTACCAAAATCTTTACTCATCAAAATTAACAGGACAAACAGATGGAATGGAAACATTTTTACAAGAATGTCAAATTAATAGTTTAGATCAGGTAGGTAGACACTTGTTAAACGCTGAAATATCAGTGAAAGATATCGTAGAATCAATTGGTTCATTAAAGAACGGAAAAGCTGCGGGCCCCGACGGCCTGAGTGCAGAATTTTATAAAAAATTTCAAGATCTGATCTCCCCAAGACAACATACAGTGTATAGATATGCATATGAACAAGGAAAATTACCAGAATCTTTAAATGAATCCACAATCACACTCATTCCTAAGGTAGATAAAGATTTGGAAGATCCTGGTTCATATAGAGCGATTGCCCTTCTAAATACAGACCAAAAAATATTAACTAAAGTTTTATCTTGGAGACTAAGTCTGGTGATTTCTAAATTAATACATTATGATCAAACAGGTTTTATTCCAAAACGCTATTCATTTCATAATCTAAGACGCCTGTTTAATATTATATATTCTAAAAGAATACGAGATACGGAATTAGCAGTCATATCGTTAGACGCAGAAAAAGCATTTGATCAGGTGGAATGATTTAATATAATTGAAAAGTTTCAATTGGGGGATCGATTTTGTAAATGGGTAAGAATCCTATACTCGGATCCTACTGCAAGAATTCTAACTAATCAAATACTATCAGCTAAATTTAAACTCTTTAGGGGATGCAGACAGGGATGTCCGTTATCGTCTTTATTATTTGCCTTGGCGATAGAGCCTTTGGCGGAAAGAATTAGATCTAAACCTGAAATATATGGTTATAAGACTGATACAACAATTAACAAAATATCCTTATATGCAGATGATGTTTTGATTTATATCACAAAACCTGAAATTAGTATTCCAACATTGTTTGATGTTATAAATAAATTTAGTACATTTTCTGGATATAGGATTAATTGGAATAAAAGTGATATTATGCCTATAACTAAAATAAATTTAAACATATTACAACAATACCCATTAAAAATAGTTACAGACAAATTTAAATACTTAGGAATTAATGTATCTAAATCCCATAATTCATTAATTAGATCTAATTATCCTCAATTATTAGATAAACTTAGAAAAAATATTTTATATTGGAAAACACTTCCTATATCTTTGATTGGTAGAATAAATGCTATAAAGATGTTTTTTCTACCACAATTGTTATATCTGTTTCAAGCTATCCCTTTTTTTCCTTCCGAAAACCTTTTTTAAAAAAATTGATAATATTGTTAATAGTTTTATCTGGGATTATAAAAATCATAGAATAAGTAAAAAACATTTATGTAAGTCAAAGATAAATGGAGGGTTAGCACTTCCAAATTTTCTATACTATTTCCGGGGAGTACAGATTAAGAATATGAATTTTTGGTGGGTAAATACGGACCTAGAACCAACGTGGTTAAAGATAGAAAAGGAAGATTGTTTGCCTTTTAACGTAGACTCAATTATTTTTGCCCCAAAGGAAGTGCAAAAAAAAATTTATAGGGACAATCCTATCATTTACAATAATAGACGTATTTGGAAACAAATAGTCAAGACTTTACATTTAGATAATCTCTCATTTAGACTACCAATTATGAATAACCCATTATTTAAGCCCTCCACACTGGATGGGGGGTTTAGACATTGGGATAATTTAGGAATTACAAGGGTAGAGCACCTTTATAGAAATGGAAAATTTCTTTAATTTCAGGAGTTACAAGATATCTACGGATTGTCTTCACAACATTTGTTTAGGTATTTTCAAATTAGAGATTATATTAAATCTAATACACAGGATTTTAAAAATAAAGAACCAGGATTATTAGATGAATTGTTTAACTTGCATCCAACCACAGAAAAATTAATAGCTTATATATATAACATCATTATGGATAAGGAGAATCCAATAACTGAAACATATCGTCAAGCATGGGAAAATGAAATTGGATCACCTATAACCAAAGAAAATTGGGAAGAAAGTTTACAACGAATACATCGGTGCTCGTTAAATGCTAGACATACATTAATACAATTTAAAGTATTATACAGATTACATTATTCGAAAACTAAATTAAATAGTATATTTCCTAATCTCTCCTCTATTTGTGATAAATGTAAGAATTTAGAAGCAAATTTAACACACAGTTTTGTTACATGTCCTAAATTGAATTATTATTGGACAGAAATTTTTAAAGTTATTTCTGAAGTTCTTAAAGTTCAACTAGACCCTGACCCAAAGTTAATAATATTGGGAATTCCTGAGTCTAATTTGATATTTACATTGGATCAAAGAAATTTCCTTGATTATTGTTTGATATTAGGGAAAAAAATAATATTGAAATTTTGGAAGGGAACATTATCCCCAACAATTAAAATGTGGGCATCAGAGATGTTGGAGACGTTATACTTGGAAAGAATTAGATTTGTCCTTCTGGACAAGTATAATTCTTTTGAACAGATATGGTCTCCATATATACAGTATTTAGAGAAGTAGCTGTTCTTGGCATCACGGCTCGACGGGCACCCTGCGGGATTTGATGAAAATAATTCATTTGTATACTAGGATATATGCATGTCTTTATTGATATTATTATTTGTAGTTGTTTTATTTACAATATATAGTGTGATTTTTCATTTATATATACATATAATATTTTTTCTTATTTTTTTTTCTCACTTTTTTTGTCTTTTTTCTTTTTCTTCATTTTCTTTTTTCTCTTATACCAACTAATTATTACGGAATTATAATTTTATTGATTAATAATGGTATTTTTCTTTACTCACTTTTATTTTCAAAAAAATATAAGATAATAATCATTAGTGTGTTATGTACAAACATTGAATTAAGTTGATGTTTATAACTCAGTTTTAAACATTGAAAATTGGTTATCGCTAATAAAAAAATTATTAAAAAAAAAAAAAATACTCCAGATCTGGTCTTACCAGAGCCCTATACAACTGCAGAAGAACCTCTTAACTCCTATACTGAAATCCTCTTGTTATGAAGGCCAACATTCCATTAGCTTTCTTCACTGCCTGCTGTACCTGCACGCCAACTTTCAGTGACTGGTGTACAAGGACAACCAAGTCTCGCTGTACCTCCCCTTTACTTAACCTAACCTCATTGAGATAATAATCTGCCCCCTTGTTTTTGCCACCAAAGTGGATAACCTCACATTTATCTATATTATACAGCATCTGTCACACATCTGCCCACTCACGCAACCTGTCCAGGTCACCCTGCAACATCCTAACATCCTCTTCACAGTTCACACTGCCACCCAGCTTTGTGGCATCCACAAAATTCCTAGTGTTGCTCCTAATTCACTCTTCCAAATCATTAATATATATGGTAAACAGTTGTGGCCCCAACACCGAGCCTTGCGACACTCCACTCGCCACTGCCTGCCATTCTGAAAAGGACCCGTTCACTCCTACTCTTTGCTTCCGGTCAGCCAACCAATTTTCTATCCACGTCAACACGCTACCCCCAATACCATGTGTTCTAATTTTAGTCACCAGTCTCCCGTGCGAGACCTTATCAAAGGCTTTCTGAAAGTCTAGATACACTACATCCACTGGCTCCCCTTCATTCATTTTACTTGTCACATCTTCAAAAAATTCCAGAAGATTATTCAAGCATGATTTTCCTTTCATAAATCCATGCTGACTTGGACTAATCCTTTTACTGCTATTCAAATGCCCCATTATTACCTCTTTATTAATTGACTCCAGCATCTTTCCCACCACCAGTCAGGCTAACTGGTCTGTAATTTCCCGTTTTCTCTCTCGCTTCTTTCTTGGAAAGTGGGATAACATTAGCTATCCTCCAATCCACAGGAACTGATCCTGAATCTATTGATCATTGGAAAATGATCTCCAATGCATCCACTATTTCTAGAGCCACCCGCCTGAGGACCCTGGGATGCAGACCATCAGGCCAGGGGATTTAGAAACATAGAACATAGAAAAATAGGTGCAGCAGTAGGCCATTCGGCCCTTCGAGCCTGCACCGCCATTCAATATGATCATGGCTGATCATCCAACTCAGTATCCCGTACCTGCTTTCTCTGCATCCCCTCTGATCCCTTTAGCCACAAGGGCCACATCTAGCTCCTTCTTAAATATAGCCAATGAACTGGTCTCAACTACCTTCTGTGGCAGAGAATTCCACAGACTCACCACTCTCTGTGTGAAAAAAGATCTTCTCATCTCGGTGCTAAAAGACTTCCCCTTATCCTTAAACTGTGACACCTTGTTCTGGACTCCCCCAACATCGGGAACAATCTTCCTGCATCTAGCTTGTCCAACCCCTTAAGAATTTTTTAAGTTTCTATAAGATCCCCCCTCAATCTTCTAAATTCCAGTGAGCACAAGCCGAGTCTATCCAGCTTTCTTCATATGAAAGTCCTGCCATCCCAGGAATCAGTCTGGTGAACCTTCTCTGAACCCCCTCTATGGCAAGAATGTCTTTCCTCAGATTTGGAGACCAAAACTGTACGCAATACTCCAGGTGTGGTCTCACCAAAACCCTGAACAACTGCGGAGTAGAACCTCCCTGCTCCTATACTCAAATCCTTTCGCTATGAATGCTAACATACCATTTGCTTTCTTCACTGCCTGCTGCACCTGCATGCCTACTTTCAATGACTGGTGTACCATGACACCCAGGTCTCGTTGCATCTCTACTTTTCCTAATCTGCCACCATTCAGATAATAGTCTACCCTCATGTTTTGCCACCAAAGTGGATAACCTCACATTTATCCACATTATACTGCATCTGCCATGCATCTGCCCATTCATTCCGCCTATCCAAATCACTCTGCAGCATCCTAGCATCCTCCTCACACCTAACTATACCCCCCAGCTTGGTGTCATCTGCAAATTTGGAGATGTTGCATTCAATTCCCTCATCCATATCATTAATGTATATTGTAAATAGCTGGGGTCCCAGCACTGAGCCTTGAGGTACCCCACTACTCACTGCCTGCCATTCTGAAAAGGACCCGACACTTATCATCCTTCAAGTTTCATTTGCCTACCCAATACTATTTCTCACCTAATGAAACATTCTTTCAGTTCCTCTACCCCCTTAGATCCTCTGTCCCCCAGTACTTCAACTTAATCAACCTTTAGTACTTCAAAATTAATCAACTAACCAAAAGCATATGACTTAGAGACAATGATCCAGTGATATGTTAGAGCATCAAGGTTGGCCAACTTTGAGGAAGCTGATGGTGGATACCCAGAAAACATTCACAGGATTTAAATCAATTAAAAAAGAAAACATGACTTAAAAATCTCTGTTAGGCTACAGAATTGAAACAAAAAAAGGACAAACCTGGAACAAGTTCTGACGAATGGTTGCATTCCTGAAATGTTGGCCATTTCTTTTTCCACAGTTGTTGGCACCGATGGTTTTTAAATGTCCATTCCCAGCTGATTGTCAAAGTTGGCAGACTATTAGGCTTCATAACCTAGCAAAACAAGGAAGTTTCTGTTTTGTAGCATCTGCATTTTCTGTTTAATTTTTCATCTACGGTGATGGCACTTCTTAGAGACTAGATGACAAAATATTTGCATCTAACAGCTTTCTATATAGTAGTAACTTGCTGAAGGCCAGTTACATATACTTTTTAAAGGTTACTTTTATACAAGGAATTGACCTGGCAAACATTCAAATGCACCTTTACATAAGCTATCTGATCACACTATCTCTCTCCCTCCCTCTGAAACACATACCTGGGCACCCTGAAAGAGTAATCTTGTGATAATTTATTTGCACTTTTCTACCTTTCAACTGATTCCCAGTTTGTGTCAGTCTCTAATCCCCAAATCTCATTTGTTTTAATTATGCGCATCTCTTCATTGTGGGATCTTACAAGTTATCTTCTGAAAGTCCAAATACGCCACGAGCACTGGCTGCCAATTCTAGCAGTAACATCTTCAAGAACTATAGTAGATTTCTTTAAAAATATATAAAGAATGCTGGAGTAGCTCAGGTAGCATCTCTAAAGAAAATGTATAAGTGATGTTTTGGGTCGGGGTTTTTCTTCAGACATTGCGGTGACGGGGAAAAAACTGAAAGAGGTGGGGCAGGACAAATCCTGTTGAATGATAGGGGGAACACACAAAATGCTGGACAGGCAGCATCCCTGGAGAGAAGGAATGTGTGACGTTTCAGGTCGAGACCCTTCTTCAGACTGATGTCAGGTGTCAGGGAAGGGGGCTGGACAAATATAGAATGTAATCGGAGACAGTAAGACTAGTGGGAGAACTAGGAAGGGGAAGGGGATGGAGAGAGAAAGCAAGGGCTATCTGAAGGTAGAGCAGCCAATGTTCAACCGCTGGGGTGTAAGCTACCCAAGCGATATATGAGGTGCTGCTCTTCCAATTTGCGCTGGGCCTCACTCTGACAATGGAGGAGGCCCAGGACAGAAAGGTCAAATTGGGAATGTGGGGGGGAGTTGAAGTGTTGAGCCACCGGGAGAACAGGTAGGTCAAGACGGACTGAGTGGAGGTGTTCAGTGAAACGATCGCCAAGCCTGCGCTTGGTCTCGCTGATGTAGAGATGTTGACACCTGGAACAGAGGATACAACAGATGAGGTTGGAGGAAGTGCAAGTGAATCTCAGCCTCACCTGGAAAGTCTGTTTGGGTCCTTGGATGGAGTCGGCGGGGGGAGATAAAGGGACAGGTGTTGCATCTCCTGCGGTTGCAGGGGAAAGTATCTGGGGAGGGGGTGGTTTGGGTGGGAGGGGATGAGTTGACCAGGGACTTTCAGAGGGAACGGTCTCTGTGGAGTGATAGGGGGAATGCAGGTAAAAAGGGGTTTTGAAAGCCAGATGATTGGATAAAGGCCAGAGACAAAAAGGACAAAAGGTGTGAGATAAGTATAAAAGAGTTGCAAATTGTGAAGCCAGAGGAAGGAATATAGGTGGAAGAGGAGGGGGAAGTGGGGAAATGGGCATGAGTCCAGATGGCATACAGGGAAGAGTGGGAAAGGAAGAAGAAAAAATAAAGGGGGTTGTTTGGAGATTAATGATAAAAAAAATAGAGAATTCAATGTTTAAGCCTTTAGGTTGTAAACCACCCAAGTGGAATATGAGGTGCTGTTCTTCCATTTTACTTCGGAGTCACGTGAGTGACTACGTGAAGAAGACCCCACCAGGCGCATGTTCGGCATTACGCCGATGCATGTGGAACCGACAGGATGGAGAGCGCAGCTCCCACCAGTGGTAAGTTTAACCCGCAGGTAAGTCAGTGTTGAACTTCTTGCGAGTGTTTTTTAAACTCTGTAAGTCTACAGAGCCAGCTAGAGTGTATATGTATCGTGGAATTTTTTTTAAAAACTCTATAAATCTGGCTTGAAAATACGGAGCCAACTGGAGTATAAGTATTTAAACTGCGGTAATTGAATGGAACGCGCTGAAACCGCAGTTTCCGATTTAGATCGGATCGGGAGATAAGGCTGATTTAAAAGCCGGTTCCCGCTATTTACCGCTATTTAGATCAGGTTTGGAGATAACGGCTGCGCTAAATGCCGGCTCCAAATACCCACAATGGTAAAATAAAGTCTGCTCTGTGTACATGTTACCAGATGCAGTTTTCCTTTATGGACATGTATATAACCCTGTGTAATACTCAGGTTAATACTAATATTCTGCAAGCAGAATGTGCCTCTCAGAATTATAATTTTAAAGGTATATGATGTATGCACAAATACAAAACAGTAAAGAAAGTAACTCTCCTCCAAGGGAGGACAAGAATGAGGGGAAGGCTGGAAATGGAGAAAATGCTCCACACTTGACTTAGTCAAGGGTTCTAAGACCCATGTATGTCTTCCTGTAAGGCAGGCTCCGTGGGAGTTTCCATACACTAAGTATGGTGCCTATAAAGAATGAGAATCTCATTCACCAGTGCCTTGCATAGGTCTGGATGAAGTCCTTAGAGCAAGATAAAATGCTCAAAACTCTAAACAATTAAGGGTTTTAACACCCATAAGAATCTAAGGCAGGCTCCGAAGGAGTTTCCATACAATGAGTATGGTGCCTAAGAAGAATGAGAATCTTATTCACCATTGCTAGAGCAAGACTCAGGAGTAGCAGGGCAGGATGAAACTGACCCTGAAACTGGTGTTCCTACTTACGTGTATATACCAGAGCACAATAGAAATATTCCGGGTGTTTCCGATGTAGCACCAAGTTTTGCTATATCGATATGGACTGGTGAGGCTATGGATGAACCTGGCGGCCAACATTATTTGGTTTCTCACCTACTCCAAGATACTGTTATGACTGAAACAGTAAATAATATATAAAATATATAAAACACCCATCTATTGTGCTTTGCTCAGGGTGCCAACAGTAACTTAGTAATTAGGCACCCATGAGTCAATGATGCGAGGACAGGAAATGTGTACCAGTATGTCCTCTAGCTGATATTCAGTTGGTATCATTGTATTTGGGGAAGACATACATGGGTCGATAATGTCCAATACTTTTAAGACATGCTTGCGTTACTCTGCAATGCATATTCAAACCCAATTGTATGATGCAAATTGCCATTTGGCTAACATTATCCCCAAAAAATGCAGGATTATGTGGGCAAGCAATAACCAGATTTATGATTGATGAAAACGAACCCCTATATTAAGAAGAAGGAGATCTTCTGGTTCATTTACGGAAGTACAGAAACGTAATTCCATTACACATGGATTTTCTGGGGAAACAACCTCTGGTTGGTTAAGATTACAATTGTTTTGTAATTCTGCATTAATCTGATCGGTGTGTGAATGTACCAGAAACTTGTCAGGTAGAGATAATATATCCCAGACACAAGTATGGGGGTTGCAGAGTCATTCTAGGATTCACAAACTTAAATTTATAGTGCAGTATGAACATTTAAAAACGTACACTTCAGCATTATAATGAAGTTGTTATTACAAGGCTGCTATGTGGTTATTTTTTAGATTTAAAAAAGATGTCTTATTATTCAGGTACTTCAATTAATTGGATGGGTCAGCTGAAGGAATTACCTAATGGGTTAAATTCAGCCCTCAAATTGCTCACACAATTATTGAAACCAGCACTGCTGTTAACGAGGGCTCAGAATCACATTATCTAGAGGATATGTTAATTGTAAATGGGAGACAGCTGAAGAACTGAGTTCAGCAACCATAAGCCTATTGAAGGGCTAAGATTCTGTACATCCAAACAACATGGAAGTTACAGGCATCCCAAACAATTGATTATTTGGGGTTTGTCTTTAATACAGTTGATAGGTGAGTAACTTTATCAACAAATTAAGGTTGGAGATGTTACAAATGCCTGTATTTGTCTTGGGGGAAAAAACATTATCCCACCATCCAAGAAGTAGCTACAGTTACTGGTAAAGTGATAGCAGCATTCATGCTGTCAAATTGGGACCTCGGCACGATCAAAGTCTGCAAAGACCAGAGTATAAGAGTAAAAAGTGTGCAGGTTATTGATTAAGTCCATGCAGTTACCAACTAAAGGTTGAGTTGAATTCAATGATGGATTCTCAATGTTGCACAAGTTACTAGAAGTAAAAATGTGCTTGTTCAGAAGTCTTCAGTGTTATTACAGACTGATGAGAGTGCTCTTGGTTCGTGAGCTTAGGACAGTGACGCCAGTTGTGGTGGTCGATGGACTGTCCAAGACGATTAATTCTCCAAATACATGGTTGAATTATTTGGAGTTATTGGGGGAGTTTTATGCATTGATATCTGTTGTTCTACAATAAAGAACTTACATGTTCAATTCCGAGTAGACAATACCACAACTGTGGGAGAATACAATACTGTGGTAAGACAACAGATCAAGAAAAAGCAAATTACAATATAGAATGAATGTTAAAATTCAAAAAGATTGTCAGACAGTATGTGTACCAAATGTTGATCTGTTGTGTCTGGATTAAATCTCCAGTGGTCTAAATGTGTCTCGTGGGAGTCAGACCCAGGAGGATTAGCGGTGGATGCATTCTCGATACATTGGGGAAGTAGTCTTTTATGTTTTCCCCATTTTGTCTAACTAGCCAATGTGTCACCAAAATAGAGCAAGTCTCCGCCGCAGGCGTTTGGTGGTTCCAAATTGGTATTGTTCTCGACCTTTTGGCTATGATAAAGTGTAGTATGTGTTCTTATCAGTTAATATCTGATAGGTCCCTTATCTAGGGACCATTACTACACAACCATTGTTCCCATTGGTGCTCAGAATAATGATTCAGACATTCATGACAAATCCCAGGTGCAGTAATTATTGGTACACCCAGTAACAGCAGAAGTCGTCCATTACATTACCGTATTGATTGTTAATCTGCAGGTTCTGATGGAATGTTGGATAGAACCATGGATGTCATAACTGCAGCTTGGAGAGATAGCACTAAGAAACAATATATGTGTCATATAAGGAATGGGAAATCTTTTTGTATACAGTCAGATATATTTTATCATACTGCAAATATATCGGATGTATTGGAGTTCCTTGTTATGTTGCACCTGAGTTATAGTACCATGAATGGAGCTCGGAGTGTTTTGTCCTCCTATTTAGGACTCTTTCAGAATTGACAACTATCAGTCTCAACTGTTAATATCCCGATTTATGAGAGGAATTTAATAAAATCCTACCAAACCCAGATATTCAGAAATCTGGGATGTCAGTATAGTTCTCACATTGCTTCGGCAATGGACTTCAATTACGACTGTCTTTTCAGAAATTAATATTTAAAGTGGTTATGTTCATACCATTAATATCAGCACAATGAGTACAAACATTACAAATGCTGTGGTTAGATTGTATACAGTTGTCTGTAGATAAAATAACGTTTTATGTCAATGATCTAAGATAGCAAAGCAAGCCAAGAACGGCTGGAACCAATGTAATCTTTAAGACATATGCTGTCAACTAAACATTGTGTGTGGTTAAGCATCTGAATTAATATATATTGAATTAAGAGTTTCCGAGATTGTGAGACACCAATGTTCATTACCCACAAGAAACATATAAAAGTGACAGTACAAACTATTTCTAGATGGAATAAACAGGTTCTGGATTAACTGGAGTAGACACTGATGTGTATAAATCTCACTCCACAAGGGCGGTATCATTGTCCGCGGCGAAGGTGCAGGACGTGCCGCTCGACCAAATTCTGGAGACTGCAGGATGGTCTAAAAAAGAAACTTTCCTCGTTTATGATAAACCTGTTGTTACAGTGCCAGACTTGCACATGCTGTGTTGGGTTCTGTACAAAATTGTTTGCTTTATTGCATAACATTTGTTGCTATTTCCCCTGGGATAGGGGGTTATTATTTTTCGTATTATTATTAAAAAAGAAATAATAATAAATAAATAAATAAATAAGAAAAAATATATATACATTAAAATATTGCATAATTTCAAGCAATATATATTATTTACTCACTACTGGGTAAACTGAAGCAGTGTGTCGTATGGAATGATCTACGGCATGAAAATCACAGAGCTTTAAAATCTTCACGTAGTCACTCACGTGACTCCGAAGTAAAATAGTAAGATTAAACGAGAACTTACCTGTTTGAAGTTTGATCTTTATTTTATGAGGAGTTACGATGAGGGATTACGTGCCCTCCGGTCCCAACCCTCATAATATAAATGATCATCTGGTAGTTCTAATCTTTGTGAGCCTTACTATCTTACTCTGGCTATTGGTTCTGTGTTTTTCACGCTGCTGCTTTGAAGTATGCCGAACATGCGCCTGGCGGGGTCTTCTTCACGTAATCGCTCATCGTAACTCCTCATAAAATAAAGATCAAACTACAAACAGGTAAGTTCTCGTTTAATCTTACTATTTTGCATGTGAGCTCTCTCTGGCAGTGGACGAGGTCTTGGACCAAAAGGTCGGTTTGGGAATGGGAAAGGAAGGTGAAAATGAAAGTTGAAGTTGATACAATGTTCCAGATTTTGGGAGAGTCCAGAACAAGGGGCCACAGTTTAAGAATAAGGGGCAGACCATTTAGGACTGAGATGAGGAAATCCTTTTCACCCAGAGAGTTGTGAATCTGTGGAATTCACTGCCACAGAAGGCAATGGAGGCCAATTCACTGGATGTTTTCAAGAGAGAGTTAGATTTAGCTCTTGGGGCTAAAGGAGTAAAGGGATATGGGGGGGAAAGCAGGAACACAGTACTGATTTTGGATGATCAGCCATGACCGCATTGATCGAAGGGCCAAATGGCCTACTCCTGCACCTATGTTTTTATGAAATGGGTAGAAATAGTTCCCATGGGCCTTGGCGAACCAAGCAGAGGTGTTTGGTAAAACGGTCTCTGAGTCTAAGCTTGGTCTTACTAATGCAAACGAGGGCGCAATGGGAACACCAAATGCAGTTGATGAGATTAGAGGAGGTGCACATGAACGTCTGTCACACCTGGAAGGACTGCTGGATGGATGGGAGGGAGGAGGTATAGAGACAGGTGTTATATCTCCAGCAGTTGCAGGGGACCGTACCTGGGGAGTTGGTGATTTGATTAGGAAGGGATGAGCAAACCAATGAGTTGATAAGGGAGAGTTCTCTGCAGAAGGTGAAAACTGTGGTGGCATTACATTATCATAGAATCATAGAAAATAGGTGCCGGAGTAGGCCATTTGGCCCTTCGAGCCTGCACCGATCATGGCTGACCATCCAACTCAGTATCCTGTACCTGCCTTCTCTCCATACCCCCTGATCCCTTTAGTCACAAGGGCCACATCTAGCTCCTCCTTAAATATAGCCAATGAACTGGCCTCAACTACCTTCTGTGGCAGAGAATTCCACAGACTCACCACTCTCTGTGTGAAAAAAGATCTGCTCATTTCAGTGCTAAAAGACTTCCCCTTATCCTTAAACTGTGACCCTTGTTCTGGAGTTCCCCAACATCGGGAGCAATCTTCCTGCAACTAGCCTGTCCAACCCCTTAAGAATTTTGTAAGCCTCTATAAGATCCCTCCCCTCAATCTCCTAAATTCCAGCGCGTACAAGCCGAGTCTATCCAGTCTTTCTTCATATGGAAGTCCTGCCATCCCAGGAATCAGTGTGGTGAACCTTCTCTGTACTCCCTCTATGGCAAGAATGTCTTTCCTCAGATTTGGAGACCAAAACTGTACACAATACTCCAGGTGTGGCCTCACCAAGACCCTGTACAACTGCAGTAGAACCTCCCTGCTCTTGTACTCAAATCCTTTTGCTATGAATGCCAACTTACCATTCGCTTTCTTCACAGCCTGCTGCACCTGCATGCCTACTTTCAATGACTGGTGTACCATGACACCCAGGTCTCGTTGCGTCTCCCCTTTTCCTAGTCGGCCGCCATTCAGATAATAATCTACCCTCCTGTTTTTGCCGCCAAAGTGGATAACCTCACATTATCCACATTATACTGCATCTGCCATGCATTTGCCCACTCACCCAACCTATCCAAGTCACCTTGCAGTCTCCTAGCATCCTCCTCACAGCTAACACTGCCCCCCAGCTTCGTGTCATCCGCAAACTTGGAGATGTTGCATTCAATTCCCTCATCCAGATCATTAATATATATTGTAAATAGCTGGGGTCCCAGCACTGAGCCTTGCGGTACCCCACTAGTCACTGCCTGCCATTCTGAAAATTACCCATTTACTCCTACTCTTTGTTTCCTCTCTGCCAGCCAGTTCTCTATCCACATCAATACTGAACCCCCAATACCGTGTGCTTTACGTTTGTATGCTAATCTCTTATGCGGGACCTTGTCGAAAGCCTTCTGACAATCCAGATATAACACATCCACAGGTTCTCCCTTATCCACTCTACTAGTTACATCCTCCAAAAATTCTATAAGATTTGTCAGACATGATTTACCTTTCATAAATCCATGCTGCCTGTGTCCAATGATTTCACCGCTTTCCAAATGTGCTGCTATCCCATCTTTAATAACTTATGGTGGTGGAAATGTTGGAGAATTATGTGGAGGCTGGTGGTGTGAAAGATGAGGATCAGGGAAACTGTATCCTTGTTCCATATGTGGGGAGGGGGAGCAAGAGCAGAAAGTGAGTGATATTCTGGGGTGTAGTTGACCAGACCCTCGAGGTTAGTCAACCCTGTTAATTTTCCTAGCCTAAATTCTCTACTAATTCTGATTTTCTTCAGTACATCCCTTTCTCTAAACCCTTGGTTCCTTAACATATTGAGGAAGTTATTTCTGTTTTCTTTTGTAAAAACAGAACATAAGTATGTGGTTAATTGTCCTGCCGTTACTTTGTTCCCAATTATAGTTTTTCGTCTTCTGGCCGTGGAAGATTCACCTTTGTTTTCACTGAACTTTTTATCTTCACAAACCTGTAGAAGCTATCAGTCAGTATCTATGCTCACTGAAAGCTTAAGGGCCTGTCCCACCAGCATGCAACTCTACGCGATTAGCGCGACCTAACATGGTCGCTTGAGCCGTCCGGCGTCGCGGGGCCAGTCCCACATCGATCGCCGGAGCCGCGCCGAATTGTGCGGAGTTCGTCCCGACACCGCGCGGGGCTCCGAAAAACCGACTATGTCTAAAAATCCCGCGCGGCAACGGCTTGTCGGCTCGCAGTCGCCTCGACATTTACATACCGCCCGGACATCGTGCCTCCGTGAACTTATTTGTAAGTGCCTCCGTGACCCTCTATGTGTGTGGCTCCGTGGCCCTGTATGTGTGTGTGTCTCGGTGCCCCTCTCTGTGTACCCCTCTAAGTCCTGGCGAACTTACCTTGGACTTGCTTCAAGTTTGCCTCACTTTGCGCCGCGTTGCGCCACTCACCCAACCTCCGCGCAGCCCTCGCTGCCGGTTTAGTTGCGCTTGCCGCATGCAGGCGCATGCTGGTGGGAACGGCCCTGTACAGGGGATCACCCGACCTCCGCGCGGCCCCCGCTGCCGGTTTGATCGCGTTCATCGCATAGAGTTGCATGCTGGTGGGACAGGCCCTTTATTCTTAAACTCCATTTTATCCCTAATTTCTTTCCTAGGGCGTGGTTGAAACCTTTCTTCTGATTGATTTAGGTGCCAGACAGGAATGAATAATTGCTGTGATTCATGTATATATTCTCTAAATATTAACCATTGCCTATCCAGCATCAACCCATTTAGTAAAGATGCCTTTGTTTGGATTCATGACCCTAGAGTTTTGATTCCATTACTTCATTTTTGTCATCTCCATTCTAAATGGCTTGCCCCTTAATCAAAAACTGTGGCACCTGGTTCTGGACTCCCCCAGCATTGGGAACATGTTTCCTGCCTCTAGCATGTCCAAACCCTTAATAATCTTTCAATAAGATCCCTTCTCTTCCTTCTAAATTCCAGAGTATACAAGCTCAGACGCTCCATTCGCTCAGCATATGACAGTCCTGCCATCCTGGGAATTAACTTTGTGAACCTACGCTGCACTCCCTCAATACCAAGAATGTCCTTCCTCAAATTTGGAGACCAAAACTGCACACAATACTCCAGGCGTGGTCTCACTAGGGCCCTGTACAACTGCAGAAGGACCTCTTTGCTCCTATACTCAACTCAACTCTTGTTATGAAGGCGAACATGCCATTCGCTTTTGTGACAATAATAAACCTAAAGCTAACCAGAAGTGTGGGAGGAAACGAGAACATTCAGGGTAAACTTACATGGGCACAGTGTGACATGCACACTCCATACAGACAATACCGTAGAACAAGAACAAACTTTGGTCACAGATGAGATGCAGCCGCACTACTTTTGCACTGCTCTGCTACCCAAAGCAATCAGTTCCTAACTTTCCCACTAGATGGAGCTCTTCCACAGAGAAAGTTATTTATTTTAAATGGAACATACTGATAACACGGAGGACATAGAATGCTGGAGTAACTCAGCGGGACAGGCAGTGAAGTTTTAGGTCAAGGCCTTTTGTCTGAAGAAATGTCACCCATTCCTTCCCTCCAGCACTTTGTGTCTATCTTCGCTGTAAACCAGCATCTGCAGTTCCTTCCTACACACAAAGGAGGAGGTCATTTGGCTCACAAAGTCCTTGCAGATTACCAGCAAAACACTCCCAGTTCTCCCATACCCACTGTTTTATTTTCTTACTTAGTCTTTGTCACGATCATCCCTTTTAAAAAAAAATATATTGCCTATTGCCTATAATTTGCAGTAGCTGGTTCCGAACATAGGTAGAGATGGATGGATTATTGATTAGTCAGGAGTTATGGGGAGAAAGCAGAAGAATGGGGTCTTCCGTCAGCGATGAAACCATGAGGTGGATCGACCGACTACACACACACACACACACACACACACACACACACACACACACACACACACACACACACACACACACACACACACACACACACACCGCAAAAGCGGGGGCCTTGGAAAGCGGGGGAGCGCTGTCTGAAATTCACACCCGCGATGAAGAGGAAGGTAAAAGACGGCTACACAGTGTACGGCAAGTCCTTTAGACAGCACAGGGGGGGGGGGGGGGGATGGTTTGAGAGAAGGAGAGAGAAGGGGGGGAGAGAAGGAATGGAGACACTTTTAAGAAGTCAGCCAACGTTTAATAAAGTTTAGTGGGCATTTTAACTACCGGGCGATATTCCTTGGACCTGAAAACTCAAATGAGCCAATCAAAATGCCCGGTCAGCGAAGGAGATTGCCTACTGCTGCCCTCGACTGCCTGTAACTACATAGCGACCCCACTCCACTGCACTAGAGTTAAAAAGAACCATGCCAACCAATTTTTGCTTGTAGAAAAATTTTCAACATGCTGAAAATTTTCCGCGACCTTGCTGAGGCCGCGAGTCTGTGGGAACTTCCCTCGAGCATGAAGGAGAGTTCCAGTGACCTCTTAAGACCTCCTAGGACCTCGTGTCGACCATGCTGCGAGTTTGAGTCCAGGGCAAACTCTTCTAAACTCACAGATTAGGTCGCCGCAGTGGGACACCCCCTTGAGGAGGGAGAGATAGACCAGCATGATTGAATGGCGTTATCGACGATGTGCCGCACGGCCTAATTCTGCTCCTATCACTTATAAACTTATGAACATATTTGCATTGTGGGAGGTAACCCACAAAGTCACAGCGAGAACGTGCAAGCTCCACACAGACAGCACCCGAGGTCAGGATTGAACCCGGGTCACTGGAGCTGACAGGCAGCCGTGCAACCCTTTATGGTTACAGTGCAACTTGAAGGGCTGAACGCCCGTGCAATTGAAGCCTGGGACCGGAAATGTCTCAGGATCAGCTCCTCGCAACAATGTAGGTATGTTGCAAAACTTACCTTTAGCGGCGCTGCAGTTCTACCACTCCCCGTGTGCGCGACTTTGGCGCCTTTCAGAGGGGGGCGGGCTTAAAGTGTCGTTTTTCGACAGACTGGGATAATCGATGAATGTCGGGCGATTTTGTTGTGGAAGAAAAATCGCTCCGACATTTCATCAATGAAGGTATTTTTAAATTACTCTAAATTATTTGTTAACTAGAGTAATTTAAAAATCACCTTCAAAAGCCGTGAGCGCAGACAACCGGAAGGGTTTTGCGTAGGGGAGAAAAAAAGGTAAATAGTTTATTTTTATATTAAAAATTGGTTTTTCGGGAGGCTTTAATAATATTTTTATGTTGCGAAATGGGGTCCCAAAAAATGTATGAACAAACAGTATTTTTCCTCACGACTTCACTGCTAACCGCAAAATTTTAATCCACCGCATTCCAGTAAAACCCACTCGCTAGTTGATTTAAATGGCCATTAATTTACAGGAATCAAACACTAAATTCCTTCCATTTGGCCCAGAAATTCATGAAAATGAGATTTAAAAATTATGTTATATTGTAGCGGCACCATACGTGGCGAATAATGAGGAGACATCAGGTTGGTGCAACTGGTTCTTTATTCTGTTGTCACACATATAGTGGGTGCGCTAACTATATGTAGAGTTGTTGTAGCTGAGCGAGGTTGTGCCCTCGGGCTCAGCTACCGGTAGAAACTCCTGGTGGGTCTCGTGGTGAGAGAGCTTATGTACCAGGACACTCCCTCTGCCCATGACGTCATGTGCCCGCCCTCTCCTGACGAGGGTTCGAGCTTAAGTGGCCTATGTTTATGCTGACGCCACAGGACCCCCCCCCAGAACAGGAGGAAGGTATAGCTTGGTCAAGGGAGGCTCCTGCATGTAGGTCTGGGACACCCCGGACGTGGGTCGGGACGGAGGGCTCCACGGGCGCAGTTGACGCTCTGCGTGGGCGATCCCGATGTACCGAGGGGTGCGAGGAGACCGATGCAGAAGCCGCCGGACAGAAGAGGTCTGGGACACCCCGGGCGTGGGTCGGGATGGTGCTCTACACGGGCGCAGTTGACGCTCTGCGTGTGAGATCCCGATGTACCGAGGGGTGCGACGAGACTGAAGAGGCACGGTTGCATCTCCTTGACCAGCTAAGGGAGAGTGTCCTGTGACACACGGCCCCCAAAGACGATGGGGGAAAAACCAAATACAATATACAAACTAATTGCAGTGCACACAAAAAAAAAATCAGTTAGAAAAAAAAAATAATAATAATTAGTGTCCAGTGTCTATCGTGCAGCCACAACGTCCAGCTGGAAGGTGGCGCTGTGGACAGTGGTGAGGCTGCAGTGACGGCATCCGGCCGGAAGGTGGCGCTGTGGATGACGGTGAGGTTGGAGGGACAGCAGCCGAACTGACGGTGGCGCTGTTGCTGGCAGTGAAGCTGCAGGGACGGCATCCGGCCGGAAGGTGGCGCTGTGGATGACGGTGAGACTGCAGTGACAGCAGCCGAACTGACGGTGGCGCTGTTGCTGGCAGTGAAGCTGCAGGGACGGCATCCGGCCAGAAGGTGGTGCTGTAGACGGCGGCCAGGTAAGTTCGTAGTGCACTTCCGGCCGGCGGCGGCCATGTTTGTAGTCGGAAGCCGCCCGTTTCAAGATGGCGCGGCGGCCATCTTGCCGGCCGGGTGAAGAGGAATCACCTGGTGACTGGAGGCCGGCGAGGAGCTGAAGGGCGGCTTCGGCGGCCGCCTCAGGTAAGCCCACATTTTCAGGTGCAGCGGTCGGCGGGGCCAGGCGTGGTGCAGGGCCTGGAGACGCGGTGAGGCCTTGAGCGGTGCTGGGGCCTGGAGACGTGGTGAGGCCTGGAGCGGTGCTGGGGCCTGGAGACGTGGTGAGGCCTGGAGCGGTGCTGGGGCCTGGAGACCCAGTGAGGCCTGGAGCGGTGCTGGGGCCAAGGAAGCGCGGTGAGGCCTGGAGCGGTGCTGGGGCCTGGAGACGCGGTGAGGCCTGGAGCCGGGTCCGGTGCAGGGCCTGGGGACGCGGTGAGGCCTGGAGCCGGGTCCGGTGCAGGGGCTGGAGCAGTGTCCCCGGTCAGTTGCATTCCGGTGCAAGGCCCGGAGCCGGGGTCCGTTGTCGGGAGCGGGAGAGTGGCAGGTACTCACTCTGCTCCCAGGGCCGTCGGGCGTGTGTCGGGGCTGCCGTGGGCAGGAGGCTGCAATGCCTGCAGCTCCTGCAGCAGCTGGTGGGGCAGCGGCGACATACCTCACTGCAGGGCCTGGTTGACGGCAGCGTAGTTCTGCAGGGCTGGGCAGCCGGCTGCAGACATCAGGTCTCCCGAGGCTGCGTCTTCAGGTGAGTCCAAATTTAAATTCGGACAGTCGGGGGTCACCAATGTAGCGGCACCATACGTGGCGAATAATGAGGAGACATCAGGTTGGTGCAACTGGTTCTTTATTCTGTTGTCACACATATAGTGGGTGCGCTAACTATATGTAGAGTTGTTGTAGCTGAGCGAGGTTGTGCCCTCGGGCTCAGCTACCGGTAGAAACTCCTGGTGGGTCTCGTGGTGAGAGAGCTTATGTACCAGGAGACTCCCTCTGCCCATGACGTCGTGTGCCCGCCCTCTCCTGACGAGGGTTCGAGCTTAAGTGGCCTATGTCTATGCTGACGCCACAATATTGTGGATTATTGTGTGAATGTTATTTGGACACTTAGGCAATTTAAAAAAAGTTTATCTTTTCTTAAGAAATGGATAGATGTTTAGATCTACTCATTGAATTTTGTAATTAGCTACAATTAGATAACTAACTAATTATATGCTTTAATTTCGGGTAATCCAAGTAAGATTGTTTAATATTTGTTTCAGAATGCTTCAATCTATAATAACTGAAAATTTCATTGAGCTCTTAATTTTTAAGAAAGTTATGGGCTTTTAACTTTTCCAGATCACAGCTTTTGAGTTAAGTCAATTGAAAGGCAATGTGGAGCAAGATGCTAATTTCCGAGTGTGAAAATGGCCATAACTTTCTTAATACTGAAGATATGAAAGTAAATTAGGTGTCAAATTAAACTTATTTTTATGCTTTATCTGATGGGATAAATTGCAGACTTGTTTTTTTAAATCTCAAAATTTTGTAACATTGCTAAACGATGTCCCGGGTTTCAGTAATACAGCGTGTTCCTTCTACTGTCGTTGTTTCCCTTTGACATTTCCACCGCCTCAAACCACCAAGCTAATCTGAGACTTTAATCTGCCTTAAACGGGAGTCGCGGGCCTTAAGAGTTTGTATTAATGCACCCTGCAGCTTTCTAAACGTGTTGCGTTGAACGAATTACACATTTCAATGTGTAATTTATCCTCACGGTGGACCCATCGCCACCTAGAGTTGACAAAGCCTGTACTTCTGGCCACGGGTCAACTGGTGTCGCTCTCCGCAATGGTTTTAATTCACTGGAGTTAGCAGTGTTTTGCATCTGCCTGGATATTTCAGTGCAGCAGGCACGAACACTTCTGCTCCGACTGTAGTGTCAAACTATAACTGCGGCACTCTCACTGTGGCCATCCACAAACCTTATCAATAGACTTTAAAAAAAACACATTGATCTTAAACAAAACTAAAACTGCATAAACATTGCGTGCATTTATGGGGAGCTTGGAGCCCAACATTAATCTAAATGAATATTAGTCTAGAGTTTTGCTTTATGGAGGTTTAGTCCGAGACCAATATTACTGGTTGGGCAAAACAAACGTATGGCATGCCAGTAAAACTTGCACAAGCGCCAAGCACGGGTCTACCTAGCAATTTGTGGGAAGGAACTGCAGATGCATGTTTAAACCGAAGATAGACACAAAATGCTGGAGTGGATGCTCCAGCATCTCTGAAGAGAAGGAATGGGTGATGTTTCGGGTCTGAAGAAGGGTTTCCATGAACGTCATCCATTTCTTCTCTCCAGAGATGCTGCCTGCCCCGCGGAGTTACTCCGGCATTTTGTGTCTATCTTCTAGCTAACAATGAATGGATTTATAGGAAAATCATTAAATTATTTAGGTTTCAATTGATTTTACTTTGCAAAACCACAGTCTATTTAGCATCTGGATTCAAACAAGTACACAATGTATGGCTGCAAAACAAGCGGCGATGGAAACATACGTGGTCTGAACCTCCCACTGCATTTGTTTTCAAACGTGCACACAATGCAGAATGAGCGTCTCTGGAGATACTTTGCACCTTAAACATCACATGTTTCAAAACGTGGACGCAATTTATCGTTTAATAAACGGCTAGGGAAATATACACCGCACCCCAAAAAACAGTTTGATTTGAACAGTTAGATTTATGGAACGGAAAATGTTCAGAAGATAAAACAATTGAATAACTGCAACACCTATGATATGTATCTTTGTATAACGGTATTAAAAAAGTATGCGCCCGAATACTGGGATATAGCACCGAGTTAAAGACCAATAAATGGAAACAATAAAGGCCACGCGATGATATATAAAACCACAATTTATCACAGGCGATTTATAGTTGAAAATACAACGGCTATGTTTCTCTGACTCCAACGTTCAAAACTATAAATGCATGACATATATTAATACAAATCATTAGATATAAACAAGTTCATCAGCTATGGAAACGTTGTGGTGTGCAGTACAGCGCACACGGTTGTAAAGCTTGTCATGAAAGTTATAGCTTGCTCTGGATGCTGATCATCTATCTCCCTGTCACCCATCAACCTCGTCTATTTGACGTGTTCGGGCTTCGGAGCAACTTGCAGCGTGGGTGCCGAGGAGTGATTGGCGTTTCCGTGAACCTATGGCCAGGAGCGGAGCTGCACCAGCAAGCGCGCATCGTGACGTTGGGACGGACGAGGGTTTAAAAGGCGACGCGGCCGAACGCTCCGGCTCATTCCGAGTGGAACAGAGCACTCGCTGTTAGGAGCAATGGATTTACTGAGGACTATCACTTACCAGCAAAGCGTCAAGATGTGCGAGCAGCCTCTCGGCAAAGCCGCAGATCTCTGCTTCAACAAAAGACAAGAAGACCTGAGCTGCACCAATGCCGAGTTGTCCCGGATTATAACTGATCCCGCCACTGGCAAATGTTACTGTCGAGGGAAAGTGCTGGGCAAGGTAAATACAAAGTGCATGTGGAGCGAATGAAAGGCAAAAGGCTTGCGCGCGACGCTGTTACAAGACCTGGCTCCGGCAGTGAAACCATCCTTGCATATTTGGAAGAACATGAAGGGAGTCAATTCGAGATCGCATCGTCTCTGTAGAATGAGAAATAACAGCAAAAACTAAGACTAAACAGGCAGCAGGTGTAGCGAGGGAAATAATGAACCTTTCGCAGTCGTTGACCCTTCGTAGAATTGTGTACCTACAGAAATTGCAATCAGCGAGTGAGCCCCGGGCTCTTGTTAAGTATTAAGTTGTCAGACTTTCAACAGCCCAGTTTTTTTTTTAAATGATAGGTTTAAAAGCTACTAATGTCTAACTCGAGCATAATGTGAATTGTTTTCTTGCTCAGGGTGGCTTTGCCAAGTGCTACGAGATGACAGACCTGACCACGAACATCGTTTATGCTGCAAAGATCATCCCACACACACGAGTGGCGAAGCCGCACCAGAGAGAGAAGGTGGGTACCCTTGTCCGTGAATGGAAGCGGGTGCCTGCGCTGCTTTGTTTGCATGTCGATCAGTGTGACCCCGAAAGAAGCCAGCTCCAATCCACTGATCGTAATGCTGCTTCGGTTAAAAACAAACTGAATTGACGAAACACGTGTTTGTTTTTGACTGTTTCCATTTTTTTCTTGAAACATTTCAGATTGACCGAGAAATCGAGTTGCACAGAACGCTTCACCACAAACATATCGTTCGCTTCTACCATTATTTTGAAGATAAAGAAAACATTTACATCCTACTGGAACACTGCAGCAGAAGAGTAAGTAATCGCACTTATTCCCTCTCAAATCTTGATGAGCAACTTTTTTTTGAGGAAGCGCAATGATTAATTTTTACCTTTGTTAAACCTTATAGTCGATGGCTCATGTACTGAAAGCTCGTAAAGTGCTGACAGAACCAGAAGTGCGATACTACCTCCGGCAGATCGTCTCAGGACTGAAGTGTCTACATGACCAAGGGATCCTACACAGAGACCTCAAGCTCGGTATGACCTCTTTGTGTGCATGTTTTGTCACGATCAAGTTAAATTGCAAGTAATAAAACTTGGAAAAGCTCATTGTTCATTTTATTTTTAATTCCAGGTAACTTTTTCATCAATGAGGCCATGGAACTGAAAATTGGGGATTTTGGATTGGCAGCAAAGTTGGAACCAGTGGAGCAAAGGAGCAGGTAAATAATCTAGATGCATCATTTTATATCTTATTAGATTCTATATTTTTACTTGTTCAACAATTGCAAGTTACCGGTAATAACTTCAACATTTTGCTCTATAGGACTATCTGTGGCACACCAAATTATTTGTCTCCTGAAGTTCTCAACAAGCAAGGACATGGTTGTGAATCTGATATCTGGGCATTGGGCTGTGTAATGTAAGTATCCCGCTTCGAAGTCTTCTATTTGAAATAATTGCATCTTGGGATTTAATGGGTTCACCTACATCATTTTTACATTAAATGAAAGCTACCTAATGTGGTTTTACTAGGGAGGTACTAATGGTTGAATTGTTTTAATTGCAGGTATACCATGCTGTTGGGGCGACCCCCATTTGAAACGACAAACCTAAAGGAAACCTACAGATGTATAAAGGAAGCAAGATACACAATGCCATCATCACTGTCGATATCTGCGAAACAATTGATAGCCAGTATGCTAGCAAAAAATCCAGAAGATCGACCCAGTCTTGATGATATACTGCATTATGATTTCCTGGCTCAGGTTTGTTATGGATGAATTCTTGATTTAAAATTTTCACCTTTCCTTTTCTGTACACCCACTGAACTAGATTTGACCACTAATCTAATCTTTAATTCTGTTCTACAGGGGTTTACACCTGAGAGACTGTCACAGACCTGTTGCCATTATGCACCAGATTTTCACCTGTCCAGCCCTGCCAAGAACTTTTTCAAAAAGGCAGCTGCAGCCCTGTTTGGTGGGAAGAAGGACAAAGCCAAGTTTTTGGACAATCACAGTAAGTGTACATTGACTACATTTAATATTTTGTTCTGCAGTAAATTGGCTAAAATTAGCAGGGATGACTGGCTCTGTTCTAGATTTGAGCACTTGAGCAATTACGGAGAAATTCTATTAACGTGGGTTAGTAACAAGATTTATTTTTGCAAACAGACAAACTGGGAAAGGATGATACAGATGAAATTTACAAGCTGAAGAATGACTTGAAGAAAATATCATTAAGCAAGCAACTGAACAAAAGTCAATCAGATGAGGTAGGTTGATTTCTAAAATGTGTCCTAATATTCTGAATTTCAATACATTGCACAAATATTGTGTGATGTTTGCATTGAGACTTGAGACTCTACAGAACTGTATTTTCTTTTGCGCAGGAGTTAGTGTTGACTAGCAAGCCGCCAATTATCAATGTCAAACCAGAGACCTCCTTACCAATGAAGGATGATGAGCAGCAAATCCGAGATTCCATAAGGATGATAGTGAGAGGAACTTTGGGAAGCTGCAGCAGCAGTAGTAGTGAATGTAAGTACAAGATATAAATTTCCTAAAGCATCATTAATCTTTTTTACTAAACATAAGGCAAAGCACAGTTCTCCAGTTGGAGATGAAAGTATTAACTTAATGACTACATTTAGTTGAATGCCGGATGTGCAAAATTGCTATAATATCTCATTTATATTTTCAGCACTTGAAGACAGTACCATGGGAAGTGTTGCTGACACAGTTGCTAGAGTACTAAAAGGCTGCCTGGAAAATATGCCAGAAGGTAAGCATTACTGGCAATCATCTTAATTCAGTATAGATCTGAAGATTAGGTGTTGACATTTTGCTGACTCGAAGTGCTTTACTAAGCATCCAATTTCTTCATCAGGAGATCACTTGCCAAAGCAGCAGTCGAGCTTCTCCTTCCAATGGGTCACCAAATGGGTGGATTATTCGAATAAGTATGGCTTTGGGTATCAATTATCGGATCACACGGTTGGTGTCCTCTTCAACAATGGAACCCACATGAGCTTGTTAGCAGACAAGAAGTAAGTAGCCTTATATTTGATTTTATAAAAATGTATATGTCTATTTGTATTTATTTTTAAACCTGAATTATAACTAATGGCTTGTCTTCTTCATTTAGAACCATCCATTATTATGCAGAGCTGGGCCAATGTTCTGTCTTCACAACACTTGATATCCCTGAGAAGTTTGTTAGTCAAATGACTATTCTGAAATATTTTGCACACTACATGGAAGAAAATCTAATGGAGGTAAGAATCTTAGCTCATTTTGAGTTGGTTTTCTGCTGCTTAAAACTTTTCCTAAACCTTTGTAAATTTCACTTTCTGTCTCTTACTCTTATTTTTGGTAATGACACTTTAATAAGCAAATAACCTCTGACCTTTTCCACATAGGGTGGTGATCTGCCCGGTTCGGTGGATGCGCAGAAATTGAGATTGTGTCT
Organism: Raja brachyura; assembly: GCA_963514005.1. Next base: position 64,850,230 of record OY740781.1, on the reverse strand, counting down.
CCTTCAATGGTTGAAGTCGGACCGTGCACTGATGATGCTCTTTAGTGATGGCACATTCCAGGTAAGAATTGATCTTTGTCATCAGTATGTACTTACTGCAAAAACATATTTGTCATTATTGCTATCAGAGTGGAATTGAAAGAATGAAACACAAATTGGTGGTGTTTCTTGATGGTGCCTGTGCAAAGTTGGTGCCTTGACAATAACTAAAATGGAGGAAAATACACGTGCCAACCAAAGGCATATTGGGAAATAATGACTTAAATGTGTAATCATCTCAACAGATTGCATGGATTAAACTTGGTGAGAAAATGCCGAGCAGCTTGTTAATTTGTGCTGCAGTTATACATTAATGATGGGTTATGAAAACTGTATGAATTGATAATTAGCTGTGATGGAGATTGATCATGAGTAACCCTGGCTTGTTTTATTATTGCAGGTGAATTTTTATCACGATCATACAAAAATTATTATTTGCAATCACAATGAGGAATACCTACTTACTTATATCAATGAAGATAGAGTTTCTGCTACATTCAAGCTCTCAACACTGTTAATGGCTGGTTGTTCACAAGAACTTCGTACTAGAATGGAATATGCATTAAATATGGTGCAACAAAGATTTAATTAAGATTGGAATGAGAAGCATGGCCAAGCCTGCATTCAGTTTGGAAGCACCCCAAGTTGACCATCCACCAGGTGTGATGAGGGACTTGTATTTTGTTTGGTGTGCTGGGCTGGTACCAGGCAGATGCATTTTACAACCCTGACTGAAGTTAAATGGATGAATACCTGGAAAATGACTGCCCGAGGAACGTCAGTGTTTTTGCATTGAGGACGATGCAGTGCAACAGTGTTGCAGCAGAGCAAGATTATGAGTTGTGACTCGTATGAGCAAGAAGGTGTGTGGCAAGTGAAGCTGAGAGAGTGTTAAAGTAGCTGGGACTTTGCAAGTTGTAAAGAGACTTTTTTTTAAGCACCGTTTGTGCTGTTGAGTTAGCTTGGACTTGGGTATTCTTCGAAAAGGACTAAAATCCAAACGTATACCACATTTTGTGGCTGGACATATTCCTTAATTTATTCAGCACGGAGTATTTATTATTTATTGACATTTCACTCATGCACACCTGAAATGCTGAGCAAATCATGTTGAATATTAATAAAGGTTCTTAAATTCATTTTGCAGAAATGGTCTACGTTTTTGGGTGGGTTTCAAATTGTATGGTAACTATTTTGCATTTTAATTCCACAAATTGGAAGACATTTCTATCTACAAGAAGCCTGCAGAGATTTACTTGCCCCTTGAATTGAAAATGTATGGATTTTGAGCCATACATTTGTTATAGAGGAAGTGCAATATTGAGCAATGATTGTACCAACAGAGCAGTTGTTGCACAATGCCTTCAGTCATCCTTGTCCCAATTTACCCATCATATTTTAATCCACCAAATAATTAATATTTTTGTTGCAATGACCCTGTCGCATGGCAAATCAAAATCTCCATAATGAACAGAACTAGCTACTTGTGTGAGCAGCGATCTCTTTATCAGACAGAAATGTAGGATTATATGCAAAGAAAGACATCCATATACTGGTGCTCACTTTCTATAAAATGCTTTTTTAATAGTACTATTATCCCTAGATGCAGACTTGACAATGAGCTAAACACTAAATTACAATTACTTGTAATGAATCCTATCCATCTTATTACACCTGTAGTTGAAATCACTCTATTTACTTGCTCTTTCCTTGTGTCAATCGATGCATCAAATTGACCTGATGTTGTACGTCAAGCAATTAATCCTGGATCATTAGCCTAAAACTCTTATGCTAAGATGCCACCTCTCTAAAAGAGGTTGGTCTGACATTCAAAGAAACAAACCTTGTTCAATGCAACATATTTATTCGTATAAGATGCAGAAAGAAAATGAAGATACGTTACATATGGTCTATTCTGAAGGTGAAACTGGTGTTCTTGTGGATACACTGCTCAAAGCAGGCACATGCAACTTCTAATCCAAAGCAAATTGAAACAAGCTTGTCAAATTTCACTTCCTAATAAAAAATGTCATGTTCTGTTTTTAATACAATGAAACTTGTCATATAAAAATATAATTGGTTTTGACTACAAATGATCCCCTTAATCTTTATCTTCCATGCTCTGAATACACTTTCTGGGCAGCTGATGTGCTGCTCATTGTATTTCATTAGGTAAGTGAATTGGACACAACCTGTATGAGAAAAAAAATCTGAAATAAGTTATTTTCCACTACTTTGGATGGTAGTAAAGTCACACACAAACCCAAACTAGTGTTAATGTGAATTCCAGTAATATTCCACAGTCATATTGTTGCAAGTCAATTTAAGTCCTTCATAGGTAAACGATTAAAGAATTAAAGATCTTTGGTTTAAACACAAGAACACGGGTCGCAAGATAATTTAATTTTATCACTAAAATCTTTTGAGAAATTGCACTTATTGTGCATTTGTAATATACCATGCTAAGATGCAAGTTGAAGGAAAAAGTGATGCAATTTATTTGGCTACAAAATTAGTCAAGTCACTTTTATTTCTACAGCACATTTTAAAAAAACAACTCTCGTTGACCACGCTTTACATTGGCGGAGGTACTAACGTTATACAACAGTGGTTCATAGATTAAGTACATACATAAATACATATAGCCCTTCCTCGGAGGACGTCAAGAAAGGCTTGAGTAAAGATGAGTTTTAAGTCTCCACTTAAAAGAGTCGATTGAGGGGGCAGTTTTGATGGAAGAGGGATGCTGTTCCACTGTCTAGGAGCTGCAACCGCAAAGGCGCGGTCGCCCCTGAGCCTAGACCGCGGGATGTTCAGTAACCCCAAGTCAGCCGATCTGAGGGACCTGGAGGTGGTGTGGTGGGTAAGCAGACTTTTGGTATAGGTGGGGGCAAGCCCATTAAGGGCTTTGTAAACATAAAGAAGGATCATGAAATTTATTCGGAACCGCACAGGGAGCCAGTGGAGAGAGGCCAGAATTGGGGTGATGTTGTCCCTTTTTTGGGTGCCTGTCAAGAGTCTCGCTGCAGCATTTTGGACCAGTTGCAGGCGGGACAGAGAAGATTGGCTGATGCCAGTGTAAAGGGAGTTGCAGCAATCGAGGCGGGAGGAGATAAATGTGTGGATGATCTTATAGAGGTCGTCAAACTGGAGAAATTGTTTTATTTTAGCTATTGTCCAAAGCTGGAATTGACTTGTTTGTCAAATTTCAACGCTGAGTCAAATATTACGCCAAGGTTTTTGACGTGAGGTTTGATAGTAGGGTAAGGCTTCCAAGGCTGCCTGCTATCGTTTTGATTGAGTCCGAGGTACTGAGAAGGATGACCTCAGACTTACTCTCGCTTAGTTGGAGGAGGTTCTGGGCCATCTAACACTTTGTATCCTCCAGGCAGCAGATAAGGTGAAGTAGATTTGATTGGTTGTTGGGCTTCAGGGGGAGATAGAGTTGTGTATCGTCTGCACAGCAATGGAAGGAAATGCCATGCCTTTGAATGACTTGACCTAAGGGGTGCATATACAGGGAGAAGAGAATGGGGCCAAGGATGAAACCTTGTGGAACCCCGCAGCAGAGGCTAGCTGGGGAGGAGAAAGAGTTGCCTATGTTAGTAGAGAAACTCCTACCTTTGAGGTAGGAGATGAACCAGCTCAGGTTGGTGCCATCAATATCAACCCCGTACCGGAGATGGTCAATTAGGATAGAGGGCGTTTTAAAGCAATAGTCACATTTCCTTTAATTCCCCCACAAAGGCATTCCTGCCAATTGCAAGAAAGCATAGGGTAAAAGGAACTTGAGATGGGCAAAATGGGATTTTAAAATAAGATTCCCAGTTTAGTGGATTGAACAGATTTATCTGGTGGCCAGCAAATTTTGAACCATTTGGCAATTGTGTAAGGCTGGAGATAAGCAAGTGTGAAATTAAAGGCTTGTCTGGTGCAGATAAAGGTGTTTTCGAAAAGGATTGATGGTGTAAAAGACAGAAATGCTCAGTGATTTGTAAAATGTGTAATCGGAGGCAAAATACTGAGACAGTGGATTTGATTCAGTTTGAACAAATGGAAAGAGGATTTGGGTTTGAAGATTAGATAGTAGCTTAATGTAAATGATTTATTTCTCTTTGCAAACCAATGACTCAGCAGGAAAAATTAAAACTTATTTAGGCACAACAGGTTGTGAGGACAAAGATACATAAAGCACAAACAATGCAGATATAAAAAATTTGGTGACATAGGAAGGGTAGTTGGAATCTTCTTCCCCATGACGGGTATCAAAAACAAGAGAGCACATGGTTAAGGTGAGAAGGAGAAATTGCGAAGAGTTTTTCCTTGATGTGATTGACTCTTTGCAAGTGGAAGAAATGGTGTCTGACAATGGTAGAGACATTTCGCCAGGCACATGCAGTGCATTCAGAAAGTATTCAGACCCCTTCAACTTTTCCACATTTTGTTACGTTACAGCCTTATTCTAAACCCGATTAAGTTATCTTTTTTTTTAAATCATCAATCTATACACAATACCCCATAATAAAAAAGCAAAAACGGGTGTTTAGAAATTTTTGCAAAGTAATTAAAAAGAAATGGCTGATATATCACATTTACATAAGTATTCAGACCCTTTACTCAATACTTTGTTGAGGCACCTTTGGCAGCGATTATAGCCTCGAGTCTTCTTGGGAATGACGCTACAAGCTTAGCACACCTGTATTTGGGTAATTTCTCCCATTCTTCTCTGCAGATCCTCTCAAGCTCTGTCAGTTTGGATGGGGAGCGGCCATTAGGTCCCTACAGCGATGTTCGATCAGGTTCAAGTCCGGCCTCTGGCTGGGCCACTCAAGGACATTCACAGACTTGTCATGGAGCTATGCCTGCATTGTCTTGGCTGTGTGCTTAGGGTTGTTGGCATGTTGGAAGTCGGAGGTCCAGAACGCTCTGGAGCAGGTTTTAATCAAGGATCTCTGTACTTTGCTCAGTTCATCTTTCCCTCGATCCTAACCAGTCTCCCAGTTCCTGACGCTGTAAAACATCCCCACAGCATGATGCTGGCACCACCATGCTTTACTGTAGGTATGGTATTATCCAGGTGATGAGCAGTGCCTGGTTTCCTCCAGACATGAGTTGGTATTCAGGCCAAAGAATTAGATCCTGGTTTCATCAGAGTAGAGCATCTTGTTTAGGTGCCTTTTGGCAAACTCCAAGCGGGCTGTCATGTGCCTTTTACTGAGGGGTGGCTTCCGTCTGGCCACACTACCATAAAGGCCTGATTGGTGGAGTGCTGCAGATATAGTTGTCCTACTGGAACTTTCTCCCATCTCCACAGAGGAACTCTGGAGCTCTGTCAGAGTTACCATCGGGTTCTTGGTCACCTCCCTGACCAAACCCCTTCTTCCCCGATTGCTCAGTTTGGCCGGGCGTCCAGCTCTATGAAGAGTCCTGGTGGTTTCAAAGATCTTCCATTTAAGAATGACGGAGGCCACTGTGCTCTTCGGGACCTGCTATGCTGCAGAAATTGTTTTATACCCTTCCCCAGATCTGTAACTCGACACAAGTGTTAAAGAAGGAACTGCAGATGCTGGAAAATCAAGGGTACACAAAATGCTGGAGAAACTCAGTGGGTGCAGCAGCATCTATGGAGCGAAGGAGAGGGTCTCGACACAATCCTGTCGTGGAAGTCTATGGACAATTCCTTCGTCTTCATGGCTTGGTTTTTGCTCTGACAGGCACTGTCAACTGCAGGACCTTATATAGACAGGTGTATGCATTTCCAAATCATGTACAATCAATTCAATTTACCACTTGTGGACTCCAAGTTGTAGAAATATCTTGGGGATAATCAATGGAAACAGGATGCACCAAAGCTCAATCATAGCAAAGGGTCTGAATACTTATGTAAATGTGATATTTCAGTTATTTATTTTTAATTACTTTGCAAAAATTTCTAAAAAGTTTTCACTTTTTTATTATGAGGTATTGTGTGTAGATTGATGATTTTTAAAATAAAAAATAATGTAATCCATTTTAGTATAAGGTTGTAACGTAACAAAATGTGGAAAAAGTGAAGGGGTCTGAATACGTTCTGAATGCACTGTAAGTAGGCAAGGCACTGAAGGATGCGGACCTAGTGTAGCAAGTAGTATTAATATAATTAGGCAAAATAATTATTGGCAGGGGCTTGGTGGGCTGAAGGTCCTATTTCTGTGTTGTAACCTCTGTCTTCCTTGAATTAACGTTTCGGTCTGTTTTGTTTTCTAGAAATACCTGAAGACCTGAGGCTTTCCCTCAGTCAACTAATTAAGAATGATGAGGACATGTGAAAGTTGTTAGATATGCTGGCAGGAATGGTTGCACTAAATAAACTTTTCTTTGTTGGACGGTCCCAATTAAACGATATTTGGGTATCTGTTGCCAACAGGAGTGCAATGTGTTCAAACATCAGCTCTGATACTCATGGGTTTATGAGCAGACCAGTCATCAAAGTGATTATTCTGAAGAGTCGTTAATCTAAAATGTTAACTGCTTCTGTTTCCAGAGTCCCTAAAGAAGGGTCTTGATCCGAAACATCACCTAATCCTTTTCACCAGAGAATGCTATGTGAACCGCTGAGTTACTCCAGCTTTTTGTGTCTATCTCTGTCTCTATAACCGAGCCTTGAAAGTCCTGGACAAAAAAAGAATAAGGTATCATCACTGTCAAATTCTAAGCAAATATAAGATCCTAAGTTTTGCTAACTTTATTTCCTTACATTTAGTTAAATTGGTCTTCAGGTGCCTAAATGGCGCTGCTCCCCAGCTGCTGTGCAAAACAATAACAAGACTGCAAAGTGGTACCAGATCCACCACCCGAGCAGCGTCAAAAGGCAATTGTAGTATCCCCTTCTGCTGAACATCTTTTGCTCTAACTGCCTTTTCAGTAAAAGGGACAAAATTATGGAACTCACTGCCAGACCACTTGAAATGTATCCCTACATATGTCACATTCAAAAGAAACACAAAATTGTGGCTAATTCAACGACAATCTTGTTCTCATATTTAGTTTTTACACTGCTCTCTCTGTATGTCTTTTTCTCTTTTCTCTTTTAATCTCATTTCCATTTCCATTTTCCTATTTTTAATAATGTTAATCTGTATTATCATTTTTAACCAAAAGCCCTACAAGGGACATGTGTTGCGAATTAGCTTTGGCTAAAAACACTATGATGCATACATCAGATGACTGTTTCAAGTGTATCTATGTTTTTGTATCTGTCCCTATTTAAATAAACCTTTAAAAAATATATATATTGGACATGTTCAACTACATATACTGATATGTAAAATAAAATTTAAGTTAAGTACATAAGAAGTAGGTGTCTGCTATGACTGCTAGCCAATCTGTGGATAAATAGCTGACAATAGATAGTGTAAGGCAAAATTAATTCATAATATTCAGGCTGAAAAATGAAAGCAAAACCCACATAGCCTTGTTACCATCAAGTCGGGATGTGTAGGAAACTATCCAACAATGTCTCCATGGCAACTATAATATCATGACTTCCACAGCCTTTGCACCAGTGTGTATTTTGTCTGTTTCATTTTCTCTATGAAATATATGTAAATTACACTATTAAGAATAGTCATTATAATCACTGATAATAGGAAGTTTTTGCCAAATATATCATCAAATTGGTTCAATTGAATCTTGCTCTGTAATGTTCTCTCTATATTAATTTAGTTTACTTCCATGTTTGTTTAGCTAATTTTGCTCATTGGTTCCTTCATCAACTTGATTACTCCTGGAACCAGTTAGCTTTCTAGTGCCTGCACATTTAACTGTTTTACTTCTTCCCCCCCCCCCCTATGGAATTCATGGTTCTGAAGTAGAAGCAAAAGATCCCAGCAATATTCCCTGGTCACTTCAATTATATTTGGCCTTGTCCTAAAATTTTGCTGTTAACCAGGAGTTATGCTTCCTCTCTTTCACTCCCTGGCTTTGTCTTGAATTCCTAGTGCCTTTAGCTTTTAATGCCACTTTGTACCAAAGAATTTCCAGAAGGTGTGTGTGTGTGTGTATGTCATGAGGCTGCTCACATGGTCCACCTGGAATATCGCTGTTCATGAAAGTCAAGTAGATTAAACACACGTGATCCCTCCTTTTGAGGCCACGTGGCTGCAGTTCTCTAGGCTATTGCTGTGCAGGTGACCTTTGAGTTTACACCTGATCAATTTCATTAATTTGTCTGTTTAGAATGTAAGACTACGACCCCTTCTGTAGTTCCATAAATAGAAGATCAATGTTGGTTTGAGCATAGAGAAAATTAAATAATGAATGTACAAACCTGTACGTCTTTGGGATGTGGGAGATAACCCACAAAGTCACAAACCCACACAGACAGCACCTGAGGTCAGGATCGAACCCAGAAAAATTAACCAAAGTTGTGAAACACAGTTACAGGCCCAGTTCTGTCACTGTTAAAAGTTCCTGAAACAGCTCATCAAAAGAAACTTTATGAATGTTAGGATAATTAGTCATCTGTGTTGAGCAGGTGATTACAGGTGAATTGATTAAACCTGCAATATTCTATTCCCACAGAAAAGGGATCAAATTCATGAATTCTATTTGTTTTAAATATTTATTTAATTGGTTTCTGTTCTGACAGTAAGACTGGACCAAAAGACTTAATATGCATATTTTTTTACAATTAAAAAAAAACCCAACCAATTCCCTTATTTCCAAGACAATGCCTTGGTGCATGTAGGAGACACAGTGGCGTAGCTAGTAGAGATGCTGCCTCACAGCACCAGATGTTCTGGTTTCGATCCTGCCCGCAGGTGCTGTCTGTGTGGGTTTGTGACTTTGTGGGTTACCTCCCACATCCCAAAGATGTGCAGGTTTGTACATTAATTAGCCTCTGTGCGCAAGAAGTGGATGTGAAAGTGAGATAAAATGGAACTAGTTTGAACGGGTGATCAATGGTCTCCGTGCACTCGGTGGCAAAGACCCTGTTTCCATGCTGTATCTTTTAAATAAACTAAACTGGAAGGCAGCAATGCCTTTTGCCATCTTTCCTACACGTGATATATCAATTTAACCGAATAATTGATCCAGCTCATAATGTACTAAAAGTAAAATAAAGAATATTCCAGAGCAAGTACTGCTATTATTTTAAATAATTCTTTAAAATCTTATGAAAATAAGGTAATCTACATAAAACACATGTTTGCAGTCTAATTTGTTATTGTGACAACAGGATAATGAATTTCTATTATCTAAGGTTACATCTACCAACATTGGGTTATTTCAAAACACATTTTCATAAAGATCATATATGGTGCATTATATGATCATTGCAAGAGATTCTGTGTGTATGGCTTCCGTGTTCCAAAGATCGACATCATGAGGAACAAAAATCTAGTCTGTCCAGGAACACCAGGAGTTTATAAGTTACAATGAGGTCCTATCTTATTCTTTTACCCATCTTCATTCTGCCGATGATAGACACAAAATGCTGGACTAACTCAACGGGTGAGGCATTTTGTCTATTTTCAGTGTAAACCAACATCTGCAGTTCCGACAAGTTCATTCTGCCAATGTCAGTTTAACCAATCTGTAATTAATTATCTGTTTTCTCTCCCCTTTTGTTATTAGTCATCAAATGTAAGCTTAATCATCACAATGCCTCTTCATACCTCAGACCCACCATACCAGGAATCAGTCTGGTGAAATTTCACTGCACCCTTTCCATAGCAAGGATATCCTTCCTCCAATAAGGAGACCAAAATCATATGTAACACAGAAGATGCACGCTCAATAAAGTACTAAACTGTAAACATACAGTAATACATCCTTAATCAATTCTTACTGCTGTGAAGGCCAACATGCTGTTTGCCTTCTGAGCTGCCTGCTGTGCCCATATGTTTACTTTGATGACATATGAACAAGAACACCCAGCTCTCTCTGCACCACCCTTCTCCAAATCTATTGCCATTTAGTTAATCATCTGCTTTTCTGTTTATTGTGAGGTGGTCCATAAACCTGTATCTGCCATGATTTGCCCACTGAACCTGTCCAAAATCATCCAAGAGCCTCTTTTATTCCTCCTCATAGGTCATACTCCCATGCAGCTTTGTGTTATCTGCATGCTTGGCGATAGTACATTTAATTTCTCCCTTTAAATCATTAATATATCTTGTGGTCCAAGCACTGAACTGTGTGGTACCTAACTGAATGTTACCTGTTTATGGGAAAATTATTCATTTATCCCCAATCTATTTTCTGTTGACCAAACAGTTCTCTGTCTATGTCAGGAGCCCCGATCTCGAGTAGTTTATTTTTGTGTGCTAGTTTCTTACGTAGGATCTTCTCAAAAGCCTCCTAAAAGATCAAATACACGACCCATTGATTCTCCCCTACCACCCTGACTAGTTACTTCCTCAATTAATTGGAGCAAATTGGAGGTACATGGATAGGACGGGTATGGAGGGATATGGACCAAGCGCAGGCAAGTGGAAGTAGTGTAGCTGGGATATGTTGACTGGTGTGGGCAAGTTGGGCCAATGGGCCTGTTTCCACACTATATGACTAAATATGTCATCTGACAGTTCTCTTTTGTAAATCCTTGCTGACTATGACTGTGAGCACCTCAGCAGGTCACACAGCATCTCTTAAGGACATGGATAGGCAACATTTTGGGTTAGTTTCCTTCTTCACTTTGAAGAAGATTCCTGACCCAAAACATTGCCTATCTAGACCCGTTGATTTATTCCAACACTTGGTGTTCTACTCAAGAATACAACATCTGCAGTTCCTTGTATCTTTCTGACTTTGACAATTCCTGTTACTGTTTTCCAAATATTCTGCTACTTACATGTCAAAGTTACATCCTGATCCAGAAAACCATCCCAATTTTTCCCCTCTACTGATGTCAGGTTAAATAATCTATAATTACTTTGCAGTTTTCTCCCTTCCTTTTCTAATTAGTGATTTTAATTAGTAGCCAACCTTTCAATCTGCAGGAGCTGATCCAGAGTCTAAAGAAAGTTGGTAAATGAACTCTTAAGGACCTGTCCCACTTGGGCGACCTAATCCGCAAGTTCTAGCGAGTTTGCCCGCAGTATGGTCGAAACGAGGTCGTATGAGGTCTTCGTAACTCTCCATCATGCTCGAGAGTGGTTTCCGCATACACGTGGCCTCAGCTAGGACGCGGGGTTTTTTTTCGATACGTTAAAAAATGCCCGCAAGTAAAAAAAAGGTTGCCATGGAAAAAATCGATACTTTTTTTTACTTGTAGGTTTAGTCGTAGTAGGTTGGCATGTTAGTCGTAGGTAATCAAGGGTGGTCGAAGGTAGTCGTAGATAGTCTTCATCATTGTTGAAGGGAGATCGAAGGAGAGCGTCTTCACTCTTCAATATTCGGTGTCCAATTTTCCCGAAGTTAGTCATAGCTAGTCGAAGCTGGTCTTCTACATAGTCGAAGGAGGTCTTCAACATGTCATTTTTTTAAGCTCTTCTAAACTCACCAATTAGGTCGCCCAAGAGAGACAACCCCTTTATGAATTCACTATTTCCAGGACCATTTAATACGTACAGGTGCAATGTGGTTAGTCAGTAGAAACATAGAAACATAGAAATTAGGTGCAGGAGTAGGCCATTCGGCCCTTCGAGCCTGCACCGCCATTCAATATGATCATGGCTGATCATCCAACTCAGTATCCCGTACCTGCCTTCTCTCCATACCCTCTGATCCCCTTAGCCACAAGGGCCACATCTAACTCCCTCTTAAATATAGCCAATGAACTGGCCTCAACTACCCTCTGTGGCAGAGAGTTCCAGAGACCCACCACTCTCTGTGTGAAAAAATTCCTTCTCATCTCGGTCCTAAAGGATTTCCCCCTTATCCTTAAGCTGTGACCCCTTGTCCTGGACCTCCCCAACATCGGGAACAATCTTCCTGCATCTAGCCTGTCCAACCCCTTAAGAATCTTGTAAGTTTCTATAAGATCCCCTCTCAATCTCCTAAATTCTAGAGAGTATAAACCAAGTCTATGCAGTCTTTGTTCATAAGACAGTCCTGACATCCCAGGAATCAGTAGCTACAGCTGGACACACTAACTACACAAAGAGTCACGAAGAACAGGACCCCACGAGACAGTCTTGCCTTTTCATGAATTACCGTTCAATTAAGCTTCTTAGTTTACCCTCTTAATTAAAGAAAACTGTCCATGGTTGAATTCCTGCAAGTATCTTAGCTAAAAGGAAAACTTCTAAAGAAACCAAATCAAACATAATTCAGTTATTGCTCAGTTTCGTAAACTTTATAACATTTGTTCTGAAGTAATTGCCTAATATATACTATAACATTTGTTCTGAAGTAATTGCCTAATATATACTGTAAGCTTAAGGAACAAACAACCCTCAGTGAAAGTATAAATAGAATAATGAAGATGAAATATTTATAAGCCCTTTGCAATAATGGGTTTCATGAATGCTTTGCATAGAACAAATCTCCCACGATTTGTTAATGCAGGTGAGGAGGAAATGCTCTTCTTCTGCTTACCACTAACTGCAAAATGACTTCAACGACAGTCTATTTTTAGAGGTATTTCATACTTTTTTAGTTTTAGTTTAGGGATACAGCGTGGTAACAGGCCATTCGGCCCATCGAGTGCGTACCGATCAGCAATCCCCGCACATTAACGCTACCGTGCACACAATAGGGACAATTTCACATTTATACCATGCCAATTAAAAATTCCCTACATCTTTGGTGTGTGGGAGGGAACCGAAGATCTCGGAGAAAATCCACGCAGGTCACGGGAAGAATGTGCAAACTTGGTACAGACAGTAGCTGTTGTCAGGATCAAACCCCAGTCACTGGGGCTGTAAGGCAGTACCTCTACCACAGCATCACCATGCCGCCTTTTTTATAACTCACAGGGCAAGACTACGTTCTGCGCCATGGGATCCAGTCTCACTAAATATTGTGTGGCCTTTCTTCAGTACTGAACTGAAGTTTTGCGGTTGATGGTTAGGATTCCATGAAGCAGCAGCTTCTGCAGGTTAAATAGCAAAGTTGTTGAACCAAAATACACAAGCGTCGGCCGAATTGAACGAAGATATGCCACCATTTCTATTGTTTCTTAGAGTGAGAGATTCAATCTCAATATAAAGTTATTCAGTTATTTGAACGTTAATTTGAGGTTTATTCACCGAGCTAGGAGACAATCACTGCAGTATCAGCTGGATACACAGTGCTGGAGGAACTTGGAAGGCCAGGAGAAAACAAACAGAAGATAGACAACAAATGTTGGAGTAAATCAACGGGACAGGCAGCATTTCCGGAGAGAAGGAATGGGTGACGTTTCGGGTCGAGTCCCTTCTTCAGACTCGAGCCGGAATGTCACCTATTTCTTCTCTCCAGGGATGCTGCCTGTCCCACTGTTTTACTCCAGCATTTTGTGTCTATCTTTGGTTTACACCGGTATCTGCAGTTCTTTCGTACCAGAGAAATGAACAGGCAATGTTTTGGGTCGAGGCCAACATTATCTGGTTCATTTCTCTCCAAAGATGCTGCCTGGCCTTCTGAGTTAGATAATAGACAATAGGTGCAGGAGTAGGCCATCCTGCCCTTTGAGCCAGTACCGCCATTCACTGTGATCATGGTTGATCATCCACAATCAGTATCCCATTCCTGCCTTCTCCCCATATCCCTTGACTCCATTATCTTTAAGAGCTCTATCTAACTATCTCTTGAAAGCATCCAGAGAATTGGCCTCCACTGCCTTCCACAGATTCACAAATCTCTGGGTGAAAACGTTTTTCCTCATCTCCATTCTAAAATGCCAACCCCTAAACTGTGGCCCCTGGTTTTGGTCTCCCCCAACATCAGGAACATGTTTCCTGCCTCTAACGTGCCCAACCACTTAATAATCTTAAATGTTTCAATAAGATTCCCTCTCATCGTTCTAAATTCCAGTGTATACAAGCTCAGTCGCTCCATTCTTTTAACACGTGACAGTCCCGCCATCCCAGGAATTAGCCTTCTGAACCTGCGCTGCACTCCCTCAATAGCAAGAATGTCCTTCCTCAAATTTGGAGATCAAAACTGCCCACAATACTCCACGTGTGGTGTCACTAGGGCCCTGTACAACTGAAGAAGGACCTATTTGCTCCTATATTCAACTCCTCTTGTTATGAAAGCCAATATGCCATTAGCTTTTCTCACTGTCTGCTGTACTTGCATGCTTACTTTCAGTGACTGATGAACAAGGACACCCAGATCTCATTGTACTTCCCCTTTTCCTAACTTGACGCCATTCAGATAATAATCTGCCTTCCTGTTCTTGTTCCTGTTCCTCCAGCACTTAGTTTTTCTTGCTCGAGGCTCTATTTACTGCAGTTGCCTGTGTCTCCACTGCATTTATTATATGTCTACTGCATTATTCATCCATCAGGGAAGAGAATTAGAATCAATAAGCCCATTGGAAACAGCACCAGCACAAATTATACACGGAGTGACAAGCAGCTCATGAAAACCATTAATCGTGACTCTCAAGTGCACAGCCTGCAATTTTCTAAAATGCGCTCACTGCCAGACCTATTCATGGTCTAGGAACTAAGTGTCGTATTGTAACATTGTTATTACATCATATTACTTGCTAGTGATTTGACTGTGACTAATCCTTTTCTAGTTTTAGTCACCAATATTGTTTATTGTAATTAAGTTGCTTTCATGAAGATGCAGCCTTTTCGTACAGTTTAGGACCAGTCAGCATTACTGATGAGATTGATGCTGAGATTTAAATGCTCCACAACCATTTCTCTGCGCCTGCTCCCTTCGCCCCAACCTCCACTTCGCTAGAGCTGAATTTCTGGCAGACAGCTGGAATATCTGGAGTTGCAGTTAATTCTCCTGAGTTACATAGAAACATAAAAAATAAGTGCAGGAGTAGGCCATTCAGCCCTACGAGCCAGCACTGCCATTCAATATGATCACGACTGATCATCCAGAATCACGATCCTGCCTTCTCCCCATATCCCTTGATTCTGTTAACCCTTGGAGCTACATCGAACTCTCTCTTGAATATATTTGAGTTTGAAGTCACTATTACATTTTACCAGCTCCTGTTGGCAATTGTTCCAGACTGGTGTTTAAAAGGCTTTTGGACAGGCACATAGATATAGAGGGAATGGAGGGACATGGATCATGTGCAGGTGGATGAGATTAGTTCAGTTTAGCTTCATTAAAAGTCAAGAGTGTTTAATTGTCATATGTACTGAAAACAGAACAATTATTTTTTTATTTGCAGCAGCGAAACAGGTCTGTAAACACAGTACTCATAGATAATTTAATAAACAAAAAAAAGTTAAATAATTTAAAACAAAAAACAATATTAGTGCAAAATAAAATCCTGAAGTCCGTATGTGACTAAAACATGTTTGTAGTTTGCAGTTTAGTTGGTGTTTATTGTACTCACACGCCTGATAGTTGGTGGGAAGAAGCTGTTCTTGAACCTGGAGGTCATAATTTTCTGACTCCCAAACCATCTTCCCAATGGCAAGAGTGAAATGAAAACATTGCCAGGGTGGTGTGGGTCCTTGATGATGCTGGTTGACTTTTTGAGGCAGCGCCTCCTATGAATCTCTTAGATGGTGGGGAGTGGGGAGGTCAGTACCCCTCATGGACTGGGCACCAATTTTTGTAACCTCCTTCTTTCCTGGACTTGCATGTTGCTTAACCAGGCCATGATACAACAAGTCAATATGCTCTCTACCATACACCTGTAGAAGTTCAAGAGAGTATTCATCAATGTACTGAATCTCCTCACTAAGGAAGGAGAGGCATTGAGGGGCCATTCATTATGTTTGCATCAATGTGCTGGGTCCAGGATAGATCTTCAGAAATATGCACATCCAGGAACATGAAGCTGTTAAATCTCTTCACTGCTGATCTGTCAAAGAAGGCTGGTTCGTAGATCCTTAACCCTCCTCTTCTAAAGTCACAAGCAGCTACTCGGTCTTACTGAGGTTGACAGCAAAGCTATTGCTCTGGTACCATTCAATCGGACGATCGATCTCCCTCCTATACTCTGACTCATCATTACTGCTAATTTGCCCAACAACAGTGGTGAGATTGGTGAATTTAATGATGGAGTGGGACCTATGGCTAGATACTCATAGATATAGAGTAGGTAGAGCAGGAGACAGGCCACACAGCCTTGAGTTAGTTGCCTCTGTGCTGACGGCTACTAAGGAGGAGGAGGAAATGTTCTGTTGTTCGTACCAAATGTATTCTGTTGAAGCGGAAGCCGAGGATCCATTTGCACATGGGTGAGGTTTTGTGGCAGTCATCTTGGACCAAAGGGCCTGCTCCTGTGCTGTACTGTTTCATGGTCTGTAATTATATATTCAATTACACCTTTGACTGAGAATTCAGGAAGTTACATTGGCAGTGGTAGTTCCCTATCTTACATTTATTTGGCCACCCACCTACAGGCAGGTAAATTCTGGCAACAGGGACTGAGGAGATGTTAGTCATATGAGAATGAAATGAGCTCCCGAGCAATTTCACTCTCAGGGTATCTTGGATTCATCAACAATCAAATAATGGTGGCTGAATGGAAGATCCGTTGGCTGATCAGGAGGCCATTAAACTGCAGTGGTCATGACAGCTAAGGATTGTTCCATTCAATACTTGCACCATTGAGCGATGTTGTTTCAATTGAGCTGCTTCATTCCTGTCTGATCTTTGCCATGTCTAACTTAGATCAGGTAGACTCAACAGAGCTAACTCAACACAGACCTGAGGTGAAATTTGCTTTGTTTTGCTCAGTTTCAAACCTAATGCTGGCTCACTAAGTTATCAGGACAGCTGGAATCTTTCAGATGTTGTGATTTACCAATGTCAGTGAATTATCTATAATGTGAGCTATAAATTATTGTGATTAAAAGCTTTGAATAACATTCATTTCCAATCTTTAAATTAACCTGTGATTAAATCTATATCATTGTACCCTGGCAACAGCGTAATAAGTAGGGTGATAACTTTTTCATCGTTTAATTATGAGACATCAACTTTTGAAGATTCGCGCTTTTCTGACTGTGCACACAATCTCTCCTCCTTCACCTTTTTGTTGGCAGTGAGGGAAACTGTTGACACGGACACCGATTAACACAAATCTTCCATCCAAAATCAATAATTAAAATGAAAGAAGCTCTGCTAATTACAACAACACTAAAATTAAATTAAATAAATTATGTCAATTTGTGCAATTAAGTAACTATTGCTTTCTCAACATTTTGCTGCCTAAAGTGCAATGTTTCCCATGAGCTGTATTTTTCTTTTGAAGCCACCTTACACAAGCTTTGTTTGTCTTTTAATAGTTTATTATTGAAGGTTATATAGTAATGGTTAAAATGCAGCTGCACTAACAAAATATCTTTTAATGTAGAATCAGTGAGATCTGACCTCACAGGTGATTGAACTTGAAAAACTTGATCAATAATGAACACGGATAAACACAGGATGATGTCCGTTGCATTTACCAGATCAGAGAATTTCACTGCATTTTTGTTTGTCTGTGAGAGACCTTGCACCATGTTTCAGAAACCTGGGCATCACAATGAGGCATCATTCAGAACAATGTGTAGGAAGGAACGGCAGGTGCTGGTTTACAGCAAAGATAGACACAATATAACTTTGTGATAATGAAGAGGCTCCCTCCTCTGTGCCCTCTCGCCTGCTCCCCCTCTGTCATTCCTCCTGCTCTCTGGCTGATTATGTTTTAACCTGGACTTGCTACCACACTGTTCGTATACCTTCGTTACCACGTCTTCTACAGCCAACAATGGACCATTGTGGGCTCCACCTTTTCTGGGTCATCGGTGCCGGCTCTGATTTGTTCTGTATCTTTTCATACTTCTAGTTTCCTCCTCCCATTACTCTTAATCTGAAGAAGGGTAAATTACCCAAAACGTCATCTGTTCCTTTTCTCTGGAGATGCTGCCTGACCCGCTGATTTACTTCAGCATTTTGGCTCTATCATTTGGAAGAATGTTGCTTTTGCATTTGCCTGTTCAGCAAAAAGATAATTTTCATCTTTAAACTTGAGGTGCCAATTTTTGTTTGGCAAGTGAAAAGGCTGCTTTCTATGTCATTCCACTCCAGCAAATGTCTCAACATGGCCCTGATCAAGCTGTTGCCTGCATTCATCTGCTGATTTCCACACATACAGGTAAATCTAGTTCAAGTTCAAGTTACATTTATTGTCACAAGTACCAATTGGTACAGTGAGATTTGAGTTATCATGCAGCCATACGTATAAAAAGAACACAAAACACGATTTAACATAAACTACCTCCCACAGCACGATCAACATTTCCCACTGTGAGGGAAGGCTTGGTTCTTGGTTCTTGGTTACTTGGTCCTTCAAAATATTCCAACTGGAATTTAAACTGGAGGTGGTGAAGGGAGGGGTTTAGCCAGAGAGGGTTATTGGGCAATAAAGTTCAGTCAGCTTCCTCATTGTTCACCCGTGGTCAGGGCCTTTGAGCCCACCGCAGTCGCCACTACGGACGTCCCGATGTTTCAGGCCCTCTCACTGGGATTCTGGAACTCCGACGTTGGAACGGAAGAATACTCTCAGTGGCTTAGAGTTTCGGAATCGGCCGCTTCCTACCGGAGAATGCAGCTCCCGAAGTCCACAGGCAGAGCTGGACGGAGTTCCAACACTGGCGGCCCTCGGCAAAGGATCCCAGGACGCCACGATGGTAAACTCAGTGCCACCCGCGGCTGGAAGATCCGTAAACCACAGCTCCACGATGTTCAAGTCAACTAGCCCAACACTCCGGAGCACCACACAGCGATCCCTGGTAAGGCATCGCCCGCTCCACGATGGTAACTCAGTGCTGCACCGTTGCTGAAGCTCTGGATGGTCACCGGCAGGGAAGGCCGCGCCAATCCAGATGGTAGGCCGCGGGGTGGGGGGGGGGGGTGGGGCGGCGAAGATGCGACTCGGAGAAAAGACGCATCCTCGACCAGGCAGTGATTGGGAAACAGTTTCCCCTTCCCCTCCCCACCTCCCCCACATAAAAAAGACTACGAAATCTCCAGAAACATACTTTTAAACAGACTAAAAATACCAAAAAGGGGGAAAGCTGGTGCCACCCGATTACGTCACCCTATGCTGTTGAGAATACAGTTTGAGCTACATTATAAAATGACTGTTCATTAACTTCCTCGTTCTCTGCCAAACACTGCAAGAGTGTCTGACTGGCCCTGCGTTGCGCTTCTCACCACACTGACACAGCTAATTACACTTTATTAACAAGGTGTGCAGAGCCCTCTTTTAGCAGTGTATCTATATGGTTGACACAATGTTGTCACTGTTGGCCATTACTGTTGTAAAATCACTGTTGTAAAACTGGCAGTCAATTAATTGTGCAAGATTTTATTTCCATGTGACAAATGCATTTACCTATAATTTAAAAAAGACATTACACAATAATGTACCATTTTGTATGTAATTTGGCAGCTTATTGTTGTGTCCCTTGACCATCCTTGACCATCCGTGACCATCCGTGGATAGGTATATGGACGGGAAGGGAATGGAGTGGTATGGTCTGGTTGCAGGTAGATGGGACTAGGGGAAAATAAATGGTCGGCACGGACTGGAAGGGCCGAGAAGGCCTGTTTCCATGCTGTAATTGTTATATGGTTATATGGTTATTATTGAATTTCTACCTACCTACAATAAAGTTTGTATCAGGAGTATGATTATTGGACAAAATCAGTTGTGAAATGCAATAGGAAAAACTAGAAATTTCCCATTGCTGAAGAATAGCTGAGTATACAAGTCCCGGAGGTCATGTTGCAGTTGTATAAGATGTTGGTGAGGCCGCATTTAAAGTATTGTGTTCAGTTCTGGGCACCATGTTATATGAAATATTTTGTCAAACTGGAAAGGGTACAGAGAAGGTTTACGATTGCCAGGACATAGAAACATAGAAACATAGAAAATAGGTGCAGGAGTAGGCCATTCGGCCCTTCGAGCCTGCACCGCCATTCAATGTGATCATGGCTGATCATCCAACTCAGTATCCCGTACCTGCCTTCTCTCCATACCCCCTGATCCCTTTAGCCACAAGTGCCACATCTAACGCCCTCTTAAATATAGCCAATGAACTGGCCTCAACTACCTTCTGTGGCAGAGAATTCCAGAGACTCACGACTCTCTGTGTAAAGAATGTTTTCCTCATTTCGGTCCTAAAGGAATTCCCCCTTATCCTTAGACTGTCACCCCTTGTTCTGGACTCCCCCAACATCGGGAACAATTTTCCAGCATCTAGCTTGTCCAACCCCTTAAGAATTTTGTAAGTTTCTATAAGATCCCCCCTCAATCTTCTAAATTCCAGCGAGTACAAGCCGAGTCTATCCAATCTTTCCTCATATGAAAGTCCTGACATCCCAGGAATCAGTCTGGTGAATCTTCTCTGTACCCCCTCTATGGCAAGGATGTCTTTCCTCAGATTTGGAGACCAAAACTGTACGCAATACTCCAGGTGTGGCCTCACCAAAACCCTGTACAACTGCAGTAGAACCTCCCTGCTCCTATACTCAAATCCTTTCGCTATGAATGCTAACATACCATTTGCTTTCTTCACTGCCTGCTGCACCTGCATGCCTACTTTCAATGACTGGTGTACCATGACACCCAGGTCTCGTTGCATCTCCCCCTTTCCTAATCTGCCACCATTCAGATAATAGTCTACCCTCATATTTTTGCCACCAAAGTGGATAACCTCACATTTATCCACATTATACTGCATCTGCCATGCATTTGCCCATTCACTCAGCCTATCCAAATCACCCTGCAGCCTCCAAGCATCCTCCTCTCACCTAACTATACCCCCCAGCTTGGTATCATCTGCAAATTTGGAGATGTTGCATTGAATTCCCTCGTCCAAATCATTAATATATATTGTAAATAGCTGGGGTCCCAGCACTGAGCCTTGCGGCACCCCACTAGTCACTGCCTGCCATTCTGAAAAGGACCCGTTTACTCCTACCCTTTGCCTCCTGTCTGCTAGCCAGTTCTCTATCCACATCAATACTGAACCCCCAATACCGTGTGCTTTAAGTTTGTATGCTAATCTCTTATGCGGGACCTTGTCGAAAGCCTTCTGAAAGTCTAGATATAACACATCCACTGGTTCTCCCTTATCCACTCTACTAGTTACATCCTCGAAAAATTCTATCAGATTTGTCAGACATGATTTACCTTTCGTAAATCCATGCTGACTTTGTCCAATGATTTCACCACTTTCCAAATGCGCTGCTATCCCATCTTTAATAACTGACTCTAGCAGTTTCCCCACTACCGATGTTAGACTAACTGGTCTGTAATTCCCCGCTTTCTCTCTCCCTCCTTTTTTAAAAAGTGGGGTGACATTAGCTACCCTCCAATCCTCAGGAACTACTCCAGAATCTAAGGAATTTTGAAAAATTATCACTAATGCATCCACTATTTCTGTGGCTACCTGCTTGAGTACTCTGGGATGCAGACTATCTGGCCCTGGGGATTTATCGGCCTTCAATCCGTTCAATTTACCCAACACCACCTCCCGGCTAACCTGGATTTCACTCAGTTCCTCCATCTTATTTGACCCCCGTTCCACTGCTATTTCCGGCAGATTATTTATGTCTTCCTTAGTGAAGACAGAACCAAAGTAGTTATTCAATTGGTCTGCCGTCCTTGTTCCCCATGATCAATTCACCTGTTTCTGACTGCAAGGGACCAACATTTGTTTTAACTAGTCTCTTTCTCTTCACATATCTATAAAAACTTTTGCAGTCAGTTGTTATGTTCCCTGCCAGTTTCCTTTCATAATCTATTTTCCCTTTCCTAATTAAGCCCTTTGTCCTCCTCTGCTGCATTCTGAATTTCTCCCAGTCCTCCGGTAGGCTGCTTTTTCTGGCAAATTTGTATGCCTCATCTTTTGTTTTTATACTATCCCTGATTTCCCTTGTTATCCATGGATGCACCACCTTCCCCAATTTATTCTTTTGCCAAACTGGTATGAACAACTTTTGTACTTCATCCATGCAGTCTTTAAATACCTTCCATTGCACATCCACTGTCAACCCTTTAAGAATCACCTGCCAGTCTTTCTTGGCCAATTCACATCTCATACCTTCAAAGTTACCTTTGTTCAAGTTCAGAACCCTTGTTTCTGACTTAATTTTGTCACTCTCCATCCTAATGAAGAACTCAACCATATTATGGTCACTCTTGCCCAAGGGGCCACGCACAACAAGACTGCTAACTAACCCTTCCTCATTACTCAATACCCAGTCTAGAATAGCCTGCTCTCTCGTTGGTTCCTCCACATGTTGGTTGAGAAAACTATCCCGCATACATTCCAGGAAGTCCTCTTCCTCAGCACCCCTGCCAATTTGATTCACCCAATCTACATGCAGATTGAAGTCACCCATTATAACCGTGTTACCCTTGTTGCACGCATTTCTAATTTCCTGTTTGATGCCATCCCCAACTCCAATACTACTGTTAGGTGGCCTGTACACAGCTCCCACTAGCGTTTTCTGCCCCTTAGAGTTTCGCAGCTCTACCCATATCGATTCCACATCCTCCACGCTAATGTCCTTCCTTTCTATTGCATTAATCTCCTCTCTCACCAGCAACGCTACCCCACCTCCTTTTCCTTTTCGTCTATCCCTCCTGAATATTGAATAGAGGACTAGAGGATCTGAGCTATAGGGAGAGGTTGAGTAGGCTGGGATTCCTTGGAGTGCAGGAGGATGAGTGGTGATCTGAAAGAGGTGTATAAAATTATGAGAGAAAGAGATCGGGTGGATGCCCAGAGTAGGTGAATCAAGGACCAAAGGACATAGGTTTAAGGTGAAGGGGAATCGATTTACTAGGAATCTGAGGGGTGATTTTTTCACACAAAGGGTGGTTAGTGTATGGAACAAGCTGCCACGGGAGGTAGTTGAGGCAAGGACTATCCCAAAGTTTAAGAAACAGTTAGACAGGTACTTAGATAGGACAGGTTGGAGGGATATGGGCCACATGCGGGCAGGTGGGACTAGTGTAGCTGGGACATGTTGATCTGTGTAGGCAAGTTGGGCCGAAGGGCCTGTTTCCACGCTTAAAGGCAGGACTTCAAATGGGATGTATGGTGAACCCAATATATTTTTAGATATATAGATTATTAGGCATTTTAAGAGGAAATTTAAGATAATTTAAATTAACCATACTTATAGAGTCTCTTTTTGCCAAATTTTAAATTGAATGAAAGAATCTTCAATAAACTCTGCCACAGCGATACTAAAATGTCATTAGGCTGATTGTCTTTTATGTGGGGATTGTATGGAACCTTAACTGTTTGTTATACTATTCTTAAAGCTCTTTGGCCAACGAGAGTTGTTTTTTAAATGTGCTATATAAATAAAAGTGACTTGACTTGGCTTGTCTTAACATCTTACAACCTATAACTAATCATGCAACCCATCTTGTCTGTACTGGTTTTAAATATAAAATAATCCACCATTGCTAATCTGGTTGACCAGGATCCTTGCAATGCACATCCATCTCATCAAGTTCCTTGTAAGAAGTATTTATGTATTGTGCTTCATCCATAGTTACTTCATGTATTCCACACATGCTGCATTCTCCGGGTAAAGGTTATTTTTCTCAATGTCCTGTTAAATGTTTCAGCTTTTTGTCCTTCCATGGAAACAAATTGTGAATTCTTGCATTCAACGTTTTCTATCAGATCATCATTTCTCAGGGTCTTTTAAGAAAAATATCGGTACACGTGACACTAATAAACAAAACAAAACAAAAATTAGCTAAATTAAACTAAACTGAATAAACTAAACTAAACTATTATGTAGCATTGAGCAACACATTGATATTTCTGTGAAAAAACATTGTCAGGTAAAATTATGCACTTACTTTAAGGATCATAAAATTCACAATTCTTCTTTAAGATCCTAATGCCCTTGTCCCACTTAGGAAATCTGAACGGAAACCTCTGGAGACTTTGCACCCCACCCAAGGTTTCCGTGCGGTTCCCAGAGGTTTTTGTCAGTCTCCCTAATGGTCGAAAGTGGTTTCCTTTTTAAAAATCGGTAATTTTTTAGTCGAAGCCGGTTGCGATGCTAGTTGAAGGTGGTTGCCGGAGGACAAAAACCTCCGGAAACTGCACGGAAACCTTGGGTGGGGCGCAAAGTCTCCAGAGGTTTCTGTTCAGGTTTCCTAAGTCGGACGGGCATTAGAGAAACACATACTCTGGATGCCACTTACATGATTTTTATTCACCTATGCATGTTTTGTGTCTCCCACACATGCAGACATGATCTTTTCAACACCTGAAGCCTGCTTCGACCTGCCTGAGCATTTTCACTTGAGAACTCAATCCATTGCATCCCTCGTGCTTCATCAGCAACTTCCTGGGTACAACACAGATGCCCCCTCGAATCTGAGCCCAGGCTGATTTCAAATCCACCTCCACCTATGGTCTGACCTATTCCCTAAGGACCTGATCCACATGTTCACCTCTTGAACTGTGTTCCCATGAACCAGATCCATGACCAACTGACAGACACAAAATGCTGGAATAACTCAGCGGGACAGGCAGCATCTCTGGGGAGAAGGAATGGGTGACGTTTCGGGTTGAAACCCCTCTTCAGACTGATCTGACAAACCCATCCCTTCCTTCTTTCCTACTCTCCAGAGATGTTGCCTGTCCCGCTGAGTTACTCCAGCATTTTTGTATATCTTTGGTTTAAACCAGCATCTGCAGTTCTTTCCTATCCATGACCAACGATTAATCATATGTGTTCTCCAGTGCAGTGTCAAGACTCTTTCATACATCTTGTAATCACATAAGAACTTCCCTGAACTATCCATCTTGTCTTAAATATACTCAGTTTAAGCCTGAGCAGGTCTTTTGGATATAACTGGAAAGCGTCACTACTCACTACATAAAGAGACTTAATTACATTTTTGTCCTGAGTAGCTGACCATTCATTTTGATACTGTGTTTCCTGATTCCGGACACCCCAGCCAGGGAAACATTATTATTGCATCCTCCTTGTCATTGTCATATAAGGTCTTTGTCCCAATGAAATCACCTCTCGTTCTAAATTCAAGAGAATTTAAGCAACCCAGTCTGCTTAATTCCTCCTTGCGTGACAAACTTACCATCCCAGGAATCAATATAGTGAACCTTCATTGTACTCTGATCAAAGTATAGCATTCCTTAGCTAAAAATATAACACAGATGTATATATAATTGAAGCAAGATGCCTCTACCCTTGCAATAAAGATCAACACACCATTTGGGTCCCATTACCTTTCAACCTCTCATGATTAAACCTCCCCCCCCCCTAAAAATTGCCAAAGAATTACCAGATCATGAACGTTTAACAGCTTTGTTTTCTAACTTACTACACATACATGGTAAAATCTCATCGAACAGTCATTTTACCATGATCACAGTGTTTGTATCCTTTCTGCTACACTGCATAAAGCGATAATCATGTGCAATTATTATGATTTAGCATGCTGACAGGAAATTTGACAGTTTGTGCAAATACTTTCAATTGTTAACGATAAATTACAATGTATTTGTTTACAGTTAATGAGTTCTACAGCATGGAAACAGGCCCTTCAGCCTAAGAAACCAAAGTATCTCTTCCTGCAGCAGAAGCATTCATATGTTGTTGATGTCTTGTATGTAATTTAAAGCGAATGGTTCTCTAAAGCATCAATAATCTCTGGATTCCACAGCACCACACCACTTCACATCCAGCCGTCACATTTCTTCTTTCCATTATGATAAACACACGACCAGTGCAATACATCACATTATAAAATACACAGACTGGGGATGCAACTGGTTGTATTCTGAAAGGAATCAGGATAAGCAATTTTTAAGAACCTAAATTAGAGTGTTTACATTTATGTATTAAATCAAATAGACAAGTGTGATAAACTGATGAGATTGATAAAATAAACTGGGTATTTTAGGTATAAACAAATTCTAGTGCTATTATAAAATGACAGTTTATTCATCTCCATAATGAAGCAGTTACTCAGTTCATGTTGGGGGCATATTGGATTTCATTACCAGGTCTTCAAATACATTTGCAATCAAACAGATTCACTGCAAGAGACAAAATGGTATTTGAGATTGAACATTGACAGGATTGCCAATCACCTCACGTTTTCCAATGCAGCCGAAAATTGGAGACTTTAGCCAGGCGTTGATTCCCTGTGAATGCAAACTATACTTAGCTTGGTCGATTTGTGAGTGACCTGTAAATGATTTTGCTTCTGTAGAGCAGCTCTTAACTTTATGGTATGATCCACAGGCTGGTAGTGGAAACAGTGCTAGGCTTTGCCAACTTGCAGTAATCCGGCAAATGTTTTAAATAAAAATAAATTGTTATGGATGCCGAAAATATGAAACAAAACCAGAAACTCATTCAATGCATTTCTCTCTCCAGAGGTGCTGCCTGACTTACTGGTAGTTTTTACCATTTTCTTTTCCTATTTAACCTCAAGAAACTGTAATATCCAAGATGACTTTAACATGCACAAATCCATCTTCACACCTAATGCTAGAGTCATAGAGAGATACAGCGTGAAAACAGGCCCTTCGGCCCAACTTGTCCACACCGGCCAACATGTCCCAGATACACTAGTTTCACTTGGCTGTGTTTGGTCCATATCCCTCCAAACCTGATCTATTCATGTACCTATCTAACTGTTTCTTAAATGTTGGGATAGTTCCCGCATCAACTACCTCATCTGGCAGCATGTTCCATACACCCACTACCCTTTGTATGAGATATATCATGTTAAAACAAAATGTTAGAACAACAATATCATGCCAAACTTCCCAAAATATGCAAATGTGAAAAATAGGGCAGCACAGTGGTGTAGTAGTAGAGTTGCTGCCTTACAGCGCCAGAGACCCGGGTTCAATCCTGATTACGGATGCTGTCTCTACGGAGTTTGTAATTCTCCTTTTGACCATGTGGGTTTTCTCCAGGTGCTCTGGTTTCCTCCCATGTCGAAGATGTGCAGGTTTGTAGGTTAATTGATTTCTCTAAATTGTCACTCAAGTGTAGGATAGAATTAGTTTTCAGGAGATCATGGTCGGAACGTTCTTGGTGGCTGAAGAGCTTGTTTCCACGCCATATCTCTAGACTAAACTAAACCAAACTAAATGAATAAAAAGGGAAAAAAGTAATTTTACCCGCAATATAAGATCGTCCACACTCTATTGTGGTGTCATGTAGTTTGGATCTTGGTAGCTGGAGAATTTATATTCAATCCATACATCTAAAATAAAAATAAAGTTAGTCTAATTAATGTTCCCACTCCCAATGCTTTGCCTAGGTTCTCTCACCATTTGTTCCTCTTTTCCATTGCTCCTGTCCCCCTTCCCGCCTCCAGTGTGACACCGTAGATAGACTCAAAATGCTGGAGTAACTCAGCAGGACAGGCAGCATCTCTGGAGAGAAGTAATGGGTGATGTTTCGGGTGAAGACCCTTCTTCAGATCGTGTCGCACCTTCTGCCCATTATAGTTTCCTTGTCTTTTCCCACCTATCAACAGAAATCAAACTCAATGCTAGCATTTATTTCAAGAGGGCTTGCATACAAAAACAGGGATGTAATGCTGAGGCTCTATAAAGAGCTGGTAAGGTCGCATTTAAAATATAGTGAGCAATTTTGGGCACCATATCTGAGGAAGGATGTGCTGACTCTGGAGAGGGTCCAGAGGAGGTTTACAAGAATGATCCCAGCGGGCACGGAAATCACTATCAAAACATGCGGGGGACACAATTTCTTGGCGGCCGCGCGTGCGCATGCGCACACATGCGAGGCTTCGGCAGTGGGCTCTGTGGCCGGTAACATCGGGAGCTGACCTGGTTGGTGACTGACTCCGAACTCCAGCAACAGCAGCTTCATCCGCCCCGCATCGTGGGGCTTGAATCGGCCCCTTTACGGGGTCTTTCATCGGCCGGCGGGGGCTTCAACATCGGGAGCCTCGATCATCTCAATGCAGCAGTTGAATTTTAACCGCACCAGGCACTGAAAGGCCGCGCGAACGGGCCGATTCAGCCCTTAGAAAGCGTCTGATAAAGTCTGGATTACAAAACATGGGGGGGGGGGGATTGTCCCCCGCCTCTCAAAGCAGGGAGAAGGGGGGGGCGTGTTCCCCTCTCCCCCCCAGGATTTCCGCCCATGGATCCCAGGAATGAGTAGGTTAACCTATGATGAGCGTGTGGCAGCACTGGGCCTGTACTCACTGGAGTTTAGAAGAATGAGGGGGGACCCCATTGAAACAGACAGAACAGTGAAAGGCTTGGATAGAGTGGATGTGGAGAGTCTAGGACTAGTCATTGCCTCAGAATTAAAGGACATTATTTTAGGAAGGAGATGAGGAGAAATGTATTTAGTTAGAGGGTGATGAATCGGGGAATTCTTTGCCACAGAAGGCTGTAGAGGCTAAGCCAGTGGCTATTTTTAAGCCAGAAATAGAAAGATTTTTGATTAGTACAGATGTCAGAGGTTTTGGGGAGAAGGCAGGAGAATGGGGTTCGGAGGAAGAGAAAGATCAGCCATGTTTGAATGGCGGAATAGACTTGATGGGCCGAATGGCCTAATTCTACTCCTATCACATGACCTTATGACCTTCTGTCTCAAATCTCTCCTCTCCTCCTCCCCATCTGGGTCATCATCCCCCATCTCACCTGGTTCTACCTACACCTACTTGACCCTGCATCACTGAATGGAGGGATATTGATTATGCGCAGGTAGATAAGAGATGGTCCTGGCATCATGTTCAGCACAGGCATTGTGGGTCGAAGGGCCTATTCTCATGCTGTACAGTACAGTTCTATGTTCTCAGTTCTATGATGTGTTCTTGTGGATGTAGAAGGAAAATCCTCTGAGCTGCATCACTGCCATGTTGTCAGATGTTAATCACTTACAGGAGGTTGGATGTTTAAGGCTGGTATCGTGAGAACAAAGGATTTGAATATGGAGGAGGCTGGTTGTTTGCGACTTCAGTTATTTTGAACATTAGTACACAAGATATGAAGTATTTAAGGTAATTTACCACATTCACCTACGAGAACTTGGCATTTGCAAAAGGATTCTCAATTAAATTGCAAGAATTTCAGTCTATATCGCTTAATTATGTTTTTAGGGGTAGAATTATTATTTATGTTTTTCTTTGAGAATACTGTTTTAATGTTCTGGTAATAGTTAATAATAAATATTAAAGATAGTGAAAGGTGAAATCCAAGAGTCATGCATTAGCAGACATGGCATTTTGTAAAACCCATTTTAGAAGGCTGCCATTTCATATTTTACACATAAGGACACAGAAGGAAGCCACTTGGTCCATCGTGACCATGTTGGCTCACAGGGAATAGTCCCATTAGTTTCATGCTTCCCCACCTTATTTCCCTGACCCCCTGCAATGTATTCTCTCTCACACATGCCCCTCATCTCCCCTTTTACTCTTTTATAATCTCAGTCCTTTTGCAGGGTCATGACCTGACACATCCATCAACCTTTTGCCTCCACACATGCTGCCTGACCCACTGAGTTCTTTCAGCAGTTTGTGTTTTGCTCCAAATTCCAGCATCTGTACTCTCTTGTGTCTTCTGAGTATGAAACAGGATCATCGGTAAAGAATTTTCACCAACTAGTGCACTGAGTTGAAAATGGCGCAGCCATTGTGACCCAAAAGGACTGTTCCTGTGTGGACTGTTCTAGGTCCTGCACACACTAACTACAAATCTAGCAGACGTATTGTACCTTCTTCTGCTGTTTTTTTCCATGAGGTCTCTCTCTCTTTCTCTCTCCAATTCATTTGTCAGTTATTCTGCTGTTTTCTGCAATAGATTTTTTAAAATTCATTTTGTTCTCTGTTTGAAACAGCTGAGTCTTTAGGATTGTCATCACTTGGCAGTTTTTGCCTCTTAACAGGTGAGGGACCAGCATTCTGGCCGGCAGGATTTGCCACTGCTACACGGATGGTTTTAAACTGAATAAGGGGGGTGGGTGTCAAATGGGATAGTCGATGACGGAGTTAAAGGGAAAGAGAGTAAAGGGATGGTTAATGACCCCAGAATTAACGGGAAAGAAAGCTCACAAAGGGATAGGAGAGTATGGCCAAGTGTAATAGGGATCGATGTGAAAGGGGCCACTTGTCAACATAATTGTATAAGGAGTAAGAGTGTTGTAAAAACAAGCCTGAAGGCTTTGTGTCTCAATGCGAGGAGCATTCGTAATAAGGTGGATGAGTTGAAGGTGCAGATAGCGATTAATGACTATGCTATAGTTGGGATCACGGAGACATGGCTCCAGGGTGACCAAGGCTGGGAGCTGAACATCCAGGGATATTCAATATTCAGGAGGGATAGACGAAAAGGAAAAGGAGGTGGGGTAGCGTTGCTGGTGAGAGAGGAGATTAATGCAATAGAAAGGAAGGACATCAGCGTGGAGGATGTGGGATCGATATGGGTAGAGCTGCGAAACTCTAAGGGGCAGAAAACGCTAGTGGGAGCTGTGTACAGGCCACCTAACAGTAGTATTGGAGTTGGGGATGGCATCAAACAGGAAATTAGAAATGCATGCAACAAGGGTAACACGGTTATAATGGGTGACTTCAATCTGCATGTAGATTGGGTGAATCAAATTGGCAGGGGTGCTGAGGAAGAGGATTTCTTGGAATGTATGCGGGATAGTTTTCTCAACCAACATGTGGAGGAACCAACGAGAGAGCAGGCTATTCTAGACTGGGTATTGAGTAATGAGGAAGGGTTAGTTAGCAGTCTTGTTGTGCGTGGCCCCTTGGGCAAGAGTGACCATAATATGGTTGAGTTCTTCATTAGGATGGAGAGTGACAAAATTAAGTCAGAAACAAGGGTTCTGAACTTGAACAAAGGTGACTTTGAAGGTATGAGATGTGAATTGGCCAAGATAGACTGGCAGGTGATTATTAAAGGGTTGACAGTGGATGTGCAATGGAAGGTATTTAAAGACTGCATGGATGAAGTACAAAAATTGTTCATACCAGTTTGGCAAAAGAATAAATCGGGGAAGGTGGTGCATCCATGGATAACAAGGGAAATCAGGGATAGTATAAAAACAAAAGATGAGGCATACAAATTTGCCAGAAAACGCAGCCTACCGGAGGACTGGGAGAAATTCAGAATCCAGCAGAGGAGGACAAAGGGCTTAATTAGGAAAGGGAAAATAGATTATGAAAGGAAACTGGCAGGGAACATAAAAACTGACTGCAAAAGTTTTTATAGATATGTGAAGAGAAAGAGACTAGTTAAAACAAATGTTGGTCCCTTGCAGTCAGAAACAGGTGAATTGATCATGGGGAACAAGGACATGGCAGACCAATTGAATAACTACTTTGGTTCTGTCTTCACTAAGGAAGACATAAATAATCTGCCGGAAATAGCAGTGGAAAGGGGGTCAAATAAGATGGAGGAACTGAGTGAAATCCAGGTTAGCCGGGAGGTGGTGTTGGGTAAATTGAACGGATTGAAGGCCGATAAATCCCCAGGGCCAGATAGTCTGCATCCCAGAGTACTCAAGGGGGTAGCCACAGAAATAGTGGATGCATTAGTGATAATTTTTCAAAATTCCTTAGATTCTGGAGTAGTTCCTGAGGATTGGAGGGTAGCTAATATAATCCCACTTTTTAAAAAAGGAGGGAGAGAGAAAGCGGGGAATTACAGACCAGTTAGTCTAACATCGGTAGTGGGGAAACTGCTCGAGTCAGTTATTAAAGATGGGATAGCAGCGCATTTGGAAAGTGGTGAAATCATTGGACAAAGTCAGCATGGATTTACGAAAGGTAAATCATGTCTGGCAGAATTTTTCGAGGATGTAACTAGTAGAGTGGATAAGGGAGAACCAGTGGATGTGTTATATTTAGGCTTTCAGAAGGATTTCGACAAGGTCCCGCATAAGAGATTAGAATACAAACTTAAAGCACACGGTATTGGGGGTTCAGTATTGATGTGGATAGAGAACTGGCTAGCAGACAGGAGGCAAAGGGTAGGAGTAAACGGGTCCTTTTCAGAATGGCAGGCAGTGACTAGTGGGGTACCGCAAGGCTCAGTGCTGGGACCCCAGCTATTTACAATATATATTAATGATTTGGACGAGGGAATTCAATGCAACATCTCCAAATTTGCAAATGTCACCAAGCTGGGGGGTATAGTTAGGTGTGAGGAGGATGCTTGGAGGCTGCAGGGTGATTTGGATAGGCTGAGTGAATGGGCAGATGCATGGCAGATGCAGTATAATGTGGATAAATGTGAGGTTATCCATTTTGGTGGCAAAAACATGAGGGTAGACTATTATCTGAATGGTGGCAGATTAGGAAAGGGGGAGATGCAACGAGACCTGGGTGTCATGGTACACCAGTCATTGAAAGTAGGCATGCAGGTGCAGCAGGCAGTGAAGAAAGCAAATGGTATGTTAGCATGCATAGCGAAAGGATTTGAGTATAGGAGCAGGGAGGTTCTACTGCAGTTGTACAGGGTTTTGGTGAGGCCACACCTGGAGTATTGCGTACAGTTTTGGTCTCCAAATCTGAGGAAAGACATCCTTGCCATAGAGGGGGTACAGAGAAGATTCACCAGACTGATTCCTGTGATGTCAGGACTTTCATATGAGGAAAGATTGGATAGACTCGGCTTGTACTCACTGGAATTTAGGAGATTGAGGGGGGGATCTTATAGAAACTTACAAAATTCTTAAGGGGTTGGACAAGCTAGATGCTGGGAGATTGTTCCCGATGTTGGGGGAGTCCAGAACAAGGGGTCACAATTTAAGGATAAGGGGAAATTCCTTTAGGACCGAGATGAGGAAAACATTCTTTACACAGAGAGTGGTGAGTCTCTGGAATTCTCTGCCACAGAAGGTAGTTGAGTTCATTGGCTATATTTAAGAGGGCGTTAGATGTGGCACTTGTGGCTAAAGGGATCAGGGGGTATGGAGAGAAGGCAGGTACGGGATACTGAGTTGGATGATCAGCCATGATCACATTGAATGGCGGTGCAGGCTCGAAGGGCCGAATGGCCTACTCCTGCACCTATTTTTCTATGTTTCTATGTTTCTAAACTAAACCATGCCATTTCAAGTCTAAACTAACATAAATTTGATTCAATAAACAAAGTGCTGGGGGAACTCAGAAGGTCAGGCAGCATCTGTGGGGGCAAATGGACAGACGATGACTCGGGTTATGACGGTTCTCAGTTCTGTCAAAGGACCTTCAAGCTGAAACATTAGCTCTGTTTCTTTTCCCACAGATCTGACCTGCTGCAATGGGAATATATATATATATATATATATATATATATATATATATATATATATATATATATATATATATATATCTGATTGCTGTTTATTGTATTAAAGAAAGGAAAAAAAGCACACAGATATACTGTACATTCACCACCTGGTTTTAAACAGGAGCTGCTGATTTACACCATTGAAGAACCCTGCAGTTCAGGACAGCATCAATGCTCGAAACGATCATCTAAGCAGATCTATAAATGAGGAATCACTATGAAGAATCAAATAGAAGGTAATGTACTGAACAGTGTATGTGTTGTCTTTTAATATGAAAGGGAAACGCAGGAACCAATAAATTACCAGTAATGACAGTCTGGGAGCCAGGTGGATGTAGAGGTAAAAGGTCATAGAGCTATACAGAACCTTGTCCATGTCTAGACTTTAGAAATACGGTGCGGAAACAAGCCCTTCGGCGCACCGACCAGCCATCACCCTGAACATTATACTACACACTAGAGATAATTTACAGTTTTTATTGCCGAAGCCAATTAACCTACAAACCTGTATGTCCTTGGAGTGTGGGAGGAGACCAGAGCACCCGAAGAAAACCCACATGGTCACAGGGAGAGCATATAAACTCTGTACAGACAGCACCTGTAGTTGGGATTGATCCCATGTCTCTGGCACTGTAAGGCAACAACTCTACAACTGTGCCAAATGCCTGCATTCGGTCCTTAGCCCTCTATAATCTTACTATTCATATATCTGACCAAATGTCGGTTAAAAGTCATAATTGTATTTGCTTCTGCAGCTTCCCCTGGCAGCTTGTTGCAGAAATGGACTACCCACTAAATTAAAAAAAATTACACCTGATATATGCCTCTTGAAATATCTCCCTTCACGACTTAAGCTTATGCCCTCGCGCTCTAGGATCTCTGCGAAAAAGATTGTGAGTATTCACTTTATCCATGCCCCTCATGATCTTGTTCACCTTAACAGAGTTTGAAACACTGCCTCTACCATATAACAAATTTAGCACTGCAAAACAAGGATGGATTTCTAGGTAAAAATATTCATTTTCTTTACCAGATCACAGACTCTCTTACGAATATGAGGCTGGAAATCACTGCAGACAGTATTAACTGCATTAAATTTAACTTCCTCTTGTTTAATATTGCAAAGGGGATCAATTAAAATGCATACATTTGCATAGTGCGTTTTGCAGTGTAGGACATGCAGCAGCTACTTTGTGAAGAGCAAGCTTCCACAAAGAGTCTTGCAATAATTACCAGCTGATCTGTTGATTCCTGGCACGAGTGAGTGCCTTGCAAGTTATGATATCCATTTAAGAGGGAACCTCCATGAATAAATTTAACACGAGTACATTAAATGCTGCCACAAATAGAGTTCGGGGAACAACAGTTATTGCCTCCATTTTACTTATCGTTAATAAGATTCCATCTGTGTCAGGCAGCAATCGTAATTTAGTGATCCGCAAGGAGAAAAGGACGAAAGAACCAAGAACAAACCTCCAAGCAGACAGCAGCAGATTGTTGAACAGACCACTGAGCGATTAAGGACAGATGTTGTGAGACTGGGGATTGCATAGTGAGAAAATATGATGCATCTGAAGATCAGAGACGGAGACCAAAAGTGACAAGCCTGTGATGCTGACAATCGCATTCTGTGAAATGAAAATACATAGCGAGGAAATGCATGCAATATTGTCGGCACTACTAGACAAAAGGCTAAAAGCCACAGCTATGGCATAATGTAACCAAGGAGTGGCTTACTGAAGTAGAGATTAGCGAAGGGAATCACACCTTGCAGACACAATGTACAACTCTTTTATTGTATTTGCTAAAATTAATCATTTCCTCTATTTGATCCTGTTGGTAGGGCAGTGATACATGGATCAATTATGCAATGACGACAATCCGTCCTGTCTTTTATACACATAAAGTTAGTGTCTGCTGCTCCTGTGTCCCATTTGTCATTAAAATATAAGAATTTAAAAAAAACTGGTGATGCTTGTTCTTTATTGCATGCAAACTCGCAAGTTCAGAAAAAATATGGGGAGGGAAAATATGAATAAAAGGAGGGATAGATAAAGATTTTATTAATAAAAGGGCTTATCATTCTCAAGTAATAAACATAATTAAAATAAAAACAATCGAGCATCTACTTATTGGGCCATAACTAATATAAATTCAACAATTCTGATACTGATGACAGGTCTGAAAGATAATACTTCTGAATGTTTTTATAAATCCACAATAAATCAGACGTGAAATTATTCAAAACACAGGCCATGAGATAGATGTGCAGGGCAACCTTTTTCACAGAGGATGGCGAGTGCCTGGAACACACTGCTAGGGTCGGTGGTGGAGGCAGATACAATAGTGGCATTTTAGAGGCTTTTGGTTAGGCATATGGATATGCAGGGAATGGAGGGTATTGATTATGCACAGGTAGATGAGAGATTATCCTGGCATCATATTTAGCACAGACATTGTGGGCCGAAGGGCCTATTCTCGTGCAGTACAGTTCTATGTTCTAAGTTCCATGATGTGTTCTTGTGGATGTGGAAGGAAAATCCTCTGAGCTGCATCACTGCCATGTTGTCAGATGTCCATCACTAACAGGAGGTTGGATGTTCAAGTCAGGTATTGTGAGAGCAAAGGATTTTGAATATGGAGGAGGCTGGTTGTTTGCGACTTCAGTTATTATGAACTTTAGTACACAAAATATGAAGTATTTAATGTAATTTAACCACATTCACCCTACGACAACTTGGCATTTGCAAAAAGATTCCCAATTAAATTGCAAGAATTTCAGTCTATATCGCTTAATTATCTTTTTAGGAGTAGAATTGTTATTTATGTTTTTCTTTGAGAATGTTGTTATAATGTTCTGGTCATAGTTAATAATAAATATTAAAGATAGTGATAGGTGATATCCTAGAGTCAGCATTAGCAGACATGGCATTTTGTAAAACCCATTTTAGAAGGCTGCCATTTCATATTATGCACATAAGGGCACAGAAGGAAGCCACTTGGTCCATCGTGTCCATGTTGGCTCACAGGGAATAGTCCCATTAGTTTCATCCCCCCCCCCACCTTATTTCTCTGACCCCCTGCGATGTATTCTCTCTCACACATGCCCCTCATCTCCCCTTTTGATTCTGTTTACCATAAATCTATACTAGGAGTAAGCGCAAGGCGCAATTAATCCGTTAGTTCATATTTGGGATATGGGTGGAAACTAGAAGAAAACTATAAGGTCATGGGGAGAACAATGCTAATTGTGTATTGACAGCACCTGAGGTCAGGAGCATGCCTTGTGTACCTAGAACTATGGGCATCAGGCGTCATGGATCTGTCTCTGTGGCATCTTAATATCAGTTTCTTACTGACCATTTACGCTAATGTGAAGTGCCCTGGATTGCTTATTGCATGAATGAGTAACTGGCTGCTGTGATTCAGCCTGATGATTGGAGCTCCACTACACTTTCACCCCACAATAAAAATAAAATATTAACGCAGCTCCTTACTTGCTGAAAAGCTTGAGGAACAGCGCCTCATATCCTGCCTGGACATGTTGCGGCATTTTGGACTTGATACTGAGTTCGTTTCAGTCTGGCTCCGTTGTCCATCCATGATATTACCACAGCCTGTATGTTGTATTTTTTCACGACCCCCTCCTCTCTCCCTTCATTCATGGACCAATTTAATTTACAACTTATCTCCATAGTCATGACGTTTCAATCCCATTGTAGGCATCCACCTCCCCCATCCACCCTGCAGTTTAACAAATGTATTTTGTCTATTCCCATTTCTGATGAAGGGTCTTCGTCCAGAAACGTTGTTTCTATTCCCATAGCTGCCTAACCTCCTGGGAATTTCCAGCATTTTCTGTTTCTATCCATATCCATACCTCTGTCCAAATGTCTTTTAAAAGTTGTAGTTATAGCTTCATCTGGCAGCTCATTCTAGATTTGAACTACCCTCTGAGAGAAAAAGGTGCCCCAAGGTCCCTCTTAAATATATACCCTCTTATCTTAAACGCATGTCCTCTAGTTTTAGAATCCACTACTCTGGGAACACAACTGTGAACGTTTACTTTATCCATGGCCCTCAAAATTTGTACACATCAATAAAGTCACCAGTCAGCCTCCTACACTGCAAAGAAAAAAGTCCCTGCCTATCCAACCTCTCCCTATATCAAGCCTGCAAGCCTGATTACATCCTGGTGGGTTTCTGCTGCACCCTTAATGACATCCTTCCTATTGTTGCGCGACCGTAACTGCATAAGGTACTGCAAGTGCGGTAATGACGTACAGTTACTGTGGAAGGGAGGGAAGGGAGGCTTGGTTCCGACCTTGACCCATATCTGCGCACTCACAGCAGGACTCAGTGATTTTTCTTCCACATAAAAAAGATGTACTATGTCCATTGTTGCAGCTCCCCACCTGGCATTCCTGCTAACATCTTTCCACTCTGCTGAGACTAGTTGAGTGTACATTCACTGTGCTATTGGGAAGCAGAACAATAAATTTTCTTCCTGTCTATGGGCACTCACACAAAAATGCACCTCTTTTGGTAATCATTCTTCCCTCATCCCACAGGAATAGCCAGTATTAATAATATTTACTGACCAGGAATAGCCAGTATTAATAATATTAATAGCTTGGTTACTGTTTTATGTGATGTTACCTTAATGTAATAGCTAAAAACCATTTGAATACAGGGTGGGCGTTAACATTCCGTGCATGTACAGGTACAAATATACAAACTGTTAGCTTTCATTTCTGTTCTCATTGTGTAATTATTTTTCTTTTGAACGTGTTACTCAATTGTAATAAAATCTTAGTTCCATTTGATGTGGTGTTATCCTGGCTGGAATTCTACATATTTAAAATACCGGTGAGGAGTATCATTATGCCATGAAACCTATTTGCAAAGAATCGTGAAATAAATACAGACATGCTACCAAATATGGGACTTAGACAATGATTCAAGATAACTGTCTTTTCGATGTAATGCCTTTGTACACCTTGCCATATTAAAATCCATATAATTACTACTGTCACGCACAGATGCCAGATAATAAAACAAGCCCATTCATGTGGTAAGCGTAATTATTAGAAAAATGTTTGAAGTGCTATCCATTTACTTTCCAATAGTTTGAACATGCTTCCGACATTCCATTGAACAAAGAAATGGAAATACCAAAATTTGTGGTTACCGTGATACTCTGGTGTTTTCAATCCATTACTGCCATAGCAGTCAAACAGTTTGTGACAACTCTGGTTGGATTTACTCCAGGAAGTTTCATCACATGATGAAACCGTTTTAGGGCATTTTCTTTTTAATGCAGGTCTAGTGTATGCAGACGAGCGAGCTGTCATGTGGTTTTGGTTTAAATGCTCTGATGTTGTGCAGTCTCATGATGTTTTATGATGCTGGTGAGATGCAGACTTGCTTTGCCTGGTGTGAGTTTGGACTAGACATGACAGTGCATGGTTGATCCATTTTGATGGTGCTGGTATGTTGTAGTGGAGTTGCATGGTGCAGTTTGAAGGAGGTCCAGATTGAGATCCACTGAGGGGAAAGCTCCCGGGAAACTTGGAGATATGACTCACCATAGCATGCCAGCCTTACTCGATTTCCAAAATGCTGGAATGTTCAATGTTCCTTTCTCACATATAAATTGAGGTCTTATGACATGAACACGACTAAGATTTCTATTTGGAGGTCAATTTGATAAAGCACATGGTGTGCAGGCGTGAAGATAGACACAAAATGCTGGACTATCTCAATGGGTCGGGCATGTTGTGCCTATCTTCAATGTAAACCAGCATCTGCAGTTCCTTCCTACATGTTTTGTGTGCAGAAGTGATCTCCACCAATGCAGCCATAGCTGCTGCTGCTGCTCCTGCATCAGGCTTCCTTGCCAGGCTCAGGACATCACCTATTTTCCACGCTGATGGATTTTGGCCAGAAGGCTGCCTAATGTTTCAGATTTTATGCTGGATTGGAGCTGACAAGGTGACCCAGGTCAGTTTTTCCACCACACACGTGTGAGTTGGTGTGTATGCATGGCCATGTGTGCGGGGAACCATGTGACTACTGTAATCTAATACCAATAGGTTCAACCATCAAGTGCAGTTAAGATTGGACCCATAAATAAACTTGTTTTAAGTACCATAGCAACCTTTTCCTAAAAGATGCAATGAGTTTGTCAAGATTTAATAATATCCTGGAGTCATAAAGTTATACAGCACAGGAACAGTTCCTTTGGCACGACCTGCCCATGCCAACCAAGATGCCCCATCTACACTAGTCCCACCTGCCTGCCTTCGGCCCATATCCCTCTAAAACTTTCCTTTGCATGCACCTGTCAAAATGTATTTTAAATGTTGTTATAATAGTTGCCTCAACTACCTCCTCTGGCAGTTCGTTCCATATACCCATCACACTCTGCTTAATGGAAGTATGTGGATTGAATGTAAAGGAGAAGTAGTGCGCTACAATTTTATCCATCAATAAAATATAAAAACATCATTATTTGTTTTTTGTTGTTTAATAAATTGACGTGCAACAGCTATCTGTTGTTCAGGAAGATTATGATTGCTTTAGAGATGAGAATATAGAAAAGCACGGGTGGGTTTCAATATGTCAATGTAATAATGTTGCTTTTCAACAGAACGGCAATTGCATCTGGAATCAGATTTCAGAAAGAAATGACAAATTGAGGCAAATGGAAAAACTGATCATAGAAAAGCTCTGTAGTTTCTGGAAAGTAACTCAAATGTCACTGTACCTCAATTGGTTAAGTGACACTAAACACGGATTTCAACTTGAACTTGAACTTGAGCTTGGACTTGAAAGTACGTATCTTCAGTGTTCAAGATTAAATCAAGAATTTATGACACTAAAAGGCAGAAATTTCAATCAGCTGCTGACCAACTCAGAGCTCTTGATCGCTCATTTTATTGCAGACTCTTCTGTAAATAAGATTGCAGTAGACAACTACAATGTTGGAATTTTTTTAATTGGACCTGTGCGTAGTCTACACTTCAAGCTACTTAATTAGAATTATCCATTCATTCATTTATTTTAAAGCACAAAAGATTTTTTTTATTATGTTGATTGCGTGCTGCATGGCAACATAATGGTTCTCAAGAACACAGCAGGATAATTACCAAAGCTTCCAGCAAATTGAATTTCTTTGCCCACACTGAGGTTCTCAATAGAGTGTTGGCTGAAGATAAGCAAAGGGCAGGAATGACACGAGAGTGCATGAAACGATAAAAATAACCTGCAAGTCAGTCAAGAATTCTTCAGCAAATGACCATGCCTCCTCTTTCCTATCATGGGCCAATTTCAGATAGGGTTCCTCCAGAGGTCCTAAAGTACATGCCCCTCCTGCTTGAATGTCAAATAAAATCCTAATTCTTATTTTACCTCAGTTTTGCTTTCTGACACCAGCACCATATCCCTTGATCCCTGTAATACCCAAAGATCCATACATAGACATATTCTCTGGATAGAAGGAATGGGTGATGTTTCAGATTGAGAGTCTTCTTCATTCAGAAGATGGGTCTCGACCTGAAACATTACTATACTGCTATATTTAAGAGGGAGTTAGATGTGGCCCTTGTGGCTAAGGGAATCAGAGGGTATGGAGAGAAGGCAGGTACGGGATACTGAGTTGGATGATCAGCCATGATCATATTGAATGGCGGTGCAGGCTCGAAGGGCCGAATGGCCTACTCCTGCACCTAATTTCTATGTTTCTATGTTTCTATTACCCATTCGGTTATCCTTGCTCTTGCCCCACCCCTTCCCCTCATCTCTTTCTACCAACTACTCCAACATGTCTGAATATGGACCATGACCCGAAACATTATCTATCCATTTTCATCCACGGGTGCCATATATAAATGTCTACTACTCTTAAAGCTAACGCACCAAAAGTCAGCTTGTAACCGTTAAAACGTTAGTGCACTCTGGCTGCAGTAAACATAGAAACATAGAAAAATAGGGGCAGGAGTAAGCCATTCGGACCTTCAAGCCAGCACCGCCATTCATTATGATCATGGCTGATCATTTAAAATCAGTACCCTGTTCCTGCTTTTTCCCCATATCCTTTGATTCCTTTAGTCCTACTACTCTCTCTTGAAAACATCCAGTGAATTGGCCTCCACTGCCTTCTGTGGCAGAGAATTCCACAGATTCACAATTTTCTGGGTGAAGAAAGTTTGTCCTCATCTCAGTCCTAAATCGCCTACCCCTTACTCATAAAATGTGACTCCTGGTTCTGGATCCACCAATATCGGGAACATTTTTCCTGCATCTAGCTTGTCCAATCCTTTAAGAATGTTATATATTTCTATAAGATCACTTCTAAATTCCAGTGAATACAAGCCCAGTTGACCCATTCTTTCATCATATGTCAGTCCAACCATCCTGGGAATTAACCTGGTGAACCTACGCTGCACTGCCTCAATACCAATAATGTCCTTCCTCAAAATTGCTCACAATACTCCAGGTGCGGTCTCGCCAGGGCCTTGTACAACTGCAGTAGGACCTCCTTGCTCCTAAACTCAAATCCTCTCTCAATGAAGGCCAACATGCCATTAGCTTTCTTCATTGCCTGCTGTACCTGCATGCTCACTTTCCGTGACTGATGTACAAGCATGCCCAGGTTTTGTTGCACCTCTCCTTTTTCTAATCTGACACAATTCAGATAATAATCTGCCTTCCTGTTCTTGCCACAAAAGTGGATAACCTCACATTTATCCACATTATACTGCATCTGCCATGCATCTGCCCATTCACCCAACGTATCCAATTCACCCTGCAGCCTCATAGCATCCTCATCGCAGCTCACACTGCCACCCAGCTTTGTGTCATCCACAAACTTGGAGATGTCACATTTAATTCCCACGTCTAAATCGTTAATATATATTGTAAATAACTGTGGTCCCGGCGCCGAGCCCTACGGAACCCCACTAGTCACTGCCTGCCATTCTGAAAAGAACCCGTTAATTTCTACTCTTTGCTTCCTGTCTGCCAACAAGTTCTCTATCCATGTCAATACCCTACCCCCAATACCATGTGCTCTAATTTTGCACACTAATCTGTTGTGTGGGATCTTGTCAAAGACTTTTTGAAAGTCCAGATACACCACATCAACTGGCTCTCCCTTATCCATCCTCAAATAATTCCAGAAGATTAGTCAAGCAGTTATTGCTATCCTTTGACCATGTACAGCAAGAACCTTACCCTCACTAACTAGATGCTAATAGAGTCTTCCCTACAACCACAAACTTGGAAACTGAAATTAATGGCACTAGAACAGAGAGAATGTCCTTCTGGTTTTCAGACCTGATAGAAAGTGGGAGAAAAGTCTTGTACATGTGGGAGGCGGGAATCCCTCTAATCAAACATTGTGAAGCTCGTGGGAAGATAAAGTGATGACAAGTCATTACCAGGATTACGATGCAGGACTAGAACTTCACTTTACACAACCACAACATACTCTACAAGGCACCTGATCTTGTAAAATCATGGAAGCTGTCAAATGGAAATCGGACAACAACTATCTTTTAGATTGTTGATAATGTTTTTTAACAGTGAAACGATAGCAATAACTGGAGACCAGAGCTTTAATAGAAACAAGCAGATGCTGGTTTATAATAAAGGACACAAAGTCCTGGCATAAAAGTCACGTCAAAGTGACCGATAGTAGGTGAACACAGGAGGAAGGTGGTTGCTAGGTAGATGGTTGAAACAAAGGCCAGAGATTAAAACGGATGTGAGACAAAAGGATTGAAGAGGCTGTGCTGATGATAAAACAACATCTCACATTACCATCTGCCAACTGGTGCACTACTGGTGAGCAAGAATGTATATGTGAAATGGTCACCAAAGTGGATCTGATTCAGCATCCAAGCGCATAAAAATCACAGGTTATGGAGTCAGATTTTGTAGGCAGGCTCTTTCATCACTAGCTTAAATTAATTAATCCACAGTTGCCTTTGGGATACACAGATTTGTGTGCTACAATTTTTCACGAAAACTGCTTTTTCCCTTCATAGCCCAGAGACCTGCATCCCATTGGCGATGTCAAAAGTTATTAAATTGTACAAGTAGTGTTCTTGTTGTCTTCAATAGAATACGTAAAAATGTTTGCCAGCAGCAAAATATTTAGATGGTTTTGTAATTAAGAAATAAATGATTTGAAATCCATTGCTCTGGACATTGTGGAATAGGCCCCATCACATCCTAAAACACTCACAATAAATCTGACAGCTGTACAGTTAGAATATGTAGAATCTGCAATCTTCCGATACTTACAGTGGACATTTTCATATACAACTGTAGATCCAGCCTGACAAGGAAACACCTAGTGTACATTGAAATATGTTAATAACTCCCATTTATTTGTAACCTTTAAATTAGGAAGTATTAGGAAGTGTTTTCAAGAGAGAGTTAGAATTAGCTCTTAGGTCTAACAGAATCAAGGGAGATGGGGAAAAAAGCAGGAACGGGGAACTGATTTTGGTTGATCAGCTCTGATCACATTGACTGGCGGTGCTGGCTAGAAGGGCCGAATGGCCTACTCCTGCACTTATTGTCTATGCTTGCAAATTTAGCTTTACTACTAAGTGTTTTCCATTTGGCAGTTTAAAGTTAGCTGAACTGAGTTCAGCTTAACATTTTTGTTTTGGCTTGTGACCAATTTTAGTAAACTGCAAGAAACATTTCCTTTAATGTACTGCTATTGAGCATAGTGAAAAATCTGCTCCTTTAGTTTAAAATAACTTAAGTAAGCCACTGGATTTTAAGGCTTCTGCAGTTCATTACAAATAATTATTTAGTAATAGATTCTGGGTTAAGAACTGTTAAATATGTGACCTCATGGAATTAATAAACAGGATTCCTATTAAATGGAGTAAAACCATCCGCTAATATAGGAAGAATGTTAAAATTAG
This sequence comes from Raja brachyura, assembly GCA_963514005.1. The sequence goes on along the minus strand of OY740781.1, from coordinate 64,805,841 downwards.
AAGAGTACAGTGAAAGTGTCATAGAATGATACTAGGATTTTTGCAGTTGTGGCAGTAACATTAAGGTGTCCCTCGGACTTTCCTTGAACTTTATTCCCTTATCGTATATCTATACACTGTAAATGGATCGATTGTAATCATGTATTGTCTTTCTGCTGACTGGTTAATATGCAACAGAAGCTTTTCACTGTACACGTGACAATAAACTAATGTAAACTAAACAAATATTGTTGCGCAGAAACATGATAAGGGTTGTCATAGAGGTTTGAGGAAATATTTGGAGGACTATATCGCCAAACTAAACTAAGACTGAACAAAAACTGTCACTGGTACCATTGGTTGGGCAATGGGAAGCGGCTACGCTAAAGTGTGGAGCCAGAGGCACAGAGTATGAGGACACAAACAACATATATTACTGAGGTGGGAAAAAAAAGCATAATTGAAACATTGTGCCTAGAAATTAAATCAGCTAGTGCTGTTGCATCAGCATTTTGTGATCCAATTTTGATTTTATCTGAAGTAGATTGTGCTAACGAGCATTTCGGAGAAAAAACCTTGCTAATTGCAACATTGTTTTCGGCACGTCCAGCGTGATCGTGATCTTTGTCTGCTGTCAGACTACTGATGTCACAATTTGTGCAATGCCTGCTCTCACCCATATCGACCAAAGTCGCAACCTCAAACCTCCAAATGTGGAACCGTCTTATTCAGATTAGGAACTTGCACTTGTTTGTGGCTTTTCATGGCTATTTGGAGAGACGCTGTACTGCCATTGGGAAATCCGACTGTGAGGCTTTGGAATAAACTGTAGATTGCTCAATCACTTTTCATAGTCCGCAAAATGTGCCGAGATTGATGGGGAACACCTTATTTAGAGCAGGGATACGCAGGCAAGGAATACACCCGACTGGCGGTGTTGTTTTCTGCATGCTTTACACAAAGGGATCCAACCACTCCTTTATAACACAAACCGTCCAGTCCTGCTAACAAGGGTGCAAAAAACTTAAATCTTTTTGCACCCTTTCTAATTTAATGACATCCTTTCGGGAGAATGGGGTTAGGTGGGAGAGATAGATCAGTCTACCTTTAGAAAGGATGTACCTTTAGGAAGGAGATGAGGAATTGTTTTAGTCATGGAACAGAACATAGAAAATAGGTGTAGGAGTTGACCATTTGGGCCTTCGAGCCAGCACCGAGGTGTGTGTCTGTTTCACCTTGGCTTTGCACTGTGTGAATTTTTTAGACAGCGCTTGCCCTGTCCCCCACCTGCATAACGGGCTGGTGAAAGAAGCGATGTGTTTGTGTGCGTGTTCCACTCTGACAGTCGCCGTTCCAGTTGCCGGTTTTCCAGATGCCGGTTTATCCGCTGAAAAATCACCTGTGGGGTGGGCCCATCAGTAGCCATTGACATAAGATCTGCGGGCACTCAGTCTGTAGCCCCAGAGCTGAGCCCTCTGATAGGCCTTTGCTTGCTGGTCCCAGAGGGCGATATGCTATCAACCAATACAATCACCCTACTCTTTTAATTCCCTTTTCCTTCTGTAAATCTAGCATTATGTCTAGAACTATAGCCTGCACTATATCTTTCCCTTTGTTCTACCTATTGAACCAGTTTGACTGTGAAGATAGACACAAAAAGCTGGGGTAACTCAGTGGGCCAGGCAGAATTCTCTGGAGAAAAGGAATAGGTGGCGTTTGGGTCGAGAGTAGTTTGACGTTATGGTATTAATGTGTGGCCTTATCTGATCTATTTGGATAGGTGCAAGACAAAGGTTTTCACTGTGCCTTGGTACATGGGTCAATAATAAACCTAAACCTCAGCCTCAACCTGAATCACGGGGGTCCGATACCTGGTTTCTCCGCTCTTTGCTGCAGAGTGAGCAGTCCTTGAGTTTACTGCGAGACCACAGAAGGACCCTGCAATCGATGAAGGGATGTGTGAAGTGATGCATGATCCTGCCTGCCAATTCTGCTCTCGAGTTGTTGATCAATCTGACAACACGCGGCGTCTCTCTGTTCATTCAGGAGAGCAACCTGCTGACATGCTGCATCTCTCATTTTGTGAAGAACAGTGTCAGCCTCTCTTTCCCCCCTCCCCCCGGAGAACTGCGTGCATCCCCATGCCCACGGAGAGCTACATCCTGCTGATGAATGCCATCTTGTTGCTCCATGAGAACAGGGTGACAAACTGCTGCTCCCTCAGAGACTCAAGCAGCTCCTGTGAGCCAGAGACTAGTCGCCACGGGGGTGAAGGAGAAGTCATGGGGTGTCGATGGAGTACCAATATTTGCAAGACTCACAGTTCGTCTATTTAAGTATAAGTTTATTGATGTTAGAGAACAGTGTTTTCAGTGGTGTGCAGCAGCTTGTGATGTATCTATTTTTCACATTACTCCATTGAACAGGAATTCACACTCCTGAAGGAGACAACTTTAGACAAGCTTTTCAAATGGTGCCTGTGATGAGTTTCCTGCCCCATCCTGATCCACAGGACTCCTCTATGACCATCAATCTCATGAATGAGTACTTATATTTCCCTCTCTGGGAGCTAGCTCCTTCCTCCTGTCGGCCTTCTCTCCCCTGTGGCAGCCTTGTGTACAAAGATCATAGAGTATCTTTGCTTGTGTGTGCCTTTGCTGTCTGAGTGCTGTGAGATGTGTGACTTTAAGGCCCATCACCCATCTGTGATTGCTGCGAAGAAAAATAAAGGCAGCTGGGTTGGATCATGAGAGGTTCTGCAGGGAACTTGCTAGTCCTTTTTAACACTTCTTTCTGGCTCACAAGTGCGGCTTGGTGTGAAATGGAATAGGATTAAATAAAGTGATAAATAATATGGCAGTCTTTTTAGTTTAGTTTAGAGATATAGCGCAGAAACAGGCCCTTCAGCCCACCGAGTCCGTGCCGACCAGCGATCCCTGTACACCATCACTATCCTGCACACCCTAGGGACAATTTTTCAATTTTACCAAGCCAGTTAACCGACAAATCCGCATGTCTTTGGAGTGTGGGAGTAAACTGGAGCATCCAGAGAAAACCCACGTAGGTACCAGGAGAATGTACAAACTCCATGCAGACAGCACCCATAATGAGCATCGTACCTGGGTCTCTAGCTGTAAGGCAACGACACTACCGCTGCGCCACTATACTTGAGAAACTGACCCTTCGGCCCAGCTTGTCCATTCTGACCAAGATGTCAGCCTGAGCTGGAACAACCAAGTCAGGGGATGCTGAAGCTACATGCAGATGAGTACAGAGTCAGATAGACTGACGCAAGTGCTGATGCACACGATATTTTGAAAGGGGTTTGTTGATAGGATTAAAAATCAGCTCAGGTCAAACCCTATTTTCATGCTTCGATTTAGCCTGAATCAATTAGAGAGTGAGATGATGTTTCTGATGAAGTTAAAGAATTTGTTCCAAGATGTAAGTTTAGTTTTGGAGAAACAGCGTGGAAACAGGCCCTTCAGCCCATCAAGTCTGTGTAGATCACCTGTACACTAGTTCTATCCTACACATTAGGGATAATTTTACAGAAGCCAATTAACTGACAAACTGCATATTTTTTGAATGTGAGAAGAAACCGGAGCACTTGGGGAAAACCCACGCAGCCACAGAAAGAACGTAAAAACTCCATACAGACAGCACCCATAGTCAGATTCAAACCTAGGTTTCTGGCGCTGTTAGGCAGCAACTCTCCTTCTGTGGCACTGTGCTGCCCCTAGGGTTATGTTCTAATTTCTCTTACATTCCACATAATGGGAGGCAGTGACAGTTCATCTGGCCCTTGATGCCAGAGAGATAAATAGCAACATAAGGTGAAGGGTCAAGGGAGGTGGTGAAGAGATAGGGTTGGGTATTTTTGATCCACATGAATGCTAGTGATATGGCTTTGAATTCACGCCCCATCAAACTCCTCCTCCTCTTTCCTTTCTTCCCCCCACCTCCCCCCACCCCCCATCAGTCCGAAGAAGGGTTTTGGCCCAAAACGTTGCCTATCTCCTTCGCTCCATAGATGCTGCTGCACCCGCTGAGTTTCTCCAGCATTTTGTGTACCCTGGCTTTGAATTATGTTGTCGAAAAGGTGTAGGGGACTAAGGATTGCTCCTAAAGTCTTAAAGATTCTTAAATTGACAATGGAATATTGGGAGTCATAGGTGGGATAAGAGAAACTATGACCAGATAGGGAAGATTTAAACTGTCTTCATTTGCTTTAATGTGTAGGAAGGAAGTGCAGATGCTTGTTTATACTGTAGATATGTGTTACCTTTGGTGTTACCTTCATTTGCTTTAAGTCTTCCATATCTGATCTTAGCTTCTCATATCCCACCTACGGGCTGAGCATTAGAGCAATGACAGGCATTAAAGGAAGATCATAAGGTCATAAGGAATAGGAGTAGAATTAGGCCATTCAGCCCATCAAGTCTACTCCGCCATCAAATCATTGCTGATCTATCGCTCCATCCTAACCCCATTCTCCTGCCTTCTCCCCATACCCTCGGACACCTGTACTAATCAAGAATCTATCTATGCCTTAAAAATATCCACTGACGGCCTCCACAGCCTAGTGTGGCGAAGAATTCCACAGATTCACCACCTTCTGACTGAAGACATTTCTCCTCACCTCCTTCCTCAAAGAACGCCCTTTAATTCTGAGGCTATGACCTCTAGTCCTAGACTCTCCCACTAGTGGAAACATCCTCTCCACATCCACTCTATCCAAGCTTGATTGTACGATTTAACTCTATAAAATAGTAGTAGCTAAGCAAATTAAGAATGAATAATCCTTCAGAGTCATGGTCACAAAATGTCACTTTTTACTTTCTTTACGATCAATCTTTCACAGTCGTAGAATCATAGCATTGTACAGCGTGGAAATAAGCCATTTGGCTCAACATCCTGTCAATCAACATGTCTATCTGAGCTAGTCCATCTGTCTGTGTTTGGCTCATATTCCTCCAAACCTTTTGTCTCCATGCACCTGGCCAAATGTATTTTAATCATTTTAATGGTACCCATCTGTACAAATTCCTCTGTCAGCTCATTTCATATATCCACCACCCTTTGCGTGAAAAGGTTGTCCCTCAGGTCAGTTTTTTATCATTTTTTCTACTCACGTTAAATCTACAACCTCTAGTTATTGACTCCTATACCCTGGAATAAAAGACTGTGATTCAAGAGAGTTAGATTTAGCTCTTTGAGCTAAAGGAGTTAAGGGATATGGGGAAAATAACAGGAGCAGGGTACTGTTTTTAGATGATCAGCCATGATCATGTTGAATGGCGGTGCAGGCTTGAAGGGTTAAATGGCCTACTCCTGCACCTATTTTTCTATGTTGTATGTTTCTATCATCCACCTTATCTACCTCTCATGATTTTATCAGTTCTGGATCTCTATAAGGTCACTTCTCGGCCTCCTTTGTTCCATCGAAAAAGTCCCAGCCCATCCAGGTTATCTTTTTTAATCCAGCCCACCAATCTCAGTGTGATCCTTATGAAATCTTTTTCTAAATCCCTTGCAGCGTAATGACATCTTTGGCACTGTTGGAGAAGTAGAAAGAATTAACATGATTTAAATAGGATGAAATGGGATGGTAAATGTAGCCCAGGGAAAAAAGAAAACTGAGAAGCTGAAACTATCACATAATGGGTAAAATAGATTCCTTCAAATATTATCAGTTTTGTAGCAAAGATGGACTTCATTCTGATATAAAAAGCAGCTTTAGAGATTGCATGTGTTTAATGAGATGCTGGAGGGATATCTAGGAAGCATGAGCGTGGTGAAATTTAACAGAGGATCTGAGGGAGTGCTGAGTTTTTACAGACCATGAAATAAATAAATGTATTACTTCTCATACACAGCATTAATTTACTGCACCTGAGTAAAGCAGCAAATGTTACTATCCATTTCCTTTGCATTATATGCTCCAATAAACCTTTGAAAGGCACTATTTTTCAAAAGACTGTGTAGGAAATTAAATTATAATGAATTCTTGAAAATTGCAGTTTTTGTCTTTATATTGCAAAGAAATGTTGATGACTGATCTTTCATACTAGGTTGAATTGTTAAAACTGTCTTTGCAATGAATAAAATCAAACAAGTAATGTTATAATGATATTTCTTGTTTACATTTTAACTCATCTTCCTGATTCTCTTGCTGGCCCTAACTGACACGAAGACCTAATTTCATGCGTCGGTGAAACTCTGCATCAATCTAAACGGTCATCTTTTACCTTGTATATAAACAAGGATCAGCAGGGACACCAGTCTAAAGACTGACCATTTCTGCAATTTTACGCTCTGTTTGAGTTGCTGAGTCAGCCTTTCGGATAAATGAATGTTGGAATAAAACAGGAAATGTTGGAGAAACTCAGCAGGCCGGGCATCATCTGTGGAAAGAGAAACAGAGTCAACGATTCATGTTGCAGACGTTTCATCAGAACTGGGAAAGCGAGAAAACCAATTGGATGCAACCTGCAGAGAGGATAGAAACATAGAAAATAGGTGCAGGAGTAGGCCATTCGGCCCTTCGAGCCTGCACCGCCATTCAATGTGATCATGGCTGATCATCCAACTCAGTATCCCGTACCTGCCTTCTCTCCATACCCCCTGATCCCTTTAGCCACAAGTGCCACATCTAACGCCCTCTTAAATATAGCCAATGAACTGGCCTCAACTACCTTCTGTGGCAGAGAATTCCAGAGACTCACCACTCTCTGTGTAAAGAATGTTTTCCTCATTTCGGTCCTAAAGGAATTCCCCCTTATCCTTAGACTGTGACCCCTTGTTCTGGACTCCCCCAACATCGGGAACAATCTTCCAGCATCTAGCTTGTCCAACCCCTTAAGAATTTTGTAGGTTTCTATAAGATCCCCCCTCAATCTTCTAAATTCCATCGAGTACAAACCGAGTCTATCCAATCTTTCCTCATATGAAAGTCCTGACATCCCAGGAATCAGTCTGGTGAATCTTCTCTGTACCCCCTCTATGGCAAGGATGTCTTTCCTCAGATTTGGAGACCAAAACTGTACGCAGTACTCCAGGTGTGGCCTCACCAAAACCCTGTACAACTGCAGTAGAACCTCCCTGCTCCTATACTCAAATCCTTTCGCTATGAATGCTAACATACCATTTGCTTTCTTCACTGCCTGCTGCACCTGCATGCCTACTTTCAATGACTGGTGTACCATGACACCCAGGTCTCGTTGCATCTCCCCCTTACCTAATCTGCCACCATTCAGATAATAGTCTACCCTCATGTTTTTGCCACCAAAGTGGATAACCTCACATTTATCCACATTGTACTGCATCTGCCATGCATCTGCCCATTCACTCAGCCTATCCAAATCACCCTGCAGCCTCCAAGCATCCTCCTCACACCTAACTATACCCCCCAGATGGTATCATCTGCAAATTTGGAGATGTTGCATTGAATTCCCTCGTCCAAATCATTAATATATATTGTAAATAGCTGGGGTCCCAGCACTGAGCCTTGCGGCACCCCACTAGTCACTGCCTGCCATTCTGAAAAGGACCCGTTTACTCCTACCCTTTGCCTCCTGTCTGCTAGCCAGTTCTCTATCCACATCAATACTGAACCCCCAATACCGTGTGCTTTAAGTTTGTATGCTAATCTCTTATGCGGGACCTTGTCGAAAGCCTTCTGAAAGTCTAGATATAACACATCCACTGGTTCTCCCTTATCCACTCTACTAGTTACATCCTCGAAAAATTCTATCAGATTTGTCAGACATGATTTACCTTTCGTAAATCCATGCTGACTTTGTCCAATGATTTCACCACTTTCCAAATGCGCTGCTATCCCATCTTTAATAACTGACTCTAGCAGTTTCCCCACTACCGATGTTAGACTAACTGGTCTGTAATTCCCCGCTTTCTCTCTCCCTCCTTTTTTAAAAAGTGGGGTTACATTAGCTACCCTCCAATCCTCAGGAACTACTCCAGAATCTAAGGAATTTTGAAAAATTATCACTAATGCATCCACTATTTCTGTGGCTACCTCCTTGAGTACTCTGGGATGCAGACTATCTGGCCCTGGGGATTTATCGGCCTTCAATCTGTTCAATTTACCCAACACCACCTCCCGGCTAACCTGGATTTCACTCAGTTCCTCCATCTTATTTGACCCCCGTTCCACTGCTATTTCCGGCAGATTATTTATGTCTTCCTTAGTGAAGACAGAACCAAAGTAGTTATTCAATTGGTCTGCCATGTCCTTGTTCCCCATGATCAATTCACCTGTTTCTGACTGCAAGGGACCAACATTTGTTTTAACTAGTCTCTTTCTCTTTACATATCTATAAAAACTTTTGCAGTCAGTTTTTATGTTCCCTGCCAGTTTCCTTTCATAATCTATTTTCCCTTTCCTAATTAAGCCCTTTGTCCTCCTCTGCTGGATTCTGAATTTCTCCCAGTCCTCCGGTAGGCTGCTTTTTCTGGCAAATTTGTATGCCTCATCTTTTGTTTTTATACTATCCCTGATTTCCCTTGTTATCCATGGATGCACCACCTTCCCCGATTTATTCTTTTGCCAAACTGGTATGAACAACTTTTGTACTTCATCCATGCAGTCTTTAAATACCTTCCATTGCACATCCACTGTCAACCCTTTAAGAATCACCTGCCAGTCTATCTTGGCCAATTCACATCTCATACCTTCATAGAAACATAGAAACATAGAAATTAGGTGCAGGAATAGGCCATTCGGCCCTTCGAGCCTGCACCGCCATTCAATATGATCATGGCTGATCATCCAACTCAGTATCCCGTACCTGCCTTCTCTCCATACCCTCTGATTCCCTTAGCCACAAGGGCCACATCTAACTCCCTCTTAAATATATCCAATGAACTGGCCTCAACTACCCTCTGTGGCAGAGAATTCCAGAGACCCACCACTCTCTGTGTGAAAAAATTCCTTCTCATCTCGGTCCTAAAGGGTTTCCCCCTTATCCTTAAGCTGTGACCCCTTGTCCTGGACGGCCCCAACATCGGGAACAATCTTCCTGCATCTAGCCTGTCCAACCCCTTAAGAATCTTGTAAGTTTCTATAAGATCCCCTCTCAATCTCCTAAATTCTAGAGAGTATAAACCGAGTCTATGCAGTCTTTGCTCATAAGACAGTCCTGACATCCCAGGAATCAGTCAAGTTTGTTCAAGTTCAGAACCCTTGTTTCTGACTTAATTTTGTCACTCTCCATCCTAATGAAGAACTCAACCATATTATGGTCACTCTTGCCCAAGGGGCCACGCACAACAAGACTGCTAACTAACCCTTCCTCATTACTCAATACCCAGTCTAGAATAGCCTGCTCTCTCGTTGGTTCCTCCACATGTTGGTTGAGAAAACTATCCCGCATACATTCCAGGAAATCCTCTTCCTCAGCACCCCTGCCAATTTGATTCACCCAATCTACATGCAGATTGAAGTCACCCATTATAACCGTGTTACCCTTGTTGCACGCATTTCTAATTTCCTGTTTGATGCCATCCCCAACTCCAATACTACTGTTAGGTGGCCTGTACACAGTTCCCACTAGCGTTTTCTGCCCCTTAGAGTTTCGCAGCTCTACCCATATCGATTCCACATCCTCCACGCTAATGTCCTTCCTTTCTATTGCATTAATCTCCTCTCTCACCAGCAACGCTACCCCACCTCCTTTTCCTTTTCGTCTATCCCTCCTGAATATTGAATATCCCTGGATGTTCAGCTCCCATCCTTGGTCATCCTGGAGCCAAGTCTCCGTGATTCCAACTATAGCATAGTCATTAATCGCTATCTGCACCTTCAACTCATCCACCTTATTACGAATGCTCCTCGCATTGAGACACAAAGCCTTCAGGCTTGTTTTTACAACACTCTTACTCCTTATACAATTTCTTACTCCTTATACAATTGGGAGGGATGGGAGGGATGGACAGCGGAAAGGAAATATCTCTGATAGGGTGAGATCAGAGTTTAAACAAGTTAAACATCATTAAACAAGTTCCTTTCTTGATAGATTAATGAAGGCAGTTAGAGAGAAAGTTAAATAACAGAACAGCATTGAAAAGTCATGAAGTGTAAGGTCGAGGTGTAACTGAGAGTTGAGATTATATAAAGTTGCCCTGACCCTCATCTTCCATGTCTCCACCCTTCACATTCAATAGATCGGATTTTTGTAATATACACAATGAGATGAGATGAGATTCTACCATCTTTCCCTCTCCTTCCTGCATTTCAAAGGCACTGTTCTCCTCGACCCATTCAACTATCCAACAACCACTCCCCCTCTCACAGCAACCCCAGGTGAAGCAACACCTGTTCTTTTACCTCTTCCCTTACTGCCAGAAGTGATCAAGCATTTTTCTCCAAGTTAAGTATAGATTTCTTGGATTTTTTCCAATCTAATATAAAAAGCAAACTCTCTGAGAAATCCAGCAGATGTGGCAGCATCTCTGGGGGGAAAGAATTGTCGATGTTATTGATTAAGATCCTGTACCAGTTGTTTTGCATTCAGTGCTTGCAATGTGATCTCCTCCACAAAGTAGAAGCCAAATACAGATTGGGTGATCACTTTGTTGAATATCTTCTCTCTGGAGGTGCAACCCTGAGCTTCCAGTTGCTTCTCCATCTCACTCCCATTCTAATATTGTAGACACAGGAACTGCAGAAGTCAGGTTATTTAAAAAACGTCCTGGAGAACTCATCGGATCAGGCAGCATCACTGGAGAACATGGATAGGCAACGTTTCGGGTTGGAATTGAAGAAGGGTGCCGACCAGAAACATTGCTTATTCAGAGATGTGGCCTGACCCCCTGAGTTACTCCACCACTTTGTGCTCATTCTAATAGTTCTACCTCCGGCCGCCAACCAGTGCTTATCTAAATTTAAGGAACAGCACCTCAAAGGAGGTAGGTGATGGGGGCGTTGAGAGGGGTTTCATTACAATGGTGTGAACTCATGATTGGCTCTACAGAAACAATTCGTTTAAACTATATTTAAAAAACCTTGGACAAATTTTTTCAGACTGCTTGAGGTGCTAAACTAGGATCATAAACGGAAAGGATTTTGCTTATATATCGCATGCAATGCCATATTTTTCATCTTCCTCATTTTGTGACCTTCATGAACACAACTCACCCTTGTGTTCCTTCAACACAAGCAGACCCCAATCCCCCACAGGAGATGGATAACCTTTCCCAAGAAGAACCTTGGTAAGATGCAGAATCAAGCCACTTAGATGTAACAGATGTGTGAAAAATTGGAAATACCCTCAGGATGTAGCAGCTCTGCTTATTAGCTTTGAAATGTAACTCAGATTGATTTGTGATTTCACAACATCTGTCACCTTTTTAGGCATTGTTTTGATAATTCAGTAAACAACTGTCAATGGAGGGAAAAGTTAGCAGCTGTTTTGAAATATTGGCATAGCTTATATTATTTCTATTGAATTGAAGTTTCTATATTTCACTCCTTGAGTGAAATCCAAGTTAGCCGGGAAGTGGTGTTGGGTAAATTGAACGGATTAAAGGCCGATAAATCCCCAGGGCCAGATGGTCTGCATCCCAGAGTGCTCAAGGAGGTAGCCACGGAAATAGTGGATGCATTAGTGATAATTTTTCAAAACTCCTTAGATTCTGGAGTAGTTCCTGAGGATTGGAGGATAGCTAATGTAACCCCACTTTTTAAAAAAGGAGGGCGAGAGAAAGCGGGGAATTACAGACCAGTTAGTCTAACATCGGCAGTGGGGAAACTGCTAGAGTCAGTTATTAATGATGGGATAGCAGCGCATTTGGAAAGTGGGGAAATCATTGGACAAAGTCAGCATGGATTTACAAAAGGTAAATCATGTCTGACGAATCTTATAGAATTTTTCGAGGATGTAACTAGTAGAGTGGATAAGGGAGAACCAGTGGATGTGTTATATTTGGACTTTCAGAAGGCTTTCGACAAGGTCCCACATAAGAGATTAGTGGCTAAAGCACACGGTATTGGTGGTTCAATATTAATGTGGATAGAGAACTGGCTGGCAGATAGGAAACAAAGGGTAGGAGTAAACGGGTCCTTTTCAGAATGGCAGGCAGTGAGTAGTGGGGTACCGCAAGGCTCAGTGCTGGGACCCCAGCTATTTACAATATACATTAATCACTTCGACGAGGGGATTGAATGCAACATCTCCAAATTTGCAGATGGCACCAAGCTGGGGGGTATAGTTAGGTGTGAGGAGGATGCCAGGAGGCTGCAGGGTGATTTGGATAGGCTGTGAATGGGCAGATGCATGGCAGATGCAGTATAATGTGGATAAATGTGAGGTTATCCACTTTGGTGGCAAAAACATGAGGGTAGACTATTATCTGAATGGTGGCAGATTAGGAAAAGGGGAGATGCAACGAGACCTGGGTGTCATGGTACACCAGTCATTGAAAGTAGGCATGCAGGTGCAGCAGGCAGTGAAGAAAGCAAATGGTATGTTAGCATTCATAGCGAAAGAATTTGAGTATAGGAGCAGGGAGGTTCTACTGCAGTTGTACAGGGTTTTGGTGAGACCACACCTGGAGTATTGCGTACAGTTTTGGTCTCCAAATCTGAGGAAATACATTCTTGCCATAGAGGGGGTTCATAGAAGGTTCACCAGACTGATTCCTGGGATGTCGGGACTTTCATATGAAGAAAGACTGGATAGACTTGGCTTGTACTCACTGGAATTTAGAAGATTGAGGGGGGATCTTATAGAAACTTACAAAATTCTTAAGGGGTTGGACAAGCTGGATGCAGGAAGATTGTTTCCGATGTTGGGGGAGTCCAGACCAAGGGGTCACAGTCTAAGGATAAGGGGAAATTCCTTTAGGACCGAGATGAGGAAAACATTCTTTACACAGAGAGTGGTGAGTCTCTGGAATTCTCTGTCACAGAAGGTCGTTGAGGCCAGTTCATTGGCTATATTCAAGAGGGAGTTGGATGTGGCTCTTATGGCTAAAGGGATCAGGGGGTATGGAGAGAAGGCAGGTATGGGATACTGAGTTGGATGATCAGCCATGATCATATTGAATGGCGGTGCAGACTCGAAGGGCCGAATGGCCTACACCTGCACCTATTTTTCTATGTTTCTATACATAAGATTCTCTTACTATTACATTTTACAATCATAGTACAGGTCGCAGTAATGTATGAAAGGTTGGGAAGTCATTGTGTCAATAAATTCCAATGTAGCATGGTTGATTTGATAGGGGAGCCCCAACTAAAAATTGTAAGTGCTAGTCAAATCCAATGTAGTTTATAAAAAGCAAATCGAATGCAAAGTTGATAAGGCATTGAAGAACATAATCAATGATGTTGGGAGTTGAACTGTAAATTTGGTTACATGGTAAATGGTAGGGAATTGAGGAATGCTGTGGAACAGAGGGATCTAGGGATATCTGTGCATAGTTCCCTGAAGGTGGAATCGCATGTAGATAGGGTGGTAAAGAAAGCTTTTGGTGTGCTGGCCTTTATAAATCAGAGCATTGAATATAGGAGTAGGGAAGTAATGTTAAAATTGTACAAGGCATTGGTAAGACCAATTCTGGAGTATGGTTTACAATTTTGGTCACCTAATTATAGGAAGGATGTCAACAAACTAGAGAGAGTACAGAGGAGATTCACTAGAATGTTGCCTGGGTTCCAGCAACTAAGTTACAGAGAAAGGTTGAACAAGTTAGTCTTTATTCTTTGGAGCGCAGAAGGTTAAGGGGGGACTTGATTGAGGTCTTTAAAATGATGAAAGGGATAGACAGAGTTGACGTGGATAAGCTTTTCCCATTGAGGGTAGGAAAGATTGAAACAAGAGGGCATGACATGAGAATTAGGGGACAGAAGTTTAGAGGTAACATGAGTGGGAACTTCTTTACTCAGAGAGTGGTGGTTGTGTGGAATGATCTTCCTGCAGAAGTGGTGGAGGCAGGATCGATTTTAACATTTAAAAGTAAAGTGGATAGGTATATGGACAGGAAGGGAATGGAGGGTTATGGTCTGAGTGCAGGTAGATGGGACTAGAGGAAAATAAATGGTCGGCACGGACTGGAAGGGCCGAGAAGGCCTGTTTCCGTGCTGTAATTGTTATATGGTTATATGGTTATATGGTTAAAGGGAACCTACACAGATGTGATAGGTGGAAGGGTTTATTTTTCTACTGTGTGATTTTGTGGGGTACATTTGTGCTTATTGCAATGGTATAAACAATCAAGAGAAAAATATCAGTCTCTTGACCATCTCCCAATTTTTGTTGCTTCCATTGATTACCTGTACCATCCTTCTACCTGTATACATCAACACCACGCTGCCTCGGCAAGGTCACCAGCATAATCAAGGACCAGTCTCACCCTGGTCACTCCCTCTTCTCCCCTCTCACATCAGGCAAGAGGTACAGAGGTTTGAAAACCATACCTCCAGATTCTGGGACTGGTTCTTCCCAGCTGTTATCAAGCAACTGAACCTTCCTATCGCAGACTAGAGAGCACTCCTGACCTACCATCTACCTCAGTGGAGACTTTGGGACTATCCTTAATCAGACTTTACTGGACTTTATCTTGCACTAAACATTATTCCCTTTATCTTGTCTCTGCATGTTATGGATGTCCTGACTGTATAGTCTTTCCGCTGACTGGATAGCATGCAACAAAACAGCTTTTCACTGTACCTCAGTACACATAACAAGAAACTAAACTAAACTAGACTAAATGATACTTTAAATCCTTAATTATTTCTCAAAATGTGGAAAAATCACATAATTGCTGCACTCTGTAAAATTTTACCTCTCTTTGCACAGGAATATATTTTCCATCTACTCAAATCACAGAAAAGGATCTACTTTGAGGTGGAATCTTTATTTTGTTTCCCTTGCAGTATAACAAAGCAGCCTGGAAGATCTCACCAGACTGATATTACACAAAGACAATCAATAGGGCAAGGCCTCCAAGGACCACAGTTTTGGGCTTGTTCCTTGAAGTTTGAAGATTTGCAGCGTGACCACCACACAAAGATTTTACACTTCAGAGATAGAGAACTCCTGTTGTTTTCACCATGGGCCTTTGTGTCTGGAAATAGAATGTTAAAAAAACTCATAGGTCCTAGAAATCTGAATGGCATTTACTTGTGGAAATTAGTCTGCACAGCCTGAGAAAGAGCCATTGAATCAAACCTGAGATATCAAATGGGATTTATTTTGAAACACGGCTCAATGAACAGAAATTCTCAACATGTCTTAACAGAAGTTTTCCAAAGACATTTTTCATTGATACAGCATAAGCTTATCGATCATAAATTATAATTCTCCATGGTGTGCAAATATAAATCATTCTTCTTTCTTTTACAGTTAAAAAAAATTAAAATTGACATTAAAAGTAATCAGCAGCTGTCAGGAGGTTCATGGATGGCAGCATCACATTGAAGCAGACATATGCAGAGGGGATGGAAAAAATTGTAAAGCAATTAAAAACTGTCCATCATTTAATCTGTCTCTGACTGAAGGAAAACTAAATTTATTGACAAACTTATCTCGGTAGGTGTTTTTATCCTCTTAACTGAAATCAAACAATGGCGCACACCACCTCTATTGTTTATCTGCGGGAATCTCCTTTTCCAGTCCTCAGTATTGAAGTTGCTTTGCTTTCACATCAGTTCTAAGGTGGTTGATTAAACTAATACTGGCTTGTTTTGGGTAAGGCTGGTTTAAACTAGTTTAGTTTAGTTTAGTTTGTGTTTTAGTTTGGTTTAATGTCAGGGTCAAGTGAGTCAAGAGAGTTTTATTGTCATGTGTCCCAGATAGGACAACAACATTCTTGCTTGCCACAGCACAACAGAATATGGATAAACAGAATACAGAACAGGAGATGAAAGTTCAGTGTGTCTATATACCATAGACCATATATATGAACAATAAATAAACAGATAAAGTGCAATAGTAATAATAGACTCATGTTCAGAGCTTGTTTGATGTTGTGTTGAATAGCCTGATGGCTGTGGGGAAGAAACTGTTCCTGAACCTGGATGTTCCAGATTTCAAGCTCCTGTACCTTCTTCCCGATGGCAACAGTGAGATGAGTGTGTGGCCAGGATGGTGTAGGTCTTTGATGATGTTGGCAGCCTTTTTGAGGCAGCGACTGTGATAGATCCCTTCGATGGTGGGGAGGTCAGAGCCGATGATGGACTGGGCAGTGGTCATACTTTTCTGCATTTTTCTCTGCTCCTGGACGTTCAAGTTGCCAAACCAAGCCACGATGCAGCCAGTCAGTATGCTCTCTGCTGTGCACCTGGAGAAGTTTGAGAGAGTCCTCCTTGACATACCGACTCTCCGTAATCTTCTCAGGAAGTAGAGGTGCTGATGTGCCTTCTTTATAATTGCATCAGTGTGCTGGGACCAGCAAAGATCTTCGGAAATATTTAGTTTAGAAAAACAGCGTGGAAACAGGCCCTTTGCCCCACCAGGTCCGTGCCGACCAATCATCACCCGTACACTAGTTGGATCATACAAGGGACAATTTACAGAAGCTAAATAACCAATAAATTTGCATGTCTCTAGAGCGTGGGAGAAAATCAGAGCACCCAGAGAAAACTGACATGGTCACAGGGAGACTGTACAACCTCCATACAGACAGCATAGTCAAAGTTGCACCGGGGTTTATGGTGCTGTGAGGCAGCAGCTCTACCACTGCGCCGCTCTGTTGACCTTGATAAGGCAGTGGGGAGCAATATTGTGATGTTAGGACTCCTTCCACAGTTTTCACAATGTGTGTGCTCCTATCATAGAGATTGCACATGTTTGGTCACTACCCTTATGCTCCTTCTCCATTGTCAGCAGTCACAGGTCAGGGATTCAGTGAGGATGTTGGAGTTTTTCAAGGAGACTTTAGAACATCCTTGATGCCTTTTCTCCTGTAGGTTTCTTATTGTGACAGAGCTTAGGGTAAAGTACCTTTCTTGGAGTCCAATGTCAGTCACCTAGACAACGTGACCACCTGTTATTGTCTGGGGAGGAACTGCAGATGCTGGTTAATACCAAATGTTTAAACCCATTATTGTGCCTGACCATGGAACTGAAATCGCAGCTTGGCTCATAACGTATAACGTATAACGTATAACGTATCCTTTATTGTCATTCAGACCTTTCGGTCTGAACGAAATTTCGTTCCTTGCAGTCATACATTTAATTAAAGAAAAACAAAACACACAATAAACACAAATTAACATCCACCACGTTCACCAAGTTCACCAAGCACCTCCTCACTGTGGTGGAAGGCAAAAGTCTTAAGCCTTTGTGTCTTCCCTCCTTGCTCTCCCTCTGCGCTGAGGCGATCCAGGCCTCCGATGTTGTGACCCCACCGGGTGATAGTAAGTCAGTCTCGCGGCTGAATCCGAGCTCCGCGAATGGGCCGGTTCAAACTCTGCGGCCTGTGGTGGTTGAAGCTGCCAAAGCTGCCGCCCTCCAGTCCAGTGGACGAAGCTGTTGCCGCGGGAGCTCCGAAAAAAACAGGTCACCAACCTGTGACCTGCGAGCTCCCGACAATGTTGTCTGCTGGGCCCACGGCCGAACCTCCGAGTCAGGCCGTCGCCGCCACCGGAGCCCGCCACAGCCCCGAGTTGGGCCAGCCTCGCGCTGGTAAGTCCTGGCTGGCTCTGCCTCCCGAGCCTCGGGTCGGTCGCAGTTGGTGGCCGCCAGCTCCGCCATTAGGCCTCAGCGCAGATGGGGACGGGGGATACGAAAAAAAAAATAAAACAATTTGCATCCCCCCGAAGGAAGAGACTAAGACATGTTTCTCCCACCCATACACACCCTAATAACTCAAATCAACTGCCTAAAACAGAACAAGGACAACAAAAAAAAGAAAAAAAAAGAAATGACTGCAGGCGAGCCGCAGCTGCTGAGGCAGCGCCGCCACTTCCGGATTCATTACTGAGGGAATGAAGTTCAGACCTGATATGCAGGATTCTTCTGGAGACAGGAGAGTGACGGAGGGTGTGGGGACAACTTAATGTCTAGGGGTGTTGGTGGTGGTTGGAGTTATAGTCAGGAAGGTGAGAGACGATATAGGCATGTGCCACTATTAAAATGCCATGTCTGAACACCCAGCTGTCTATATTCAATTCAGACGAACATGATACTAATTACTGGGACGTTCATTTGTAGAAATGCGGTAAGCATAGACGTTTCACATGGCCTTCAGAATGATTGTGCAGTCTCCCATGGTAACTTATACTCAGGATAAAAAGCCTGGAATTTTGGACTTCACAGGAATATCGTAAGAACTAAGTTTGGTGCCATTTAATCTCTGTCATACATCAAATCCAACCTTGATAGTTCTCCGTGAACAGCCTTGATCATCTGTGTATATTTCTCAATATTTTTTTAAAAACTGCTTCTTTACATCCAAGGCACATTTCCACAAGCGTTGCTTTATCAATATTTTTCTTATAAGGTCAATCATTATAGACAGTTGAAATCTTTCCAAAATTATCTTGAAAAACATTAGACATGGAAAATATTAGTACTTTACTTTTTCAGTCTGGTAATCAAATATTGGCTCACAACTGAGTTGATAACGAAATAGCATTCCATTAGCTGAATGCAATTCATAACAATAATATTATTATTGAGTTACTGCACAAATTCCATTTGGATACACCCATTGTTAGCAACTATTTGACTTCTGACTACAGATCAAACACCTTTATCACTCAGTGTAAATTAGAATTGGAGGTAAATATGGCACATAACTTCCTGTCATTGAATTATGTACTTGGTATCTGACATTCATGATAAGTTAATATAAAAATAGAAAATGCTATAAGTATTCAGAAATTCAGGCAGCAATTGGGTTTAAAGGAACAGCTAATCTATTAGGTTGATGGCCTATCTCTTTCTCCATAGATGTTATGTTTTCCTTTGAGCATTACTAGCATTTTCAGTCTTTATTTCAGATTTCCAGCATCTGCTGTGTTTTGATTTTGGAGTTTGATAAATGTGTTTAATTTAATTTCCTTTCACATGTTCCCATTGTTTATAGCTTAGTCATCATGTCATAGAGTCATAAAGCATGGAAAAAGGCCTTTCGGCCCAACTTGCTCAGGCCGACCAAGATGCCCCTTCTACAAAAGTAGTCACGTTTATTAAGCCAACATTTTGCCAAGCCAAGGCACAAAAAAAACCCAGCAAAATAATTTGAAAATGGACTTGTTTAAATGTAAATGTCAATTTTAAAAGAGTGATGCATGCATGTCAGAATGCGGATGTAGCGAGAATAGGGATTAAAGATGGATTAATCCCTTTGGATCCCTTTGGTTTTGTAGGTATTCAGTTAAATGCATCATTAGTACTTTACGTTATTTGCATTGCATTGTGGTGGTGATGAGTCAGTGTACCGGAAATAGACAGAACACCTCGTTGAGTGGTGGCAAATCAACATCAATAAGATCAAGAAACTAATGGAGGCACAAGAAAGTGCAGATGCTGGAATCTTGAGAAAAAAACAAACAAACTGCTGGAGGAATTCAGTGGGTCAGGCAGCATCTATGGAGGTAATGGGGTCCTGAGACAGAATATTGTCCTTTTATTTAAGAAGAAACTACAGTTGCTGGAAAATCGAAGGTAGACGAAAGTGCTGGAGAAACTCAGCGGGTGCGGCAGCATCTATGGAGCGAAGGAAACGTTGCCTATTTCCTTTGCTCCATAGATGCTGCTGCACCCGCTGAGTTTCTCCAGCACTTTTGGTGACCATTGTCTTTCTATTCCCTCACAGGAGATTGCTACTTCTGCAGCTTTTGCCATTAGGATAGTTTTAAGGGAAAAAACTTCACATCGACAGAATTATGGGTTTAATGTTGGTCTCGGGTCTGTTCTGCATGGGGTTTGGTTCATCCTATGATCCCATGGGTTTCCTGCATGTGCTTTTGGCTCCTCCCCCGTCCCAAAGACATGGGGATGGGCAAGTTAATTGGCTACTGTAAATTGCTCCTCATGTGTGGGTGAGCCAACTCAAATCCGCTCCAAGCATTTATCAATGCACAAGAATGTGCGAGGTACTTGTCCAAAGGGGAATATTGTTAGAGAGATTTGAGATATATTGTTAAAGCCGTGCATGAATTGCCAAGTAGAAAATGCTTTAGTTGGCAACTGGAAATTTTAAAAGAACAAATGCAACATAGAAACATAGAAACATAGAAAAATAGGTGCAGGAGTAGGCCATTCGGCCCTTCGAGCCTGTACCGCCATTCAATATGATCATGGCTGATCATCCAACTCAGTATCCCGTACCTGCCTTCTCTCCATTCCCCCTGATCCCTTCAGCCACAAGAGCCACATCCAACTCCCTCTTGAATATAGCCAATGAACTGGCCTCAACGACCTTCTGTGGCAGAGAATTCCAGAGACTCACCACTCTCTGTGTAAAGAATGTTTTCCTCATCTCGGTCCAAAAGGAATTCCCCCTTATCCTTCGACTGTGACCCCTTGTTCTGGACTCCCCCAACATCGGGAACAATCTTCTTTGCATCTAGCTTGTCCAACCCCTTAAGATCGTTTCGAAAAAAAAAGGATGATCTATATCGGTGAGACCGAGCTTGGCGATCGTTTCGCCGTACACCTCCATTCGGTTCGCAATAACCAACCCGACCTCCCGGTGGCTCAGCACTTCAATTCCTCCTCTCATTCCATATCCGACCTCTCTGTCCTAGGCCTCCTCCACGGCCAGAGTGAGCAACACCGCAAATTGGAGGAACAGCACCTCATATTCCGCTTGGGGAGTCTGCATCCTCTGGGCTTGAATATTGAATTTTCTCAATTCTGTTAACCCTTGCTGTCTCCTCCCCTTCCCACCTATCCCCCAGCCCTCGGGCTCATCCTCCTCCTTTTTCCTTTCTTCTCCCTGCCCCGCCCCACCTCCCATCAGTCTGAAGAAGGGTTTCGGCCCGAAACATTGCCTATCACCTTCGCTCCTTAGATGCTGCTGCACCCGCTGAGTTTATCCAGCCTTTTGTGTACCCTTAAGAATTTTGTAAGTTTCTATAAGATCCCCCCTCAATCTTCTAAATTCAAGTGAGTACAAGCCGAGTCTATCCAGTCTTTCTTCATATGAAAGTCCCAACATCCCAGGAATCAGTCTGGTGAACCTTCTCTGAAGCCCCTCTATGGCAAAAATGTCTTTCCTCAGACATGAACGATGGGTTTGAAAGTGTTCATAGCCATGCTCTTTTTCAGAGGACACAAAATCGTACGGCACGGCAAATCTACCTGCAGACACTTCAGTGATGAGTTACATAGAACCAACTCACAGGAGCTTTTTCCAAGGGTTTTAGATAATAAAAACCCTGTTGGTCTTGGTCCAATATTAGGACGTACCTCTATTGAATCAGGTTTTCAACACAGCTGTTGATCATAAAATCTGGCTTAGACACAAAAAGCTGGAGTAACTCAGCAGGACAGGCAACATCTCTGGAGAGAGGGAACGGGTGACGTTTCGGGTCGGGTCTTGACCCGAAATGTCACCCATTCCTTCTCTCCAGAGATGCTGCCTATCCCACTGAGTTACTCCAGCTTTTTGTGTCTATCTTCGGTTTAAACCAGCATCTGCAGTTCCTTCCGACACATATAATCTGGATTGTCAGAGGAAGGCTACACCATCAGAACTGACCTGTGTGTATAAGAATAAACCCTGGGCTCTCTCCCAGAAGGCCTTGTCGTAGATTTGGAGAAGACTTGGGGAACTTGGGAAATATCCTGGCAAACCTTTCTCTCTAACCTAACACCAAACAGAATATTTGAACATTTATCTCATCTGTTGTTTACTTGGTGGAATTTGACTGCTGTAATGTTGTAACATTCTAGTTGACACCATACTTCAAAGGTACTTCACTGGCTATCAAGGACTCTGATGTTGTGAAACAAATTTCCTGTACTTCATGTTGCTAATGCTCTTCCTTTTCACAAAGTACAGAGGAAAAGTGCTAACAGTGGCCTATCAAATTAGCTTTATCTTTGTTGATTTCATATTTTTCAAATTGCCCTTATCATCCGGCATATTCTTGAAACTAACTTGAGCTAAGGAAGCTTAAATTAAAACAAAACTAATTTCACATTGATTTATAAACAACACTCTACTTATACTGTGCTACTTTTAAATGCCAACAAACCAATGGAATTAGTTGGGTTTCGTTTTCAGATACAGCGGAGAACAGGCCCTTTGGCCCACCGAGCCCGCACCGGCCAACGATCACCCGTACACTCGTTCTATCCTACACACGAGGACCATTTATAGAAGCCAATTAACCAACCAACCTGCACATCTTCGGAATGTGTGATGAAACCAGAGCACCCGGAGAAAACCCACGTGGTCACAGGGGGTACGTACAAACTCCATACAGATAGCAACCACATTGAGGATCGAATCTGGATCTCTGGAGCTGTGAGGCAGTAGCTTTACCGCTGAACCACTGTGCCATCCTAATGGGGTGAATATTGATCTCCATTGTGTTGGAGTTAGATGGTGCATAATAAATAATTAAAAATAACAAACCTGATCTCAGTGCATCCCCAACCCCTTTTCACAGGATCACTTCCAGGTTTAATTGCAGTGGATAGAGACTGGGCAACCAACCTCATCTACAGCGATTGAATTGGACATTTAAGCATCATTTAAGTCAAGTTGTTATTGTTAAAGACACAGTAGTAGAGTGAGGTACAATGAAATTCTTGCTTGCACAAGCATCACATGACATAGTCTTAGACAGCAAAATCATAAATGAAACCAATATTATACATAAATAACATACACCTTGCACTTGTTAGAATTAAATTCCACTTGCCATTCAAGGGCCAACCTTCCCAAACTGATCTAGATCTTTAGTTTAGTTTAGTTTAGAGATATAGCTTGGAAACAGGCCCTTCAGCCCACCGAGTCCGCACATTAACACTACCCTACACACACACTAGAGACAATGTTTTTACATTTGCACCAAGCCAATTAACCTACAATCCTCTACGTCTTTGGAGTGTGGGAGGAAACCGAAGATCTTGATGAAAACTCATGCATGTCTGGGGGCGAACGTACAAACTCCCTACAGACAAGCACCCGTAGTCTCTGGTGCTGTAGGGCAGTAGCTTTACCGCTACGCCATCGCGCCGCCCTCTATTGTATTGTATTGTATTGTATTGTATCCTATTATAAACATAGATTTTCTTCCTCATTATCCACCATGCGACCAATTTTTGAGTCATCTGAAAATGTACTAACAATGTTAACTACATTGACATCCGAATAGTTAATGTAGATATCAAACAACATTTGTGCCCGCACCGAATCCTGTAGCACTACTGACCATAGGCCTCTAATCAGATAAACAGCTCTCCGCTTACAACTACCCTTTGACTTTCTCCAAGCCAATTTTGAATCCAATTAGTTAGCTCACCTTTGATTTCATGTGATCCAACCTTCCAAAATAGACTACAAAATGGGAAAGTCTAATGTCTTGCTAAAATTCATATAGACAATGTCCAGTGCCGTGCCCTCATCAATCCTCTTGACGACCTCTACAAAAAACTCAGATTCATGAGTCACAATTTCCCTCGCACAAAGTCATACTAACTATCTTTAATCAGTCCCTGCCCATCCAAATGCTGGTAGATCCTATCCATCAGAATCCCCTCCAACAACTTTCCCATCATTGACATCAGGCCCACCAGCCTGTAGTCCCCTGGATTCTCTTTAATTCACCACAACATCAACCATCCTGTAGTCTTTAGTTTAAACCTATAGCGCAGAAACAGGCCCTTCGGACCAGCAAGTACACGTCGACCAAATATCCCCATACACTAACACTATCCTACACACTGAGAACAATTTACAATCTTTCATAAAGCCAATTATCCTACAAACCTGTATGTCTTTGGAGTGTGGGAGGAAACCGGAGCACTCGGAGAAAACCCACGCGGTCACATGGAGAATGTACAAACTCCATACAGACGGCACCCATAGTCACAATAGACAATAAACAATAGGTACAGGAGTAGGCCATTCGGCCCTTCGAGCCAGCACCTCTATTCAATGCGATCATGCAGATCATCCCCAATCAGTACCCTGTTCCTGCCTTCTCCCCATATCCCCTGACTCTTTAAGAGACTATCTTTAAGAACCCTATCTAGCTCTCTCTTGAAAGTATCCAGAGAACCGGCCTCCACTGCCCTCTGAGGCAGACAATTCCAGACTCACAACTCTCTGTGTGAAAATTGAACCCGGGTATCTGGCACTGTAAGGCAGCAACTATACCACCGCGCCACCATGACCCCCGACTAGAACTTCAAACATTATCTTCAAACTTCAAACTTCAAACTTCAAACTTTTAACATTATCAATTTCTCTTGCTTCCATTAGGAAAAATTTAGGTACTTGTTTAGTAATTAGCAATTGAATTTTCAATAGCTTTTCCAAGAGATTCCTCAAAATCTCAGAATGTATGGAAACTACAGTACTAGATTAAATGAGCAAACTTGGTGAAATTATCCTTTTACCCAAATCTATTTTCAGCAATATTGACCCATCAAATTAAACTC
This sequence comes from Raja brachyura, assembly GCA_963514005.1. The sequence goes on along the minus strand of OY740781.1, from coordinate 64,781,269 downwards.
CAGAATCTCCACATATTGCTACATCCCTGCTTGATTGGGTTAACTCCAATTGTAAATGTTCACATCAATAAGTATTCTTCACAGACCACACAAATTCGCCTGCACATCAAGCAAACTGTCCATTTTAAGTTAAGTGCTACTTTAACCGCACTCTTCAAAATAATGGCATTATTTAACCTCTATATTTAATTAGATCAATATTTTTCAGATGTGTATGCCAGGTATTTGTGAAAGCATTAAATGAGTTGTATCTACAGTATGTTAATAGGAGCATTAACCAACAATACCAATGCTGACCTGAAGGTCATGATTTCAACTTTCAGCATTTACAATTAAATTCAATAAATTGTGGTAATTTGTGTTCTAACAGAGGAAGTGATTTTTAATGTAGCCAGAGTATGGCAACAAACCACCTGAATCACTGCTGTTCCATGTGGTCACTACTTCCCAATTTATTCCAAGAGGCTATACTGTATGGTTAACTCTTAATACCTGGATAGAATAAATGGTTGATGTTTCAGGTCGATACCCTTCTTCAGACTGAGAGTCATGGGAGGCGAAGACAAAGAGAAAATAAAGTGTAGGGTGTGAAAATTAGACATCAAAGGGGATGAGAATCAAGGGAAATGTATAGATCATTGTTAGTTAGGAGAAGGGCATAGATAGACTGATTGGAGAACTAGGAAGAGGGAGGGAGGAGAGAGAAAAAACAAGGGTTACTTGACATTAAAAAACTCAATGTCCATACCGCTAGGGTGTAAGCTGCCCAAGCAAAATATAAGGTGCTGTTCCCCCAATTCACACTGGACCACACTCTAACAATGGAGGAGGCCCAGGCCAGAAAGGTCATTATGGGAATGGGAGGGGGAATCAAAGTGTTTAGCAACTGGGAGATCAGGTAGGTTTAGGCGGACTAAGCGGAGGTGTTCAGCGAAATGATCGCCGAGTTGGTGCTTGGTCTCGACGATATATAGAGATCCACACGGAACAGCAGATACAGTAAATGACATTGGAGGAGGAGGAGGTGTAAGTGAACATCTGCCTCAGCTGGTTCTCCCTTATCCACTCTACTAGTTACATCCTTGAAAAATAATGTGCAAGATATACTGCTAATTCTTAGAATAGTGCAAAGAAATTCAATCTGTGCCTCTCACCGACCCTAGTCAAATTCAGAATGGTTGACCAACCTGTGTGCAAATCATCTTCCAGTCATTAACTTGATATTACAGAGCTGGAGAAGTGAACCACTTGAACTTGGTATTTCATTTGACTCCAAATTGAAAGTGTTATAAATTGTCTTAGTGGGTGACTGACTAAAAGACTATCATGAAGCCTTGAGGGCCATCAGCAAAGCTTCAATCAATGTTCAGATTAACTTTCAAACATCTCAAATTGCTCTTAAAAGTTCCACCAAACTGTTTTTGAAAACATAACATTCCAGTGGAAAATCTAAAACTGGTAAATCTTTTGGTGAAATTGGAAGCCCTTTTAAAGTGCCTATGTCTGGGGAAATTCAAGGCCATATTTCACTGTGTGAAATATCTGAGAATTTTGTATTTCTGATATCATCATGTAATAAATGAAAGTAGTTTAATAAGAATTTGATTCCAGAATTATAGTTTTAAAAAACTGAAATGCAAGAAATTCATACTGACCGCATCATGGTGTGAAGTAGAAATGTACATTGATGTGAAAACAAATGCCTGTAGTGCCTAAGGTATTGAGAGACGTTGGGCAGGCCAGGGGTTTATTCCACGGAGTGCAGGAGGCTAAAGCGTGATCTTATAGGAGCGTATAAAAATCTTGAGGGGAATAGATAGGGTGGATGCACCAAATGTTTTATCCAGGGTATGGGAATCAAAAGCAAGCAGATATATGTTTAAGGTGAGAGGGGCAAGATTTAGCATGAATTTGAGGGGCACATTTTTCACTCAGAGGGTGTTGGGTATATGGAACGAGCTGCCAGGGGAGGTAGTTGAGGCAGACACTATATCTGCATTCTATTGGATATCATCTGTTGGAATAGTCATAAATCCAAACTGGATAATATCATTTTTTTTTCATTGCAACCCAAGCAGAAACCATCTAACATTTGGGTGCATTGCAAGCTCTATATCATAACAGTGAAGCACCAACTTGCAGAATACAGGCATTAAGGGTGGAGGCATAGATAGAGTAGACAGTCTGAACCTTTTCCCCAGGGTGGAATTATCAAAGACTAGAGGGCATAGCTTGAAGTTGAGAGGGACAACATTTAAAGGTTTTCAAGAGAGAGTTAGATTTATCTCTTAGGGCTAAGGGAAGGGATATGGGGAAAAAGCCAGAACGGAGTACTGATTTTGGATGATCAGCCAAGATCATATTGAATGGTGGTGCTGGCTTGAGGGTCCGAATGGCCTACTCCTGCACCTATTCTCTATTTGTTTCTATTATATGTGCATGGCAAGATTTTTACACGGGTGGTGGTGGGTGCCTGGAACGCGCTGTCAGGGGTAACAGTGGAGGCAGATATTATAGTGGTGTTTATGAGGCTTTTAGATAGGCACATGGATATGCGTGGAATGGAGGCATATGGATCAGGTACAGGCAGATACGATCAGTGTATCTTGCCTTTATGTTCGGCACAAACATTATGAGCCAAAGGGCCTGTTCCTGTGTTGTTCTGTTCCATGTTCTGTTTTATTTTCTGTGTTCTAAGACAAAGCACCTGATTATTAGCAGTTGGATAGTTTTGGTCTTGATTGCATTCATGCAAATACTTGGTTCCAACTTTCATATTTTATGCAGGAGGGGAGATTGAGATGACAGAGAGAGAGGTTTCTGTTTAGGTGTTATTCAGAAGTCATGACAATACTGCAATGTTAACGTTTGTTGCTCATCCATTATAGGATTGAGAATGATAGGGAGCCACTTTCCTAAACTACTGCAGCATTGCAGTAGTGAACTGTGACATGGTTACATTGTGGAGTAGCAATATTGTAAACCAGCAGCCATATAGAAAAGGGAAAATATATTTTCCGATTTCAGGAGGCCTTGTGTTCCATTAACTCTCCTTTTTATTTCACCACTCCCACCCCAACCCATCCCCACGTCACATAGTTTGATTCAATGTTCCCATCTGCCCATCTAACGTACACTATATCTTCTGTTTACCCATATCTCTCTTCAAGCTGATTAATAGTCATAGAGTGATACAGTGTGCAAACAGGCCCTTCGGCCCAACTTGCCCACACCAGCCAACATGTCGCAGCTAAACCTGTCCCACCTGCCTGCGCTTGGTCCATATCCCTGCAAATCTTTCCTATCCATGTACCTGTCTAACTGTTTCTTAAACATTGGGATAGTCCCTGCCTCAACTGCCTCCTCTGGCAGCTTGTTCCATACATGCACCACCCTTTGTGTGAAAAAGTGATCCCTCAGATTCCTTTTAAATATTTCCCCCTTCACCTTGAACCTATGCCCTCTGATCTTTAAAATGATGAAAGGGATAGACAGAGTTGACGTGGATAAGCTTTTCCCATTGAGGGTATGGAAGATTCAAACAAGAGGGCATGACATGAGAATTAAGGGACAGAAGTTTAGGGGTAACATGAGGGGGGACTTCTTTACTCAGAGAGTGGTGGCTGTGTGGAATGAGCTTCCAGCAGAAGTGGTGGAGGCAGGATCGATTTTAACATTTAAAAGTAAAGTGGATAGGTATATGGATGGGAAGGGAATGGAGGGGTATGGTCTGAGTGCAGGTAGATGGGACTAGGGGAAATAAATGGTCGGCATGGACTGGAAGGGCCAAGAGTGCCTGTTTCCGTGCTGTAATTGTTATATGTTATATCTCTCCCTGGATCCCATGAGATCTAACCTTCCAGAGCAGCCTGCCATGCAGAACCTTGTTCAGGTTAATTGGTTCCATTTATCACCATCCTTACTTATCAGGTTCAACCAATCTGTAACACCTAATAACTCCACTTATCACCTTCCAGCCTCTCTCTCCACCTCCCTCTGCCCCTCTGGCTCTCCCCCTCCCCCCCCTTTCTTCTCTCTCCTTATCAGTCTCTACTTATCACTCACCAGCCACAAGCTCCAAGCTTCTCCCTTCCCAATGGCTCTATCTGCCCATCATCACCCTCCTCACCTGGTTCCACCCATCACTTGCCAGCCCCTGCCTCACCCCTTCTTCCTACCTCTTTATAGTGGCAATCTCCCCTCCGCACTCTCACACCTGCCATAAGATTTTGACCACAACCCTTTGCCCCATTGATGCTGTTTAACCCACTCAGTTCTTCTTGCAGCTTATTTCTTTGTTCCAGATTCTAGTCTGTTATGTCTATATTTTGAGGTGAGAGAGTTATATGATTTGGTACATTCCTTGTGGATGTTTACGTATCCGAGGTAGCTTCTGCTTTGGATGAGATGAAGCTCTCAAGAGCTGTGCCAACCTTCGTTGAATTGAAAATGCTGCAAACACTGCATCATTACTGGGCTGCAATGCAGCAAGCTGCTTTATGCTGGATGTTTTTCTTAATTGATTCATTTTCTGAAATCTGGACATTGCTGGCAAGGTCAATATCTACCGAGGACGGGACTGCCTGCGTCCTGGTGGTCGGTGATGCACGTGCCGCCAAGAATAAAGAGGGGCCCGGTGTGTGGGGGGGGAGGGGGGGCACTGAAAACAAAGGGGGACTGAGGGGAAGGAAGAGAGATTACATTGAGTACTTTTGTAACCTTGCCAGCACCCGTTTGCATGTTGCATGCAAACAAAGAATCTCACCGTACCTAATACATGTGACAATAAAGTATCAACCAATCAGTCCAAGTTGCCTTCGACAAGGTGGTGGTGAGGCACCTTCTGTATTCTTTGCTTTCCTTCTGCTGAGGATACTCCCAAGCTATAGTCAGCTAGAGAGTTCTAGGATTAAGATTAAGTGATAATGAAGGAATGGCGAGATATTTCCAGGTCAGATTGTTGTGCGACTTGGCAGGAGAGCTGTGGATGGAGGTGTTTCCAAGCGCCTGCTGAACTTGTCATTCATGGTGGTAAAGAATGTGGATGGGTGGTGCTGTCAGAGCAGTTTAGGAGATAAACTGCAGTGATTTTGTAAATGGTACACAATGCAGCCACTGCGTGTGTGTGGTGGAGGGAATGAATGCACGAGGTGATAGATGGGGTTCCAATCAAATTGGCTGCCCCAAATGGTGTCAAACTTCTTGAGAGTTGTTCATAGTTGAGAGTTGTTCTTAATGTCCTCGTTCAGAGAAGTGGAGAGTACTCCATCACACTCCTGGCACAATCCAAACTGGACATCAGTGAATAGATCATTCCTGCTTGATAGCACCATTAAAGACTGCTTCTGGCAATTTGCTAATGATTGAGAACATACTGAGGGTGCAGTAATTAGATGGATTGGATTAGCTAGATTGAAAAACAGTCCTGCCTTTTGTGAATAAACATACTGTACCTGGGCAATTTCCCACATTGTCAATGGAAGTCAGTGGGGTAACAATAATCAATAAGCTGCAGAATATGCTGGCCACAACGGTAATTTCCCCTTGCCCCACTTCACGCCGGGCCAACCGGTAGAAGGCTTCCCTCAATTCAAGAAAAGGCTTTATTGATGCATCGTGATCGCCGCAAACTCGATGCACCCGGAAGGCCCTGATGGCGCGGTGGACGGCCGAACCTGCCCGGAGCTCGTTCGGCTCCGTCGGATGGCACGGAGTGGAGGACACCGGACTGGAACGGAGGTGGTGCACGCTATAGTCAGTGCACGGGAGGCGGTGGTGGAGCACCGCGGCAGGGACCTCGGACAATAGACAATAGGTGCAGGAGTAGGCCATTGGCCCTTCGAGCCAGCACCGCCATTCAATGTGATTATGGCTGATCATCCCTAATTAGTACCCCGTTCCTGCCTTCTCCCCATATCCCGTGACTCCGCTATTTTTAAGAGCTATATCTAGCTCTCTCTTGAAAGCATCCAGAGAACCTGCCTCCACTGCCCTCTGAGACAGATAATTCCGCAGACTCACCACTCTCTGTGAGAAAAAGTGTTTCCTCGTCTCCTTTCTAAATGGCTTACTCCTTATTCTTAAACTGTGGCCCCTGGTTCTGGTCTCTCCCAACATTGGGAATATGTTTCCTGCCTCTAGCGTGTCCAAGCCCTTAACAATCTTATATGTTTCAATGAGATCCCATCTCATCCTTCTAAAGTCCAGAGTGTACAAGCCCAGCTGCTCCATTCTCTCAGCATATGACAGCCCCGCCATCCCGGTAATTAACCTTGTAAACCTACACTACTGTCCCTCAATAGCAAGAATGTCCTTCCCCAAATTAGGAGACCAAAACTGCACACAATACTCCAGGTGTGGTCTGTACAACTGCAGAAAGACCTCTTTGTTCCTATATTTGATTCCTCTTGTTATAAAGGCCAACATGCCATTCGTTTTCTTCGCTGCCTGCTGTACGTGCATGCTTACTTTCATAGACTGATGTGCAAGGACTGCCAGATCCCATTGTACTTCCCCTTTTCCCAACTTGACGCCATTTAGTTAGTAACCTGCCTTCCAGTTTTTGCTACCAAAGTGGATAACCTCACATTTATCCGCATTAAACTTCATCTGCCATGCATCTGCCCACTCCCCCAACCTGTCCAAGTCACCCTGCATTCTCGTAGCATCCTCCTCACAGTTCACACTGCCACCCAGCTTTGTGTCATCTGCAAATTTGCTAATGTTACTTTGAATCCCTTCATCCAAATCGTTGAAGTATATTGTAAATAGCTGCAGTCCCAGCACCGAGCCTTGTGGTACCCCACTAGCCACTGCTTGCCATTCTGAAAGGGACCCGTTAATCCCTACTCTTTGTTTCCTATCTGCCAACCACTTCTCTATCCATGTCAACACTCCACCCCCAATACCATGTGCCCTAATTTTGCCCACTAATCTCCTATGTGGGACCTTATCAAATGCTTTCTGAAAGTCCAGGTACACTACATCCACTGGTTCTCCCTTGTCCATTTTCCTAGTTACATCTTCAAAATATTCCAGAAGATTAGTCAAGTATGATTTCCCCTTCGTAAATCCATGCTGACTCAGACTGATCCTGTTACTGCTATCCAAATATTCGGCTATCTCATCTTTTATAATTGAGCGTCAACGGAGCCCGCTGCCTGGGACTGCATGGGACGAAGTCCAAGGTTATACAATCGGGAACATAGGAGGAACCGGAGTAGGATACTTTGTAACTTTGTAAGCGCCCTTTATGTGGCGATTATTTGCATACCTTCGGTATGCTAGTAAAGAATTTCACTGTAGCTTGTGAAATGTACAACGTGACAATGAATTATCCAATTCAATTCAATTCACTTTATTCCTCCTACAGAAGAACTGTAATCCACATTCTGATTTCCAGTAAATGAATTGAAAAGGTTTTATCATAAATTCTCCCGAAGAAGTAAAAGAAAACCCAGACATCATAAAAATGCATTCCTGTTAAAATTAACTCAGGAAGCAAGCTTCTGAAATACTGCTAACTCAAGTACATGGCATTGCCCTTTTGTGGGGTGGGTTTCAGGCATAAATTGGTCTGATGCTCACTTTCTTCCAACTCTTATTTACATGTAAGATTAGCTAGTGATCAATATTTGTTTCCCTCAAAGCCACACAACATCCTGACTTGGAAATATATCAACCTTCTTTCGCTGTTGCTTGGTTAAAATCTTGGAACTCTGTGTTTGTGCCCAGACCTCAACGACCGCAGCTGTTTAAGAAATAAGTTCACCAGCACTTTCTCAAGGGTAACTAGGAATAGGCAATTAAATGCTGGCTCACAAGGGAAGGGATATCATCCCAGGGGCCAAGTGAGTGCCAAGAGTGCGTTGTGCAAAGACAGGTGTGAACACTACTGGGATTGACGCTATTGAATATATAGACACTAAGAATGTATGAAGAGTATTTTGCACAGTTTTACACAAATATACAATATATTTCCCAGATCCCAGAATATTATAAAGGACATTTCCCACCCCGGACACTCCCTGTTTGAACTGTTGCCGTCAGGCAGACGGTACAGATCTACAAGGACAAGGACAAACAGACTTAAAAACAGTTTTTACCCCACTGCTATAAAGGCACTAAATGTAACCGCCAAGGAACACGGGGACTACGGGACTGTGGTTGGTACACTGTGAAATCGACAGAAGGATGTAGGGTTGGGTGTTTATGCGTGCTGTTTTTATATTTCATATTTATTTTAGTTGTTTATCATCTTTTTTAATATTTTACCTTGCATGTATTGTTAGCTTTTATGGTTGAATGTTGCACTGACTGGCTGACATTTTTTAATTTTGTTGTACATGGTTCATGTTACAATGACAATAAAGAAACTATACTATTCTATATATTGTGTATAAGAATTATGAAGAGTAAAGTTTATTCGGGGGAAACATTTACATGCTGGATCATCTTAATTGATTAATTTAAGCAATAATCATAGTAATAGAGTGATACAGTGTGGAAATGCCCTTTGGCCCAACTTGCCCACACCAGCCAACATGTCCCAACTATACTAGTCCCACCTACCTGGGTTTGGTCCATATCCCTCCAAACTTGTCTATCCATGTACCTGTCTAACTGTTTCTTAAACATTATTTTGTTGTCTGGAAGATGTAAGGTGTCCAAGGCAGGAATTTTGTCCTTTCCCCAAACCACATCTTTACTTCTCAGTCACTGAAATCATTTTGTAAAGAATAATTCTTCAACCAAACTTTCAAACACACTACTTATCCTACCTCTGTGAAAATATCCTTTTAGCTTTCCCATGTTCACCGTGCGACATAATTCCAATAATATGAGAGATAAGACAAGGTCTCAGAATATTGACAGTATTGGCAATAATTCTGTCATGCATTCTAAGAAATTGAAGGGGTAGAGGGACTGGAGGATCAATGGGAATATAGTGACCAAACCAGACTGTGAAAGTGATGTGTGGAACACAAACCATAGTTCTCTGAACAGAGCAAGCCAATGTCTGCCTATGGTTCAAAATAAACTTAGAATAGTACTTGATTGTAAATAGCAGTAGAACGTGGATTATAAATACTCCACTCTGGAGATCATGCCAAACTTGCAAAACAATACATTGTCCTAGAGCTCATAATCCTAGCAAAGGTTACAAGTGCTGAAATAGTTCAGGGTCAGGCAGGACCTTAGGAGAACATGGATAGCTGAAGTTTCAGGTCGGGATCTTTCTTCACCAGTCTGAACATGGGTCCTGATCTGAAATGTCACCTATCCATGGTCTCCAGAGTTACTGCCTGACCTGCTAAGCTATCCCAACTCAATCTTTTTTTTGTAACCCAGCATCCACAGTTCCTTATAGAAACAAGGAAGAAGGGTCCCGACCTGAAAAGCCACCTATCCATATTCTCTAGGGATGCTGCCTAACCCACTGAACCTCCCCCAGTCCCAGTACATTGTGCCTGCAGTTCCTTGTATCTTCATGCAAAGGTAATGGCCCAGTTTTTCCTGTATGGGACCCCCCACCCCCCCCCCCCCCCGGCATGCACTTGTCAGCCATATTCCCCAAGCAATCCCTGCAAGGGACAGAAGGGTGACGTGGCTGGTTTAGACAGTTCTGGAGCAAAGTGTCCAGGCCCTCTGCAGAGAGAGCAAGCAGCCATGGGACTGCTGCTTATCCTCTAGTTCTGGCTGCTCTCTGCGGTTGGCTGGGCATGATGGCGTCTCTGTATCTGCTGGGCATGAACTGCAGGGAGTTGCCAGATGATGCAGGTGACAGAATCTTTTCTTTAGGGAATTGTAATATTTTCCACTATCATCCCATCACTTAACTTAAGAAGATGACAAATGAGGTAGGAGCAGGAGCAGGCCAGTCAGCCCCCCAAGCCCGTGCCACTATAAATAAGATTATAGCCAATTCGACTATGGTCCTGACACCACTTTCGACTACCTCCCTGCCTCCCTCAACTCCCTTATGTTCAAATGTTTGCCAGTCTCCATCTTTAATATTTGCAATGAATCCAGTTTCTGTTGTAAAAATTTACAAAGATCCATAACCCTCTAAGAAAATGAAGGCCAGCACAACAGCATAGCTGATAGAGCTGCTGCCTCACAGCACCACAGTCCCAGCTTTGTTCCTGACTTTGGATGCTGTCTGGTGTGCAGTTTGCATGTGTTCAGCCGAACCTATGACTGCATGGGTTTCCTCCGGGTGCTCCGGATCCGTCCCACATCTCAAAGGTGTGAGTTTGAAGGTTAATTGGCCTCTGTACATTTTCCCCAGTGTGTCGGCAGAGGATAAGAAAATGGGATAACACAAGACCAATGTGAATGGATGATCAGTGGTCGGAATGGACTCGGAGGATCAATGGGCCTGTTTCGATGCTCTCGTGCTCTAAACTGTTTCCATGCTCTAAATGCCTCCCCCAGTTCTAGATATCCCCTCCAAGGAAAAGATTCCTGCAGGATCTTATATGTGTCAATAAGATCACCACTCATTCCTCTAGACTCTTAATGAGTAATAATTCAACCAGATCAAATTCTCTTCATACCTGTATGTCTGAAGAAGAGTCTCAACCCACAACATCACCCATTTCTTCTCTCCTGCCTGTCCCGCTGAGTGACTCCAGCTTTCTGTGTCAATCTTCTCTTCTTATATCACTGCCTTTATCCTAGGAATGAACCTGGCCTCCTATGCAGTTAAATCATTCCCTAAATATTCAGACCAAACCTATATGGTACTCCATGTTTGATCTCCCCTGTGCCCTGTAAAGCTGCAACACAACCTTCCAACTGTTATATATCTTACCCCTTGCAATAAGTATGAATATTCCATTCGCCTTCCTAATTCTTTGCTGCAAAGTGCATGTATTTCATACTCTAGGACCTTCAGTTCTATTTGTAATGCAACATTCTGTAATCTCAGTGCATTTATATAATAATTTGTTTTTTTCACTCTCCTTTCCAAAGTTGATGATATCGGACTTTCCCATTTTATACTCCATCTATCAACCATGCTCTCTCACGTAATCCATTAGCTTTGCAGACATATTGTGTTCTCACAACTTGTTATCTTTGTCAAGAGTTAGATTTAGCTCATAGGGCTAAAGGAATTAAGGGATATGGGGAAAAAGCAGGAACAGGGTACTGATGTTAGAATAGAATAGAATGCCTTTTATTGTCATTCAAACAGACAAGGTTTGAACAAAATTTCAATCCTACAGTCATGACATTACAAAAAAATCCAAGACACACACTTAACACAAACATCCATCACAGTGGATCTCCAACACCTCCTCACTGTGATGGAAGGCAAGTCTTATCTCTTCCCTTTGATCTTCTCCCATGGTCCATCATCCAACTGCAGCGTCGAGGCGACTGGGGCTCATGACGTTAAAGCCCCCGGCGGGCGATGGTAAGCCGTTTAAGCCCCGCCGAGCGATGTTAGGCCCCGCTCCGAGTCATCTAAACCCCGCGATTCCGGCGGGAGAAGTTGCCATTGCGGGAGCTCCACAAAGCGGTCTCCCACCAGGGACCTGCGAGCTCCCGATGTTCCTGTCCACCGGGCCTGCGCCCGGAGCCTCTGAAGCTCCGAAGTCGGGTTGCAGCCGCACGCCACCACAGCTCTCCCCGTTCCGAAGTCGGCCAGCTCAGCGATGGCGAGTCCACAGGCTCCGTGACTGGATCCGTCAGGTTGGTTCTGGTTGGAGGCCGCCGCCGGCTCCACGATGTTAGGCCCAACGACTCCAGAGACCCGACAGGGAAAAAGTCGGGTCCCCGTACAGGGAAGAGATTAAATGGTTTCCCACAACACCCCCCCCACCCCCCCCCCCCCCCCCCCCCCCCCACATATACACAAAAAATAATAAAAAATTAGAACCAAAAACATACATCTAATGGGACAAAAATGTTTTAAAAAGACAAACGGACTGCAGTCGAGCCCCTGCTGTTAGGCACCGCCACTTCATTAGATGATCGGCCATGATCATATTGAATGGCGGTCGTGGCTCGAAGGGCCGAATGGCCTACTCCTGCACTTATTTTTCTATGTTTCTATCATCAGCAAAGTTGGCTACACTATACAGCGCCTTCCTCCAAGGTATTAATATAGACTGTGCTTTCTTTGCTTGTAGTGACAATATCCTTGTTCCAGGACAAATTATGAGGGGTGTAGATGGGGTAGACAGTTGTAACCTTTTCACCAGGGTGGAAATGTCAAAGACTAGAGGGCATAGCTTTAAGGTAGGAGGGACAAGGTTTAAACGAGTTGTACAAGGCAAGGGTTTCAAACAGAGGGGTTGGGGTTCCTGGAACGCAAGGCCGGAGGTAATGGTGGAGGCAAATATAAAAATGCTGGGATGGATATACAGTAGATTACATGCAGGCAGATAAGATTAGTTTAACTTGGTATCATGTTCAGCACAAATATTGTGGGCCAAAGGGTCTGTTCTAATGCCGTAATGTTCTATATTCTATGTTAAAATCTGTTGTGTCTTTCTTAAGCCACTCTTTTGTAGAGACTTGCATTGTGCTGCCAAGCCCCATCCGCTCATTATGGGGCAGTGATTTTATTCATCTGGCTAATCTGTAAAAGATTTGAATGTTTTTTTAAAATGTCTCTGACAAGCAGACAAACTAAAAGCAAATACAGTGAAACAAAATGGAAATTAATTCTTAAACAAAATTTAATGTTACTATTTTAAATTAAATTACAGGAAACACTGAATTAATTTCTGCAATTAATATGATTTTTTTGTTAACAATAACTGACTTTGTCTCTTTATCCATAGGTTCAGTGTTCCCATTGAAATCAATGGTGATTCAGACCCTAGGACTTGGGTGGAATCTGAGCAACAGTTCCCCAGCTTAACGCTGTGGATTCCCAGCAAGACAGGGCTCTGCCTTTGGACCCCATGTAGAGAAACATGCAATATGCTATTGTGACAGATGTGGTACCATTTGTCAGTCTGTCAGTTCAACAGCACATGTGTTAAAGTTTAAAGGGTTGTCATCCTCGCTACAAATTCAGGCAACAAGAATCATCCCTTTGAATCGTAACATCACTGCAGCATTGAAACGATTCTTTACAGAGCAGTCCAGTTGGCCCCATTCCATCACTCTTTCCTTAATGGGATCATGGAAGGAAAACCTCTTAAAAATAGTCATGATGAACAGTCAGGCAATGGTAATATAACACTGAGAAGACTCATTCAGATTAGCTGAACCCTTAGCATCTGGTCCTGCAAATTTAGCCTAAAGCACACACAGAGCACCTTTGTTGACAAAACAAAGCTCCACAGCCTTTTTGATGCAGATTTTAGGCCTTTATTAAACATAAAGGATTGGGTAAAATGGAAAATAAAGCAGGCAAAGAATAGGTTTATTTTGTGACCACAAATCTCAAACATGGTCACATCAATCTTGCACTGCTCACACTAATATGAAGCAAAATCTCAATTTAGACTCAGAGAATCCAATGGTTGCAGCCACTGTGGTCCTCTGAAGTGTTTGTACTTTGCTTTTTATATTTGTGGAAACTGTTTAATATGTGAAGAAGTCAGAAAAAATTTCAGTGTAAACGCCTTGTAATTTTTGTCCTTTCAACAGTATTAACCTGTATTTTATCCTCCATATACTGCCACTCAGTGATATCATTCAAACAGCATGACATGTTGCACATGTGGTGAAGACACCGGACTCCACCTCACCACAGCGGGTTGGCCCTCCGTTGCCTCCAATTTGTTACAGATCTTCTCTAAACTTCAGTTCTGATTGAATAAAAATTCCTCTGTCAATATTCTGAAGCTACTGATTATGCACATGTGGAGCACAACAGTTAAAAAAAAATCCTTTGTACAGTTATGCCAGAAACAAGGTCACCTACCATTGAAAGCAATGGCATTATCATCACCAAGTTCCTCGCCATCAATATCCTGGGGGTAACCATTGCTCAGAAACGCAAATTGAGCAGCAAATAAATAATGCAGCTACAATAGGGTGAGGTGCTACTCCGGTCTACTCCGCCATACAATCATGGCTGATCTATCTCTCCATCCGAGGCCCATTCTCCTGCCTTCTCACCATAACTTCTGGCACCTGTACTAATCAAGAATCTATCTATCTCTGCCTTAAAAGTATGCACTGACTGGGCCTTCACAGCCTTCTGCGGAAAAACATTCCACAGATTTACCACCCTCCTTCCTAAAAGAAAAATAATTAGCAACTTTTTTAGTGAGCAATAAGGGACAGGTATTGAATGGTGACCTTGTCAGAAGTACGCAGATCATGAGAAATTAATTAGGAATAAAATTGCCTTTCAGGAGCAGATTTTTGCATGTTGTAGAGGCTTGTTTTCCATGAATCGCGTGCAGTGTTCACATGCCAAAAAAACACAAATCAAGTTTGCTGAAAGTCTTTCAGATGTATGTTGAATGCAGTTTGTTGCCGCTGTTTACGTTTGGGTGAATCCATGTAGTCTTGTACAAAGCACAGAGGGCTTGCGAGAAAGTTCATGGACGCAGGAATCCATGTTGTAAATATTTTGCAAAGGGCTTTTCAATAATATTTCATCATCAGGGCAAACAGTATACTACACTACGTGACAGGGTTTCCAGGCTTCCTCTTGCTTTATAACCTCTAGTACTGGCTCATCTGAAAGACGGTATTTAAGGGCAAAGGGGGCTTGCTGAAATCACAGTCGCGTTGTCCAACCTGCCAGCCACCCAGTAAACTGAAGTCACAGGTATGTGATTTGCTGTTCATTGACGAGTTTGCCAAACTCCCAGCTGTGTTCAGCAGGATCACCCCACTATGCACTACGCTCAATGCAACATTCATTGGATTGTGCATAGGCCATGTGACTAGTCTTTGCAAGCATAGATTACGTACATCGCTCCTTTTGCAACACACTTGAAAACAAGTAGAATCAGCATGGCTTCATGAAGTCAAAATAATTTCCATTTAGTTTAGAGGTACAGCACCGAAACAGATCCTTCAGTCCACTGAGTCCACTCCGACCATCGTTCACCCATTTATACTAGTGTTATCCCACTTGCTCATCCACTCCTTACATGCTAAGGGCAATTTACAGAGGCCAATTAACCTATAAACCGGCTCAGGTCTGGGATGTGGGAAGTAATTGGAGTACTGGTATTTTATTTGAGAAATGAATGGGAATGCTGTGAGGAAGTCTTGATTGGAGCATATAGAGGAGAACCAGTAGATGTATTGTACTTGGGCTACCAGAAGGCATTTGACAAGGTGCTTCCCAAAATGTTGGTCACAAGATAAGAGGCCATGTTGATTGATGTAGCATGTTGGCAAAATAATGGATAACAGATAAGAGGCAATGAGTAGAGGTAAGAGGGTAATTTACAAGTTGGCATCCGGTGCAGTGTGCCTCAGAGACCCATGCTGGGAACACAACGGTGAACAATATGTATTTTCATGACATGGAGGAAGGAAGGAAATGTACGATGGTCATCTTTGCAAACAACCCAGAAATTGGTGAGAAAAGGATGCAAATGTTTGCAGCGAGATTTTGTTAGATCAGGTGATTAGGCAAAAAGTTAGCAAATGAAGTATAATGGTATAATGTGGGAAAATGTTCACTTTGAAGGAGAACAAATAACAGTTTAAATAGAAAGAAATTGCGGAAAGATGCAGCACAAAGGGATGCATGAAACACAAAGTTAGCAGTCATTGTGTGCGGTTCTGTTCACCCCATTACGGGAAGGATGTGGAGACTTTAGAGAGAATGCTGAAGAGGTGTACCAGAAAGCTGCCTAGATTAGAAGGTATTAGCTATAAAACGATATCAAATTATGAGAGGCATAGATAGGGTAGACAGTCAGAACCTTTTCCCTGAGTGGAAATGTCAAAGACTAAAGGACACAGCTTCAAGGTGAGGACAAAGTTTAAGGAGATGTGCAGTCCAAGTTTTTTTACACAAAGGGTGGTGGGTACCAGGAAGTGCTGCTAGGGGTGGTGGTGGAGGTAGATTTGATAGGGGCATTCAAGAAGTTTTTAGATGGGCACATGGATAAGCAGGAAATGGAGGGATTTAGAAAGTGCGCAGGCGGAAGAAATTAGTTTAACTCAACAACAGGTTTGCACAAATATTGTTGGCTGTAGGACCTGTTTCTGTGCTGTTCTATGTTCACACAAGTGTAGCAGGTACTGGGGAAAAGCTAATGAAATACTGGCCCTTAGTTCTAAGATGGATTGAGTCTAAAAGTGAAGAATTATTTTGCAAATCCAAGGAGAAAGCGTATCTCAAGCACTGTAAACCATTTTGGTCTTCCTATTTAAATATATATATTATTTCATTGAAAACAGTTGATGCACTTGGATGATTCTGGGTATAAAAGACAGTCTGAGAGGAACCATTGAACAGATTGAGACTGAGAGATGATCTTATTGATTTGTTGGACATTCTCATGGGGTGGACAGTGTACATGCCGAGATGATGTTTCCCCTCGTGTTGAGTATTGAACTAAAAAGCATCTCTTCAGTGCCATTTCAGAATGGGACAAGAAAGAAATTCTATGGAAATTATTTGAGTCTATTGAACTTCTTGCCAGAGAGATCTTGTGTTTATTTAAGGCTGCAATAGACATATTTCAAATCAGTAAGGGAATGAAGGGTGATGGGGAAAGGTTAGGATGGCTGGACGGGTCCAAATACAACATGCCTGTCCATTTCCCTCCATAGATGCTGTCTGATTGCTTAGTTCGTCCTGTTGTTCTCCTGTAGCTTCCATACATTTACTTGACTTTTCACATGTAGGTTTCCCTTATAGAGGAAAATAGAAAAATAAAAATGTGATTTTAATACAGCACACATATTATGATTTTCATTTTGATTTCGAAATGCTCCGTTAAAGTGGTGGCATGGCTAATGGCGCTTGATAATATTTATGTGTAACTGCCACATCAACCTCAGGCAAGGAGGAGATAATTAAATAATTTTACCAAGAAGGCGATCCACAACAAGTAAGAAATTGTTGATGTTGATGTCCGAGCTGCACTATTCAGTTACTCTTGAAAATGATAGTAAGTGAAAATGAAAAGTAAGTATGCCAGTAAACTAATACATCCGGATCAAACGGGGTTTATCCCTAAGAGACAATCATTTAATAATTTGAGACGTCTGCTTAACATAATGCACTCGCACCAAATTAAAGATCCAAATCTTGCAATTATTTTGCTGGATGCAGAGAAAGCATTCGATCAGGTTGCATGGAAGTATATGGTTAAGATATTGCAAAAAATTCAACTGGGAGAGAATTTCATTCAATGGATTAAATTAATATATAATAAGCCAACGGCCAGAATATTAACTAATAATATTTTATCCACAAAATTTCAACTGTCAAGGGGTAATAGACAAGGTTGTTCATTATCACCATTGTTATTTGCCCTCATAATAGAACCACTAGCGTAAAGTATTAGAACTCATCTGAATATCCATGGATAGAAGACAAAATATTTAAACAATAAAATATCATTATACGCTGATGATGTACTTTTGTACATCACAAAGCCTCATATCACAATACCCAACATTTTAAATTTAATTGAGGATTTCGGTTCATTTGCAGGTTAAAGAATAAACTGGAATAAAAGTGAAATCATTTCAATAAAACTGAAAGATTCTACACATCTCATCCAATTTCCTTTTAAAATAGCTGTGGAAAATTTAAATACTTGGGTATTGAAATGACTAGAAGATATCAAGACATGTATAAAGCAAACTATAACCCTGTACTTAAGAAACTACATAATTTAATTAAATTCTGGAAAACGCTTCCAATGTCCTTAATAGGTCAAATAAATGCCATAAAAATGATTTTTCTTTCCCAAATGCTATACTTGTTCCAATCAATCCCATTATATCTACCCAAAAAGTTTTTTTAAAAATTGGACTCAGATATTACCAGTTTGATTTGGGATTATAAATCCCACAGAATACAAAGATCACACCTAAATAAACCCAAAGTAGTGGGGGGATTAGCACTCCCTAATTTTATGTATTATTATTGGTCGGTAAATATTAGAAATATTATTCAATTGTTGGATAATTCTCTTCATCAACCGGAATGGATCATTATGGAGAAAGAGGACTGCTCCCTTTTTCACCAATGACGGTGAATAATACAAACAACAACAAAAACCCAATTATACATAGTACAATCAGAATTTGGAAACAAATAAAATACAATTTAAAATTAAGAAATTTATCTCTCCTATCACCTATTGCTAAAAACCCTCTGTTTAAACCCTCAATTATAGACAAAGCATTTATACAATGGGAAAGAGCAGGAATTAAAACTTTGGGAGATTTGTATGATACGGGAAAACTATTATCATTTAAACAATTACAACTAAAATATAATCTGGGTAACAAACAGTAATTTAAATATTTCCAAATATGTCATTATCTGAAAAAACATGAACAGGAATTTCACAAAATGCCATTAGACTTACTAAATGAAGTAATGAATACAAAGGCGGAATCAGCAAATTTAATTTCATATATATACAATATTATACTAAATGCAGTAATACCCACAACAGAAAGTATCAGAGGTGAGTGGGAAAACGAACTAAGCATAAAAATTTCCAATGAAAGGTGGAAAGAGTACTTATTAAATGTGCACAAATGCTCAATTAACATGAGACACACTTTAATACAATTTAAAATTTTACACAGATTATACTATTCAAAAACTAAATTGAATAAGTTTTTCCCTAACGTTTCACCAATTTGTGATAAATGCCAGTGTCAAGAAGCTACTATAGCGCACTCATTCATCTTCTGTACAAAAATTCAAAGGCTTTGGATTGAAATCTTTGAAACTTTCACAAAACTGTTTAAAATAAAAATGACACCAAAGCCAGAATGGATTATTTTCGGAATGACAGAAGGTAGTTCGGAATGAAATATGTATCAAAAGAATCTATTTGATTATGGCTTAAAATAATAGGAAAAAAGCTAATATTAAAATTCTGGAAAAATGCTCCTATATCAACATTAAATATGTGGATTTCAACTATGTTTGAAACATTACATTGGAAGATATGAGACTCCGCCTGGCAGGAAAATCAGACCGCTTCTATCAGAAGTGGTCTGCATTTATAGAATTGCTACAAAGATAGGGTGCAGGAGTACCTCGGGCATTGGTATGGGGGGGATGAAAACTACCGAGTTCGTGAATTCCTTTTGCGTGATAGATATAATATAGTAACTGGCTTTTTTTTCCTTTTCTCTATCTTTGTCTTTCTTTTCTTTTCTAGGGTCTATCTATTAACCCCCTTTCTCTAATTCTTTGACCAATGGTTTCTTCTCCCCTTTGGCACGCTCTTTCACTTTCACAACTCTTTTCACCTACTTCACTCTCTTTCTTTCGATTCTTTTTCTATAAAAGCCATACAAGTATGGGGTACAATGATTGTAACAATATATATGTGATGTACATTGATGTATTTGCCTCTAATAAATAAAAAAATATATTTTTTAAATGTTTTTTTTTA
Organism: Raja brachyura; assembly: GCA_963514005.1. The sequence goes on along the minus strand of OY740781.1, from coordinate 64,761,728 downwards.
AATGGTATTTCATCTTTAGTTCCCCTGCCCACTCTCCACCCCATCTGCCTCAACTTTCTGCTTTTGAATTGTTCCTGGGGCTACACTGGAAAGCTTCAGAACCATAAACATTATACCTTGATAGATGCTGGGACCTTAGGTCAGTCCTTGCCCAACAGTTCCATCTGTTATCTACCAACCAATTCCATCTGTTTCCCTGGCAGCCAAATGAGGCTTAACTATTTGTAACATCTGTGTCTTTTTTACTGCCAAGATGTGGTTTCAATCTCACCCACTATTAACCCACAATTAACCCAAGTCTGTTTCCTCCAATGCAGGCAAATTGCCAGCTTAGTGTTGCCTGAACATTTGTTATTACAGCATGCAATCCACATTAATAGCGTTGTTCATGACTGCACACATTGACAATATCACATATGGCTAACACCATTAAAAGCCATCTTGCATTACATCAATCTAATTTGGACTTCCTGAAATAATCTTTGGCCATGCTATTGGCCATTCATCCAGAATGCTCTTACATGCTCTTTGCTGCTTGATATTGCTGCTGTGAAGAGTCATAAAACTCTTCACATTAGAGATGCCGTCCACCACACAGACTAGACTCCCCACCATTGCCTCCATCTACACTTCATGCTGCCTTGTAAAAGCAGCTAACATAATCAAAGACTGGTCCCATCCCGGTCATTCCTCCTTCTCCCTGCTCCTGTCAGGCAAAAGGTACAGAAGCTTGAAAGTGTGCACCTCCAAACTCAGGTACAGCTTCTTCCCTTCTGTTCTCGGCTTCAGAATAAGCCAGGGTTCTGTCCGATTCTGTCCCATTAACGACATTGGACTTTATCTTTGGAACTGTTGTGCTACGATGCTGAGAACTATATTCTGCACTCCGTATCTTTCCCTTTGCTCTACCCATTGTATTTAAGTTAAACTTCATTATATTTATGTAAAGTATTATCTGATCGGATTGGATAGCACGCAAACCATCCGGCTGCACAGTGGCGCAGCGTTAGAGTTGCTGCCTTAGAGTGCCATGGACCCGGGTTCAATCCTGACTATGGGTGCTGTCTATACGGAGTTTGTACGTTCTCCCCTTGACCTGTGTGAATTTTCTGTGGGATCTCCAGTTTCCTCCCACACTCCAAAGATGTACAGGTTTGTAGGTTAATTGACTTGGTGTAATTTTTTCCTAGTGTGTGTGTAGGATAGTAATAATGTGTGGGGATCACTCAGTGAGCCAAATGGCCTATTTCTGTGCTGTATCTCTAAACTAAATGAAACAAAGCTTTTTACTGTACCTTAGTATGAATAATAAACCTAAACCTACGTTATGTAAATGCAAGTTATTGCTGGCAACGAGTCAAAAGACAGTGTTGCACCTGAACTCTTATTTATTTTGATTGCCCTTGACTTTAAGGTCACACTCTAGGCTAACCCTATTCCCCACTTTTTGTCCTATTCCTATCTGTCTCTACCTTTGACCATCAGCTGCTGACACCGAGCTCCACCCTTCCCTCTCCCCACCTCGCTCCATCTTTCCATCATCCCCACCTTACCTAATTCCACCAGTCATCTGGCAGCCCCTGCCCTATCCCTCCCTCTCACTATTTTATGCTGACCATCTCCCCTCTACACTTCCAATCTAGATGCAATGTTTCCAACTGATTTCGAAACCTCTGCCTTCACAGAATCTGCTTGAGCCCTTGAGTTTCTCCTGCAGTTTCTACTTCTCCAGGTTCCAGCATCTGCAGTCTCCTGTGCCACTAGTAAACCCCCAGTCTGTTAAATCCCCACATGCTGTACCAAATTCATTCTCCTTCATCTGTACTCCTGGGCAGTCTCTTGTCATAAATCCTGCCATTTTCAATGCTGCATGATGAATGACCACATAACATTCAGCATTAGATGGTTGAATACATTGTTGGTCTTGCTCCTCAATACCTCAGGCAGTGGAGTTAAAACTGTAAGATTTAACCCCATGTATCAACTGACTAACACTGCAGTTGATAAAGAAGCAATTGTGCTATTGCAATCTGTGAAGGGACAGATTTTCCATCCAACTGTGAGGTTGAAAACAGTAACTGAACATACCCTTTCAAGAGTATTCCTGCCTTTGTTAATAACATAAATACGAATTATTCATCTGTTGCCTAACTCTATTGGGAACCAGTTTTGCACTTTCAAGTTATTTCATTTGTTACAATTCAAGCAAATTCTTTTGTGACTTGCATAATTGCAGTTTGCGTAAAACAAAAAAAGGACAAGAAGGCATTGGCTTGTGATTTGATGAACTCTAAAATCAAATAGAAACGGATGTGAATTAAGTATATCCTCAGTTAAAAGAGTTGGAGATCCTCATATGAATGCTTAACATTAATAGTTAAGATTTAGAATTTTGCAATAGAATAGTGACTGAGTTTTGCAGACCTGGATTGTTAGGTAAAATTCCAAACAAATGTTGAAAGCCTAATTAAAGCGTAAATAATCTGTATCATTACAGTCATATATTTGCTAAAATACACTATGGAATATATTGCACTGGTCCTGCCTTTAAATGTCTGTATTTGCTCTATTTCTTTCAGTAGGGAATGTTTATGATGTGTTAAGTTGTCAACCAATATCATGCCACATTTATCAGGCTATGAGTTCATAACTAGAGTTAAAATTAACTTTACTTAATCCATTTGCAGGATGTTTGCATCACTGGCAAGGCCACGATTTAATACACTTTCCTAATTCACCTTGAAAAAAGTAGTGGCCAATCCATGTATTGAATTGCTCTGGTCCATGCAAAGAGTTATAAATATATATAAATACTTCTGTGTGAGTGTTTGTGTAAACAGCACTGTTCAATAGATAGTTCCAAATTATTTTGCAAGCAAAAATACAGTAATGGCCAAGTCTATATGGTTTGAGATTTGCATGGATACCTGTTGGTGTTTGCACACCTATGAGTCTGCTGCTCATATTCCTGAGTTGATAATTGCTGCTATTGCAACACCAATTAAAATGCAACTCATCTTAAGGAGAGTGAAAGGGTTTGACAGAAGGGAAACAGGCCCTTCATCTATGGGTCGAAGGAGCACGTGGCTGGGGCCTGGGTTGATACTACGGAGGCATCAGGAGGGGACCCGGTGGCAATAGTGGAGAGGTCAGTGCGGCGGTTGATGAGGGCGCCAACGAGCGGACGAGGATGGACTACGTGGGAGTGAGGACGCCGTTGCCGGGGATGAGGAACAAAGGAGGACCTGGTGTGGGGGGCCCACGGTGAGGGAGGGGGAACAATGGGACCTGGCATGGGGGGACTGTCATGAGGGAGGGGGTGGGAGGGGAGAATAAAGGAGGACCTGGCACAGGATGCTTTATAACTTTGTCGGATCCCTTTATGTAGGGAATATTTGCATACCTTGGGTATGCAGGCAAGGGATTTCACTGTGACTTGTCACATGTGCCAATAAAGTATTCATTCATTCATTCATGCTGACTGAGATACAGTCTTGAGTTAGTCCCAGTTGCCTACATTTCCCCCAATTTTCTGCAAACCTTTCCTATCCTGTCCGTGTTTTTAAATGTTGTAATTGTACCCACCTCCACTACTTCCTCTAGTAGCTCATTCCACGTCGCCACCTCCCTCTGAATGAAAAGCTTGCCTCTCAGGTTATTATTAAATCTTTCCCCTCTCAGCTTGAACCTATGTCATCTTGTTTTAGAATCCCTACCCTGAAAAAAAAGACCGTGACCATCCACCCAATCTATTTAAGAAAGAACTGCAGATGCTGGAAAAATCGAAGGTAGACAAAAAAATGCTGGAGAAATTCAGTGGGCGAGGCTGCATCTATGAAGAGAAGGAGTAGGCGACGTTTCGGGTCGAGACCCTTCTTCAGACTTCAGACCCTTCTCCACCCAATCCATGTCCCTTATGATTTTGTAAACTTCTATAAGTTCAACCCTCCTTGGGTTGAGCAATAGGGAGAGATTGGGCAGAACTACCAGATGAGAGGGGAAAGAATTAATAGTAACAATAAGGATTAATACTAATAAGGAGTAACCCTTCCACACAGAGTATGGTGGATATGTGGAACGAGCTGTCAAAGGAAGTAATTAAGGCAGGTACATAACAACAATTTATAGACATTCAAGTAGGCACATGGATAGGTAAGGATTAGAAGGATATGGGCCAAATGAGGGAAATGAGGTGAGCTTAGATGGGGCAAATGCAGGCAAATGGGGTGAGCTTAGATGAGGCACCTTGGTTGGCATGAAGGAGTTTGGTTGAAGGGCCTGCTTTTGTACTGTGGCATTTTATGATTTTATGATCAGAACTACAGAAACATCAACTATCCATGTCCTTCAGAGATGCTGCTGCTGGGTTATTCCAACACTTTGTGTCTTATTTTGTAAACTAGTAGTTCCTTAAGTCCACATCTTAGTACAGTACATGATGTCTGAAGAAGAGTCCTGTCCTGAAATATCAACTATCCATGTTCTCCAGAGATGCTGCCTGACTCAGTGTTATTCCAGCATTTTGTATCTCTTTTTGTAAACTAGTATCTGCAGTTCCAGTATATCTCTCTCTTAAGTGTTCAAGAAGGAACTGCAGATGCTGGAGAATCGAAGGTAAACAAAATTGCTGGAGAAACACTGTGGGTGCAGCAGCATCTATGGAGCGAAGGAAATAGGGGGGGGGGGGGGGGGAATAAGAAAGGCAGAGGAGGAGCCAGAGAGCTGAGAAGGGGAGGAGACAGCAAGGGCTACCAGAAATTGGAGAAGCCAATGTTCAGGCCACCGGGATGCAGACTGCCCTAGCGGAATATGAGGTGCTGCTCCTCCAGTTTCCGGTGGTGCTCACTCTGGCCATGGAGGAGGCCCAGGACAGAAAGATCGGATTTGGAATGGGAGGGGGAGTTGAGGTGCTGAGCCACAGGGAGATCAGGTTAGTTAATGCGGACCGAACGGAGGTGTTTGGCGAAACGATCGCCAAGCCTACGCTTGGTCTCACCGATGTAGATCAGCTGACATCTAGAGCAGCGGATGCAATAGATGAGGTTGGAGGAGGTGCAGGTGAACCTCTGTCGCACCTGGAACGACTGCTTGGGTCCCTGAATGGAGTCGAGGGGGGAGGTAAAGTGACACATGTAGCATCTCTTGCAGTTGCAAGGGAAAGTGCCCGGGGAGGGGGTGGTATGGGTGGGAAGGGAAGAATTGACCAGGGAGTTATGGAGGGAGCGGTCTTTGCGGAAAGCAGACGGGGGGGAGATGGGAAGATGTGGCGAGTGGTGGGGTCACGTTGGATGTGGCGAAAATGACAGAGGACTATCTGTTGTAGCTCTCTCTTAATGTGAACATATGTGAAATAAAACATGAGAGTATAACTGGATATATGATCTTGAAATGTTCTCTTTTATTCCAATAATTTAATACATAGATTTTTCAAACTTTGAGGAAATAGTAGCACACATCAGTCCAAAATCCAAATTGTTCTCATTCATCTCCTTACAGTGTGAAAAATATCTTCAGCTGAACATCTTCCATGTTGGATTATCCACTTTGGAAGACCTTGTTTTTAAATCCTCTTTGAGTTTTCCTGGTAAATATAGTTCAAATGTGCTCCTAATTGTTACTGATTAGAACAAATATGGACAAGGATACTTATTTATGGATAATTACTGCTTTATAACAGAGCCTATAATGCTGTGGGGGTGCGATAAAGAAGGAACTGCAGATGCTGGAGCATCGAGGGTTACACAAAAAGCAGGAGAAACTCAGCGGGTGCAGCAGCATCTAAGGAGCGAAGGAGATAGGCGACGTTTCAGGTCGAGACCCTTCTTCAGACTCTGTGGGGATGGTTGGGTTTTCTTGCAGTACAGGCATAGAGTCATAGGAAACAGGCCCTTGCCCCAACTCAACCAAGATGTCCCATCTAAGCTGGTCCTGTTTGCCCATGTTTGGCCCATGTCCCTATAAACCTTTCTTATTCTTTAGGAAATCTGAAGCCATTCCGCAGTTGTCCTTATGGTAACAACACACTCACTGAGCAGGGATGGATACCTGAAAAGCAGTTGCCTGCCATCATATACATGAAAATCAAATTGCATAAATCTGATGCCAATCAGCCTGTTGTGTCTCACAACTAGTTTCTATTTTTAGGTCTGCCAAATGCTTAAAGGGCCTTAGCTTACAGAAAACTGTTGAAAAGTGTTATTTATAAGGAAGCCTCTGTGTATGCTTGTGGTGGCATGCACACATAAATGTACAAGATATGCACGCAAAGCATTCTCTCTGCAGCTTGTTGGATGCTGAATGTTGTGCAGTACTTCAGATGGGTTTGCATTAAAGCGCATACTGCCTTGAGGGAAGAAGGAGATCATGAGAAACCACAAATTATCTTTGTAACATTATTAATAATTTTGTTTTTCCTTCTCAGATTCCTTTGTATACCTGAATGGCTGGGTTAACATTTAAGAGTCACCCACATAAGGTCATAAGGTCATAAGTAATAGGAGCAGAATTAGGCCATTTGGCCCATCAAGTCAGGAAATTAGAAATGCGTGCAACAAGGGTAACACGGTTATAATTGGTGACTTCAATCTGCATGTAGATTGGGTGAATCAAATTGGCAGGGGTGCTGAGGAAGAGGATTTCTTGGAATGTATGCGGGATAGTTTTCTCAACCAACATGTGGAGGAACCAACGAGAGAGCAGGCTATTCTAGACTGGGTATTGAGTAATGAGGAAGGGTTAGTTAGCAGTCTTGTTGTGCGTGGCCCCTTGGGCAAGAGTGACCATAATATGGTTGAGTTCTTCATTACGATGGAGAGTGACAAAATTAAGTCAGAAACAAGGGTTCTGAACTTGAACAAAGGTAACTTTGAAGGTATGAGATGTGAATTGGCCAAGATAGACTGGCAGGTGATTCTTAAAGGTTTGACAGTGGATGTGCAATGGAAGGTATTTAAAGACTGCATGGATGAAGTACAAAAATTGTTCATACCAGTTTGGCAAAAGAATAAATCGGGGAAGGTGGTGCATCCATGGATAACAAGGGAAATCAAGGATAGTATAAAAACAAAAGATGAGGCATACAAATTTGCCAGAAAAAGCAGCCTACCGGAGGACTGGGAGAAATTCAGAATCCAGCAGAGGAGGACAAAGGGCTTAATTAGGAAAGGGAAAATAGATTATGAAAGGAAACTGGCAGGGAACATAAAAACTGACTGCAAAAGTTTTTATAGATATGTGAAGAGAAAGAGACTAGTTAAAACAAATGTTGGTCCCTTGCAGTCAGAAACAGGTGAATTGATCATGGGGAACAAGGACATGGCAGACCAATTGAATAACTACTTTGGTTCTGTCTTCACTAAGGAAGACATAAATAATCTGCCGGAAATAGCAGTGGAACGGGGGTCAAATAAGATGGAGGAACTGAGTGAAATCCAGGTTAGCCGGGAGGTGGTGTTGGGTAAATTGATGGATTAAAGGCCGATAAATCCCCAGGGCCAGATAGTCTGCATCCCAGAGTACTCAAGGAGGTAGCCACAGAAATAGTGGATGCATTAGTGATAATTTTTCAAAATTCCTTAGATTCTGGAGTAGTTCCTGAGGATTGGAGGGTAGCTAATGTAACCCCACTTTTTAAAGAAGGAGGGAGAGAGAAAGCGGGGAATTACAGACCAGTTAGTCTAACATCGGTAGTGGGGAAACTGCTAGAGTCAGTTATTAAAGATGGGATAGCAGCGCATTTGGAAAGTGGTGAAATCATTGGACAAAGTCAGCATGGATTTACGAAAGGTAAATCATGTCTGACAAATCTGATAGAATTTTTTGAGGATGTAACTAGTAGAGTGGATAAGGGAGAACCAGTGGATGTGTTATATCTAGACTTTCAGAAGGCTTTCGACAAGGTCCCGCATAAGAGATTAGCATACAAACGTAAAGCACACGGTATTGGGGGTTCAGTATTGATGTGGATAGAGAACTGGCTAGCAGACAGGAGGCAAAGGGTAGGAGTAAATGGGTCCTTTTCAGAATAGCAGGCAGTGACCAGTGGGGTGCCGCAAGGCTCAGTGCTGGGACCCCAGCTACTTACAATATATATTAATGATTTGGACGAGGGAATTCAATGCAACATCTCCAAATTTGCAAATGTCACCAAGCTGGGGGGTATAGTTAGGTGTGAGGAGGGTGCTTGGAGGCTGCAGGGTGATTTGGATAGGCTGAGTGAATGGGCAGATGCATGGCAGATGCAGTATAATGTGGATAAATGTGAGGTTATCCACTTTGGTGGCAAAAACATGAGGATAGACTATTATCTGAATGGTGGCAGATTAGGAAAAGGGGAGATGCAACGAGACCTGGGTGTCATGGTACACCAGTCATTGAAAGTAGGCATGCAGGTGCAGCAGGCAGTGAAGAAAGCAAATGGTATGTTAGCATTCATAGCGAAAGGATTTGAGTATAGGAGCAGGGAGGTTCTACTGCAGTTGTACAGGGTTTTGGTGAGGCCACACCTGCAGTATTGCGTACAGTTTTGGTCTCCAAATCTGAGGAAAGACATCCTTGCCATAGAGGGGGTACAGAGAAGATTCACCAGACTGATTCCTGGGAAGTCAGGACTTTCATATGAGGAAAGATTGGATAGACTCGGCTTGTACTCGCTGGAATTTAGAAGATTGAGGGGGGATCTTATAGAAACTTACAAAATTCTTAAGGGGTTGGACAAGCTAGATGCTGGAAGATTGTTCCCGATGTTGGGGGAGTCCAGAACAAGGGGTCACAGTCTAAGGATAAGGGGGAATTCCTTTAGGACCGAGATGAGGAAAACATTCTTTACACAGAGAGTGGTGAGTCTCTGGAATTCTCTGTCACAGAAGGTAGTTGAGGCCAGTTCATTGGCTATATTTAAGAGGGCGTTAGATGTGGCACTTGTGGCTAAAGGGATCAGGGGGTATGGAGGGAAGGCAGGTATGGGATACTGAGTTGGATGATCAGCCATGATCACATTGAATGGCCGTGCAGGCTCGAAGGGCCGAATGGCCTACTCCTGCACCTATTTTTCTATGTTTCTATGTTTCTAAGTCTACACTGCCATTCAATTATTGCTGATACCTCAGTACCAAACAATTCACCACTAAAATGCAAATATTCATTTTCCTCATGGAAGAAAAATCAAAAATGAAACCTTCCCGTTCATGTCACCCTATCAAAGCCAGATTTCCTGTGGTTTGTGCCCAGAGGACAATGATTCCGGGACACAAAGATATGTAGATGTATCATGTTGCTGCCCCTCTGCCGAGAGTATCAGATGCGTAGGATTGAAAGACCTTCACTTCATGCCTATTGGATTTGAGTATCCACCTGTGTGACAATCTAACCATAATTAATGGCTTTGCACAGAGAAACTGCCTCTTGTCAAACATAATCTCATAATGTTTTGACTCACAGTTGGGAGTGATACTAGTGAGTTAATTCCTTTCTTGATTCAACCAGTTTCCCCTCATTATGTTTTATTCTTTTAGTTGTCATTCAAACATAGTATTTCTAAAAGTCAAAGCAGCATGACTTTTGTTCCTTTGTTAATAAATAAAATTGTGTTGCTGAATTGCCCAAAAGCAAATCCCATCAGTTTGCAAGTTCAATCAATGACCAATGCTTCATCATTTTCAGAGTAAAAGTATGCACATAAGATATATATAGAAATAGTATGGTACCACAGATAGTGAATAAACTGAAATGTATCCAAACCTATATTTCCACATATTTTGCTCCAGTTATAGTTTCCATATTTATTTCCACAGTGACACAGGTTGGGATTTGTTATGATTTCCTGTTCTGTAAACGTCAGAACCCAAATTATCCTCTCCTGGGGTAAAGAAGGGAACAAACTCCACTATTTGCAAAAAAAAAACATTGTTTTGGAAAGTGAAGTACGGATCAACAAGCTTTACAAGCAAACAAGCGACAGAAAGGAAGGACGTGCTGTGGGCTGGTCAGTGGAAATGCAGGCTGTTTGTTCTTGTAACGTTTATGAAACAGTCATGAACAGGCCAATTAAATTTATAAAATGAGAAATAAAGTTCAGAAAATGTACGATTAATTTTAATCATTAGTTCAGAACGCACACATTTCGTTGAACACCTTCCCTCAGTCCTGCTTGGACTTACCTGATCTCCCGGTTGCTAAACACTTTAATTCTCCTTCCCATGCCCACACACCTTTCTGTCCTAGGTCTCCTCCATTGTCAGAGTGAGGATAAATGTAAATTGGAGGAACAGCACCTCATATTTTGCTTGGTCTGCGTACAGCTCAGTGGTATGAATATTAATTTCTCTAACTTCAAGTAACCCCCCGTATTCCCTCTCTCTCCATCCCTTCCCCACCCAAGTCACACTAGCTTCTTGTTTTCACCCAGCAAAGCTAACAATAGCCTGTTTTCTTTATCATCGTTACTGTTTTGCATATCTTTCATTCATTGTTCTTTATCTCTCCACATCATCGTCTATAATCTCTCGTTTCCCTTTCCCCTGACTAGTCTGAAGAAGGGTGTTGACCCAAAACATCGCCCATTTCTTCTCTCTGGAGATGCTGCCTGTCCCGCTGAGTTACTCCAGATTTTTGTGTCTATGCTCGATTTAAATCAGCATCTGCAGTTCCTTCATACACATGCACATTAAAGTGTTCTTTGCGTCAAGTTTGATCAAGCCCCAATTAGCCCAATTAATCTTTGCCCAATGCTCCTGGTGATGTATCACAGCAGTCTTGCCCTGCCTACAGATTCCTGTGTGCAGTCAATGTTAACTATTGCTCGACAGAGATTCTATGTCTAGAGGCAGCCAAAATAGAGTGACTAGCAACATCGGAAACTGGACTATATGAGTTAATGCCAGTCTGCACCCCTTAAAGTTGAGGCCTCGGGGTTTAGAAGGTGATGGAAATAGTTGCAGAAGTATTCTAACCTGAAAAATATGGCACCGGACGGCAGCATGCGTCTTCCAATGCTGTATAGGTGGGGGAAGGAGAGGTGTATTCCATCCAGTGGCAGGCAGGGTTAGAAATAAAAAAGGTGCAAGCACTCTAATGAGATTGTACTGTAGCCCCCCGAATAGCATGCGGGAGATAGAGGAACACGTATGTAGACATTAAAGAAAGATGGCAAAGCAATAGGTTTGTCTTAATGAGTGAGTTTAACTTCTCCAATATTGATTGGGACTTGGTTTATGTGGGGCAGATTTGTGCAGTGTATTCAAGAGGGTGTCTTGAAACAGTATGTGGATAGTGTAACCTAAGAAGGCAACATACTGGACTGTGTGTTGGGAAATGAGCCTCACCATGTGATTGTTTTTACAGTGGAAGAGCATTTTGGGGAAAATTATCACAACTCCATATGTTTTAAGATGGACCTTGAAGGAAGGTCCGTGGAGCAAGGCAACATTATTTGGCAGGACTTCTAAAGGGTAGACTGCGAGCATTAGTTATTGGATGAGTTATTTGACATGTGGGAATTGTTTAAAGGCCGTGACAGGACCATTGAGAAATATAAAGAAAGATGGAAATAATTCAAAACTGGCAATTGGAAGCGGCAAAAGAAAATCCAAAAGCTTTTTTGTTTTACATTAAAAAGAAAAGGGTAACTAGGGAGAAGGTAGGACCACTTAAGGAGAAAATTTACACTTGAAGTCCAAGTGCAAGGTGACCTTCTAAATGCATACTTTGCATTTGCTTTCACCAAGGAGAAGGGCATGGTGGACAGTGAAATCAGTGTGAAGAATAATCATGTGCAAGCTTAGGTCCCCAAAGATTGGAGAGTAACTAATATTGTTCCTTTATTAAGACGGGAGAGGTTGGACAGACTTGAATTGTTTTCTGGAATGCCAGAGGTTGCAGGGAGGACTGTTAAGGGCCTGTCCCACCAGCATGCAACTCTATGCGATTAGCGCGACCTAACGTGGTCGCTTGAGCCGTCCGGCGTCGCAGGGCCGGTCCCACTTCAGTCGCCGGAGCTGTGCGGAATTGTGCGGAGTTCGTCCCAACATCGCGCGGGGCTCCGAAAAACTGACTATGTTCAAAAATTCCGCGCGGCACGGCTTGTCGGCTCGCAGTCGCCTCGACGCATTACACACCGCTTCAATGTCGTGCCTCCGTGAACCTATCTGTAGGTGCCTCCATGACCCTCTCTGTGTGTGGCTCCATGGCCCTCTGTGTGTGTGTGCCTCTGTGCCCCTCTCTGTGTGCCCCTCTCTGTCCTGGCGAACTTACCTTAGACTTCGCAACACTTTGCGCCGCGTTGCACCACTCACCCGACCTCTGCGCGGCCCTTGCTGCCGGTTTGGTCGTGCTTGCCGCATGCAGGCGCATGCTGGTGGGAACGGCCCTTTAGAAGTATGTACTTATAAAAGTGGTATAGAAAGGGCAGGCAGTCAGAACCTTTTTCCCAGGATGGAAAAATCAAATATTAGAAGGCATAGTTTTAAGATGAGAGGGGGAATGTTTAAAGAAGATTTTTACTCAGAGGATGGTGAGTACCTAGAACACACTGCTGTGGGTGGTGGTTGAGGCAGATATGATGGTGGGATTTAAGAGATTTTTGGATATTCATATTCTGTTGTGCTGCTCCAAGTAAGAATTTCATTGTTCTGTCTGGGACATATGGCAATAAAACACTCTTGACTCTCTTGACTCTTGATATGCAGGGTGTAAGGATATGGATTATGTGCAGGCAGATAGGAGTTGGCGTTGGTATGATGTTTTACGCATACATTGTGGGCTGAAGGGCCTGTTCGTCTGCAGCACTGTTCAATGGTTCGTGTTCCATGAGGACTTTCGGACAAACTCGTCTAATTCAGTGAGTCCAGATGACCAGGTAGTCAATGTCAGTGCTCAGGCCCAGGGCCCTGATACAACATGCAAGAAGTTCAATCATTTTACTCTTATGGTCAAAGCCAGAGAATTAATCTGTGCTACAATAATCCACCAACTGCAATACATTGCACAATGTTATTGAACACTTTATTGCATCTGGAAACAATTTATATCAGTCTGTGCTTACATTTACCATTTGTAGGATCCTCGCATCTTCATACATGTAAAACGGGTGGCAGATTCATACCCAAATGCTGCTCAAACCCAATTCTTTGACCTTCACAAAGCTGTAAAAGTAAACATAGGAATTCTCCAAAGTCCCCCATCAGGTGGATTAATTAAAAAAATTACAGATTATGGATAAATTAATAAAAACATATTGTAACCATATACAATTGTAAATATACTTAAAGGGAAACTGATTTGTTATAAATAATAATGCAATGTAAACAAGCTGCTGGGTTTTAGTGAAGTAAAGCTAGGGGATGTAGGTTTCATGCTGTCGTGCACTGAATCAAGATACAAGATACAAGATACATTTATTTGTCACATGTGCCAGATGACACAGTGAAATGTGATTACCATACATCCATACAATAAAAATAAAGAATCCCTCTTCATTCTGCAGCCAAATCCACAATGTTAATGCTAATCAACTGCTGTGATTACGGAAAGCAAGGAATCTGAAACCAGAACCAAGAACAAAAACATAATTAAAAAACACCAATTAAAATATCAATATGGGAAAAAGACTGTAAAGTGCTTCTGAGGAAACTGGTGACTCAGCACCTCCAACCTAAGATAAAGCAAGAATGCTTTCTACTATACAGAAGCGGATAAACGTGGGTTTAATCTCTAGTTTCTGTATCAGAATAGATAAATAGCCCCTTGCAGATATGTATGAAAGTACTCTAAAAGTGCTATCGAAACCCAGCTGGCATATAGCATGTGTCAATGTGCAAGGAGAAGTTATTTGCATGCAATCACCCTGTAAATATGATGATATGTCGCTGTTTATCAAAGGAACTATAAAAACACAGGCTGATGATATCAATGTTTTTGTTGTCTGACTCAAGGCATTGTTGTCAAGACAAAGACACATCTTTGGTTGCACATTCAGAACCAGTTTAGTTTAGCTTAGTTTTAGTTCAGTTTAGTCTAGAGATACAGTGCGGAAACAGGCCTTTCGGCCTACCGAGTTCACCCCGACCAACGTTCTCCCTGTACACTAATATTATCCTATGCACTGGGGACAATTTACAATTGGCAGAAGCCAATTAACCTACAAACGTGAACATTTTTGGAGTGTGGGAGGAAACCGGAGCATCCGGAGAAAACTCACGCGGTCACAGAGAAAATGTACAAACTCCATACAGACAGCACCAGTAGTGGGGATCAAACCCGGGTCAATGGCGCTGTAAGGCAGAAACTCTACCGCTGTACTAATGTGCTGCCCTAATTGATAATCATAATTCATTGAGAGTGCAGGTCATGGTTTGCACAGCATTCTTCTGTTTTTAGTATCTACCTGAGATCTCTCTAAATCAAGCGAGGTCAGATATATCCGAGGACATTGTGGGAAACCAGAGAGAAAATTGTGGGAGCCCTGGTTGAGATTTACAAATCATCTTTAAATACAGGAGGGGTGCAGGAAGATTGGAGGGTGGCAAATGTTGTGCCTCTTTTCAAGAAGGGCTGCAGGGAAAATGCTGGGAACTATGGTAAGCTTAACATCTGTAGTTGGAAAGTTACTCAAGAGTATTCTGAGGGATAGAATATACAGGCATATAGACAGACAACGGCTGTTTAGGGATAGTCAGAATGGTTTTGTACATGGGAGGTCATGTCTCACAAATCTGAATGAGTTTTTTGAAGACGTGACCAAAAGGGCGCTGAGGGCAGGGCTGTAGATATTGTATATATGGAAATCAGGAAAGCATTTGACAAGGTTCTGCATGGTTGGCTGCTCTGGAAGGTTAGATAACATGGGATCCAAGGAGAGATAGCTGAATGGATAGAAAATTGGCATCAGCAGAGGGTGATGGTGGAAGGCTGCTTCTTGGACTGGAGAACTGTGAGTAGTGGTGTGCCACAGGGTTCAGTGCTGGGCCTGTTACTGTTTGTCATCTACATCAATGATTTGGATGAGAACATACACGGCAAGATTAGCAAGTTTGCTAATGATACAAAAGTGGGTGTTTTTGCAGATAGTGAAGATGATTGTGCAGCAGGATCTTGATCGATTGGCCAGGTGGGCGGAGGAATGGTTGATGGAATTTAAAACAGAGAAATGTGACAAATAAATGTATCTTGTATCTTGTATCTTGTACCATGTATCTTGATTCAGTGCACGACAGCATGAAACTTACATCTCCTTGCTTTACTTCACTAAAACCCAGCAGCTTGTTTACATTGCATTATTATTTATAACAAATTCATTTCCCTTTAAGTATATTTACAATTGTATATGGTTACAATATGTTTTTATTAATGTATCCATAATCTGTAATTTTTTGGAATGTCTAACAAGGGCAGGACCTACACAGTGAATGGTATGCCTCTGGGGAGTGTTGTAGAGCAGAGGGATCTAGGAGTGCAGATGCGTAGTTTGTTGAAGGTGGAGTTGCAGATAGATCAGGTGGTCCAAAAGGCTTTTGGCACATTGACCTTCCTGTCAGAGTATAGAGTATAAAAGTTAGAAGATAATGTTGCACTTGTGTAAGATGTTAGTGAGGCCGCATTTAGAGTATTGTGTTCAGTTCTGGGAACCATGCTATAGGAAAGATGTTGTCAAGCTGGAAATGGTATAGAGAAAATTTACAAGGATGTAACCAGGACTTGAGGGTGTGAGCTATAGGGAGATGTTGAGTAGGCTGGGACCCTATTTCTTGGAGCTCAGGAGGATGAGGGGTGATCTTATTGAGGTGTGTTAAGTCATGAGAGGAATAGATCGGGTAGATGCACAGAGTAGGTGAATCGAGGACCAGAGAACATAGGTTTAAGGTGAATGGGAAAAGATTTAATAGGAATCTGACTTTTTCACACAAAGGGTGGTGGGTGTATGGAACAAGCCGCCAGATGAGGTAGTTGAGGCAGGGACTATCCCAACATTTAAGAAACAATTGGACAGATACATGGATAGGAAAGGATTGGAGGGATATGAACCAAACACGGGCAGTTGGGACTAGTATTGGGACTTCTTAAGGGGTTGGACAAGCTAGATGCTGGAAGATTGTTCCCGATGTTGGGGGAGTCCAGAACAAGGGGTCACAGTCTAAGGATAAGGGGGAATTCCTTTAGGACCGAAATGAGGAAAACATTCTTTACACAGAGAGTCGTGAGTCTCTGGAATTCTCTGCCACAGAAGGTAGTTGAGGCCAGTTCATTGGCTATATTTAAGAGGGCGTTAGATGTGGCACTTGTGGCTAAAGGGATCAGGGGGTATGGAGAGAAGGCAGGTACGGGATACTGAG